>CM042824.1:2934242-4401363 GCA_009982885.2 Hyles vespertilio
CTGTGGACTGGTGGTAGGTCTCTCATAATTATGTGAAACGCCATCTGGGTAGTTACCACCGCAATGTCTATTTCTCCCGTGAAACAATACTGCGTAAATGCACTGTTGTGTTTCGGATTGAAGGACATTGTAGCCAGAGTAACTACCGGACATATTGACACCTCAGGATGGCGAGCGCAGTGGAATGTTGCTACTGTTTATGAGCGGTCGTATCGCTTACCATCAGGCGAACGGCTTGCTCGTCTCGCCATTCATGGCAATAAAAAAAAATATGTCTTCGGTATTTTCTGCCAATCAACCTTTTGGAGATGCAGCGACGAGATCAAAAGGGTATTTCTAAGATACGAAAAATTGTTCAAATATATAACATAATATGTATCTAAAAACTATGTATAAATATATGCATAAAATATATACGAATGAGCAAGGCTCGAGAGCCAAGCCAGCGGTAGTTAGGACCCCAAAGTAAAGAACTTCCTCACTAAACGTGCCGTGTCAAGCAATACTATTATTATTATGATTGGTAATACAGCTATAATTGAGAAAATAGCCAGTTATTCAAATTCAATTCCGATTGAAAGGTGCTAAAATTCATTTATGACCTTCGCACTAGGCCAGCGTGGTAGACTATATGGCCTAACCACTCTAAATCGCACTTTCGATTGTGGAGGAGGCCCGTGCCCTGCAGTGGGACGTATATGGGCTGATACAGCTTATAAATTACAGTGAGTTGTTTGTTTACGTATCAATATAAATCAGCGTTGTTTAATTGTGTGGCCGATTTATATCCCAAAATTAAATGCATTTATTTATGTATTTATTTATTCTATATTGTACACAACAAACATAACAATATACAGAGGTAATATTACACATACAAACAAATCTACAAATGTCTGTGTTTTCGCTCTAAGGAAATCTCTACCACACAACCATTGCATGGATTTATGGGAAGGAGAAAGAAAGAGTATTAATTTATGTAATGGGTGTATTTATTTATTTATAATTCTTGGATCTGGCCACAAGTAGTTTTTTGTTTGGGTCTGAGAACGAAATGTCTTTCGACGCTTCTGTTACCCACGACACAAGAGTCGATCTTAGTGTGGGGTTAAAACTATGTTATGTGACTGGTGGGTTTAGTTACTTATTTAAATGGCAGGCGATTATATTCGACTCTGTTCATGCTATCACTATGTTGCTTACTTTATTTTCAGAAGCCTTAAAGATTTAGATTTCATATAATTAGTGCAGTGTTTTTATAACATGTGTATTGACTTGTCATAAGAGTTCTGATAGCCTACATGAACAATAAGTACATTTCATTTCAAATACACTTCATTTCACATAGGTCCTGCCAATAAGCAAACAGGTCACCTGATAGTAAGTGATCACTGCCGCCCGTGAACATCCTTAACACTTGGATCACGGATGTGGTGCCAGCCTACCAAATCGGGAGAAGAGCGGGAAGTATAAATGATGGGAATGTGAAAGGTGTATTGGGCAGATTTACCCTAACTACGTAAGACCAGGCACTAGAGACTATAGCATCTGTGGAAGTCTATAAATTATCAGCAAAATAATAATTATAGCTTTATCATCACTAACAATGCAATCTAATGCAAAATATTGGCAATTTATTGCTAACAACCCTGGTGTTGAAATATATCGTTTAGTGCGCCTAACAATGCTTGGCGAGACCAGGTTTATTTGCAATATTATTGACTCGTAATTTGTTTATGATTAAATATATATTTTTTTTTATAGTCCTTGGTTTGTTTTATTTTAAGATGTTTTTAACCCGATAATGAGCATAACTTTGATTAGCTATCATTTCTAATGTTCTTATCGAAGATTTCAGAAAAGAGAAAAATAACTTATTTCAGATTACAATAATTTTGAATTTTAAATATTTTCCATTGATATGTAACTTTATTACTTAACTTCGTGACAACAGAAATGATACCTACCTTGAATCTTTATTTCTTATCGTGATAAATTATACTGTGATTATATAAAACTATAGAAAATTAATTAAATTAAGGTAGGTAACTTTAATTAGGTTGGGTTCCGAGAAAGCTCGTTATAAATGTTTCTTAAGAAATGTTGGAAATCTGTACCTGATATAAAGTGGCTAATAAATCTAAACAAAGCCGACCTAGTTCACCGAAGCCCTTACCTTCATTATAGGGCCAGTTATCTCCTTTCAAATCTGCACTCCTGGTACCGAAATATATTTCACACAGTTTTAAATTAAATTTCGCAACATTCTTGAAAATCACAATAGCACTTTCACAATTTTATATTTGTGTCAATGTAAAAATATCGATTATATCCAGTTGTCGATTTTTATCGATTATTAAAACGATTAGCACGAGCGCGTGCGCAAGCGTCTCCGTGACAAATGCCGGTTGATACTTGAAGTGTAGTGTAAGGGCTGTCGCACACGGTATTGACCTTAATGGCTATCTGCACGGGCTCTGATTGTGCTTGTGACTGGCGGTATTGTCTAAGCCCGAGTGCTTCATGTGCAAGAGGCCTAACGGTTCGAGTTCGTCGACTCTGACGCGTGGTTCGAAGAAAGAGCGCGGGCGTGTCTGTATAAATAAGGAATAAGTTTCAAAATGGCCGTTCGTTGCGGTTTATTTGTAATTATATGAGTAGCAGTTCGTAATTAATTATTCTTTACAACTGACTTTTTGAAACAAATAAAATACAGGTTTTTTGTAATATATACTAATCCTATCTTAAGCAAAATCTAAACTTAGTGCAACTTTTATTTATATTTAAAAATGCAATAAGCTAGACATCACAGAAAATAGTGAATGAAACAATAAATTATTTATATTTATGCAAATAACAAACTAGTCTTACTGCTTTATTTGCAATAAATATTATAAATAATCTTACGTCAAGGTTTAATACCGTGCTAAGCACACGTGCTAAGGTAGATATTTTGTGAAGGCTAAAATATATTTTTACAAATAATAGATTTTTGGACCATAGTAATCCTTCTGCCTACTGGCCAACTGTCTCGGTGGCGTAGTTGTGCTACGGTATTGATGTTGTGCCGAGGTTTCGGGTTCGAATCCCGGGTCTAGTATACTGATATAGGATTTTTCTGTGAATTATTAGCCCGGAGTCTGGAATTTATCGCCATGTCGATCGGCTCCTTTCACAGCGTGGGACGGAACAAACATGGCGAAATATGGAGGGTCTTTTACATCTGCCTACCCCTTCTGGGAAAACAGGCGTGAGTTTATGTATCTTTTCTATCTGTTATTATTTATTATTTCTATTTTCATACTTAAATATGGTGTTAATATATTAATATTTTGAACATTTCTATATACAACAGCAATTCTTAAAAGTGGTCACGGATTTAAATCCCAGGGCACTCCTCTGACTTCGAGCTCATATGTGTATTGATCACCACGTACTATAATTCGCGAGGAAACCTGCATATGATAGAGATTAAAAAAAACATGTTATGTTAAGCCCGCTAACCCGGAGTAGGCCTATGACCTAACCCCTCTCAATCGTATTCTCCATTGTAGAGGTGGCCTATGCCCTGCTATGGGACATATATGAAACGGTAGTTTTTGTGGCGGCATGCTTTTTATAATTGTTGAATTATAATAATAAAAAAATAAAAACCGACTTCAAAACAAAAAACCGCTAAAAACCAAAAAATAACTAAATAATAAGTACCACTGCAAAGCAAAAAAATAATATTTGTTTCATGGAACTTGCGCTTGTTGATTAATTTGCTTAATGACTTGACTAGCCAACAAATCAAAATATATGCATAACATATCGAAGGCGGGCCGCCAAGTACCAAACATGTAGGACCTATGCCTTATATTAATTTAAATATCTATATGTTTGGTACTGGGCGACCCGCCTTCAATATGTTATGCATATATTTTGATTTGTTGGCTAGTCAAGTCATTAAGCAAATTAATCAACAAGCGCAAGTTCCATGAAACAAATATTATTTTTTTGCTTTGCAGTGGTACTTATTATTTAGTTATTTTTTGGTTTTTAGCGGTTTTTTGTTTTGAAGTCGGTTTTTATTTTTTTATTAAAATTTTTGGTTATTTTTATCTTTTTAGTGTTGATAGGAATCAAAATGAAGAAGATTTGGTCCCCACAAGGAATATGTTCTTTCCGATGTTAATGAAATCGCTAAAATCGGCTAAAAGCTGCCAAAGATATTGGAGTATTCATATGTTTATTATTTTTTCTACCCCTCCCCCCCTCCCTTTGCCCCTACCCCCTTTTCCCACCACCACTGTAGCTTAGCTTTTATACTGAACCCAATGCAAAAACAACCATTGGAATCCTACTAAAGTTTGAAGAGTTCTACACTCCAGGTCCGAAAATGATCATCAGATCTCCATGTTGTGTTCCTGAGATCAACCTGTCAATACATTCTTTCCAATGAAAAAGAAATCACTAAAATCGGTTAAATCCTGCCGAAGATATTAGAATTTACGTGTATTTTAATTTTATCACCTACCCCCCCTCACCCCCACCCCTTTTTCCTCTCTCACTGTAAATTAACTTTTATAATGAACCTAATGCAAAAAGAACCATTGGAATCCTACTTAATTTTAAGGAGTTCCCCTCTCCAGGTCCGAAGATATTGCTCAGATTTTCACCATATTTTTATGGGACCAAATGACAAGCATCAGCTTTCAATCAAAGAAAGAATGGTCGAAATCGGTTCACACAGTACAGAGAAACGAGGTAACAAACATAAAAAAAAAAAAAAGCAACATACAGTCGAATTGAGAACCTCCTCCTTTTTTTGAAGTCGGTTAAAAACAAATATGGCCGGTCGAGCCAAATAGTTTTTGTGTGGAGGCAATGAACTGGCAAGTGATAAGTCGTGGGATCATCCGATACGAGGTGGACAGACAATTTAATGACGATAGTCGTTGCGTGGGGAGGCTTTAATATTCTTTGAAGTGAAAGATATTTTATTTGACAGCCTCCGTGGCGCAGTTGGTTAGACGCCGCCTGTGAAACGAGAGGCCGCGGGTTCGATCCCCGCACCGAGAGAAATGTTTGTGCGGCCCACAAATATTTCTTCCGGGTCTGGGTGTGTTTGTGAGACCGAAAAGTCTCTCGTAGTTCCTGATACCCACGACACAAGACTCGATCTTAGTGTGGGGTCAGGACTATGTATGTGACTGTTGGGTGTTATTTATTATTTATATTTATTTATTTATTTGACAACCTCCGTGGAATAGTCGGTTAGACGCAGCCTTTGAAGCGAGAAACCGCGGGTTCGATCCCCCCACCGAGAGAAATGTTTGCGCGGCCCAAAAATATTTCTTTCGGATCTGGGTGTTTGTAAGACCGAAAAGTCGCTCGTAGTTCTTGATACCAACGACACAAGACCCAATCTTATTGTGGGGTCAGGACTATGGGGTATTTGACTATTGGGTGTTATTTATGACGATATATTACCAATATGTCTTAAAAGATTGGATTAAAAAAATATATGGCGTTGGCTTAGAACAAAACTCGTTAGATGTTTGTAATTACATAATTAATAGTCTAATTTAAAAGTTAATAAGTGAATGACGAATCTTTTGACGCAAGTTTATTGTTAATTCCGTCAATGGTGATTTCTTTACCGATTATCTGCGGAATATTTTGAATATTTTTATTATGCAGATTGTGGAAAATACATTACAGTCAAGCCAAATGTTTATACCTATAGTTATTTTTAAAACGACAATGGCCGTTAAGTTATCATTTTAATAATATAAAACTACCAAAAGGTTAACAGGGTCTGCCGATGAGCAAAGTGAATGCATCATGCAAAAACAAGTTTCAGTTATTTTATGTTGCAACCCAAAAGCATATTGGTACCTAAAAATATATTTTCAAAAATGTTATTAGATATCAATTCACGTACACGATATCAAGGACTTTAATTAGTGTTGTGTCGGCGATAAGTGCTTAATTCCAGAGAATAAAAACCAGATGGCCCTGTACAATAGCGATTAAAATGACAGTGAACAGGGTACAGAATTGATCGCTAACGGGGCAAAGTAGGTATAAAATACCCACTACCGATAAGCAGCGTTTGCGTCAGACGGCTGTCCACAATATTGACAATCGATGTCATAAAGGCAAGCAAGTTGGTGAATACGGCCTGTATTACTTTAAAGATGCGGTTGTGGACAATTCTAAAACATATTGTTAATGCAAATCACGAAGAGTTGCGGGAACGAGCCAATAATTAATTTATTAAAGTCAATACGTGACCGCTCCATATTTGGGCCCGGCGCAAACCGCCGCGTTTATAGTAAACGACAATTACGTAGTTAGATAACTGCGTGCGTTTACGTAAACTTTACGCACCCGTGTTATTGTGTTTTCTGGAAAATAATCATTTATGATCATTGAAAACAAAATACGATATTGTTTAATATTGGTTTACTAGCTCGGCCTAGCTTCGCCCGGGTGCAAATAGATTTCGATACAATAATACCGGGTATCTCAAGACTGCTACCGAAAACGAAGCCGGTGGTAGTTTTAGGGACTACAAACACAATGCAACTAAAAATTTCGCAAGGAAACGCTACAATGATTTTTTATGATTTTTTAAATATCGTCATTTTTGGGTGGTAAATCCATAGTTTTTGCTTAAATAATAATTTAAACCCTTTTATACCTTAGATTATGTATACATAAAATGGTATACACTGTTATTTTAGGAAAAAATGTATTTACGACACAAATATGGTGATAGGAAAAAAATAACAAAAAAAAAGTTCTCACTTTTTTTGGCAACTTTTTCTGTTGCATTGTGTCTGAAGTCGCTTTAACTACCACCCAGCTTCGTTTTCGGTAGCAGTCTTGATATACCCTGTATATATATTTATATATTATACAGGGTATATCAAATCTACAACCGAAACGAAGTCGGGTGGTAGTTTTAGTGACCGCATCTTATTACTTATTACATGTGTGAATCCGTTTTAAGTGGGATTACTAAACAGCTTTCGTTTAGTGAATCCACTTTCAAGTTCAAACCATCAATCAAACAATGTCTTACAAATCGAAAGCTTTTGACTGTTGGAGAACCAAGAACCATTTATATTGTATAAGTAACCGCAGTTTATTACATTATATACCTGGAAGACATTTATTTATTATACAGGTTACATACCGGGTATCTCAAGACTGCTACCGAAAACGAAGCCGGGTGGTAGTTTTAGTGGCTACAAATACAACGCAATTAAAAATTTCGCATAGAAACGCGACAATTATTTTTTATGATTTTTTAAATATCGTCATTTTTGGGTGGTAAATCCTTAGTTTTTGCTAAAATAATAATTTAAACTCTCTTATATCTTAGAGTATTTATAAATTAAAGGGTATACACTATTATTTTAGGAAAAAATGTATTTACCACCAAAATAGGGCATTATGAAAAAAATTACAAAAAAAAATTGTCGCTTTTTTTTGCAACTTTTTCTGTTGCATTGTGTCTGAAGTCGCTTAAACTACCACCCGGCTTCGTTTTCGGTAGCAGTCTTGATATACCCTGTATATACAAACTGCGACGGAAAAAGAAAAAAGCCGTCGCTTTTTCTGTCAAAATTTTTGGTTGCTTTGTGTCTGAAGTGATTCAAACTACCAGCTGGCTTCGTTTTCGGTCGCAGTCTGGATATACCGTCTATTTATACATGAATCTAAATTCAAAATCTTTGAGTTTGGTATATTTTTTTGTTGAGTTCTGTCAAACTACATTCGGGCAGCTACGTTTTCCTGTAAGACCTGTTAATACTGGAAGACCAAGTTTCGATCTTCGTTTCGGATGGATATAGTAGGGCCCCAGCAGTGGGTACTGCATATACTAGTACTCATATTTTTGAGTATTTCTGAGACAACAAAGTCTCTCGTAGTTTCTGATGCCCGCGACACAAGACACGATCCATAGATTAGTATTCTATACAACATGATCTTAGTGTGGAGTCAGCACTATGTTATTTATTTAAGTTTTATATTTGCCAAGGAGGAAAAAACATTTCAAAACTATCATAATATAGAAATTGCTTGGAGCGGGACAGCCACATAAACGTAATGTTTTTCTGTTATATTAGCTACTTGTAGTTTAATTTGTGTACAATAAAGTGTTAAATAAATAATATAGCTACAAAATTAGCTAATCAATCGCATTGTATTATTCCGGTTCGGCCTTTCCAATTTACTATGTTCTGTCATGTGCCCATTACGCACTTCGGGTACAGTTATACTTTTGAATGAGCACTTTCATTTCGGCAACTTGAGGCTGTTTTGTCATTATGAGAGATATTCGCTCAACTCGTCGATCTAAAACAAAATAGCACAGTTCTCTTGATAACTACAGTTTGACAAATAAGACTTATTTCTAATTTTAATAAACGGCGAGACGAACATGCCGTTCACCTGATGGTAAGCGAAACGACCGGACAATACCAAAACCAAAAAAGACACCATGAATCATAAAGCAATGCTTGGCATTCCACTGCGCTCGTCATCCTGAGATATAAGATGTTGAGTTTCATCATGTCCAGTAATTTCTGTGGCTACAATTAACTTGTTTTGTATTCTTTCTAAAGTTTTGGAGTTCAATACTGAAAATCAACTACTCCCATGAATTAAAACATATGTACTCGGTATTTTATTGGCCACGTTATTATAAGAAAAATTCAAAATACATTTTTTTTGGTACTTTACGGCTTCAAATAGCACTCCCCGTCATTTATATTAGGGGAGGCAAGGGGTCACATTGTATCCAGGCATGTAACCTATGTCTACACAAGTCCGGATCGCCCGGGACGAAATATATTTTTTTGAAAATAATATCGCCATTTATAAGGGACCATGTAGGCTTCTAATGATGACAACTTATCAAATCGGTTTAAATTTCAGAACATATTCAATGCAAAAATTATATATTTCCTCCTTAACTTATGAATGTAGAAATACAATTCATAATTGTCCCTTTACAGCTATGTACAAACAGTTCAAAGTAAAATAAGGAAGCAATAGAACCCTTACCTAACACTTGCCCAACCATTTTATCAGTTCATTAAACGCCTTTAATATTATTGAGCGAGTAAATTGTCTTGTCTGTTACCCGCTGGTAACTGGCGTAATGTTATAAAGGGCTCAGTGCGACTATTATTGATCAAAAAATTCTAGTGCCGATATGGATAGTGTATCGAATAATATGAATAACACATACATACATAAACTCACGTCATTTACCACAAGGGGCAAGGGGTAGGTAGAAGTGCTAGAACACCCACATTTCGCTTTGTATCTTCCGTCCTACGTCGTGATAGGGGGCGAGCCTATCGCCATATTGGGCACAAATTTCTGACTCGAGAATGATAATGAATAGAACAATCAAGTTTCACTTTGACCGACCCGGGGTTCGAATCCAAGACTTAAGCTTTGCAATCAAACCGTAGTACAACGGAAACAGTGAGGAGCAAGGGAGTTGGGCAGTCATATAAATAAGTACTTCTACCTATTTACTTTTTTATATATTTTATTTTCGATAAAAAATTCTAAGAATGTTTCAATGTTTGAATATTTAATATATGATTGCATGGCAGTCTCTCTGACCTCAACTCTTTTCCACAAGTTGTTCATTGCAGACCACATCATTCATCTTATACAAACACTGCACCCCAAAGGGTAGGGTAGTGATGTCAGTAGTGGCATTTACATTTCACAGAGATAATTTTTATCGCTAAGTACGCTTATCGCCAGGCACAAACTCTCTGTGCATAGCAATCGATTTCTTAAAAACTTCACAAAAAATGGTGTCCCGACCAGAGACTTAAATCTAAGAACTTACCCGTAACCTAAACACCACTGGATTAAAGATGCGATTACTCCTACGGAATGGAAGCAGAGACCTCTCGATTCATACTAAACAAAATGGCGTATTTCATAGCTAGATTCAATACATCCAACACAATAGTAACTGTACACGTCCCCCATAGATGATCGGTAACTCATTCATCCACGTCCGTTCAACACTGCACCGTGCATACAAATGAACAATGATCCCGACCGATCCCGAACCATCCCGAGTGATCCTATTGTGTAAGTTCGCGCTCCAAACCCTTGTTTCTAATTATTGCTGCAAATCGCCCTTGATTGATGTGTTATCGATCATAATCTATTGGCGATAGCTTAATTGAGAACTGTTGACCCGGTGATTGTGGGGTCAATCCCTGGGTACACAACACGGACATTTCGAAAATTAGGAAGATGTAGTGGATATTAGTATTATATAGCCGTATGACAGCTTAGTTAGCTGAGGACGGCACTTAATCCTGTGGTAGCGGGTTCAAACCCTGGGATCACTGAATTTTTGACAATGTGGGTTGTGGAGCGGTTGTTACAATATAATATCTACTAGGTGTCTAAATAGTCCACATTTCCACGTGTCAAAAGTTTCAAATTTTAAAAAGTTTATTTTTTACTTTCATGTGAATGTGCTATTGTGGCAGTCAAAACGCGCAAATAGCACTTGTGTCAGTTAAACTAACATTACCTTAAGGCCGTGGGATTCCTTGATATTTGTAGAAAACTTAATTCTGTTTTCACTTATTTTCTATTTCAAAGATAGCCTCTAATTGTGTATGACCTAATAACAAATATGTGAATATATGGTTTAAGGTTGTCCGGTTTGGGAGAGTTTTGATTCGTGTCTTCGTTAGCTATAAACACAGGCTATAAATAATAGTTTATATCAACTCGACAATTCTTTCAAATATGATTATAATTTATGACTGGTTAAATTAATCCGACAAATTACTTATTGATTGCGCATTAAATAAAGTAT
The DNA here is from genome assembly GCA_009982885.2 of Hyles vespertilio. Taxonomy (NCBI): domain Eukaryota; kingdom Metazoa; phylum Arthropoda; class Insecta; order Lepidoptera; family Sphingidae; genus Hyles; species Hyles vespertilio. Next base: position 2,945,113 of record CM042824.1, read on the forward strand.
TTCATTAACAATAATTTTAGATAGTCATATAGGCAGAACTTTATATTATTTATTTGAAATTTTATAGACTGCCTCGGTGGCGCAGTTGTACTACGATATGTCATGATTGTAAAGCTGTGTTCTCGGATTCGAATCCTATTCGGACAAAGTGATATTGGATTTTCCTATTCATTTTATCAGCTCTGTGTCAGGAATTTGTGCCCGATATGGTGGCTCACCCCTATCCCACCATGGGATGATAAATACACGGCGAAACGTAGATGCCATGGTTGCACCTCTGGCTACCTGTTTTGAGGAAAAGGCTTTAGCTTATATACGTACTCGTATGTATGAATATTTAATAGAATAACATGAATGAAATCATAATTATTTATAATTAATTCCCAGCATATAAAGTCGCCGGTCTTTGCATTAAAAGATAATTTAGTAGAATAAATGTGATTATTCTAATAAGTAAGTATATAAACGAAACACGCTACATAGTTATTAGCTCATAGAGTTCGCAACTTAATGAGAATGAATACAAAACTGAGGTAGAACTTAGTATGGACTCTAGAAACTACTAGCAAATGTCGGCTAGCGCAGCGCTCAAAGCGTTTCCGTAAAGTTAAGCACTAAGAATTATTTGCTCTCAAGTCTCAACAATAGAAATCAAGGCTAACTCGACATCACTATTCTCATATTAAAAAGAAAGTTTCGTTTAGAAATATTTTTGCAAGTCATTTTAAAATGCATGTGTTCACCCGTGATTAGAGCATTAGAAATTCAAAATGGACGATTGCAATGAATGAGTAACTAGTCTTGTTTTGAAAAAGGAAATGTAGGTACCAGTTTAGTGTCGCGATTCGTTCATAATAAAAAGTACCTACTAGTTGTAATTTGATTTTGATGATTGAGTAGCAAGCTAGGTTTCAACAAATTTATAATACTTATAAAGGGTATATCAAGACTGCTACCGAAAACGAAGCCGGGTGGTTGTTTAAGCGACTTCAGACACATTGCAATAGAAAATTTTGCAAAAAAAAAAGCGGCAATTTTTATATCAATAAAAATTTATATAATTTATATATTAATATATAATTTATATCAATAAAATTTTATATTAATAAAAAATCATAAAAAATTAATGTCGCGTTTCTTTGCGAAATTTTTAGTTGCATTGTCTTTGTAGCCACTAAAACTACCACCCGGCCTCGTTTTCGGCAGCAGTCTTGATATACTCGGTATATTTTGCCGATATATTCGAATCATTCATTCTTCGATCCGAAGATTCGAATTTCGTGTTACAGAGTAGGTTTCGAAACGAAAAACGTCATGAAGATTCGAATTTAGGATTTATATAGTAGGACCCCTAACCACTCTCAATCGTACTCTTGATTATAGAGGAGGCCCGAGCCTTGCAGTGGGACGTATATGGGCTGATACAGATTTTTTTTTAGTTAGTGCATATATGTTCAGAACCGATACAAAGTTAAAGAATAGAGTATAATTTTAATGTATTTTATTTTTATTGAGACTCATCCTAACTCCACGGCCAAACCAGTTTCGTGGGAGCATAACTGTATTTTTATTTACTCTTTCTATTTTCAATAAATTAAAACATGCTCGTCTTATGATTCATTACTACAAAAAAAAAAACACTAACCAACAATGCAATGCGAGTGATCAAACAATAATACACGTTTAGCGGTTATGCATCTGTCAAGTCGGATACATAGAGTTCGCCTCTTGTTTGCACAAGGAGGCTTCGCGCTTGTTTGCCGACATCTCGAAGATCTGTTACTTACAGGGGATAATGCCTTTCGAGACCTCACACATTTCTTCACTTTACCAATCATATCAGATCACAGAACCGATATCAAAAAAGGCGAGAAACTAAAATATTTAAAAGGCAATATTTTTGGCTTTATGATCTAACTACTTTCAATCGTACTCACGTTTGTAGGGGAGGCCCGTGCCCTGCAGTGAGACGTATATGAGCTAATACAGATACAGATTTTTGGCTAGTATTGTTTCTTGTATTCAAATCTAATATTTAGCAGAGTCAGGCCCTGGTTCACCATCTTCTAGTAATCTGTTGATTAGTTTCTTTTTGATTAATGTTATTTGACAAGTAAAAGTGACAAGTAAAAGTGATAAGTAAAATAAAGTATCGAGTAACAAAGTTCTGGTGAAGTGAATGACACAATGAACGAATTATTCGTTCAATATTACGTTAAATATCCGCCGCCCTGCCTCCCGCTTGGGGGAAAAAGTTCTTAGGTTCTATTGAGATTGTAAATAAGTTAATTGGCAGACGATGTGGCTGTAATAATTAGTGTAATAAGATTATTGTTGCTGTAGCTTCGTAAAATCGACGTGTGGTGTTATGGATAACTTTAACTGATGAGTAACTTACTTGACGTTTTACTTGAGGGTCGTGAACCAAGCTGGCCGATTCATAAGCAACTATAGCCAGTTATAAGTAGAAGCTGAAACTCAGAAATATGGAGGCACCTCCCACAGAATGTAGACAACGAAATAAATAACACCCAACAGTCACATACATAGTTCTGACCAAACACTAAGACCGAGTGTTGGGTCGTGGGTTTCAGGAACTACGAGAGACTTATCGGTCTCACAAACACCCAGACCCGAAAGAAATATTTGTGGGCCGCACAAACATTTCTCTCGGTGCGGGGATCGAACCCGCGGCCTCTCGTTTCACAGGTCGGTTAGACGCCGAACCGACTGCGCCACGGAGGCTGTCAAATCTTTTTAACATAAGTAAACCACACAAAATTAAATATTAACTTATTGCATTTATCACACTATAATTAAACTGGTTGGACAAGTGTCCCAATTTACAGCCGATAGCCTTGATACCCTTTTCTGTTTATTGGGTATTTATTTTGATAGTAAATTCGTATGATTCGTAAAAGAATGAAGATCGTACATATGAACCGACGGTTTAATATGTTGAAGTGGAAACCAAAAGGATATTAAAGCTCTCAATAAGAGATCACAATTAACGGCATTTAATCAAAGAGTAACTTATCAACTGCTTACTTGAAGATGGCAAATAAGGCTCTGACACAACCAAACATTTAAATTGAAAAAAAAATACTAGTTAAAAATCGGTCTCTGTTTCAGCGCACATATACGTCTCACTGCAGGGCACGGGCCTCCTCTATGTAAAAGTTATGGCAGGGGATACTGCAAACAAAATGTTTGTAAGAAAACATGTACGGTGCCGTAGTGTTCTGTTTCGTTCTTATATGCCACGCCTAAGCTACGCAGTGATATCTTCGCTCTCACTTTACTTGGTTCAACCCTGTACCAGCACAATTCGCAGAGATTTTGTTCGAGATGTCCGCTCTAGTATAATACCTCGAATGTTATTAATACATCCAAAAGGGCGCTGGACAGTTTGAAAATGTCACAAACACTACCTCTATGATTTTTCTAAACGTTCTTCTATTTGGACATATTTTCTAAGTGACGAAGTCGCAACTAGACCTTCAAAAATATTTGCCTTGTCAGCTGCGGGTAAACCATGATTTAAATCGAAATTCCCTTTTAATTTGCTACTAAAGAATTAATTAAAATATTTTAAACTTATATATTATTGTAGTGAAAGACAATAATAATAAATTATGCAAACAATTGACACAAATTGATCGATTTCGCAAAATCATTGTTGCAACTGTCCGGTCGAGCGTAAAACCGTTGGCCAACGCAATTATAATGTACATGCCAATGATCAAGTTGGCTGCATTTTTGGCTATAACGTCGATGATTTTGGCGAATAATGGGTGGTGAATGTAAGTCTCATTCTTCAAGTGATAGCATGTGTACTGTGTAAAGTGTGACATGCTTAGTTCGATTTCCAGAAATATTAATAATGTGGGAGTGTATGTGTATATATGTTATGGGCCTAGTGATTAATCGGGCATTATGAATAATGCCCGGGCAATATGAATAATGCCCGGGCAATATGAATAATGCCCAATAAGAGCGGGCAATGTGATTATAACCAATCAATTTATCACATTGCCCGGGCGTTATGAATAATGCCAAGTGCCTATTGGGCAGAGTGATGTAAAGCGAATCAAAATCAAAACAATGAGCCGAAGTGGTAGAATTTAGAATAGGGCAGTACGAGGGGCATTATGAATACTGCCCGCATTAACCGCATTATGGGCCAAGGCCCATAACATATATATTATGTAACTGTTTAATTATTTTTCAAATCGAATGAAAACCCGCTTCACTGCATTTCTGCATCACCCAAAGGTAGCAAGGTTAAGTCTGCCTATATACTGTTTTGGTATATGAAGCAATAAATGATAAAATACTATAAGAATAAGTATTTTCTTTATAACCTTTATTGTTACAGAAACAAAAGAAATCGGAGGAGTTTTAAGTATTCTCCAAAAAAAAGATTAGCATTTTTTTTTATTATTTTGTGGCAATTGATAGTAACTGAAAATAACGTTCATGCTCATTGCTCACACTAGTGAATGCAAATACTTTTCGTACGCGGCCGATGTGTCTGCGGCGCACACGGTCATAAAACAAACAATACGACATGATTGCACCGAGACAGTCCAGAGTCTAGACGTACGCTCATTATGCTCGTTTCATTGTTTATTTATTGTCTAAAAACATTACGTCACCTACCGACACTACCGATGCGTTTTTATTAAGATTATTCCATACAGACATGGCAAGTACTGTGTACAGATACAGTATAGGCATACGCGAATGATTCGACACAATGCATTGAAACCTGGAGGAGTCTCTGAGGGGCACTCGCATAACATGCTAAATAATATCATACATACATACATACATAAATAAACTTACGCCTCTTTTCCGAAAGGACTAGGCAAAAGTGCAAACAGGACACCTACTTTTCTCCTTGTATTATCTGTCCGAAGATCTGATAGGGGGCGAGCCTATAGCCATACCGGGCACAAATTCCTGACACCGGGCTGATAAAGAAAAATCGGATATCACTTTGCCCGACCCGGGATTCGAACCCAATAACTCAGCTTTGTAATTGCGCACAATTGCGCCACTGAGACAGCCGTTAAATTAAAATTAGTCAGAAAGAAAATCTTTCGCTTTTTTTAGGAAAGCGGGAAAAGATATATTATGCTTTGATATAATATATAAAAATGAAGAAGCCAGGTGTGAAGCATCGGATAATGTCAGTCGTACAGTGCGATGTGCTAAATTCAGTTCCAATAATAAATGAATAGCGTTTTACGAACCATCCGAAGTCGTATAAAGTCGTTCACCTGATTAAACGTCACATCTTTACATAAACAGTATCCACGCTCGTTAGAACTTATTAATAACATCATTTCACTACACTGCCTTTCTTGTCCTAAAAACTTAGGTTCAAAGTCTATTAAATCGTACTCGCTACACAATCCCAACAACAACAAAAAACATACATAATTATATGCTTAAATACATGCATGGCAAATCCCAGATGGATCCATGCATACAAGCGCCCTTCATCACAGGGTTAAGATATGACAGAACAGATAAACACACTTACACTTTAACTGTTCTACAGTTGGATAAAAAACACTAAGTACCGGCGATACTTCTCTTTATATCATAATAGTCATGTGAAGATCGTCTACGGCTCAGAGTACATTTTACATACTGTCTACGGTCTTTTGTCATGCGAATGCGTGGTTGCCATGCTGCTCAAAATATTAGTAATAGTTTTTTTTTTTGGGCACGATAATACTGTTGAAAATGAAAATGAAAATAATGCGTTACATACAGAAAACTGCCAAAAAAACGCAGACGATCCAAAACACTCATATGCTACAACAGCGAGTAATAAATCGTCTATGACTTTCTAGCGTCCAAATGCGTTGTCATAATATTAGGAACAGTTTTTGTACCTTCATTTTTTATTAGATTTGTTAGTACTATTACTTAACGAGTTTAAAACTTGTTTATATAATGAAAACATATTAAAACAATGCCTATAGAAATATAGCTTTTGAAGTTCATTTGTAGTTCTAAAATTCACCACACACATCAATAGAAAAAAGATGAAGTTCGCTAGGAACTAGGAAGTTTTCATTTAATTAAGGCAACCAGAATGTTTTTTACCAGTGATTGATGTTTCAATTACATTTTTATCAATAGTTGATCTTGATGACTCAGCAACATTCTCTTTTGTACTGTTACACTGTTTTTAGCAATAAAGGCATCCACGATATAAGAATGCCTTTCTTTCTTACGAAACCAATCACTTACTTCGAAGAAATCCCTTCTTTCAATATAACTACGATAATGTGACAAATAGGATAATTAATGTTTCCATTAAACATATTTGGGAGAAGACGAGAGATCGACATTGGTCATCCACTCACAAGATAACACAAGACAACGCCGTATAGGATTATGAATGCAAAACGCTTTGAACAAATTGCTCAGAATATTTTTGAAGGTACAATAACTTGAAATAAAGAAATACACCACAATCGCACTATGAAGTTCTAGTACGCAAAAAAGATAAAACATCTGATCAATCGTTTGTGGCAATTTTATCTGTAATATAATTTAATAAATATAATTTCAGACTACGATTATTTTTAAATGGCAAAGTCTTAGATATATTCTACATATAATTATGTTGTAATGCATTAAAAATAAAAATTTAAATAACAAAAACATTAAGTTAGAATTTTGGCGATAAATTGTGGGTTTAATAGACTAAAGTAGGTAAATTATTTTCGCTTAGTAATATTCGCAAAGCGGAGCGGGAAACGAGCGCAGAACTTAGCTGTCTAAGTAGTCGGTAGTTTCATCTGACGGCCAGTGGAAATTATGTTATTGCTAGTATTGCTATATTAAGGAAAATACAGTGAAGTAAAATATCGAGGCAATTAAGAGACAAAGACATTTCCTATGTAAAATATATAAAAGAAATTCATACCGCATGATTAGTCTGAAAAAACCTAATTTGGCTTCATCAGTTGCTGACCTGTTGGCGTAACTAACGAATAATTGGAAGAGTCTTCCATAAGATTATTTTAGATTATACTGAGAGGTAGTTGGTTTGAATACAATGGTACCACTTGTTACTAGTTCTTAGCGACTGTAAATGGTAGAGCTAGGTATAATTCTAGCTAATAGTAAATTCAGTGATATAAATGTTCCAAGCTTAAAATCTATTTTATACCTTAAAAAATATGACTAATGACACCTTTGTAAATTCACTCAGCGTGCAAGAAAAAATATCAATAGTGTCTGCAACTTTGTAAGAGTTCGTAGACATACTTATTCGTGTTTCTATGACACCTTTACCACTTCACGTACAGTAGTCGTTAGCCTATCCGAGAATTTTGTATCTGAAATATCGTTCAAGCAGAGTAATTAGCAAGTAGAACAGAATAATTAAATATAATATATCGAGGCAAGGGTTCTCGGCGGCTCCGACCCGCTCAATCGAATGCAATTACTTCGAGTGAATTTACCCGAGCCCGTACCCTTAAATACTAGCTCCTTGAACGGTTTGCTAATTTGATATGTGCCTTGTTATTGTACTTAATAAATCTGGATATTAAAAAGGACGGACAGTGGCTACCAACATGCTGAAAACTAGGAGTCATGTGATACAAGGAATGGAATACAATTATCTATTTCACTGGTGGTAGGTCTCTCATATGTGAGAGGCCATCTGGGTAGGTACCACGGCAATGTCTATTTCTCCCGTGAAACAACACTGCTTAAATGCACTGTTGTGTTTCGGATTGAAGGACATTGTAGCCAGAGCAACTACTGGACATATTGAGACTTAACATCTTATGTCTCAGGATGGCGAGCGCAGTGGAATATTGCTACTGTTCATGAGCGGTCGTATCGCTTACCATCAGGCGAACGGCTTGCTTGTCACGCCATTCAATGCAATAAAAAAAAAAAAAACCTTATATCTCACTATTGAGGGCCGCTATTCGAATAGTAGGAAAAAAAGAAACTGCTTTTACCTAAACTAGGCGCATTATTTAATATAACATACCTATACTATCATAACATCGTAGGAGAGAACACACAAGGCTGGTGATAAGGATAGAATACCAACATTTATTTTTCGTATTTCAGTGGTAGAATGTATAATGTAACAAGTACTATGGCGGCTGGCATAAAAAAATCCCTATACTGTTTGTAGTGCGAGTATGAACGATAGAAAATATATTTAGTTAATAGCGGGCTGGCCCAGCTTTCCTTGTAGTGGACCGAACTGTGAATATAAACCATCCTCGAAACCAGTTGAAAACAAATTTCATAAAAATCGATCCAGCTGTTTATAAAGAATCCAGTTATACACACACGCACATAACTACGTACACGAAAAGATAGGAAAGTATAGATTTCATATTGGTAATTATGAGTAAGCTGTGAACACAATATCACAAAATTCGTCCGTTGTCTAAAATTAAATTGAATATCAAATGACTTACCCGATGATAGATGAAAGCTGCATCGTTGACCAAATATAGCTGGCAAACTGTAGTTCACTTCACAAATTTCGTAACGTTGAAATCAAATGTTAACACTTTTAAATTTTATTATATCATTTAAAAATTTAAAAAAAAATTATGTAGTATTAACAACAGCACTTTTAATTGATAGTATTACTCTTTAGTACAAACAACACCGCGAATAACCGACATAGTGAGAGCCTCAACGACCGATGTCGTCGGAGTCTCGGTGACGACTGAACTAATCAACGCCACTGGAGGGTTTATATACTCTGAAAGCAGTCACGAAATCGCAGATACGCTCAACCAATTGTTAAAGTACCCCACAATTACACTTCTATTTTTCGTTGACGAGTATTATTTTAGTTTAATATCGTGTCCCGGCCCTTTCTGTAGGGTACATGGAATCCTGAATCTGCACCAGAAACTTCATAATCCCGTGTAAGTTTTTGCATGTTAAACTGTAAGTACAACATTGTCCACTTTTCCTCCTTTCCTATTCGGTTTACTGTTTTAGAGTCGAAAAGAAACATAATACATACGTACCTGTTTTAAATTTAGAGAAAATTACCACGTTTTAAATAACAATGTTGTGAATATTATTCACACTTTATAAAAACAATCGGTTAATTATCAAAAATCATCACCGGATTTTATCATATCGGAACAGATGTGAGAACTGTTTAAAAAACGGGGATTTTTATTCCTTTTGAAGACTTCCGTTGCATGTGCTGTATAAATAGTTGAAATTACGATATTATAATCATGTATGACGGGATTATTCTTCCTCAATACGTCTAACGGGACGAGGCGAGAATTAAGGCCAGGGATGGGAAAGCAGTAGAGCGCAATTGTCACGTTGAGTTTCAATAAAAAACAGTTAATACTGTTTTAGTACACGGTATAATATTATTTGTCTAATGTGAAAAAGTATCTTCACCCGAGCGGAGCCAGGCTGGGCCGCTAATGATTTAATATTGTATTATAATTATAAGAATAGTGATGGCGATTAGTAGATAATTTATAATATAAACGTAAACGTATTTATAATAATACGTTATGTAAATACATTGATTCAAATGTATTTACATAACGTGCCAATACATTTGAATCAATTTTAAAAACAAACAGTATTAATAATATATAGAATATGTTTATGACATTTTTGCAAACTAAGCACGTTTAGTTACCTACTGCGATTTCTGAATATGGCTCTAGAACTTTCTGTGAATTAAAATTACAAAGGGATATAGGTATAATTTTAACTTCCCGTCCGTGACTTAACTTCCCGTCCGTGACTGCAGTATCCACTCCCTCAGGCCATACTCTCCTTTCCTATAACATCCTCTACCCACAAATCCTATTTCCTTTCCCCGGTTAATGGCGGGCAGCGGCGTCATTAACGCCAGTCCCCTACTGCGCTCGCCAACCCGCCTGCCAAGCGTGGCGAGTAACGGCAAATACCCCCACAATGGCGACACAAATAGAGACCAGGCCCCCAGTCCCCGGCAGCCCCACTATTCCTGGCTATGGTAGCAGTCATGGTTACGGTGGGGCAGGGGGTGCTAAGAATCCCCGGGTTGGCCCCGGCTACCACCCCCGACGACGACTGGCCCTGGTAACACACAACGTACGCACATTGAGGACAGACGGGAAGATTGTCGAACTGGAAGAAGAATTGAGCAGGTTACACTGGGACATTTTGGGGTTATCGGAAGTCCGAAGAATCGGGGAGGATACGATAACCCTGAAGTCTGGTAACCTGCTCTTCTACCGGGGGGACGACCAACAGTCCCGAGGAGGTGTCGGATTTCTCGTCCACAAGTCTCTCATCAACAACATCGTATCCATCGAAAGTGTGTCGAGCAGGGTAGTATACCTTATACTCAGAATATCTAAAAGGTATTCGTTGAAGGTCATACAGGTATACGCGCCGACCTCGACACACCTAGATGAAGAAGTAGAGGAAATGTATGAGGACATAAGTCGGGCCATACATACTTCCAAAACCTACTTCAATGTTGTTATGGGAGACTTCAACGCAAAGTTGGGCAAGGGAAGCGATGCAGAGTTGAAAGTGGGGCAATTTGGACATGGGCAACGGAACCCCAGGGGTCAGAGGCTGGCCGACTTTCTGGAGAAAGAGGGACTCTTTGCAATGAACTCTTTTTTCCAGAAGCCGCCTCACAGGAAATGGACCTGGCTGAGTCCTGACGGTTCCACGAGAAACGAGATAGATTTCATCTTGACGACGAATAGACGGATATTCAGAGATGTCTCTGTGATCAACAGGGTGAAAACCGGCAGTGATCACCGAATGGTTAGGGGCACACTGAATATCAATGTCCAATCGGAAAGGCGTCGCTTGATGAAATCTACGCTCCGACCTACTCGCGCCCATATCCAAAACCCCGAGAGCTTTCAACTCGAGCTGACAAATCGCTTTGATTGTCTAGGAGAAAACCTTGCAGTGGACGAGCTAAACAGCGGTTTGGTAGAAGCTGTCCATACGGTGGGATCTAAGTATTTTAGACCTCGCCGTAGAGATAGACCACAAAAACTCTCGATCCACACTCTTGACCTCATGGCCGAACGTCGATCTTTAGCGCTGCAGTCTTCCGTTGACGCCGAAGCATATCGGCGGCTCAATAGACAGATCTGGAAGTCCTTGCGACACGATGTCCGTGCTCACAATACTGTGAGCATTAAGGAGACAATCGAGCGCAACGGAGGCTCCAAAGTGTTTGCAAGAGACTTGTCTATTGGGCAAAGCCAGTTGTCTAGGCTGAAGACGGAAGACGGCCGCGTAGTATCGACGAGGGCAGAGGTATTAAGGGAGATCGAGAGGTTCTACGGACAGCTTTACACCTCGGTTGCCAAACCTGCTGTTAGCTCGGCCGAAGACCCGAGAGCCGAGTTGATCCGACACTTTAGCGATGATATCCCGGACATCAGCATGTGTGAGATTGAGATGGCCCTGAAGGAACTTAAAAACAACAAGGCGCCGGGCGAGGACGGAATAACTTCACAGCTTCTGAAAGCGGGCGGAACGCCGGTACTGAAAGTCCTTCAGAGGCTCTTCAATTCCGTTCTCCTCGAGGGCTCAACGCCAGAGGCATGGAGCAGGAGCGTGGTGGTACTGTTCTTCAAAAAAGGTGATGACACTTTGCTGAAGAATTACAGGCCCATCTCGCTCCTGAGCCATGTCTATAAGTTGTTTTCGAGGGTCATCACAAATCGTCTCGAACGCAGGTTTGATGACTTCCAGCCTCCCGAACAAGCCGGTTTCCGAAAAGGCTTTAGTACCATAGACCACATCCATACGCTTCGGCAAGTTATACAAAAAACCGAGGAATATAACTTGCCGCTTTGTTTAGCGTTTGTGGACTATGAGAAAGCCTTTGATTCGATCGAGACTTGGGCTGTGCTACAGTCTCTCCAGCGGTGCCATATAGACTATCGGTACATCGAAGTGTTGAAGTGTATATACAACAACGCCACCATGTCGGTCCGAGTACAAGATCAGAGTACGAAGGCTATTCCACTACAGAGAGGCGTGAGACAGGGAGATGTCATATCTCCGAAACTGTTCACTGCCGCGCTGGAAAACGCCTTCAAGCTCTTGCGATGGAAAGGATTCGGCATCAACATCAACGGCGAGTATATCACTCACCTTCGGTTTGCCGACGATATTGTAGTCTTGGCAGAATCGCTGGAAGACCTTAGCACTATGCTCGAAGACCTCAATCGAGTCTCCCAACAGGTGGGTCTTAAAATGAACATGGACAAAACGAAGATCATGTCGAATGTCCATGTTGTGCCCACCCCCATCGGTGTTGGGGACTCGACTCTTGAAGTTGTTGACGAATATGTCTATTTAGGATAAGTGGTCCAGTTAGGCAGGTCCAACTTCGAGAGAGAGGTCAATCGTCGAATCCAACTCGGTTGGGCAGCGTTCGGGAAACTACGCTACGTCTTGAAATAAAACTATTATTTACGGATTTTATCGCGAATTTAGTTTAATTTTTACATTTTTAACTTCCCGACGTTTCGATTACTTTACAGCTTTCGTGGTCACGGGGCGGACTGAGGTATTGGTCGTCCGCTCTGTGACTGTTACAAATCAACTACCCTTATTTTACAAATATTAAATTAAAAAGTTAATTTAAATAGTTAATCTATATTTGCGATCCGATCTACGCAGAAGGAGCTCACAGTGTCCTGAGGTCTGGCAGTTGGTCTTTTGGGTTCCGATTTAATTAAATGTAGAATTGGATCCCATGCTTGTGCAAGCTTCAAGCCATCTTCTCTATTGAAATTTGGATGTTTTTTAATTTCAATAGCCTCGCGAAACATCCTGGGCAGGAAACGGTGTTCTTTAGCGAGGACTTGGGGCTGGTCAAAGCGGAGGTAATGCTTGGAGCCTTCTTCTATATGTTCAGCAACTGCAGACTTCGTTGAGCGTCGATGTTTGACGTCAGCTATGTGTTCTTTCACGCGGGTCCCTATGCTTCGTTTTGTTTGGCCTATGTAGGAGAGGCCACAGTCGCAATCTATTTTGTATACGCCCGGTTCTTGCAAGGGTATGTGGCACTTGACAGGTGGTAGAAATTGACTAATCTTCTTGGGCGGCTTGAAGTAGGTCTTTATAGAAGCACGCTTCAGGATATAGCCAATTTTGTCTGTGACTCCTTTTATGTAAGGCAAGACAACGGGGACTCGTTCAACTGTGGCTGGCTTCACTCGGTTTCTGTGACGGCGGCGTGGGATTTGGAGCTTGTTGTCTCGCAGTACCTGCTTGACGTGTTGCAGCTCAGTCGCCAGGTGTTTCTCGTCACAGATTCCTCGTGCTCTCTGAAACAAGGATTTACCCACGGTAGCTAACTGTTTTGGATGGTGGTGAGAATCGCCGTTCAGATATTTATCTGTATGGGTCTTTTTTCTATACACAGTGTGACTTAAGGACTGATCGGGATTACGGATAACTAAAACATCTAAGAAAGCAAGAGATTTATTATGTTCTAACTCCATAGTAAATTTTATTGTTGATGGAGTTAAGGTGATTTAAAAATGCAGTTACTTGGTTAGATGGTAAAATTGTGAAAGTATCATCTACGTACCGCTTGTAAAATCTCGGCGAGACTGGGGCTGTACTAAGGGCTGTCTCCTCAAAGTCTTCCATGAAAATATCGGCGACTACTGGAGATACAGGTGAGCCCATAGCGACGCCATCCACTTGTACATAGAATTTATTATTCCACAACATATAGCCAGATGTGAGGCAATGTTTGAGTAGTTCTGCATATTCTAGAGGCATGTCTTTCTCTGCTAACTTCTTAGAGACAATTTTGATGCAGTCTTGTACCGGAAGACTTGTAAAAAGTGACTGGACATCAAAACTAACCATTGTTTCATTGTCAGCTAATTGTAGATGTTTAATATCGCTGACAAACTGGTATGAATCCTTCACAGATGCTCTAGTGTTACCTCTGAGTGGTGAGAGTACTTGCGCTACGTGCTGAGCCAGTCTGTAGGTTGGTGTGTCGATCTGACTCACAATGGGACGTAGTGGAGCATTTTCTTTTCTTTCTTTGCAAATATAGATTAACTATTTGCAAATATAGATTAACTATTTAAATTAACTTTTTAATTTAATATTTGTAAAATAAGGGTAGTTGATTTGTAACAGTCACAGAGCGGACGACCAATACCTCAGTCCGCCCCGTGACCACGAAAGCTGTAAAGTAATCGAAACGTCGGGAAGTTAAAAATGTAAAAATTAAACTAAATTCGCGATAAAATCCGTAAATAATAGTTTTATTTCAATGTGTAACATTCGCGTAAATCTAAGAAACCATTATACGCTACGTCTTCTCGTCAAAAATACCTCAGTGCCTTAAATCGAAAGTCTTCGATGGTTGTGTGTTGCCAGTGATGACTTACGGCACCGAGACGTGGCCTCTCACTATGGGCCTTATTAGGAAGCTCAAAGTCACTCAACGAGCTATGGAGAGGGCTATGCTCGGGGTTTCCCTACGAGATCGAATCAGAAATGAGGAGATCCGTAGGAGAACTAAAATAACCGACATAGCCCACCGGATTAGCAAGTTGAAGTGGCAATGGGCAGGGCACATAGCGCGGAGATCTGATGACCGATGGGGTCGGAAAGTGCTCGAATGGAGGCCGCGTATCGGAAAGCGCAGCGTAGGACGTCCACCCACAAGATGGTCCGACGACCTGGTAAAGGTCGCGGGACGTCGCTGGATGCAGGCTGCCTCCAACAGGTCTCTGTGGAAATCATTGGGGGAGGCCTATGTTCAGCAGTGGACTTCCTTTGGCTGATGGATGGATGGATGGATAGGTATAATTTATTAATGAAAACTTACTATTTCTATTATTGAGGTATACATCTTACAATACCGAAGCTAGGCAATAATTAGAGCGTGCTAGAGGTCGGAGCTAGCTGGAGGAAATTAAATTCATAAACTACAGTAAGCTGCAGCGAAGGGATGTTCAATATTTCACCCGTTAATTTCTCTATTACATTACATTGTAAGCCTCCGTGGCGCAGTTGGTTAGACGCCGACTGTGAAACGTGAGGCTGCGGGTTCGATCCCCGCGCCGAGACAAATATTAGAATGATCCACAGGTATTTGTTTCGAGTCTGGTTGTTAGTGAGACCGAAAAGTCTCTCGTAGTTACTAGTACCCACGAGGCCACAACACAAGACTCGATCTTAGTGTGGGGTCAAGACTATGTATGAGACTGCTGGGTGTATTTATATATTTTTTAATAAAAAATACTGGTCAGGTGTCTTTAGTTCACATAAGCAGTAATAAAAAAAAATGTTTTTGTTACATGTTCCTTTAAAAACCATTGGACATGCTCAAACATATTCGACATCCAATATATATGTACGAAATATAGGCAAAATTGTTTTGTTGTGCGAGCTAACATAAAATTTAATAAATAAGTGTATGTGCGGCTAGACATGGCCATCGCATGAAAACATAATGTATCGTACAATTAATACATAATGCTGCTGGCCAAGTCGATCTATTTATTTAAAACGTAAATAATTTTTAATATTTATATGATACTAACTTACGTAATAACTTTATACAGAAGGTCCCTTAAGCAAGGACTAAATAAATTAATCAACTTGGTATTACTGTATGCATCTCACAACTTTTTGCGGTAGAAAACCTGAGCTGCGAGACTTGGAATTTTTTTACAGGATGTTTTTGATGGGATCTCACGTCTTTTTGTACAGTCCTACATTTTTCCTTTTTGGTACTTTTTACTTCTAGAATATCATTAACGATTTTTCTTAAAGCCTCTGTCTTATGGCTTTTTCTTATTTTTGTAGGTATCAATTTATCACAAATATAGCGGATTTGATTATATAAATGTTCTTTCTTTCATAGTAATTGATAATTTCGAGCTATTTAGTCTATTTATTTGCAAGTTTTTCTTCGTCATGTTTTTCTAGAGGAATTTTGTACAGTTTCATGGGCTGAATACACCCTTTCCCTCTCTATACCCCCTCCTGTTATGCCTCATGTATATAGATATCTATCTACAACTATTATTCCATCATATACGGGTACAATGATTTATTAACTGCAAATGTAACTTTGTAATCCTATACATTTAAATGGGATTACAAATTCATTCATGCAGTTGGTGTATCTAGAAAACTAGACAGAAATTATGAAATGTTTAAATTTTCCCTTAATTTAGACACTAAACACTAATTATATTCTAAATTTGAAGGTTCTATGTCTGCTAGAAGTGCCTAAGACTTTTGATGATCGGTCAGTCAGTCAGTGAGTAACAAAATTACGAAAGTTTGACAAGTTATAATTCTTAAACTACTGATTCAAATTGAATGAAATTTTAAATATACCGTGGTTACACAATGCCTGCTTAGTAACTGAAAATTCAGGCTTCTTGCTTTAACCACAACGAAGTTATGGGGGGTTGAAAATGGTCTGAATTGCTTTGAGAAAAGGATGGTACGACTGTGCCGCTTTTTAGCTCGACTTGGAGGGGGCACTGCCGTGCCCCCAAATAAACCGACAAAACTCTTGATTGAAATCAATTAAACAGCCTTGTTTTAGGTTTTTCTTAGTAAATATAACAATAAATAATCAACTTTACAATAATATACATTATAGCAAAATCAACGTGTGCTATTTGCAATTGCAATGTAGCTTATTAAATAACTATCTAATAAAATTATGATGAATATAAGATTCAACAACTTACAATGAACAAAATCAACAAGTTCTCTTCTGAGATCATGAAAATAGGTTTAAAGAACAAAACTTAAATTTAAATTAAAAAACTCTATTTTTTGGAAATTCGTATTTTTGGGAAATTGAGATCAGTTAAATCAACTTATATTAAAAAGAAATATAGAGTAAATAAGACAAGAATCACTTTTTCATAAAAGATCGCTCTTCTTGATAATGTGTTCTCAAGAGTATCAGAGCATCTACCTTTTTGTCTGAGAGCGAGCTTCGTAGGCGGTTACAAAAGTACCCGGCACACGAAAATACTCTTTCGCTCTCAACACTTGTAGGAAGAACACCTAAAATATAATTGTATGCCTGTGTCAAATAAACTGACTGGTTGGCAAAATGGCGAACGAACGAAACGCAAGCGTCGATGGCGACGAATTGAATTATTCAAACTTCGCGCGCGGTACCGTACCGCGGTACATTTCGCAAGAGAGTACAAATATGCAAATTCTATTATTGTGGTAACTTATCTTACAAATTATATGAGTATCGGATTGCAATATTTACTTCAGTTCCGGAATTGTACCGTGCCCAATTTCTTCTTTTTGGACCTTTATCGAAAAAATGTCCAATAAATTCTCTGGTTTTTTATGTAACAAAATGTTTTAAAGGATTGAGCTTATATACGTGCTCCATTCTTATATACACAAGATGTTAGTGACTTAACAATTTAAGTGATAACCGTTATCCTATTATATCAAATAAATAAAATAAAATAAAAAACAATTTATTGCTTCAATACAGTTACAGGATTATACAGTATAGTAATGAATACATAAGAATGGCCTGTAGAACAAAAGTTACTCAGCTTATGCTGATCGGCAACAATCGCTAATTTTCAGTTACCCCTGTCTCCCATGTTATGCAGGAGCTCTGCAACACTGGTTCGCTTGAGGACAAAATACCACCTGCAATAAAAAATTAGTTAAAAAATGGAACATTTATAATATCTGTGATCAATGACAAAAAACACACAAAAAATGAAACACCAATAAACTATGTATTTATAAATTGTAGACACGAATCAAATTAAAAATCTAAATATTCTTTATTCCATTAGTCTTCCACAAGATTTTGTGACTCGTTAATTTCTGTTGCCACCGCTTCGGAACGTGTTGTAGCTGTGAAGAAGAAAAAAATAAACTCTCACGTAACGGTAATATAAAGAGTTATTGTGACATTATTTTTGCTTTATGTTCCAGTTCCAATCAACAGCGCGTACTTCCCCTGCAGCTAACACAACACTACTGACGGCATCGATATCAATGTTACACTAGATAAGACGTTCTTTGTAACCACAGATCACTTCCAATAGATACCGCATTACGATAGTTTTGTTTTGAACCGAAAACGCCAACGAAGGGAACTGCGCGGGGGGTGGGCGGGTTGCAACGCGGTCACGTGGACTTCACTGGAGAGATGAGGCATAAGACGATAAATAAAAAAAATATCGATAGTTCGATTTGCCAGTAAGTTCATGTGTTATGATCGCTTCTACTGGGTGGAATCGCTTATCGTCCGGAAAATTTAATAGTGTATTGTTTATGTGAAATTAACGTTATATACGAGATATATCATTAAAAACTACAAACTACCCCATAAACAACATCAGTACAAGATATCCCCAAAACGCATATTATCTAAATCACCCTACACTTAAAAGTGCAACATGTCAATACTCAGGCGCGCGAGTGTATGAGTCACGCCACACAACAGCTGTCGCGCATCGACCTTGAACTTACTTTGCGCCTATTTATCGGTATTATTACTCTAAATATTACCATATAACATTTTGATTTATTTAGAATTTTAGTGTGTTAGGATCATTTAAGTAAATTTAGTTGTTGGTAAGTTGTTAAGATTTACATTATTATTTTCATAACGTACCTACTATCTTAGAAAAAGCTGCATATGTTTTTATTTAAACGTTTTAATAAAGTCGAGAATAGACGACTTCGCTGTCGTAGGTCACGGATTCTTGCATGATTAGGAAGTCTGAACTTACCATGATCGAGTAGCCTCGGATAAGTCGTTAAAATAGTTCTTGTGCTGGGAACTCGTGGATTCATCATTCATGATACCATTCCTACGCAAAGACTGCAGATGTTCTGGATCTGCATACATCCTTCTTGCATGACCCAAGTTATCATTGGATCGAACATAGCATGTCATTATTGTCACATACTCACTGTTCGTGTAATCACTCATTTTGACCGCAAGAAACTAACCAATAACCAAAATAATTTCGTACAACGTCACTCGGTACCGAATTTCGCACGACTGAGGAAGTGGCAAGATCCCTGGAAGGTGTCGGCGGCGCGGGAGCGGGCGGCGCGGCGCGGCGCGGCGGCACGCTTTGTACTTGCGCTTGCGGCGGCGCGGCGGTGAGGGCGGCGCGATCAAAGGATTTTATTACTTAGATTTAGAAGTTTCTACTCGAATTCATATTGTATAAAGTAGGGTAACAATAATGTGTATTTATGAAGATTTTTTTCATTTATGTCATCTTTCTCTAAACAACGTTGTTTTATGAATAACTTATTCTAAATTAGTAACTAATAGTGGTAAATTAATTTTACACTACATAAACAAAAACATAAAAAAATTAAAATAAGTATGCCAAAGTTCTAAATCATGTACTTGCCATGCACAATTTTTTTCGTGACGATAAGCGATTCCACCCAGTATAACTTAATTACCAACTTGTTAAATGTTTGATAATATTTTTTCACCGGCCTGATCTGATAAATTATACCAACCGGCAACCGCTAACTACGAATAAAATAGGATTAAGATTTATACTTTAGTATGTAACGGTTTTATTTCTATTATTCACCGTGTATTTTTGTATACCATAATGGCGAAATACCCAAATTAAGTGTTGATATAAAAGATCAGATAAAAATATGAAATAGTAAATAACTAAGCCTCACGCCCTAAAGGGCTACAATAACTTATTCCGTTTCTTGAATTCTGACGGCGGCTGTAGTAAATGTAATATCGACAAGTGACGATGAAACCCACTTGACGAACTATGAATGTTTTTGAGACGATATATACAACGTATGTTAAAATTAGTGCAATAGCTAGTGCTACTGATTCTCAATAAACTAAGTATACTAAAACTTATGACAAATACCCTCTCATTATATTTGAAAACGTATACAACTAGAGATATAAAAGGAAATATAATTACGCCAAAGATAAATAAAAAAATATTGTAAAACTACCTTGTTAACAAATGTAACTATTTCAAATTACATAAAATAACGTAATTATGGTAATTTGCAATTTTTATTTCAATCAATATATATTTTGTGACATTTTTTTTTTTTTTATTGCATTGAATGGCGAGACGAGCAAGCCGTTCGCCTGATGGTAAGCGATACGACCGCTCATGAACAGTAGCAATATTCCACTGCGCTCGCCATCCTGAGACATAAGATGTTAAGTCTCAATATGTCCAGTAGTTGCTCTGGCTACAATGTCCTTCAATCCGAAACACAACAGTGCATTTAAGCAGTGTTGTTTCACGGGAGAAATAGACATTGCGGTGGTACCTACCCAGATGGCTTCTCACATATGAGAGACCTACCACCAGTAAACATTGACATTGTCATTTAATAAAATTAATTTACATTATTGTTTTACAATATCGATATTTCTGGGAATTATATTATAAACATGCGTCAAACACTAGAAGAACGCGTGATTTCGCCAAAAAAAGATGGCTTATTACGGTTATTGCTATGCGTAAAAGAGACGGCTGATTCTCTATCCGAACTCGACTGTTTGACATTGATACATTAACCGTCACTGATGACGCGACATTTGGCATCGGTTTAAATCTATTTGATAGCTTATATGTGTTGGGCGCAACCGCTGCCTTGCATTAGGTATCTATGGGAGTTATCTGTGTTTGTAACAAACGTGTCCCACCCAAGTGCGGTGCCATGCACCGCACACGAATCAGTCTGCCGCGTGACGGCCGCGCAATAGTACGCCTCTTTGTTTATAAGTAATTTATTTTGACTTTTCCCCGTCAAATCGAGAGCGAAATTTTCTGAAGTTACAATATAATTAAAGAATACAACATAAGTGATATAATATTGCCGTAATATTGATATATTAAAATAATGCCGATAATACAGATCTTTTATTTATTAATGGATTAAATATATTTTAGAGCTCGTTAAAATACAAGGTGAGCTCCTTAATCGTATATCTCATTTCCGCGCATAAAAATTGCCCGTCGAGTGAGAGAGACGAACTATATAAGATATAGATTATTCAAGGGACATTCATATCAGGGGACCAAATAGGCAAAAACTATTCGAATACATTACAAATACAAATATGTTGGAAGAATGTAGTTGCAAATTGATTTCAGTATTTTATTTTAATCATATGTTGTTAATTAATAACTCAAAATATGTGTGTTGTATACATATGTTTTCCCATCCATCATCATCCATCAGCCAAAGGAAGTCCACTGCTGAACATAGGCCTCCCCCAATGATTTCCACAGAGACCTGTTGGAGGCAGCCTGCATCCAGCGACGTCCCGCGACCTTTACCAGGTCGTCGGACCATCGTGTGGGTGGACGTCCTACGCTGCGCTTTCCGATACGATATATGTTTTGAAACAGTGGATAGTATTTAGACCCCATTTCTTTATATGAATCACTTAATGGACTATTCGAACCCATTGTTATTGAAGACTTATATGATTTAAAATTGTTTTATATTCTTACGCGTCGGTTACGAAAAAAGGAGATCTCTATAATATTTTTCCATAATTATGGGAATGGATATAAGTGGCTACCATGAGAACATACCTATATTTGTACAATACAATTCATTTTCGATACGATGATTTCAGATATTCCAAATGCGGTAGTCATTTTTGTAAACTTCTGGTGTACCATTCCTTTTGTCTATTAGTCTCGAAAAAAGTTTATCAGCTTGTTAAAAATTCATAAATGTTTTTATGATAAATGTCAGACTGATTGTACACTGATTGACTGCTTGACAGACTTGTACACTTATAAGAGTATTTAATTTTATTTACATCATTTCCATGAATTATTCACGTAAATAAAAAAAAAACATTACAAATATATTATTGCTATGACGGTATTTATACTAAGGCAGTATCTTAGGCAAAGCTATTATTGACATGAACTGTGTTGTCTATCTAATAATCTTTGATCATAATTTGTAGTATTCAAGTAAACGTAGTAGATGTCGCTACTGAGCTTTTGACAAATACGGGACAAATAGTTTCTATGACGCGCCTCGTCTATCGGTAGAATATAAGTCAATGACTGACGGCTCGTCGATCGCTGCGTACGAATCCAGTGCAGCAACAGGTCGAAAGCTGTCATCCACCAAAACAGGCCCGCCCCTGCACTGACGCACGAATACTGGAACGCAACTTAAATATAAGTTGCGCTTAACTACGTTAATTCCGCTTAAATGTACTGGCTAAGTGGGCCGTGCTCTGTTAAGAGCGTATACACCTTGCGCGCAAAGTCAACTATAGGTATTTCTTCGTTAATTTCACGCACACATAAGCGACCAAAGCTGTGTGCGTAGAGCTGCCGCGTCGGCTCGCTATACAATCGGCTCAAACAACTTTAATCCGTGCGCTTCAAATATTCATTTGAAATGTAACTGTAATATAATATCATAAATATATTTTATTTGCATTATAAGTAGACAAATATTACTGTGCAAGCAAAGAATAATACAAATTTAGATACTAATCATATTTTCGTTATTATTACATTGTTAAGTTGCATTCAAATCAGTGTTCAATCAGCAGATACTACGGACGTTTTATTAATAATTTCGTATTCGAACACATAAATAGTGTTAGGGGCCTTACAACCCCTTACAATTACGAAATATATTGAATTTTATATTACAATACATAACATAATTTAGCCTCGGAATGACATCCCATTATATTACCTGAAACATAATTTATACTCACTACAAAATCATTGTAGGTAATAAAAATAATTAAATATTTTACTACCAAAGTACTAAGATGTGGTAATCGCAGTCCGCGCGTGGCTATTTTTACTACGCGCGGCAATAATAGACTGCAGCCAGGCCGGAGCGACGAGCGATACGTCCTCCCTCTAGAAGGCCTTGCGGCGGTCTGATTTGTTTTGTTGTTTGTTTATTTTTGGTTTTTAAAATATTGTAGAAAACATGAAAACTAATTTTGTTGAAATATAAACATTGTAATTTATTGATAAGATGTTCTTCTATTATAATATGCAATTGCTGTAAAAAATTATGTACGATAAGTTGGTGAAAAAAATATGTTCTTGACGAGAGTTTCTGAATAATTTCGCATTGTTTAAATTTTTATTTTTCAGGAACTAAACACAAAAAAAATCCATAAGGGTCTTATTAGTCTGATAATATTTTTATTTTCATCTTATATTTAGTGGTTTCGGATATCTTAAGCTTCTAAATTGCCATTTAAAGCCTAAATAACGAAACTTGTGTTCAGTAATCCTTATAGTACTCACAAATTATCCATCAATCTATAATGTTTTCCACCAAAATCCCTAGATGACAACCTTTTCTAAAATTAGTTATAATTATTTTTCCTTTAAATTGTTTATTGGTGACTCTTAACTCATTTGAAAAGTCCTGTTTTTAAGCCAAAAAGCGCGTGCAGGGTATAAACGCTCTTAAGAGCAATTTATTATTTGAATGCCGTTCCAGTATTCGGGCGTGAGACAACTTTATTTGAGTTGTGTGCGGTGGCGCGACGGTTAAAAAAGGCATTTCTACATTGTTAGTCCTTAGAACAATGCTCAGAAAACCGGTTCGGCACTAGCGTCGGGTCGATTGTGGGTGATCCGCAGTGAACGTTCATCTTTATGTATTTTATTGCATTGTATAACAATGTATCTCAATGTAAAAATAACTATCTATGTATTAAATACAAGAAATTGAGAAAAGTAACTTCATCGAAATCCATTGCGACTGGTAGGTCTCTCACATGTGACAGACCGCTTGGGCAGGTACCATCGCAATGTCTATATATTTCGCCATACAGCAGTGTAAATTCACTGTTGTATTCCAATTTAAAGTGCATTGTAGCAGAGTAATTACTCAATATATTGAGACTTACCATCTCATGTCTCAGGATGACGAGTACAGCGGAATGCCAGGCAAAGCTACTGTTCATGAGCGGTCGTATCACGTACTATCAGGCGAATGGCACACTCGTATCGCCATTTATGGCAATTAAAAAAAATGGTAATCAGGGTCATCATCATCATTATTTTGCCTACAGTACCCGCACAAGGCCAGCGTGGTGGACTATATGGCCTAACCACTCTCAATCGTACTGCCCATTGTAGTGTAGGCCCGTGCCCTGCAATGGGACGAATATGGGCTACTACAGAAGTCTGCTGCAAGACATAATGATTCATAGCAATACTTATAGTAAAATGTTCAAAACAACTTTTACAATATTAAATTTTGGTTGGAATAATTGGTAGATGTCTAGTTTGAATGACTTAGCCAAAAACAAAACTGCTTACACTATTTTTGGTTATCACGAAACTAATTTACTTTTGGGCAATAGTTACGCCTAACTTTCACAATTGTATCAAACTTTCAGTAATTGCATTGTTATTGTTAAAAGTTTACTGACTGATGCAATGTGGCGAGGTGGAAGAAATTACAATACGATTGTAAGAATTATGCAAATATATGTATAATATCCTATCCTACTAATATCATAAATGCGAAATTTTGTGTGTTGCCCACTTCACGCTCATACCGCTCGACCAATTTTGATAAAATTTGGCATCAAAATAGCAGACAATCTGGATTAACGCCTAGGATACTTTTTATCCCGACATAATGTGTTCCCGTAGGATGAGTCAGTAATTAAAATATACATATATGCTACTCATCCAAAATGTAATGTGTGCTACGGGGCAGGAGCAATGAGACGGGACAGAAAGGTATATAACGGGACCGCGCGGCGCTCACAATATAAAACAGTTAGCACGCGAAATAATGTGGTGATGACACGGACTGGACTCAAAAAGTATCTAAACCCGGGAGCTGCCGGGCTGGACCACTAGTGTATAATAAATAAGGATTTCACCGGAGCGTCTTGGGATCGAAAAGTCATCTACAACTCGTAATACAGCGGTCATAACCATCAATAACATTTACGGAGAAATAAAAATTTCTATTCCCGTAGGTACAGGAAAGGGCAAGGAAGTAGACAATAATTTGTTTTCAAGGCTTACTATTTGTTTTGTTTCTGATTTATACTCGTTGCGGACTAAAGGCAAACTAGTGTCCCTAAAAGGCTCATAAAACTTCGGAGCTCCGTTTCAATTCTTTGAGTTCCATATCTCTATTGATTCAGGATAAAGGGAGTTGTAGTTTTGTGTGTGGGCGGGATAGCCTCAAATTTCTCTGTGTCTATCCATGCGCGTTTGGTTTTTACACACGTAATATTATTATAAGCGACATATAGTTATTTGGAAGTTATTCATAAAAACATGATCGACCTTATTCTGTACTGACCTTAAGCTGTCGAATGTTTTGCCTTCCTTGTTCAAACTGAACAAAAATAATAGAATTGAATTCCAATAATATTTATAGGGATAAAATATTGGATAGCTAAAGTAGGTTTTAAATTGTCTATGAATACAGCTGTAACAATATACTTGAGCATTTAAGTAGGAATTATTCTACACACATATCTTCTTAATAATCTTACAGTTTGTATTCAAAGCCCTCATCTCATTCACCTACTTAAGGTCTAAAATTACATCGAAATGTACCAAATGCCTCTTACCATAGCCAAGTATTGCAACAACAAGGTCGTCAGACGAAACCGATGATCGTTTTTTTTGTTATTCGTGAGGTAATTTTGTTAGAGGCTTGTTACAAAACTGAAAGTACAGTTTCGGAGCATTTAACTGTCCCAAATATATTTGTAGGAGAAGCCTTTCATAACTTGTGTGTCGAGAAAATTACCACGACTTTATTGTGTTCAGGGCTAACTGCCCTCCAAGTTCAAAAATAAATAAAAATAAAATAAGTACTCAATTGGTGTTTGGCTGAGCCATCGACCGAATCGTTGTAAGATCATATCTCTTACAACATAAAAGATACCCACATCACTGTATGTACTGTATCAGCCCATATACGTCCCACTGCAGGGCACGGGCCTCCTCTACAATCGAGAGTACGATTGAGAGTGGTTAGGCCATATAGTCCACCACGCTGGCCTAGTGCGGGTTGGCAGACTTACATACCATAGAAATTTTATAAATCGCTATAGTATGCAGGTTTCCTCAGGACGTTTCCCTTCACCGTTTTAGTGCGTGGGGATTGACTATCAATACACACATGACTCAGAAAAGTCAGAGGTGTGCCCTGGGATTCGAACCGCGACCACCGCGAACATGTTGGCAGTCGCGCCTAGTCCGTTTACCAACATGCCATCACGCACTATTAGTACAAATAACTTCTAGGAACATAATATTCCCAAAAACAAAATATTAGTATAATATTCAATCACTCTGTGTTGGTTTGTCTTCTTGCGAGCATCGAACCTACGCGTATCGATCTTTAGTTTAACACTTTCGCAAAAGGTACCAACGATGTTATAAATATGTATATTAATTTGCGTGCTTAGCAATCGTACGAGTATAAAAATAAGTGAACATTAAAAACTTCATTAATATAATAAAAATGAATAAATGAATAAGAAGCTAATTGTAAAATAACTATTCATTTTTATTTCGACTAAATACCATAATCACCAAAAATGAAATATAAAGGATTCATAAAAAAAATTGTGAATTGTGAACGGCAACTTAATAATAAAATTTAAAAGTGTTAAAACCATAGATGTAGTATAAAACATAGATCGGCAATGTGTCATTTTGAGCGCGACCAAAACTGATTTACAATTGTGTGCGTGAAGTTTACATGTGTGCTTGACATATAGTGGTGTACCATGCACTTTCGATACTATCATATCGATATCGATATAGCTGTCGGCCTGTAGTTATGAAATAAAATGTTATAGATATATGTGACATTTTATTATACAGGGTATATCAAGACTGCTACCGAAAACGAAGCCGGGTGGTAGTTTAAGCGACTTCAGACACAATGCAACAGAAAAAGTTGTAAAAAAAAGTGACAATTTTTTTTTGTTATTTTTTTTCCTATGGCCATATTTGGGTAGTAAATACATATTTTCCTAAAATAATAGTGTATGCCCTTTTATTTATAAATACTCTAAGGTATAAAAGAGTTTAAATTATTATTTTAGCAAAAACTATGGATTTACCACCCAAAAACGACGATATTTAAAAAATCATAAAAAATAATTGTCGCGTTTCTATGCGAAATTTTTAATTGCATTGTGTTTGTAGCCACTAAAACTACCACCCGGCTTCGTTTTCGGTAGCAGTCTTGATATACCCGGTATATTAACAGAAACTTATTGATGTGTTTATTTCAATACAGATTGATAAACACACAAATAAATAAAGATAAATTGTCATATTATTTGAAAACATTTTGTTTGAGATGTTTTGTATGGGTCTTTATGTTCACATGAACAAAATTATTTTTTTTATTGTGATGTATACATATTACACTAATTAAATTGAGAACAAAAAATATTTGTATAAAATAAAACTATAATTTACAAAGTTTTAGCGTTTTCGGTTTATTTTTTTCATTTTTAATTTCCCGTCGCGAAGTTTCGATTACTTTACAGCTTTCGTAGTCACAGGGTGGACTCAGTCTGCAACAAAATCCGTGATTATTAGTTTTTTTCAATGAGTAACATTCGCGTAAGTCTAAGAAACACATTTTTACTATATGTATAAATGTGAGTTAAAAAAAATATGCTTATTTAAGTCAATTAATTGACTTGTAACACATTGGGAAGTGTTGGACGCCTGCTAGGCCGCGTTAGAGGTGTACGGAGGAGCTTGTAGGAAGTCGTTGGATGCAGGATGGCAGCTTACAACAAACTGATGTAGACATTCTTGTGGAAGGCCTATCGCATTCCTGTGGCTGAAGAAAGAGACAGTTTAATAAACAATGAAGCTTTTCTCGATCATTTCACCTAAACTAATGTTTTTCCTATGAGAATTATAAATTTTAAACCTATACCAAATGTTATGATAAATGAATAATGTTGCTTCAAGGTTTGGACGATCATACTGTGCATAGAAGTATCGCATATTTTATAATAATATCGAATATGTTCTTGTTTTACTATTATAAATTGACAGCCTCTTGGCAGAGATTGAAACAGGTTCTTAATTCATAAATCACATACATTAAGTGTTATAATAACTATTCCACAAATATAAAAAATGGGAAAAAGTAAAGTAATAAGTAATATTGTAGAATGAATACTATAATAATAGCAGGGGAAATATGGTCGGGATAACGCCAGGTAGAAGAAGAAGAAGAATGCACACTATCACAACATCTATAGCTTCATAAAATGTAGGGAAACATGTGTTGTCATCGACTATTTTATCGACAACCTTTTATTGATCGAACCTGTCAGTCAATCCCTAGCAACTTTTGGTTGAAATTATTGTAGATTCACGTATTTGATATTATTTTTTATACGTAATGGATGCTTTCAGCGTATTTATATAATGAAATACTATATTCTTATCTACCGTTATGTATACACGGATTTCCATTTAATTCTATAATATCGTCACAAAATAGTATTGTGCAAAAGTGGCCGGTACCTGTGAAAACTTTAATTATTTCGGATTTTTACGCCTGCATGAACCACACCTTAGCACTACACAATGCACTATAATAAACTACGTTTAATAAATATAACCAAGTACTGTAAAATTTAATAAATTATGAAAATAAGCGAATTTTGTTGCTCGCTTAGTTTGACATATTTCGACTCTGGGTCACTGCAGGCTACTTCTGTGTAAACGTATGGTCGCATCATGCGTCTCGCTTTAACATATGAGTTAAATTATTCTATCTCTTTCATATTGCCGATCTATGTTTTATACTAAATCTATGGTTAAAACACACTGTTTTTTTTTTTCAATGCAAAGCTAAGATTTTTTTTACTTAGTTTTTTCGTGTTTACAAACGCATGACGTCAAACAAATTAGGAAGTCAATAATAAAAAGACAAGGACGCCAATTATCACGTTTGGAATATGGATGATAAATAGCGCAGAGTACCAGGGGATCATAGACGCGCGGAGCTGTCCCGAGGCCCGAGTCAAGGTAACGCGGCCTCCTTATAAAATGCGTTGCACAAGTTATTGCCCGATCGCTTTTTGTTCGGCCGTGTCCCGTTATGGTATTTTTTATTAAGTTTTTTTTAGGTATCAGTAGTTTTTGAAAGTACAACAGGTAGTAGCGTGAGTTGGTCGTATTTGATGATTTATAGATACGTGAATTTGTGTTGGGTAGTCCATTTATCGAGGAAGGCTATAGGCTATTTATCATCACGCTATGACCTATAGGAGGAAAGCAGTAGTGATATTTCAAGCAAATACGAGGAAATTTTGTTCGTTTTTCGTGGTCCGATTGGTCGATATTCTAAGCTGATAGTCAGAATTAATTATTTTGACCGCCATTTTAAAACGTGTATGCACCCGGGCGGAGCCGGGCCCGACCGCTAGTTGTTTATAAAAATATAGTTCAAGATTTAAGGAACGAATACTAATATAATGCATATAGAAAACCCATCAAATAACCGAAAAAATACTTTTTACTTTAATCAAGAAATTACCGCATCGTAGATATATTTCATAACAAAGAGAAAGTAATAGTAACTAGGGGTTATTATAATATTAAGGGATATATTGAGGATAAAAAAGCCTGAGATTAGGTGTTCTCTTGCACATTGCGACCTCCTGGGGCCCTGAAATATTCGCTTATTACACCACCTAATTTAAATAATTAAAAATATCAAAAATTGTGAACTCAAAAATTAACCAATATACAATTAAATTAATCAATTAAATTATATGACGACCGATCGAGAAAACAAATAAAAATAATAATAAATATGGCAAATCTTTGTAAGACAAGTCACAAATACTTATTAGTAAATTGACCAAAACCAAGCCCACTGAGTTTGACTCGCTGGATCTACTCAGAAATGGGTCGCGCCGCGTAGTATTCAGTGGTAAAGTAAAGCCCGCTGAGTTTGTTCGCTGGGTCTTTTCAGGAAGGGCCGCGTTGGATCCGGTGGTAACTATAAACCGCTACGCACCGTTGTAATAATATTCATGGTCCACAAATAATTTAAATAATTTAATTTAATTTGACTTACGTAAATAATGTATTTCTTTGACAAATAAATTACCATAAAGTAATAACTAATACTTTAATTAAAATATGAATAAAAACTAAATAAATAAATAAAACTAATTATAAATAAAATAAAATCAATTTAAAAATAAATAAATTGATAAAAGCAAGAAATTAAAATAAGTAATACTAAGTATAGAAAATATATTGTATATAGAGATTAAGTTCTATGTGTGTATTGTGTATTGACTTGTCATAAGAGCTCTTTAATTGCCTACGTGACCAATAAATACATTTCATTTCATTTCAAAGAGAAAGTAACACCGAAACTTTTTCTGGACATAACATATAATTAAGTACTCGGTTCAAATATTTCTATAAAACAGAAAAAGACTACACCAAAGTAGCGTGACTTTGCACATTAGGTTAATAATAATACATTGCAGCCAACATTACAATTTTCAATGAGTTAAATTGATTGCCGTGGCCTTGCACAATAGTATAATTAAGGGTAGATTAGGGCAATAATTTAGTTGGTATTTTTTCCCACAATAAGATAGAGACTGACCTTTCGCTAGAATTTACAAAAAACTGAGATAGTTATATCGACAAGGTTGAAAACATATTTTGGCAGACGGCAGTCCATTTCTATCAAATCTATAATGTGCTTTGTATCCTGAATTTTGGTGTATATTTCATGTGAAAGTATTTTAAATAACAGATAATATGAAGGGTTAATCGTTCATCCTTAAGGATTTCTACAGTAACCTGTTGGTAACTGTTATAAAGCAATACAAAACTTTAAAAAATGTATAATACCGGGTATCTCAAAACTGCTACCGAAAACGAAGCCGGGTGGTAGTTTTAGTGACTACAAACACAATGCAACTAAAAATTTCACAAAGCAACGTGACAATTATATTTTATAATTTTTTAAATTTCGTCATTTTTGGGTGGTAAATCCATAGTTTTTGCTAAAATAATAATTTAAACTCTTTTATACCTTAGATTATTCATAAATAAAAGGGTATACACTATTATTTTAGAAAAAAATATTCACCACCTAAATATGGCCATAGAAAAAAAAAGTAACAAAAAAAATTATTTTTTTTGCAAAAAATGCATAAATAAATTGAAAAATAAAAATAAATAATTTAGAGCTGTTTAATTATATTCAAACTCGTTCCAAAAAATAAGCATGGTGGCATGTTGGTTAACAGATAAGACGTGGCTGCCAACATGTTCACGGTGGTCGCCGGTTCGAATCCCAGGGTATACCTCTAACTTTTCGGAGTCATGTGTGTATTGATAGTCAATCACCACGCACTAAAACGGTGAAGGAAAACATCGTGAGGAAACCTGCATACCATAGCGATTTATAAGAATTTCTCTGGTATGTAAGTCCACTAACACGCACTAGCCCAGCGTGGTGGACTATATGGCCTAACCATTCTCAATCGTACTCTCGATTGTAGAGGAGGCCCGGTCCCTGTAGTGGAACGTATGTATATGGGCTGATACAGTACACTCGATTCAAAAGGATAAAAGCAAAAGCAGAATATTTATAGAAACACGTGTGAGAATAATTCTATTTCACACGTGCGTAACACACTTCCAGAATGTAGATTAACGTTATGCATTAAAAAAATAGATTTTTATTGCGTTCTCGTGTGAATTCATTACATCAATTCGTGTGTACAATAAGGTGGCATACAGTTACTCGGTTGATCTAGATTATTTATGCTTCCAACTAAACCGAATATATCAAGGCTCTATTCATTTTTATTGTAATATAAGACTATAAACTATACCAATGAATCTTAATCGGTGGTCCGTAGATCACTGGTCGTCCCTTGAAGCATTAGCATGTGTTATTAATAGATAGATAGAAATACCTTTTATTTTATTTATATTTCGTTACTGTATAAAAAATAACCAAACCAGTCAATCAATTGGATGGTAAATAGCTATTTTTTTTGTCAAATGGTTCCCCATGTCTACAAGGTAAAGAACCACTGCATTATAAAATAGCGCCATTTGAAATGTAAATCGTCCATAATAATCACGGAAAACGCGAACATAATGTTTTCCTTATTTCAAACATACTTGTTAGTTCCCAAGACACTGCTCGTCACAGTCGCATTAAACATCTGATCGAGTACACGCGCATTCATGACCAAATGAAATAGCCTCGGATGCGGACCGGCCCGCGGTTTCGGCCAAATTATGAATAGACAAAGTTTTATTTATGTTTTAGATAGCGCGACGATTCAACGTAAGTGCCATGACAGTTATTAAAAGTGGTAAATAAAGTGAAGTAGTAATGTGATGAAAGTGGTAATTAAAAGTTTAAGTGGTAAGTTTGTATTTACTTTGTGGTAAAAGTGGTAAAGTGAATAAGTGAATAAGTGAAGATAAATGTGGTTTCTTGGATTTGCTAATAAATATACCGTTGTGGAATAAAATCAAAACTTATTTATTAAGGTATATGTTTTTTATTTTTATCTTATTTTTATGTGTTGTAATATAAGTTAATTTAGCGTTGTTTGTTATTTTTAATTATAATCTAGAAAGATACAAAGAAAGATATATCTTGATTAAAGGAGTCCCTATAATTGAACGGTAAATATATCCGGCCTTTTGGTTAGTTTTGAAAAAGTTTATGAATAAAGCCTATTATGTTTATTGTGAGTCATTACTTGATTTTTAACAAAGAACTAGGGACTTTTTGTTCCAGTATTCGAACATACAACAGGTCGTTGTGGAGATCCTTGGGGGAGGCCTATGTTCAGCAGTGGACTTCCTATGGCTGAGGATCACCTCAGTTTCGAATCATAATCATCATCTTCAGATGATGATTATGATTCGAACATAAACATTCATCAACATTAATTTCAGACTCAGGAAATTCAGTCCTGAATGAAAGCGATCTTCAAGTTTTTGTCAATACAATATTACGATACTAAGGCTGAGTTGCACAAACTACTTTGCCAATACCTTTGCCTTTGAAAATGTCATCGCTATACATTTTAGATGTATTTGACCTTGCCAATGTATGGGATTGACAGTTTCAAGGTCAAAGGTATTGGCAAAGTTAGTTTGTGCAACTGAGCCTAAGCTTGACAAGTTGACAGTTGTTAACTGTAATAAAAATAATCATCACAATTCTCAGTCAAAGAAATATTTACATTAGCAAATTCTCAGATTCTACGGGGGAGCAATCTAGCCTTTAAAGAAGAAGACAATTGGCCACGAAAATAAAAAAAATCTTTTAAATTGTAATGGCCTGTATCAATGAGAACAATAGTGGCATTATTTATACCCTGGCAACTCGAGATACAGGCGTGATTTAATTATCTTTAATTATTTTATCCATTAGGACTGACGTAGGCCCATTGTAGTCATTATTTTTGAACAATGTTCAATGCAACGTCAAATAAATTGCCTTTGCTTAGATTACCGCATTTTTTGCTACCTATGCAGTTAGATGATCTAGCCCCGGTGGCGTAGTAGTACTACTGTATGATTACAAAGCTGTATTCCCGGGTTCGAATCGTAGGTCGGACGAAGTGATATCGGTTTTCAATTCATATCAGCCAGGAGTCAGGAATTTGTGCTTACATTCACATACATACAGGGCATATCAAGACTGCTACCGAAAACGAAGCCGGGTGGTAGTTTAAGCGATTTCAGACACAAAGCAACAGAAAATGTTGGAAAAAAAGCGTCAATTTTTTTTTGTTATGTTTTTTATATGTTTCGTTTTTGTGTGTTAAATATATTTAATCCTAAAATAATAGTGTATACCCTTTTATTTATAAAGACTCTAAGGTATTAAAGAGTTTAAATTATTATTTTATCAAAAACTATGGATTTCCCACCCAAAAATGACGATATTTAAAAAATGATAAAAAAAATTGTCGCGTTTGTTTGCAAAATTTTTAGTTGCATTGTGTTTCTACACTCATAGGCACAATTAACCGTCCACCTATATTTTTCGTTACCCTGTTTATTTACGTTGACTGTAGCATAAATTCAGCTTTGTTTTTTATTAAGTAGTTACTTTAGCAATAAATTAAGTAATTATACCCTCATTTCAATCCCTAAGCTTTTATCACCGATGCTTTTTCAGAATTTAGTTGCAGTTTGACTTTTTTGCATTTAGGTTACCTTGTTTACATTTCTTGTTCTTCTTCGGTATAGTGTGCGTATATTGTTTAATTTGAGATTTTAGTGTATGATTATTCTTTGTACCTTAAATATTTTTAAGCCAGTCGATGCAACTGGTGCTGTTAGAGCAGTGACTTTGGCTGTCGAGGGGTAGAGCCAACATCGCATTAGTTTTACATTTGTATATGTAAGTGAACGTTCCATTAGAAGAAGACTTGCTGAAAGTAATCTGATGGTTTTTCGTCTAGCTCGCGCTCTACAACTATCCACAGCATCGTAGAGCTCTAGACTTGCCTTTGCGCGAAAATATGCTGACTGGATTATGGAGGAATAGAAGAACGTACTGTTCTCAGATGAGAGCGGATTAGCTTTAAGAGGTTCAGATAGACGTCAACGTGTTTACAGGCGCCAAAATGAACGGCTTGCTCCATGCGCAATAATCGAAACCGTAGGTTATTAGGGAGAGTCCGTAATGGTTTGGGGAG
This sequence comes from Hyles vespertilio, assembly GCA_009982885.2. Classification (NCBI taxonomy): domain Eukaryota; kingdom Metazoa; phylum Arthropoda; class Insecta; order Lepidoptera; family Sphingidae; genus Hyles; species Hyles vespertilio. Next base: position 2,979,911 of record CM042824.1, read on the forward strand.
GTACATCCTTTACGATGCTCGTACCTATTTTGTGGTGTTTGATAGAGGCAGTTTGACCACTCAAAGATACGTGGAGGCAGTCTTACAAGACCACGTCATCCCTTTCGCACCATTTATTGGTGAGAACTTTAGAATAATGCACGACAATATCGATGCCATACTGCAAGATCCGTCACTCAGTGCCTCGATGAGTCGGGATTCAAGTTTTGTCATGGCCAGCAGCAGCACGCAGTCTCGATTATAAATCATTTGAACACAATATATAATTTGAATATAACATAATCAATTGAACACATTTGAGAAAACCTAAAAAGACGTATCCGAGCAAGAGAACCAGCCCCTGCGACCTTAGGAGAGCTCAAGACGGCTGAGATAGAGGAGTGGAACAATATCCCTCAGTCGGATACTCAAGACATTATGGATGGATATCCAAACCAGCTACAAGAAGTCATTAGGGCCTGAGGTGGTAACACCTAGTATTAAAATTTAAATAAAATAAAAGCGAAAGTTTTTTTTTTCAAAATTAAACTCATAACGTTTTTACAAATTTTTTTTGCATAATCGATTTTTGGGATATTCTTTTTTTAATAAACGGTTTTTTAAAGATTTTTATGTTTTTATTTATCCTTAGTGGTTGCTTTTAACATAAATTCCATCAAATGTGGTCTAAATTTGACGACTACTGTAAACTGAAAGAAATACAAGGTGGACGGTTAATTGTGCCTATGAGTGTAGTTACTAAAACTACCACCCGGCTTCGTCTTCGGTAGCAGTGTTGAGATACCCGGTAGTTCTAACATTAATATCAATAAGTTTTGTGTCGTAGGTATCAGGAACTACAAAAGACTTTTCGGTCTGAAAAACACCCAGACTCGATACAAATACCTATGGTTCACGCAAATATTTGGTTCGGTGCCGGGATCGAACCCGCGGCCTCTCGTTTCACAGCCGGCGTCTAAACAACTGAGACACGGAGGCTGTCAATAACATAAATTAATATTATTATATGCGGCTAATTATTATAAACCTTTCATGTAAATTTTTAGAGGAACAGGCTTCGTGGATTTGAACATTTAATTACCTAAACATATAAGAGTATATTAATATTTTCAGTACTGTTTATGTTTTATTATTGGTAATTGGTAGGCTGCCTTGGTAGGTACCACCGCAATGTCTCTTTCTTCCCCCAAACAACAAGGGTAATTGCACTGTTGTATTGCAGTTTGAAAGACATTGTAGCCAAAGTAACTAAATATTGAGACTCAACATCTTATGTCTTAAGAAGGCGAGCGCAGTCGAATGCCAAGTATTGCTTTGTAATTCTTGGTGTTGTTTGTTGTTTGATTTTGCTACTGTCCATGAGCGGTCGTGTCGCTTACTATAAGACAAATGGCATGCTTGCCTCGTCATTCAAAGCAATAAAAACAAGTTACAAGTCAAATGTCAAGACCTTTTAAAATAAGGATGAGCAAATATGACAAAAATAGCAAAAATTCTAAGACTATTTTGTTTAAAGCTTCCTCATTTTTATTCAAAACTTATTAACATCGCTATATCGAACGTTTTTTTAACATTGAACGCTAACGTTACAATTCTTTGCGTATGGAATTATTTTGTAAAGGTTTTTTTATGTTATTTTACTGTTTACGAGAATAGTGTTTCGGGACGAGTATGCCATTCACGTGAGAGTAAGCGATATCAATACTCATGGACAGTAGCAAAACTAAAAAATACCATGAATTTACAAAGCGGTGCTTGGCATTCCATTGCGACATAATATGTTAAGTCTCAATATTACCAGTTATTACTCTGGCTGCGATGTCCTTCAAACCGGAATAGAACAGTGCATTTACATTGTTGTTTGGCGGAAGAAATATACATTGCGGTGGTAAATACCGGCCTCTCACATATGAGAGACCAATCCACAGTAATTTATTAATTACTAGCGGTTGGGCCCGGCTCCGCCCGGGTGAAGATAATAGTTTCAAAATGGCGGTCAAAATGCTCAATTCCTACTTCCAATTTAGAGTATCGACCAATCGGACCATGAAAAGCGAATAAAATTTCCTCGTATTTGCTAAAAATGACACTACTGCATTCCCTCCTATAGGCCATAGCGTGATGATATATAGCCTATAGCTTTCCTCGATACATGTACTATACAACACTTAAATATTTTTTCAAATCAGAGCAGCGGTTCCTGAGATTAACGCGTTCAAACAAACAAACAAACAAACTCTTTAGCTTTATTATATTAGTATAGATTGCATTTATGATTTATTTGCATCAGCTAATTTATATCTTTATATCTTAGAAATCCATAAAGCCCTGGGCTGGATAGTTGCATTTTGCTCAGTGAATTAAAAGTGTATATTAAATATATTATTCATTTTACAAATTCTTTTGCAAGTGTTTGGTCGCTATTTTCTTACACTATGGGTGGCATGATGATGGAGCACGCGGTTCACCTTAAGGTAAGTGATCACCTCTACCCATGAACATGTGCAACATATGGTATGAAGATTTGTTGACGGTCTTTAAGGTCCATTTTCTATTTTTACTCTTTACATTTTCAAGAGCCGACAACGCTTTACGTTGTCATTCTTCAGTAAATATTATTATTGGGAACAATAAAGCCGGGACTCACTAGCAAGCCGTTACAGTAACCGTTGTGTACTATATATAGTATGTACTTCAAAAACAGAGTGTGTACACTGTACGTGGTTCGCAAATCAGCTGCGAGCATTACGCTTGCGATTCATAGCAAACCGACGATTTCAAGGTTTCTGTAAAGCGACGTTGGAATAAATAGGAATAGCAATAACAAATAGCAAGTAAAGTCGATAATAACATTTCACAAGTTATATAAGCAAGTTACATTTTGCGATTTGCGATTGTGATCCACAAAGCCGATCGGCTAATATTTTTATACGATTTCATGTAAAATGTTTAAAGAAGAAACTGAACAGTAAATGTGTGTGTGATTTTAGATGTGAAAATGGTTATAATATATGGTCAGATGTTTTGTTTATAAATCTGTGGGTGCCAATTAGCAATAGCAGAAAAATAGAGTATGCTAAAGATTCAAAAATAACAAGGTGGTGGTGTAAATTTGAAATAGCTATAATTCTCATTATTACTGTAAAGCTTAGTAACACAATAACAACCAGTATGTACCCGTCTAACGATTCGCTTGATGAACCTCATAGGAAGTAGCCGGGTTCTTAAAAAAATACATACAAATATATCTAATTAAAATTAACAATGTTTTCAAATGCATAATATACCAGCAAAAAAGCCTTAATTACCAAATATGATTGACAAGCGACTTTCAGAATTCGAGGCCGATTGATCCGTTGAAATAATCACACAGAAGCTGAGAATTGCGCAAGCATTGAAGGTCGACGGGCACGAAGTGCCGGTGCACTTCGTGCCTTCGTAATGAGATGATGGCAGACATTGTAACCGTTGGCTAGAGCAAATAGATTACTAATGAGGTTTTTCCTTTTAAATGTTACTATGTGCGTGTCATATGCAACATAATAGCTTTTTCTGTTTCTAAGATTGGCAGCAATGTGCTATCCACTTTTACAGAAAAAAAAATACCAGCAAACATAAATGACGAATCTATGAGATATTGTTGAGATCTTGCAGCTTACGAATCTTATAAACAAATAAGGAAGTAGAGTAGCTGATATAATTGAAATGATTTGGATTCTTTATACATTTTTATTCCAATGAATGGCAAGCAGAGCATGCCGTTCGCCTGATGGTAAGCGATACGTCTGCGTATGGACTGTAGCAAACCAAAACAACACCTTGCTTGGTTGGTATTCCACTGCGCTCGCCATCCTGAGACATAAGATGTTAAGCCTTAATGTGACCAGTAGTTACTTTGGCTACAACATCCTTCAAACCGAAACACAACAGTACCTTTACACTGCTGTTTGGAGGGAGAAATAGACACTCCTACCACCACACACTCCTAACACCAGTAAAATGTCATAGGAAAATATTGATTTCCATAACATTACGTCCGTATTCCTAATTCATGGTGGTATTACTTAATCAGCAAATCATTCACAAAACATTGTAAATGTCTAAAGGCCAAAAGAATTAATTCCCCCCAATCCACACCTTTATATTACCTTTTATGATTCTTCAAAAACAATATACTAGTCTTCATACCATACAATATATTGCAAAATGGTCTACAAACCAGTTTCATAATAATATTGTTTTGATTGGACGTTGTGGAGCGCAATTATTGCTAGTAGATCAAATGTCACGCATTATCTTTAAGCCTTGTTACTTTAGGGTCAGTGGAACGGGTTCTTACTATATGTCTATATATACCATTATTTTACAGTCTCCGTGGCGCAGTTGGTTAGACACCGGCTGTGAAACGATAGGCCGCGAGTTCGATCGTCGCACCGTGACAATTTTATGTGAGGCCGTATTTGCCTCGGGTCTGGGTGATTATGAGACCGAAAAGCCTTTCGTAATTTCTGATACCTACGACTCAAGACTTAATTGATCTCCATTTATGTGACTGTTGGGTGTATTATTTATTTATTTACCATTATACCAATTCGAACTACTCCGTTAGAACGAAAATATGTTGCAACTAAGAATAATCAAAGGCCAGGGATTCGAGCCCCTGGCTACTGATATGTCAGTCCAGTCTTTTGCCAAGTAGGTCTTTGCTCATTGTAGATAAGTATGATATTAATAATATTAGTCTTTATTATTATTTTTTGCGAGTAAATAATTATTTTCATAGTCACTACTATAAAAAGTTTTTACAAAATATAAGCTTAAATAACCGTCTCAATAGATAAACAAGTGGAGTGAAGTCATTGATATTCGATAGAGTCGGCGCGTCGTGGCAGTGTGAATATTCCAAAGCGTCGAGATCTTGCTCGTTAGGCCTGAGACACTGATTTGCAAGCTATGATTTGTCCCCATTTCAATATTTATCGTGCTAGAATTTTATTCGTTATGTACAAATCTACTAATAAGGCGGATAATGCTAAAATTATTTTATTATTGTAAGAGGGTGTAATAACATTGCGAAATTGCATCTGATGTAATTTTTCCATTTTTCTAAGATACCCGCACTAGGCCAGCGTGGTGGACTATATGGCCTAACCACTCTCAACCGTACTGCCGATTGTAGAGGAGGCCCGTGCCCTGCAGTGGGACGTATATGGGCTTATACAGAAGATATTTATATGTATTCAAACACTGATTAATACATAAACGTGCCACAGTAGTCTAATCACGTGTGTTAAATAGCGCAAAATAGATTTTGTACTTTTGGTCTCAAGAAGCTTGTATATATTCTCCAGGGAGAGACCAGTATTCATTAGGCAAACAATACTTTTATTTGGACTTCGCCTTATCATTATTCCGCGCCCATAAAAACAATACATAAGGTACTATAAAGTAGCAATAAAGCAACAACTTATAAAAAATATCACAATTATAAATTCTAATATGTTGTCAACAGAGTCGAAAATCCCGTGACAATGTACGAGTGTTTCCTGGAGATCGCCCTGGAGGCGGAGCTGAATACGGAGGAGAACTCCGAAATGCTGGAGCTGGCCAGAGAGCTGTGCAACGAGAACCCGGCCACCCGAGCCACGGCCATCACGGAGCTCAGGCAAATGATATACCGTGAGTTATTCATAATTATTTATTAAACTTTATTCGCATCTATACATATAAATAAAATTGAAATGTCTGTTTGTAAAGTGAAAATAAAAAAAAAATGTCCAACTACATATCGTTATATACACGATACCTATAACGAAAATAACCTTAGATTTTTTTGTCTGTCTGTCTGTCTGTTTATCTCTGAAATGGCTGAACCAATTTTGACGGGACTTTTTTGTCAGGTAGCTGATATAACAAGAAGTAACTTAGGCTACATTTATTTTAGAAAAATAAAGTTTTTGCTAAATTCCACGCGGACGAAGTCGCGGGTACAGCTAGTGTACAATAAAATTGTACATTGCTTTTCCCGTCCCGCCCCGTAATATGCCAACCTCAATCTTTCCAATTACGAAATTCATGCAATTCTATCGTCTCTTTCACTCGTGTTTGCATGAGTAGCAAATATGAGCAGTAAAATATTAGAATTCCTTACTCGTCTCACGGGAACACCACATTTTTTTTCGAGATAAAACCCTATACTTTAATCCAACGTTGTCAACTACGCCTACTCTAAAATTCATCTAAATCGTACCAGCCGTTTTTTGCGTGAATTAGTAATAAACGTGCATACAAGCTGATTATATTTAATTAATACTATTAGTAAGGATATTTTACGTTGCGCACATAACATATTACTGACCATAAATCATTAGCAACTATATTTAGAGAAGAAAAGGAACAAGCATCTCACCTACTGGAAATACCACAGGGAAATACGATGGCTCATGAATTTTGACGATATCCGAAACACCTATCAATTTATGCCCACTGGACTGTGTGCCCTTTTTGAAGCCTCACTTAAATGCCAGTGGAAAAAATGAAATAATAAATACACCCAACAGTCACATACATACTCCTGGCCCCACAATAGTATCAAGAATTTTATCGTAGGTATCAGAAAAATCGAGTGAGTTCACGTTGTCACAAACATCCAAACCCGAAACAATATCAGTGGATTACATGTAAAGAAATAAATAATTCGTTACATTTCGGTTTGCTAATCCATCACTGTAAAACATGAGAGGTCTTGCTATGGCATCATTATACTGCGAAATGTGTGAATATTGCATTACTGCTAGGTTTCGACAGGTACCGTTAATGACAAAACATCTACCCGTAATCACAGTACAGGCAAAAAGTAAGTAATGCACGTAATGAAATTATTAATGAGTTAAGAACCTCATTGGTCCGTTGGTTCTATTACATTATTTAAATACTAATAGATATATAAACTATATAGGTGCGTATGAAAAAAAAAAACATCATACAAGTCATCATATTCCGGCCTAAATTATATTTAAACTGTATACTTAACTAGCGGATCAACCCAGCTCCGCCCGGGTGTAGATATGCTTTTAACTAGTGGTAGGCCTCTCAATTGTAAGAGGCGGCCTGGGTAGGTATCACCGTTGTATCTTTTGATATTGTAGCCAGAGTAACTACTGGACATATTGAGACTTAACATCTTATGTCTCACGATGGTGGGCGCAGTGGAATGCCAAGCATTGCTTTGTAATTCAAGGTGTTTTCTTTTACTATTCATGAAGGTCGTTTTGCTAATCACCAGACAAATGGTATGCTCGTTCGCCATAGTATTATTCATTACAAAAAATATATATTGAATATATTGTCCTATCACCCATGATTATCAGACATAATGTAGAATTCTAATAGTGAAAGAATCTTTTCAAATGCAATACTTTCAGAGCCTATTCAATGCGAGCAACAATCAAATATTTCCTCTTTATAATATTAGTATAGATATCTCATAACATTGATGATGATGATGACTTAACGTCACATTTACTATATTTTCTGTAGCAGCCCATATACGTCCCACTGCAGGGCACGGGCCTACTCTACAATCGACAGTACGATTGAGAGTGGTTAGGCCATATAGTCTAATATTTTACTATTCGGAAAAATCCTCATCTCCGCATTACGCAAATGTAGCTTAGTCACCTAGACATATTCATCTAAGATAACGTTTAGCACAGTTGTGCTATATTTGTTTTAGAAATATTGCTGAATACAACCTCTCAGGGCCATGTCAATGAACGTTCGAAAATTCTATGTTACCAAAACTGATTTTGAAGGTTTACGGCCCGATACTCAAACACCATTTAAATATTAAGTTGCACTTATCTGAGCACGGCCCATTCAGCCAGTACATTTATGGGATTTGCGTATTTCAGTGCAACATAATATATGTCACATTTGAGTATTCGGGCGTTATATACAATAGAACGCACTCGTGTTCAATAAGACAAAATCTCAAAATTGAAAGAATAAAATAACAAAAACAAATTTTATATTATTGACTTCCCAAATTTTCTTAAACCCTGCATATATTAGCATTCAAAAGAATCTAAATAATATTAAAGTTATCAAGTAAAATATTCCTCATTGTTTTTAAATAATATGCCAGTATTGCTTTAATGATTGACACGAAGTGCTTGAAGGTCAAATGTTAGATATTTATTATGTACAAACGATAAAATATTGTTTTTTTTTTCTAAATGTTAAGCAGCTAGACTGGTTTGGGATATAATATTGGTATTTTTATTTTTATTGCAACGAATGGTGGTAACCAAATGAGACGATACCATGAATAATAAAGCAATTTTTGGCAGTCCATTGCACTAGCCGCGCCGTCCTAATAAACCTTCAAACCGGAACACAACAGTGCATTTACACTGCTGTTGTGTTTGTCTTGAATCACGCTCATCGTGCACAATGGTGAATAGACGACTGTCTGTGGAGCTCTATGGCTCATAGAGCTCCACGCAAATACACATATATCGTGTTTAGAATTAAGAGCGTATACACCTTGCGCGCAAAGTCAACTATAGGTATTTCTTCGTTAATTTCACGCACACATAAGCGACCAAAGCTGTGTGCGTAGAGCTGCCGCGTCGGCTCGCTATACAATCGGCTCAAACAACTTTGATCCGTGCGCTTCAAATATTCAATTGAAATGTAACTGTAATATAATATCATAAAAATATTTTATTTACATTATAAGTAGACAAATATTACTGTGCAAGCAAAGAATAATACAAATTTTGGATACTAATCATGTTTTCGTTATTATTACATTGTTAAGTTGCATTCAAATCAGTGTTCAATCAGTATACACTACGGACGTTTTATTAATCATTTCGTGTTCGAACACATAAATAGTGTTAGGGGCCTTACAACCCCTTACAATTACGAAATATATTTAATTTTATATTACAATACATAACATAATTTAGCCTCAGAATTACATCCCATTATATTACCTGAAACATAATTTATACTCACTACAAAATCATTGTAGGTAATAAAAATAATTAAATATTTTACTACCAAAGTACTAAGATGTGGTAAACGCATTCCGCGCGTGGCTATTTTTACTACGCGCGGCATAATCGACTGCGGCCAGGCCGGAGCGACGAGCGATACGTCCTCCCTCTAGAAGGCCTTGCGGCGGTCTGATTTGATCCATGTCGGACAGCGTGTTTTATAGTGGTTTTTAAAATATTTGTAGAAAACATGAAAACTAATTTTGTTGAAATATAAAAATGGTAATTTATTGATAAGATGTTCTTCTATTGTAATATGCAATTGCTATAAAAAATTATGTACGATAAGTTGGTGAAAAAAAATATGTTCTTGACGAGAGTTTCTGAATAATTTCGCATTGTTTAATTTTTTATTTTTCAGGAACTAAACACAAAAAGATTATTTTTCTCAGCAAAATCCCTCCATAAGGGTCTTATTAGTCTGATAATATTTTTATTTTCATCTTATATTTAGTAGTTTCGGATATCTTAAGCTTCTAAATTGCCATTTAAAGCCTAAATAACGAAACTTGTGTTCAGTAATCCGTATAGTACTCACAAATTATCCATCAATCTATAATGTTTTCCACCAAAATCCCTAGATGACAACCTTTTCTAAAATTAGTAATAATTATTTTTCCTTTAAATTGTTTATTGGTGGCTATTAACTGATTTGAAAAGTCCTGTTTTTAAGCCAAAAAGCGCGTGCAGGGTATAAACGCTCTTAAGGCTGTGAATACCGGATTTAGAATTGGCGAGAATAAATGTGTCAACAGACTATTGAATTTGGAAATATTAAATAACACTTTACAGACATTACATAGCTCGGATTTAAAAAATAACTTTTATAACAGAATAACATACAGTCATTTGAAGGCTACAAATTAGGGGCCCTACTATATTCATCCGAAACGAAGTTCGAAACTTCGGATGATCGAAGTTTATATACGATACGAATGTACAGTCAGCGACATAAATCGCTGAACACTTCACATTTTTTGATAACCTTTTTATGAATTAAAATTTGTACGTACTACTCTGTAGTCGTAAAATATAACCAAATAAAGTCATTTATGCCGAGAAGTGCCATACGATATTGAAAATAATTATTATTTTGGATGATAAGACAATTCTAAATCTCGTGAATGTGTAGCGACTTATGTTGCTGACTGTACCTACATATACTTATGGTCGTTATTGACTTATGGTCGTAACCATAGACTTATGGTTACGGTGTACGTTATACAAATTCGAACTTTTACATAGTAGATACATTCGTATCGTATAAAAAACTTCGATCGTCCGAAGTTTCGAACTTCGTTTCGGATGAATATAGTAGGGCCCTAGGTGAGATTTTTCGACAGCACAATAACTCAAACCCAAATATATTTTTAAGCCCTAATATTTTCTCGTCAAACATAAAATAATGTAATGACAAACAGCTTAGAGAGGCGCATAGAAGTTGGGGGAGTGGGAGTTGAATATGTCCATGAGTACCTTTACCTTGGCCAGATAGTATCCTTCCAGGCAAGACAAGACAAGGAAATCTCAAGACGAACCGAGAATGCCTGGAGGAACTACTGGTCAATGAAAGATCTAATGAAAGGGTCATTACCTCTCTCCCTTAAAAGGAAACTTATGGACATGTGTATACTCCCCACCCTTACTTATGGAGCGCAAACTTGGTCTCTAACCAATCGTCAAAAGTCCGTCCTGGGGGTTTGCCAACGAGCGAAGGAACGCAGCATTCTTGGAGTTAAACTTGTCGACCGCGTTAAGAACTCAACGCTGCGTTCCAAAACCAAGATCGCTGACGTGGGACAAACAGCTGCGAAGTTGAAATGGAACTAGGCTGGCCACATCTACCGCATGTCCGACGACCATTGGGCGAAAGTTACTACACAATGGTTCCCCAATGGCCGAAACCGAATACGTGATAGGCGTAGAAGGAGATGGCGGGACGAACTCGATTCATATCTTCCGAACTGGCGGCAATTAGCATCTGACCGCGACAAATGGAAGGAAAGGAGGGAGGTCTTTGCCCAGCAGTGGGAATTAAAGGGCTTATAATAATAATAATATTTTTTTGTCACGATATTCGAACTTTTTCGGATTCGGTTTCATCCGACTGCGCTATACAGTCTCAGAAGCCTAAAGCAACCTCTTTTGGCTTTAGCTAGTCTTAAAATATTGCTTAGGCTGTAAATAATACGGATCGATACCTAATATAAACCTTTCGGCGAGGGATTTGACCCGTTCATTACAGAACGTTAAAATTAAGCTCATGTATAAGTTAATTATGAGATTAATGGTATTGGATACAGCTTTTTGAAATACTCAATTATCAAATTATTTTTCTTTATTTGCATTTTCCATTAGGTACGCTATTTTAATGGTCAGGGATGCTCCTATCTAGTGGTCATGGCCTGCCCTAGTATAGGTGCTACGAGTACGCGACCTCGGCCCCCGAGCTACTGCAGTCACCTTAACTTCCCGTCCGTGACTGCAGTATCCACTCCCTCAGCCATACTCTCCTTTCCTATAACATCCTCTACCCACAAATCCTATTTCCTTTCCCCGGTTAATGGCGGGCAGCAGCGTCATTAACGCCAGTCCCTATCTATCTTATATATATCTTTTGGATATTCTGAGTATACCTTATACTCAGAATATCCAAAAGATATTCGTTGAAGGTCATACAGGTATACGCGCCGACCTCGACACACCCAGATGAAGAAGTAGAGGAGATGTATGAGGACATAAGTCGGGCCATACATACTTCCAAAACCTACTTCAATGTTGTTATGGGGGACTTCAACGCAAAGTTGGGCAAGAGAAGCGATGCAGAGTTGAAAGTGGGGCAATTTGGACATGGGCAACGGAACCCCAGGGGTCAGAGGCTGGCCGACTTTCTGGAGAAAGAAGGACTCTTTGCGATGAACTCTTTCTTCCAGAAGCCGCCTCACAGGAAATGGACCTGGCTGAGTCCTGATGGTTCTACGAGAAACGAGATAGATTTCATCTTGACGACGAATAGACGGATATTCAGAGATGTCTCTGTGATCAACAGGGTGAAAACCGGCAGTGATCACCGAATGGTTAGGGGCACACTGAATATCAATGTCCAATCGGAAAGGCGTCGCTTGATGAAATCTACGCTCCGACCTACTCGCGCCCATATCCAAAACCCCGAGAGCTTTCAACTTGACAAATCGCTTTGATTGTCTAGGAGAAAACCTTGCAGTGGACGAGCTAAACAGCGGTTTGGTAGAAGCTGTCCATACAGTGGGATCTAAGTATTTTAGACCTCGCCGTAGAGATAGACCACAAAATCTCTCGATCCACACTCTTGACCTCATGGCCGAACGTCGATCTTTAGCGCTGCAGTCTTCCGTTGACGCCAAAGCATATCGGCGGCTCAATAGACAAATCTGGAAGTCCTTGCGACACGATGTCCGTGCTCACAATACTGTGAGCATTAAGGAGACAATTGAGCGAAACGAAGGCTCCAAAGTGTTTGCAAGAGACTTGTCTATTGGGCAAAGCCAGTTGTCTAGGCTGAAGACGGAAGACGGCCGCGTGGTTTCGACGAGGGCAGAGGTATTAAGGGAGATCGAGAGGTTCTACGGACAGCTTTACACCTCGGTTGCCAAACCTGCTGTTAGCTCGGCCGAAGACCCGAGAGCCGAGTTGATCCGACACTTTAACGATGATATTCCGGACATCAGCATGTGTGAGATTGAGATGGCCCTGAAGCAACTTAAAAACAACAAGGCGCCGGGCGAGGACGGAATAACTTCAGAGCTTCTGAAAGCGGGCGGAACGCCGGTACTGAAAGTCCTTCAGAGGCTCTTCAATTCCGTTCTCCTCCAGGGCTCAACGCCAGAGGCATGGAGCAGGAGCGTGGTGGTACTGTTCTTCAAAAAAGGTGATGACACTTTGCTGAAGAATTACAGGCCCATCTCGCTCCTGAGCCATGTCTATAAGTTGTTTTCGAGGGTCATCACAAATCGTCTCGAACGCAGGTTTGATGACTTCCAGCCTCCCGAACAAGCCGGTTTCCGAAAAGGCTTTAGTACCATAGACCACATCCATACGCTTCGGCAAGTTATACAAAAAACCGAGGAATATAACTTGCCGCTTTGTTTAGCGTTTGTGGACTATGAGAAAGCTTTTGATTCGATCGAGACTTGGGCTGTGCTACAGTCTCTCCAGCGGTGCCATATCGACTATCGGTACATCGAAGTGTTGAAGTGTATATACAACAACGCCACCATGTCGGTCCGAGTACAAGATCAGAGTACGAAGGCTATTCCACTACAGAGAGGCGTGAGACAGGGAGATGTCATATCTCCGAAACTGTTCACTGCCGCGCTGGAAAATGCCTTCAAGCTCTTGCAATGGAAAGGATTCGGCATCAACATCAACGGCGAGTATATCACTCACCTTCGGTTTGCCGACGATATTGTAGTCTTGGCAGAATCGCTGGAAGACCTTAGCACTATACTCGAAGACCTCAATCGAGTCTCCCAACAGGTGGGTCTTAAAATGAACATGGACAAAACGAAGATCATGTCGAATGTCCATGTTGTGACCACCCCCATCGGTGTTGGGGGCTCGACTCTTGAAGTTGTTGACGAATATGTCTATTTAGGACAAGTGGTCTGGTTAGGCAGGTCCAACTTCGAGAGAGAGGTCAATCGTCGAATCCAACTCGGTTGGGCAGCGTTCGGGAAACTACGCGACGTCTTCTCGTCCAAAATACCTCAGTGCCTTAAATCGAAAGTCTTCGATAGTTGTGTGTTGCCAGTGATGACTTACGGCACCGAGACGTGGCCTCTCACTATGGGCCTTATTAGGAAGCTCAAAGTCACTCAACGAGCTATGGAGAGGGCTATGCTCGGGGTTTCCCTACGAGATCGAATCAGAAATGAGGAGATCCGTTGGAGAACTAAAATAACCGACATCGAGGACGTCCACCCACAAGATGGTCCGACGACCTGGTAAAGGTCGCGGGACGTCGCTGGATGCAGGCTGCCTCCAACAGGTCTCTGTGGATCATTGGGGGAGGCCTATGTTCAGCAGTGGACTTCCTCTGGCTGATGGATGGATGAATGACGCTATTTTAAAAGTTGTTAATTTTTGATCCTCCCCATATTTGTGTAAGGTCGATGCATATATGTGGGATTAGTTCCATTACGGGTCAAATTAAACAAAGAACGTCTTGGTAATCTTCAATATATTATCGTCATAAAACTCGTCTTCAGTTCAGTCGCCCTCTACGTCTTCCGTCGTCTTCCAGACTGTTCTCTTCTACCTATATATTCCGTCCTTGCATACTTCAACATCTTAATCATAAATCCTCTAACTCTTTCAATCTTAATTTTTTTTTTCTTTATAATGGCCTGGCATAGTGGCGGCATTGCACCTGATGGAAAGTGCCAATGCCGCCCAGGCGGAGTATCCATTGGCATCGGACGGCAGTCCCATGCCAATGGAAACAATTATGCCGGCCTGCTTAGGTGCCTCTTCACACCACGGCGGAAGGACCCAGGATTGTAGGAAGGAGGGAACACGTGCGCCGGCAAACAATTCCACAGCCTGACGGTGCGGCACAGAAACGAATTTGAGAACCGTTTGGTTCGCGCCGGGATGGTGTGGACCGTCAAGCTATGGCTTCGCAAGCCAGCACGCGTGGTTCTGGTTAGGAATGGAGGGGAGGGGAGCAAGTTGAACAATTCCTCAGAGCACTCACCGTGATACAGGCGGTAGAACACGCTTAGAGAGGCGACATCTCTCCGGAGTTGTAGCGACTCCAAGTTGCTCGTAACGTCTGCATCATTCACAATGTGGATGGCCCGCCGCTGCAATCCATCCAAGGCATCGAGCAGGTACTGGGCGGATCCATCCCAAAGGTGCGAGCAGTACTCCATACCCGGCCGGACCTGCGCTTTATATAAGCGGCAAAGCTGACCGGGCGTGAAAAACCGACGCACCCTGTTCAGGACTCCAACCCTGCGTGATGTGGCAGATATTACGCCCTCGATGTGATTCCTTGGATTGAGATCACAGCGGATATCCACACCAAGGATACACAGGTCATTCCGCACTGAGAGGGGAGTACCCTGAAGAATGGGGAGGGGAGAGAACGGGGATTTTTTGCACGTGAACGCACACACCTGGGTTTTCTTGGCATTGAACTCAACCATATTCCTGGAACCCCATGTAGAAATGAGATCCAAGGTCCGGTTCAGCTCAATGACAAGATCTTCGCGTCCCTTCACAGTTTCGACACGGCAACCTGGAGGCCCGCAGTGGTATCGCCCATGAACCGTGCTGTCATCTGCATAGCAATGAATGTTGCCAAGCGACAACATGCCATTGATATGCAGAATAAACAAGGTGGGCGACAGCACCGAGCCCTGAGGAACTCCGGAATTTACCGACATGAGCGCCGAAGCGTGTCCGTCTACGACTACACGTATTCTACGCCCATGCAGAAAGCCGGAAATCCACGAACACAGGTTGCCGGGTAGACCGTATGCCGGAAGCTTGAACAGAAGACCACGGTGCCAGACCCTATCAAACGCCTTGGCAATGTCGAGGCTCACAGCAAGAGCTTCGGCACGCCGGTCTATCGCCTCACCCCAGCGATGCAGGACAAACGCTAGAAGATCACCCGTCGATCGATTATGGCGGAATCCGTATTGTCGGTCACTGATCAACGAGTGATCCTCCAGGTAGCGGACCAATTGAGCGTTTATGATTCGCTCCATGACCTTACACATCACTGAGGTGATAGCGATAGGGCGGTAATTGGTAAGGTCCGATCGATCACCCTTTTTGGGGATCGGTTGCACATTGGCCTCCTTCCAAGATTCCGGCACAACACCTGTGCGGTAGGACGCTCGGTAGAGGCGAGTCAGTGCTGGAGACAACTCGGCTGCACAAGCCCTTAAAACCACCGCTGGTATCCCATCCGGACCACTGGCTTTCCGCACATCGAGAGACCGTAACTCACGCCGCACATCACACTGCCTGATGCGAATATCTGCCATTGAGAAACCGCAATCAGGCAGTGTAGGCAGCGACTGGGAACCACGGTCTTCGAGGCGGGAATTAGCCGCAAAGAGATTTGCCAGCAAGGCAGCCTTCTCTTGCGGCTTGTGGGCCAGCGACCCTTCAGGGTACCTCAGCGGCGGCAACGCTGGACGGCAGAAGTTAGATTGGACGGCCCTGGCTAACCTCCAATAAGCACGACTGCTAGTTGGGTGATCGGCCAACGCACGCCCAATCCTGCTAACGCGCTGGGCATCCGCCCTAACGTAGGCCTTCTTGCAGGCCTTGGAGGCACGGTTATAGGCTTCTTTGAGGGAACTGATATTGGGATCCTTCATGGCGCGACCCCTGATCCAAGCGCGATACGCCGCCTGTTTGTCACCGACAGCATCGGCGCAAGCACGATTAAACCAGGAGCGTCCACGGCCCGCCCTTACTGGCGATCTCAGAGGAAGGAATGTAATATTTCATTCCAAGTCTGATCTCGTCAGCAATAGCGTTGGCACTCGCTGAGGGATCTTTACCCTCAAAGCAGCGCTGCCTCCAAGAGATGGATGCAAAATATTCCCGCATACCATCCCAATCTGCCGACGAGTAATGCCAGACCCTTCGCCTAACCTGCACGGGACGTGGAGGTGATGCGATCGGTACTGACGACCCAACCAGGCAGTGATCGGAAGTGCCCAGAGGCGCACTAACGGTCACATGATACCCGGCTGGGTGATTCGCCAGCAGAAGGTCCAGCAAAGAAGGCGCATGACTTGCCACATCCGGGATCCTGGTGGGCTGGTTCACCAGTTGTGTCAAGTCATGAGTCAGAGCGAATGCATGGGCAGCTCTGCCAGCATGATCAGTCTTGGAGGAGCCCAGCCACAGTTCGTGATGAGCATTGAAATCCCCCAAGACCACCATTTCGGCCGACGGGAACTGCGCCTGCGCGTCATCAGCCGCCTGGCTAAGATACCTGAACAGCCGAGTCGTCTCATCGTCCCCGTTGTGAGACCTGTAAAGGCACACGTAGATGCGGCTCAGGGAACCTAGATCCACGTGCACCCACAGAGCGGAGAAGGAGGGTCCTCCATGCAGTGCAAACGGCGACAGCAGATGTCCGACCGAACATACAAGCATACCCCGGCTTTAGGCTTGAAGTTTACTTCAAGCGAATAACCGGGATACAACAGGTAAGAATTATCGGTCGGACAACGAATCTGCGTCTCCGTTAGGAAGAGCAAAGCAGGCCGGGCCGTCTCAAGATGGTGGTGGACGGCATTGAGGTTCGTATGGAGTCCACGGATGTTAGTGAACTCCATAGTGAACGCGGTGGTGGGGTTAAGCACCGCTGAAGGACCTGCTCTGTTTAGTTGCACTGTCATGGTAGAAAGGATGGGATTGGTGAAGAGGCAACGAGGATCTTAGGTTCGGGCACTAAGAAGGCCGAATGGGCACCGGCACGAAAGGGTCGGCAGGAAGCGAATTGATCCGCCGGACGGAAGGGCCCCCGTACCCTCCCGGGATCGGCCGCCGGGACCTCACTTCCGGTCACCAACCGGCACGACGTACCCACCCAAGATTATGCGCGGCATGGTGAGGCAGCCTCTCGAGGTGGTTAGCCCCGATTGGGCCCCTGTACTATACTGCGGGCGGCCAGCGGACAACCGTTTCTACGGGTCTCCCTGGCCGGCGGATCAACTCTCCTCCCTTCGACAGAGGACCGAAAATACCCACACGGTACAACCTCATGCCCGGACCTAAGATCTTCGAAGAAACCGGAAAACCACTGGCTGATCCCGGAACGCGATCCCCTTACGGAGATCACTATGGCGGTCTTTACGCCTCGTGGACGGTGGTCGCTACCCGGGCGGACACATAAGTCCTACCACCACTATGTCACTCATTTGGCACTACCCAGGGGTCACGTGTAGGGAATCTAGAGTCAAAGCCTACGGACGCGAGTGACGTTAACCCCCATACTTTCATTAGTCATCTCTTTCACACAAACCACGTTCCATATCAATCATTCATGTAACATTTCATTCTATTCATCTTTCTTCAAAACTTTTAATCCAACATATATTTTATTCAGAATATTGCCAAACAATTAGCTATACAATTTTACGAACAGCCATTTGCGCCCGTTTATTTATTTATAAACTCAACGATCTGACTAAGGTTGAAGGAAGTCGCTGGATGCAGGCCGCTTCCAACAGGTCATTGTGGAGATCCTTGGGGGAGGCCTATGTTCAGCAGTGGACTTCCTGTGGCTGATATGATGATGATGATGACATAAACTCACGCCTTTTTCCAAGAAGGGGTAGGCAGAGGTGTCAGGACACCCATATTTCGCCTTGTATGTTCTGTCCCACGATGTGATAGATGGCGAGCCGATCGCCATATCGGGCACAAATTCCTGACTCTGGGCTGATGCTGAATAGAAAAATCCAATATCACTTCACCCAACCCGGGATTCTACCCTGAGACGTCAGCTTTGTAAACGTACTCTAGTAAAACTACGCCACCGAGACAGTTATTCGTTTTGATTAAAGTAAAAACCTCTTACGCATTTCACGAGCTAAAAAAAGAATTTTACATCTCGCAGCACCTATTCTCATCAAAAACAATAATTCATCCCAATTACACCTTACAAATAACATAAAAAATCCCTGACAGCCAACATTAATTGCGTCAGCTGATAATTCTGATAACTTGTTATTACGTTTTCACGTGTCACCTACACGTGTGCCTGTCAGTACTACTGACAGTTACTACTACTACTTACAGTTCTACATTAGTTGCTAGCTAGCCTATGCATTTACACACACGTAACTCTAATTAATTCTTGTTTAATGTACCCCATGCAAGAACTATGCTCAAAACACATTTTTTCTTTAGAGTCAGAGTCACATTTTTCTTGAGAGAGAGAGAGTAGAGATTCTTTAGAGTCTGTAATGAGTATAATAGAAAATTTTTCATTTTGATCCATTAACAGTAATAAAACCAAACTACACCTTGAATTACAAAGCAATGCTTGGAAATTCTGATGCATAAGATGTTAACTTCAATATGTCAAGTAGTTACTCTGACTACAATATCCTTGAAATCCAAACTCAACAGTGCATTTACACCGGTGTTAAGCGAGAGTAACAGACATTGCAGTGGTACCTACCCAGGCGGCTCCTCTCATATGTATGAGAGACTACTATACTCGGTTGCAGGCATCAGTAGTGAATAATTTTGTGATCATTTCATATCGATTATGGGCAGCAAGTACATAAATATATTTGGAACTGTTCTGATGCCCTCTTTAACCCGAATTTTTGGTTTATGCGAATTTTTCTTCTGCCTTTCTGTTTGTATATTTTAAATAATCAATTAATTATTTATTTATTGACGAGATGTGGCGGAAAATAGATATGGCTGGAGAGCTCTCGTTTCGGAGGCCAAGACCCAATTCGGGTCGCGGAGCCAGTGGAGTTAGTTAGTTAATTAATTATATATTTATAATAATCAATATTATGTTTCGAATCTTCTATAGTCAATTATAAAAATATAAAATAATTTTATTAAGATATTCCTTTTTGTACACCAAATAAGGCTTAAAGTGAACGAATATTTAATATAAGAGTATAAATGGCAATCGTATCGCTCGAGGCAGTCTCTTACCGACTACCATGGGATGGACATAAGAGCAGGGAAAAATTAGAGAGCAGTCTAAAGTCCACTTTTAGGATAAAGCTTGAATGATAAAAATATAAAATAATGGAAATATTTAGCTTAATACATAAAATATATACAAATATATTAAATTAAAGAACACACATGAAATATTGAATTATGATCACCTACGCTATATAGCGACTTCTGTGTCCCTTATATTATACTTTACAATACATTAATAAGAAATAAGAAATGTCTATTCTTACGATTTTTTTGTTAAAATAAATTTCAATTATTCACAAAATATTACATCGTTAACTTCATCAGAACTCAAGACTACCATTGTTCCAAAGTAAATCCACGAAAGTTATTTGAATAGAAACAGCTTAAACTCCACAATAGGACTTCACAACTCCAGATTACATTAAATACCCTCTTTAGTAACAAAAACGTCGGCGAAACAAGGCTCGCTTGCTCGAATGGACAAGAAAATGAAGTCTTGACCCCATTGTGTATGGCGGTGGAAGACGTTGGAATTCGAAACATGCCACAAAGCTTTGTTGTTTTCAAGCTTGGGGATTTTGTGCATTTGTACAGCACACCTCTTTGTGCTTTGATAGAAAGAATATGTAGAGCTTTACGTGGGACCGCTTTTATCTCCGAATAGGAGATGTCACCTCACAGTAATGACATCATGTATATCAGCTCATAAAGATGTAAATCCATATTTAACACATACTGTGTACATGATTTTTCATATATCTTTTGTTTTTCTTGTTATTGCTATGAATTATGAGAGAAATATGCCATGTGCCTAATGTAAGCGATACGGCCGTTAATGGACATTGGTAATGCTTCGCATTCCACTGCGCTCACCATCCTGAGATTATACTATGGTATAGTATGTACTATGGCTACAATTTCGTGCCTTTAAACTGGAACAAAACAGTGCGTTTACACTGCTGTTTGGCGGGAGAAATATCTGTCTTATCTTGGGTAGTAATAGTTACAGTCGGATCATCGTACATACGTAAAAGTGTAATTATTAACTAGTCCTAACCCATCGATATCAATGTTACACTAGATAAGACGTTCCTTGTAACAAACGTGTCCTACCCAAGTGCGGTGCATGCACCGCACACGAATCAGTCTGCCGCGTAACAGCTACGCAGCAGTACGCTTTTTCGTATAAACTTTTATGTAATTTATTTTGATGTTTCCCCGTCAAACCGACAGCAAAATTTTCTAAAGTTACAATATAATTAAAGAATATAACGTAAGTGATATAATATTGTAGAATAATGCCGATAATACAGATCTTTTATTTATTATAGGATTAAATATATTTTAGAGCTCGTTAAAATACAAGGTGAGCTCCATAATCGTATGTCTCATTTCCGCGCATAAAAATTGCCCGTCGAGTGAGAGAGACGAACTATATTAGATGTAGATTATTCAAGGGACATTCATATCAGTCGACCAAATAGGCATAAACTATTCGAATATATTACAAATATGTAGGAAGAATGTAGTTGCAAATTGATTTCAGTATTTCATTTAATTATATGTTGTTAATTAATAACACAAAATACGTGTGTTGTATGTATGTTTTAAAACAGTGGATAGTATTTAGACCCCATGTCTTAATATGAATTACTTAATGAACTATTCGAACCCATTAATTATTATTGAAGACTAATATCATTTAAAATTGTTTTATATTCTTACGCGTCGGTTACGAAAAAAGGAGATCTCGATAATATTTGTCAATTTTATTGGAACTGATATATGTGGCTACCATCAGAACATACCTATATTTGTTCAATTCATTTTCGACGAAGATTTCAAATATTCCAAATGCGGTAGTCATTTTTGAAAACTTCTGTTGTACCATTCCTTCTGTTACTAGTCCCGAAAAAGTTTATCAAGCTGATTTAAAAATTCATAAATATTATTATAATTCATGTCAGACTGATTGCCGATTGGACACTGATTGACTGATTGTCAGACTTGTACACTTTAAGAGTGTTTAATTTCATTTAGATCATTTCCATGAATTATTCACGTAAATAAATAAAATAAACATTACAAAATATATTATTGCTTGATACTTAGGCAGTATCTTAGGAAAAGCTATTATTGACATGAACTGTCTTGTCTATCTAATAATCTTTGATCATAATTTGTAATATTCAAGCAAACGTACTAGATATCGCTACTGAGCTTTTGACAAATACGGGACAAATAGTTTGTATGGCGCGCCTCGTCTATCGGTAGAATATAAGTCAATGTCCTAACCTTAGAAATAAGTTTAAATTAAACGGTGAAACGATTTATCGCCATATCGGGCATAAACTGGGTCCGGGCTAATAATGAATAGAAAAATCCATTATCACAATGTCCGACCTGAAATTCGAACCCGAGACTTCAGTGTTATAACAGTACTGTAACACAACTGCGCCACCGAGGCAGCCTAATATATATGTTAATTAATTACGTCACTATTTGTAATAAGCAATATTTTTAAAGTGGCTGTCTGAACCGGAAACTTAAATCTAAATAGCATTGACTTACTTATTGTGAATTAATGACACTAATAGTTATATAAAATTCAAATTAGTATGCGTTGAAGGTGGAAAAAACCCTGATTCATATCAAAGTAGTATTATGCTTAAGCGGAAATCGGGAACAAAATATCTGTTCATTGTGCTGGCACAAGAGCCCAGTGATGCGAAAGCAATGATATTACTGCTCAGACTAAATACTCTCTAGACGTAGCCATGCCGTGGCCGCGCATAACATAGATGAGTAGCTTACGAGTGAAATGTTATTCCACAAATTTTTCGTTCACTGCGGCTTTTGCAGCCTAAAATACTACAACCCACCATTGCATATACACTATAGTCACTAATATTTGTATAAATTGCTGCTTTACACTATCCAAAACTATTAAAATATCGGAAAAACTGATTGACGTAAATTTATTTGACAAACTGCACAGTTTGACAAATAAAAAAACCGACCACGGTGACAAGGACAAAGAAAAAAACTCTCTGTCTCTTTTACGCACACAAATTTTTGACTTGCGGTCTCACTCTCATTTCTCACGTTCCAGTCATGGCTACGTCTAGAGAGTATTTAGTCTAAGTATTACTGCGTGACATAGACAGAATTAAAAGGAGCGGTACGGTACAGTTCATTTTTGTTACAATAATTTTGTTTGCAATGCCCCCTCTAGTATAATATATCTCAATGATTCATATTCGCCTTAATATTATGCAAGAAGAAGCACAAGTTCGTGGGCAAGCATAAAGTAAAGAGAATACTTTTTGGTTGGGTTTATATGCTTCTTTAGATTGCCTTTTTTTTTTAATTTATTCAGCTCTCAGCAATGATGTTTTAATAAAGATGACGCATATTCATACTGCGTGACGTTTAAAAACTGTACTGCTATGCATATACATACTCATTTGTTAATACTTTATGACAATTTTAGTGAATGAAACAGATCATACAGAAAGTACGAGACGAAAAGAGATAGCATTGCTCTATCCAAACATAGAATCGAAGCGATAGAAACAGAAGGGTGACAATAAATAAAACTACCTATTTGGTTTTATAAGTATATAATATATTAACTTTGAGGTTGCTACATAAGTCTACCTGTGGTACGCCATCCTGAAACAAATATATTTTTATTTGCACATAACTTTGATAAAATAAAAAAAATAATAATTGATTGCCGTTTCTTATATAAGTTTATGGTAAGCATGCACTGAAAAATCGATATCTTATTAATTTTTTTTTGTTGTAATGATGACAAGTGATACGACCGCTCGTGGACATAAGCGAAACCAAGACACCTGAAATTACAAAGCAATGCTTGGCATTCACTGTGCTCGCCATTCCGAGACATAAGATCTTAAGTATAAGTACAGCGATTACTCGGGCGAGAATGTCCTTTGGATCGGAACATAACATGGCATTTAAACTGCCGTGTGGCGGGGGAAATAGACATTGCGGTGGTACCTACACATGGTGGTAACGTATGAGCGACCTGCCACTAGTAAACAACCGATACTACAACCGATGGTGCAGGTTTTTTTAGGTGGATATATTTATATATTTTCGTAGTTGTATATTTTTATTCATAATTAAATGTGCTAAACCAATATTAATCAGTTTTAAAGGCATCCAGTCACGATCTTCTCTTTTTGTCCGAGCTGTGCTTAGTGCATATCCATTTACGTCTCAAAAGCTCATCACGTGGAAATCTGGAAACATTAATTAATGTTATATGTAAATATAGTTATTCAAAATATATGAGGAAGCTAATGTATTTTGTAATGTTCGTGGTTGGATTAAGTTATTTGAATTGATTATGAAAATAATTCATAACAAATAACTTAATTGTTTTAAATGTGATTGAATTAGAAATAAATATACAACTATCCAAATCCATTCAAACTTTCATCGTCAATTACCTGTATCGCTTCTGACTTGTTAATCTATGACATACGCTTTTCGTCCCTATCGCACTTCACAATCTTTGTATTACGCGATCCTTCTTACACAATTGAAGGCGGTGTATACTAATTTAAAATAAAAATTAAATTTTGTGTGGTTTTTATATACTTACGTATGGTGTGTAGGTCCCATTTAGTTTCGTATTTCTGCACCATTGTTTTAACACTTTTAAAACACACAATTCGACACTTTAGACAATATTTTCGAAATAAATTATGTTGACAGCACTGAGGTCTTCCCTCTGTCGCCGTTGCTATGCGACTAGATGAAATTACACCAATTGCCCGAATTTGAACGCCTCACTTTTGAAGTGCTAGTGCGATATCTACGTCGTATTTGTATAATATATCATTGGCTCTCAGCCACATGTTAGGCCACATGTTGTTGAAATTTCGTGCCTTGGTTTTTAAAATTATAATTTTTAATGTATTAATTATGCGTTGTGATGAAGGAAACATCGTGAGGACTCCTACATACCATAGCAATTTGTACAAATATATATGGTATGTAACGTCCGCCAGCCCGAACTAGGCCAGCGTGGTGGTCTAACGCCTCTCAATTGTATCGATTAAATAGGAAGCTCGTGCCCTACAGTGGTACGTATAAAGGCTAATAAAGTACATTAGAATACTAGAAATAAGGAAAATATGTAACAAATATTTCCTCCTGAAGTTTTTCCGACCTAGTGCGGGTCGGTGAACATTATTGTACATTGATTTTTGATTCTAGTACCACCACTTACGTATTCAAGTTTTACCATGATTTTTTTCTTTCGCCTTTTTAATATATGTCCTTATGTTTACTGTGTGTATGTAAATATGTATGTATGTATATCTGTATGTATGTGTATACATAAATATAAAAGCTCTCTATCATCAAAACACTTTAGTTTATGTCCCTACTTTGTCTTCTCACTGCACCATCCAAAGGCCGACTGGCAGTTTAAAAAGCATCAATGAATAAAGGATTGATAATTAAAGAACAAACGCGTAACGTAGAGTCAAAGGCGTGAGTTACCTTGGACTTCTGAACATGGGACCGTTCGCAAATTGTAGGCACTTATGTAGACTATTTTTATATTCGCACGACAAAATGCCTTCACTCAACTTAATGGTAATTGCAGTGCTATCTAAGCAGAGTAGTGACAAATGCCAGTTACCTTCTACCCGTCAGAATATTTATGCCAGCCTGGTAGAAGCCGAAAATATAGGTTGGACCCAAAATAATAATAATACATAATACCCAACAGTCACAAATATAGTCCTGACCCCACCCAAGATCAGGTCTTGTGTCGTGGGTATAAGGAACTACGAGAGTCTTTTCGGTGTCACAAATACTCAGACCCGAAAGAAATATATGTTGGCCGCACAAACATTTCTCTCGGTGCGGGGATCGAACTTGCGGCCTCTCACTTCACAGACGGTGTTAAACCGACTGCACCGCGGAGGCTGTCACGTGCGGCATAAATGCGTGAGTCTACGGCAGGAATTTTCCACTGTCGTTGCTAGACTGGCTAATCTGAGTATTCTACCCACTACTGAATGTTGAGATTCAATGCTTATTTGTTATAATTTATTTCAGAGCGTGGTGAATGCAAACCCTGGAGGACAGACGACGCGTTCCTCTTGAGGTATCTTCGGGCGAGGAATTTCATCGTACCACGAGCTCACAAACTGGTCAGTATGTTATTTTAATTTTATTTTCTGTGGTTGGAGTACATAAATATATACTGGTTCCGTGTCATTTACATTGACCATCACACACCCACGACTTGGTCAAGTTGCGATATTACTTGTGTGTGTTGTACTGGTCGAATTTGTTTAATTTTTATTTCTTTTTATCTTTTTTTGTTTATTAAAGTAATTATCACCGTATATTTTAATCGACTTCAGAAAAAGAAGATTATGTATACGATGTGTATGTATGTAATTTTGTTTGCACAGTTTTGGATATATTAGTTTATACCGCCGGCACCGACCTCAAAAAATTGTTGGCCTATTTAGGTATTTTATATCTATTAAAAGATTAATTTTAGTTCTCTCTTTTCATTACAATTATGAAGTCGGTTTAACTTTTTTTAAGTGATAAACCTGTTCTGTTATAGGTTTGCATTTTTTAGCTTTACGAACACTTTTTTGTAAATTAAATTGAATTTGTAATTCTTTTGAGAAATAAACTTAAAATCTTAAACCATAACAGATATTTTCAGCAGATACCGTGACGCATATTATACGCAAATCGAAAGAGGAGGTTCAATTCCTTCACAAGTAATTGATTGTGTCATCAATAAATATTTTTTATTTGCGTATCGTAGGCGCGAATTCAGTTTTAACACACATGACATCAGCCTACCTTAAAGAAGGGACTATACATACTGTTACTTATATTTATTTTTTATGAGCGCCACACCCTGGCTATTATTTATGAGTACACTCCAGCTTTGCCAGATTTTAAGTCACATCTCCACATTTATATAAAAACTGCATCCAATTTTGTACACTACTTCATAGGCTATGCACGTACAAACTGTTTATATTATGATAAATAAAAAAATCCAAAGTTTTTCGGTATTTTCTATTGTTGTTATAAAGAATGCTCACATTTCGTTTCGTTTAATATCTTTTGACTCCTATGCACATATATTGGCCAGATAAAATCTTATTATATTTTTGCGTCCTTATTCATAAACAGTTTTAAAACCTATTGTAGATGTCGAATGTTTTGTCTCTTTCAAACAACTTTTGAATTGAGTTTGAATGACAAAGATAAAACATTATATTCGACAATGATTCAACCACTTTCGGTAGGTGGTCTCTCATATGTGAGATGCCGCCTGCGTTGGTCCCACCGCAATCTCTATTTCTCCCGCCAAACAGCAGTGTAAATGCACTGTTGTGTTTCGGTTTGAAGGAAATTGTAGCCAAAGTCACTACTGGACATATTGAGACTTAACATCATATGCCTCAGGATTGCGAGCGCAGTGAAATGCCAAACTTTGTAGTTACGTGTGTTATGGTTTTGATACTGTTCACGAGCAGTCGAATTGCTTACCATTAGGTGAACGGCAGGCTCGTATCGCCATTCAAAAACTATTAAAAAAAACTAACATAGGTTTTAAAACAATATACGAGTTAAGCCGATAGAAGTTATGTTGAACAAATAACATGTATACTCGTAGACATGGCGCTTGGCCCGCGGTCGTCCGTGACACCGCGCAGCCGCGGTCGCTTGTAATTTATGTAACTGGCGATACTGGTTTACCAACGGAATATTTATTCTATTATTTACATATAGGTTTAAAGCTTACATTGTGTGGTTATTGATGTAGATATGCTCAATTTGAAAAACATTTTTGACGGGACTAAGAAGTTATGTGACAAGTCGTAAAAATATACTTTTATGAACATTTAGCTAAGTTGGGTTTAATAAGACAAACGATTCACTGCAAGCAGGTAATCACGAATTAATGTCTAAGGTCAAAATGATTGTAGTGTCTATTACAACGTTGATAAGGTCTTATTCATAGACCCATTTAAAACCTATCCTAATTATCGAATGTTTTGTCTTCTCCATTATCACCATCATAATCTCCCTATCACCTATCCCTATAACCTATCACCATCATAGGCCTCCCCTAAGGATCTCCACATCAACCTGTTGGAAGCAGCCTGCATCCAGCGACTGCCTGCAACCTTAGCCAGTCGATCGCCCACCTTGTAGGCGAGCGTCCGACATTTCGATTGCCTGTACGTGGCCTCCACTCTAGAACCTTTCGGCCCCTACGGCCATCAATCAGTTCTACGAACTATGTGCCCGGCCCACTGCTACTTCAACTAACTAATCCTATGGGCTCTTCTTCGCTCAAACTGAATTTAAAGTTCGATATAAAAGGACAAAACATTCAATAGCTGAAATTAGTGTTAAAACGATCTATGAATAAGGTCTATAGTATTTAACCTACATAACCTTTATAGGAGTGAAGTAATTAAGCCATAATCACTACGGCAATAAAGTAGTTAAGGCTATTACACGCACCGTGTGTTCAACAATTAGCTAGTCGAATGTTAATTGTTTGTATGGTTTATAATTGCAGAGCTTGATGGTGATTTTATTGGTTTTTAGTCCAATTTTATACTGTGATTGTACACTCACAAAAATTAAAACCTTTATTTACGGAGGACTTGTCGGATTACAAAGTCTATCACCAACTTAGCTAGCAAAACCAAACAACACCTTAATTTACAAAGCAATGCTTGGATTTCTACTGCGGTCACCACCCTGAGACATGAAATGTTAAGTCTCAATATGTCCTGTAGTTACTCTGGCTACTATAACCTTGAAACCGAAACACAATAGTGCATTTACACTGCTGTTTGGAGGGAGAAATGGACATAGGTAGTGGTTTTACCTACCTAGGTGGCCTCTCACACATGAGACACCTACCGCTACGAAAATTCTGGCATCATCTAAATACCACTTCTTATTAAACTAACATGTACCTTTCTCTCTTTGTGGTACGTCACCTCAAGATTATTTAACACACAGTCCGGAACTTTGCGTTCAGAGTGCAACACATCTAGCTGTGGGTCGTCCTGTTATGGGCCTGCTTAAGGTCAAGGACGCTTACGAAGACACATCTCTTAAAAATATTAGGCATTAATTTCATTTGTTCCTTCCTTCCTTTACCTCAAGATCATTTATCCCACAGCTAGTCCGTAATTGCGCGTTCCGAGAGCAGCACAGCCAGCTTAAGGTCGACCTATAGGGCCTAGTCAAGGTCAAGGACGCGTACAAGGGCACATCTCTTAAAAATATTAAGGATTAATTTTATTTTATTTGTTCCTTTATATCAAGGTCATTTATCCCACAGCTAGTGCGGAACTGCGTGTTCCGAGAGCAACACAGCCAACTGTATGAGGGGGTCGACCTGTGGGGCCTAGTCAAGGTTAAGGACGCTTACGAAGGCACCGTGTTTGATCGACCTGACGTCGGCAGGCTCTCTATATTTAGATTCGGTGAGTGATTTTATAAGGGTGTGGTGGATGCATCCGGATATAAATTACTTCATTTATATTATTTATTGTAAACCAGGAAACATACAAAGAGAAATATAACTACATTTAAAATAAGTACAATCGGCGGATGACCTTTAATATATTTACCATAACTTACAATCACTGAATATTATGAATATGTAGATGTAGAAAGGAGCAGAAAGCATACTATCGCATGAGTAAGCTTTACGCAACAATTACACTAGTTTACTTGGTATGTAAAAGGTATAGATATTTATTTTGGATCGAAAGTCATATTGCCGCTAAGATTTTGAAATGGTAAAATAGAGCAAAACCATTTTTATCCTCAACTTTATTTTTAATGGGCACCTAAATCAAGCGCTGGGTTTCTCATACCTTTTTGTGATAATGATGATTCTTCCTCTCCGTGTATTTGCAAGCTTATCTATGCCTTAATATAACTTTATCTGTAAAACTATCCACTTATTTTCAGGTATGTGGGACCCATCAGAATTTCCAGTAGAAGACCTAGTCAGAGCAGGCATGGCGATGTGCGAGATAGGGCTGCGACAACCGAAACTGCAGATCCTGGGAGGCACAGTTATTGTGGACTTGGAAGGCATTACTTTACGGCACGTGGCAACCCTGACGCCTACAGTGGCTTATCAGATCGTGTGTTTAATGGGGGTAAGTGGAGAATTATACAAAGCATTGAAAAGCTTAATATCCAGTTATACAAAAATTAGCTATTTGTCATGGAATTGTTAGTTCTGTTGGTTTTTTGGTAGAGGCCCAATAAAGACCAACTCTTCTACTCGCTCAGCCCTTTTATCTTTTAAAGCCTGCACCGTAAATAAAGTCATTTGCAAAAAAAACGGGCACCTAAGCAATGAACCATTTCAAATGTTATATTGGTTTGTTTGATAATTATAGGTAGTATTACTTTCACAATTTTGTAAATTAATAAGCAAATAATCGTTTTCGTCAGTATTATCATAAAATTTTGATAAAATTTATGGGTTTTAATGCTAAAGTTCACTAGTAGTGTATGCTCGCTAGTAGTGCATATGCTCGTGAAGTAAAAGTTAACAAAGATTTTTGTTTGTTTTTTCTTTAATAAAGTAAAAGCAGATAAATGTTTAGTATCGAATGTGACCCCCTCTAGCTGAAATCACAGCTTGAATTCGTCTGGGTATGCTAGTGAGGATATCCCGGATACTTGCTTGCGGAATACGTTTCCACTCCGCGGTAATCACATTCTTCAGCTCTCTGATGGTCTGCGGAGCCGGTTGTACTGATCTCACGCGTCATTTCAGAACGTCCCAGACATGCTCTATAGGATTGAGGTCGGGACTTCGAGCTGGCCAATCCAAACGACGAATGCCGACCTCTTGCACATACGCTTCCACATCGCCAGACCCACAGAACAGTTGAATATGGTTAGAAAGGCAATAGCCGTCAAATTGTATGAAAACCAGCGTCGTCGTTTTCGGAACACAAAACCTCAACGAATTCAATACATAAAGCTTGCAATAGTCTATTTAAAGTATCGATAAAATTATGGAATTATGCCTTTGTTATAAGACCGGAATTTATTTTATCGATATGCTTAATAGTTTTTTTCTGATACAGTTATTTAAATAGTATTATGTCAATAGACGGAAAATAAATGAGACTAGTATTGAAAATTAATTTTAATTTGTATACTATTTTACAAATCTATATGTACAGTATTTTTAAGATTTTCATCCGTGTGTGAGGTATTAACATTTTTACTATTGGAAAGGCACATATAAGCATTTATTATAACCAAATTACGATTTTTTTACGTTAATAGATTCAGTGGTTTTGATTTTTCATACAATATTTAATTATTTCATCGGCATGATACAGTTTTTCTATAAGCATTGCACGTAATTATTTTTGGTTTGTATATTTCTTATGATACAGATTTTTTTATTGTCTTCCGTTTCACGAGAATGAACAAATCGTACTGGATTTTGTAGGAATCCAGTTGTCTCTTCCTATTGCCTTTATCGACTCACTCTTGGAAACGTATAAATGAATAAGTTAATATATTATAAAGTATATTCAGACACTAAAATATGTTGTTCTCATGTTGGCAGAGGTATGAAATTAGAACATAAGGATAGGTCGTTAACGTTATCAAACGTTACCACAATGATGAATACTACTACAATGCATCAAAATTACTAAAAACTGATTAACGAGTATACGAAATCTATAACTACATCGATATAGTTACTATGTACAAGACTACAACACTACGTGACATGTGCCAATTTTCGCTGTTGACATAACAAAAATGAGTCGTATGCATTGCGTAGGAACTTTGTATTCGCGAGCATTGTATGTACACGTAATCAGCAATGTATATTTTTGATTTGTCGTCTATCATATTATCGAATTCTTCAAAATGTCGTAATTAATAACCGCAATTTTTGAAAATAAAGGTGAAAATCAATAAATTTTGGTTGAATATTGGTATGAAATTCCTCCTCTATTGATATTTGATGCTTTAGTATTGGAACTGCGAGATAAAATAGCATAAATCTGCATTTTTACTCTATTTCGCCGGAGCACCTCTCTCCAAGGCATTTCGACAGCGACTAATTTGACAACCCATTCGTTCCGCGGCAGTGATGCTTTTTATGCACCACCTTGCGACGCGTCAAACGCTTTTATTTCCCTTCTAACTATATTCATCTGTTCTGTGGCCAGACCGGTGGGCGCGAGCGTTGTCGTCCATAAAAATTGAGTCTTCGCCTAAAGCGGCCAATGCGGGTTTTGCATGAGGAATTAGAACTTCCGTTATGTATCGATGTCCAGTCAGTGAGCCGTTTTTAATGAAGACTAACTCTGTACGATCCATTGAATTTATTCCTGCCCAAAACATAACAGAGCCCCCACCATAAGGTGTGATTTCTTCAAAACAAGCCTCTGCAAAGCGTTCTTCTCGTCTTCGTAGCACTTGCCGACGTCAATCTTCACCGAACAGAGATATCCTGGCTTCATCGGAGAACAATACCCTAATCCAGTCTTCTTGAGTCCATGACTCACAATTTCGAGCAAACCTAAGCCTGGCAACTCTGTGCTTACGAAGTAACTTAGGGCCGCGGGCCGGGCGATGACTGCGTATATTGGCCGCGAGAAGCCTCCTCTTGACCGTCCATAGACTAATATGCACATTTCTTACTTCTTCGAGGTTGTTCTTAAGGTCCACATACGAAGACTTGCGATTGCTCAATGCGCGACTCACAAGAAAACGATCATCCCGTGGCTGGGTACATGGTTTTCTTCCAGAACCAGGCCTTCTCTCGACGGAACCGGTGTCTTGATACCGCTGCCAGGTCCTTTGAACCGTCGAGCGACTCACACTTAGCCTCTGAGCTACGAAGCCTTGGCTGCAACCCTCTTCGAGCAGCGCAATAATTTTGGTAGCTTTTACCACTTTCATAAAAATTGACTAAAAGTTATGGAAACCGATATTATCTTTTGGAACTTCGTACCAAAAATGTAGGATAAAAAGTGGTTTTCTGTAAAAACGAGCATCAAACGAAAATTTGAATTTAGAACGTACTGTTTTAAACACCACAGCATTTTTATAAACCGGCCAGTAACATGTACAAATGATTGAAATCATTTTGGTACCGTATTTATTTAAAGAAGAATTAAAATCAAAACCACCCGTTTTTTTTGCAAATAAGTGTATACTGAACGTGTTTCTGTGTACACGATATACATACATACATTACTTTCATCGGGTTATACGCAAGTTCATTAGTTTATATACTGTTTTATGAATATCTTCATCAAACATTCTGCTAGCATCTGACCATTGTTTAGTTGGACTAGTGTTTAATTTTAAATAAAATCTAGCTGCCCATCCCAGCTTCGCCTGGGTGCAGATGTTTTTTTATTTCAATCCACATGTTATTTTTCTTACACACTGGGACAGCCTGTATATGTATTATACATATACCTTCCTCTTAAATTACTCTATCTATTTTATACGCATTGCAATCTGTTGCGTAGTTTTAAAGATTCAAGTATACAGAGACAGAAAGACGCGAAGCGACTTTCTTAATTTTGTTTTTCTTTTTCTTTTTGATTATTGCATTGAAATATAATTTACTTTTCAGCTCGCGACACCAACAAGGTTACGCTCCGCTCACATCATCAACTACTCTTGGATTCTCAACACATTCATCTACCTGTTCAAACGGTTCATTCCGAGACAAGCCTGGGACAAGATCCATTTCCACGGCAACGACTTGAAGTCCCTTCAGCAACATATTGCTTTGGAGTGCCTACCTGCAAGATATGGTGGAACTTGCAGAAGCCACATGTCTATTGGACACTGGTTGAAGAAGGTCAAGAAATACCGAGATGAAAAGTTTGATAGAGAAATGAAAGACCTTGGGTATATTGTGAAAGAATAGTGGGGTTTATTAGTGGCACTCCATGGCTGAGGCCAATTTTCAGCAATGGACTTCTTGGGGCTGAAGAAAGTGAGAGCCGCAGCGAGATATCCTGGTAGCAAAGCTGACTTTTTAAGTCTTTAAATAGTTTAATGGCTTCAAGAATTGAGGTTGTGATGGTTTTTGGGTTAAGGAGAAAAGATTGTGAATCCTTATTATGTTTACATATTAAGGAGTTTTAAAACTCTAATTAGAAAAATTTTATATATAATGATATACCTTATACAATTGTTCAGTTGCAGAAGAAATGTGCTAATACAGAAAGTTAGGCTTGAAACTTCCGAGATTAGATTATTAATTATATTGCTACACATTGTATTTATGTACACTGTATGACAAGAATATTATTTATTTATTTATCAAATCGATACACCATCGGTGCGTCACCGATAAAATTACATGATGTTTTATATATAGGTATTGTGCAAGGTGACGAGCCTTTATAGGTGTATACAGACAGCATTACAAATTATCTTATTAAACAATATAAAAGCACAACTTAATCTAAAACAAATTAACTAAAATTGAATAAAACGTATTACAAAATAAAAATAGAAATAATAATTATAATTTAGAGACATTTTAAGTATTATATGATAAAATTTTCGAAACCATATAACATAGTTAAAATAAAGAAATTACAACATACAATGAGATCTAAGCGAGCCTTAAAATAAAACTAGAACAATTA
The DNA here is from genome assembly GCA_009982885.2 of Hyles vespertilio. Taxonomy (NCBI): domain Eukaryota; kingdom Metazoa; phylum Arthropoda; class Insecta; order Lepidoptera; family Sphingidae; genus Hyles; species Hyles vespertilio. The sequence goes on from CM042824.1 coordinate 3,014,403, forward strand.
TAGGAAACATTGTTAATTTCGAAACATGGTGTTACATATATGTCGTACCTTAATAACACTATCCACATGGAAAATATCAACGGTGCCACTGCAGTTTAGATTGTTATAAGTCCTAACTATGCGATTCAACGGAGCATTTTAACCCAAATTTGTTCTATAATTGGATATTAGCCAGAGATATAATATGTAAAATCTAAGAATTGGTTTGATTTTTAAGTTTTTAACTTCCCGACGTTTCTATTACTTTACAGCTTTCGTGGTCACGGGGCGGACCACGAAAGACCGTAAAAATTGTTTTATTTCAATGTGTAACATTCGCGCGAATCTATGAAACCATTAGTAACGCAGATTGTGTATTATAAATTGAGCGTCAGTCCTACTCTAGCAATAACCATATTGTAAAGCTTTAAGTATTTCCGCGCAGCTTAATGAAGTTAGCGCTTTCAGCCGAGCTTCACGGATCGCTGCCTCTAATGAAGTTTTATTGGAAATTGTTCAATATTCAGAACTACTTAACTTGAGATCCTTAATATCAGTATCTATTGTACAAAGGTTTTTATAAAAGGGTTTTAGTATTAAATGAAAGCATGACATCGGAGTTATTAGATATTAAACGTTTTCAAGAGAATTTATGCGTTTACTCGTAAATGGCATTAAAGTGAGAACAGAAACCATTATATACTTATTAAATACTATGTTGGGCTATCTAGTACGCAAACCAATTGGCTAGGATTTCCCATAGGATTGAAAGATATAAGATCGTAGTTAACTAAGCTAGCTCTGCGCAGCATTAGTTGTTAAGCACTTTTGATAGTTTTTCATCTTGCCAGACACATTGAAGCTGATAATTTCCAAAGCAACCACGATCTGAACTTCATAATAGGAGATCGTGTGATGCCTATGCAGACTTTTCGCTTTTATAAAATGACGAAAGTCTGGCGGCCACGGGCTCTCGCTCTTTTATATTCTAAACTTAAACATTAGCTGCTGAGTTTGAGTCCGATGTCAAAACCACTTTTATTTTCGGCGAAACTTAATATTGTGTTCAAAGTTAAACAATTTGCCAAAAGCCAAACTATGAGAGATTACTTGCTCCCAGTTCAGATGTGTGATATTAATTTGTTATGCCTTTGACACAAGTTAGCCGTAACTTCATTTATTTACTTTGTGGTCTAACGAGTTTGTTAATTTGTATTAAGTTTAATTTTGTTTTTCTTGGGGGTATCAAATCTATACATATAAATAAAATTTAAGTGTCTATTTTAAGAGTGAAAATAAAAAAAAATGTCCTCCTACATATCGTTATATACACGATACCTGTGCCGAAAATGATATTTAAAAATTTTTTTGTCTGTCTGTCTGTTTGTTCCGGCTAATCTCTGAAATGGCTGGACCGATTTTGACGGGACTTTTTTTGTCAGGTAGCTGATATAACAAGGAGTAACTTATGGTACATTTATTTTAGAAAAATAAAGTAATGATGCAATGCCCGCGCGCAGCTCACGCGCATGCCACCACTGGGCCGTTACGTCGGGCGCCTCCCACCACTTCTCCCACTAACGAATCGATATCACATTTACAAAATATTGTATATAAAGAAATTTTTCAATAAAGTTAATACAAAAAACTGAAGATAAACGTATGACGCGAGTTTACCGCTGCTCGCTAAGAGATGGCGCCACCGTAGAATTAGATCGCGGTATGGTTTCGTTACAAAGGTTGATAATTAAAATAAAAATGCAAAAACCAAAAAAAAACTAAATAAACTAATTAACTTTTTTTTTAAATTCCACGCAGACGAAGTCGCGGGCACAGCTAGTCTATACTAATAATCTACTAATAATAATATCTAAAATACGAAATCCGGTTTCGTGGGACCTTTGCATAAATATAATTACATAATTTGTGATTTTTTAATAAATAAATAAATAATTAAAAAAATAATAATATTATAAAGCTGCAGAGTTTGTTAGTTTGTTTGAACGCGCTAATCTCTGGAACTACTGGTCCGGGTTGAATGATTCTTTCAGTGTTGGTTAGTCCATTTATCGAGGAAGGTTATAGGCTATATATCATCACGCTATGACCTATAGGACGAAAACAGTAGTGATATTTCTAGCAAATACGACGAAATTTTGTTCGTTTTTCGTGGTGCGATTGGTCGATATTCTAAACTGATAGTCAGAATTAATTATTTTGACCGCCATTTTAAAACGTGTATGCACCCGGGCGGAGCCGGGCCCGACCGCTAGTATTAAATATATTTTTGATTTGAAAACGTGCGCGCCGATGGTGGTATTATGTTTTAAAAATTAATGTTTTGAATTTAAAGTATATATTTTAATATTTTAAGAGATTCAAAATGTTTTTATTTAAGACATGTTTTTAACAAACATCGCTTTAATTTTGAAATCGTTTCCTTCTTTTAATTATTGTGTTTTACATTTTTCAAGTAATGTTTTTGAGAACCGATATAATTATGTGCCTTCAAAATAATATTTTCTCTAGTATGTAAATGATTACATATTTCGATGGGCTACGAGGGCAAAGAACTCATAACCTTCGCTTTATCAAAGAGATTTGTGAAATCCGAATAGAAAGAATGTTATATTATTTTAAGTATTAAAATAATTCTGTACTAATTTGTAAAAGTTGGCTAGTACCGAAACATATTTCTCATTATTCATATAAATATATTTTTGTAACTTTTTATTATAGGTCGTAATTTGGATTATTTAAATTTCAAAGGCATGTTCTTTATAAAGGCATTTTTTATCCAAGAAAGTTAATTAATTTCGGCCAGAAACTGGAAATTATGGTAATAATTTTTCGCAGACGTTTTTTTTATTAGCTTACGATACTTTTAACATTATATTCAAATACAAACAGATACAAACAACAAATTATGAAGTTCCTATGATAAATTGTATTGTAATGTCTTTCAATAAAATTATTTTAAATAAGCTAGATTAACATAAAAAATAAATAAAAACACAGTCACGTACACAGTTCTGATCCCACATTAAGATCCATCGAGTCTCTTGTTGTGGGTATCAACAAGAAACAATTCGGTCTCACAAACACCTAAACCCAAAACAAATACCTGTGGATTACACAAATATGTGTCTTGGTGTAGGGTTATTTTCATTTAATTTCAATAGTACTACGGAATTGAAAAAGTGAATGTAAATACATATTTTTATATATTTTTTAATAATTAAAAACATCTAAAATAAATGTACTGTTTATTCCTCCTGTTGTATGACAACGTTATTCCCTAACATTACTACTTAAAAAAAATGATGCGGTAATTATGCTGTATGGCGAGATGGAAGTCGCTGGAAATGTAGGAACCATTGGTTTTGTAAATGAGAAGAACGAAGGGAGGACAAAGTAAAAAACTGTTAGTTGGGGAACGGACCCTAGAATTGTATTGTTTGGAATTATTTGGCTGGTATAACATCAGGCTGGAATATCATCAATGATATGTGCCAATACATATATTTTTTTAAAGTAGTTTGAATATGTGGTATAGTCACGCTGTTGTCAGTCATAAGTCATGACTTAGCATGAATTGCCAGGCTCCGGGGCGTTAGTACTGTATCTGTCTGTATCAGCCCATATACGTCCCACTGCAGGGCACGGGTCTACTCTACAATCGAGAATACGATTGAGAGTGGTTAGGCCATATAGTCCACCACGCTGGCCTAGTGCGGGTTAGTACTACCTCATCGGAAATCTAAGTAATGCGATAGCTGTGCTGTCGCCAGTCATTCCGTGACTGAGATTGCCGCTCTCGTCTGGATTTGAAGGTTCGGCAACACATTTAAGATCCAATGTGGATGTGCATGGGTGACAGTGATTACTTACCATCAGGTGACCTGTATCGTTTTCCAGACCTATAAATAGAAAAATATATTTTTTGACATCAATTTCACCATAATTTGTCTTGCTTTGCTACTGCATCTGTATTAGCTCGTAATCATCCCACTGCAGGACACGGGCCTCTTCTACATTAGAGCGTACGGTTGAGAGGGATTAGGTCATACAGTCCTAATACTGAATAAGACCTGTAAACGGTTCATGTTGTAAGCTATTGTCGCCACCTATGTTCAAAGTAATTTAATAATGACCTCGCATAAAACCTTGATTGTGATACCGCTTTATACGTACGAGCACTCACAAAGGTTAATCTAGAGCCCGGTGGAGTGATTGATTACACAAAGCCTGAACAAATAGTCGGCCAGTAGTTACATTTGTATTCGGACGTACTAGGCGCGTAAACAGTTGGCCGATATGCTAGGGATGTGGGGCCCTACTATATTCATCCGAAACGAAATTCGAAACTTCGGATGATCGAAGTTTATATACGATACGAATGTACCTATATATACTTATGATCGTTATTGACTTATGGTCGTAACCATAGACTTATATTTACGATGTACGTAATACAAATTCGAACTTTTACAGAGTAGATATGTTCGTATCGTATAAAAAACTTCGGTCGTCCGAAGTTTCGAACTTCGTTTCGGATGAATATAGTAGGGCCCGTGGGTTCAACGCATTTTGGTAATATGTGATTTTAAGTTTTTTATTTTATTTCTATGAATAATGAGGATTTAATTCGCACAATTCGCATCATTGTATTACCATTTATGATTTTTTAAATTGCAAGAATGGTGAGGTGGGCTTGTCATTCGCCTGATGGTACGCGATACGACCGCTCATAGACAGTAGCAAAACTAAACAATACGATGAATTACAAAACAGTAATCGGCGTTTCACCACGCTCGTCACCCAGTTATTCTGGCTACAATGTCCTTCAAACTGACATAAAACATTTCGATGGTAGTGTTGCGTGGACTACCGTTATTTTAATTAAGCTTTTGAATTGGGAAGTTAATATCCTTTTTTATACAGGTGCGGTTAATTGCCTGCTTATAGCTGGTGGTAAGTGTACTGCAAGAAGAGTAGTATGATTTAATTATTTATTGTACAGAGAAAACAAGTTCACCCGTTTTAGAGACAATACAAATTACAAATGTCGTCCTTTTCGCTCTAAGGCAATTTCTGCTAGAAAACCATAAGATGGAAATATGAGCAGAAAAAAGAAAGGAAAGTGTAAAATAAAGACAATGAAATTTCAGAGCATTAAATACATATTATATGTGTATATACATATGTGTGTATGTTTTAGCAGTAGATACGTTTTAAGGTCTCCGCATTGTCTGAATTTTTCAGTTTGAGAAATTTCACATGCTATGCACATAATTATGAATCGCCACGACCTTCATTAAATTTGCGACGGCTAAACTCTGCAAAATGAATGAATGTAGGACAAACATAATTAGCTGAGAGTTTGATGTCAAAAGGGTAAGTTTTAAGTCATCAAATTATAAAGCAAATCTCTTTTACAACAATGTGTGTACGTTGACCCCAATTAAGTATATGGAATAATGAGATAGAGAGGAATAAAAAGGTCAAATACGAAAGGTGATACGACAGGAAATAGATTTGCAGAAGTACCTACCCAGGTGGCCTTTAACATAATTATGGGAGACCTGCCAGTTAGTAAATCTTACTATTTATTTAATATCCTGTTTTATTAAATGTGATAGGTAAATTTATTTATCAAAATTCTACCAAATGTCTATCATGTTCACCCCTAAAAGTTGGGGAAGTTTGCATGTACACATTTCTCACAGACCCTTCGCAAATGTCAAACAAACAGACGAAACAGCCAGGAAATATCCTTCAACTTCGCTACAAACTTTCTGACAAACAACTCGCGAAGTCATTGGGAATATTTGTTTCCAGATATTTGTATGTTACCTTTTTTAATATTGGAAATATTATTTTTATTACAAACGTAATTTAGTCTATTGTTAACAATTGAATGAAATAAAATGAAAAATGAATGTATGAAATGGATACCATTTCATCAGGAAAGATGATTCAAAATTCAAATCAAGAGTACCTTTTTCATCAATCATCAAGCCTTCAAAGAGCATTGTATTTTTGGATAAAAATCCACACATTGATAGTTACCTTAAATATACATAGTTATAATTATTTTTTCTTCTTTAGGTATGTATAATTTGTAAAATAAAGATAAAATTAATAAAAGTAAAATTAATAAGACACTCCTCAAATAAATAAAACAAGTAATACTTAATAAAATAAACAAGTAACCTAATTGCTTCAATACTAAAATATATACAGGGTATATCAAGACTGCTACCGAAAACGAAGCTGGGTGATAGTTTTAGTGACTACAAACATAAGGCAACTAAAAATTTCGCTAAAAAACGCGACAATTTTTTTTTTAAATATTGTCCAGTTTGGGTGGTAAATTCATAGTTTTTGCTAAAATAATAATTTAAAGCCTTGCATACCATAGCGTCTTTAAAAATAAAAGGGTGTTCACTATTAATTAAGAAAAATCTATGTATGTACCATCCTAATACGACGATAGAAAAAAAATAACAAATCAAATTCTTCATAAATTTTTGCACAAAATTTGGTTGCATTGTGTCTGAAGTCACTAAAACTACCACCCAGCTTCGTTTTCGGTAGCAGTCTTGATATACCCTGTATATCTACATACACATAAATTACTAGATAATATCCATCTATATATCTCATCAAGATTTACTAGCCCGTAAGCGCTCTATTACTAGCGGAGCGACACTGGCGCCCTCAAAGGAAGCGGGCGACCACAAACGGATGTTAACTCACGCACCTTATTGCGAACTAGTAATTAAATTTTTGTACACAGTAAAACGAGAACGGCCGTATTATGCAACTTAGGGTCGGTGCGAAAATTTTTGCACCTCGATGAAACTTACTTTTTTGTTTAGGGAAAAATGTATCGCTTAGCATCAGACGAACGGCATATTCGTCTCGCTGTTCATTGCAATAAAAACACTATCATATGCCCGATAATCTTTCCTTCTCCTGTCCCATCACAAAGTTCAAACAATCTTTAGTAATATGTATTTAAAAAGTATTTATGTGCCTTATTTAAAATAAATAAATAAAGATACTACAATATGGTTCTTGTAATAAAATCGAACGTCTCCGGTAAGAACTTTCCCTCTCTATCCGTCAATTAAACTCCACAAATTAATAAAGTTTTACTTCAATGTTGAGGTCTACTTACTTCTCGTGAAATATTTACCTTTTAATCGTAAAAAAGTAATTAGTTTTTCCAAGTAAAAAGAAATTTAATATAAGCGAGCGAAACTGTCTGTGAGTCGTAATCACGAGAAGGGCAAATGCGGCTCTAGAAATAAAGTATTTTGGGAATTGTAACTACTGAACATATTGAGACTTTACGTCATATGTCTCGGGGTGGCAAGCTCAGTGGAATGCCAAGCATTATTTTGTAATTCAGGGGTTATTTGGTTTTGCTACTATTCATGAGCGGTCGTATCGCTTACCATCAGGCGAACGACATGCTCGACTTGCCATTCCCTGAAATAAAAAATGAGGAAAGATTCAAGAGATTACAACCAAGGCAGCAGGGAAATAAAAGCTGATCGGAAGAAATATTCATAAGATCCATAAATATATCATGTGTTTTGAGTGTTTTGACTGCCTCGGTGGCGTAGCTGTACTTCGGTACGGTTACAAAGCTGAGGTGTCGAATACCGGGTCGGGTAAAACGATATTGTATTTTTCTTTTAATTTATCAACCCAGCGCGCGTCAGGAATTTGTGCTCTATGTGGCGATAAGCCCGCCCCTTATCACATCGTGAGACGGAACTTATAAGGCGAAACATGGGTGTACTGACAACTCTGCCTACCCATTCTAGGCAAAAGGCGTGAGTTTATGTATGTTTCATAATTCTTCCATAACTTCGATTTAAATACGCATAATATCCTATTAACCATGATCCACATTTATTACTTGTTAGAATATCGGATCGCTCTCTGAATCACCTATCACCTAGAACCTCAATATAAATCAATTCATGTAAACAATTTCAGCGAAATTCGGCCTGAATAAGGGTCTAAAAAACATGACATTCCCAATTCGCCGGGAACAAGGCGCTCAACATCAAAGTGTTTCGGCCTCCCGTGCCAACATTTTTAATTCACTTTGACAACGAACTCAATTAGCGCCCCTCCCCCCCCCACTTCATCCCTCCCCTTTACTGACTCGGTCCCTTCTCTTCGCCTCTTACATTTCTTAATGGAACATTCTAATATGGATTTATTATTTTTTATATTTCCAGCAACTTGTTTCTGCTTTCAAGATTTTTCGTGTATAATAAGATATTTTAGTATTTAATTATTTATGTTAGTAATTTAACAATCTAGGGAGTGTTTCAGTATTTTAAAACAAATCCTGATACCAAGAAAACCCAGTAAGTAATTATTTATACATCATAAATAAACCTTGTGAAATGCTCTTCAAGTAAGAATAATGAAAACGTACTTACCAAAATATTTATTTAGAGTTGCCGGGCTGCCAAGTTTTCGTAGATTCTGTAACAAACGGTTAAAGTCGGTTATTTTACTGTTCTGTCGAAACAATGCGAGTGTATTTCTTTCAAATATAAATAAACTAGCGGCAACAAAACAACACAACTGAAAGTAGATTTTTGTATTGCTATTAATAGTGAGACGAACATGCTGATCGTCTGATGGTTAGTGATACGACCGCTCATGGACAGTATCATCACCAAACAATACTGTGATTGACAACACATTGCTTAACATTCCGCTGCGCTTGCCATTCTGATACATAATTTTATTTTGACAGCCTCCGTGGCGCAGTTGGTTAGACGCCGCCTGTGAAACGAGAGGCCGCGGGTTCGATCCCCGCACCGAGAGAAATGTTTGTGCGGCCCACAAATATTTCTTCCGGGTCTGGGTGTTTGTGAGACCGAAAAGTCTCTCGTAGTTCCTGATACCCACGACACAAGACTAGATCTTAGTGTGGGGTCAGGACTATGTATGTGACTGTTGGGTGTTATTTATTTATTATAATTATAATATGACTCAATATGACCGGATGAAAGACCTACCATCAACAGATAAACAAATTTTCCATGGTATGTAAAAAGAGGCGAGTTAATCAAACTTCAATAAGCATTTTAGCGGGTAACAGTGTGATTCAAATTAAAGTTGCTAAGCCCTGTACATATACAAGGATTTTCATAGATTGTTGTTTGACAAAAATAATTCTACTAGTGCTGACGCCGTATTTGTACTAATTAAGTGAAGGTGCCCTAGTAACGGATTCGCCTAATCTGGGACTTACAATAAATCATACTCTAATTGTGTACAAATCCCTTGACACAAAAATTTAATTAAAGTATAATTGTGTAATAAGGTTTTAGAAAGAAAGTTTTTTTTTTTATTAGCCACAACAAAAAACCACGTGTGTTTGAGCAGATTTTATAGCAACCAAACCGTATATTTTTCTCAATAGAGTACAGTTAACGGCATTTCAAATCACCATTGCTTTATTATATTCCGAATAAAATTCAGCGTTCCTGGTTTCATTAATCGAATAGTTTTTTAAGAACGACGAAAATTAAACTGCACAAAAGCCAGTTATAAAACACAACGCCTATTAATTTTCAATATATTTCAACCAAACGTGTATTTTATAGTGCCAATAATACCCTTCCAGGTAATTCGCTTCACCCACGCGTGTCATCGTGTACGTGGGTTAAGTCCTACACATATAGACGCAAGGCCGTAAAGTGACACTGAATAGGATATTTGACAATTATCGATTTTGGTATTATTTCGCTTACAAACACAAATACGTTAAAAATAAAGCCTTCATCATATCAGCCACAGGAAGTCCACTGCTGAACATAGGCCTCCCCCAATGATCTCCACAATGACCTGTAAAAATAAAGCCTTGCTGTCAAAAAACTATTAAAGTAGCTTGTAACATAAGGCAAATATTAATATTTAAAATTAAAGAGTAGGGCTGTAGTGGGGACATCTTGCTGTCTCTTTCACACGCGCACACTGTAATGTATAATAACCCTAGTGACGTCACTATCTTGGTTTAGCATTTATTTTCTGTTACTCCCACTACAAGATTTCAAACGTTTCTATCTTGTTTAATTCTGAATGGATTAATAAAATTCTTTGTTTGTTAGACCATAGCTATGGATAAAAAAATTGAGTCAAATACCCTATTGTCATAAGGACATATAGGAAGACCGTCGTCATGTGTCCTTACCTCGAGATTGGGGGACGGGTTGATATTATGTTGAATACTGAGAGTGTGGACTTAAAATACTTTGGATTTTTTTCCCAACTTGCAGCGCTCCTGAATCATTCTGATTATTAAACTTCATTTATCTTCTATTGGTATGTGATGAAATTTGTAACTAACAATATAAGTTGCAAAATATCTGAATAACGCTTTGTGTGAGATATAATATTCTAATCTAAAAATATTAACATGCCCAATAAATTTGAAGAGAGAAAAACTGTTTCTAATATTTTGACAAGAACGCATTCGGACACCAAAAGACGGTATATCATACTTTTTATAAGAACTTCTGGATTATAAAGTATGGTTACTGTTTACAGGAAATCAAGTCATCTTCAGCGATAAAATCACAGAATTAGATAACCGAAGTTTGGGAGAGCGATTCAAAAATATTTAAGATATAATATTTAATGTCTCTGAATGGCGATATGAGCATGCCGTGATGTTAAACAATATGACTGCTTATGAACAGTAGCAAAACCAAAAAACACCTTGAAATACAAAGCAATGCTTGACATGAAGAAAACAAGTCATACAGAAAACAAGCAAAGAATTACACCAAAAAATGAGAAACCAAAAGATGTAAGGAAGTTCAAAGATCAACCCGTTTACACAAATCTGGGGGCGCGGCCGAGCCCTCTCCAAGTCGAGCTATAGGCCGTAACATCCTTTTCTCGAAGCAATTCAGACCATTTTCAACCCCCTATAACTTCGTTGTGGCTAAAGCATGAAGTCTGAATTTTCAGTTACTAAGCAGGCATTGTGTAAACACGGTATATTTAAAATTTCATTCAATTTAAACCAGTATTTTAAGAATTGTAACTAGTCAAACTTTCTTAATTTTGTCACTTACTGACTGACCGATCATCAAAAGTCTAAGGCACTTCTAGCAGACATAGAACCTTCAAATTTAGAATATAATTAGTGTTTAGTGTCTAAAGTAAGGGAAAATTCAAACATTTCATATTTGTGTCTAGTTTTCTAGATAGACCAACTGCGTGAATAACTTTATAATCCCATATAAATGTATAGGATTACAAAGTTACATTTGCAGTTAATGAATCATTGTACCCGTATATAATGGAATAATAGTTGTAGATAGATATCTATATACATGAGGCATAACAGGAGGGGATATAGAGAAGGAAATGGTGTATTCAGCCCATGAAACTGTACAACATTCCTCTAGAAAAACATGACGAAGAAAAACTTGCAAATAAATAGATTAAATAACTCGAAAATATCAATTACAATGAAAGAAAGAACATTAATAATCAAATCCGCTATATTTGTGATAAATTGATACCTACAAAAATAAGAAAAATCCATAAGACAGAGGCTTTAAGAAAAATCGTTAGTGATATTCTAGAAGTAAGAAGTACCGAAAAGGAAAAAAAGTAGGACTCTACAAAAAGACGTGAGATCCCATCAAAAACATCCAGTAAAAAAATTCCAAGTCTCGCAGCTCAGGTTTTCTACCGCAAAAAGTTGTGAGATGCATGTAATGTAATACCAAGTCGATTAATTTATTTAGTCCTTAAGGGACCTTCTATATAAAGTTATTACGTTAGTTATTACCATATCAATATTAAAAATTCTTTACGTTTTAAATAAATAGATCGACTTGGCCAGCAGCATTATGTGTAAATTGTACGATACATTATGTTTTCATGCGATGGCCAAGTCGATCCATTTATTTAAAACGTAAAGAATTTTTAATATTGATATAGATGGTTATTTTAACGATATGTGATTGAGAAATTGTAATAATTGATTATTTATGTTGTAATATTGTTCTCAAGTAAGCGACTGAACTTGTCTTATTCAGAAGAAATATTTTTAAAACTAACCTAAACCTATCTACAAATGTCTCAACTCCGCAGTGTGGGCGCAGTGGGCAGGTAATGCAATAATATTACATTTTTCTTATGATTTATACCTGTCATTTACCGGCTTACTTCTGAGAGCTAACCCATTCATCTTTTATGTCTAAATTGAACAATATTACCTTTTCCATTAGGGGACTATATCATAAAGATAGCTTTCGGCGCCAAGTAGACGAGATGCTAGCATTAAACATTGATTTAAAAACTAAGAATGGGCTTTTCAGTTCATGAGGAGCTTCAAAAAGATGACCGTGAAAATCGCGCTAAAATAAATATAAATTAACTTAATTTAATAGATGTCACCTAAACGATGATAAAAAATAATAATTGGAGAACCTCCTCCATTTTTAAAGTGGGTTAAGAAGAATAAATATGTCATTTATAAAAATATTGGACATATAAAAAATCACGCGGTTCCATTGTACATAATTACACATACTTTTTTATGAAATCTTTTGTAGTGGTAATCAAGGATCAACATGTCTCGTAATAATGACATTGTGTTACCGGCGCCGTCTGTCCGTCGTTTCGGCAAATTATCACTGGGTGTAGAGAAAATTACGTGTTCTTATGAAGACTATGATTGCTTGTTTCTAGATTTATCTCTTAGGACACAAATACAGCGTAAAATTATTTGATTTGGTGCAGTTATGAATACGTTTTTTTTGGTATAGAATTAAAAATATTTTACTAACCATTTATACTTTTGCTGTCTTGCTATTTGTTATATTTCCTATTGTTTTGTGTTGAGATGTTTTGCTTGTATTGTTTTTTTTTTTAATTTATGCTAATTTGTACCAGCAATAAATAAATACATTTTTTTCCTTCTTTTTCATTTCATTTTATATGTAACTACCGGCCCGGCCCAGCTTCGCCCGGGTGCAAATAGATTTCTGTACAATAATATGTACGTATTATTATTATACATATAAACCTTCCTACATAGGCACGCTGCCGCCGCCCCGGCCGGCCAGTACCGCCGCAAGCGCTACGTCCCGCAATTTTTAAATCTGTGATACCTTCGAAAATATTCATTTAAATATCGTGCTGTAAAGGACCATATAGATCTATATTAAATAAAAAATGTATTTAAGCTTTTTAATTGGATAAGGATTAATGCTGTATTGGTTAAAATCGCTTCGAAAATTAGCCATTATTTGTCGTAAAGTAAATGACAAAAAAATGTTATTGTGGGATATCCATAAGAGATAGACATATACCATCGCGGAGTTTACTGTAGACCTTTTCAATGTGTACAAATATATAGTACATTATTTTGATAAATCTCGTAGGGTTCAGACTGCGTTTGCAATGTAAGCGGAAAAATATTGATAATTAACGACATCACATTAGAAACCTCAAAAATAACAAAATGTCTCCACTATTTAATGAATATTATTATACATGTAAACCTTTTTATTGAATCACTCTATCTATTAAAAAAACCGCATCAAAATCCGTTGCGTAGTTTTAAAGATTTAAGCATACAAGGGGACATAGGGACAGAGAAAGTGACTTTGTTTTATAGTATGTAGTGATTAAACCCAGAACCGAAACAAACACTTGTTCACTACCCAAACATTCGTCTCAGCACTGAAATTAACCCTCCCATTTCAAATCAAGATTCATCATCTACGCCAACTAGATTTTCCAAATCCATCAATTTTAAATTCATGAACAACAAACATCCTAAAGTAACTTATCCTGTATTTAGATTAAATCTTAGCGCAGTGCAACACAACTAAATCCAGTAAAGCACAACAAACAACATAAAGTCTCGCAACACAACACTCTCATCACGCTAGTCAAATATGTTTCCGTGCATTGTTAATACGCAGTTTCCGTTCAGCCCGAATATGTGTTGCTGACAAACTGCAAGATAAGGTACTTTGTAATATTGACTGATATTATTAGAAAAACAAATTGTATATTTAAGCTGTATGACTTTTTTTTTAACAAATGTTGAACAAAATTCCTATATTCGTCTCACTGCAGGGCACGGGCCTCCTCTACAATCGACAGTACGATTGAGAGTGGTTAGGCCATATAGTCCACCACACTGGCCTAGTGCGGGTTGGCGGACTTACATACCATAGAAATTTTTGTAAATCGCTATGGTATGCAGGTTTCCTCACGATGTTTTCCTTCACCGTTTTAGTGCGTGGTGATTGACTATCAATACACACATGACTCCGAAAAGTCAGAGGTGTGCCCTGGGATTCGAACCCGCGACCACCGTGAACATGTTGGCAGTCGCGTCTAGTCCGTTTACCAACAGGCCACCACGCACTCTCATCATAATTATTTATTAAAATCAATTTTTATAACTAACCTAACCTATTAAAATAATTTTATATTTTAATAGGTTAGGAAATAAACAACCACCAAACTAACCAAAATTAAATAATGTTAAGAAAAAACTTTTTAATAATTTCTATAATATACGACTAATAAACAACAAATATATAACTACTACAAGCAAATATCCATTTCATACTTTGACATGTAATTAAAGTTTACAGGAAACATAAGTCCAGCCGTATTCATCCGTAGCGCTACGACGCTACAGGTCCGCTCCAGTCGCCCGCCAGCTACGGCGTAGAGCGCGCGAGTCGTAGCAAACCTCCCCTACTACGATATACAGTTTGTTTTTTCCGAAAACACGTGACAAGTGTAAGATGGACTTTTATTTTTAACTGGAAGTAGTTTATTCTAACTGAATCGGTTTAGAAATCAAGGTGAGTTAATTGCACTGGTCGGTTATTTCAGATGCATCGCCCGATAATTCTGTCTATTAGTGGTCGCGGAATTGGCATAACGATATATTTTTATACGAAGTTTATTTTTGCATGTTATGGGAGGCTGGGTGTAGTCGGACAAAATTTGCATGATTTTCACTGTTGGCTAATACTATATTGCTATTAATAAACAACTGTTCATTTCTACTTTATATTTAACTAATCTACCGGGTATATCAAGACTGCTACCGAAAACGAAGCTGAGTAGTAGTTTTAGTGACTACAAACACAATGCAACTAGAAATTTCGCAAAGAAACGCGACTATTATTTTTTATCCATATATAACCATAGTTTTCGCTATAATAATAATTTAAACTCTTTTATACCTTAGATCATTTATAAATAAAAGGTCGCTTTTTTTGCAACTTTTTCTGTTGCATTGTGTCTGAAGTCGCTTAAACTACCACCCGGCTTCGTTTTCAGTAGCAGTCTTGATATACCCTGTATTTTTGTGAATTAGATATAATTATATAACACAAGTATACCTATTTTCTAACATCCTCAACAAAATATAATAATTATCAGTAAATATACGTCTTAAGGCGGTTCACTGACCTCTAAGATTAAGAGGAATTTAAGTCTTAGTCCATTACGCTGGGCTCGTTCGATTTGGTGGACTTTACATAGCAGTAAAACTCTTTTAGGAATCTCCCTGGAGTGAAGGATTGTTCGCAACACTGCTGATAACGAATACATAGGCAGCTTCAAACTATCGAGAGTACAAATAAAAGTAGTTAGGCCATATTGGCCACCACACTACTTTACATCAGTATCAGTATCAACCCATATACGTCCCACTGCAGGGCACGGGCCTACTCTACAATCGAGAATACGATTGAGAGTGGTTAGGCCATATAGTCCACCACGCTGGCCTAGTGCGGGTTGGCGGACTTACATACCATAGAAATTCTTATGAATCCATATGGTATGCAGATTTCCTCACGATGTTTTCCTTCACCGTTTTAGTGCGTGGTGATTGACTATCAATACACACATGACTCCGAAAAGTCAGAGGTGTGAACTCAAAACTTGATTTAAGTTTTAATTACTGAGAACCAAATAGGTGACTAACTAACTAGAATTGAACTATGAAATCAATTTAAAATAGCACTTCAAAAACAATAGTACTCAAAACATACTCCAATTAACCTTTGAAAAGCGAATAACAATGCTCAATTAACAATATTTCTCGTTGTGGGGGTTTTCAATTTTATTAAAACCCACAGTTCATCATATCCCGTGCTTCCCGTGAAAGCCGTATGGACAAAGTTTTAATTTCACCGCCTGCAAAGGCGGCAGACTGTGAAGCGACATCAAGCGCATTTTCCTGACTCCTTTGCAGACACTTCTGTTTTTGACATGAATTTTATTGCCGAAGACTTTTAATTTTTATTGGACTTAAAGTTTTTCTCTAATAACTCCAGGCCTGTATCGCAATTTTTCTTTATATTTATCTGTATCAGCCCATATACGTCCCACTGCAGGGCACGGGCCTACTCTACAATCGAGAGTACGATTGAGAGTGGTTAGGCCATATAGTCCACCACGCTGGCCTAATGCGGGTTGGTGGACTTACATACCATATAAATTCTTAAAAATCGCTATGGTATGCAGGTTTCCTCACGATGTTTTACTTCACCGTTTTAGTGCGTGGTGATTGACTATCAATACACACATGACTCCGAAAAGTCAGAGGTGTGCCCGGGGATTTGAACCCGCGACCACTGTGAACATGTTGGCAGCTGCGTCTGGTCCGTTTACCAACAGGCCACGACGCACTTTTTTTTTAAATCTTAATTTATATTTATATATTTTTCTCTACACAACAAAGTAGGTTTCATTGAGGCTCAAAAATCTTCGCATCGATACTAAGTTTCATAGTGAGATAGGCATTCTCGTTTTAGGTTAAGTTCGCATTTTACATCCGTGCTTAAGGGTGTTAAGAAGAATAGCATTAGAGCCAACTCCAAAATAAAAAATAATGATAGCTATTCAGTCTTTGGTTCGTATTCTGAGGTTTTTTAATTTAATTAAATCTCGGTGTCGGTCAAGGCCCGCGCTCCTCGTCAAAACCTTGTGGCCAAAGTTTTAATTTTACCGCTGGCAAAGGCGGCAAACTGTGTAGCGACAACAAGCACAGTTTCCTAGCTTTGCAGACACTTATATTTTTGACGCTGATTTATTGCTTTTTCTTGATGTGTGAAAAAAGGCACAGAATTTTTTAATCATTTTGTTGTGTTTATAGGATATGATATTATATTTTCTGTCCGAAAGATTTTGAATTCGACGCCATGTAAAGGGAAGCAAAGTGTCGAACGCCCGCCTACTAAGAGGACAGTCGACTTAGTTAAAGGTGCAGAAAGGTTTTTTTATTGCTCTGAACTTCAAAACGAGCGTGCCGTTCTCCTAATAGGAAGCGATAGAACGCTCAGGAACAGTATCAAAAACAAACAACTCCATGAATTACAATGCAATGCTTGGCATTCCACTGCGCTCGCCATCCTGCGACATTGTTATGCGATCTTAAGTCTCTATATGTCCAGTAGTTACTCCGGCTACAATGTCCTGTAAAACGAAACACAACAGTACATTTACACTGCTGTTTGTCGAGAGAAATAGACAATACGATTTTACCAACCCACGGCTCTCACACATGAGAGACCTACCAAATGGATGCAAGCTGCTTCCTGGAGGTCGATGTAAAGATCCATGGGGAATGTCAGTGTTCAGCAGAGGACCTGTAGCTGAAGAGTGAAAGAGGGAGGGGAGGGCAATGTGAGTATGATTTACTACTACTACTTGAGCCACCACAAATTGACTGCTGAACTTACGCCTCCCATAGCGATCTGTTGGAAGCGGCCTGTATCCATCTACTTATTACATCCTTTAATACTTAATTTACCTACAATCTCGCATAGGGATTTGAGAACAAAATTCAAATCAGTTAAAGAGGAAAACTTCATTATTTATTTATTTATTTAATCTTTATAGTACATTGTTTTATTATAACTACAAAATTAGTACATAAAATAATTTCAAATAACGT
This sequence comes from Hyles vespertilio, assembly GCA_009982885.2. Classification (NCBI taxonomy): domain Eukaryota; kingdom Metazoa; phylum Arthropoda; class Insecta; order Lepidoptera; family Sphingidae; genus Hyles; species Hyles vespertilio. The sequence continues at coordinate 3,032,386 of CM042824.1, forward strand.
AGTACTTTTTACATACATACATAAACTCATGCCTTTTTCCCAGAAGGAGTAGGTAGAAGTGCCAGGACACCTACATTTCGCCTTGTTTGTTCCGTCCTACGATGCGATACGTGGCGAGCCTGTCGCCATATTGGGCACACATTCCTAACTCTGGGTTGATAATGAATAGAAAAATCCAATATCCTTTTGCCCTTAAACCTCAGCTTTGTAAAAGTACCCTAATACAATTACGCCACCGAGGAAGTACTTTTAGCTTATTAAATAAATTGTTGAATGAAAAAAATACAATTTGGAATTTAAATGGATATTTGAATCTACACAGCACGTTTCATCTTCCAACAATTCATTTATTTAAGATGCAAAAAAAGAAACAAGTTTGATTTAAATATATTTCCTATGATAAAACAACACATCCATTATATCCCTATTGTTTACAACCCCAAAACAAACCTTCATTAGGTGCATATTTTTCCCCAAAAACATGTTATGTCAGAAGTTACCCCATTTCGTTATGGCTAATGATACACCATTACGGAGGTCGAATGTTTCCTTATCGTACAAATTATGGGGTGAAACTGAAATTCACGAAAAATTGCCTAAAATACTCCGCGAATTTTATAAATATGTGCAGTGTGATTTCGTTTCAAAGGATTAACTCTAACTTGAGGATGCCAAAGAAATCACATCACTCCCACATGACTCCGTTTTTTGTCAGACCGAAAAAGCACTCTTTTATAACCATGACATAAGACTTTATTGATTTCAATGTTTGTTAATATTCCTATTGATATTTTTGAGGCTGTCCCGCCTTCACATCCACCCTGTAAATCCTGTAAGCCAGGATCAACAGTGGCACGCAATGTAATGACACCCAGCATTGAAGCTCAACGAGTTTCCGGGAATGTCTAACTTGTCTTTAACCCGCAACAAAATCAATCAGAAAGTTAAATTAATAGGCGTCGAAACAAATATTGTCCAGTTCCCTCCGTGACATAGTGAATGACAAAACAATGATCTAAAGAGGTAAATAACCACAAAAAGACTAATATTCCTTTTGCGTGTGATAGTCAATAGCCACAGATCACTTCCAATAGATACCGCATTACGATAGTTTTGTTTTGAACCGAAAACGCCAACGAAGGGAACTGCGCGGGGAGTGGGCGGGTTGCAGCGCGGTCACGTGGACTTCACTGGAGAGATGAGGCATAAGTCGATAAATAAAAAAATGTATCGATAGTTCGATTTGCCAGTAAGTTCATGTGTTATGATCGCTTCTATAACTTAATTACCAACTTGTTAAATGTTTGATAATATTTTTTCACCGGCCTGATCTGATAAATTATACCAACCGACAACCGCTAACTACGAATAAAATAGGATTAAGATTTATACTTTAGTAACGGTTTTATTTCTATGTTCCGTGTATTTTTGTATACCATAATGGCGAAATACCCAAATTAAGTGTTGATATAAAAGATCAGATAAAAATATGAAATAGTAAATAGCTAAACCTCACGCCCTAAAGGGCTACAATAACTTATTCCGTTTTTTGAATTCTGACGGCGGCTGTTGTAAATGTAATATCGACAAGTGACGATGAAACCCACTTGACGAACTATGAATGTTTTTGAGACGATATATACAACGTATGTTAAAATTAGTTCAATAGCTTGTGCTACTGATTCTCAATAAACTTAGTATACTAAAAGTTATGATAAATACCCTCCCATTATATTTGAAAACGTATACAACTAGAGGGAAAAAAGGAAATTTAATTACGCCAAAGATAAATAAAAAACATATTGTAAAAGTACCTTGTTAACAAATTTAACTATTTCAAATTACATCCATCCATCAGCCAAAGGAAGTCCACTACTGAACATAGGCCTCCCCCAATGATTTCTACAGATACCTGTTGGAGGCAGCCTGCATCCAGCGACGACCCCCCACCTTTACCAGGTCGTCTGACCACCTTGTGGGTGGACGTCCCACGCTGCACTTTCCGCTACGTGGCCAAATTACATAAAATAAGGTAATTATGGGAATTTGCAATTTTTATTTAAATCAATTAATATTTTGTGACATTGTCATTTAATAAAATTAATTTACATTATTGTTTTACAATATCGATATTTCTGGGAATTATAAACTCATTTGCAAAAAAAAAAACGGGCACCTAAGCAATGAACCATTTCAAATGTTACTATTGGTTTGTTTGATAATTATAGGTAGTTTTACTTTCACAATTTTGTAAATTAATAAGCAAATAATCGTTTTCGTCAGTATTATCATAAAATTTTGATAACATTTATGGGTTTTAATGCTAAAGTTCACTAGTAGTGTATGCTCGCTAGTAGTGCATATGCTCGTGAAGTAAAAGTTAACAAAGATTTTTGTTTGTTTTTTCTTTAATAAAGTAAAAGCAGATAAATGTTTAGTATCGAGTGTGACCCCCTCTAGCTGAAATCACAGCTTGAATTCGTCTGGGTATGCTAGCGAGGATATCCCGGATACTTGCTTGCGGAATACGTTCCGACTCCGCGGTAATCACATTCTTCAGCTCTCTAATGGTCTGCGGAGCCGGTTGTACTGATCTCACGCGTCGTTTCAGAACGTCCCAGACATGCTCTATAGGATTGGGGTCGGGACTTCGAGCTGGCCAATCCAAACGACGAATGCCGACCTCTTGCACTTGCGCTTCCACATCGCCAGACCGGTAGGTGCGAGCGTTGTCGTCCATAAAAATGGAGTCTTTGCCTAAAGCGGCCAATGCGGGTTGTACATGAGGAATTAGAACTTCCGTTATGTATCGATGTCCAGTCAGTGAGCCGTTTTCAATGAAGACTAACTCTGTACGATCCATTGAATTTATTCCTGTCCAAAACATAACAGAGCCCCCACCATAAGGTGTGATTTCTTCAAAACAAGCCTCTGCAAAGCGTTCTCCTCGTCTTCATAGCACTCGCCGACGTCGATGTTCACCGAACAGAGATATCCTGGCTTCATCGGAGAACAATACCCTATTCCAGTCTTCTTGAGTCCATGACTCACAATTTCGAGCAAACCTAAGCCTGGCAACTCTGTGCTCACGGAGTAACTTAGGGCCGCGGGCCGGGCGATGACTGCGTATATTGGCCGCGAGAAGCCTCTTCCTGACCGTCCATAGACTAATATGCACATTTCTTACTTCTTCGAGGTTGTTCTTAAGGTCCACATACGAAGACTTGCGATTTCTCAATGCGCGACTCACAAGAAAACGATCATCCCGTGGTTGGGTACATGGTTTTCTTCCAGAACCGGGCTCAATCCTATAGAGCATGTCTGGGACGTTTTGAAACGACGCGTGAGATCAGTACAACCGGCTCCGCAGACCATCAGAGAGCTGAAGAATGTGATTACCGCGGAGTGGGAACGTATTCCGCAAGCAAGTATCCGGGATATCCTCGCTAGCAAACCCAGACGAATTCAAGCTGTGATTTCAGCTAGAGGGGATCACACTCAATACTAAACATTTATCTGCTTTTACTTTATTAAAGAAAAAACAGACAAAAATCTTTGTTAACTTTTACTTCACGAGCATATGCACTACTAGCGAGCATACACTACTAGTGAACTTTAGCATTAAAACCCATAAATTTTATCAAAATTGTATGATAATACTGACGAAAACGATTATTTGCTTATTAATTTACAAAATTGTGAAAGTAAAACTACCTATAATTATCAAACAAACCAATAGTAACATTTGAAATGGTTCATTGCTTAGGTGCCCGTTTTTTTGCAAATGAGTTTATTATAAACATGCGTCAAACACTAGAAGAGCGCGTGATTTCGCCAAAAAAAGATGGCTTATTACGGTTATTGCTATGCGAAAAAGAGACGACTGATTCTCCATCCGAAGTCGACTGTTTGACATTGATACATAAACCAGTATAAATTGAGCTCGCACGGGACCAAATTAATTTAAAGAATATTAGTTATCGATGAAAACTTATTGCGTTTTTTTAGATACTTTATTTTTTTGAGTTTTTGCACACCATTTTATTAAACAAATCATTTTTAACTGTAATATTATGTTCCCAAAATGTAATTTTCGCTAACGTGCAACGACATGTGCGGGTCCACTACTTGGACGACACTGATGACGCGACATTTGGCATCGGTTTATATCTATCTAATAGCTTATATCTGTTGGGCGCAACTACTGCCTTGCATTAGGTATGTATTGGGAGTGATCTGTGTCAATAGCGTATTACATAGTTATTTGTTACTAGCGGCTCGGCCCGGCTTCGCCCGGGTGCAGATATTTTTTGAAAACCATAATATTGACATTATGGTTTTTGCAGCACACGCAATGTAAAGAATATTTTAGGTATTTGTTCCTCTTGGATTCACATTATTGGTGGTAGTTAAGATCCCTATTTTAAATATAATATAGCCTATAACTCCCGAGGATAGTATAGCTTCCCAACATTCAAATTTTTTTTTCAAATCGCTTCAATAGTTTAATGCAAATACAAAATATTTTTTTACCGTTTTATAATATTAGTATAGATTTGCAAACTATAAAAAGGAATATTGTCCATCAATACAACCGCCATACGCTTTATACAGTACACCGCAATGTTATTTTTGCCGGCACACGCAACGGTAAAATTTATATCACCCGTGCGAGCCGTTTAATAAAGGACGCTGAAATAAAGGCCGCGCAATAAAACCTCCGATGGTACTGCGAGTTTTATTAAATTTTAAAATATCAAGCGGCACAGGAATGGAGATTTTCAGAATTAAATTGAACGTGACAACATGATCGTGTTGGTTAAAGGATACCCTAAAATGAGGAACTTTAGTCGTCGATTGTACGCGAAAAGGTTACCCAGGTTTGAATTCGAAAAAACTCACTTGAATGACTCGTTGATGCCGCAGAATATATGAATTATTTAGTACTGCGGAGAAACTTGAGATCTGTTTGTGTATTCTATCGCTTGTTCCAATGAAATTACTACTTAGAAGCGAATGAAATATACTATCATCAATTAATTACTATCGCACCACCCGCTACCACGATATATTTCATTTATGACTTCCATACGCTGTGTTCTTGTGGCAAAGGCCTAGCATAATGTCTAGCATGTAAGGAGCATAATTGTTTACGGTAACAAACGAAAAAAAAACTCAAAATAAACACATCGTTTATGTCATTAGATGCAAATGTATTGTATGTATTGTATTTTGATCGAGTATACTAAAAAGACGAGACGTTGGGCTGAAGATCGAGCCCAGTGGCGTGCCATAGGAGAGGCCTATGTCCAGCAGTGGACGCGAATAGGCTGATGATGATGATGATGATGATGATACTAAAAAGCATGAAAAATAGTCTAGTTTTAGCAAAAAACGGACCCTCAGCAGATCGCAATAACAAGAACCAGAAAGAAAGATATAAAAGTTTGATGAATAACAAATAAAATTCGATATAAGGTACCTTGTACGACAATATTTTATGTAGTACGCAATATATCTCGGAGACAAAGCGATCCACAGTTAATAGACCTGTCAGCCCTTTACACGGGTAGTATCTTTAAAAGGATCTCCAATTGATATTGTTTTGACATATTGGAGATTGCTATTTGAGTAGAAAAATATTATTTCCATGCCTCAAGATAGAATAACTTATGCAAATGTTTTTGTAGTTTCAATTTGATGTGTCGTTATGGTATATTCATTTACGGCCGTTCTCTATATCCTATCTATCTTTAACTAGAGGTTAAAATGGATATCGTTACTATGTCGATACCACTGTATGCTTCAATAAATAAAGATAGACATACAATATTATCTTGCCTAGATATGTATAAATATATGCACCTTATCTAAATATCGCTGTCTTTCTTTACGGAAGCAAAAAATGTATCGAAATTTCGAGAGAAATCTCTTGTTAAAGATAGATAGATTATAGAAACTGGCCGTTAATAGTCACGTAAAAGAGTAGATCACGATAACTTTGAAGTGATAGATCAAATATTTCTTTTTGATTTTGGGGGTGCAAATAAATAAAAAATAAATGGTGTCTCGATGTCTCTATTATCTATTCTCAGCAATTTGACTTCATTGTCAATTGTCTGGAAACAAAATATTCGTAGCTATGTCAGTTTTTATCGTTTGATACAATTATGAAGTCTTAAATCTTAACTGTAAACCCATATTAACGAATAACCCATCCATATAGGTATATACCACAACAACATAATTTACATATCACATATTATGTCTTTTTCTCCCACCAAACAACAGTGTAAATGCTCTGTTGTATTCCAGTTTGAAGAACATTGTAGCGAGAGTAACTACTGGACATATTGAGACTTTAAATCGTATGTCTTTCCTCTCTGAATCTAGTTGCCTGAAAGAGATCGATTGAAGCGATAAGACTTCTAATTATGTCACCAATTCTATGTCTAAATTGTTTTTAGTTTACTTTTTTGTATGTTATTATCGCGAGTAATTTGACTGGACTATTTGTTCCTTATGTAATAAAGTTGTTATTATGTCTCAGGATGGCGAGCAAAGTGGCATGCCAAGCTTTGCAGTTCATGTAGTTGCTACTGTCCATAAGCGGTCATGTCGCTTAGGTAAATTGCATGTTTGTCTCGCCATTCATAGCAATAAAAAAATCTGTTTGATGCGGTACGTCCGAATGCGGAAATGTGGCCGCCTGCCTTAAGGGGGAAGTTTGAAGGCTCGCATTTCACACACGGAGCGATCTCTACGCGCGAGTAAATATTTTATTCATGATGGCCGGGTGTTGTTTACATTTTTCACTCCGTTTGATATGCTAAATAGTGATATTGAAACGTGAGGATGTTTCACAGGCGACGCGGATTTATGATTCCCTTTGTTTAGGTTTGTCAAATATAGAGACAAGAGATAATCCTTTTAGATGTGACACAATGAAATACATTTATACACTCACGCCTTTTATCCTAGAAGGGGTGGGTAGAGGTGCCAGGACACCCACATTTCGCCTTGTATGTTCCGTCCCACGATGTGGTAGGGGGCGAGCCCTATCGCCACATCGGACACTTTCTGACTCCGGGCTGATAATGAATAGAAAAATCCAATATCACTTTACCCGACCAATGATTTGAACCCGAGACCTCAGCTTTGTAACCAATTACGTAAATGATACAAATACGTTGAAGAATTGGAAAACATAAATGCTAATTGGCAGATTATTACGACAGTAAACAAAAAACCATGTATAAATATTAATTTGAACACTATGTTTCTTCTCGCTCCCAAAATGAATGCTCGTATGATCATCATACAAGCAAGCAAACATGTACCATTGTCATATGATCGTCATATTAAAGCTATTTCGTGCTTCAGTTATGGTTGTGAAAATTTCTTATGTTCTACGTCTATAGCTACGGCACAAGACAGTTGTCTTCGGCATGCTCGCGGCTTTCTTTGTAACTATGGGATGCAGGAAAAATATCTTTTTTAGAATGATTTTTGTACGAAATCAGTTAAAAAACTTGCAATACAATTTATTTAATGTTTGAAATTTCTCTTATATCTATTAATTATTATATATTCGGTTAATTTCAAATGCGTATAACGATATTACTCAAACTATCAGTTGGTACAAACTGATAAAAGTATGATTTAAATCACCCAGCATTAACAAAGGAACGTTCAAAACTCTTTGTAGAGTGTATTTTAATAAATCATGGAGCCTACAGGTCATAAAAATGCGGCGTAAGATCAAACACGTCATGTTGCCTTGTGAATGAGCTTTGAACATCAAAGAGTCGCCAGCGGCTACTACTCTCAAATGGCGGTATAGCCGAAAAATTACTGTTATTTTATTTCTTTACTTGCTTTTATTTCTTTATAATAGCCTCGATGGCGCTACATAGTAGAAGATAATGTAAAAATCCCAAAAAAGTGGTCGCGTTTCTGTGCGAAATTTTTAGTTGCATTGTGTTTGTTGTCACGCAAAGAACCACCCGGCTTCGGCTTCGTTAGAAGTCTTGATATATATAGTTTAAATAATTACGGTTGTTACGAAGCCTCCCGGGTCTCGGGTTTGAATCCCATCGAGCAAAGCGACACTAGATTTTTTATTCGTTATTAGGCTAGCTTGCACTTATCACATCATGGGACGGAATGCGAAACGTGGGTGTCCTGGTGGTACGTCTGCTTATCCCTACTGGAAAAAAGTGGTGAATTTATGTATTTCTTTACTAGATGACGTCGATTTGATTTTAGCAAACGAATCATAATTATAATGTCATAATTCAGTGAATGGGATAAATAGTGTTTACTACATGTAATAAGGGACTATTTATGGGATTTTAATAAAACAATCATAACCTGAAATCCACCAATTCCATTAGGCTAGTGTTATAGATTAAAAAGTTTACACCTTTCGGGTGAGGATTGAAGGTAGACACAAAGCAGCCGGTTGTAAAGTTATCCTAAAACATTCACAAATAATACTGCGCCAACTACATGTGGGATAAACGTTGGTTGAGGAATGTTACGCATAAAAGAGGACATGATTCAGTAACAGAATATCTTAATATATATATTTCTTGTGTGCGTGTGTATGTGACTGAACTCCTCCTAAACGACTGGACCAATTTTGATGAAATTTTTTGTGTGTGTTCGTGGAGATTCGAGAATGGTTTAGATTTACAGTTTGGTCTACTGGAAAATGTTTTTTCAATTAATTTCTTATTTATAAGGAGTTGTTGATTTTGGTTATACCATACAAAATGTTCATGGGTTTGTAACTGTCAAACATTTAATGTTCATACCGTCAATACGGTAAACTCTTCCCTCAAATTAAATAACGTATTTAAATAAAGGTTTCGAATCGACAACATATATCCACAATATTCGATTAATGGCGTATTTTAGATTTTAAAGATGTAAAATAATGACAGTAATGAAAAGTGGTTGACATTTAAATTGGTTGTCAAATATTTATGCATACGTTCAGAAATTTAATTTGTGTAAACTAAAGAGTATATTATGAAGCTAAATAAATATAGGACAATGAAATAAATAATATTCACACGTAAGAAGTTTTACTTCTTTTCAAGATAGAATGTCACTTGAAAATGAAAAATCTTTCATAAAATAACACATAAAAATAAAAACTGAACTGAACTGAATAAAATAACAATTTTATATAATTATGGAGAATATTGCAGGGATTCTCAAATTAGGCGTTGTCTGTGTCTTGAGAAACCAGTTATATATAATTGTTACTACCGTTACTCAATGACCGTTACTACATTAATTGTGTGTGTGAGTGTATTTCTATGAAAATTTATATTTAATCTCTTTATTACTAACAAAAAGTAATGGCGTAATGTTTTTGGAAAACAGCATACTGGGGGTGAAATAAGGGATGGAATATTGCATGGATAATCAAAATCGCTAAAGTGTTTAATGTCAAAAATTTATAAGGCACACTATTTGGATATGGAGAAACGGGATATAATAGAGTGGGAGAGGACTGGGATAGCTGACACATTTGATAGGACGAAATGTAAATGCACGGTATAAGACGGGATGGTCAATGAAGAGAAAAGACGGGACGTATCGGGAAGTGACTGAACAGACGGGATGGGACGGAATTGAGCAGGACAGTAGGATAGCTAATTCATGTTTAGGTATACAAGAGCTTATACGAAAAATAACATGTATTTGGTGTGGAGTAAAATAAAAAAATATCTGCATCCAGGCAAAGGTGGGTCGGGCTTTTTTGCTATGCTAAATAATTCAATATAAAATTCATCATATAATAACTAAGCCATAGCGAAGCGTGGTCGGGTCATCTATGGTATCTTTTAATTGATTTCAATGAATGTCGTCGGAGTAGTAACAGTGTTATAATATTTCCACAGCAAAATAATGATTTGAATCTGGAGAGATGGGATAGAATAGAATATAAGGTGGATAAAATGGGACATAAGAATAGGTACAGGATGGGATTGAAAATGGATAAGCAGTTTAGATAACGGCTGTCATATTGATTTTAAATAAAATATGGACTGGAATCTGTATTTGCACCCAGGCGAAGCCGGGCCGGGCCGCTAGTCTAATATAGAAATCTAAAAAGTGAATTTGAATTTAGAAAACAAAGTAAAAAACAAACGCATAAACGAATATAAAATTCACCCGAGTTTCGTTTGGAAACGTTATCGCGGAGTTGCTCGATCAACCGCGCGACGCAGCGAAGTTAACCGGAACACACCGAGGATTGCAAATTCTGTTGCTTTTATATTTATTCAATTTGTATCTTTTAGTTATCGTAGTTATTAGAAAGGCATATTAGATTTACTGGTGGTAGGTCTCTTATATGTGCGAGGCCATCTGGGTAGTTACCACCGCAATGTCTATTTCTCCCGTGAAACAACACTGCTTAAACGCACTGTTGTGTTTCGGATTGAAGGACATTGTAGCTAGAGCAACTACTGGACATATTGATACTTAACATCTTATGTCTCAGGATGGCGAGCGCAGTGGAATGTTGCTACTGTTTATGAGCGGTCGTATCGCTTACCATCAGGCGAACGGATGCCCGTCTCGCCATTCAATGCAATAAAAAAAAGGCAGCAAGGTGACATTCATCTAGCTGTCGGTAAGTGCAGTGTAATTCTATGGACAACCTTCGTGACGCAGGTTGATTTAGAGCTACTCCGACATGTTCTGCAGCAGAGTTTGTAAATGGCGATATAAAAAAAAAAGAAAAAGACAGAAAAAAAGAAGACAGTTCGTGTTGCTGAGGGAGTTTCTTGCGCCGCTTCTTCTTCACAGCCACAACACGTTCCGAAGCGGTGGTAGCAGAAAAGGACGATTCAAAAGATCTTGTGAAAGACTATTTGAATAAAGAATATTTTGATTTGATTTGATTTGAGAGGTGAAAACAACTGCATGTTGCTGTGAACGCCTAAGGCATCATTGGAAAAGAAGGAGCTTCATAGTCCCTAATATAGGATAAGGATTGCAAATTATGCAGTAGTGTGAAGGAACGATTCCCAGGCTCAATGTATTATGCCGGAGACAGCTAGATTTTGCTAGGTTTTGGTTGGTATGCCATAAACCAGAAAATACAACATAGTCTCTCCACTTTGTCTAGAAGAGGAGTTGGCGTTAAATCTGTTTCCCCGCGTCAACAAAACAAAATATGATTTCGAGTCGTTCATGCAATAGGAGATTGCGGTTAAATCATCACTAATTTTGTTTTTGGTCTAGTTGTTTTGAGACTAAAATGTCTGTCGAATGAGTTTCCTAACACCCACGACACAAAACTTTAGACTTTAGAGTAACTGATTGTTCTTTATTGCATATGTCCGGCAAATGGGAAAACATTTCACCTGATGGTAAGTCGTCAATGCCGCCCACGAGCAACCCTGGATCGAAAGCTGTAAAGTTATCAAAACGTCGTGAAGTTAGAAGCTGTAAAAATTAAACCAAACCCGCAATAAAATCCGCAAATAATAGTTTTATTTCGTAATGGATGTTTTGCCAACCTATCAAAAAGGATGGAAACAGGACGAACGAACGAAACGCGACAGCGAAACTATCACTTCACGTCGATTTCCTATTCCTCGAACGGACCAACTTACGGAGTCATTTCTGACAACGGCATGGCTCTGCTTCCAAAATTGGTTATATTTATTAATGCCGGCTTGCGTGAAATAGCAAATCAACAGGCTCACCCGGAATTTGGCATAGAACTCGCGTTGATAACTAATAATTAAACTAAGAATTGTGAACAAAAAACAATAACCCGATTATAAAGTGTGAATATTCCTATTGAAACTGTTCCCATTATGAATCCTATCAACGAGGTGCACAAAGCCGTCTACATAAAGGAATCTATAATTGGATTTCGTCTCATTAATCCAGCTTCATATTTAAGTCAACTACGTGTGTTGGTTTAAAACACGATTAAAGATGCTTAGACGCTTATTAAGTAAATGGAGGGCATGTAAAATGATTATAACAGCCATTCTATGAAAATGTAATTTAATAATAATAGGTCCTGTTATTACTATTAGGTTAGACAGGTTCTGTTTTATACTGTATCTGTATCAACCTTTATACGTCCCAGTGCAGGGCACGGGCTTTCTTTACAATCGTGAGTACGATTAAGAGGGATAGTCCATATAGTCTAGTCACTGGCCTAGTGCATGTTGGCGGACTTAATACACCATATACATATTTTCTTATAAATTGCTATAGTATTAAAAGTTTCCTTGGAATGTTTTCTTCACCTTTACAGTCACTATTTCATGATTCCGAAAATTCAGAGGTGTACCCTGATTTAACCCGCGACCACTGTCAATATTATGGTGAATATAGATGCACTATGCTGTTACTGTCCCGTACCCTGCTGAGAAGGCCCCATGGCTTCTCAGCAATTGAGTCTATCAGCAGGGTTAATGCTATTGTCAACCTGGGCCTATTTCAACTTAGTAATTAGACAGGTAGCTGGACGTGTGATCTTAATATCGTATTATTATTCTGTAACAAATCATATTGTAGCGAATTCACCCATCTATTTTTTTATTGCATTAAATGGCTAGGCGAGATTGTTATTCTGAACAATAGCTGAAGAAGATTTACGATCGACTTTCGAATTAACATATCATGCAATGCCAAAAATCATAATATGTTACGGGAGTCGTACAACGTACCATTTAAGTGGACAGGAATACATTTTTAATATTGTTTTTATTGTAATGACCGCTCATGAACAGTAGCAAAACCAATCAAAACTTTGAATTACAAAGCAATGCCTGGCATTCTATTACACTCCGGAGACATAAGATGATAAGTCTCAATATGTCCAGTAGTTATCTTTAAAGTCTCATAATCTATACTTATAGAAAAGATGTACCCATAAATATATAATAACAACACCATTAAATAAATACCTAAAGGCGAGCTCAGAAATTAAAACACCCTGCCACGTTGTACATATTTGTTGACTGGATTACTCAATCCATTTCTAAATTCGAAATTCCATCGAAGGTTACAATGGCAGACGTAACAATAGTTCACGAACTACAGGAACAATCGACTGCGGACTCCAGCTTCGGTTTAGGAACGCCCGAGGCTTCGTTTTCATAAACCAATTGCGAACTTTCTGAATAATTGTAATTTGATTTTTGATTGAAATTCTTGATGGGACAGATTTGTATATCAGAGAAACGTCGATCACGGGTGGACTCAAAATATTTGCACAAATGTTGATCAAAATATATGTATATTGAGTTTCAGAATGTCAGATAAGCAACTTGTTTAACTCACTTTCAATACAAACATAACCTAATAGCCACAATACATATTCCTGACCCCGCACTAAGACATAGTCTTTTATTGTGCGTATCAGAAACTACGAGAGTCGTTTCGGACTCACAAACACCCAGACCCGAAACACATACCTGTGGATTGCACAAATATGTGTTTTGGTGAGGGGATCGATCCAGCGTTCAACATCCTCGTTTCACAAACAGCGTCTAACCAATTGCACCACAGAAGCTGTCACACACAAACTGTTACAGATACCAAAATAATAATAATACTCATTTACAAAATAATATGAAATTCATCCAGAACTGTATCTGACATCATATTCGGCAACCGCGAAATATTAAATTACCACTAACTGTATTACCGGCAATATAGCAACATTATGTATAAATTGTACAATACATTATGTTTTCATGCGATGGCCAAGTCGATCTATTTATTTAAAACATAAATGATTTTTAATATTGATATGATACTAACTTACGTAATAACTTTATACAGAAGGTCCCTTAAGCAAGGACTAAATAAATTAATCGACTTGGTATTACATGCATCTCACAACTTTTTGCGGTAGAAAACCTGAGCTGCAAGACTTGGATTTTTTTACAGGATGTTTTTGATGGGATACTTATGACCTGACTGTGTAATTCTTAATTAAACTCACGCTAGGTACCAACACAGATATAACCTTATCAGAGCAAATTACCACTAATTAGTTCCAACGAGCTCTTAATTAAATGTCAGATACTACGCGTTGGAGTACGCAACGAGTGCTATTGAGAGCAATCACATATTAATTGAATAATCGGCATCTATCATAATTGTTTGGTCGGAACCAAACAATTATGATCATCATTCTCTCTCTCTTCGGTCATTCTCTTTCTATTTAGTAATCCACCTATAGAGATTCTCCCGCCCTCACACCCACCACTGTAGCTCCTGTTAACCAGGATCAACAGTGGCACACATTGTAATGACACCGAGCATTGAAGCTCGGCGAGTCTCCGGGAATGTCAAACTTGCCTTAAACCGCAACGAAATCAATCAGAATGTTATGTTAATAGGAGGAGTTAGAAATATATTATTGTCCACTTCCCTCCCTCCGTGACAAAGTGAGGAACAAAACAATTAACTAAACTGGTAAATAACTTCGCAAAAATACTTTTACAGCCAGAGAAGCCAGCCGTAAAGCCAGTAGTGCTTTACGCTATAATCAAATCATTATTACATGTATATGGTAAACCACTTCAGAATATAGGCTTCCCCAAGGATTTCATTTCGTCCAGACAAAGCGACATATATCCACCTACAACTACTATCGTAGCTAGGTTGCTCACCCTTATAAGTGGAAGCCCCACGCTTCGCTTGCCGATCATGAAATTTTCAACCTCAACGGTCATAAGGTCATCGTGCTTTGTACGCATGATTATTATTGGAATATCAAAAAATAAAGTCCAACCAATTTCCATTACAGTTTCAAAATTCAATGCTGTTGTGACTTTTATACGACCCAGACGGCTAATGTACTTGAAAATGTTGAATGTTTTTCAATGTATCAAACTTATCTATGACAAGATTGACACTTTATAGTAGGGCTCTCATGTTCTAATATATTGGTATGTAAAAAATCATTGTCTTATCGGCAAATGTGATATCAATTATAAATTGGTTATTTATTATCAGCCAATATGAATGAAGGTAATTAATAACGGTGTAATGTTCTCGGTGGCCGCGGGTTTAAATCCCAGGGCACGCCTCTGAGTTTTCAGAGTCATTTGTGTATTAATCGTCAATGACCACGCACTTTAACAGTGAAGGAAACATCGTGAGTACACCTGTATACTATAGCGATTTATAATAAAACCTATGTTCTATGGGCAAAAAGTTTTGGAGTGGAAGCCACGTACACGCAAGTACATTGTCCGACCCACATACAAGTTGGAAGGATGACCTGGTTAAAATTTCAGAAAGTTGCTGGATGCAAGCCGTTTCTAACAAGTCGATGTGGAGAATCTTGGGGAAGGCCTATGTTCAACAGCGGACTTGCTTTGTGAAGAAGAACAACAAACTGAACCTAAATTCCCACCACATAAGCCACTAATAATTGCATATGAAATACAATATTCTAATAAATTATATTTTGTTTGAGCTTAAAATGTATATATTATTGCTTGTCAACAGATGGCAGAAATTCGATCCCGCGTCCAACAAAACGACCTTCTACTACACGAAGCAGTCATCAAAAACGAACCAGCGGCTGTAAGGGAAGCTCTGCAACGACCCACAGATGTTAACTGCAGAAATAATGTAAGTGACACATCCCAAGTCATTAAAAATTCATTACATTTCAATCACAACTCAGTTGTTCAAATTCATCTTGTAGATGAAACCATACATTCGTATGTACTATGTACCGAATGTACTCGTATACACTTGAAAAAAACAATAGGTATTTTCTACACACCTAGAAGACGTTTGAGTTTCTCTGTTTGTAGCAAGCATCATTGGTATGCCCGCTTCACTGAGTTTCATTCATACACTCCATTTTATTTAATGCCATGTCATCCTTCAACTCAACAGGCTACCACTGTTTATGCCAACATTGACTTACTAAATCTCCTCTAAATAGTTTAACTGTTGGCTCAAACCCCGATATTTTACTTACAAAATTATAAGTGAAGTTGAATGTACCTCACCATGAACTTCAATAGCTTCAAAGACCGTCTAATATTTCTAATTGACCCTAACTACATGCTTAATTACTTTAATTTCTATTCTAACGTTGTAAAAACTAATATTCCATACGTCATATCCACTTGTTCGTTTATTTCTCTCGTTCATGTAACACGATGCTGTAATCTCCTTTGTACAAGCGTCGTGACGTGCTACAAATGAGATCCAGAGGCTTTTGGCACCACAATATGTATGTTGATGTGATTATTTGCGGCCTTTCTTGTTTTATCTACAACATTTAGTTTGTATGTTTCGTGTGCAAAGTCTGAATATTTGTAACAGGTTTTTTTTAAATTTACTACGTCATCGTACATCGCTATAAAAGAAAGAAAGTCTTGAACAGTTAATCTCTTAAAACAATTAACTATATATATATTCCTCTGTCTTTTATGTTAAAGTTAAAGTTTATCACTGTGGAAATCATTGATATGATGATGATGATGATGATATCAGGTTTTCACTGTTTCATATTTAGCCTCTTGTTTCGAATATAAGTGACATAAATATAATTTATTTAATAAAGAAACATTTAAAATACAAATACTAAACACCAAGACATTATAAAATCAACAATCATCTTTACAAAAATGTTTTATTTTTAAACCAGACATTAAGTAAAACACCAAATGAGATTACTCAGCTTTAGTGCCAGATCTTTGATGAAATGTGGGACTTTTCCAGATTACTTTTTCTTAATGGCGCTAGCGTGAAATATCTCGAGAAACGAGATATTTTTATGTCCAAAAAGGTCAACGTCCAAATTAAGGAACTGTTCAAATAGAAGCATTAGATTAATTTGACACAAAGTTTATAGGAAGATTCTTCTTTTTCTCTAGTGGTTTTTGGTATTATTAAATTAGTACGTAATTTAATAATACCATCTAAGTCATTTTTGTAACACCTCTCATTTGTTCAGCATGCATTAATCAAAATTTACTAAAATCTATAAATAATTTGAATTAAAATAATATGATTTTACAAGTAGCTACGCAATTTGTATTTGCCTTGTACACAAATTTAAATGTTACAAAATAGAATTTTAAAAAATACGTTTTGTTAGAGCCATGGCGAAACCTACATTTCTTTTTAATATTTTGAAGCCACACGCCTCACTATCACACGTCATACTTCCAATTGGCACAATGGGACCTCGCGCCATTTCCAACATTGAAAAAAAATCTTTGTTCCCGCCTCTCCGCAGTAATTACAACGAAGGAAATAGTAATTATTCATTCTCATTTATTTATTCAGACGGCTTCCCACTCCTATTCAAATAACTGACTGTGAGTGGCGTCATGTCTTTTGTTTCTTTTGGGATGACCCTGGCACCGATTGATGACGACTATAGAAGGAATTAGAATTGAGATCGTCTTAATTTGTCATCAGCTAACCGAGCGTCCTAGACCAAGTTTGCAATACTTATTTTCCAACTCCTCTTTTTTGTTTTTTGCAGGGACCGAAAACGGTTCCGGAAATACCGGTATTTTTTGGTATCAACCGAAAAAAAATACCGGTATTTTTAAAGGTAACCCCTATACGCCGATTTTATTAGATTCCTAGAATTTAACCGGTATCATACCGGTAACCGAAATAAGGATTACCTCTATGTTTCAAGCGTCGTCGGCAAAAGTCAAAGCGTCGATGCGCCGTGTGTCGACCAAACACGACATCAAGGCCGTCGCCCCGGTTGGTGCATATTGTAACTTGCATTAATTCGACGCAAACGCGTTCTTTGTGATTTTTGAATTTTGAGACTCTTAATTGATATTTCATTCAGTACGCACGTCGCCCGAGAGTGTTAAATTATTTGTTTGGTTTGGAATCGGATTACCTATATACTTTGAAAAAATAAGATAAGCCACGTCCCGAGCAAATGACCTTGAGCATTTATGTCTTTCTAATGCCTACTATACACGACGTCGTATTCGGTTACGTCCGCCGACGTATAAAGGAGGTGATTTGTGCGTCTGTTATAGGTATTTATCGTCCACAGATGCGTCCGCCTCGAATCCGATTGTTGTCGGTTTTTGTGGCACGGATCAAAGGGTTTTTTTGCGAACGTCCGACTTCTGTCCACAAGTCTTCGCTTTTTTTTACCATCGCACCACACTTTACCGCAGTAGAGTTCATTCGAGGGGGTTAAGAGCGTTTACAGCTTGCACGCAAAGTCAACTATAGGTATTTCTTCGTTAATTTCACGCACACATAAGCGACCAAAGCTGTGTGCGTAGAGCTGCCGCGTCGCCTCGCTATACAGTCAGCGCAACCAACTTTGATCCGTGCGCTTCAAAATTCTAATATTCAATTGAAATGTAACTTATGATTTATATATTGGTAATATTATATCATAAAAATATTTTATTTGCATTATAAGTAGACAAATATTACCGTGCAAGCAATGAACAATACAAATTTAGATACTAATCATATTTTCGTTATTATTACATTGTTAAGTTGCATTAAAATCAGTGTTCAATCAGTAGACACTACGGACGTTTATTAATCATTTCGTGTTCGAACACATGAGAAGAGTTAGGGGCCTTACAACCCCTTACAATTACGAAATATATTTAATTTTATATTACAATACATAACATAATTTAGCCTCGGAATTACATCCCATTATATTATCTGAAACATAATTTATACTCATTACAAAATCATTGTAGGTAATAAAAAGAAAAAATATGTTTTACTACCAAAGTACTAAGATGTGGTAATCGCAGTCCGCGCGTGGCAATTTTTACTACGCACGGCAAAAATCGACTGCAGCCAGGCCGGAGCGACGAGCGATACGTCCTCCCTCTAGAAGGCCTTGCGGCGGTCTGATTTGACACCGGTCGGACAGCGTGTTTTATAGTGGTTTTTAAAATATTTGTAGAAAACATGAAAACTAATTTTGTCGAAATATAAAAATGGCAATTTATTGATAAGATGTTCTTCTACTATAATATGAAATTGTTTTAAAAAATTATGGACGATAAGTTGGTGAAAAAAAATATGTTCTTGACGAGAGTTTCTGAATAATTTTGCATTGTTTATTTTTTTATTTTTCAGGAATTAAACATAAAAAGATTATTTTTCTCAGCAAAATCCCTCCACAAGGGTCTTATTAGTCGGATAATATTTTTATTTTCATTTTATATTTAGTGATTTCGGACATCTTAAGCTTCTAAATTGCCACTTAAAGCCTAAATAACGAAACTTGTGTTCAGTAATCCTTATAGTGCTCACAAATTATCCATCAATCTATAATGTTTTCCACCAAAATCCCTAGACGACAACCTTTTCTAAAATAAATACTAATTATTTTTCCTTTAAATTGTTTATTGGTGGCTATTAACTCGTTTGAAAAGTCCTATTTTTTAGCCAAAAAGCGCGCTAAGGGTATAAACTCTCTTAACGTCACTCGCGTCCGTAGGCTTTGACCCTAGATTCCCTACACTTGACCCCTGGGTAGTGCCAAATGAGTGATATAGTTCGTGGTGGTAGGACTTAAGTGTCCGCCCGGGTGGCGACCACCGTCCACGAGGCGTAAAGGCCGTCATAGTGATCTCCATAAGGGGATCGCGTTCCGGGATCAGCTCATGGTTTTCCGGTTTTTTCGAGGGGCTTGAGTCCAGGCATGAGGTTGTACCGTGTGGGTATTTTCGGTCGTTTGTCGAAAGGAGGAATGTTGATCCGCCGGCCAGGGAGACCCGTAGAAACGGTTGACCGCTGGCCGCCCGCGATATAGTACAGGGGCTAACCACCTCAAGAGGCTGCCTCACCATGCCGCGCATAATCTTGGGTGGGTCCATCATGCCGGTTGGTGACCGGAAGTGGGGTCTCGGCGGCCCATCCCGGGAGGGTACGGGGGCCCTTCCGTCCGGCGGATCAATTCGCTTCCTGCCGACCCTTTCGTGCCGGTGCCCATTCGGCCTTCTTAGTGCCCGAACTTAAGCCCTTCGTTGCCTCTGCACCAATCCCATCCTTTCAACCATGACAGTGCAATTAAACAGAGCAGGTCCTTCAGCGGTGCATAACCCCACCACTGCGTTCACTATGGAGTTAACTAATATCCGCGGACCCCATACGAACCTCAATGCCGTCCATCACCATCTCGAGACGGCCCAGCCTGCTTTGTTCTTCCTAACGGAGACGCAGATTCGTTGTCCGGCCGATGATTCTTACCTGTTGTATCCCGGTTATTCGCTTGAAGTAAACTTCAAGCTTAAAGCCGGAGTATGCTTGTGTGTTCGGTCGGACATCTGCTGTCGCCGTTTGCACTGCATGGAGGACCCCCCGTTCTCCGCTCTGTGGGTGCACGTGGATCTAGGTTCCCTGAGCCGCATCTACGTGTGCCTTTACAGCTCTCACCAAGGGGACGATGAGGCGACTCGGCTGTTCAGGTATCTTAGCCAGGCAGCTAATGACGCGCAGGCACAGTTCCCGGTGTTAGCAGCGTCTGGGAACCACGGTCTTCGACGCGGTAATTAGCCGCAAAGAGATTTGCCAGCAAGGCAGCCTTCTCTTGCGGCTTGTGGGCCAGCGACCCTTCTGGGTACCTCAGCGGTGGCAACGCTGGACGGCAGAAGTTAGATTGAACGGCCCCGGCCAAACTCCAATAAGCACGACTGCTAGTTGGGTGATTGGCCAACGCACGCCCAATCCTGCTAACGCGCTGGGCATCCGCCCTAATGTAGGCCTTCTTGCAACCATGGCTTGCTTGTAGGCTTCTTTGAGGGAACTGATATTGGGATCCTTCATGGCGCGACTCCTGATCCAAGCGCGGTATGCCGCCTGTTTGTCACCGACAGCATCGGCGCATGTACGATCGAACCAGGAGCGTCCACGGCCCTTACTGGCGATCTCAAAGGAAGGAATGTAATATTCCATTCCAAGTCTGATCTCGTCAGCAATAGCGTTGACACTTGCTGAGGGATATTTACCCTCAAAGCAGCGCCGCCTCCAAGAGATGAATGTGAAATATTCCCGCATACCATCCCAATCTGCCACGAGTAATGCCAGACCCTCCGCTTAACCTGCACGGAACGTGGTGGTGATGCGAACGGCGAATCAGAAGTGTCCGGACGCGCACTAACGGTCACACGATACCCGGAGGGGTGACCTGCCAGCAAAAGTTCCAGCAGAGAAGGCGCATGACTCGCCACATCCGGGATCCTGGTGGGCTGATTCAGCAGTTGTGTCACGTCATGAGTCAGAGCGAATGCATGGGCAGCTCTGTCAGCATGATCAGTCTTGGAGGATCACAGCTACAGTTCATGATGAGCATTGAAATCCCCCAAGACCACCATTTCGGCTAACGGGAACTGCACCTGCGCGTCATTAGCTGCCTGGCTAAGATACCTGAACAGCCGAGTCGCCTCATCGTCCCCGTGGTGAAAGCTATAAAGGCACACGTAGATGCGGCTCAGGGAACCTAGATCCACGTGCACCCACAGAGCGGAGAACGAGGGGTCCTCCATGCAGTGCAAATGGCGACAGCAGATGTCCGACCGAACACACAAGCATACCCCGGCTTTAGACTTGAAGTTTACTTCAAGCGAATAACCGGGATACAACAGGTAAGAATCATAGGCCGGACAACGAATCTGCGTCTCCGTTAGGAAGAACAAAGCAGGCTGGGCCGTCTCGAGATGGTGATGGACGGCATTGAGGTTCGTATGGGGTCCGCGGATATTAGTTAACTCCATAGTGAACGCAGTGGTGGGGTTATGCACCGCTGAAGGACCTGCTCTGTTTAATTGCACTGTCATAGTTGAAAGGATGGGATTGATGCAGAGGCAACGAAGAGCTTAAGTTCGGGCACTAAGAAGGCCGAATGTGCACCGGCACGAAAGGGTCGGCAGGAAGCGAGTTGATCCGCCGGACGGAAGGGCCCCCGTACCCTCCCGGAATGGGCCGCCGAGACCCCACTTCCGGTCACCAACCGGCATGATGGACCCACACAAGATTATTGCGCGGCATGGTGAGGCAGCCTCTTGAGGTGGTTAGCCCCTGTACTATACCGTGGGCGGCCAGCGGTCAACCGTTTCTACGGGTCTCTCTGGCCGGCGGATCGACATTCCTCCTTTCGACAAACGACCGAAAATACCCACACGATACAACCTCATGCCTGGACTCAAACCCCTCGAATAAAACGGAAAACCATGAGCTGATCCCGGAACGCGATCCCCTTATGGAGATCACTATGACGGCCTTTACGTCTTTGTGGACGGTGGTCGCTGCCCGGGCGGACACTTAAGTCCTACCACCACGAACTGTGTCACTCATTTGGCACTACCCAGGGGTCAAGTGTAGGGAATCTAGGGGTCAAAGCCTACGGACGCGAGTGACGTTAACCCCCTCGAATGAACTCTACTGCGGTAAAGTGTGGTGCGATGGTAAAAAAAGCGAAGACTTGTGGACAGAAGTCGAACGTTCGCAACAAAACCCTTTGATCCGTGCCACAAAAACCGACAACAATCGGATTCGAGGCGGACGCATCTGTGGACGTTAAATACCTATAACAGACGCACAAATCACCTCCTTTATACGTCGGCGGACGCAACCGAATACGACGTCGTGTATAGTAGGCATTAGAAAGACATAAATGCTCAAGGTCATTTGCTCGGGACGTGTCTTATCTTATTTTAATGTTTTATAATTTAAAAACATAGGGTTTTTGTACTAAATAATATTATTTATGTGAATTTAGATATCTATCTATTTATTTATTGAATTAAGTATACTGAGATATAAAAATGTCTTTACTATACAGTACATTACACCAAATCCTTGCCTTTACTCATTTCCTTTTATTTTCAACACTATTACATCGCAAGTAAAATGAACCGATTCCAGGAATATTGGGTAAACAACACGCCAAGTATATGTTTCACTTGGTATATAATATGGAAATGTGTAACTATTCTCCAATGCGCTCTCTTTTGCCGTCAAGGTCTTTTTTAGGTTATCGGTATTAAATCGGTTCCCGTATATAAGGGTAACCTTTATAATTTGCATTGGTTACCGTCATAACGGGTCCCCAAATCTTAAAGGTAACCGAAATTGGTCGATACCGGTACCGTTATTTGCAACCGGTTTCGATCCCTGGTTTTTTGTTTTTGAGTAATAGACATACATCTATCAATCAAATGGTCGAGACAATGCGAGTCACCCTGTACAGTGACCATTTTCAGAATTGGAGCTAGTCCGCACCCTACAGTGCATCGCAGCAGTCATTTTGTATTTTTGCTATAAATGTATCAAGTGTGTTTTCAGTTATCGAAATGGAACGTCGAAGATAAAACCCTACAAGCTGTGATTCCGAAATAAATCTTTACCTTATTCACTTTCATTTATCTCTTCCAAAGGGTCCATCAGTTATTATTCCTTTTATTCTTTTCTGGGGAAGACATAAATATAAATCGATGAGAAGACCATTCATTATTTAATCTGAGTACACATTTCTCACACGCCCTTACACATTTGATTTTAATTTAGAAAACCTTTTAGTTTTGTGAATATTTAAAAACATACAATAACGCGTATTTAAACAGCATCGAGTTTTGTACGATAGCGATACAATGTAAATATCAAGCACTA
Source organism: Hyles vespertilio (assembly GCA_009982885.2). Taxonomy (NCBI): domain Eukaryota; kingdom Metazoa; phylum Arthropoda; class Insecta; order Lepidoptera; family Sphingidae; genus Hyles; species Hyles vespertilio. Next base: position 3,056,044 of record CM042824.1, read on the forward strand.
TATTCGACGTCCAAAACAATTTAAAACGCAATCTGAAAATTACACTGTAACAATTTATTTTCTGCGCTCTCCTCGGCTGAAGCGCGTTGTTAAAAATGTACAATACCACGCCTCGTAAATGTTCACTCAGTTCACCGCTTTATACAAGAAGCTTCAGAAATTGTATTTTTAACTTTGAAATCTAACTGAACAGTAGGTAGATTTGCGGATGACAACAACCTTTTTTGGATACAGAAATATTGCTGAGCTGGTATGCCGATCTCACTGGCTTTCCAGTTGCAAGCTTGTCCATCCTTCCACTGGCAAGCTGCGGAAATTACAGCCACATGGGTTCCTAACAAATCTGACACCAGCTTATACATATGTAGCGTCTTATGGTGAGAAATAGCCCGATTTGCATCGGCCTAATCGCCCGGTGCAAAATCACTACTTGAGATAAGCAAAAACCTGGATACTTTGCAATTTCCATGGTAGGCTTCAATTTAGGCTTAAATTGATAAGCCCGGCAAACTGTGACTATGTGTGACAGTCACGAAATTATTAGTAGTTTTAATACAATTCAATAAAATAACGATGGCACGCCCGAATACGAAATTGGGTAAGTTACTCAATGATCCGAAAATTTGTTCGAATGATCGAACATCATACGTAGAACTGTATGAATGTGCCTAGTTTCTCCACAAAATGTTAGAATTCTATATGCTCTATCGTATATGGTAATCATAGAATAAGTTCGGTGAAAATGATAACTATAGAGAAAAACTTATAGCTTACATCGAACATTCGAACAGAGTTTCAGATCGTAATAAATAAAGTAATCAATCCCCCTGAATATCCAGCAGAAAAAAAACTTACGTCTTTTGCTTTTCAACATAAATATTCCCGTCTCGATGTCATATAAACACATATTCTGTAAGAAACGCAACATATACTTTCTGAGGTCATGACATATTCATTGTGACAGATTTTTCCCCATCCAATGATCTAAAATATAACTATGTAGTAACTTTGTTGATTTGCCTACAGTACGGCAGAGCGCCGATCCACTGGGCGGCGAGTCGCGGCAACGTGGAAATTATCAACTTGCTAATCGAAGCCAAGTGCGACATAGAAGCCGCTGATAAGGTAACAATAACAAGTTTTTTTTATTCCAATGAATGGCGAAACGAGCATGCCGTTCGCCTGATGATAAGCGATACTACAGCTCATAAACAGTAGCAGAACCAAACAACACCTCAAATCACAAAAAAATCTTGGCGTTCCAATGCGCTCGCCATCCTGAAACATAAGATGTTAAGTCTCAATATGTCCAGTAGTTGCTCTGGCTACAATGTCCTTCAAGCCGAAACACAACAATGCATTGCAACATATTTAAAAGAGAAATAGACATTGCAGCGGTACTTGCCCAGACGACCTCACATATGAGAGACCTACGACCAGGTTTCCGCCTTATGTTTTCTTTCACCGTTAAAGGGCACGGTAATTGACTATCGATATATATGTGACTCCGAAAAGTCGAAGGACTGCCCTGGGAATCAAACCCTTGACCACCATCTCGACAGCCATGGCCAGGTCGTTACCAACTGGCTACCACAAATAACATTTTATATGAATTTCTACGTTAGTGTGGTTGACTGTCGTCTAATCGCTCTCGTGATAAGCATTGAGCTATTATGGGTTGATTGAATACTTTGACCTCATACGATTCACCGCATAGGCAACGTCGCTTGATAAAGTAGCAATCAATCGCATAATATAGGTTATAATTAATAATAATAGGATTTATGGGTTGACTGGTAAAAATGCCAACGGCATTAAGTCCATATTGTATAAAGTTAAAATAATAATTATGTTCACAGTTCAAAGCTATAATAATAGTTTAGCATCAAGAATATCGTTCACGTTTGACTTAGCTCTAAGACTACTCGGGCATAAGATTGTTATTAAAATATGTATGCAAACCAAGCCGTATGCACAGCGCCTGGATTTGCATAACCGCAAAATATTCACTCAAAGCTGTTCTGCAATTTTAAATGGTCTTTTCACACATACTTAGAGCTTTTCACACATGCATTACTGATGCAAAAATACTTTGTCATTTGCTTTACTTTAAAATCTTTTGCATGCGACATATTTGGAATTCTCAGCGTAATTTTTTTTTTCTTTGTGAATAAAATTGTGTCAGAAAACTTCCACGGTTACTCATAAAATCCGAATAAATGTTTACTAGGAACAAATGTTACTTGCAAACATTTCAAAGTACCAAGGCACCATAAAACGTAAGTAACCATCAAGTTTGCTTTCAGTTTGGAATGCGGCCCCTGCTAATGGCGGCGTGGCATGGCCACCTCGATGCAGTGAAGACGCTCGTTGGCGCAGGCGCTTGCCTGGCAGCTACTAACAAGGTATGACGCCCTAGTACTTCCGGAACAGTATACGACGCAACCTTTTGAGCTCTCATGCTTTTTAAAGTCCGGGCGCACTCAGATAAAGAATAGATTTATGGAAAATCTACGTACAATGTGTTGTTATTTTGCGAAAAAGTACATGCATAAATATCAATATAAAGCAATGCATTTTAAATAGATGTTTATTTTTTTACCCCAAAATGTATGAACAAGACAAGTCAAATTATGCATTAAAATTTTACGTAATTTATTTACTTATGCATACTTCATCTTATTGGTAATAAAATTTGTACTTTCTGTGCATTATATTTTGCCAAATTAATTTTCCAGAACTATTTAATACTAGCTGCCCGGCCCAGCTTCGCCTGGGTGCATATATTTTTTGATTCCACTCCACACCAAATACATGTTATTTTTCGTATAAACTCTTGTATACCTAAACTTGACGTAGCTGTCCTACTGTCCGGCTCAATCCCGTCTCATCCGTCTGTTCAATCTCTTCCCGATCCGTCCCGTCCTTTCTCTTTATTATCCATCCCGTCTTATAACGTGCATTTACATTTTGTCCTATCAAATCTGTCAGCTATCCCAGTCCTCTCCCGTACCTTCCACTCTAATAAATCCCGTCTCTCCATATAACTTTACATATAAAGATTGCCTTATGAAATTTTGACATTAAAAACTTAAGCGTTTTTTATTGTTCATCCAATATTCCTTCCCTTAATTCAGCACCAAAATGCTGTTTTTCCAAATAATATTGCATGCCATTACTTTTTGTTAGTAATAAAGTAATAATAAACATTTAAAAAAAGATTTGGCCAAATTGGTCCAGGCGTTGTTGAGTTTTGCGCTTACCAACACATTTTGCGATTCATTTTTATATTATAGAAGAAGAAGATATAATCCACCCCGCTGCCTTAGTGCGGGTTGGCGGATTTTATTTGACAAAGAAATTAATCCGATAAGTCAGAGGTGTGCCCTGAGATTTGAACCCGTGACCATCGTAAACTTGTTGGCAGTCGCGTCTAGTACGTTACCATATACAAATTAATAAAACCTTCATACTGCCTTAAGTAATAAAACAAATATTTAAAAATATAAAACTGCCTATCGTTTCATTATAATGTCTAGATACGGCATCAACGTACCATTTTTTTTATTCTTGAGTCTGAAAACAATACTAATGCGGAATATAAATTTGTCCCCCAGCGCATCTAAAAGTATCAATTCAAAAAACAATGTCGTTTATGAAAACAAAAAATTATAATTAGATATATTTTGGTGTACTCCGGCAAAACGCTACGATAGAGTATACCTTGTTTAAAACTGTTGCAATAATCTAAAAAAACAATGGGCTATTTTGGTAGATATGGACATCGTTTTATTTTAAATTTTTTGAATTTTGTTCTATTTCGTCAGCCGTCAATGAAAGACAATGGAAAGATAGATCATTTTACGTTGGATGGTAGTTGAAGCTGGACCGTCTTTTACGTCTCCCGTCAAACAAACAAAGATCATCCTATATTGACTGGACGCATCACGCTTGAACGATACCCAAAAAAAAGGTTTTTAATATCTTCCTTAGAAATTTTCCAATTTTTCTCACTCCTAAAACCTTCCCAGAACTTTTACGAATATTTCAAGACCAAAATAAGCCAAATCGGTTCAGCCGTTCACACGTGATGCCGTGACGACGCGAAACGGGTTTCATTTTTATATATATACTAGCGGCCCGACCCAGCTTCGCCTGGGTGCATATATTTCTTGATTCCACTCCACACCAAATACATGTTGTTTTTCGTATAAACTCTTGTATACCTAAACTTGACGTAGCTATCCTACTGTCCGGCACAATCCCGTCTCATCCGCCTTTTCAGTCTCTTCCCAATCCGTCCCATCCCTTCTCTTTATTATCCATCCCGTTTTATAACGTGCATTTACATTTCGTTCTAACAAATCTGTCATCTATCCCAGCCCTCTCCCGTACCTTCCATTCTATTTTACTTTATGTCCCTTCTCTCCATATACATCCATATACATATACATATAAAGATTGCCTTATGAATTTTTGACATTTAAAACTTTTGCGTTTTTTATTGTCCATCCAATATTCCTTCCCTTACTTCAGCACCAAAATGCTGTTTTTCGAAAAAATATTGCACGCCATTACTTTTTGTTAGTAATAAAGAGTTGAAATATAAAATTTCATAGACATAACTTCAGTGGTTTCGATTTTCTTAGACATAACATTTCAACCCTTTTTTACCCCCTTTAGGTATAATATAACCTATATCACTCCGATACGATGTACATTTCTATCAGTGAATTATAGCGAAGGAAAGGCCACTGTAAAAAATCCTGATAAAAATGGCATTCAATCTTGAAAAGGAGTAAGTATAACTTCTTATGCTGCATTTACACGCTTGGCCAACCTCAGCCAGCCTCGACCAACGGCAGCGTGTAAACGGAGTGTTTGGCTCGGCTGGCATTATGTTTTTCATAGTTAATAGCATGGAGTTGGTAGACGTTGACCCAGCCTCAGCCAACATGTAAATCCACCATTACGTGTGAACATTATTTATTTCACTGTCCTATATTAATGTAGCTAGATATATTCTCCTTAGTTTATACAAAATAAATTTCTGAACGCATGCATAAACAATTAAAATGTCAATCCATTTTCACTACTGTCAATATTTTACTTCTTTAAAATCTAAAATACGCCATAAATCGAATATTGTGGATATATGTTTTCGATTCGAAACCTTTATTTAAATACGTTCTTTAATTTGAGGGCAGAGTTTACCATATCGACAGGGTGAAAATTAAATGTTTGACAGTTACAAACCCATGAACATTTTGTATGGGAAAATCACGCACATTCTTTGATAGATATAATTGTATTAGAACTTTGTATAGCGGTAATAAAGTGCAAATTGACTCTTTGACGTTAGGAACATACCAACATTGTTTAAACAACAGTGAGTGCTTGTAATTTAATTTGAACTTTATACAATAGCAATAAAGCTCAAATTGACTCAACGTTTTAGTTAGAAAACGTTTGTATGGGGTAAAGAAAAGGGCTGTTTTTAGGGCTTTTCTGGCAATTATTCGAAATTTTCTCGCCGTAAGAACCATCCTTGGACTTCCACAAACATTTTAAAAAAAGAATTATTGAAATCGTTTCAGCCGTTCACACGTGATGCCGTGACAACGCGAAACGGGTTTCATTTTTATATATATATATAGATAGATAGATAGATAACCGAATATTTTGAGAAAAGCATTCAAAAGTATAAGCATTTTTCCAAATTTGAATTTAAAGATTTATAGCTTCGTTATTTCAGATCGGAAACTCAGTCGAAAACTTTTAATAGGACCATCTTGGAGTTTTCTAACTACCTTCAAGAAGGTGCATTAGGCGAGGCCTTTAACGGCAAACTTTGCTAACTCGGACCTTTAATGGCTTAACATTTATAAATACTGCACTTAGGTGTAATACATCATATTTTTATACCAATAGGCTATTTTAATATAATCGACATTTTAATACTATTTTGCTTACAAGCACAAATATTATTAAAATAAAACATATAGATGTCAAAATAGTAGTAACATAGCTTGTAATATGAGGCAAATATTTCTATGTTAAATTACAGAGTCTATACACACTGCAATGCATAGTGCCTAGTGACGTCACTAGTTTTGTTTGGCATCTATTTTCTTTTTTATTCATTTCCGCTTTTTATTTAATATAATAAAATAAAATTAGAAATAAACTAAATTCTGAATTGATTTACATGGCTCTTTGTTTAATTGGGATTTTATTTTATTTTGGATATGGAGACCTTATACCTTTTGATACAGACAAAAAAATGAAATCAAATACCATATTACAATATATAGACAGTTCATGGAAAAGTCAAACAACTTTTTTGAACAATAAACTATCATAAACTGACCTGATTGAATGCGGTACTCCATATTTAAAGACTTTTCAATGTTCTTCTCGAAATAATTTTAATCACAGCCCTTTAACTTCCAGTAAAGCACATTTACACAACTAATTATTACAATAATTTTACACTGAATTTAAACATGATTGCGACAGAACAGAGCACATGAACGCGACAGATTTCGTCGAAATTGAAGGTAGAATAGGAAGGTATGTGATAAAAATAGTGATCCCTCAAAAATTTGCTAATAGAAATTGTCATTTAACGCTTTCAAAAGCATAATATTTATAAATGTATTATAAAATACGTACAAAACTAAAGTTTATTGAAAAGTTAATACTCTAATATTGTTTTACGCTTGTAAAACAAAATGTCACAGCAAAATTACTGCTTCAGAATAGTTTAGTGCAGTATCGTATCGTATCAGCCCATATACGTCCCACTGCAGGGCACGGGCCTAGTCTACAATCAAGAATACGATTGAGAGTGGTTAGGCCATATAGTCCACCACGCTCGCCTAGTGCGGGTTGGCGGACTTACATACCATAGAAATTCTTATAAATCGCTATGGTATGCAGGTTTCCTCACGATGTTTTCCTTCACCGTTTTAGTGCGTGGTGATTGACTATCAATACACACATGACTCCGAAAAGTCAGAGGTGTGCCCTGGGATTCGAACCCGCGACCACCGTGAACATGTTGGCAGCCGCGTCTGGTCCGTTTACCAACAGGCCACCACGCACTTAGTTCAGTAGCTTCCATATATTATAAAACTACGTTCTGACATTCCTTACATGCCCCTAACTTTTGAGGTCGGCAATTCATCTATAATACAAGACCAAGTGGTATACCTAAACTTTCATAGACGACTAATACAATCAATTACCATCACTTACATTACCGGGCCTATTTAGTTGAAAATACCACAAAAATTAAGAAAAAATATCTCAAAATCGCAAACTGGCGTGTAATTAATATTAATTCCTATTTAATTTCGGTATCAACGTAGGCACTTCAATTAATTCGTTGCCCCCAGTAAAAAGAAAAATAAATATGAACGAAACTAAATTCGCAACATATCTGAACAAATTATTTTCCGTTAATTTTAATTAAGCGCTTTGACATGTTTCGTTCGAACGAAATACGAATTAGATTTCTACAAAGAAATAGCTTTTACTCAGAAATGTATCAAAAGAAAGATTTCGAAAGCCTTCATGTGCGTTAATTTTAGCTTCTAATTTACCCCTCAAGTATTCCAATTTATAAGATTTTTTAGGAACATGGGTTGGTACCACCTCATCGCTAATTCTCCCGCCAAACTACAGAGAAAATATTTTGTTGTTTTCCGGTTTCAGGGCTATTGTGGCCAGAGCAACTACTGAAAATAATGAAGCTTAATATCATAAGCCGGGTATTGACATTGAGACGCTGGCTCGCGACGCATGATCCCTGACCCTCGCGGTATGAAGACGCGTTTGCCTCGCGAGCCAATCTGAACATCACCACTCTACTTACTATTCAACCGAGAAAACTCCCAAACAGCTTCATCATATCGATATGTGGCTTTATGTCTCAGAGGCCCTACTATATTAATCCGAAACGAAGTTCGAAACTTCGGACGATCGAAGTTTATATACGATACGAATGTATCTACTCTATAAAAGTTCGAATTTGTATAACGTACAACGTAACCATAAGTTTATGGTTACGACAATAAGTCAATAACGACCATAAGTATATGTAGGTACATTCGTATCGTATATAAACTTCGATCATCCGAAGTTTCGAACTTCGTTTCGTTGAATATAGTAGGGCCCCAGGAAGGCGAGCGCATTGAAGTGCCAAGCATTGCTTTACAATTGATAGTGTTGGTTTTATTACTGTCCATGAGCGGTTGCATCGTTTACCATCAGGCTTATGGCATGTTCAATTCATCATTAACTGCAATAAAAAACCATACCGACCTAAACTCTTGATTAAAATATGTTGATTGCAGTCACACTAAGTCAAATATAGGTTTTATAGTAAAATTACTAAGTATAAAAACTTGTGAGAAAAATTGTGCCGCCCAGTAACAGTTGAAAATATCAGCCAAATTAGCCTTTCATTAAATTAGCCTAAGGCAGTACTCAGAAAGCCTTACAATACTGAGTTCAAAGAAGCGAATGTTAGGAAACAATGAAGAATTTTGGAAGGTGCTGTCTCAAAGGGAATGGTACACAGCCGCGGGCGATTGAATTGTATTCCGAAATACATTTATTTCAATATTTAGATTAATATATTCAATGATACTACTACTGGTATTATTACAATGTCTGTTCCATTTGATGTTGTATGATGATGTTGTATTGTTTAAATCTGTGGTGATTGACTATCAACCAGTCCAGACAGGACTGCCAACATGTACAACAATATAGGAGATACTGATGGTCTTATGCGTCTCAATGCGTCTCGCATTTTGGTTAAAAAAAATTATAATATACAATCAAACGTGCCTAAATGAACCAAAATTATTTTTAATTAAAATGTTTGAAATTACAACGAGATCTCGAGTAGGCTCAATAGCATGTGAGGCTTGAACAAGAGTCTGTACCTAATTACCCCAGTAATTAGCACGTCATATTGTATTCGAACCCAGTACATAATTAATTTTCAAATGTTTTCTCTCATTTGTAAGGATTGGTTTAGGACCTCTGAAAACATCGAGTGTTTTGTTCAATTATAATTTGATACGTTGCAGTATTTACTTGCTGTTGATTTATATATATGGATTCATTTCGCTTTTGTAGAACTTATTTCGTAGCTTTATTGAAATTAATATTCCCGAACATTTTATGCGTATGAGGTTGGCTCCCGTAATATATTATGTTTTTTGATATTGTACGACATTTTAATTAGAAAGTCGATCGTAAATCTTTTATGGCCATTGAGGTATTATATTAGAAGGGACACTGCAAACAATTTTTTGTAACAAAAAAGAACGGTACCGTACCGCTCCTTTTGCTCCTATCTCTGTCATGTCTACGCAGTAACATCATCTTCAGTCTCACTTCCATGGGTTTACATACATATGTATGGATAATGCGCAGAGATTTTGTTTCCAATTTCCTATAAGATCTCAATATCTGTAGCATATCTAATGTAAAGTAATAATAAATTCTACAACAGAGTCAACAATCATGTGACATAAAATTTGTAATAAATGAAATTTCTCCTGAGGTGCCTTTTTTAAATAGCTTTAAGTTCAGACGTCAAAAGCACGGATATTGGACGAAAGCTCTTTCTTTCATCCCGTTTAAGTGCGGCATTATTGGACACTTCCTTGAGACGTCTGAAGATAAGTTTTAAATTAATTTAAAGTGACAAGGATCGCATTATACAAGCGTAAAGTTAATCTATCACTTATACCAGTCGGTAACAAACAAAATTACTGGATACCACACTCGTAAAAAATTATATCCAACGAAATAGCCACTGTTTTATTGGGTAGATTACAATAAGATACTTTATTTTCTCTCATTTGGTTTTTTATAATTCGATTTTTAAGTGTGATATGTTTTTATTTATGAATGTAATTTTTGCAGACTTTAACTAATCATTTTAATAATCTGATAACTAGAAAGGAAAATAATATCATTTAGAATCTTAATAAATATATATAAAATTTGATATAAAAATCAAAAATGGCTAATAAATCTAATATCTCAGGCTCACGTCGTACAAAGTAGTCAAAAAATATGTTATGAACGATTTAGAAATAACTCTTATGATATATCTGGCTGGGCTTCTATACATAATATCTGGATATAAGTCATGCAATAACTTATAAGTAATTTGATTGACTAGTTGCGATCGTGCTCTAGTGTAATATCGTCGTGTCTCCATCACTCCCTATGATCAAAAGTACTGTAACATATATTTTTTCTGATTGATCACATTTTATCCGACTTCAAAGGACGAAGCATGTCAATTTGTTTGTATATTTTCATGTTTGCGCACTATTTATTTTTATACAGCTATTTTGATAACTATATTATATATAATGCATTTGATTTATATTTAAAAAATGTAACTTTACGTATGTATTGAAATAAAACTATTATTTACGACTTTTATCGTAGATTTTGTTAAATTTTTACATTTTCCACTTCAGTCTGCCCCGTGACCACGAAAACTATAAAGTAATCGAAACATCAGGAAGATAAAAAAAATTAAAACCAAACCAAATACGCGATAATATCCGTAAATAATAGTTTTATTTCAATGTGTAACATTCGCGTAAATCTAAGAAACTATTATACTTTACGTATTTAGAATTAACTTTCATTACTGCGTCAAAATTTGTCAAATGTTACCTTATGTCGTCTCATATATGTAAATGTAACTTAAAATTAATGCATTCACTATTTCCTTTAGAAAAACAACGACATCCTGCAATGCGCATGCGCACGGGGCGCGGCTGATGTGGCAGAGTACGCCATATCGCTCGGAGCCAGGGCGCAGAGTACTGACGCGGCAGGGGACGCCCCGCTGGCCCTAGCCGCCAGGGCTGGGCACACTGCCGTGGTCGAGCTGCTGCTGGACAAGGGAGCGTACATCGACGCTATTAACAAGGTACTAGAGATTTTCCCGCCCTCACACCCAACGCAACTCCTGTCAGCCAGGATCAACAGCACACAAAGATTTGACACCGAGCTCCGGAGCTCGGCGAGTCTCTTAGGGACACTAGCTTGTCTTTAACCCGCATCGATTTAATCAGAAAGGAAAACAAAAGGAGAAGTTGGAAACAAATAATTAACAAGGTACTAAGGAGTACTACTATTAACAAGGTATTAAGGTTATTTACCTCTTTAGTTCATTATTTTGTAACCCCTTTATCACGGGTGGATGTGGACAATAATTCATTTCATTACCTCCTATTATTATGACTTTGTGGTTGATTTTGTTGCGGGTTAAAGACGAGTTTCAATACTCGACGTCATTTCAATGCGTGCCACTGTTGATCCTGGCTTACAGGAGTAAAAGTGGTGGGTGTAAGAGCGGGATAGTCCCGATTATTAACAAGATAAATGTTTAAAGTAGATGTTTTACTGGTGCAACACGATCGTGGTCGCGCACGATCATGGCTAATATTCCAGAATTATCTGCCTACTGGCTTTTTGGCCTCTAGCCATTTTGCACCATATGAAACCCGAAAGACATTTCCAATCCAGAAAACATTTCGGTTTTTTTAACACAGTCGTTCCACATCCATGGAAAAAACCATATTCGAAACAACCCAATTGTCATTTTACAACAAGACCTACTTAGAAACCTAAAGGAACAAATTAATCCTAACGACACATAATTACATTTTTTCCATTAAAAACTGTACGAATATTACCAAAACAAACTATATTTTCCTACAAATATTATACCTGTTTGTAGGAAAATACAGTTACGACGAAAATATCTATTACACTAGCAAATTGTGTCAATATCGTCCCCGGTAAGTGTAATATATTGGGTTATCCTACCATTACACGAACTTACGCGCTGGTTGCTAGATAAATTGCCGTAATTGGGAATTAGTGCCTGCACGAGAATAATGCTGTCTCATTAGAATTTATCGACTTCATTTTGTATTGAACTTTTGTTTTCCTTTTTAACGAAGTCTTGTAAACATCTATATTAGTTTAATATTTCTGTAGCATACGTGATTTGTTTTAACATACATAAACTGACGCCTTTTTCCTATACGGGGAGATGCAACTAAGACCTCCATGTTTCGCCTTGTATTATTCGGCCCACGAAGTGATAGGGGGCGAGCTTTTCACTATATCAGACATAAAAACCTGACTCCAAGCTGATTATGAATTGAAAAGTCTAATATCATTTTGCCTGACTTATTCGAATAATATTTTTTATTATAAATTGCATATTCCACGCTCTCAATAATGGACATGACCGAACAACCCCGGTCAACAGCGGAGTCACGACGCGTTCACCGGAAACCGTCTGATACAAACACCGGTTTTTGGCAACGGTTTATTGTTTGTTTGACCCAGTTCGACTCGCCGCGCATCACTACGGTTAATGAAGTATGCTCTATTGCTCTAGTTCTCACCTTGCGACAATTGAGTACTTATTGAGAACACGATGTTAAATTTTATATGGGAGGAGATAGGATAAGATAGGCCTAAGTATAACACCACAGTCCACATAGAAGTATAAAATGACTCTGACATTAGTTAGGGGAAGCAGAGGATCTAAAGGCAAAAAATATCAGATGTTCCATATCTAAGTGAGAAAAATATCACCGTGTAGGTACATTTATTACCATGTTTTCCATTCTCACTGTAGAAAATATTAAATTAGAAAAAAAAAATTGAGAAAATAAAGAATGGCAAAAGTTTACGGCGGTGTATGTACATTTGACAAACGCTGATGTTTCGTAGAAAAATAAATGTTTCTACGAATTGAGGATAAATAATTACAATACATTCTTTCTAAAAATTATTGATATTTATATTATCCATACGAAAGTGCGGTATGAACTTTAATGATAATGATTTTTATACAAACAGAAAAAATTAAATGCTATCACCACACATATCAGAGCTCTTTCTGCCTGATGCAATAACTGAACCAATCGCCACACTGAGCACAAATCCAATCTCGAACAATCCGAATTTTTCGAATCGAAAAACACACTCGAACCGGCTTTATAAGAAAAGAAAGGGCATTTATACAAAGAAATGAAATCACGCCACGTGTATTGGCAAAAGCAATAAGGTAAATAAAAGAAATCCTTCCTCAGTATGAAGGAATATCATCCGTAATTTCCATTGTTCGTCTTTTAAGGGAAACCAAACGAAGGATGGGTCTGTAAAAATATGGAGAAAATATCTACTGATATGTTGTCTTTATATCTATGTGTATATCATCCCACGTCAACACACTGCTTAGTTCATACAAATGCTATTGAAGCAAGAAAAACTGTCATGCCTATTCTATTTTTCATCTCTTATGTACATGATCATGATCTTATGTACGCCATTTTATCGCCTTGACATCAACATATATTTGTAGGAATTTATTTTTCACGCCTTACGACCCTCTCGGGACCCGTGAGATGCTATTTCTGTTCTTATACCTCCCTACGGTACTTATACACATGTTCATATTATGTTTTGTTATGTCTTTCATATATATTTTCTTAGGTGTTTTTTGGAGAATACTTATTGAAACGGTAGTCGATAAAAAGAAATAAAGAAAATATTTATTCTTACAATAGGGTACAACACAAAAAATTAAGTGCTTAGTATTATTCCTATCAAACATGCACACTCGTACCATAGGGATTTCTAAGAATTCCTATGGTATATAAAGTCCCCCAACCCGCACTAGTGCTAGGCCAGCGTGGTGACTATATGGCCTAATGTCAATTATACTCTCGATTGTAGAGGAGGCCAGTGCCCTGTAGTGGGACGTATATGGGCTGACACAGATACAGATTCTTAATATTGAACCACCATATCCTTATAAATAGGTAGCCATGTCCATAGGAGCACGCGTCATCATTTTAAAGAGGATTTGGGCAGAGCATCTTGCTATACGGGCAGCAGATAGACTAGGACGCTGATGGAGTGGTGGCCAATTGGAGCACGGTGAATAAGAGGCAAAACATCTGCTAGATGTCTGATGGCATTGTGAGAGTTTCAGTAAAACAGTGCATTCTCTTAATGCAAGATACAAACATGTGTTATTAAATTCTGTATATAATAACCTTGTATTAAAAAATATTGTAATAAATACAATAAAAAATTGGAGTCGAACTTTATGCTATTATGCCGGCTTTTCCGCAAAATACACTGACTAACCCGGAATTTTACATCAAACAACTAAATCACCCTAGTCACGTCGACCCATTCAGATTTAACGAGCTACAGCAAGCAACCAGTATTTATTTACCAATCACAAAATAGTGGGCCACGTTTCATATAACTTGTTCATACATAAAAGCCTATACTGCCAAAAACAACCGTAAATGGTCCACGAAATCTACGAAACCATTCGTGAATTTATATTTCCAATATTTCAGAGTATTATTGACGGATGCAAACAATTTCGCAGTATTAGGTTAATCCAATAGCTTCAACAATGGAACCAACAAATTTGGCTTATAGCAATCGGATTTGTGGATTATATTTATTGAATCAAACTAATAAACCTGGGTCTGTGTTTAATTAATTCTACAAATGGATTGCAACTAGACATCGTAGTATGAATACATTCATTCGTGTTAACAAGTAATTTGGATGTTAAGATTATAGAATTTAGACTTATTCTGTTATCTGTATCAGCTCATACATATACGTACCACTGCAGGGCACAATACCCCTCTATAATCGAGCGTATGACTGAGGTAGGTTAGGCAATAAAGTAAAGACTAAATAACACACTTTAACATGCATTTCATATATATTATATTTCGTTTTTCACCTTCTCTTATTCTCCTATATCCTATATCCATCCGTCCTTGTACTATTGTGATTACACATCTCATACCGTAATTATTTCTGAATGGTGCAAAAAGAATTATATAAATAATTACTTGCATAAGTCAATATCTTCCTTTATTACTTTAAGAAAATAACAGACAGGCAGTTTTATAGATGACAGAGGTACACTCTACCTATTTTTCATAACCACATTAACAGATCAAACCACAGATCAATTTGATATGTTGGCTTTGTTATCACGTTCTGTCTTGCAGAGATTTCATTTTCCCTATATTTCCCTTCTTTCTTCCAACCTAAAAAAAAACTAAGTACCTACGATTCCACAAAATCACGAAGATAATTTTCCTGCAGATAAATCACTCACTCCTTTTTCTCCTTTGACAAAAATAAAAGATACATTGTTCTCGATTCATAAAAATAAATAAACCCCGAGATAGCTCGTAAATTAGGAGCTTGTTACTGCAAACCTTCACCACAAACGGTAAGTTATGTTCGGAGCAGTCACGTCGCGACGCCTGATGTATCCCGCCTAGCAGTAATCTATTCTAGTTCAACCTGATAAATGATACCAAATTCTATTACTCAAGTGTAAAGGGTTCTTTAGTAGTAGGGTTTTAAATTCTAATGTTAGTTTTATTAGGGGCAGAACATATTAAATGTGAAAGTAATTCTGTGAAGCTTTCAAGGTAAATCGATTGCAAAGTTTGGCAAATACCTAACTTGGCACACAAATCATATTTGCTTCATCGCATCCTTATACCGGTGTTTCATGATGTCGAAGTTTTTATCAGAAGAGGCAATTAAAGAAGCTAGCAAACATTTCCGAATGGAAGGGAAAGGGGAGATTGGCACTTTTCCCACTGGATGCACTTATTCAATTAAAAGACAAACTTGGCAAAATCTAGAACAAGCAAACAGGTAAGCTTGATACTATTGAATCACAAAATACGCATAGTCGTCAAGCGCAAATTGGTATTCCTCGTGGACAGTACTGCAATCATCATCACACATACACTGTATTCAATTTGTCTAAACAAATATAAAAAAGTTGAATCTAAAGCTGAATTGAATCCAGTCCAATTTAAACCTAGCCATTAGTTGGTATTTGTAGTAGAAAGGAAATGGATAAACGGTTTTATTAGTAACATTCATATCATTTAGACTAGTAATTACACCATTTGGTGAAATGATTTGTACTGACACGTTTTACCAATTATCGTTTTAACTCAATTTGAATTTATTTATATATTGTTTTTATTTTTAAACAAAGTCAAGTAAGTTATTCTAGAGCATCGCAAAACCATTAGGTATTGTTGTCGTTTTTAATAAATGTGATTAACGAAACCGTGAGACACGTAATATATTATTTTAAAGGATGTCTTAAGTAATATAGTATGACGAGTGATACCATTCGATCAAAGAAGCTATGATTTCTTGATAGAAAAACTATTTTTTTCAAACTTCGAGTTTTCGTATGTCGTTATTTGGAAATAATAAAATACTTGTCAACAATAAATAAATGTAAAAATCCCTGCACTAAATTATATCCAATAAAAACCCGGCCGGCTTCCTAAGTTATAAAAAACTGAAGATGCCTACAAACAAAAGGTATTATTTAAATGAAAACAATCATATTATTTGCATTGAACCGTATTCCACTGAAGCCTGATTCAAATTTATATTAAAAATTGTTTTTTTTTTGAATTGAGGCTAAATGTATTGTTATTTCTGAGTGTAGCCTTTGTTTTCTTTCCATCTCGCGAATTATTATGCCCATGTTTTAACGTGGAACTAGTAAATTGTGTTTAAAAAGGATAGATATTTCGTTAACCGATCTCCATTTTCGAGATATAGTTAGGCAAATAAAAATGTCATTTTGATGAGGGTTCAAAAACTTGAATATTATTATCAAAATAATTGTATACTGTATCAGCCCATATACATACAATCCACTACAAGTCACGGGGCTCATCTAATATCGATACTGCGATTGAGAGGGGTTAGACCACATAGTCAACCACGCTGACCTAGTGCAGATTAGTGGACTTTAAATACCACAGAAATACAATCGAATTGAGAACCATCCTTTATTAAAGTCGGTTAAAATGAACATCGCACGTCGATTCACAGATAATTCCACACGCGCGCCCCAAACTGCGTTGCACTTACTGAATTGCCAATCAATACATAAATCATGATAATGAGGTATCCTCCGCATGGTAGTCGTGTTAGCGTCGCATTAACTATTCCGACCGATGTAGAGAGCCAATCTGCTTTGGTTTAATGATAATAAAGCATGTGGTGGTTGAAATGCAAAAGTAGAGAGTTTATTTATTTTATTTATAAACTTTATTGTACACCAGAAAAAAACAAATACAATAACAGAAATTAAAAATAATATTAAAAATAAGTACAATCGGCGGCCTTATTGCACTAGGCAATCTCTTCCAGGTAACCTTTGGATGGAGATAAGACACAGGAGAGAGAAAGGGCAGTCTAGGGTGTATAATGAAGAAAAAAAAAACTATACTAACAAATTAAAAACACAAAATAAAAGTAATACATTCATATAAATATGTACAACATACATACATATATACATATACAAAATAGACATAAAATATAATAAATATATACATAATAAATGCTTGGGAAATAGTAAAAGCACATTAATGTGTAAATTCAGAGAGAGAGATAGTGTTCCTTGACTAGTGACTTAAAAGATGACAATGTTCTAGCCCGTCTCACGACATCTGGAAGTGAGTTCCACAATCGAACAGCTAGTACGGAGAATGATTTGTCCATAAATGTCGTCCATAAATGAGTTTATTAATAAAGAAATATGAATACACCCAACAGTCACATACATAGTCCTGAGTCTTTGAGATCAATTAAGTCCCCTGTCGGAATATCGGGAACTACGAGACTTTAGTCCCACCAACAGATCAAAGACAAAAACCTAGGGATCTCCCAATTATTAATTGTTTCGGTGCGGGGATCAAACCGCGACTTCACATTTCACAGCCATCGTTAACCAACTGCGCCACGGAGGCTGTCATACTAATCCACAAGATTCGGGATTCCATCTTCTATATATTTCAATATCAAACTAAATTTACAAATTTACTATCCCTACACCTTATGGTAGCTAACGTCATCCAGGATCAATCGCACGAAAATAATTCACACCGATTACAAAATCTCATCGAGTCTCTTGAGGGGAAATAGCTTGTCAGCCCAAAACGACTTCATACATACATAAACTCACGCTTTTTTCCGAGAAGAGGTAGGCAGAGGTGCCAGGACACCCACATTTCGCCTTATATGTTCCGTCCCACGATGTGATAGGTGGCGAGCCTATCGCCATATCGGGCACAAATTCCTGACTCTGGGCTAATTATTAATAGAAAAATCCAATATCACTTTGCCCAACCTGGAATTCGAACCCGAGACCTCAGCTTTGTAACGGTATCTTAGTACAACTACGCCACCGAGGCAGTCGACAAAACGACTTCAAATAGTACGAATACAAATAGAAAGACTTGAAACATAATTGTCCATAAATTGAAACACGAAAAGCAATACTGACATCTCAGATCTGCATAGAACAGTTATTTATAAGATGGAAAATATTTCAAATGAAATCGTTCTATCATTGTTGACAGTAGTGGCGAGTCAAATGCAGTAAGTTGGAAAGCAATAAGGGGAAAGGTCCGCGCTATCAATAGCCTTTCAAGACATGCTTTTTGAGTTGCCCGATGCTTCTCGTATTTGTTTTGTATACAACCTCCTTTATTGTTAAAAAGTTTTACCAGGTCCCCAGATTATCCATTCCTCCTTCCATATATTTTATAAATGTTTTTATATTTCAATGGTTTTTAAACGACTTAAAAAATAGGATGTTCTCGAATATTTTGTATTAGGCCTATTTTAATTGAGATTCTATAAATTATCACGTCAAAAATATTTGAATTGTTTACTTGACTTATAAACGAGTTGAAAACGGGTTCTGAATTTTTTATTATCGAAAATTTTACATTATTAACATAAATTATATTGTTTATAAATTTCTGGAATAAGGATCCAATAAAATAGAGATAAGCTTATTCTATTTCCATGAGTAGACAAATTTTTGTATAATCAACAAACGTTTGTCTTGAGCTCAGATTTTAAAGGATTAAAACATAGTTGTAATTTCTGACAATCATCACATAAAAAACTTTACTGTAAAGTTAGCTGTTACCTTTAGTTACGAAATAACTTCAATTTCATTCTTAAAAATTTAAATATACAGTGACAAATTTAATAAAATATCTCATAAATTCATTTCGCAGTTCAACAAGCTGAATAATATTACGCCCTAACTGCATTGGACTGGCTCGGTAACTTTCCGTCTTTTAATACAATTCAATTCCCTTCCGCCATATTGTGAGGGAACTTGGGATTTTTTTGCCAGACGCTCTAATTTTTATTAGCGTAAGTTATAATGTATTCATAAAGTGGAAACTCTGTTGGAGGAACAAAAGTTGATAGTTATCCTAGGAGTTAGTTTGCATAAAAAATGTCGAGCATTTATTGTAAGTGCATGCTATTTTAAAACAAAACATGTACATTTTTTATATACTTTGGCACGACAATATATGTATAATAATAATGGTTTAATAATAATAATGGTTGGAGATAATAGTTTCTTAAATTTGTGAGAATTTTAGATTTATTTTTAATTAGATTCATTTAGATTTATTTACGCGGAAAGAGTTTCTCGCGTCGAGAATCGTTTGCGATTACTACAGGACAACTGCCATAGATTATGATATTTGACAAATGTTTACTCGATGCAATATTTTATATCTTTACGATACTCATATCATCGAGGCAAGAAACTATTCACATGTAAATAGAACTTTATTCTAAAGAGATGAATATCTCGAATTGTTTGTATGAAACACCGGGAGAGCTTATCAAGCAACACTGGGACAAGGGAAGTTGCGAAACACAAATTAATCCTCGATACGAGTACACACTACGCTATAACGTTTGATGCGATTACACGCTATGTGAACTGTTTTAATATTTGTCTATTCGACGAAAGTTGCAGGAAGAATGCAGGCTGCTTCCAACAGGTGGATATGGAGATCTTTGGGGGAGACCTATGTTCAGCAGTGAAATTCCTGTGTCTGAAGAAAGACATTATACCTGATGCAGAAAATAGGTTTTTAATTTTATTCTGGTGATATTGATTTGTACTTCCTGTGCCTAAGAGAAATAGAGAGAGAGAGAAAGATTAATTTTATCAATCCATCATGTTATCGTATAACCTATGGGTGAATTATCAGATTATAATATTAGCTTTGTTGCAAAGTGTTAGAATCTCAATTCTCAATACAATAGCCTGACCGTTGCTATTTGCATTGCAGAAGCTGTATACTCATCGAAAATGACCACTATAGGCTCGGCAGCACGCTTAGCCAATCTCCTAGAAAAAGATATCTGCGTTCACTCGTGTGTTCAGACTGAACCTGAAATACATTTTATAGATGGACTATAATGGCCTAACCACTCTCAATCGTACTGTCGATTGTAGAGGAGGCCCGTGCCCTGCAGTGGGACGTATATCGGCTGATACATGTATAGATAACCATAACAAATTTTCGACCATTATGTACAGTAGGCGCAATCAAAATTAACACGAATAACCAACAACAGCAAAATAAAGCAATAAAAATCAATACTAAATATTCATACCGCAATATAGCGGTGATAACAGTCATGATCACGCATAAATATGAGACAAATGATTAGGAACCATTATACAACATACCATCAAATGAATAATTGGACCAAACAAAAGGGAAATCAATCTCCGAACGCAAACAAAAATCGAGCGAGTGGTGATATCGGGGCGGGCGTATCGAACGCAGCCAATTACCGACCTGCCAGGGCTGTCAACTCAAAGCTTCATTTATTAAAATTAACTAAATTTTATTTAGTGCTAGCGTAGTCATTATATAATGTTATACTCTGCCCTTGATAGTGAGGATGTAGAAATACCAAAATGGGAAGATGAGTACTGTGCTCACAAACTTGCAAATCGTGGTGAGTCTTAACAATACCACTCGACTGGTATAGACATAAACTCACGTCTTCTTCCTAGAAGGGGTAGCAGAGGTGCTACCAGAACATCCATGTTTAGGCTTGCATTTACGCCCCACGATGTGACAGGGGGTGAGCCTCTCACCATATTAGGCACAAATTCCTAGCTGACAATGAGTAAAAAATTCCAATATCACTTAGCTCGACAAGCAGATATAACGTAATATTATGGTATATTTATTTTCAACATGTTACACAAATTGTGAACTAGATGGAGCAGCACCATCCGATCATAAAGGAACGTTCCCTGCAGTGGGATGTATATGGGCTGATACAGTATATATTGTATAAATCTTTAATGAATACCGTAAATCGTGTTTTGTACCGTTCTATTCACGATAAAAATAAATTGTGTATAGGCTTTAATGCCTGATTAATTCTATACAGTCGAACCCATGGTGATTCCAAAAAACAACGTAGGTATTACCATCGCTAATAACTTATCACATTTCTGTTAGATGATAATATAATATGATTTTAATAATTCCTATTCTAATTAAGTTTCGTGATTGTATCGCGTCAGCCCTGCCCCGCCCACACTCAAATACAGCACTTGTGTACACAGGATGACGTTCCCGCTCATGCTTGTTTTACTTTAGATGATAATTAGACTTGTTTCGCGTAAATTCAGTTTAAAGGTCAATTGATTCGTCGAGTAATACGAGTTATTGGTATATTTAAATTTTAATTAAGTTTCCTCTTCCTAAGTTATACAATTAGCTCTGCAATATTTTTGAATCTTCCGATTTTTCATAGTGTTGGATTAATTATATTGCGACTAACAAGCTTAAATACCTCTAGAGAGTTGTTGAGCTTCAATGCTTGCTGTAATTATAATTTACGCATATGGCGCAGTTAGCTACAAATCGTTCAAATCCCAGGGCACACCTCTAACTTTTCGGAGTATGTGTGTATTGACAGTCAATCACCACGCATTAAAACGTTGAAGGAAAACATCGTGAGGAAACCTGCATAGCATAGCGATTTATAAGAATTTCTATGGTATATAAGTCCGCCAACCCGCACTAGGCCAGAGTGGTGGACTATATGGCCTAACCACTCTCAATCGTACTTTCGATTGTAGAGTAGGACGTATATGGGCTGATACAATAGATACTTATTTACACAGGCATACAATCAAGTAGATTATTGGTAAATTGAGTAAGCGTAAATTTTATTCTCTGTTATTTTTTAATACAAAATGAACCGGAAATTCCAATTACGTGCCTTGCTAACAGCCGGCTATGTTCGAACAAATGACCCGCGATATTTCACTTTGCAGGTGGGCAGGGAATTCGGAAAAATGATCGTTAAGCCTATCGCACACAGCTGGCTAAAATTGCAGGGAAAAAGTAACTTGCAGGTCTATCTCAAGTTTTTTTTATTGCACTGAATGGGCAGACGAGCATACTGTTCGCCTCATGGTTACCAATACGCTTATGGGCAATAAAAATACCAAACAACACCACTGATTACAAAGCAATGCCTGGTATTCCACTGCGCTTGCGATCCTGAGACATAAGATGCTGTCTTCCTAAATCAAGTAGTTACAGTTAGTCACCATGACTTCATCAAAACGTGATAATAAAATAAAATGCAGTAATAATGTTTACAGAGCAGTTGGTCTATAGATGGATAAGAGATGGCCAGGATAGATGGCTTACAGCCCCACCATGTTGATATAATTAAAATCCTATTTGTGGCTATTAAGTAATCATCGCCATTTCCTTCATTTACTGGAAGTCCATTGCAGATCATAGACCTGTCGAGACAATAAAGTTAAATCTGACAAACAATGTTTACATTAAATGCAGACAACTTCTAAGAAGTCGCTTCGTAAATAGACATCCTATATTTCTTAATATCCATATCAGCCCATAAATTATGTACGTACCACCACAGGACATGAGTCTCCTATCAAGAGTAGGATTGAGTGGGGTTAAGCCATTTAGCCTAGCCTAGTGCGGGTTGGCGGCCTTTACATAATATTATCATAGAAATTCTTACAAATCGCTATCGTAAGCAGGTTTTCTGACGAGGTTTTTTTTGTTAACCAACTTCAAAAAAGGTAGAGGTTGTTATCTTATAGCTCTGAACTATATGAACCGATTTTGATTCAACATTCTTTCATTTAAACTTGGCCCTATAAAAAAAAAGTTCAATCTAAATACATCTACCGAAAATGAGGCTGGGTGGTAGTTTTAGTGACTACAGACACAATGTAACTCATAACTTCGCTAAGAAACGCCACAATATTTTGTGATTTTTTAAACATCGTTGTGTTTGGGTGATAAATCCATAGCTTTTCTAAAATAATAATTGAAATATTTACGTTAGTACCTTTTTAAAAATAAAGGGCTGTATAATATTATTATAGAAAATAAATAACAAGAAAATTCGTGACATTATTGTTGGAAAATTATTAGTTGCATTGTGTCTGAAGTCACTAAAATTACCACCCGGCCTCGTTTTCGGTAGCAGTCTAGTTACACCTTCTATAATTGGCATCTAAATAGCAACTTCGATGTACGACCTGCATAGCACGCGCAAAATGAAATCGTTAAAGCTAATTACTCACAATATCATGTTTCTACTAAGGCGTATCGCATTACACTGATTGCTATAGCAACTGTCTTCTGTCTTCCTTCAATCCCAGTCGTAATTCTTGCTACGGCGGCCTAGTTCCAACCCCTCTGCGACGAACGCCTCGTAATATCAACTACGTTATTAGTATCGGAGGCAGCAGGCACTCTATTTAAGTACACCTTCCCTTGCACATTGTCTGTGAATAAAGGTGTAAAGTATTTTATTGTCTGGCTTGTTGGTTTGTTTGAATTATGTATGGTTAATTTACTATACGATTTTACCCTGCACATGTGTATCGTATGGCATGCCCGGATTTTAAAAAAATACTGTCTGACATATTTTTAATTTCTTTTGTTAACGTACTCTTGTTGCTGACGTGCAATTTATCGATTCAACAATTGCTTTTCATCCAAAGGTTTCCAGGAAGAAATCACTTAATGCGATATGGTCATCCATTGTACTAATTTAATTTTTATATTAATCACTACGTAAATTGAGATCCACAATAAAGAGTAAAAATAAATAAGATCATTCATTTATTTAGATATATCTATTTGCGTGTGGCGGAATTACAGAACTAAAAATAAAATTAAAAATATATATATATTAAACGCTTTGTTTGAGCATTTCTATTCGTAACCTAATAGTATATAATATATTATATAAATATATATCATATATTGTGTATACTTAATATATTAATTATGAATAATTTGTTTATACAGGGTATATCAAGACTGCTACCGAAAACGAAGCCGGGTGGTAGTTTAAGCGACTTCAGACACAATGCAACAGAAAATGTTGCAAAAAAAAGCGACAATTTTTTTTGTTATTTTTTTCCTATGGCCATATTTGGGTGGTAAATACATTTTTTCCTAAAATAATAGTATATACCCTTTTATTTATAAATACTCTAAGGTATAAAAGAGTTTAAATTATTATTTTAGCAAAAACTATGGATTTACCACCCAAAAATGACGATATTTAAAAAATCATAAAAAAAAATTGTCGCGTTTCTAGGCGAAATTTTTAATTGCATTGTGTTTGTAGCCACTAAAACTACCACCCGGCTTCGTTTTCGGTAGCAGTCTTGAGATACCCGGTATATTCCTTTTCAGAGCATGTTTACCTTTAAATTCTATACTGCCCTCTCTTCTTATCCTTTTCTTTTATCCATCCAAAGGTTGTCTGGAAGAAATCGCCTAGAGCGATAAGACCGCCAACTGTACTCTTTAATTTTATTACTTAAATATTGTATTATTTTGTTCTTTTGTGTGCAGTAAAGAATAAATAAATAAATAAATATTAACACGTGGAATATAATAAAATGTGAAGACAGAAATACTGTTCTTTATATTTTAACAACAGCATCATAACAACGCATTTGAAAGCCAAAAGACCTCAGACGATCTCTAATTATCATTAATTGTGACATCATCTATCAAACTCTGTATGCAAGGGTAGGTAGTCATTTTGGGTATATAAAGCCGAAAAGGGGATACTAAACACATCATATTGAACTACTTCTACTATGGAGCCAAATAAATCAGCTGTTCCATTCATTTTGCAGATTAAAACAATTATTTTGTATGGAATAGCATTTTCTTTTGCGATTTTAGCGTTGTCCCCATCATAAATAAACAATGTTAGCGAATAGTTTGTTTGGCAACAACTTAGGTATAGTTATTACGTTTGCAATAAAGTACCAGAGTAATATAACTCCGAAGAGACCATCATACATTGATTTAAAAACTAAGGATAGGCCCTTCAGTACGTTGGGTACGTCAAAAAGACGCCTGTGAACATCGCGCCATCTGTTAGATTTTTATGTAACTACGTAGTGTGCTAAAGGATCCGACCGTCGACGTAACTTTGTTACCACAGAGTACATTTTACATACTTTGTTACGTCGTAGTTATTTAAACGTTAAATTATAAAACTTTGATTTGATTTCTATGTATATCCATAAATCAGGAAAAATATTTTTTAACATTAAATATGTTGTATATTAGTTATGTAAAATAATATGTGAAATATAGTGTGCAAATTGATAACAGAAAAAACATCACATTAAAGAATTAAAATAAAATGAATAAAAAATAATAAATCTGAAAATTTGTAACGTCTTAGTAGGCCTTTTTATTAAATGGAACACATTTTAATTTGCATTATAGGTAGTTTTCGTAGTATAATTTACTACGGATTAAAAATATGTAAACCAAGTGGTAAATATGTCAAATAATTACACGGCATCAGTTCTACTATAGCTTAGGTCTACGCATTCCTTAAGGGGATACCTCGAAAAATTTGGCTTTTTTAAAAGCCTACATATCATAAATTACTAAGATTTGGTAGTCCATTTTCAGATATGTTTTAATTGATGATATAATTAACAATTTTATGAATCAAAATACACGATTACGCCACTTTGCCTTAACAAAAATACAGTCCAAAGTAGCAGCTGTTAAGTTTTTTAAGAACTCAGAACTCCTAACTTACCCCGTGTAGAAACTCAAGATTAATTTGACATAAACATATTTTTAAATATTATTTTTTCGCGAGAAAAAATCAAGAAAAAAGTAAATAGTACGATGACAATAAAATAAATATGGTTTGGCGCTTATGTTGTTTTATTTTGAGAAGCGCATGGGCCATCCTATCCCATTCTTGTACGTTACGGCCATATAAGCTATCTCATTGGGGGCGTTCCCGTCAGACGGCCGCGGGCCTTGGTGGACGACGGATCTGCGCTCGACGTTTCGAAATTCTAGCCCGCCGATTATTTTTTTACGTAATTTCAAATTTACGTAATTCTTATTATTTTAGGTGGTACTCTTTTTTGTTTGTACATTTTAATTTTTTTACATATATTTAAAAAATAAATAGCAGTATATATTAATTTTTAAGTTCATTTTTAACTAGCTAAGTTACCAAAATAAAAGAAAAAGGTCATTGACTTACGTATAAGCGCTCAACGAAATTAGTCGAAGGGAGCGTAACATTTTATACATTTTTGCCTCGTAATATAATTACGACGCTGAAGTCTCGGGTTCGAAACCGGGTCATTTTACTTTTTGTTTTTTTTTTATTTATCCGAATGGTTCTAAATCGATATTTGAAAGAACCATCGTTCCGAAAAAATTAAAATATTCTCAGAAAAAAAACATGTGGTCCGCATTTTGATTGATTTTTTTGTTATTGTTCGCGTGAAATTTTATTCATTTTGCCTCATAATATGATTACGACGCTGAAGTCTCGGGTTCGAGTCCCGGTCATTTTAATTTTTGTTTTTTGTTATTTATCCGAAATGTTCCTAATCGATATTTGAAAGAACCATCGTTCCGAAAAAATGTAAATATTCTCAGAAAAAAGAATGTGATCCGCATTTTCATTGATTTTTTTGTTATTATTCCCGTGAAATTTTATACATTTTTGCCTCATAATATGATTACGACGCTGAAGTCTCGGGTTCGAGTCCGGCTCATTTTAATTTTTGTTTTTTTGTTATTTATCCGAATGATTCCAAATCGATATTTGAAAGAACCTTCGTTCATGAAAACATGAAAATATTCTCAGAAAAAAAATGTGGTCAGCATTTTTATTGATTTTTTTGTTATTGTTCTGATTGGTTTGTAATTCGATATCTGAGAGACTCTTCATTTCCATAAACTAAATTCAAGGTCAGAATTGGTAAGTCTGTGTCAGCCCATATATGTCCCACTGCAGGGCACGGGCCTCGTCTACAATCGAGAGTACAATTGAGAGTAGTTAGGCCACCACGCACTTGAATTGACAATTGGCCGATTAATTTCAACTTTCAACTATTACCTGAGCTTGTAGATCCACGACTTGTAGACTGCCTCAGTGGCGTAGTTGTACTAAGGTACGGTTACAAAGGTGAGGCCTCGGGTTCGAATCCCGGGTAGGGCAAAGTGATATTGGATTTTTCTATTCATTATCAGCCCAGAGTCAGGAATTTGTGCCCGATATGGCGATAGGCTCGCCACCTATCACATCGTGGGACGGAACATACATGGCGAAATGTGGGTCTTGGCACCTCTGCCTACCCCTTCTGGGAAAAAGGCGTGAGTTGTATGTAGATCCACGACATACGAGAAATATGAAAATAAGGGATCCAACGTAATCCCTATGATATGGAAATTGCGATCATTGTCATCGAATTAATTCGGTTAAAATAAATTCATTTCTCGTTGTATTGTTCTTTCAGTATATATTATCATTATTTTTCATCAAAAATATTTTCATCTGATATCACAATATTTCTTGTTGCTAGCTCCTATAATATGAAGGCTACGCGATATTCCCACCAAGGTCGCACCAACTTTTATTATCAATTGAATTTACTTATAACTTTTAATCGGGTTTTGCCCAATAAATATATTAATAGTGAATTAAATAGAAAAACCTTTTTACCATATTATTCCGTTTCACTAAATTCAAAGTCAGAATTGAAAATTATGGTCGCCATTATGAACTTTTTTACTTTTGATTCGATTGATATCTAAATCGATATCTAATGGTTCCTTCATTTGAATGAGTAAGTCAGAATTGATAGTTGAGGCCGCCATTTTGAACTGTTTTGTGTCTGGTCATGAACTGGCCATCATAATATTGTGATATTTTTCAAAACCATCCAGTATAATACCATTAGAAAAATAGTACCTTTCGGGAGCACCTCTATCAATAGACAGATGAAGACACAATCCCATCAAAAACATCCTGTAAAAAAATTCCAAGTCTCGCAGCTCAGGGTTTCTACCTAAAAAAATTGTGAGATGCTACATGCATATACCGATACCAAGTCGATTAATTTATTTAGTCCTTGCGTAAGGGACCTTCTGTATAAAGTTATTACGTAAGCTATTATCATATACATATTAAAAATTCTTTACGTTATAAATAAATGGATCGCCTTGGCCATCGCATGAAACCATAATGTATCGTACAATTCATACATAATGCTGCTGGATGGCTGAATTTTTTTACAGGATGTTTTTGATGGGATCTCACGTCTTTTTTTAGAGTCCTACTTTTTTTTCTTTTCGGTACTTTTTACTTCTAGAATATCACCAACAATTTTTCATATAGTCTTATGGTTTTTTCTTATTTTTGTAGGTGTCAATTTATCACAAATATCACGGATTTGATTATTAGTATTCTTTCTTTTATGG
This sequence comes from Hyles vespertilio, assembly GCA_009982885.2. Lineage (NCBI taxonomy): Eukaryota > Metazoa > Arthropoda > Insecta > Lepidoptera > Sphingidae > Hyles > Hyles vespertilio. Next base: position 3,084,843 of record CM042824.1, read on the forward strand.
TAATTGATATTTTGGAGCTATTTAGTCTATTTATTTGCAAGTTTTTCTTCGTTATGTCTTTCTAGAGGAATTTTGTACAGTTTCATGGGCTGAATACACCCTTTCCCTCTCAATACCCTCTCCTGTTATGCCTTTTATATACTAGGTATCTCAAGACTGCTACCGAAAACAAAGTCAGGTGGTAGTTTTAGTGAGTACAAACACAATGCAACTAAAAATTTCGCAAAGAAATACGACAATTATGTTTTATGATTTTTTAAATATCGTCATTTCTGGGTGGTAAATCCATAGCTTTTGCTAAAATAATAATTTAAACGCTTTTATACCTTAGATTACTTATAAATAAAAGGGTATACACTATTATTTTAGGAAAAAATGCATTTACCACCCAAATATTTATTTATTTATTTATTTAATTCTTTATTGTACACAATAAAAAGGAATAACAGTTTAGAGATAATACAAAACAACAAAGTACAAATGGCGGTCTTATCGCTCTAAGGCAATTTCTACCAGACAACCATGGGATGGATATATGAGCAGGAAAAAAGATAGGGTGTAAAATAAAGATAACGAAAGCATGGAGACAAATAAAATCATAAAAAACATATAAATACATTATATATATACATACCACATATACATACATATTATACCGGGTATCTCAAGACTGCTACCGAAAACGAAGCCGGGTGGTAGTTTTAGTGAATACAAACACATTGCAACTAAAAATTTCGCAAAGAAACGCGACAAATATTTTTTATAATTTTTTAAATATCGTCATTTTTGGGTGGTAAATCCATAGTTTTTGCTAAAATAATGATTTAAACACTTTTGTACCTTAGATTATTTATAATTAAAACGGTATACACTATTATTTTAGGAAAAAATGTATTTACCACCCAAATATGGTCATAGGAAAAAAAAAACAAAAAAAACTGTCGCTTTTTTTGCAACTTTTTTTGTTGCATTGTGTCTGAAGTCGCTTAAACTACCACCCGGCTTCGTTTTCGGTAGCAGTCTTGATATACCCTGTATACACATACATAAGTATTTTACATATACATACTTATATACATTTATATAAGTATATATACCACAAATACGGTCATAGGAAAAAAATTAAAAAAAAAAAATTGACGCTTTTTTTTTGCAACTTTTTTTGTTGCATTGTGTCTGAAATCGCTTAAACTACCACCCGGCTTAGTTTTCGGTAGCAGTCTTGATATACCCTTTATAGACTAGCGACCCGGCCCAGCTTCGCCCGGGTACAAATAGATTTCTGTACAAAAATATGTACGTATTATTATTATACATATAAACCTTTCTACTCAGGCACGCTACTGCCGCCCTGGCCGGCCATTACCGCCGCAAGCGCTACGTCCCGCAATTTTAAATCTGTAATATCTTCGAAAATATTCATTTAAATCTCGTGCTGTAAAGGACCATATAGATCTATATTAAACCAACAATGTATTTAAGCTTTTTAATTGGAGAAGGATTAATGCTGTATTTTTCGTAAAAAGTAAATGACAAAAAACTGTTATTGTGGGATATCCATAAGAGATGGACATATACCATCGCGGAGTTTTCTGTAGACCTTTTCAATGTGTACAAATAATTACTACATTATTTTGATAAATCTCGTAGGGTTTAGCCTGCGTTTGCAATGTAAGCGGAAAAAATTGATAATTAACGACATCACATTAGAAACCTCAAATATAACAGTATTTCTCCACTATTTAATGGATGTTATTATACAGGTAAACCTTTCTATTGAATCACTCTATCTACTAAAAAAACCGCATCAAAATCCGTTGCGTTGTTTTAAAGATTTAAGCACACAAGGAGACAGAGAAAGCGACTTTGTTTTATACTATGTAGTGATACCTATCTAGAACTATTATTCCATTATATACGGGTACAATTATTCATTAACTGCAAATGTAACTTTGTAATCCTATACATTTATATGGGATTACAAAGTTATTCACGCAGTTGGTGTATCTAGAACACTAGGCAGAAATTACGAAATGTTTAAATTTTTCCCTACTTAAGACACTAAACACTAATCTATACATACAGGGTATATCAAGACTGCTACCGAAAACGAAGCCGGGTGGTAGTTTAAGCGACTTCAGACACAATGCAACAGAAAAAGTTGCAAAAAAAAACGACAATTTTTTTTTATATTTTTTTCCTATGGCCATATTTGGGTGGTAAATATTTTTTTTCCTAAAATAATAGTATATACCCTTTTATTTATAAGTACTCTAAGGTATAAAAGAGTTTAAATTATTATTTTAGCAAAAACTATGGATTTACCACCCAAAAATGACGATATTTAAAAAATCATAAAAAAAATTTGTTGCGTTTCTAGGCGAAATTTTTAATTGCATTGTGTTTGTAGCCACTAAAACTACCACCCGGCTTCGTTTTCGGTAGCAGTCTTGAGATACCCGGTATAAATAAAATTGAAGTGTCTGTTTTAAGAGTGAAAATAAAAAAAATGTCCTACTACATATCGTTATATACACGATACCTGTGCCGAAAATGATATTTAAAATTTTTTTGTCTGTCTGTCTGTTTGTTCCGGCTAATCTCTGAAATGGCTGGACCGATTTTGACGGGACTTTTTTTGTCAGGTAGCTGATATAATAAGGAGTAACTTAGGCTACATTTATTATAAAAAAGTTCTTTTATTTTAGAAAAATAAAGTTTTTGTTAAATTCCACGCGGACGAAGTCGCGGGCACAGCTAGTTATATTCTAAATTTAAAGGTTCTATGTCTGCTAGAAGTGCCTTAGACTTTTGATGATCGGTCAGTCAGTTAGTGAGTGACAAAATTAAGAAAGTTTGACTAGTTACAATTCTTAAACTAGTGGTTCAAATTGAATGAAATTTTAAACATAATCGGTCTTATTACAAAAAGCGAAATAAACCTTGGTTTAAACCTAGTCTAGCGAAACCAGTCTAATCTGCAGAACCATGGTTTAATTTTACTGGTATTACAAAACATAAATAAACCATGGTTTCCTTGGTTCATTCTTTTGAACCGTAGTTTATACACCAACCACAGATTAATACAAATAATATTCGTTCAACATGATATCATTCCATCGCAACGTTCCATATCCACAGAAAAGAATACGTTTTAATAAAATTTTAATGATTAAATAATGTTTAGGCGTATTGAACCTATTGAGGGTTGGACATTTTGCTAGAATGTCAATATTGGTTGGTATATCGATTATAATTTATTTATTTTTTTCATTTGGTTCATGTTATATTAGCTAGTCACACATCCAAACACGTGTGATGGAACGTAACATTCTGGCGCGTTACAAGAAACCATAACAATAAACAAAACTATCGCGAGTTAAAATAAGTTCATTTAGCATTGGAATGCATTTACTATTTAGTCAACGAAGTATGTGAAGTGAAGTGATATAAAATAATTGTCGCTTAGGTAATTACATAGTAATCTAATTTAATAATATCGTGTTGTGGTGGACCTACAAAATGAAAAATGGTCTATGAATTTGAGTAGTGAGAAAAAAGTGAGTAAACCAACATTATTATATGGATTACATTGCAAAATGTTTGGTAAACTTATCCTTATGCGTATATTTTTATCGGAAAAAATTAAAACAGGGTTTGACGCGTAGACGTCTTTTGTTGGGCCGACATGACGTTTTTAATCGCTCAAACGCTTCGAAATCCTTAATAACGAACAAATTCGTCATATTAATATCAATTTTAGAGTAAAAGTAACATAATACGATGAAATAGACACTAAATCCAAAAGAAATAGTTGGAAGTTTACGATTTAGACCACCGTAAACTAGGGGGCGGTCAGGTTTAGCGATAAACCATAAAAAAGGCCATGGTTTATCGTTAAACCACTTTTTGTAATATGAATTTCATATAAACCATAGTTTATTGCGATTTAAACTAAAGTTTTTAGATAAACCACGTTTTGTAATAAGGCGGAATGTGTTTACACAATGCCTGCTTAGTAACTGAAAATTCAGGTTTCTTGCTTCGTTTAACCACAACGAAGTTATGGGGGGTTTAAAATTATCTGAATTGCTTCTAGAAAGGGATGGTACGACTGTGCCACTTTTTAGCTCGACTTGGTGGGGGCATTGCCGTGCCCCCAGATTTAGAATATTTTTTATACGAATCTATTTTATATGTCACTGAAAGTCTATATCTATACTAATATTATAAAGCTGCAGAGTTTGTTTGTTTGTTTGTTTGTTTGAACGCGCTACTCTCGGGAACTACTGGTCCGATTTGAATGATTCTTTCAGTTTTGGGTAGTTCTTTTACCGAGGAAGGCTATAGGCTATATATCATCACGCTATGACCTATAGGAGGAAAGCAGTAGTGATATTTCTAGCAAATACGAGGATATTTTGTTCGTTTTTCTTGGTCCGATTGGTCGATATTCTAAACTGATAGTCAGAATTAAACATTTTGACCGCCATTTTAAAACGTGTATGCACCCGGGCGGACCCGGGCCCGATCGCTAGTATTACTATAAAATTAATATTTACAATGCTTTTCATATAACAAAAGCAAAATAATTGTAATTGATATCAAATAATTTCGCCGAAAAATTTGTCTAGCGTAAATAAAAGAAACATTGTTAAACAAAAATTATCCCTATTTGGTTGTAGAGAAGGTTCAAACTGGAACGGGCGGGTGTGATCGCCGTCATTCTCGCGCCAAGCGCATAGCAGTAATAATAAGAGCGTGAGCGCCGGTGTGACCGCACAGTTCGAAAATCAATAATAATTATTTTATGTGGAATTTAAACAATAATCTAATGTAATTACTTATCGTTTCCGCTCTGTGTACATACTTCAGGAATACCTAGTCAGTTTAGTTTGGTTGTTATTACAAAATTCAAATTTATTTCACACATTTTTGTTAAATTTACAGTTGTATCGTAAGTCAAAAATCACAAAACAGCAGAACTAAGAATGACATTCTTTTATAGGCGAAAGTCAGTGGTCAAATCACAGGTCAAATGAAGTAGAAACAAATAAATCATCGCTAGGCGCAATGCCTTTGGCGGCATTTATCAAAGGGCGCCTAGGCGATTAGCGCTTCACACTAGTAGAGTGAGTGACCGGCAAAACAATTGGTACCTATCTTGTATTTATACAGATATTATTGTAAATGTTTTTGAGGTTTTCGTAAAGTAATAGTTTAAAGTTCGTGTTTTAACACTTAGATTATAATAGATTTTTTTATCAATACAAAAGTATGATAAACAATATATAGGCACATTGTCAGAATCATACGGATTATAAATATACATAGGTCTACATTAATTTGTTATTACTAATGTTAATAATACCAGTAGATAATATTTAATCGGGGAATGTGCGCCAGTAGCGCAGTGCCGCGGCGTGATGCGGCAACTTTCGTTAACCACGCCCCAGAATGCTGCGAATATTTTTCGAGGTAGGCTCTTAATATGCGCCGCTACAAAGTACAAAGTTATGTCGTGCAGAATACATACGCCGAATGATTTGATGGCGGCCATGAAATTGTTTTTCAATAATGCTAAAATAAATGTTATATTGACTTAAAGTAATATAATTTTTACTTATCGGTGATAAGAAATGTTATCTTTATTTTTTGTGAATGTTCGATCATATTTATTGCACCCACGCACGATACAATTGGGCATTTTTACGACGACTTACAGACCGGTGCGCTATGACGTCACAACCGCTGCACTGGTCTGCAGACCACTTTCGTGACAACACTTTTCTAGCTCTCCGCCCCGTCCATATATTTTACGTCAATGCCATCATATCAATAAGTGTACTAGAATGCAAGAATGCAATGCATCTACAAATGCAAGAATAAAATATTAACATTAAACCTCAAATAACGGATCTTACCCGCCTCAGGCATAAAATTAAACATAAAAAGGTCTCCTCAAAGTACGATACGAAAAACCAAGGCTCAATATGGGCTCAATGCTTCATAATATGAATAATAATACAAAGTTTCCGCCATCTTGTCAAACAGGTAGGCCGAACGGCTCTGCACGTGACGTGTGAAGGAGGCCACTGCTCGACCGCTGCCCTCCTGGTAGCACGCGGCGCGGCGCGAGAGGCGCGAGACAACTCGGGCCGCACGCCGCTCCACATCGCAGCGGTTCACCGACACACAGAACTCGTTCGCGCGCTCCTCGAAGCCCAATGTCACGTAGACGCTACAGACAATGTGCGTGAGTTTATGCTATCCTGGTACCTCGACGTTTTAAATGTTCGGTTTATTGATTTTTGTTGATTGATTTTTGATTATTGGTTAATGAAGAATTTAAACTTATGTTAAAGTTTTTGGTTACAGGTTATCCAGTATTTCAATACCCCGTGTCTCTCAATCTTTAGTCTTTGAGTTTCTTGAGAATACAATTATTATATTCACTTACAGAAAAGTTAAAAGTTAGAAGAGTTTGTTACATACTTTATCCGAGGATAAATAATAATATCGACCACAAATCTCAGGTAAACCAGAAAGGTATCAATCATCAGGTATAAGATATGCATAGACTGACTGCTCCCCATCTTTTGCTCGAATAAAAACATTCTATGCGCTCGTTCATGTTGTTGAAACTTACGACTTTTGTGCGCATAATGTGTAAAATTATAAAAACCATTCTATATAATTGAATGATTACAAAATATGTATGTCTATAAATTTTAGAAATGTAAGGTACTCTTCTCTAAAAATAGTACTCAAATGCAATTTTGCCTAAGCCTTTTTCAAAAGAGATTTAAAAAATAATTAAATCGAAGAGATAATCAAATATCAAAACCACTCAAGTTTTGATTGCGTTACAAATTATCTTGGCGCTTGGGGACGAAGATGAAAAATTACTTAAGCCCACTTTCAAGTTGAAGGGAATATAATGACATAGCCTCAATCTTTGCTAACCAAATAATCTCGATTATAGATTTACTTTACCAGTACATTATTCGTTAAAAACTTGGTGTTTTGAATTCATTGTCTGTTTTTCATTCTCAGCCTGATTAACTCAATAGTAATAAGTGTTTGCTATAAAATAAAATATATTTAGCTCCAGAAATCACAAATTCCCATGAGACGATAATAGTTGAATAGGTTATAGGCCAGTCTGCAAAACACTTTAATTCCTCATTAAACCATTGTACATGATATCACGACATGGTATGTCTTCGTAAGCTGTGTCTATCTTTAAGACACAGATCTGGCTAGGAGCTATAAGTAACAGTAAATTCCTTGAGTATTATCCTGAAATAAAGTGTAACAACGTATTAGTATATTAGACTAGCAATTTATGCCAATAACAATCAAGTAATACTTACAACAAGTATAATCGTAAAACTAATCGAAAAAGCTTTAACATACTCAGGCAATACACAAAGGAAAGTTCTGATATATTGTTTTCGAATATTATATTGAGAATCGCGACCACAAAACATTAAATATCCCTGGGCTATAACCTAATAAGGCCCGTGTAAAACATGTTCAGAAACTAAGATCACAAACCTCCCAATTATGAGAAATAACATTTTATGAATAAAACATAATAAAACCACGCATTATCTGTTAATACTAGGATATTCTCGTGATTTTAAACCCTAACTTTATACAAATAGAGTTATGTTTGCATTGTTACAGAACGGTGTAACAGCGTTGCAAATGGCATGCGCTCAAGGCTGCAGGGGGATTGTGGAACATCTGCTGTCGTTTGGCGCCAACGTGCACTCGCAAAACAACGTGAGTGGACGTTCCGTTTTGTCCAGTATTTGCATAGAGTATTTGTTTAAAACGCTAAATTATTGCGTTTTGTTCGGGGTATCATCAATTTTACATCAATCAACTTTTGATGGAGAAACGAAACTATGTGAGGAAGAACGAACATTGCACGTTCTTCCTCATATAGTTATTTTAAAAATAAAGTTATAAATTTTAAGCTAAATTTAGACTGGAATTAGATTTTATTTATAGGCTCTCTGTGACCTTTATATGAGCCTATATACATTTTCTCATCAACCACATACCTGTAGTAAACTGGACACCGAAGCGTTTTTACGTAGGTAGCTATAACATGGTCATCATTTCAGCCACAAGTTCGAACGTAGGCCTCCCTCAAGGATCTCCACATCGACTTGTTGGAATGGGCCGGCATCCAACGACTTCCTGCAACCTATTTAACCTATATGTTCTTCTTTATCAGCCCATACATGTCCCACTGCAGGGCACGGGCGTCCACTACAATCGAGAGTACGATTGAGAGTGGTTAGGCCATATAGTCCACCACGCTGGCCATGCTGTTAATGAGCCTTGCTACTGTTCATGAGCGGTCGTATCGCTTACCATCAGGCGAACGGCAGACTATTCACAAAAATAAAATAAATTAACACTTTTTACATGGGACATGGCTTGAAAAACGTGATTTTATGTTAATATTTCCATGTATAGTATACAAATCAAACAAGGTTATTTTTGTAGGTGGGGTCGTCAGCCTTACATGCGGCTTGTGCGGCTGACGCAACAGATATAGTGGAACTACTCCTGGCGCACGGAGCAGACCCTGCGCTTACTGATCAGGTACTCCTCTATATCCTTCTCTTTCCCACTCCTGTATTTCTCTACATTTCTCTCTCTTTCTTGCGCTCTTCAGCCCCAGAAAGTCAACCGTTGAAAATGAAAAGAAATGGAAGTATTTTTTGGACCCATAAATTGTCATACATTATTTGATTCAGTCACATTTTCTTACCACCACCCAGTTCACAAGGCTGTTTTTACCAGAGAAGTATGGGCAAGAAATTCTAGCGTTGCTCTTTTTAAAACAAGTTTACAAAACAGTGGTTATACAGGAGTCGTAGCTTAGTTGAATTCAGAGCAGTTCATTTAGTAAATTATAATAATAAGTGGTTAATAACAATATAAATGAACATAGACCTTCTCAGGATTTCCATAGCAATTTGTAAATAGCGCCTGCATCCAAAAACTTCCCACAACCCTATTTGATAAAGTTAAGACGTCGATTAACAACTGAGAGGCCAATGCAAATGTTACTACCAACTTACTCCGTACTAAAATAAACTTTAATCACACAGATTTAATAATATTATTTTTCCATGCCGTGAGACCAAAAATAATTAATTATAAGGAATACTGTCATAATTGGCTTGGCATTATTATTAATTATTAATATTAATTTTATATTAAATGAAGTAACATAACAAAAACAAAAATGAAAAAATAACCGGCCAAAGGGGACACCCGGGTTTGAACCGGGGACCTCTCGATCTGCAGTCGAATGCTCTACCACTGAGCTATATCCCCAACTGCGAGCAGCGGCGAAATAAAATGTCACATACTTTAAGAAAGAAAGGATTGTAGTAAATATTTCTAAAAAAAACATAGATAAAACATGTCCATCCACAGATAAGTAATTATCAATTATTAAGTTCCGCTTTATTCTTATAGAAGTGATAAATAATTAAAATTGTGTTTAATCTTTTAATTAATTATACCGCTCGTTTTGATTGTTGTTTGTCTGTTTTAATTGTTGTGACATAATTATATTCTGATTCATTCATTTTTTTAATATTATTTAAATCATAATGCTTGTTTGGGGCCAAAAGATTAATAAATAATTGTATGTAGTCTCTGTTTGATATGAATAAAATAATTTGATTTGGTTTATTTTATTTATTAACTGTTTTTTCTAATTAACTTTGTAGTCTCATCGTTTAAGGATATTGAAGTACTCCCAAATTCGTTTCTTAGGTTTTAATATAACGGCTTTTGATTAAAAATATGATTTGCTCCGAATTGAACAAGCTCTCGTAAGGGTTATAAGACAGCGCCATAGGAAATTAACAAACACACAATCTTTAAGAACTGGTTTCACCTAAAAATTATACAGGGTATATCAGGACTACTACCGAAAACGAAGCCGGGTGGTAGTTTAAGCGACTTCAGATACAATGCAACAGAAAAAGTTGCAAAAAAAAAAGCGACAATTTTTTCTTTTGTTATTTTTTTCTTATGGCCATATTTGGGTGGTAAATACATTTTTTCCTAATAGTGTATACCCTTTTATTTATAAATACTCTAAGGTATAAAAGAGTTTAAATTATTATTTTAGCAAAAACTATGGATTTACCACCCAAAAATGACGATATTTAAAAAATCATAAAAAATAATTGTCGCGTTTCTATGCGAAATTTTTAATTGCATTGTGTTTGTAGCCACTAAAACTACCACCCGGCTTCGTTTTCGGTAGCAGTCTTGAGATACCCAGTATAGAATTAAAATTTAAAGAGGTATATAAGGTAGAGGAGGCTCGTGCCCTGCAGTGAGACGTTTATGGGCTGATACGTACATATAAAATATAAAGATGAACTCTTATGAACAATAGTGTGTGAATTTATAGATTTTTTCTTTTGCTTCTTATAACCATGATTGCGAAGCGGTTGTTCACTAAAACATGAGTCAAATGCTTCTCATTAGTTATGTACAAAATATATTATCATACAGTCCCTTGTAAATAGATAAAGGCAGAGAAAAGCGGGTTAGCGGATAATGTATTACCTCCAAAAGGCTATGTATAGCTTTTTCCAATACATATTTTTCTACTTCAAATAACAATGTAGTACCATTCGCTGGGTTCTCTCATGAATAAGGAATATAATAAAAAACCCTCTTAGAAGTTCATGCAGGCAGCCCTATTAATAAATATAACTAATAGTAGTTATATGCTTGTCGCGTTCACTTCTAGAAAGTTGCAAATATTTTGTATGCTGTACTGTATCACTGTTTTTCTTTTATGCATGTAATTTGTTTGTAACCTGTTTTGTGGACCTAATAAATAATAAAATACCTGAAAAATATATAGGAGAGTTTAAACCGTGTGTGGGGCCCAAGCGTAATGTTTACTTGGACTTAGCAATAGAAGGGCAACATAAAACCAAAGCACTTTATTCAAATACTGCGAACATTTTAAAAGCCAAGTCTGTCGGCCTTTTTCATAGACACTTTATAAACCTATTTTAGCTATCGAATATTGCATCTTCTTCGCTCAAACTCGGTCCAAAGGGACAAAACATTCGATCACTAAAAAAATATTTAAAACTGTCTATGAATAAGGCCTTACGAAATCACGTGTATAAAATATAAAAATAATATGTAATATTTTAAATTACTGTCACATACAAGTTTCGAACGTTTATATTGTAAAAGGATTATTTCTCTACACGTATTCAATTTCAATGTTATACAATTACTCAAAAGAAGCAAAGCATAAATGGGAGGAACATTGATATTCGATCAGGCGTTACAAAGACGTGATATTGGGGTTGATAAGGCAAAATGTAACATTTAGGGTGAGATTCAGGGTAACCCGAGCGATAGCTAAAATGAAAAAAATACCCTTCTTGCTTCAGAGAAACCATTACGCTATCGATCCAATTCGGCTTGAATGATGAAGTTCATGTTAGCCACTGCTTTATTCATCCTATACCTCTTAGTTAATCAAATCAAATCAAATTATATTTGCTATTTCAGTTCAATTTCACAAGGTATATTGATTCGTTGTTCCGAAACGTGATTTAGGTAGCTTGGAAAAAGAAGCTGTTTTTCATAATGATCTTTTCTTCCTGAACTAAAGCCGCATAACATGGATAAAGCTTTAATAAAACAACGAGCCACATCATGTACCACAATAAACAAATATCGTTGTCTACAGTCTAAAAATTATTACCAAATACCGGGTATCTCAAGACTGCTACCGAAAACGAAGCCGGGTGGTAGTTTTAGTGACTACAAACACAATGCAACTAAAAATTTCGCAAAGAAACTGCGACAATGATTTTTTATGATTTTTTAAATATCGTCCTTTTTGGGTGGTAAATCCATAGTTTTTGCTAAAATAATAATTTAAACACTTTTATACCTTAGATTATTTATAAATAAAAGGGTATACACTATTATTTTAGGAAAAAATGTATTTACCACCCAAATATGGCCATAGGAAAAAAATAACAAAAAAAATTATCGCTTTTTTTTGCAACTTTTTCTGTTGCATTGTGTCTGAAGTCGCTTTAACTACCACCCGGCTTCGTTTTCGGTAGCAGTCTTGATCTACCCTGTATAATTTTTATTTAAACCCGGTAAATAATTCTAACTAGTCACATCTGTTTATTCATTTCTAATGCAGATGTAACTCGATTTTCCATAATCCCGGGGGGACCAGCGTTGCCCCAAATCTGTCCAAGCCAGACATTCGGAACGATGCCGATTCGGACGGGCCGTCATGCTTGTATTGAATGACATGAGACCGCCGTCTAATGCCGTTCGATACTCTATCTGGATAGCATTTGCGCTTACCATCAGGTGCAACGCAGTCACTTTACCATGCCAGAATTAAAAAAATAGGTGTCTGCTTCCAAGCAACTCATATCGACTTTTTTACACTTTTACAAAGGGAATGCCAATCTGGAATTAAGATGTACGACCTCATGATCGTACACGCTGTCTCTAAACTAATGCAATACTTACAATAAAGTTATAGACAGAGGAGGCGCTACTTATGAGCGATTTTGGCCTACGATCTCTTCAGCCAGGAGGCGGTATAAGAATTAGATCTTGAAGAAATACTTTTGATAGTCAATTACCACGCATCATAACGGTGAATTAGGAAGAATTTCTATGGTATGTAAAGATCACCAATCCGCACTAGGCTAATGTGGTGGACTATATGGCCTAACCACCCTCAATCGTACTCTGAATTGCAGAGGAGTTAGGAGATCCGGGCCCTGCAGTGGCACCTATATGCGCTGATAAAGTACAGCACACTAGAGATGCTTTTAAGATGTACATACAATCTATTTGAACTTGTAGTTTAAGTTATACATAAGTACCCAGAATATGCACAATGCACGCCCATAATTAGCAAAGTAATTATTCCCCGTACTACGAGTATAAAATGGCACCCGCAAAATGGCGGCGCTTTGACACAATTCCCTAATTTCCGAAATTAAAACCACTCCGCGCGTGTTTCTAAACCGTCATTAACATCCCAGTTTTATTGGTTTAATAGTCATACTAGTACCTACAACCGATTTTATGCCACTAGGAAGGGTTGTTGAACCCATTCTCGAGTTGTGTTCTGATAAAACAGTAGCAATAAACGTTTAAATCGGTCGGAGTGAAGCGAATGAAGCAATTAAGTTCATAACGCTAATATTTCAGCGCCCTTTTATAAGTCATCGCAAAATCCTATTCTGTATTCACTGAAGAAAATATATTTTTTATTTAAAAATTGATTTTAAGTATGATATTATAATATGTTTATATTTTTGTAAAATACATTTCAACAAACAAGCAAGGCTTTTCTGCTTTGTTACTTATTGTAGTTTCCTTATAGAAATGGACGTGTTCCCGTCCATCTAGAGAAAAACGATTATGGCAAAAATTATATGGATGGATAAGTTATTCACAAAAAAGTAACAACAATGCTATTATTATCCATGTCGATTTCTGTAAGGCAATATTACTAATTCGGTACAAGCGGCCTATTTATATTTTTCTTAGATTTACTTACTAGTAGTCTATATTATCGGTTATCGAACATTGAATAGAAGTATGATAATGTTATGATTATGTATTGTGAATATTTCACTACAATATAACAACAACAAAACCATTTATGTACCGGAATACCTTCTTATATAAGATCTAATAAAATATTATTACTACGTGCATTATCATATTACTCGCGTCAGGAGCCATCTCAAATTCATATTAAATTCGTGAACGTAAGTCGAAACTCGGCACCAGGCATGCAGAATAAGGCAACAAGCTCGCCTTACTGAATTATTGAAACACGACGACCTCCGCGCTGGGTCTGCTCTCCTGGTATACGCACGTCTGTTGCATAATACAAATTGCGAAATTGTTTACAAGCTGCCATCAAGAAAATACTTTGCGCAATGCGACCCCGACTGTCGGCTCGACAACTGCTTTAATTGTTTATCATTTATTTATTAAACCTTTTAAGTTATGTATTTGCATGCTTCCTCATTTTCTTAATTTATACAACAATCATTTTATTTGATATTTAAGCCCTTATAGCTAATTCTCATTCCCTGTATTACCAGTTATTAAAGTCATAAAAAATGGTGGAGTCACCTCAAGTGTTAGAAACTATGAAATATTTTTACGAACTACTTGTAGACGTACAAACATTAATTTATGTACGAGAACTCAAACCGCAACATAATACAAGTGTTACAGCCAACATGTTACTGCGCTGCGGAGGCCATCTTGCATACCTTAATATATGTAATTTTTACTGTAGCATAACGTACATGATATATTCTTAATTGTAGTATATATTTATTTATACTAGTCTATACTAATATTATAAAAAAGAAAGATTTGATTGTATGCATTGAATAGCCTCTGAAACTACTTGAACGATTTGAAAAATTCTTTCACCATGAGATTTCCACATTTTACCTGATAAACATAGGCGATAGAATATTTTATATTATGTAACCCGTGCGGAGCAAGGCTGGGCCGCTAGGAAATAATGTGTAGGCTGATAGAATTACAACAAACATCTATTCCATTACTTGACTCTTGATCTACCTAAAACGAATAACACAGGAATTTACAGTAAATTGCAAAACAAATCTCAGGATAGACCCATGTCTGGCTACCTGACTAATAAAAGTCTGATCGTGTGTGAACTGTTACTTAAACATAGACTTGAGGCTTTCCTCACATTGTTTTTTTTTGTTTATAGCGGAAAATTCGGACAAGTTAATATACGTTAAATTTTAAAGAATCGATGTTATACAAAGAAGCAAATAATACTACATTATACCCTTAATATTAAATATTACTCATGTCATGTAATAAAGATAAATGTATATTTATCGAAGATCCCTCACATAAAATAAGTATTTTAACCTATTATAAATGCATTGCACGGGTCAGGGGTGCTCCTATCTAGTGGTCATAGCCTGTCCTAGAATAGGTGCTACGAGTACGCGACCTCGGCCCCCCGAGCTACTGCAGTCACTACAAACATTCCCTTCCATGACTGCAGTATCCACTCCTACAGGCCATACTCTCCTTTCCCAATATATCCTCTACTCACAAACCCTATTTCCTTTCCCTCGCTGATGATGGGCAGCAGCGTCGTCAGCGCGAGTCCCCTCCTGCGCTCGCCAACCCGCCTGCCAAGCGTGGCGAGTATTGGCAAGTACCCCTCAATGGCGACACAAAAATTGACCAGGCCCCCAGTCCCCGGCAGCCCCACTATTCCTGGCGATGGTAGCAGCCATGGTTACGGTGGGGCAGGTGGTGCTAAGAATCCCCGGGTTGGCCCCGGCTACCACCCCCGACGACGACTGGCCCTGGTAACACACAACATACGCACTTTGAGGACAGACGAGAAGATTGTCGAACTGGAAAAAGAATTGAGCGGGTTACACTGGGATATTCTGGGGTTATCGGAAGTCCGAAGAATCGGGGAAGGATACGATAACCCTGAAGTCTGGTAACCTGCGCTTCTACCGGGGGGACGACCAACAGTCCCGAGGAGGTGTCGGATTTTTCGTCCACAGCTCTCTCATCAACAACATCGTATCCATCGAAAGTGTGTCGAGCAGGGTAGTATACCTTATACTCAGAATATCAAAAAGATATTCGTTGAAGGTCATACAGGTATACGCGCCGACCTCGACACACCCAGATGAAGAAGTAGAGGAGATGTATGAAGACATATGTCGGGCCATACATACTTCCAAAACCTACTTCAATGTTGTTATGGGGGACTTCAACGCAAAGTTGGGCAAGAGAAGCAATGCAGAGTTGAAAGTGGGGCAACTTGGACATGGGCAACGGAACCTCAGGGGTCAGAGGCTGGCCGACTTTCTGGAAAAAGAGGGACTCTTCGCGATGAACTCTTTTTTCCAGAAGCCGCCTCACAGGAAATGGACCTGGTTGAGTCCTGACGGTTCTACGAGAAATGAGATAGATTTCATCTTGACGACGAATAGACGGATGTTCAGTGATGTCTCTGTGATCAACAGGGTGAAAACCGGTAGTGATCACCGAATGGTTAGGGGCACATTGAATATTAACGTCCAATTAGAAAGGCGCCGCTTGATGAAGTCTACGCTCCGACCTACTCGCGCCCATATCCAAAACCCCGAGAGCTTTCAACTCGAGTTGACAAATCGCTTTGATTGTCTAAAAGAAAACCTTGCAGTGGACGAGTTAAACAGCGGTTTGGTAGAAGCTGTCCATACGGTGGGATCTAAGTATTTTAGACCTCGCCGTAGAGATAGACCACAAAAACTCTCGATCCACACTCTTGACCTCATGGCCGAACGTTGATCTTTGACGCTGCAGTCTTCCGTTGACGCCGAAGCATATCGGCGGCTCAATAGACGAATCTGGAAGTCCTTGCGACACGATGTCCGTGCTCACAATACTGTGAGTATTAAGGAGGCAATTGAGCGGAACGGAGGCTCCAAAGTGTTTGCAAGAGACTTGTCTATTGGGCAAAACCAGTTGTCTAGGCTGAAAACGGATGATGGCCGCGTGGTATCGACTAGGGCAGAGGTATTAAGAGAGATCGAGAGGTTCTACGGACAGCTTTACACCTCGGTTGCCGAACCTGCTGTTAGCTCGGCCGAAGACCCGAGAGCCGAGTTAATCCGACACTTTAGCGATGATATCCCGGACATCAGCCTGTTTGAGATTGAGATGGCCCTCAAACAACTTAAAAACAACAAGGCGCCGGGTGAGGACGGAATCACTTCAGAGCTTCTGAAAGCGGGCGGAACGCCGATACTAAAAGTCCTTCAGAGGCTCTTCAATTCCGTTCTCCTCGAGGGCTCAACGCCGGAGGCATGGAGCAGGAGCGTGGTGGTACACTTTGCTGAAGAACTACAGGCCCATCTTGCTCCTGAGCCATGTCTATAAGTTGTTTTTAAGGGTCATCACAAATCGTCCCGACGGCAAGTTTGATGACTTCCAGCCTCCCGAACAAGCCGGTTTCCGAAAAGGATTTAGTACCATAGACCATATTCATACGCTACGGCAGGTTATACAAAAAACCGAGGAGTATAACTTGCCGCTTTGTTTAGCGTTTGTGGACTATGAGAAAGCCTTTGATTCGATCGAGACCTGGGCTGGGCAACAGTCTCTTCAGCGGTGCCACATAGGCTATCGGTTCATCGAAGTGTTGAGGTGTATATACAACAACGCCACCATGTCGGTCCGAGTACAGGATCAGAGCACGAAGGCTATTCCACTACAGAGAGGCGTGAGACAGGGAGATGTCATATCTCCGAAATTGTTCACTGCCGCGCTGGAAAATGCCTTCAAGCTCTTGCAGTGGAAAGGATTCGGCATCAACATCAACGGCGAGTATATTACTCACCTTCGATTTGCCGACGATATTGTAGTCTTGGCAGAATCGCTGGAAGACCTTAGCACTATGCTCGAAGACCTTAATCGAGTCTCCCAACAGGTGGGTCTTAAAATGAACATGGATAAAACGAAGATCATGTCGAATTTCCATGTTGTGCCCACCCCCATTGGAGTTGGGGGCTCGACTCTCGAAGTTGTACGTTGTTGACGAATATGTCTATTTAGGACAAGTGGTCCGGTTAGGCAGGTCCAACTTCGAGAGAGAGGTCAATCGGCGAATCCAACTCGGTTGGGCAGCGTTCGGGAAACTTCGCGTCTTCTCGTCCAAAATACCTTAGTGCCTAAAATCGAAAGTCTTCGATAGTTGTGTGTTACCAGTGATGACATACGGCACCGAGACGTGGCCTCTCACTGTGGACCTCATTAAAAGGCTCAAAGTCACTCAACGAGCCATGGAGCGGGCTATGCTCGGTGTTTCCCTGCGAGATCGAATTAGAAATGAGGAGATCCGTAGGAGAACCAAGGTTACCGACATAGCCCATAGGATTGGCAAGTTGAAGTGGTAGTGGGCCAGACACATTGCTCGTAGAACCGATGGCCGTTGGGGCCGAAAGATTCTCGAGTGGAGGCCACGTACAGGCAAGCGAAGTGTCGGACGCCCGCCTACAAGGTGGACGGACGATCTGACTAAGGTCGCAGGAAGTCGCTGGATGCAGGCCGCTTCCAACAGGTCATTGTGGAGATCCTTGGGGGAGGTCTATGTTCAGCAGTGGACTTCCTGTGGCTGATATGATGATGATGATAAATGCATATGTATTTTGCTAATAATTATTATTTTACTATTTAAAGTGAGGCAGATCTATAGTGAGCAAACGCAGTTTTCAGATTAAATTGTACAAACCAAACTGACTGATTTACAAACGAATTCGAGATCTCAAATTTCGTACGCCATGTACCAAATAAAACCAACGGAACGATATTTTATTTCTCTATTATACGTAAGAAATTACTAATTCAAGCGGAATATTCGACACTTATGAGTACTCGCATTTACTACTCACAAACTTTTCTCTGAAACCTCATGAGCTCGTCAAAGTTTAGACTTAAGACGCTAAATTAAAAACAACAAATGTGTTATCTGCATAAAATATGTTCGGAGTTTCGACAGTGCTCAGAGGGAAATTAAATATTTTCCACAGGCGAAGTTTATCGTTCAATTTTAATGGTAGAACAACTCCACATTTGCAAACAAAATATTTGAAACGGTCACAAGTAATACCACAAATATTTTTTATTCGGTATTCCAAATACTTAAACATATGCCGAAATCCCCTATGTGGAAGTCAGATTTCTCACTAGTGATATTCACATTTCTATATACCACAATTTTAATGACGTGTCGACAGAGATATGTCCAAAACGTTACAACTTTTGTTGAACACTGTAACAGCTTTACCACCATCAGTATCACCATTTACTTTTGACACTATTCGAACAGATCCCGGTATTCTGGTACTTGTAATTAAGACCCCTAAGGCACATAATATAGAGCCCCCCACAATAAGATACCAATTTTATGCCCTGGAACAACGAACTGAAACAATAATTAATGGCCACACAAGCATTTGTTTCAGTATGGGACCGAACCTTTTCACAGCGGAGTTGTTAACCAACTCCACCATCAAAGATGTGTATTTTCAGTATTGTACTAATATTCCAAAGCTCTCAATTTAAATCATTTTAATTATTCTAGTGGTCCCAATCCCCGATGAGCGTCGCAGGGGGGGCAGCGGAGTCCCCGCCCGAGGGTTTCAGGAGAGCTGCAAGGGGATCCTTCTCTGCCATCGTCGATCTACTAGCTGCAACTGCGAATCTGGATCAGCATCGTGTAAGTCCCTTGTCTTTGTAGTAGGTTAAGACCAATGGTATGGTAAGTTGACATGACAAGACACATAGTATAGAGAACTGATGGGTGATAAAGCTAAATGGTTATCGAGAGGACGCTATTTGTGGACTATGCAGCGACGGGATTAGGCGTCGGATTATACTCTACTACTATTTACTGGTGGTAGGTCTCTCATATGTGCGAGGCCATCTGAGTAGGTACCACCGCAATGTCTATTTCTCCCGTGAAACAACACTGCTTAAATGCACTGTTGTGTTTCGGATTGAAGGACATTGTAGCCAGAGCAACTACTGGACATATTGAGACTTAACATCTTATGTCTCAGGATGGCGAGCGCAGTGGAATGTTTCTACTGTTTATGAGCGGTCGTATCGCTTACCATCAGGCGAACGGCTTGCTCGTCTCGCCATTCACTGCAATAAAAAAAAAAAAAAAAAAAAAATACTCATTAGGCACTCAGAAAAAAAAAACTGTTTTGGCTGGCTTGACCCAGCGACCACTTAAGTTCTCTGCCACAGGTAAATTCCCAATTAGTATAAGATGAAATATTTTGCCGGCTAACTCGCTGCAATTAAGGTAAACTAAGCTCTTTAGAAACTTCGTATGAAGCGAGAAACTGGGTCATTATTTCTGAATTTAAAAACTTTCTTTTGTTTCTTTTTCTGTTATTAATAAGGAGCTAACAGGTGAAAACCAACAACAATTATATATTTCTAAAAAGGTTCGTTTCTATCTACGAAAGGTCGCGTGTTTATTTTCCTTTTAATTTCCGCTGCAAAAGGGCAAGATTGTCGCTATTTATAAACAAAACATAGCTTCTATGTTACACTTAAGTTACCTTTTACCTTAGCAAAGGAACAAACTAGCTGAACAGGGTCAAACGAATGGCTTTGCTATCATGTTTTTACGGTGAGCAAGTTTGCCGGAGGCTCAATACAGTGGAGTGCATTCGAACTTCGTTTCGAATCAATAAATCCCCCATAACCATTTCTAGAAGCTGGCTATGCACATCCAAACACTAGTAGTATCTACCACTAGTGACTCCCATAAACATCTCTCTATGAGTGGCAGTAACATTTGCTTCAGGTGAGCCGTTTGCCCGAGCAACGTAATACTCGTAATAGCGCAAAACTACTAATTAATGTTTCTTTTTTTTTGTTAATTCCTCACAGCTTATTTTATTAATGAAATGAAAAATGTTAAAGACTTATAGGATGGCATAAAACCTATTAATAGTAGATATAGATCAAGTATGATGTCAATAACATCAACCAAGTATGTCCAACTGAATTCGATGCTCGCTAGGGGACACCCGGATTTGAACCGGGGACCTGCGCTACCCCTGAGCTATATCCCTTTATAACAGGGGTGGTTAAATACTATATTGAATTGTATTTGAGTTCGAAATATATATAAAGAAATACATAATACACATAAATTACATATAAACAATCAGGGGTCAGCCGGATTTGAACCAGAGACCTCTGGAACTGCAATCGAATACTCTACCCTGTGGCTCTACCCCTGAGCTTTATTCCTAGATAACCGAGATAATAAAACATCACAATGAAATATGTTTCAAATTGCAATATTTTTTAAAATCAACTTATTCCAAAACAAAACGAACAATAGGGGACACCCGGATTTGAACCGGGGACCTCTCGAACTGCAGTCGAATGCTCTACCCCTGAGCTATATCCCCATATAACATAATGATGAAATAACGTATTTTCGTGCGTTATGTCGAGCGCAATATGGAAAAATCATGTTAATGAGATAGCAATAAACTTGAATATACTATAATACTCAAGATTCCTTCCGTATCATCATCCATACTTTACTTATCTAAATATTACTGCACATTGGTTCACAGGGACTAGCGGATCCACGCAATCATTTATTTATTTATTACGATGAAAAGCGATACAAACAGGTCATTCGTCTGATGGTAAGCGAGATGAACGCTCATGAACAGTCGCGAACCTAAACAACACCTTGAATTACAAAGCAATGACTGAATGACATTGCGCTACCCATCCGGAGACGATTGTACAATTCTGCACTTCAATAAACAAAGATAGACATAAATATTTATCTTACCTAGCTATCTATAAATATTTGCACCATATTTTTTTTATCTTTGTTTCCTGAACCACAAAATGCATCGAAACATCTAATGAAACATGCTTGTTATAGATAGATATATTAACGAGAACGGCTGTGGAAACATGAGCTAATTCTTACTATGAGAAGCCACTGCTGATGTATAAATCACGGCAACTTGAGACTTCTCGACCCCACAACCACTAATATTGCATGGAAAACCTGCGTATTTTTCGCTAGAATTTTTTACAAACATTAATAGTAGTAATAGTAATAGTAACACCCAACAGTCACATACATAGTCCTGACCCCACACTAAGATCGAGTATTGTGTCGTGAGTATCAGAAACTACGAGAGACTTCAGTCTCACAAACACCCAGATCCGAAAGAAATATTTGTGGGCCGCACAAACATTTCTCTCGGTGCATGGATCGAACCCGCGGCCTCCCGTTTCACTGACAGCGTCTAACCGACTGAGCCACGAAGGCTGTCTAATAGTAGGCGTTAGTCGTACATGTTCGGCATTTGGCGACCCGCCTGCAAAAATTACGTTTTTAATGGCTAGTCAAGTCAATGAGAAAATTAATTAATGGGTACTAGCACTATAAAATTAATATTATTTGTTACATTGTAGTGGCACTTTGAAATCGGTCTGTTTTTTAATTATTTTTTATATTCGTTTATCAACTATCACACCAGCACGCAATGCAATCAACCGAATTTACTGTGGAGCGTTTCCAGCAGTCTGATACCACATATTAGCTTGTTTTGAAATTCGCAAGCCCATTTTCTTTTTATTTTACAATTGAACCAAAGCCTTTCGTTTTGAGAGAAGATATTATGGGTAATAATAATAATACTTCTGAAGTGCCATATTACCAGTATGTTCCCCAACCAGTTCTTGAAAGTGGTCATGAAACGTTGTACTGGGATCGATCTGTTATCACAGACAGGACTATTGTTGCCAATAAGCCTGATATTGTGATAATAGATGGTATGGCGCGCCGGGCTATACTTGTTGACGTCGCCATTCCGCATGACGATAACCTCGTCAAAGCTGAAAAAGATAAAATGTCTAAATATTTAGATTTAGCACACGAGGTTACCGACATGTGGGATGTCGATTCAACAATTATAGTCCCGATTGTCGTTTCTACTCATGGGTTGATACCAAAGAGCCTCGACCAACACCTACAGAGGCTCTCAATTGGCTGTTGGGTCATAAGTAACGTGACCATACGTCCCGCTTTGGGCGGGACAGTCCCGCTTTCAGGAAGAAGTCTGTCCCGGTATCTGCCTGAAAGTAACGCACCTATCGAAAGACTTTTTTCTTATATTATCAAATATGGACAAGTGATAAAACAGATGAGTGTCGCAGTAATTAAATTTATTTTGATAACGAAAATAAATATAAATAAATCATGTACCGAGTTCTACAAAATACAAAAATACGATTTTGATTATTATTTTATGTTATTCAATGTTCTATGATAAAAACTTGTAAAACACTAAAAACTGTATTAATATTATTATTTAATTCCACTGATGTCCCGCTCAGGCACAAAAAATAAATGGTCACGTTAGTCATAAGCCAAATACAGAAGGCAGTATTACTGGACACGGCACGCATTGTGAGGCGGTTCCTCACTTTGACTCCCTAACCGCCGGTGGCTTGGGTCTTGAGCTTCACCACCGGAGGGTAAATAAATTATTTTTTATATTTTTATATGTATATTTTTTATAATTTATATATGTAAAAATAGAAAAAATACGTTTAAAGAAATAAAGAGAAATAATAATAATATGATATATTTTTAACTAATTTATAGGATTTAAATTGAAATACTAACATAATTAATTATTAAATACACTTATAATCTGAGGACTTTACGATCGATTACTTTACTTCTGAAATCTTTTACCTGTGTATTCGGTTTGCAAAAAAAATATTTAATTTATAATGTTGCTAAGTGCTTAGTTTAGCGTAATAAACTAATTGGAAACTAAAGTGATTTAATATGAAAATAAAATCAGGATTTGCTATTTTTTTACCTGTATAGATAGATAAAAAAGGAATAAGAAAACAAACAATAAGTATTCAGTGAAGTAGGCTCTAGGGTAGAGTCTAGGCAGTAGATTAACTTCATGCCTAGCTCTGCATTTTAATTTACATTGACATTCATTAGTTTAGCATAGAAGAACAAGAAATAAAAAAGTAACTCCGCCTACTTCATGCGTTCCCGGTACTTACAATTCCATCTGGTCGCTTTTTTCGATGTCAAAATAAAACTCTCATAAATGTTCAAACGTGTCAACCTTCGATCGTCTCAACAGAAGTATAACTTCAAAAAATATTGCCAATGAAGGGGACACCCGGGTTTGAACCGGGGACCTCTCGATCTGCAGTCGAATGCTCTACCACTGAGCTATATCCCCGATGACGTTGATATCAGAATAATGCAATAAGTACTATTTTTTATATATATTAATAATATGTAAAAAAAATAGTAATTAATGATGCCACAATATAAATGATAACGAAATATTTTTATCTTTAAATATTCAAGTACTATTTAGTCATTTCTTTATGTTAGCTTTGATAACAGTCTTATTCATAGACAGTTTTAAAGTTGTGAATACAGTTTTTTTTTTGTTCTTGCCCGGCGTAATGACCACATTGCACCTGATGGTAAGCGCAAATGCCGTCCAGGCAGAGTATCAATTGGCATCAGTCGACAGTCCCATGACAATAGATACAACTATGCTGGCCTGCTAAGAAGCATGCCTGCTAAGTTCGAGCTAAGAAGACAAAACATTCGTTTTGTTTTAATCATTAATTATTATTAAGTGTTTTGTTGTTTGTCAAAGTTTAGAACTTTGTTTGTTTAAAAGATTTACCCAATCGGGTCAGCCGTTTTTGAGTAATCGATGAACATACAATAAAAGAGTCTGCATTGGGAACCTCCTATTTTAAAGTTGGTTAAAAGAGTATATTTTCAAACAATGGTTATTGCCGGGTTGGATATTTAGGTCGACTACTAGAGATAAGTAAATAAATTTATTTACGAAGGGTCAATGGTCTGTACCACCTTGATCGTTTTACAAGCCACCCAACTTTCAAAGCGCAGTTAATTATACGCGCTGTGAAACCTAGGGCTTCGGGTTCGATTTCCGTACCAAGCTAAATGTGGATACAAACCACAAATAACAATTTATTGCGCACGTTTAAAGAAAGAAAGAAAAATGAATAGAAAGCGAAAGTGGACTTTGTAAAAATATGACTTACATCGTAATGTGGATTGATGACTACAATTAAGTGTTGGGTTGAGTGTTTTTTTTTATTGCTATTAATGACGAGACTAGCAAGCCGTTCGCCTGATGGTAAGCGATACGACCGCTCATAAACAGTAGCAACATTCCACTGCGCTCGCCATCCTGAGACATAAGATGTTAAGTCTCAATATGTCCAGTAGTTACTCTGGCTACAATGTCTTTACATAAATTCATAGAGTATCAGAAAGATCTAAGGGATAATACTCGAAGTTGGAAAAATAAAAAACTTGTATGTACAATTCGTGTTGAAAATGCATGTCAGGCGTATGGATAATGAAACGATGGCATTTGCTTTTATTATTTGTATAATTGTCATTTTATTAACTTCGATCCCACGCCGTAATTGTGTCGTTGCCTATAAATATTTTTCTGCATCTTTAACAAAAAAGTAAGTCACAGGGGACACCCGGGTTTGAACCGGGGACCTCTCGATCTGCAGTCGAATGCTCTACCACTGAGCTATATCCCCAGTTGACATATGCGTCGAAAAACTGAGTCATATGTTTGATATTAAAATATACTAAACATTTTGCGTAGGCAGTGTAGAAGTGAATAAGCGATTACCCAGTTTGGAGCGGAATAGACTGCGGAATCGGAGGTCGCGTGTTCAATCATGAAACGCAGATCTCGGAATTTTCTAAAGTAAAATAAACTTCGAAGAAAATAAATAAACAAATTGTCTGGCATTTGAATTGATTACTATGAAGAAGGTAGAGAACCTTAATATTGCTTTGGTTTATTTCAAGATTTCACGTATACACTTACTTTGAATTCTTCACTGTAAACAAAAATCTGACGTAATAATTCATTCGTAGGAGTATATGAAATTGCAAAACACTTTTAGATAATCTTAAAACCTAAAATGTTCAGTATTGTGAACAGAAATAGAAACTGTATCAATTATAAAGCGCATAATCAAGTTAAAGTAGGTATGAAAATGCAATTTCAACTGGGGCTGCAATTAAGTATTTATAGTTCTATGAAGCGAGTAATAAGCTCTGCGTCCTGAAGTTGCCAACTCGCTCACTTTACCCTGCTTCTGAGGGCTCGTTGTGAAGTTTATAAACTCCATACTTATAAACATACGGAGGTGGGTTGATTAATGAGATTTGCGATGTAAATATTGCAGCTTAGGTACCCACTGCATGTCTTATTTTAACTGTAAGCTGTTTTTGGTGTAGTACATACCTACATTATACATCAATTTACGCCTTTGCTTCAAAAGGGATTAGAGGTGCTACTAGGATACTCACTGTCGCCTTCTATGTTTTGTCACACGATGGGGGTGTATCATATGGTCACATGGTTGGTCTAATGGTAGCGAGTGGTCTTGGATTCGACCTGAACATCACGACGATCTATTTGATGTGTGTTTTCAGTTTGGGAATATTGTACAAGTTTCCCAGTATGTTGAATGTGTGCCCTATGGCGATAGGCTTGCCAACTGTTACATCTTGGAGTTGAGGTGGTCAAACTGTGGGTGGCGGTAATGCCTTTAGTGCAGCCTCTCCTAGGACATAGTATAAATGCGTGTGCGCAAGCGCAGGCTTGTACGTTGAAATTTCTCGTACTTATTATGAAAAAGATACGCTATCATTGTCGCATATTTGGTTCTTGAATCAGCACTTAATATCCTCAATATTAAGTGTTGATTCATACAAAATTGTTTGCTTCCATAAAATATTCTACACTACTGTAGATGGCTTATCAAAGCATTAAAAATGCAATGCTTACACAATAAATTATGTGTTAGAGCGAATTTTATGTTTAACATTAAATAGCTGACGTAGCCTAGATGATGTAATCTGCGATGAAGCAATCTGTTAGGGAATTGTTTTGGGTCGATTAGTAACGATTGCTGAATGCGACTATAGTAACAAGTATATATGTATTAATATTATTACATTGTTAATTGTATATGATAGCCTTTATGCAGAATTAATCCCTTACACCTCTAGGTATCTTACCTACCTGCTTCAATCGGCTTTCTTTTATTTCACCTTATTTGAGAATAGGATCAACCTAGAGAATTTTATAACAGTAGCGTAGATATACATAAATAACACCCAACAGTCACATACATAGTCCTGACCCCACTTTAAGATTGAGTCTTCTGTCGCGGGTAACAGGAATTACAAGAGATTTTTCGGTCTACAAACACCCAGACCCGAAAGAAATATTTGTAGTCCGCACAAATATTTTTCTCGGTGCGGGATTGAACCCGCGGCCTCTCGTTTCTGTCTGTGAGGCTGTCATATAAAAACAATATTTAAATTTCTGAACATTCCAATACTCCAGAATCCAGATTATTATAACAAATAATATTATAACTATATCAATTATGTTAATTTTATCATGTCATTAACTAAACGATCATTTTTGACGAACCAGCTCATAATGCATTATTTGATTGCGTTCATTTGATGATGAAAATAAAACATTTGAGTACCTAGAAATCAAAGCATTTAAGATTAGATAATATTTTCACTCTGATTAAACAATCACTATCTTTTGAGATCTAAGATAAGTTTCCGGTCATACAAAATAGAAACAAAAAACAAGAAATTCAAAAACATGCGGTATGTAAGCAGTGACATAAAATTTTCCGTGAAATATGTAACAGCTGGAAAATAAAAAAGCGGTACTTTTGCATTTCCTGTGCCTTTCAAATCCTATATCAAGTTCCATGGAAACAAAAACATCAAAACCAACGTCAGCTGTTGATTTTCTATAAGATAGTACTAGGCACCATGTCAGTTGAGTCAATCCATTGTTACTGTAACGACCTAAGCCAAAGCTCTGCTAAAATAGCAGTAGATGAACCGACAGGTCGACGACGCCGCGACAGACTCAAAAAAATCTGGCGTGGCGGACCGACCTGGGTACTTTCAAGGCCATCTGGCTTGAAATCTCTTTACCTTCACCCAGCAGTGGGATGAAATAGGAAAACTACCAAAAAAGAGGATCAGACATCATTTGTACGTATAGAACATAGGTAGATACTAGAAAACATATTGATACCCGACACACAGCTGTACTCGACACTCAATTTACCCCTGATCCTTCCATTTAAATCCGACCATTAGTAGAAGGCATACACAATGAACACGACGTGGATCTTCATTAATCATGACTCGTTCACAACGCTCTGATGAAATTGGATCACTGGCCGATTAAACGCCGTCCGGCCGACTCGATATGCCAGCTATGTCATGAGACACGAACATCCGAATACCTACGTGAAGGGAACTTGATAGCCTATTATGATGTTCCTTTGGACGTCATGTGGGTTGTTATTGCTTTTTAAATGTCTGTAGTTGAATGGAGCAAGAATTTAACAATTATATTAGGACATTGGGAATGATGCAAGACATCATTTAATTATTTATTTTTTTATTATCCAAATAATAAAGATTATCCATTTCAAATCATTTGTAATGTTGTAAAATATATTGTGTTGAACTCACATACAATAACGGAAATCCTGTTAATAATAGAAAATGTATTTGCTTATACCAGCATTATGAATATGGATCGTGACTATGATTGTGTACAGTATTAAATAGACCTCATGCCAATTACGGATACATTATTCATTTCGGCGGTAGTGAAAGGATAGACAGAAGATCAACACTAATATATTGATAATATATTAACATCACATCGACGACTCCAGGAATTCTAGATGTTGATAGGTGAGGGCAATTCCTTTACTTCAATTAAATTGGTTGCTTTTGTAGTTCCAGTGCTATAAAAATAACTAGGTCATATCTAACAACTTAAATGTGCATAACTTAGTTCACGCAAACATTTCACGTTCTAATTTTGCTGCATTATTATCGCAAGCAATTTCCAACGCGTCGACTTCGACTACATGCGGTTGATGTAAGTTACGTGCATAATAGCGCTGTAAGAAAACAAACGCTATAGCTACATTCGGGCTTGTTATTTTAGTTAAAACGTCCCTTACAATTTAACCTAATATTGTTGAGCTTTATACCAATTCAATCTTCTCTAGACTGGCATTGTGTTAGGTGTTAGAAGGCATTAGAAATATAACACAAACATTTTGAAAATAATACAAAAATTGTGTCGTTCGAATCAACAGACACAACTCATAACCACGAATTCCCTAATACGCAGTTCATTTGCATATATACTTATAAATAGAAATTGTCTAACCAAACTATTGTAACAAAATAAAATCGAACCTCAGGTATCTACCTCGACAATCGTTACCCAACCACACTTGACGTGGGACGGCAGAATCCAATAATGGGTCATACAATTAACGAGGTTCAGGCCCCTTTACCTGCTCTTATTTCGTGCCTGTAGCACCTATACATTATTCATGGAAATGTACTGGATTACCGGATTCCGCGCCTTGGGGTTTTCTTACTAATTGGTGTTGCGGAGCCATGCTTCGTTTTGACATACAAAGATGACGAAATTGTAATTTATTTATAGGTCTGGATAAGCTATGACTTTAGTGTTTTTTTTTTTGTTTTGTTTATTGTAATATGTATTAAATTAATATGGGGAGAGTAAGAGAGGTCGGGTTAAAAATAATTTCAGAAGGTTAACTAACACAACAATAAAGTGATTGCAAAAATAATATATTCTATCAAAGAATTCTTGAGCTTTAAGTAAGTTGAGTAAAAGTTTAAGCACAATCTACATTATCTTATGACCCGCAAAGTACCGCGGTAATTTGTAATCGGCTCGAAGGACCCAAAAATAGTTACATCTCCCGCCTTTAATGATACCACGGTAATAATTATTTTGGCGGTATTTCACACCATATCACTACTAAGTTCGAAAGTTCATTAATTGTTCGACTTTTAGCTTCAGTTAACAAAGACAATTTATTATAATTTCCCACACCTGAGATTGTTACTTGTGGGAGTAACGATTGTGTTATTGATCTACTTAATATGAGTAAACATGTAATGAAAATCTACGGTTATTGTAATATTCCCATTTCCAATTCCCAATGAGATCACGTATCCAAAAACACCTATTGTTCATAAATGCTCACATATAGACGAACCAAAAATAAGCATTAGTGTTTCGGACAAGGGGCCCTACTATATTCATCCGAAACGAAGTTCGAAACTTGGGATGATAGAAAACTATGGATTTACCACCCAAAAATGACGATATTTAAAAAATCATAAAAAATAATTGTCGCGTTTCTATGCGAAATTTTTAATTGCATTGTGTTTGTAGCCACTAAAACTACCACCCGGCTTCGTTTTCGGTAGCAGTCTTGAGATACCCGGTATACGATACGAATGTACCTACATATACTTATGGTCGTTATTGACTCATGGTCGTAACCATAGACTTATATTTACGATGTACGTTATACAAATTCGAACTTTTAGAGAGTAGATACATTCGTATCGTATAAAAAACTTCGATCGTCCGAAGTTTCGAACTTCGTTTCGAATGAATATAGTAGGGCCGAAGGAGACGTGCTTGTGACAATAAATATTAATTTAGCCAAATTGAAACTGTCGTCGTCGCAAACCTGCCACGTCCTTTTATTTAATAAAAATATAAAACACTCTCAATTACAATAGAGGCAGTTAATTAAAATATTGAAAACTTAGTCTCACTCCTGTTTTACAATAGTGTGTTGAACTTCAACCTAATTAACAAATGTCAAGTTATACAAATTAATGCCTACCTACATCAACACATATCGACAGCAGCAAAGTCAATTTCCTGCCATAATATCCATTTCCCAAGCGGCGGGGCTCATTCGATTGCCTGCTCCAGCGGTTTGTCGGTCATGGGGAATTATTCTAAGATCGTTCCAGCCCCACGCAGCTTTGCATGCAAATTAGTGGTTTATTTAAACGTTAATACGAATGGTAGATAATATCAGAGGTAAATAACAAGATTCCATAATATACAACACACACCAGGGTAACCTGAAAGGGCAGCTAAGTAAACTGGCATAACTTTGTGAAAAGAGATAATTATTATCTGTTGCCAATAGGTGTAGGTAGAACGATATGGAAGTCATCGCAATTCCATCAAGTGCAATACAGGTACTCTGAGGCCAGGATTAAAAAATAATTTATACTCAGAGAAATCCTTCATCTTCAATTCATAGGTAATCAATTTAAGTAATAAAAGTCGAGAGATCTGCATCTGCATCTGATCTTGCACTTCTTTAGAACCCACGGTATTACGTAATAAATAATTACGTAATATATACGTGTAATTTACCTTTTTCGTAAGGTACGGACTAGGTATTTGAAAATAAAATATTTTTAGACTTTTAGAATGTCATGTTTGTACATGACATTTTATTATTCCGTAACACCCATATACGTCTCAATGCAGAGCAAGGGCCTCCTCTACAATCGAGAGTATGATTGAGAGCGGTTAGGTCATATAGTCTACCACGTCGGCCTACTGCAGTTGGTGGAATTTACACACCATAGAAATTTAACGGTGAAGGAAAACATCGTTATTTAACCAGCGCACCAAAGCGATTTTATTATAAACATGCCCAAAATAACCGGTTTCAATATTGTTGTTTTATTGATTTTGCCGGCACGTGCCAGTTCCACCGGAAGCTGCGAAAGTTCCGGTCATGTCACTCCATTTGTGTCACAGCACGCGCTTCCGGTCACTCCATTACAGAATACGTGGCGGACAAGTAGCCGTGCTAACTATATTCTGCCTTTGAGTTAGTATTACAATTTAAACCCCAAGTTTGTGATATCGCGTAACGGGTACACGATCTGACATGTTTGGTGTGGTTTCAACTTTTAGACTTCACTAGAAATTTAGAATCTGAACCTAAGACTGGTAAACTTACCTACATACGCAAACTTACGCCTTGTTCCCAGAAGGGGTAGGCGGAGGTGACAGGACACCCACATTTCGCCTTGTATGTTCCATCCCACGATGTGATACGTATATCAACACTGCTACCGAAAACGAAGCCGGGTGGTAATTTAAGCGACTTCAGACACAATGTAACAATTTTGCAAAAAAAGCGACAATTTTATGTTTGTTATTTTTTTCCTATGGCCATATTTGGGTGGTAAATACATGTTTTTCCTAAAATAATAGTGTATACCCTTTTATTTATAAATACTCTAAGGTATAAAAGAGTTTAAATTATTATTTTAGCAAAAAATATGGATATATGGATAACTATGGATTTACCACCCAAAAATGTCGAAATTTTAAAAAGTCATTATAAAATATTTGTCGCCTTTCTTTGCTAAATTTTTAGTTGCATTGTGTTTGTAGTCACTAAAACTACCACCCGGCTTCGTTTTCGGTAGCAGTCTTGATATAGGTACCCAGTATGTATTTGGCACAAATTCCTGACTTCGGGCTAATATTAATATAAAAATCCATAGCACTCGATGATAGCACTAGTAAACTTGATTTAAAAACGCATCAAAATCCGTTGCGTAGTTTTAAAGATTTAAGCATACAAAGGGAAATAGGGACAGAGAAAGCGACTTTGTTTTATACTATGTAGTGATGATAACGATAATACATTTATTCCTTATAAACCAAAACATAAATATAATTTTTCAGGACCAGTCTGACGGCTCCACAACACCTCGCGCCAATGACAAATCCGGCGGTCATTCTCCCGCTGCTGTTGAAGGTAAATATTCTGAAACTTGCTGATATTTACTGAAATAGGCTTGTATTGGTATATACTGGTGGCTCGCATACATATATTCATATAATTGATAGATGATACCTATAACATCTCCGTGGCTATCGCACCTCTCATCCAATTAATTTCCGTCATTATGGAGCATAATGAGCAACCCATATTTTTATAACGGAAGTTTCTGACCAGTAGAATCATTAATAATTTATTCAAGCATGTAATCATTTATATTGCTCACTATACATCAGCAACAGTACTCCATTAATGAGGTGAATTTATCTATATACGTACATATAAATAAAATTGAAGTGTCTATTTTAAGTGTGAAAATAAAAAAAATGTCCCACTACATATCGTTATATACACGTTACCTGTGCCGAAAATGATATTTTAAAAATTTTTGTCTGTCTGTTTGTTCCGGCTAATCTCTGAAATGGCTGGACTGATTTTGACGGGACTTTTTTGTCAGGTAGCTGATATATACAAGGAGTAACTTAGGCTACATTTATTTTAGAAAAAATCTTTTATTTTAGTAAAATAAAGTAATGTTGCAATGCCCGCGCGCATGCCACCACTGGGCCGTCACGTCGGGCGCCTCCCACCAACGAATCAATATCACATTTACAAAATATTGTATATAAAGAAAATTTTCAATAAAGCTAATACAAAAAAACTGAAAATAAATGTGTAACGGGAGTTTACCGCCGCTCGCTAAGAGATGGCGCCACCGTAGAATTAGATCGTGATATGGTTTCGTTACAAAGGTAAATAAAAATGCAAAAAACAAAAAAAACTAAATAAACAATACTCCACATAATTGCCCACTTTCATTTTCGATCCATTCTATGATTTTTGGTTGTCTGGAAGAGATCGCTCATAGCGATAAGACCGCCTATTGTTCACTTTTTTGTAAGGTCTCTCTATGTTATTTTTTTTTCTTTTCTCTGTAATTTGTGGTGTTCAATAAAGTGTTGTGTATCTGTATCTGTACTTATAAACTAATTAACTTTTTTGTTAAATTCCACGCAGACGAAGTCGCAAGCACAGCTAGTGTAAAATAAATACGGGTAGATAGTAGGTACCTTTGTCTTATTTAACACTACAAGTTTCAGATAAGTTTACTTTTCAGGTAGGTTTAGGTGAGTGTTATAGTGAGCGAATGTGCTTTTAGTCTACAAATCGCTACGTATAAGTAATAAGCAGTTGCTTGTGTTCTAAAATATAGTGCTAGGAACCTAAAACTCCTAAGTCATTTTGAGGTAACGGCATGTCTGTGGCATTGTAGAACCCAGGAGCAGCGGTAGCCGCTATCAAGTGGGCTGTTATCTCGTCTACCTATATTATTTGTAAATACTTCACATAACTACTGGCGGTAGGTCTCTCATATATGAAAGGCCGCCTGGTAACACTTACATCACCACAATATCTATTTCTCCAACCAAACAACATATACAAGTAAATGCACTGTGGTGTTTCGGTTTGAAGGTTATTGTAGCCAGAGTTACTGGACGTATTGAGACTTAACATCTTAGTTCTCATGATGGCGAACACAGTGTAATACCAAGCATTGCTT
Source organism: Hyles vespertilio (assembly GCA_009982885.2). Taxonomy (NCBI): domain Eukaryota; kingdom Metazoa; phylum Arthropoda; class Insecta; order Lepidoptera; family Sphingidae; genus Hyles; species Hyles vespertilio. Next base: position 3,118,897 of record CM042824.1, read on the forward strand.
TGTAATTAAAGGTGTTTGTAAACAGTCGTAAAGCTTACCATCAGACGAACGGCATGCTCGTCTCGCCATTTATTGCAATAAACAAACATGAACAAACCAAATATGAAAGGATTGAAAGCAAATAATGATGAAGATATGGATGATAGCGTCAGTATCGCCCACATAGGAAATCCTTGATAATTATTTGGAATCTCCGTGGAACACGTGCCGAGCCAGCCCGGCGCAAAGGCATAGCAGCCATATCATTAAACCGCTACAAGCATAGATTTAGTATAAAACATAGATCGGCAATGTGAAAGAGATAGAATAATTTAACTCATATGTTAAAGCGAGATGCATGATGCGAGACCAAACGTTTACACAGAAGTAGCCTGCAGTGACCCACAGTCGAAATATGTCAAACTAAGCGAGCAACAAAAATCGCTTATTTTCATAATTTATTTAATTTTACAGTACTTGGTTATATTTATTAAACGTAGTTTATTATAGTGCATTGTGCCAAGGTGTGGTTCATGCAGGCGTAAAAATCTGAAATAATTAAAATTTTCACAGGTACCGGCCACTTTTGGACAATACTATTTTGTGACGATATTATAGAATTAAATGGAAATCTGTGTATACATATCGGTAGAAAAGAATATAGTATTTCATTATACAAATACGCTGAAAGCATCCATTACGTATAAAAAATAATATCAAATACGTGAATTTACAATAATTTCAACCAAAAGTTGCTAGGGATTGACTGACAGGTTCGATCAATAAAAGGCTGTCGATAAAATAGTCGATGACAACACATGTTTCCCTACATTTTTATGGAGCTATAGTATGTTGTGATAGTGTGCATTCTTCTTCTTCTACCTGGCGTTATCCCGGCCATAATTCCCCGGCCCTTATTATCGTATTCATTCTACAATATTAGTTATTACTTTACTTTTTCTCATTTTTTTATATTTGTGGAATAGTTAATATAACACTTCATGTGTGTGATTAATGAATTAAGAACCTGTTTCAGTCTCTGCCAAGAGGCTGTCAATTTATATAATAGTAAAACAAGAACATATTCGATATTATTATAAAATATGCGATACTTCTATGCACAGTATGATCGTCCAAACCTTAAAGCAACATTATTCATTTATCATAACATTAGGTATAGGTTTAAAATTTATAATTCTCTTAGGAAAAACATTAATTTAGGTGACGTGATCGAGAAAAGCTTCATAGTTTATTAAACTGTCTCTTTCTTCAGCCACAGGAATGCGACTAATGAACATAGGCCTTCCACAAGAATGTCTACATCAGTTTGTTGTAAGCTGCCTGCATCCAACGACTTCCTACAAGCTCCTCCGTACACCTCCAACGCGGCCTAGCAGGCGTCCAACCATTGGCTTATATTCTACCGATAGACGAGGCGCGTCATAGAAACTATTTGTCCCGTATTTGTCAAAAGCTCAGTAGCGACATCTAGTACGTTTACTTGAATATTACAAATTATGATCAAAGATTATTAGACAGATAAGACAGTTCATGTCAATAATAGCTTTGCCTAAGATACTGCCTAAGTATAAATACCGTCATAGCAATAATATATTTGCAATGTTTTTTTTTATTTACGTGAATAATTAATGGAAATGATGTAAATGAAATTAAATACTCTTACAAGTGTACAAGTCTGTCAAGCAGTCAATCAGTGTACAATCAGTCTGACATTTATTATAATAACATTTATGAATTTTTAACAAGCTGATACAAAAATGACTACCGCATTTGGAATATCTGAAATCTTCGTGTCGAAAATAAATTGAACAAATATAGGTATGTTCTAATGGCAGCCACTTATATCCATTCCAATAATTCTGGACAAATATTATAGAGATCTCCTTTTTTCGTAACCGACGCGGAAGAATATAAAACAATTTTAAATGGTATTAGTCTTCAATAACAATGGGTTCGAATAGCCCATTAAGTAATTCATATTAAGAAATGGGGTCTAAATACTACCCACTGTTTCAAAACATACATACAACACACATATTTTGAGTTATTAATTAACAACATATGATTAAAATAAAATACTGAAATCAATTTGCAACTACATCCTTCCTACATATTTGTATTTGTAATGTATTCGAATAGTTTATGCCTATTTGGTCCACTGATATGAATGTCCCTTGAATAATCTATATCTTACATAGTTCGTCTCTCTCACTCGACGGGCAATTTTTATGCGCGGAAATGAGATACACGATTAAGGAGCTCACCTTGTATTTTAACGAGCTCTAAAATATATTTAATCCATTAATAAATAAAAGATCTGTATTATCGGCATTATTCTGCAATATTATATCACTTACGTTGTATTCTTTAATTATATTGTAACTTAAGAAAATTTCGCTGTCGGTTTGACGGTGAAAAGTCAAAATAAATTACTTATAAATATAAACAAAGAGGCGTACTATTGCGCGGCCGTCACGCGGCAGACTGATTCGTGTGCGGTGCATGCACCGCACTTGGGTGGGACACGTTTGTTACAAAGAACGTCTTATCTAGTGTAACATTGATATCGATGCGTCCAACACTTCCCAATGTGTTACAAGTCAATTAATTGACTTAAATAAGCATTTTTTTTAACTCTAGTATAAATATATAATAATATATATAGTATAATATTTTTATAGTAAAAATGTGTTTCTTAGACTTACGCGAATGTTACTCATTGAAAAAAACTAATAATCACGGATTTTGTTGCAGACTGAGTCCACCCTGTGACTACGAAAGGTGTAAAGTAATCGAAACTTCGCGACGGGAAATTAAAAATGAAAAAAATAAACCGAAAATGCTAAAACTTCGTAAATTATAGTTTTATTTTAATAAAAGGTTTTTTTGTTCTCAGTTTAATTAGTATATGTACTATGTATACATCACAATGAAAAAAATAATTTTGTTCAGGTGAACATAAAGACCCATACAAAACATCTCAAACAAAATGTTTTCAAATAATATGACAATTTATCTTTATTTATTTGTGTGTTTATCAATCTGTATTGAAATAAACACACCAATAAGTTATAACATTTTATTTCACAACTACAGGCCGACAGCTATATCGATATCGATATGATAGTATCGAAAGTGCATGGTACACCACTATATGTCAAGCACACATGTAAACTTCACGCACACAATCGTAAATCAGTTTTGGTCGCGCTCAAAATGACACATTGCCGATCTATGTTCTATACTACATCTATGGCTACAAGAGAAGACGTGATGGTTCCATACTAGGTATAATCATACATGTAGTAATATTTATAATAGCATGAATGCATGCAGGTGGCGAGGTGGATAACGAGCGGTGATGGTCGGCCACTACACTACTCGACAGACTGGCACAGCGAGGATTTGCGGCAGACACACGATTAGCTCTACCTCCAACAGGTATGTATGATTATCCCATACTGTAATAGCGACACTAGAAATATCTTGTCTCTAATAATTAGCGTCCACCAGGTTTTGAATAGTTTTTTCTCCAATCAAAAAAAATCCTTTTAATGTTTGCTTTAATTCGGTTTCTGTGTTACAAATATCGTTAGAAAAGACTCTCGTTCAACCCTATGGTTCTCCCCTCCAAATCCTCCCAAGATTTGATGTCATTAATACTCAGTACACGTAGGACAACATTTAATCGTCATCTTTCAACCCACTGCATGTGGCCACTGTGGTATTTTAGTTTTTATTTAGCTTAAAATGGTACCTATTGTTGATTATAAAATAAAACACAACACCATTTTCAAAACTTTTATTACCAAAATCATATCCAACCACGTAATTGCAATTTTCAGGTTGTGCCCGCTACCGCGAGCTGTGCTACCGCGCGGCGCACGCGCACGTGTCCAGCGACGCGGCGCCTCGGAGCTGCGACTGCGCCAACTGCTCGGCGCGGCGCAACTCCGCGTCGGGACACCTGAGCCGCGTTCTCCTCGGTGCAGGCGCGGCCCACGCCTTCACTGACCAGGCCCATACCCGCCACTAAGGCAGACTAGCGCCCCAATATTGCTCACTTATGGGTTCATTGAGAGTTTAAGCTAGAGGAGGCACTGAGGACTGTGACATAACATTTACTAATTCTGTCTCCGTCACTATCTTCCCTGTCCTTCCATTTATTTGTGCGCAGCAAAATATTATGTACAGTTCCCGCTCTAGTATAACTCCGGCTTTACGTATAAAATTATTTCATTTTAAATTCAGAAATGCGTATTTTTATTACTATATGCAATTCCTGAATTCAAATATTAATATTAATGTCTTTTAAACTTAAGCACAAGGGTGCTGTAAACACATTTTTTAAATGTTTACGATATAAAATCTAGTCTGTTTCGCGCGTTTCCAATTGCTTATCAAATTACAATGTTGTAAACTTTACTCCTACCCTAAACTAGGCTGTCGAAGACTGTCTTTGCCTTTATCCATCAGAGGAACAATTGGTCAATTTAATGTCCAGATTAGATTTTAAGCCTGTTAGAATCAGCTTCTCTCCTAGTGCCTTACCGAAACCGCTTTGAGTAATAACTCAATCTTAAAACCATCAAATTTAAAAATCCCCGTTGTATCAACTATTTTGCTTACTTAACTCACCTTTTCAAAATATAAATGTCCTTTGCAGTCAAAAAATTGTGCGTTCTGTACTTATGCAAAATAAACAGTCTGTCCAGTATAATAGTAGTTAAGCTTAATAAATAATTGTCCTAAATTAATGAAATAATGTAAATAAATTAACTTTACACAATTTATTTAGATTCGTCTACATAATAAATTTTCCGTATAAACTATCAATAAGAACATCCTTTTAAACATCTAAAATCGAATATATAGATCGCTTAGGTGTAAGTAATAGGGAGGCCCACTATATGTATATCTATTGTCCTTTAAAACGCCATATTAAAAATTATTCTGCACGTGCTAAACATTTTAACCTCTTAATTTTAGATTAAAATTAGGCATATCTAAATAGTTATCTCTAAATATCTGAACCTAGCTTTGTATCAGTCATTCGGTGCATTCATATTTCCATTATAATAATGTACATTATATACTATTTTATATTACAATGTTAATAATACTAAACATTAATTTTAATTACATTATTACATATATGTGATCTATTTTTGATTGTTCTTATCCAATGCGGTTTTAAAAATGTACATTATTTATATACACAAAGTGTCAATTAAATTTCAGTATGAATAATGAGTAATCTATTAGAAATAATTCAATTATTATCTACGAAAATATTTAAAATTTACTTATGACATTCAATTGAATCGAACTTTTTGAAGGCACCATTTTAGACGTTATGATATTGCCAATTATATACCACAATTTAATTAACACTTTGTATGACAAGGCCTACCTACTCGCGTTATAAAATGTAATTTAAAGATATTCAAAAATAAAGTTTATTATAAAAATACAGATGTCAGTCTTTCGTTTGTCAGCGACTATTCAGGGAGCAAATATGAAGACAGGGGGAAGTCATACCACCACCGGCCGAGTGTAAAATAAAACTTATAATTATTAGTACTTTTATTGGAATAAACAGAATAAAACATGTGTCAATGGAGAGAAACAAGTTGAACTCGAGTGAGTCCATGTGACAAAAATTTCACACCAACCAGATTTAACATCATACGAGCGAAACTTTCAACTGAACCCTAAATGCTTTGTCATAACATGATTCCTTACAAACTTATGCTAAATTACATTATAGTATGATTTCATTTATCTGGACACTGTAATTTGTTCACGCATCTTATCTCACGAATTTAGTATCCTATTAGAAAATATAGCATTTGTTATGTTCAGTTTCAGCGCCAATAAGACGCACCATACATTATATCTTCCAAATACTATTCCCTAAGTGTAATAAAAATACAAAAATATAATTAGTTATAGTAAGACAGCCGAAGTAGACTTAAGTGTTAAAAATGAGCGATATGTTATAACATAACTATTATTTATTGGTGGGCGAATATAATAATTGGAAACTGCACGAGAATTTAACATTTCTCAAGCAATATAAATGACAACATAAAAATATACATTCCCAGAATTTCTGAACAATTTCTCGGAACCTCATGTGCTATGTATCAGGGATGTAATATAGAAAACGTATAAAATCCATAAGCTATTTAATTAAAGTAATTACAACTGTTAATTTAAAATCGAAGAGCACGTCTCACATTTAAATTGAATCAATCAACCAACAAGTCCATGCTACAAATACGTCCAAAAACGAAAAAGAAAGACGAAACTACCAACTAAATAAGTTTAAAAATTGGAGTCCGTAGGAAATCACCAAGTATATACAAGATACATTTTAACCGTACGTGTAAATAGGAACTAATAGGATATGATTTGCAGATCGAAAATACATAATGAAATGGCTACACCTACTTGCTTGCCAGGGCACTGCGAATTACTTGATATACATCTGCTTGATCACTTATCACAAGTACATATCATTGTACGTACAAAAATATTCTTGGTACGCCAGAAACTCAAATCCTTGAACCTTGAAAGAGTAAAAATAGAATTTCAATAGCTTTCAACCGAAATAATACATTACCAAACATACAATAGGTACTACTGTAATCAAATAGGCCAGGTATCCTTGCCTGCTACCTTTTCTCTGTTTCCTCCTTCATAGAAAGATCCAACAATTCCCCTTAGTGACTGTAATTTTGATTTTATTATTTGATCAAAATTTATTTAAATGTATTTGGACTTCAGTTTTATGGCGTACCAAAAATAACCTCGAAAAAAGTTTAAAATTTAACAGAACAGCGCATACTTAATCTACGTAAGCGAAGTTTCAACGGTTCCTATCCTACAGACTCGTCTACTCTAAAAACCATTTACAAACACAATGATTGCATTCGTAGAAAAACATGGAGTATAATGATTACTTTACAAGTAAATAGCTGTTGGTGCTTGTCGTCTGTGAGAACGAGCTAAGAATCGTCGGGTTTCGCATTAACCAAGTCATTCTTTCAGTAGTCAAAATTGTTTAACAAACCACGTATCAGTTTAGTCATAAAGGTCAGAAAGTATCGCAAAAACTTTAGTCATCAACATGTCATTTGGAAAGAATAAATTTTGCCAATCCCAATCTTAATAATTTTGAATTATTTTTCATAAAGAATACAAAGAAAACAATCAAAGTTCTCGCACACCAACAAGCACAAACAGCCGACATGGTCAAGCGTGTCGAAGATGGCAGAACCTCGTGGCGGTCACTCGTTAGCGCCGGTAAGGATGGTAGGATGATGCCGAAGCTGTTCCAGATGATGATCCATGGTAGCTCCGCTTGGATGAACGCTGGTAACCATCGCCGGACCCACCGGTGTACTCATAATCATCGCCTGTTTTACGAAATGTTTTAGGGTAACAAAATATAAGCAAGAAAATATACACTACCCCTATGTTTTTACAGTGTAAATGTTAAAATTAACCCTATTATGTAAATCGGTTATTTTATCTATTACCTCCCACTTACAGGATCTGATAAAAAAAAAATAGATCTGGTATCCCCATAGCCAAAATTATCTCATTAATAACAATTATTTTGAGTGTTAAGTTTCTATTTTATTATTTATTGAATGAAAGATAATGTGAGAAAAACTTACCCGCACCACGCACCACTCCTTCAACCATCCAAGTATCGACATTACACGGAGATTTAACGATGACGTATTAAATTTCCTAATTTAAGTGTGTGATTTTAATAATTCTATATTTATAATTACTTATGCTGTTAATCGTTTCATGATTTTACAATTATGATTTTACTATTAAATAACTTTAAATGATGAAATAAACGTAAGTCACAATCGAATATGTATGTACAAATATTTAAATTTTATATTATTTTCAATGCGAATGTCTACATCGAGAATGAGAGTTAATACGCTAATCGATTTTATTTTCAGTTGGTATCCCTAACATTATTGCGATACAAAAGCTTGCAACACTAGGTTATGTGGTGATGAATAAATACCCGATACCTCATACCAGTTAATGAAAGCAATTCTACGATACACTACATAGAAAATAAGTGCTTTTAGTGTTGTAAATATCAGAAACCTGATGCAGACGCGGATATGTCCGACACGTTACAGAACGAAGGCTGTGGCGATACCATACCACCGCAGTACATCATAGGCACCTGTAGAACACATCGAGTACAAAATCTTGTACTGTACTCTTCAAAATTAGGTTACCGACAGGAACCTCTCAATTATAACCACCATACTCGTACGTACTGTACGCCTTTTCTAGGATTAGTTCGTGATATAAACTTTAAATTCTCCAAGAAACCTCATATGTACCCAAGATTCATTTGATGAGGCAATAAAATTAATAAAACAGTCGAATTGCGAGCCTCCTCCTTTTTTTTGAAGTCGGTTAAGAAAGCGTTCGTCTGGAACTAAATATGTTTGATAGCTTTGCCACTTTTGTTATAAATACAATTTATTGAGCTGTTCAATACATGACTCTCCAGGGCAATATTATGTAAATATTATAACCTGTGGCGGTGTTCCTATGGCATCGCTCATCAGCTGAACGTTCATGTACTTGGGACTGCCCGCATTACTGCTAACACCATCGCCCTCTGCCATACATTACTTATCAGTATTGTTAAAATACATACGTGACACTCAACATCTGTATAGACAATGAAATGACTTGCATTATTGGGAAACGATTGGGAATTAGGATAAAATAAAAATAAGAAAACATAAGAAAAACTATATTAAAGATATTGTTTTAGAATTAAGGCCACCATTCAGGTAAGTTAGAAACAGATTATTAAAAACCATTAAACCAAAGTACCCTCAGTTTTCAACAAGTCTTCAATCGTTAGTATTGCCATGTGCTAACAAGGCTGGCAATACCATTTCGATTTATTTTCTTTCCTGGTAACACTGATAAGTATTCTAAACACCCATATGATTGAAAAGGTTGTGAGCAATCAAGTGCCGGAGAAAAGAACTTTAGTATATTAAATAAGAATAACGTGACTGCCATGTGTTTTGAGAGTATAATTAAGTCATTTCATTGCAACAACTGCTTTGAATGTCACCAATGAAATGTTAATGAAAGCAACAAATACATATAAATATGCATGTTAGTATAGGGAAAATAAGAAAATATAATGTTAGTGCGGCTGATATAATGATATATTTTAAACAATTATATGAGAAGACAAGAAGGATTTACAAATGTGTTATACCGTTATGGGTGAGAACATAATTAATGGAAACGGCCCGAATGACCTTCCGTTCTCTTGGCACATTACTCCTGTTATTTCAGTTAGAGTAAGACTATTATGGTCAATTATATAAAAACAAAAATTATGATAAAACTAATAACCCAACGGGAGGATGTTAAAGCTACGGGGAGAAGGGTCTGGGTGGAGACAGGGTATCAAACATTAAAAATACATGTGATATTTTGAAATTTTTGATTTCTTTTAATTATCTACGTTTTATAATGTCCTTAAAGTAGATATATATTCCATCATAAGTTATCTCAAATATTTGCAAGTGGTAATATTAATATTTCAATTAATCAACCAGTAGTATTACTTAATCCATTAAGATAGAAGAAGCTTAATAATAGAAAACTACGACAAACTGTATTTCTTCATTACATTACAAACTACATACTTACGATACCAGTTACATCTAACACTAATATATACCCAAAATACCTAATATGAATAATGCATAATTTCAACTTCAAAATGACCTCAAAATTTAATGTCGTGTGATAGCACATTCTTTAATGTTACACATTAATATATTCCGCGTACAAGCTTGCCGGCTTACTTAGTGCATCGGTTAAAATTAATAATTAAAACCGTAATTAACTAATTATCATTAGGTAATAATTAAATAATGAAAATAAGGATTCCAGTGCAAGTCTATCATAATTTTCCTTTTTATATTAAAAGAAGTTCTGGGGTCGTGCTGGGGGAGGGCCGGGCGGCGCTCGTGACGTCACGCCCGACGCTCCCCCGCCTCCCCGCTCTATGTGTACGGCTTAGTATAATAGTTACACATTACATGATTACAACAAATCTAGATAATAGTCTTACAATTGTAACATCTCTTAGTTTGTGGCTCGGTCGCGGTCGCCGCTTCCAATTAATTACATTTTATGAAATTAATACAAGTGTGTATAGTAACGGAGAGCCGCGACGGGCGGCGTAAAGTAAACTTATATACTGTAGTAAGTAAACATTACTTTAAATATTGTATTGTACATCAGTCGATAGCGTCACCTAACAATTTTGTAATCTAATCGATTGAGAATTATGTACTTTATCAACTACAAAGAAAATTAAATGTTATAATATATATTATAGTTTAAAAAATAATCAACATCAATTTTTTAATTAAAACAGAAATAAATAACAACTTTCCCTAGTTTTTCTTTATAATAATTAATGTTATGATTAATTGTAAAGCCCGTGTAATTTTAACCATACATTCGGGACACCATAATTACATTTATATTAAATTCTAGTATAAAAATGAGTTTTTTTTTATTTTAAATTTAATTACACCTGCATTGAGTTTTAAAATAAGTTTAGAAAACACTACAGTAAATATCGACCGTCGGCCGTGGGCCGTCGCGTGTTAAATGCAAATGATTTATTTATCATATCAAGTGTAAATTGTGAACTTAAAAAGACGTCCGTTAATCTAAAGTTAACACTAGGGTTGTTGTAGATATAATTAGTCAATTACGATCATAAATATATTATTAATATGAATATGAAGCACGGGCTGGCGAGCCGCCGCCGTGCACTGTGCGGCTATGTTAGTTATCATATACCAAAAATACACTTTTACACAAAAATGTTTCCTTTATACTCTACTGAATAAACATACACATATAAAAACCGCGTACACTATTATATAAAGTAATACAAACAAGAGTCGAAAGGTTAACTACACAACAGTACTACAGTTAAGCCATGATTAAAATATTATTTCATTAACATTATTTTTTTTAAAGATACAGTATTATATATCTTATGTCGATATTACTCAGTGTAATATTTAAAAATGCAAAGGATCAACGTTGTGTATCACTCACGGTGCGCATATAATACATATTTTTCTGTTCACCGTATACCAGTGAAGGGAAGTCAGCTTGTGTTATTTTATCTATGTACGACATATTACAGTATATAATGATTACATATGGATAAATACAACTATATATATGCATGTAGGACTATCCGTGAGTGGGGGAAGGTGCGGGGAGATGGGGAAAGGGAATTGGGAGAAGGAGAAGGGGGAACATTGGAAGGGGAGGTGGGGGAACCTATAAAGCCGCAGTGGACACGCAGCGCAACGCGTAACACACACGAAGGACTTGCACATTTGACAGACGAGCCTCTAACGAGTCTTACCGTATTTGTATTTTGCTAACTATTTTTAATTAATAAATTCATCCAATATTTTAATGTTCTCCTATATAATAATAAAAACCCATATAAATAGTTTCAATTGATTTTTTTTTCACAATAATTTGCACTAAGTTTAATGTTGAGTAAATCTAAAATTTCTAATACATATTATACTTTATTTTAAATAAATTATATTCTTTATTTTAAGATTGCCACGTTGGATCATTACAAACTAAGTTATTAAAAATTGTTCCATATGTTTGTGAGTGCAGGGTACGAACCCAGTTCTAACACCTTAGTGCTTAGTGCTACACGTAATCACTGAAAATAACATAATATAAATCATCTATATATTCACTTAACTTTTGTAAGGCATCGTTCCCTAATATTAAAAACAGGTGTGAACAATTTAGTTCGTATCATCGGTGGTTGTACATTTAAACCTACAGTAAGTAATATCATAAGAAACACGATGAAACTGAACAGTGAACACTATGCGAACCGAACGGCGCGAGTGGAGGGGAGACGGGAGACGCGGGCCAGGCGGCCCTGGATGGATGGCGACCTTGGCCTCCGCGACAACTCAACTAAACAGGAATGCTCGAGACAAATTAACCTAACATAGGAACGAAGACAAAAGAATGGGCACGAAGCGGCGCAACTACACGTAACCTAGCGGGCAGACAGGCACCGTCGATTAGTCGATAAATGTACGTCGATAATTTCGAGGCACGACGCACTGATCGCGTCTCAGTCAGTCAGTCGTCTCTGTTACATATACAGCTATAAGAAATGTATCAACATGCGCGTTAACTATCAACATCACAATGTAAAGGCGTTTTCGCTATGTTTTATACCGTTAATTTGGGACACCGCACCCCTCGTTCCGTACCGCGTCACTTATAAATTTGCTTATTACACCTCACAATAATCTTCAATAGATAAATTATACTTTACTTATGGAGCGATCTTAAATAACCCTATTCTAAACGATCAAATTATGCATTCAATGTAATAATCAACAATTTGTCTATTTAAAAACATTTATAACAAATCTTAGCGAGCGCGGCGCGCCTCTTATTTAAAATTAAAGGAACAACGCCCCGCACAGCGACGGCGCCACAGTCTATCCGTACTTCCGTAAACTCTAACGATAATTAATTATACAACAAATAATGTAGGACGCGTCACGCGGCGCGTCGCCCGGTCCGAGTCCCTCTCTCCCCGATTAATTACTTAGCTTACCACTAAAATTTTAATCAGTCGATCGGTCAAACGATTGAGCGATATAGTACAGTAAAGGACTAACATTAAATTTAATCTAACAATGTTATTTAAATTATAGCTCACTTTGTGAGGGAGCGCGGGGCGACCGGGCGCCGCGTCCGCCGTCCGTCCGTAGTCCGTAACCACTAACGTGCCTCACTGCTCTATACACTTTTAAAAGTATTTGGCAATCACATAAATTAAAACTTTAAAACTATATGACGAGAGAATCTATTAAAATTATGCTTTACACACAAGTAAGTATATACACGTGGGCGGTAGGGAGCGGCGCGAGGGGTGTGCCGGTGCCTACTTCTATATCCTAAATGCTTGAGCTTTACTTAACATATACCACGATATAGTTTGCTCGTTAACAATTTGGCAGGTAAATTTAATTCATTAACGTATAAATTCCATTATAATAACCAACTTAAGAATTGCGATAAACTAAAATGCATATTAGAAAAAAATTAAAATTACAAATATTTATACAGATTTGTTCCCATTAAAATGTGGGAAAAAAAATTAAAAATATTAAAGATCAGTCCTACTATGTTTTGATTAATATTAACACATAATTATTTAATTACATGTCTACCGTTTGCCTAAGTCTAGTGGGTGGTAAATAACCAAAATTCTAATATTAAACATACATACCGATATATATACCAAATATTTATACAAGTTATTACCTTAAGTTAAGTTGTTTTAGGTAATTTTCCCTAAATTGGCTTTGTTTAACAGTGTCTGTCAAATGTGCGCGACGCGTGCGTGCGTGCGTGCGGGTGTGGCGCGCGCGCCAGCAACATCACCACTACACCCAATGTGAGATCTCATATTACCTTAGCAATGACATCATTAAAACAAATCTATTTTAAAACTCCCAAAGGAAAAATTCAAAAAATCGATATACACTCAAAGTAAAAATAAATCTTCCACAAAAAGCCCACATCCAAATAGATTATTTAAAAGCAAAGATAATTAAAAAAAGTGTACGTGCGTACACAAGTGTTTTACAGCGTCCTTCAGCTTTAGGATAGGTGTCGCGAAAACTCCTGGTGGAACGTCGTACAACTACACGGATGCGCCGAATACATCCGTACCGAGTGATTTAATATCATCCGTTCTTAAAATTAAATAGCGTTCAGAGACGGCAGAATGCCAAAATCGTGAGAGACAGCGGAAAAAATTGTAATTAAATTAGTACGAAAGCGCGAGAGTTAAAACACCTAAAAGCCGGTGCGATATCGTTAAATAATTTATAATTTTATCTATTAAAAATTAATGCTTACTTTACGCGTGTGGGTTTGTGTTAATGCAGTCGTTTTATTTCCATGCTCTAAATACTAAACAATCAGTGAGTCGAGCTTGTTAATGTTTTTGCATTGTTTTAACTTACATAAATCTAAGCATGGTCGCGGGCGCACTCGCTCACCGTTTAATAGTTATTAACGTTAACATTTAACTTTAAATTTCAAAACTACCACGATAATCAAGTTGAATTTTGACAAACAATATCATTTGAACATTTACTACAATAATTGAAGTTTAACCGAGGACATACATTATGAACACAAATTGACATACACGTAACTACGTGATAAAATCCGTCCCTACGTTTACTAATGGATATCGATCGATAATGAATCGATAGAATGTGTCGATCGTTTGCAACCGTCGAAATGTTGAACCATTTGAACGCGCACTCGTTTAAGTTAAGTGAAGCAAAATCGCTACAACTACTACGAAAGGAGAATGCGATTTTTTGTCCGGTCGAAGGAAGCGTCAAGGGGTTTGCAATGTGTAGGTGTGATGGTGTGTTGTTGTGTTGTGTTGGTGTGTTGTTGTGTTGTTGGTGTGCAGATGTGGTGACGTGTCTAGGCGGCGGGCCACTCCTTGTTAAACTCGTTGGCGTTGAAGTGTTTGGGCGCGTGATGCGGATGCGCGTGCACACCTGGCGGCTGCGCGCCGGGCTGCGAGGCCGCGTGGTACTCCGTGCCGCCGCCGTAGCGCGACGCGCCGCCGCCGTACGACGAGCCCTAGCCGCCACACACATCTCACCTCACCGACACCACGCATGCCCGGGACTGTGCCCGTGACACACTCCCCGACATGATCGTGTAACATTATATTATGCCTCGCACTTTTACTCATTATTCCACTCTCAGTTACATTATACGGAATCGAAAATAAATCATCTCTGAACACTTAAAGTACAGCTCTTAATATTATTTTATAGATAAAGTTAACTATGAATGAACCTGTAACAATATGAGAAAATCCAAATTTTACTAATTTGTACTTTAAATGCCAATTTACAAGTGAGATGAATCAATGGTGTTGAATCATCTCGCACGGCCACAAAATATGCAATATGAATATCGAACTGAACTAAGGGTAAGCTTATAACTAGTGCGATGCGATGCCTTTTTGATGAGCGCGCTCTATCGTCGCGACAACGGAACCGTCCATAGTGAGAAATCCCCAGCGTTTCGCGACATTCCCTCATCCGATACCCGCCCTTATCTCTAATTGTCTTTCTGGAGGAGCCACTCTTGTGGGCCCTGATCGACCAACTGGAAAAGAAGAACAAGACATAAAGTCCCACTCGCCACAATTCAACTGGATCTTTAGCAGATTTATGTAAGTAGCGCAGCGCGTGAAGATGGACCGGGCGATTAAAGCGTGTGATTGGTCCCCGAGGGCGAGATGAAAGTTTATGCGGAGGGTTAGGAGCTGGGAAGCGGGAGTGGGAGGCCGGGGCGGCCGGTGATGAGAGACCTTCAGCGAAACTATTCAACGACACAAATCTTCTTGATTTTTCACTATGGATAGCGGTGCGAGAGTCTACTTATGGCACGGGCGCGAGCCGCGTCAAACCTCATCGACCTCATTCTGAACCGCAGCATAGCTCAGAAAATCAAAAAGACATCGCACTTTAATTCTCGCCACTGAAAACATGCACAGAAGTGGACTTCAGTCGTCGCCGCGTCGTATATCATCAATATAAACAAGCAATCGGAACACAGCACACGGATGCGGGGAAGGTGGAAAACTAACAATGGCTCTAATAACTCATGCTGCATTTTGGCCGCTAATGCCTTACAAGGATTTTTCGCTGAATATCACTCGTTCACCAGGATTCATCAGTCATCGTCATCCACTCATTTATCGCAAACAAATCAAGTACAACCAAATTGAACCGTGCAGGAGGGCGTAATAAAATTTAATAAAACTGAAAGATGCAATAATCTAAGGATAGTATGAGACAAATCATTCGCGCCACCTCTCATTCAGGTCCTGTCATTTTTAGGGGTGGATGCAGAACGAATTAAAGAAAGCACATGTAGATAGGATAATGGATAATAGGAAGCAAGCCCCGAGGTAATAAGGTAATAAATATTAATCAACTTGGCTGTACTTGCATTACTGCAAACTCGTAATCAAACAAGGTTACAAGGCAATGTGTGGCCACCACAAACTGTATCTTGAGTTTAAATTTCTAGATTATCATGTTAATATGGCAGAAAAGAGTAATATTTAAAATCTTTACATAAATACCAAGATATAGTCCGTGAAATATGGCCAATTGTTTGCGATTATTTACCGATGGCAAATGGAAAAATAAATAACAAAAGATTGAAACAATTTTTCCACTCCTCCACAGAACACAGCAAAATGCAAACACCGAAACTACTTGCCAACAGTGACTAATTGATTGTATCCACTTAAAATGGTCCTTCGAGCCACCTTCAACATTTTAGCTCCAATAGTATTCAAAGATATTTTAAACATGAATTTGAAGAGAAATATCAAACTTTATGAATATTTAGCACAAATAAATTTACATACATTACATTAACATTTAAAGTTTCATAATTCAAAAGCGGCAAAATTCATAACAGTAAACTTTGAATAAATATGAAAGTTCTAGATAGTGTGCCGCGGCAAATCTACGCCAATCAAACGGATGCCAATCAGGGCGCAGCCAGGCGTTATTATTTCTAATTTTAGCTGTTACAACGCCGAAGGGGCAAGACAAGGATCCATAGTATACGCTTATTCGCCATTCAGCTGTGTTCTATTGACAACCATTTCACACTGCGACCCACTGACATCGTTAGTGTTTCAACAATTTTCTTTACAATAACATCATTGTCTGGAACTAATTGACATTTAATAAGAAAGCTTGTTGCAATCGCGAAATTAGGTCACAAACTTGCATTTTAATTGGAGAACTAATGAAATTCCAATCAAATGAATTGACACAAAAATCGGCTTCAGTCAATGAATTGTTGAATCACTTCAATGTAAAAGCAAGAGGTTTCTATATGATGATAAGCGTGATACTGTCGATATATGAAACACATTTCTCAGGTCATCAGTGATTGAAAATTTCAACAATAGAAATGTATTTCAACTACTTTAATTAATGATGGTGATATGTAGCAAAAAACCATAACCAATGACTTTAAAAATTTGTTCTTTATTAAAATCTGTACTTTGTGGTTCATGCGCAAGATGTACTTATAATTCACGATATTAACTTTTAACAAACAGTTATTCGTTTATATTGAGCTGAAAAAACAATTTCGTCACCACATGACGATATTACATATTCAAAACAGATAAATAATGGGAAGTTTAAAATAAATAAAAGAAAACAAAATAATCGAAAATTATAAACACATCCTTTTATAACTCGTTAAAAATATGAAACTGAAAAGTACCAAAATGCTGTCTATGGCAAATTAGAAACAATTTTAAAATATTCTTATGTGAAATGAAACCAATAACTATACGTATTAATTCCATCAATACGGAATCATTAATTTAAATACGTTCAAACTATAATTGAAAACATATACCAAAAATAGACAGCAGATTGGGGGAATAAATGTGGTTAAGAATCATCAAATAATTTCTTAAAATAAATATTTTGGTGCAACCAGCCAAAGACTATCCATTACTGACACAAATTATTATGTGTGAAATATTATTGATTAAAAAAATACTTTTGAGGTAAAGTTCTTCAGGCTGGTTGGAAATGTAATGTTACTAACACCAAACTGTAATATTTAATTTATTTTTGTTGTATTTTAATCATTAATACTATACGGTTTTTTGTAGAATGGTGTTAGAAACAAAATGTAATGTTTTAGCAGAAATAAATATTATCAGAATAAAATTACGATTACCAACATGATATTTTGACAAAATTTATTTCTGTGAATCAATATTTGGTCAGTTTGTGACTGTGTGGAACACTCTTTTTCTGCAAGAATCATAATATTTACAGGCTAAATCGTAATAGAGTGAACATGATCAAATATTGTATTTTCCGTTTTTTAAGTTATAGATTTTGTTAAGGTTGAATATGTAGAAAATGAGTTTGTAATACAAAAAATATTCCACAATAATATAAATATTCATAATAATTCTATTAAGGATGCAAATATATGTGGGTGGCGAAATGATTGTGATAGATTGGTTTCCAATAATTCAAAGGACAAAATTTTGTGAGTTAAAATAATCATGTGCACTCCTATTATCAATATCTTACAATGCTCGTTCTAGCACATCCAATTCATTAGTCAACATTATTTTGAAAATATTTTTTAGAGTTCATCCGTATGACTTTAAACTCATACTACAAAATTATATTTAGATTTCTATAATTTTTATTGTATTTAAACTTCATTCAGTAACAAAAAAGTATGCAAAAACTTTAAAAAATTCAAAACACAAAGACGTCCGAATGAGCATTGCATCTATGTATGTATGTATGTATGTGTGTATGTGTGTGTTAATGCATGTGTGTGTGTGCACGCACCTGGTCCTGCTGGTAGGCGGGCGGGTACTGCTGGTAGGCGGAGTAGTCCGCGGACGAGGACTTGGAGAGCGCGGCCGAAGACAGCGCGGTGGTGAGCGGAGCGGCCGGGGTGCCGCCGCCAGCGCCGCGACCGTAGATCTCGCCGCCCTCAGACAACGGCACGTACGAGCCTGACACACGCACACAAATTACTTGATGCACTAACGACACACATACGCCCGAATACTGGAACGCCATTCAAATAATAAGTTGCTCTTAACAGCGCACGCCCCACTTAGCCAGTACATTTAATCGCGATTAACGTAGTTAAGCGCAACTTTTTTTAAGTTGCTTTCCAGCATTCTGGCGATATACTCTTACCTAGCTGATTCGTGTACCTAGTGTTTGAAGACCCATACCACCTCAAATGGCCTTTATAGCTGCTTTTTTATATTTAATGTGCATTGAATTGAGAAAATGTGGGGATGAAGTCATAAAAACAAGAACTGAACTGACGTGTGGGATAAATACAGGTGGTAGATAAAATATGGCTTAATTTTTTTAACTAAATAAAAAGTCCCATGATTTTACTAACACAGTGATCACACAACAAAACTTAGTTAATATTGAGAAAACGAACCTTACTTCCTGTTTTTCGTGTATTGACTATTGTAATAATGAATAATTAAATTGGTCAAACATTCAGAGCATTACCGATCACTATCGACAAATTGAGGATTTTCCAAAAATAAATTGGAGTTTTAATTTAATTTTTCGTATTATCATGTAAAATAATTCTGTCTACTATACTTACTTACATCTAGTAAATATAAAAAATGGGCTATAGAACTTGTCATGGTGTGAAAATTTAATCCAATATTTGTATATTCAATTAAATGCAAAAGGGTTAATTGAATCAAAGGTTTATGTGGAATTAAATCGTTTTTAAATCTCGTTCCAACCAGCATACTGCGCGCCACACGGACTGTCGATTCTGCCCCCTATTATTATATTTAGCCGCAAAGCAAGAAAGCGTCGTAGTCAGCACTACAGCGCGAGCAGAGTAGGTATAAGAGTAGAGGCAGTGAGGTAGCAAGGGCCTTATCATACTATAATCTAACCTAAAATTAAGACCACAATTATATTATACTGAATAATATTAAACCTAGTCAGGAACCCAAATAAGACTTGAACAACACGTTTTACTTATCTTTAATTAGTTAATAACTGGAACATCCAATCTAACGTGTTCAACATTAATTAAACAAAAAAATGACTGAAATATTTTATTATTATTAAATATATTGTGTCCTAATTTGGCTGCATAATCCCCGCAAATGATATTTGGCAATAACTAATAGACGCTATATTATTGGCTAGAAAGCTAATGGTCAGCTATGAGTTAGTGCACAGTATTGGTAGTAGGCGGTATGGTTTGGAGTGTATGTTTTATTCAGCTCACCGGAACCGGTGGAGTTGGAGTTCTGCGGCATGTTCCAGTTGGTCCAGCTGCCGCCGGCGGACGCGCCCGCCGGGCCCGAGCTGTAGTTAGCTGCACCAAACCAAACAACATTCATTGCCATCTCTTCTCTAACCCACTTCTGCAAAACTAATCTCTCTAGTGATTTTGTTTTTGTAATCACTATATTGAGTATCGTGTGTTAAACGCTAAATGCAGCTGTACAAGTCTTATAAGGGCCCCGAAGCGTGAGTATATTATTGCTAAGTTTATGCTTAAATGGACTGTTGTACCGTGCGTCCGCACAATCAAACCTTGCTCCAATCCTCTCTTCGACGAAGATCTCGATGGTGCCGGAACATCCAACATGCATCGAGGAAAACTCCTTCAAATTGTAAATACAAATACTACGAATCAACAATACAAATTTACCATCATCTACGAGACTGCACCAAGTACCATACCTTCAACCGTAGATTGATATGGCGAGCATTGGACGAAGGTTTAAAATTGTGCGGAGGCACGGAATCTTTGACGATTCGATCCTGAAATCCTGTACAAAATGATATGGACTCTAGTTTTAAAAGTCGTTACCAAAATGACAAAATTTGAGAAAAAACGTATTATATTACAGGCACTTACGCCAACATTCCATAGGAAATAGTATAGTCACGGTCCATATCATTTTACCAAGGCAAACTTGTGAATGTTGTCAAAAATGTCATGTTTTGTGTCAGTACTTGGCTTTATTTGAAAAATATGATTGAGGGGATTTGGATATCACCCAAAAGGGCAGACTGAAGTCAAATAGCTTAGGACATGTTAAATATTAGCTAATCATTCGCTTCGAGGGTATAAAAATATATGATGTTAATGGCGTACACGTGGGATGTGTGATATAAAACAATTTATGTTTAAAATTGTGTTGTTGTAAAACTTACGAATAAGAAACGCTAATTGAATTTTATTTATTAATTACATGATGTCAAATGTAGGTTATCCTTAATAAAAATATTCGAGATTTTTGAAAAGTTATAAATTACTTGGAGGGAACGAAAAAAAGCTTTTCGTTTTATCGGCATATTTCTATTGTTGCCTAATTATAAACAACTTTGGCTTCATGGGTTAACAAACTCTATGAGTGGTGAGTCACACATAATATGTAATCTAGGGGAGTAAACATTCTAAAACACATATCAACTAAAGTTACTGACGTGATATGCTTACTTTAATGTTATGTACGCGATTATTTAAACTCACAGAATATTTTTAATTAATCACTACATAGTATAAAACAAAGACGCTTTCTCTGTACCTATGTCCCTTTGAATACTTAAATCTTTAAAACTACGCAACGGATTTTAATACGGTTTTTTTTTATAGATAGTGATTCAAGAGGAAGGTTTATATATACAGGGTATATCAAGACTGCTACCGAAAACGAAGCCGGGTGGTAGTTTAAGCGACTTCAGACACATTGCAACAGAAAAAGTTGCAAAAAAAAAGCGACAATTTTTTTTTTGTTATTTTTTTCCTATGGCCATATTTGGGTGGTAAATACATTTTTTCCTAAAATAATAGTATATACCCTTTTATTTATGAATACTCTAAGGTATAAAAGAGTTTAAATTATTATTTTAGCAAAAACTATGGATTTACCACCCAAAAATGACGATATTTAAAAAATCATAAAAAAAATTGTCGCGTTTCTAGGCGAAATTTTTAATTGCATTGTGTTTGTAGCCACTAAAACTACCACCCGGCTTCGTTTTCGGTAGCAGTCTTGAGATACCCGGTATAATACGTACCTATTATTGTACAGAAATTTATTTGTACCCGGGCAAAGCTGGGCCGGGCCGCTATACTCGGAAATGGAATCCGAGATCAAAAATGTAAACAAAAGTGTTTCCACTACAATAAAATAATTTGTCATGGTAGTTTGTTCATAACCGTTAAAAAAACAGGTTGGAATTATTCTCATTCGTTAAATAAGTATAAAACAAAGCCAATTAAAAATTAACTGGTATAATATTTCATAAACTACAATTTCAACTTCTTTTTTAAGTATGTGAAAAAAATGGTACGAAAATATTTTATGCTAAAGGTATAATGCAGAAATTCGTAACCTTAGGCCACTGAAATAAAACTTTTTTAAATTTCGTCTCCTTTACTACAAATACGTCGCTTTGACGCCCGCGACACCTCCCTTTAGTTCATTTAGTTGCTTAACTTGATGAATGTGCATCATGTGATAAAGTTAAAACGCCGCGAAGCTGGTTTCACGTTTTCTGTTAAGTTTTTGTTCTATCTTGTTCCTAAGATTTCTGGCGCTCGTATTCCTAGCCGAACGCACTATGGTCATTGAAAATCACTGTGAGTTAAACCCATTAGAATTTGTTCGGGCCCAAGTCAAGGGTCACGTCGAAAGGCATAATAAAACAAATCAAAATGTTCAACATTCAAAAATAAATTTAAATAAATAAATCATAGTGCTCGCAATATTGGAATCCATTCACTAATCAAATTATCATCCATCCATCCATCCATCAGCCAAAGGAAGTCCACTGCTGAACATAGGCCTCCCCCAATGATTTCCACAGAGACCTGTTGGAGGCAGCCTGCATCCAGCGACGTCCCGCGACCTTTACCAGGTCGTCGGACCATCTTGTGGGTGGACGTCCTACGCTGCGCTTTCCGATACGCGGCCTCCATTCGTGCACTTTCCGACCCCATCGGTCATCAGATCTCCGCGCTATGTGCCCTGCCCATTGCCACTTCAACTTGCTAATCCGTTGGGCTATGTCGGTTATTTTAGTTCTCCTACGGATCTCCTCATTTCTGATTCGATCTCGTAGGGAAACCCCGAGCATAGCCCTCTCCTAATAAGGCCCATAGTGAGAGGCCACGTCTCGGTGCCGTAAGTCATCACTGGCAACACACAACTATCGAAGACTTTCGATTTAAGGCACTGAGGTATTTTAATCAAATTATACCCAATATGTTTTTGAGAAAATGTTTCATAACCCTGAAGTGTCACTTTTACAATGACGTTTGTTTGTTCACATTTTTGATCTCGAATTCGATTTCCGAGTATAGTGTTAAATAATCCAACGGGGTAATGCTCACTTTTGAGTCCACACGTTAATTATTTCTGATTTTAAATTATTGTATGTATATGCCATCAGTAAATTCTTTAGAGTATTTCTTCTTTACAGTCTTACATTTAAGTGTCAAAAGGCAAGTAAAACCTTGTAAAAAGTATTTTGTTTCTTTGTTTTATTAAAGTCCATAATTATCAAAAAACGTCATTTAAAATTAAGCATTATTAAGACAGTTTTATTGCTTTAAATAAGGCATTCGCTTTGTAGTTTTAAATGTCAGCATGAAAACGTTGGTCTCTTTAATGGTATTCCCCTTGGATGTAAGAGGTAAGTAGTGTGTTGCAGTGTGTGCAGTAATTGTATTCTGTATGTTTGTGGTATTGTTGACAGCCTCGCGGGTTCAGATTCGATTCCCGCACCCGACGACCGCAAGTATTTATCTCGAGTATGGGTGTTTGTAAGACCAAAAAGTTCTTCGTAGTTTCTGATATCCACAAGTCAAGATCTTATTTATCTTAGTGTGGAGCTGACCTCAGACTAAGATCAATAAGGTGATGACACCACCTTTAGAATTATAAAAAAAAACTAACTAAAAAAATCTTATTTTTTGGGAAACATTATTAAAAATGTGTAACATAAGAAATTTTGTATTTATGAAAGATATATCTAGAAGACCGATTTATACATACATCTATCTCCCTTTCATGCATCAGTAGTAGTCCATTGAAATGTTACAATTTAAGGACCGAATATTGCATTTCTTAGAGGACGCAATTTTATTTTTGGGACATGTTTGGGGGTTCAATACGAGCTTAACCTCAAGTTTGTGGGGTCGCCACCCTTGTCCCTCGGCCGGCATCTTGGAAAAAGGGGTGAAAACACTTTTTTCACGATAACTCGGAAACTATGCGTCTTACAAAAAAATTGTAAGAATTGTAAGAAGTCCGCCCCGTGACCACGAAAGCTGTAAAGTGATCGAAATGTCGGGAATTCAAAAAATGAAAAAATTAAACTAAATCCGCGATAAAATCCGTAAATAATAGTCTTATTTCAAATTGTAAGAACATAATTTGTAGCAAATTGTTTTGCCTACAAATATGTTTATATAACTTTTGCCCTAAATCAAAAATTAAAGGTGTTATAAGCAAAAAAGGGAAGAAAAAATTCTTAAGGGAAATCTTCCTATTTCTCTTAAAAGTAGACTCTTCGACTTGTATCTTACCAATTTTAACATACAGTGCTCAATCCTGGTCTTTGACCGAACTTCAGAGGTCTAGGTCCAGGTTTGTCAAATAGCTATGGAGCACAGGATGCTAAGAGTTAACAAGCATGGACAGAGTACGCACTAACACATTGCGCTCCATAACCAGAGTCAAGAATGTTGCACAGAAATCAGCTAAACTAAACTGGGATTGGGCCACCCGGATGCACCCGAAGAGGTGGGCAAAGATTGCCAATCAATGGATGCCTAAGGATGGCGAGAGGCCACGCGGCAGGCTTCGGAAAAGGTGGCGCGACGATCTTGACCAATTTAGCAGCACTTGGATGGCATCAGCAACTGATAGAGATAAGTAGAAGGAGTTGAGGGAGATTAGTGGCATTAGTGGCACAGAATAGGTTAATAAAAATAAAAAAATAGCAAAAAAGTGAGATATTTGTTATAGAAAGTTAGAGCAAAAAATTTTTTTTTTATAAATATTTACTCACGTTATATAAACATATTTGTAGGCAATACAATTAGCTACAAATTATGTTTTTACAAATTTTTCGTAAGACGCATAGTTTCGAGATAACGCGAAAAAAGTGTTTTCACCCCTTTTTCCAAGATGGCGGCCGGGGGACAAGGGTGGCGACCCCACAAACTTGAGGTTAAGCTTCTATTGACCGCCCACATATATCCCAAAAATAAAATTGCGTCCTCTAAAAAATGCAAAGCTCATGTAACATTTCAATGGACTATAGATCCTTCTTTAATAACGGGTCGATAGGTCATTTTGAGCCAAAGTATGATTTAGCCAAAATCAGGATTAGGTCACTTTAATTCTAAAGGTGCGATATGTGAGTATTAGGAATGGTATTGTTTGTACTTATAATAATGAATAATGGTTGTTGAATGTTGATGTTAGTTACCGTAGCTGCCGTATCCCTGCGCGGGCGGCTGCGTGTGCTGCGTGTAGTTGTTGGTGGCGGGCCAGGCGGGCGCGTGCGGCGGCGCCTGCGGTGCGGGCGGCGCGCCCCAGCCCTGGTAGTTGCCGGGGCCCGCGCCCGCGCCGCCCGCGCCGTACCCGCCGTACGACGTCTGGCCCGGCGACGTGCCCCAGCCTTGGTACCTGCGTATACACATGCCGCCGCTCAGACTCTAACTCATACTTGCACATTTATTGTCATCGCAATTAGCCAATATTTTGGACTGTCCTTGCATCCATCTGTCATTGAGTTTGTAATGTTAAATTTATAACTAAACAAGTACTATTATGAAAACACTCAAAAAAACCACAAGAGTTGAAAATACTTGTACATTTTGAAACATAATTTATGCAAAATAAAACTTGGCTTTGCTACTACTATCTAACTAAAGATTTTACAAAGAATAATTCCGCCAATTACTGCCAAAAAAGAAAAAAAATAATAATAAAAAAAATGCTACTCTACAAAACGTACTCGTACCCTTGCATGATGTTAGGGCCGGCCATGGGCATGTTGATGGGCGGTCCGCCCATCTGTCCGTTGTGGCCCTGTATCATGTTGATGGGCGCGGCGGTGGGCGGCCCCCACTGGCCGGCCTGCGGCGCGTCCCCGGGCGCCGCCATGGCCGCGCCGCCCATGCCGCCGCCGCCCGAGCCCAGCTTGCCGGACCCGTCGCGGGGCTCCGCGCGCTTGATCTCCACCTGCGCAACACATAATATGTGTTATAATAAAGGGAACAGGCATGGTTTATATGCACTCTCCACCCGCGCACCACGTACACATTCACATGTTATACTAAAGGGAACTCACTAACTAGCGTTTCTTACACAAAATACATGTGATGTGTAATGATAATGAGATTCCAATTGAAGACCTTAAAAATGATTTCCCGACCAAACGCTTTTCCTTTCTTAAAATATCGAGAAGCAATACTAAATTTTAAAAAGTCAGCATCCAATAAATATTGTCACATAAACAAACAATAGAATTTAAAATTATTATCATCATCATCAAAATCGTGAGACCTATTTAACGGATATCAACAGTTCCCTTACAACTAACATCCATCAATCTTTTAACATAAAAAAGTAATCATCAAGGCGGATCTAAAACCGCACACTCACCTGTTTCCCGTTGAGATTGATGAAGTGCTCCTGAGTCACTCTCTCCACGGAAATCTCGTCTTCGAACGACAAGAACCCGAAGCCTAGAACAAACAACATCAATCATTCTTCAACCCACATAATACATAGTAACAATTGAAGTAATAACTTGATTTTACTAGATCAATATTATTCCAACAAATACGAAGGCACGCAATGTCCTCGAATTAGTTCTCTTACACAAAGACTTAATGATATTAATGATGTATTGTTGATCTTTTATATATATAGATTAGTTAATTCGATAATTACTGTTTAATTAACAAGGCCAGGGAAAGTCCAGGTATTGCGATGCGCTTACAGATTCATTTCATAATGCAATTCATTGTCATTTGACGAAGCATGAAATCACCTTTCACCGGGTGCTCTACAGTCGGCCTTCGCACTATCTAATCTTGTCTTAGGCAACGAGTCATATGACATTATGGACTCTCACTTACAGACTTCTACTCTTTCTAATGTAATACCAAATTTAATCGTAGTTTAAGTACAAGGTATAAGTAATATTGTACAGAACTTACAGCCTCCTACGTTATACCGATTGTTAGCTAGACCTGATAAGAAAATATCCGTAAAAACTATGATGACGAGCTCCTGTATAATCTAAATTTATAAATATGTCTCCATTACGCTAACAGTCTATATTCTATAACCTAAGTAGTATAAACGATACGATACGAAATATATACCATACGAGTCATTTTTCCAACGATTTATGGAGAAACTTCTAAAATAAGAATAGAATACTTATAAAATGTAAATGCATTATGTACGGAATAAACATAATTCACATTAATTTAAAATTCATACTAAAGACAAGAAACAAGATAAAAATACCCAAAAACAGAAACACAATTCCAGGCAATTCACAACGTCGTTATTCGTGATATAAAATTAATATTCTCCTCATGTACCGCGTCTTACGAGAATTTACTTAGCAATAGAAATCCGGCATAATTCTAAATATTATGAGCAAGCAGTGTTTGAGGTTATCTAGACATCAATAAAATGACTCCATTGAAAGTCTGCGTAGGCACTAATTAATACAGAAACTAGAAGTTATTCATAATCCGCCCATAACCTAAAAGTCGTAATACGTTCATATTGCAATCAAACGTTTTACAAGCAGACTTCCACGTTGTAAATCATTGGTATATTAATCTGACCTCTTTCTCGTTAACATAATGAGTAGTAAAATCTTTAAGCTGTATTTATTTATGGAACGCTTTATGATGCTGTGTGGTGTATGTCATATTCTTTTGTGCTTGATGCGATATATTTTGACGACCAAAGAAATTAATTTATTTTAATGAAATACACTTACAATATTGACACATTTAGTGCCGACCTGACACTATGACACATATTCGGTGGTGTGGAGTCTCAGAATTATGAAAACCTTTAAAGGACCGCTATTGCGACTATTCATAATAGAAATAAATACATCGGAATAACTCAAAATGCTGCCTCAATATGCGGTTGATCCCCGTTTTTTTTTATATTCTCTGTCATAATTCACACTTTGCGAAGTCACTTTTCACCATAAAAATGTAATTAATAAACAATATAAGCACTTCCTTTTGTTAGTTATAAGTCTTTATCAACTAATAGAATAATAATATTACGTTAAGGTCTGTCTCTCATTTCCAAGTCAACTCACCTCTAGACTTCTTCTTCTCCTGATCGTACATGATGACGACCTCCATGACCTTTCCGTAGCGTCCGAAGAACACCCTCAGGTCAGTTTCAGTCACGTTGGAGGGCAACCCGCCTAGAAACACCTTCGGGTAGCCGCCGCCGCGCTTCGGCTTCTGAAGAGTGCGAGGGTTGCACGGCTTCGGGTCGATGGTCCTGTCGAAGAACATACTCAGTTTAGTTGTGTTGATGTCATACATCCTGCAATATCCATGGTATACACAAACGTTTGCCACGTGTCAAATTAAAGATAGTCATCGGTATTTCCTTAAAGAGATATAGGTAAACGTATTTCATTTATTTTTCGTATTTGCCACAATTTGAGATGGTTTTAAAACTTATTTATTTTCGAATCGAAATCGAAACATAAATCGCGATTCCGGACCATCAAGTAAAATAAATCAAAATGAATTTATGTTAGTCAAGAAAATCTCCCTAAAAATACACTATAATGATTTTTTAATGAATGCCATGGAGTAGATTTTGCTATGACAACAAAATTGGCGTACAAAACAGTTTGAACCCCATCAATCAATAACATAGTTACTTCAAGGTTCTATCGAGAATAACTTATTTCCGTTTCCTTTTTACTGTGTCAAAACTAGCTCCAAAATTAGATGTGTTAAAACATCCAAATATAAGTACTGCTAAACAACTAAATCCATTCACACTGACCCATATTGTTGGTCTACATTCTAATCACAAACAACAGCACAGAACTATTTCAAGCATCAATAATTAAACTCAACGATGAACACTTCACAGTTTATTTAGTTTTCATTGCCCATGATTATATTATGCATTCAGGGTCACACAAACAGCATACTAAGAGACATACCCCTCGTTTAAAGTCATACTACGAAACATCTGCTCGGCAACCGGGCACTTAAACTTCAACCATTATCACCATTACATAAAAAACTTTTCGTGTACTTCTGATGTTTACACAGCGTGTACATTGATAATGTTGTATATCATACCTTCGCGAGACCGATCAAGCGATTACATACATTCGAAGGAATTGCCGACTTATCTACATAATTGACCGTGTTACATGCCCGTACTTCCTCGAAGCCAAGCAATAAAGACAATCCCATCAAAAACATCCTGTAAAAAAATTCCAAGTCAAGCTCAGGTTTTCTACCGCAAAAAGTTGTGAGATGCATGTAATACCAAGTCGATTAATATATTTAGTCCTCGCTTAACAGAACTTCTGTATAAAGTTATTACGTAAGTTATTATCATATCAATATTAAAAATTCTTACAGCGGCGGCAACGCTGGACGGCAGAAGTTAGATTGAACGGCCCTGGCCAACCTCCAATAAGCACGACTGCTAGTTGGATGATCGGCCAACGCACGCCCAATCCTGCTAACGCGCTGGGCATCCGCCCTAACGTATTTGCCGAAACATTGAGGTATATTATACTCACAGATCACTTCCAATAGATACCGCATTACGATAGTTTTGTTTTGAACCGAAAACGCCAACGAAGGGAACTGCGCGGGGGGTGGGCGGATTGCAGCGCGGTCACGTGGACTCCGCTGGAGAGATGAGGCATAAGTCGATAAATAAAAAAATGTATCGATAGTTCGATTTGCCAGTAAGTTCATGTGTTATGATCGCTTCTATAACTTAATTACCAACTTGTTAAATGTTTGATAACTTTTTTTCACCGGCCTGATCTGATAAATTATACCAACTGGCGATCGCTAACTACGAATAAAATAGGATTAAGATTTATTCTTTAGTATGTAACGGTTTTATTTCTATTATTCTCCGTGTATTTTTGTATACCATAATGGCGAAATACCCAAATTAAGTGTTGATATAAAAGATCAGATAAAAATATGAAATAGTAAATAAAGGGCTACAATAACTTATTCCGTTTCTTGAATTCTGACAGCGGCTGTAGTAAATGTAATATCGACAAGTGACGATGAAACCCACTTGACGAACTATGAATGTTTTTGAGATGATATATACAACGTATGTTAAAATTAGTGCAATATCTTGTGCTACTGATTCTCAATAAACTTAGTATACTAAAACTTATGACAAATAAATACCCTCCCATTATAATTGAAAACGTATACAACTAGAGGAAAAGAAGGAAATTTAATTACGCCAAAGATAACAATAAATAAAAAAATATTGTAAAAATACCTTGTTAACAAATTTAACTATATCAAATTACATAAAATAACGTAATTATGGTAATTTGCAATTTTTATTTAAATCAATATATATTTTGTGACATTGTCATTTAATAAAATTAATTAACATTATTGTTTTAAAATATCGATATTTCTGGGAATTATAAACATGCGTCAAACACTAGAAGAACGCGTGATTTCGCAAAAAAAAGATGGCTTATTACGGTTATTGCTATCCGAAAAAGAGACGGCTGATTCTTCATCCGAACTCGACTGTTTGACATTGATACATTAACCAGTATAAATTGAGCTCGCTCGGGACCAAATTAATTTAAAGAATATTAGTTATCGATGAAAACTTATTGCGTTTTTTAGATACTTTATTTTTTTTGGGATTTTGCACACTATTTTATTGAACAAATCATTTTTAACTGTAATATTATGTTCCCAAAATGTAATTTTCGCTAACGTGCGACGACATGTGCGGGTCCACTACTTGGACGACACTGATGACGCGACATTTGGCATCGGTTTAATCTATCTGATAGCTTCTATGTGTGGCGCACAACCGCTGCCTTGCATTAGGTATCTATTGGGAGTGATCTGTGATTATACTAGAGCGGACATCGGGAACAAAATCTCTGCGTATGGTGCGTGCACAAGGGTACACATTGAAGCGAGAGGGAAGATATGTTACTTCGTAGTCGTGACAGAGACAGAAATAGAATGTACTCTTCATTTTGTTACAAACATTTTGTTTGCAGTGTCCTCTAGTATAATATCTCAATGTGCCGAAACGACGGAGTTAAAAACAGGCCGTGTGCCAAAAATATCAATGATTACGCATTCTCCGAACAAAAAGAGTCCATTGATAAAAGACTACTAATCTAGTAGGAAGTATTCAGTTGATATTGGTAAATAGTAAGTAGGGTGACTACACTAATAGAGGACAGTTTGAGATAAGTTTTGAGATAAAGTATTCCATACATATCACCTCTATTCTTAATTTGCTGGTGGTAGGTCTCTCATATGTGAGAGGCTGCCTGGGTGGGTACCACCGCAATGTCTATTTCTCCCGTCAAACAGCAGTTTAAATGCACTGTTGTGTTTCGGATTGAAGGACATTGTAGCCAGAGTAACTACTGGACATATTGAGACTTAACATCTTGTGTCTCAGGATGGCGAGCGCAGTGGAATGCCAAGCATTGCTTTGTTAATCAAGGTGTTGTTTGGTTTTGCTACTGTTCATGAGCGGTCGCATCGCTTACCATCAGGCGTACGACATGATCGTCTCGCCATTCAATGCAAAAAAAAAAAATGCTTCAATTGTTCAAATATGTTAAGATTTTCGAGTATCGTTTGGTACAACAAGTAAATGGTTTTTTCAAATCCGGGTTTCATTTAAAAAAATAGTGTAAACAAAAATGATAAATGGCTTACAATTAGCATTATTTTGTATCTACATATACAGGTGGACATAGAAATATGTTTTAGAGGCGAATAAAAAAAAACACATTAAGAGCCTGTGAATGAAAACAATGATTTCGGCCACGATAAATTATAGAGATAAAAATCTCCCTAATTCATATGCAATTTCAAGTTACCTCTATTAACTTTCTTAAATTATACCATTACCCTGGGAATGATACGAAAGTGCTTTCAAAATAATTCCACACGGTCATTTGCCCTGGCAAACGGTATTCCCTCGTTCAAACTGTTTGGTCAAATGTTGGCAGAAATTCAAACAAACGTGTTATTATGATCATAGCAAAAATATTTGTAATGCAAATGAGTTAAACGAGGTGTTCAGAACAGCGGTTTTCTCTCTGTGTGTACTCAATTTGAATTGATATATTTTGCAACTGTTTCGGTAAGCAAAAACTACTACAAAAGGGGCGGATAAGAAGTACTGATGATATTCCATATTTTTTATTAGTGAGAATGACGATTAGAGGGTTTCGTACCTGATAGTAATGGTCGCACCTGTCCATAAGCAAAGAAACTACTCAAAACATTTATTACTGAATATTAACGGCGTTATTCATAAGACAGTTTTAAAACCCATTTTAGCTATCGATTGCTTTGTCTTCTTCGCTCGAACTGATTTCAAAAGTCGTTAGAAAGGGACAACTCATTCGATTACTAAAATACGTTTTAAAATTATCTATAATTATTATTCATCACATTCTTAACGTGGTTTTAATTAAATTCCGCCCAACAACTCATGGGCTTATAATACAACTTTACACGTTCATTTATATCTGTTTAATTTATGAATGAGTGCAGAAAGTTTTATGGACCTTTAGATATTTATGGTGGCGCAAACTTGCCACTGACGTACTACAATCTAAACGTACCTCTACCCAACGCATCGGCACTGCATTGGGAACCCTCAAGATTAGTTAATTGATACTACAATAATGTAAAATTCAGAATACTAAGTGAACCATTTGTGTCATATGGCTATTTCTTTTATCATATTCAGCCAGAGCAGGGACGGGATCATCTCATAAAGTGATTACAAGTTTCGAAGGTACGAGTATACGAATTTGTGGCCAGCAACAGGAAATTTTAAATCACAGGTTATTCTACAAATGTACCGTTTTCAATACCTCCATTTGCTTAATGTATTAAATTAATCCGCATAATTATGTATGTCCTTTAAAAGTACATAACAAATTAGTAACCAGTATTTTGCGTGATTTTTCCTCAACATGGCGAACATTTTATTTGTGGATCGATTTTGACGTCATTCTTGTAATACTGCTATAGTATAATGCTTTTCAAATAAGAATAGGAACGTCAATGACCTTTAGTTGTCAAATATCACACGAAAAGTATGGTTAGCAACAAAAAAATATTTACGCATCAATTATATATTTTTTTCACATAGTCAAATTCTTGAACATACATTAACTAAATAAATTGAAACAATTACAAAATGTTATATGGACACATAAACAAGAATGTTTAGTCATAAATAGCTTAAAAAAGTATAATTTTTTAATTTTTTATTTACTTCATATGCAATTATTCGCCAGAAAGTAACTATAACACGACATTAAAAATATTATTTTATTCAACAAAAATATTATTTTAAGAAATCTTGTTTTGCTCACCCTACCAAAATTGTGCGATTTGACAGCTACTACGAATCAATATGGCGCAGGGTCAGTCCTATTCTTAGGTGAATCGCATAGTAATTAATCTTATATTTATTTGTACACGATATGTTAAAATATAAACGAAAAACTAGTTTCAGCACGTGGTTCCGGTCGTGAAACACGTACACACGAAAAATGATGCGGAATGGCGCTTCATTGACACGTTAGGAAATAATCACAAGGTTTTAAATTGAACCGGATACTTAGAGATAAGCTTACCAATTAATGTTATTTATTATTTATTTATTTATAAACTTTATTGTACACCAGAAAAAATATACAATAACAGAAATTAAAACAATATTATTTTTAACAATGTTATTTTTACTTCATTGACTACTTTTTGTTTGAATGAATTTATACTTTCACTTACTTGTCACAAAGTAACTTTGATCGCGACCGTAGTTTTAAAATTCTTCTTTTACCTACTTTTCCTAGACTCACGTAAGATGGGTGCAAAGTGACTTTGCCTATGTTGCAGAATAATTTCAGTTATAATAAACCGGGATCCCTGCCAACATTGACCCTTTCTTCAACCCAGAATTACAAAATAAACATATTCCATTTTTGCTCATCTCACGAAAATATCATAAAAAACGCATTCAATTATAACTTAACGACCACTCGTACAAAATTTAGGCTAAAACGTTCATCCGGCTTTTCAATAACCAAAAGCTGAGTTTAAAAAAATATGATTGTATTATGATAACCTCCAAGCAAAATGTATCACGTTCGTAATTTCGTCTAGCACATCAAATTCAATCACGTCTACTAACATTGTCACGTTCCATCAACTTGGAATTCACAAAGAAATTTCACTTTCCTGGAACACTAGAACTCGCCACGGAAAGCTACTCGAGTGTATTTAGCTATTCGAAGATAGAGTTGCGATAAATTCGATGCTTTCTCAGAAGCTGGACCGGTATCTGGGTTAATAACATCCTATGCGGCCGACTGGTGCTTTTATGTAAATATACATTGCAGGTATTAATCGGAATCGATTTAACATTTTGCGTTGTGAACGATTAATGGTCCTACCTCAATGTCTTGGATCCGGTACAACATTTATGAAGAATTTACGTTTCAGAATTCACGTAGTCAATTGAATAACCCTTAAACATTGTTAACCTAAAATAAATATGCAAATCTTAAATCTAGGATTCAAGAAACTGCACGCTGATTTAGTATTTCATAACCAAAACATCACAATACACAATATACACACATCAAATTTCATAAAAATACCTACAGTTGCATCTTATCATACTCGTTAACATCACCCCATCCAACAAATTAGCTATGTTTAACA
This sequence comes from Hyles vespertilio, assembly GCA_009982885.2. Taxonomy (NCBI): domain Eukaryota; kingdom Metazoa; phylum Arthropoda; class Insecta; order Lepidoptera; family Sphingidae; genus Hyles; species Hyles vespertilio. The sequence continues at coordinate 3,153,694 of CM042824.1, forward strand.
GGCCGGTAGATAAGGGCTCGTCCAATAACACGGCTGTGGAATTTTAACCCTCTTGTAACGCTTGCTGATGAGTAACACCATAAAATCGATACGGCTTGGGGATGCGCCCCTCGCAGTGCGATGGCCAGCATCATCGCTGTTATTACACTCACCTTGCCATCTAACATTGAGTAATACTCTTATAAATGTAACTACATACACGCTCATTTTCTTATTTCGCGGTGTGATACACATAATGTGTGTTCTTTGTTGTAAGTCCTTCACCGAATATTTGTACATTATTACATTTAGAACTAGTATTTCTAAGGTTAACAGTGCAAATTAATCGGTATTTATCAAGTTTGTAGTAGAAAATAGAAATAAATGCAATTTAAAATGAGTTTTCATTCCTGTTTCTATATGTCCATAACCCAATTACGTAAGAGCGGTACAACATTTTCTTTAATAATTTGTAGAATAATTTTACACGTATACAACCGTCGTTTTTAATCCAAATATCTCTACAATTTACATTCTGTTTCATTTGAGTTTCGTTGACAAAATTCGTTTGGCTTTAAAGGTGTAGTATGTACTTCGTGTACGTTTCATTAGCAGTGACGCAAGTCGTGAGCTATTCCTATTCCGTCCCTTATTCTTACTAATTGTCGTACAAACAAAATGGGCATCCTTAACTGTACAGTCGACGTGAAACAACTTATCCGATGTCAGCTCTAGTCCTGTGGGTGCTTTGAGAACAATTTCGGAAGTCCACCGAGCCTTTCTGTACCCGCTTTTATCTTCAGGTTGTACTCTAGATATTTTACCTAAAACCTAATATTACGTGACATGATCGGCTTATTACTCAATCCCCCTCAATACGCAAGGGAGTACCGGCCGTAATACACCAACATTGGCGAACGGATGGATTTTATTACACTAGTGACCAGTTCAATATCGACATTTGCAATCCAAGCCAAGAGTTTCTTGTTTGGCAAACATTTGCAACAAATGGATCACAGCAATGTAATGTAATGGAACCTCCACAGAGTATAGATATCCAAATTAGCTGCATAAACAAACTTAGTTTATTCGAACCATGAGCTTCAAAAAGGATATCATAATTTTATTGCCCAAAATTTTGAAAAAATTATTTGCCAATATAACAACGCAATTACACTGTCCACTCTTAAAAAAAATGTTCGTAGTCATAGATAAATGTTTTAACGAAATAACTTTTTTATATAAATGACATTTTGTGTCGTGCCCGAATTAATGCAAAGGCATTAAGACAGTTTAATTTCGTGCGAAATCTGGGTCGCAATATTGTTTTCGAATATCTTTTAATAAATATTTTGCAGTGGTGTTTCCGAGCGGCGGAACGGGAACACCGAGCTATTAGTTACCAGCACAATAGGGGAAAAATAAAATTGCAATGGAGTGTAAATTGTAATCAGCTGGTAAAGCCAATCATTATTATTAGCCCATAGCAGTTAGTTGCTGAGTATAGGACTTAAAGACGATGAAAGCTAATATGTATTAAATGCACATTCATCATCATCATCAGCCCGTTGCAGTCCACTGCTGGACAAAGGTGTATCTTAGGAGAGGTCCTAAGATACGCCGTAGAGTCCAGTCTGATAAAGTACATTACCAGTCATTCATCAAAATTTAAAGCTGATCCTCTACTTCTTTAAAATAATACACCTACATAAATAAACGCGTTTTTCCCAGAAGGAGTAGACAATGGCACCCAGGACATTCAGATTTCGGCTTGTATGTTTCGTCCCACGTTGTGATAGGAGGCGAGTCTATCGGGCACAAATTCCTGACTCCTGCCTGGTAAAATTAATAGAAAAACCATTCGCGTACCGCATATAACTACGCCACCGAGGCAGTCTACACCTACTATAATACAACTGTAGTCTGTATGTCTGTATCAGCCCATATACGTCCCACTGCAGGGCACGGGCCTACTCTACAATCGACAGTACGATTGAGAGTGGTTAGGCCATATAGTCCACCACGCTGGCCCAGTGCGGGTTGGCGGACTTACATACCATATATTTTTTTATATATCGCTATGGTATGCAGGTTTCCTCACGATGTTTTCCTTCACCGTTTTAGTGCGTGGTGATTGACTATCAATACACACATGACTCCGAAGTCAGAGGTGTGCCCTGGGATTCGAACCCGCGACCACCGTGACCATGTTGGCAGTCGCGTCTAGTCCGTTTACCAACAGCCCACCACCCACTTTATAATACATAATAATACAACTACACAACAAATATATTACAAATACAAAATAATACACCTAGGAAACAAAGGCATGTCTATAACAGTATAAAACCGTGTAATGCATGATAAAAACTACTTGACTCATATTTACAGTTATTCTGAAATTTTAGGGACCCGCTATATGACGCATTCCGGTGACTCTCAACAGATAACAAATGTCATCTAAGCAATGCCTTGAAAAAACAAGTTCATTTTCTCGTAGTGGACGCATAAGCAGCGGTCGATAAGTGTAATGCGCTCTGTTACGCACTCACACATTTTGCGTAATCGGATTAGGATTATGGCTGAATCAATCTGTATAGGAATTACGCAGTCAGAAAGGGTAAAAGTTCTCAAAAGCGAAACGCCTTATATCACATTTTACGGCGGCGTGTCTTTTATAAACGACATAGGAACAATGGGGGCTTCGGTGGGGGAGCGAGTGCATGTGCGTTACCCTAAAATTACCCCACCCTTCATTTTTTGCATAAAACGTCTAGACATTAGGGACTGGCCACCCCATCACAGGTTTCTAGTCGACATCTTGAAACTATAAATTAACTTAACGAGTCAATAATCTTAGTTTAAAAAAAAATCGAGGATGAATCACCATTTATTTCTTACAATTTGAAATGTATGTAGTACATGAAAATATTCGATAAAATTCTTTGAACGTGATTTTAAGTCTGAGTCATCAGTTTGGTGCGCCAACGACCCATTGCGTGAAATGTTTTGTAAATTGTAATAATTTCAATAAGATATTATTTTATTCCATAAATGATTCATCAGAAGCCAAACAATGATAGAACTCTATTGACTGTCCTTCCTGCTTCGATATTTTATCATCACACATCCCCCTGAGTAAGATGTCAAACTTAAGTGCATCTCCACTTATTAAGTGCTTTTCAGTCGTCTCATGCGATAGAGGGCTATCTTAATATATATATTTCTTGTGTGCGTGTGTATGTGACTGAACTCCTCCTAAACGACTGGACCAATTTTGATGAAATTTTTTGTGTGTGTTCGTGGAGATTCGAGAATGACTGAACTGACTTGGCTGAAAATTGGTGGGGAGGTAGCTTAGAACCAGGAGAAGGACATAGGATACTTTTTATCACGTTCTCGGTTTCCCGAGTTTATATTAGCTTATTAACATTTTCTCATACAAAATGTTCATGGGTTCGTAACTGTCAAACATTTAATGTTCATCCCGTCGATACGGTAAACTCTTCTCTCAAATTAAAGAACGTATTTAAATAAAGGTTTCGAATCGACAACATATATCCACAATATTCGATTAATGGCGTATTTTAGATTTTAAAGATGTAAATTAATGACATTAATGAAAAGGGATTGACATTTAAATTGGTTGTCAAATATTAATGCATGCGTTCAGAAATTAATTTTGTGTAACCAAAAGAGAATGTATTATGAAGTTAAATAAATATAGGACAATTAAATAAATACTATTCACACGTAAGAAGATTTACTTCTTTTCAGATAGAATATCACTTGAAAATGAAAAATCTTTATTAAAATAACAATTTTACATATGGAGAATATTGCAGGGGTTTTCAAATTAGGCGTTGCCTGTGTCTTGAGAATCCAGTTAAATATAATTATTGTAATTACATTAATTGTGGGTGTCAGTGTGAGAAAGTGCTAATAGTGTACGTTTGTGTTTGTGTGTGTGTTATGTGTTATTATGTTTACTTTTATCACGAATTTTTACAGTGTCTTTTCCTTCGCTAAAATTCACTGATAGAAATATTATACATTCTGAAATGTTATGTCGAAGAAAATCGAAACCACTGAAGTTATTTGTATGAAAATTAATATTTCATTTCTTTATTACGAACAAAAGTAATGGCGTAATATTTATGGAAAAAACAGCATAGTGGGGGTTCACCCCCATAAGGGATGGAATATTGCATGGATAATCAAAATCGCTTTAAAAGTGTTTAATGTCAAAAAATTATAAGGAACACTATTTGGCTATGGAGAAACGGGATATTATAGAGTGGGACGTACGGGAGATGACTGGGTTAGCTGACAGATTTGATAGGACGAAATGTAAATGCACGGTATAAGACGGGATGGATAATGAAGAGAAAGGACGGGACGTATCGGGAAGTGACGGGGAATAGACGGGATGGGACGGAATTGAGCAGGACAGTACGATAGCTATGTCATGTTAAGGTATACAAGAGCTTATACGAAAAATAACATGTATTTGGTGTGAAGTAAAATAAAAAAATATCTGCATCCAGGCAAAGGGGGGTCGGGCTTTTTTGCTATGGTAAATAATTCAATTTAATATTAATCATATAATAACTAAGCCATAGCTTAGCGTGGTCGGGTCAGCTATGGTATCTTTTAATTGATTTCAATGAATGTAGTCGGAGTAATAAGTGCGTGGTGGCCTGTTGGTAAACGGACTAGACGCGACTGCCAACATGTTCACGGTGGTCGCGGGTTCGAATCCCAGGGCATACCTCTGACTTTTCGGAGTCATGTGTCTATTGATAGTCAATCACCACGCACTAAAACGGTGAAGGAAAACATCGTGAGGAAACCTGCATACCATAGCGATTTATAAAATTTCTATGGTATGTAAGTCCGCCAACCCGCACTAGGCCAGCGTGGTGGACTATATGGCCTAACCACTCTCAATCGTACTCTCGATTGTAGAGGAGGCCCGTGCCCTGCAGTGGGACGTATATGGGCTGATACAGATACAGACAGTCGGAGTAGTAACAGTGTTATAATATCTCCGTAGCAAAATAATGATTTAAATCTGGAGAGATGGGATAGAATAGAATATAAGTTGGATAAAATGGGACAGAAGAATAGGTACAGGATGGGATTGGAATTGGATAAGCAGTTTAGACAACGGCTGTCATGTTGATTTGAAATAAAATATGGACTGGAATCTATATTTGCACCCAGGCGAAGCCGGGCCGGGCCGCTAGTACTCTATAAAAGAATCTAATGGAATAAATAATTAAATACATAGTCCTGTCTCCACACAAAAATCGAGTCATGTGTCGTGGATATCAGGGACTTTTCGGTCTCACAAACACCCAGACCCGAAACATATACCTGTGGATCACACAAATATTTGTTTCGATGCGGGGATGGAATCCGCGGCCTCACCTTTCACACCCGGCGTCTAGCTAATTGCGCCACGGAGGCTGTTATTCATCTAAAGAGATTGAACCAATAACCTAGTCATACAACTTGTTACTTATCAACGCTGCCACTACGTAAGAATATAGCGATAATTTTAATATGCTTTCCAAAACTACATGCTTGAATATTCTTAACGTGACCGCCAGACAATAAAGTTGCATACGACCAAAAATGCACATCACACAAGAAAATTAGCACAATCATTCCACGCAATAATTCCCACACGTGAATCCATTCACACGTCAAACGCAATAAATCAAATTGGCGCGTTGAACAAACAAAAAAACAATCATAGAAACTTGTAACTTAGGCTCTGCGTATATTGCATTAATTGGTACATAAGACATATTATATGGCATGATTTTCCGTATATGTAATTAAGAAATAAATGACATTAAAATAGACAAAAAGAAAACAATTACGTGATTCTTAGGGAGTTAGTTGCGCCTTTCTTATTCACAACTGTAACGCAGTTGGAAGCCTTAAAGATTCCAAAAAAAATTTGCATTACACTATTTTTAGACCATATCGATATCGATTATCCGCTATGAAATAGACCAACCGTGCCAATATTATTATTTTATCGGTTGCAAAATCCTTCATGTAAAAGCAGAACACACACAGTGACGGTGACTTGGTTCAATGACCTTGCCACGTGTTGCGAGTCAGCAAGTGTCGCGCTTCTTGTGGAAAAGTACATAGACATAACCTAGCTTTTAGCCAAGTTAACACTACCATTATCTTTCCTCTACCTGCCTTTATAACAGTAACGTGGCTTCGGTGTTATGTATTTAACATTTTGAAGAATGATTAATCCTAACATTTTACGATTGACCGCATGCTGACGTCATTATTATAGTGTTAAACTTACTACAGTATAGTCAATATTTAGATCAGTAGCTCATGATACATGATAAAACTGCAACATTAATGGCACGACATAAATTCACCTCCATCGTTCTCAATACCAAGCAAGAACATTAGACCTTGGATCGACGGTTTAGAAAGTAACTGAGAAATTTCACACGCTACGTATATACAATATGCGGACTTCTTCGAAAAACAACGTGTATTTGAATCTTTTAATGGATTTATCCTTTCGGGTTTCCCCAAAGAATTAAAACACAATGTTCCTTAATATAACCAATGATAAGCACCAAAACAAAACATTATCCTTTAATCCATTTATACATTAATTTATAGCTTATAGAAAATTTATAATCACTTCATAAAATACAACAGAATAATTAAATCTATAGATATTAAAAACAATAAATGCTTCAATAACCTGTAGCCCTTTATTCATTGCGTAACTGCTTGAAAAGGTTTTAACTACTAAAATAAACTCTCAATCCTAAAATAAATTTATTTACGTTTAAAATGAGCGTACAAGAGAAAGGTCGTACACGTGACGTGTAGGCGGTGAGATACTGACGTCTTTAGCACATGTGTAGGCATTACGACAACTGTTAAGGGAAAGGAATAATCCCTCAAATAACTTTTCCAAAAAAATATTTATTTAACCCGTGAGGACAAAAGCTACGGGGTCATGTTGACCTTATTTACTTCACTAACACCTACTCCCATATTTTATTATTTAGAAAAAAAAAAACGATCATAAGACGTAATATCATATAGTATTTTTCGGTAACATATTATGTGCCAGTACGTGGAGATCAGAAAACAAACACACACTGAGTTTAATGGTCAAGTAGCCTTAAGAAAAAATCACTGGCAGCAGAAAATCTCAATGTTCCAGATACTTCAAAAATCCTAAACATGAGGAAATAAATGAAATGGTTCATAAAAAAAACCTTAGCTGCTGTACCATTTTTAAAAGAATAACATAGTCCAAAAGTTACCAATTTCAGTTTAAATTAAATCTAACCAAATTCAAACCCATACTGTATTTTAGTCATTGATAAAATGACTAAAATACAGTATGGGTACTACGTGACCAATAAATACATTTCATTTCATTTCATTTCAAAAAAATCTGACCGCTTTGGAAATACTCAAAAAACCTAATTGTTTTATGAAACATTTTTTTGGACTTTGCCACTTTTCTAAACCTAACGTTGCCGGAAATATCCTCACCTGCCATCGAGCTGATGAGGTCCATTCTGCAGCACAACGTTCACCAACGACGGCTCGGCGAAGGTGACGAATCCGAAACCCCTGGAGCGGCCGGACTCGCTGTTCTTCATCACCACGCAGTCGATCACATCGCCGTACCGCGAGAAGTAGCGCTGCAGATTCTCCTGAGACGTCTCCCATGACAGACCACCAACGAACAATTTTCTGTGTGATAAATTGTATCATTAATTATTAAGAAGTCCTTGTCATAGTGCTATGTTCAGCTGTGGACTTTCCTTACCTTAGGATGATGAATACAAGGGAGGTATATTTTTTTTAGATATATAGTTAATTATTACTATTACATAAATATCTACAAAGCCTCGACTATAGCATCATTGCCAACTTTCGAAATGGGAAACAGAAAACTAATGGGGATAAAGATAGAAGGGCAAATATTAGGCCTCATCAATTATTATTGCAATTCTGACAATAAAATTATTTTGCTAGATATTTACCAAAGTAAATGTTTAACGAGTGATGCAAACATTGGTACTTGGTAAAACAAAGTAGAAAAAAAAACCTGTGTGTTCAATACTAAAAGGTCATAGTTTTAATCATAGTGTGATTGTGGTTCGGCAATACATAAACATTTACATTAATTAACAATAGTTAAGTTATTTCAATTTTCTCTTTCCCTCTCTTCAGTATTTTTTCCAACTTATAAATGTTATACTTGTCTCTAACAATCTAATACGAATCTTACATCAATTACTTTAAAATCATTCAATGAGAGAATTTAGTTCTAGCTGTAATATTTTAACTTTACGTTAGATAAAGCAAATAAAATTTGATTAAATTATAGTCTGTGATAAAAACAAGAATAAACAATGACCTAAAAACCTACATAGAGCTTACTATCTGTTTTATATCCCAGTAAGCATTACTATTGATAAGAGAATAATAGTATATGCACAATTTATAAAGATTGCATTTTACATGTCAATATTTTATTTTTGGTATAAGATAATAAGGATATTTTTTTGATCAAGGTTAATTTTGACAGCCTCCAAAGTGCAGTCAGTTAGACGCCGCCTGTGAAACGAGAGGCCGCGGGTTCGATCCCCGTACCAAAACAAATGATTGTGTGAACCACAAGCATTTATTTTGGGTCTGGGCACTTGTGAGACTGAGAAGTCTCTCATAGATCCTGATACCCACTACACAAGACTCAATCTTAATGTGGGGTCATATCTATGTATAGGACTGTTGGGTGTTATTTATTAAATCTTTATAATGCATATACTAGTTCTCTCTGAGCATACTAGTTCGAAAATACACCAAATAACAGATACTTTTACACTATTAAATGTACAATAAAATGTATCATATCAGACTATTATGGTGTAGTATCAAATAACACAATAATAATATTTTTTTGGTATATAATTAGGGTTAGAAGGTAAACAAAGCAACTAAATAAAAACAATCTGAACTGCAAAATTATTAGGACTATTAAAACTAAAGTAAGCTATACCAAAACAAAACCTAGGTATTTGGACACATCAATTCCAAATAAATATAACCAAAAGTGCATTGACCCATACAGAGGATAATATTTTACAAAAACATAGTCAAAGGATTAAAGTAATAAATATATTCTTTGCTTCATCTAATTATATCATACATTGAAAATGTTGCTATAATAGATTTGCTCTTAACTGTATTTGTATTTAATCTCAATGGATGTAAAAACATTTTTTATATTTTTGGGATTGGCAACACAAAATGTTTTGATTAGAACTAAATTATAATATGGTCACAGATGTTGGAAAGTGCATAACTGCCACTAAATATTTTGTTATCATAATTAATAAAATTAAGTAATGACTGTAATGTCTGCTAATGTTAATGACTCACTTTTATCAAAACAGGGTAAACATGTGAATGGCAAATTTTCTGGAAACAAATTTTAATTGGAACTTATCTAATCTTAAACAATAAATGAATTTGTAAAATGAGTTACAAGATTTTTTTTTAACCTTGCTATAACATGGTACAATGTTTTGCAAGTGCAAGTAGCAAGTGAAAGTGCCATTCACTTTGGAATGTTTCACTAACTTTTTCTTCTGATCACCCGAAGATTTGATCTCGTGATTGGGTTGAACTTTTAGTAGTCAAACAGCTCTTACAATAAAATATAGGACTTATGAGAAATATACAACAGAATGATAAATTCTACATTATTATTTTAATACTGAATGATACAATACACTTGTGGAATATCACACATTGATTGATTCAATTTAGGTTATGTAAAGATAAATGTGATTTGATATCAAGAAATACAATGCAAATAATGAAATAGGTTAAAAACACAAATCTGTGAAGGTACCCCAGACAGTATTAGCATTCAGAATGTTAATTGCGCGAATTAATTACTATTCTTTGTCACTCTCGTTCATTACACCAGAGACAAGGACGCAGCACTCTCCAGCATTTACTGGTCCGCATGAATGAATAACCAATTGTCTCATGAGAAAATAAACCACCCGAGCGTCCGTAGACACGGTACGCAGCGCCAAAATAACACGTACAGGCGTAACACGGGAACATGTTTATGAACATAACTCGTCCGTAAGTTACCATATGCAAATGAATCAGCACGTTGATCGTCTTGTGGGTAAATGGGAGCGAGCTACGCGGCATTTCGACCATTGATCTAATAACCTCAATAATACATCGACAGTCCAAATTATAACGTTTTAAATACAAATAGTCCGCTCGCGATCAAATAATTCGAAATCACCGATAAGAGAAAGCAACGATTAGTCACAGAAAGGTTAATTTTACGTATTGCCACCATTCCACATCACAGGTTTCGCGCTACATCTACCGTTATATAAACTATGTATGCAAATCTTTGTTGATTAACACGTTAATCAGCAATATGTATCATGGGAAAGTGATAGCTGCCATGATAGTACCACGCAGCTCGCGCGGCGAGGCTTGGGGTCGGTGCCCGCTAGCCGGCATAAAGTAAAAGGCTAAATGGCATTTGGAAGCTTTAAGACGCGTTTAGGGATGATTGACAAGAGTAAACATCGAAATCATAACAAATATACACTGTAAAGGATATGTAGATGCGTACGTAACCATACCTCACAAGCCTTGCTGGCTATCCGTGAAATGCGACACACCAAGCGAACATGCCAGTTTGACCTATTATAGTTGGCACGTAGCTTATGGCCTTAATTCTAAGGGAAAACATATAAAAACACACTCACCCCTTCTCATCATCGTCCATGTCTGGATTCATACGCATAACTTACTACTAATTAAAAATAATGGTTGGCACCGGTAAAGACACCCAAACCACACAAGCACAGACCCACACGAATGATTATGGCGGACCAACCATTTCCGCTTTCTCAAAAAGTCATGGAAATAGGAAGTGGTAAAATTAAGTTTCCAAATTATTCAAATACTAATTTTATATGTATAAATGTACAAAACTTACATTATTTTATTACGTAATGATTTATAAAACTTAATATAAGTAATAAAATTATAAAATTACGATATTAACATAAAAAGATGTTCGTATGAATTTTGTCGTTTACGTATATCTAAAACTAGGTGGCGCTATTAAAATTATAATAATGTTGCCAGTATTAAAATGACAAATCTGGTTAAAAAATAAAGATTTTCACTGTGCTGATAAGTTTTCAATATGAAATGTAATTATCAAAAATGTATTCTACTTTATTTTAGGAAATTTAGTTAAAGTACAATGGAATAATAGTTTGCAATATATTATTATGGATAAGCAAAGTTTCATTACGTTGTTTTTATATTTCCAGGTCTAACCGTTTATTTAATAATAAAAATATATGTACTATCATGTATAATAAATACCACTCACCACTCTCCTAATAATACCCCTTCTCTCCTAGATCTTATTTTTGTTTCTTTAAATAAGGTTTAAATAAAGTCGCGAAACATGGGCAGTGTTCTGCGGATGAACAGGCTTCCTTGAAATCTTTAACGGCCGGTTTCAATACTTGATATGTATACTTACCAGGAGGAAGGTTCCTCGCAGGCTGGGTTTAAATGTAGAAATAAACATAATAGCTGATGTATTATTTCATCTAAAAAGTAAATCTGTAAATAAATTCTGAACTAGAATATTCACATAGTTTTTTTAGTTCTCATAAATTATAATCGGCGTCAAATACACCAACTTTAAACATTTCGTTATCACTTTCATCACTGAATATATTAATGTCACTTTATTTTGCTGATTTCTTCCATAAAAATACCACATATACCTGGGATAATCGATGTATTATCCACCATATTGCAGCGATATTAGAAAACGTTGACAGCTAGTTAAACACAAATAACTACAGTAGTTCGAATCGTTATCGAAACGCGTATATTTTAATTTGTATGGAATTTCCTAACTATGGTTAGCGAGAGCCCTCCCATTGATAGATACAAATCATAGATACATTTATTCATCGATTATTGAAACCGAAAAATGACAGAACTCATACTAGAGTTAGCGATTTTAACTGGTAGAAAAAGACAGACAGAGTATTGCACCCGGCCGTAAATGACGCAATTGGTTCCATTAACTCAGACATGATGAAAATATCAGAATGGGGAAACCGCTTTGGCCTTAAAGTGAACCCAGCCAAAACACAAGTCATGATCGTCGGAAGTTCGCGCTTAATACCCAAAATAGATTGGTCGTTTCTGCGCCCAGTTATTTTTGATGGTGTCATAATACCCTACAGTGATTCTGTCAATAACCTGGGGGTAATCTTGGATCAGAGTTTGTCATGGGGTCCCCAACTTGCAGCTACGAGTCGTAAGCTGTTTGCATCAGCTGCAACTTTAAAGAGGCTTCGTAATTTCCTGCCCATGGTCACTAAAATTGCGCTCGCACAATCTCTTCTTCTGCCCGTGTTAAACTATGCCGACGTCTGCTATCTTGAATTAACCCAAGTTCAACTTGATAAACTTGAGCGGCTTCAAAATTTTTGCATACGATTCATATTTGGTTTGCGCAAATATGATCACATTTCTGAATTTCGCTTTAAGCTCAAGTGGCTCCCTATTCGCCTTCGCCGGAATACATTCTCTGTATGCTTTACAATGTTTTATCTAGTCCCAAATGTCCAATCTATCTAAAGGAATGTTTTCAATACGTCCATAGTTCTAACTCCCACTCGTTGAAATCCTCTAGGTATCTGCAACTAAAAACTCCTTGCCATGACACTACTTTTTATGGTAGTTCTTTTACTGTTAATGCTGTTCGCCTTTGGAACGCATTACCTTCAACAATCCGACAAGCGCCATCACTTAATGTTTTTAAAGACAAAGTTAAAAAAATCTATCTTTCTACCCTATCGTGATAGTCAATGTTAATGTTTAATTGTAGTTTGGTTAAATTATATTATTATTATTACTTATATATATATGTGTATGTAAAGAAAATATATACAGGGTATATCAAGACTGCTACCGAAAACGAAGCCGGGTGGTAGTTTAAGCGACTTCAGACACAATGCAACAGAAAAAGTTGCGAAAAAAAAGCGACAATTTTTTTTTGTAATTTTTTTCCAATGACCATATTTGGGTGGTAAATGCATTTTTTCCTAAAATAATAGTGTATACCCTTTTATTTATAAATAATCTAAGGTATGAAAGAGTTTAAATTATTACTTAAGCAAAAACTATGGATTTACCACCCAAAAATGACGATATTTAAAAAACCATATAAAATAACTGTCGCGTTTCTTTGCGAAATTTTTAGTTGCATTGTGTTTGTAGTCACTAAAACTACCACCCGGCTTCGTTTTCGGTAGCAGTCTTGAGATACCCGGTATATATATATATTCTTTTGTTCATTAAAACTTTATTGATGTTTATATAATATTTTTTATAATATTTGTTACCCTTGTATTTATAATGTACATATATTCTTATTTGTTAGGTTTTCAATCTCCCCTACATTACATATAATCTTATATAACGGATGATCCATCGTACGTTTGGTTGTCTGGAAGAGATCGCTAATAGCGATAAGACCGTCAGTTGTTACACTATTTCAAAAAATGTAAACTGTTTACTTGTATGTAATATGTGGTGAACAATAAAGTGTTATCTATCTATCTATCTATCTATCCATGCTTTCTCCATGGGCGTAGCCAGCTATGGGCTCAGGGTGGGGTAGAAATCACAAATAATATTTAAGTAGCAAACTATACCCGTTGTCTCACCCCGGTATGTACCCCGGTTATGTTTTTCATACAATAAGGTTACACCCTATAGCATCATGTATCTACAGAATATATCAACTGTGCTACCGAAAACGAAGCCGGGTGGCAGTTTAAGTGACTTCAGACTCAATACAAATAAAAATTTTGCAAAATAAGCGACGTACACCCTTTAATTTTTCAAGGCGCTATGGTACGCAAGGATTTAAATTATTATTTTAGCAAAAACTATAGATTTACCAGTTACCATCTAAACACGGAGATATTTAAAAAATCTCAAAAAAATATCGCGTTTCTTGCGAATTTTTATTTGCTGTGTTTATAGTGTGGTCAGCGATGCTCAGCGATGGTCAGCGATGCTATCTGGGGGCGTGGCCGAGCCCCCTCCAAGTCGAGCTATAGGCCGTAACATCCTTTTCTCGAAGCAATTCAGACCATTTGCAACCCCCTATAACTTCGTTATGGCTAAAGCATGAAGCCTGAATTTTCAGTTACTAAGCAGGCATTGTGTAAACACGGTATATTTAAAATTTCATTCAATTTGAACCAGTAGTTTAAGAATTGTAACTAGTCAATCTTTCTTAATTTTGTCACTCACTGACTGACCGATCATCAAAAGTCTAAGGCACTTCTAGCAGACATAGAACCTTCAAATTTAGAATATAATTAGTGTTTAGTGTCTAAAGTATGGGAAAATTCAAACATTTCATAATTTGTGTCTAGTTTTTTCTAGATAGACCAACTGCGTGAATAACTTTGTGATCCCATATAAATGTATGGGATTACAAAGTTACATTTGCAGTTAATGAATCATTGTACCCGTATATAATGGAATAATAGTTGTAGATAGATATCTATATATATGAGGCATAACAGGAGGGGATATAGAGAGGGAAATGGTGTATTCAGCCCATGAAACTGTACAACATTCCTCTAGAAAAACATGACGAAGAAAAACTTGCAAATAAATAGACTAAATAGCTCGAAAATATCAATTACAATGAAAGAAAGAACATTAATAATCAAATCCGCTATATTTGTGATAAATTGATACCTACAAAAATAAGAAAAATCCATAAGACAGAGGCTTTAAGAAAAATCGTTAGTGATATTCTAGAAGTAAGAAGTACCGAAAAGGAAAAAAGTAGGACTCTACAAAAAGACGTGAGATCCCATCAAAAACATCCTGTAAAAAAATTCCAAGTCTCGCAGCTCAGGTTTTCTACCGCAAAAAGTTGTGAGATGCATGTAATACCAAGTCGATTAATTTATTTAGTCCTTAAGGGACCTTCTATATAAAGTTATTACGTTAGTTATTACCATATCAATATTAAAAATTCTTTACGTTTTAAATAAATAGATCGACTTGGCCAGCAGCATTATGTGTAAATTGTACGATACATTATGTTTTCATGCGATGGCCAAGTCGATCCATTTATTTAAAACGTAAAGAACTTTTAATATCGATATGGTAATAACTAACGTAATAACTTTATATAGAAGGTCCCTTAAGGACTAAATAAATTAATCGACTTGGTATTACATGCATCTCACAACTTTTTGCGGTAGAAAACCTGAGCTGCGCGACTTGGAATTTTTTACAGGATGGTTTTGATGGGATTTCAAATTAATATAACCACCTCGTTATTTTTGAAGCCTTAGCATGTTCTCCCACAAAATTTGTAAACAAAAAACTGATCATATATTATAACCATTTTTCACATCTAAAATTACACATACAAAGTTAACTGTTCAGTTACTTCTTTTAATGGGTTCGATTTCAAACGCAAAGTTGGGCATGAGAAGCGATGCATAGTTGAAAGTGGGGAAATTTGGACATGGGCAACGGAACCTCAGGGGTCAGTTGGCCGACTTTCTGTAGAAAGAGGGACTCTTTGCGATGATCTCTTTTTTGCAGAAGCCGCCTCACAGGAAATGGCGTTGGTTGAGTCCTAAAGGTTCTAAGAAAAACGAAATAGATTTCATCTTAACGACGAATAGACAGATGTTCAGTGATGTCTTTGTGATCAACAGGGTGAAAACTGGCAATGATCACCGAATGGTTAGGGGCACATTGAATAGCAGTGAACAATTAGAAAAGCGTCGCTAGATGAAGTCTACGCTCCGACCTACTCGCGCCCATATCCAAGACCCCGAGAGCTTTCAACTTGAACTAGCGAATCGCTTTGATTGTATAAGTGAAAACCTATACAATCAAAAGTGAAAACCTAGCAGTGGACGTGCTAAACAGCCTTTTGTAGAAGCAATTCATACGACAAAACGAAGATCATGTCGAATGTCCATGTTGTGCCCACCCCCATCGGAGTTGGGGGCACGACTCTTGGATTTGTAGACGAATATGTCTATATAGGACAAGTGGTTCGGTTAGGCAGGTCCAACTTCGAGAGAGAGGTCAATCGTCGAATCCAACTCGGTGGGACAGCGTTCAGAAAACTACGCTACGTCTTCTCATCCAAAATACCTCAGTACCTTAAATCGAAAGTCCCCGATAGTTGTGTGTCGCCAGTGATGACATACGGCACCGAGACGTGGCCTCTCACTATGGGCCTTATTAGAAAGCTCAAAATCAACGAGCTATGGAGAGGGCTATAATAGGGGTTTCCCTACGAGATCAAATCAGAACTGAGGAGATCCGTAGGAGAACTAAAGTAACCGACATAGCCCAGCTGATTAGTAAGTTGAAGTGGCAATGGGCGGGACATATAGCGCGGTGATGTGTGATGAAGTGATGGCTGATGGGGCCAAAGAGTTCTCGAAACGAGGCCTCGTAGCGGAAAGCGTAGCGTAGGACGTCTACCCACGGTCCCGGTAGAAGCTGGAGCGCTCTTGCTTCGGGTTCCCGGGGCCGATCCAATTGCGCTGAAGAGGGCAACACGGGGTTTTGGTTGGCATGCCTATCGGTGAACCAAACATAATCGCTCCACCCTACCCCGAGGTGGGGCGTTAGCGGTAACCCGGTTTCCCCGCATCAACAAAAAAAAAGGACGTCTACCCACAAGATGGTCAGAAGACGTGATAAAGGTCGCGGGACGTCGTTGGAATCAGGCGGCTTCTAACAGGTCACTGTGGAAATCATTGGGGGAGGCCTATGTTCAGCAGTGGACTTCCTTTGGCTGATAACTGATGGATGATGTGTTTATACTTATAGTCACTAAAACTAGCACCCGGCTTCGTTTACGGTCGCAGTCTTGATATATCCTGTTATGTATAATTCGAATTAACCAAAACATTTTCTTATTGCTCACCTTCCTACACCACGAAATCACCCATCTAAAAAATGTGTCTAAAACTTCAACCGTTTGGGCTCTCGGAGTATGCCAATTTGTTATCAGTCAATTTACGCCCATGGCTTTCTCCTGTCATGACCTCCTATTTCTTTCCTATCGACTTCGTACTCCCACATAAATCCTTACGCAGTGAAATTTTCGTGGTATTAACCTGGATAATCTTCGCAAGGCTGCTAATAACATTGACTGGAGTTTGCTCCTTCACTCAGACCGTGTGGATGGCAAGGTGCATATTTTCACTACCAAATTAATTGAACTATTTGACAAGTATGCACCAGTTCGCTCTGTTAAAATAAAGCACCTTCCGTCACCTTGACTTACTGCCGAAATTAAAGAACTTCTTACTAAAAAAAGCGTCGGCTAAGTCAAGGTACAATCGTCGCCCCAATGCAACGAGTCGAAATGGCTAAAGTATGTAGCCATTCGAAATCACTGCAGTAAGGTGTGTAGGAATGCTCAACGCCTTCATGTTCACAACTCAGTTGAAAACGGAAACCCAGCTTAAGTCTGGACATTTCTTAAGACATTGGGAGTGGGTAAATCTCACCATTTTCTCTAAAACAAACATTTTTCTTCATCGTCCAATTTCGATAGGACGATTAAAAATATCACCATTCGATATTTTTCTACTCTTAAGACTCTCGATTGCTCGGCTTTTGCTTTCAAACAATTTGCTGCTTGTGATGCTGAGAAAACTATTAAGCTTATTTTATCTAATGCAATGGATAGCGACCGCGTCACCCGTAATATGATTCTACCTATCCTTGAAGAAATCCATCCTATAATTTCCCATATCCTTAACCACTCCATCACTACTGGGATTTTCCCAAGTGCTTGGAAAGAAGCCCACATTATCCCCATTCTTAAAAAATCCAACGCCTCTACACTTTCTGAATTCCGACCCATTTCCATTCTCCCTTTCCTCTCCAAAGTTCTTGAACGCCTGATCCACACTCAATTGAACGATTTTCTGTCCAAAAATGATCTCCTAAACCCGCTCCAGTCCGGGTTTCGTCCTGGGCACAGCACAACCGCCACCTTGACTTATATTACGGATGGCATAAGATCTGGTATGGAAGAAGGCAAGCTGACAGTCTTACCATCGCTGGACTTCAGTAACGCCTTCAATACCATTGACTTTGATATATTGCTTAGTATGCTGCGTTTTCTCAACATATCTCCAACAGTAGTTGATTGGTTTCGTAGTTACCTGTATGGGCGCCGGCAACGCATCTGTGTTGAGTATAGTTATTCCTAGTGGTGCTCCTTATCTGCTGGCGTTCCACAGGACGGCGTGCTATCTCCTCTACTCTTTGCTGTCTTTATCAATTCTGTATCTAATCATCTTCGCTCCTCCTACCACCTCTACGCAGATGATTTGTAAAATACTCAGGCACCTTTTGATAAGGTTATTGAGGCGATTCATAACATTAACAGAGACATCCAGCACATCTGTGTATGGAGTAAGACTCATGGCTTAAGAATTAACCCATCCAAAACTCAGGCGATTACTATCGGTAGCCCCAGAATGACTTCTAAACTTGATAGGGACCAGCTACCACTTGTAATTTGTGACGGTACTACCGTCCCTTACAGTGAAATAATAAATTGTTAATAATAATAATCCTAAATATTTGTATAAAGGCCTCCCTCACTGATTTCCACATCGACCAGTTACTTTCTGCAACCCAGGAAAGGAGGATTATGTTCAGCAGTGCACTTCCTGTGACTGAAACTAACGAAGTATTTTTTAAACGTATATTATTACCACTAATCCAAAGTTATGTAATATTATTTTTTTAATTCATAAAAATATATTATTTCTTGTCTCAGGCCAACAAAGAAAAACCATTAACCATTTTGTTAATACTTATATTGTCAGTCAAAAAATGGAGTAATCAAACTAATATGTAAAGTATAGATCGTCTACGGTCCTTTGGCGTGCGAATGCGTGGTTGTGATGCTGTTGTTAAAATATTTGGGACATTTTTCTATAAACAATGAATTGTTTGAGATATGTTATCTTAATATAAAGAACAAGAACATTTAGACTCGTAATCTAATACATAGTACATAATTATATAATAGACTCACACTTTTTTCCCAGAACTTGTAGGTAGAGGTTCCACTGGTAGCAACCAGGACACCCACGTTTCGCCTTTTCTATGCCGACCCACGATGTGATAGGTTGCAAGTTTATCGCCTAATCGGACACAAATTCCTGACTCCGTGCGGATAATGAATAGAAAAATCCAATATCACTCTGCCCGACCCGAGATTCAAACCTGAGACCTCAACGTTATAACTGTACCATAGTACAGTTACTCCATTGACGCAGTCTAATTATATTAACATGTCCAATATTAAATACAAATCAAAATTTTGAGGACTAGTGGACAATTGTTTGTAAACGGGTATTGAAACCGTGAGCGAATCTTCATTATCATCAACATCTCAGCCACAGGAAATCCACTGCTGAATATAGGCCTCCCCCAAGGATCTCCACAATGACTTGGAAGCGAATACCCAGTAGGGCGATTCACGTAATTTCTTGACGCGCCGATCAAGTTGCGGTGCGGTTACAATTAAGTTTACGTTTTGGTACAAAATTGTATTCTTGTAAATGTTTAGCTGCGCGTGAGCTGCGCGTGAGCTGCGAGTCAACTGTACATCAGACGTATGAAATTTGTTTGACATTCACATATACGCGCAGCAGTAGAATATAATTGAATATAATATGTATGTATGTTGTATGTCCATAAAGCTTGTATTGCGACCCACAAACTCACAATCAATTCCCCTTCATATGCAATACTCAGGAACAAGAGGCTACCATTACTCAAATTGCCATCAGTTAAAACTAGCTTCGCAAAAAGGTTCCAATACTATGCTCACCCTTCGCTCTACAACAAGGTCTCGAGACTGTGTCCTGTAAAGAACTCTTCAGTCAAAAAGTGCTCTACCGAAATTTTCAAATTTTTAATACATTTAGATTATGATGCTACTGAAAGACTTGTGAGTTCAATTGTACCTGGAATAAGTAATGTTTAATTTTAGTTTTGTTCTGGTTTCATTTTTATTATTAAGTTTTGTTATCGTCTTTTACATTGTTTCAACACTATTGTCACTTCATACATTGCACACATACATGCTAATTATTATTTTTTTTTTTTTCGGTTATTATGTAATACTGTAAGCTTAATCTATTAATGGTATCCCAAGTCACAGGCTACGCCTAGTTTGGGAACCTCTGGTTCTGCTAGAATATAAGATCTCATTATCTTTATTTAATTGTAAGTAGATTTAAGTCTTTGTAATTCTTTTTATCTCAATAAACTTTATTTAAAAAAAAACTTTATTTATTTAATATAGCGCTCGCGTGGCGCGAACTTGACGCGAGCGTATTATGAGAATACGAAAAGGGCTGTTTTGATCGAAACGTAAAGTGCGCCGCAACTGAATTTATTTAATTATGTGAATCGCCCTACTGGTCGAAATAGAAACATAAACTCTCAAAAACTGTTTCAGGTAGCACAAAGGATTTTTTTCTCAATTGCAATTGGCTAATTAAACCATGCCACGTGACCATCAACTATACTGTGTTTGATGCTGTGAATACAGTGAGGCTGATGCTTAAGATAAATGGGATGCTTTATGATCTGTCAGGATGGCAAATGCTTAGGATTATAGGTCCGGCACAATATAGATAAAGGAAGTTCATGACTAATAAAAAAATATACGGTTGGGTATAATTTATTTGAATTCATTATGAAGAACAGGAACTGTTGTCACTGTCACTGGAATATTTCCTTGCAGTGTAAAATGAAATGGAAATATTACTTCTACCTGCAAATCATATTGTATCCTGTAAAAAAAATCCAAGTCTCGCAGCTCAGGTTTTCTACCGCAAAAAGTTGTGAGATGCATGTAATACCAAGTCGATTAATTTATTTAGTCCTTGCTTAAGGGACCTTCTGTATAAAGTTATTACGTAAGTTATTAGCATATCAATATTAAACATTATTTACGTTTTAAATTAATAGAGCAAATCATAGTTTGAGGTATGCTTTTAAACTATGGCTCATTAATAATGACAAAATTATAACTATTTGAATAATATTGGTTTATAAAAAGTAGCTCTTACTCTGAATTCATATGCAATGTTGACCATTGGTTCAATTAGATGTATACTAGATGGCGCTACATGTGGTATCAACACTTGTAAATTACATGTTTCAGATACAGTATTGGCCAGCTTTTTACATTCTAGTTTTAACATATTTTTCTCTTCTTCAAAATATCCACTTTGAACATCATATTTTAATTTCTGAAACAAAAAAACAAAATAGATAAAATATTAATAACAAAAACTATCTGATGAATAAGTAACGTCGTAAAAATTGAAATAAAAACTTATTTATTTAGTTAGTTTATCAGTAGCTACACAATTCAATTTTGTTGACATTGATTGCTTTTATGTTAGTATTAATAAAAGTAAAATAAGAAATAAATAAATAAATTGGAATTGCTTTGAAAAGCAATAAATAAAAAATGAAAATATGTGAAGTTGGACTCACTTGTACTAATATAACATTAATTTTATGTATAATCGCTTTTTTCTCATTATATAAAGTGATATGGAGCGGCACTATTTGCCTTGGTGCAAAACCAGTGAGGGTTTTGATGGTAATCGAGAAATTTGCACAGCCCCGGAATGTCTTCTCAAACTCATGGACAGATGGCACCTGAAATATAAACAAAAGGTAAAATGTCTACAAATACATTTTGTGTTCTACATAAATTAGTGTAGGTTTATCTCTATTCATAAAAACGGAATTAACAAAAAAATCCGAAACTCGGAAATTATTTGTTTACCTAGTCAGAGCCAAGCCTGTCACACACGAGAATATCGCTGTCCCTAAACTGGACTTCATGGATTCGTAACTCTATTTTGCCAATGTAGTGGTATTATGAAAATGAGCATTATTCAACTAACTAAGCAAAATTAGTATGTTTAAGTAATGAAGGCGAAAATGTGGGTATACATTACCAACATATTTTCCATATGATTAACATTCACACTGCTGAACACAATAAACGGCTCCACTTTGTTCACCTTATAAAAAGGTTTGCTCTTAATTTTTACAACATATCTAACTTTTGCAACCGAACTCTCAAATGAGGACGGTAAATCCTCTGGCAGTGCAAAGTGAAACGGATATGTGTATATCCCGGCAGGTATTTTCTTTCCTGAAATCAGTTAGCTAAAATAGACATTCATGCATTCTCCTCTCTCTCTCCCTTCAGCCATAGGAACTCCACTGCTGAACACAGGCCTCCGTCATGGATACATAGACCTGTTTGAAGCGGCCTGCATCCGGCGACTCCCTGCAATCATAACCTGGTCGTCCATCCACCTTATATTTGGGCGTCCGACTTTTCACTTTGCCTACGCTCCTACCGCTACCTTTCAGCTCTGGCTGCCATCAGTTCTACGAGCTATGTGCCCAGCCCACTGCCACTTCAACTTGCTAATCCTAAGGACTATGGTGGTAACCTTTGTTCTCCTACGAATCTCTTCGTTTCTGATTCGATCTCGTAAGCAGCACCGTAGACCGAGTACAGCCCTCTCCTTATCGCGGTTAGGGACACTGAGCCGTCTTACGAGGCCCATAGTGAGAGGCCACGTTTCGGTGTCCTATATTACAAATGCAACACACTAATTAAATATTTAATTCTATAGGTTCTGATGAATTTGGGACAGGAAGAAAATAAGTAGTTTCTCAAATGCAGCCCATCCAAGTTGGATTCGGCTATTAACCTCTCTCTCAAAGTTTTACTTGTTCAACCTGACTGTTTGTCCCAAACAAATTGTGGAGTTTTCAAACGTAAACGAGGCATATACGTAAATATTTTATAACTTAAAAAATATACTCTCACCTGATATAACTTCACTAAAAATATTGGCAATTTTAATACTAAGAACCTTCACTTTCTGGGAGTATATCTTTATGTACGGAAGTGTAGGTGCTGGTCGTGTCCATTGCGCTTTACTTGTTCCTACGACTTCAAAATCTATACCTGTAAATTAGAAAAGAAATATGATTTTGACGATTAGTTTGTAATCGTTATTTAAACTTTGCAGAAATAATTATTCTGCAATTGATTCATTGGTAGTGGTCGGTGGTCAGGCTTGTATTATTTGATGATGATGACCAGTTACAGCTCAATGTTGATAACCAGCCCAAAAATCTATTATTGGTGGCTAAACCATTTTTAAATATGCATTAACTTTCGTCGTTAATCATGTGACATCTCACAAATACTATACTTAATATTGGAAATGGAAATTAAGTGTAAACTGATTGAAATCTTCAATAAGTTCTCATTTCCTTATAAATAATTCGAACACATGGAATATCCTCCATGAGACTGAAATTAAATTTATAAAAAAATATATATGAGGTATGCGATACACCTGATAGTAGTTAAATATTTTTGTTTAACTTTAGGCAAGTCTTTGCTATCAAAACCTTTGGTAATTTATTTGATGACTTCTACGCCTTCAGCAGCAATCTAACAATTAAATATATTAATCAAGGTAGCTCCTGACTTGTGTTTAAGTATAATATTTACTATTCAACACTGAAAAAAAGCCATCGTGAAGTACAATGGCAATAGATTGATTATATGTATTTTGTGTCAACAAAAAATCACTAACTTACACTAGGCTGAGTTTAGATTTCACTAAAGGGAGGCGGAAAGCAGAGAGAGTTATATTAACAGATTTTTTTTAAAGTAGAGTCTTCATAATCCTTATTTGCCTTTCCATAAGTGCTTTTGGATAATGGCTCTATCCTACAGGAGTTTCGAACATAAGCTACGCTAATGATTGTGCGTGCGTGTGTGTTAAATAAATAAATAATAATTTCTATAACGACCTATTGGGCTACCAATAGACGTGTGGCCCGGATCGAGAAACCTCCTGTAACTATAACTTTGTAGTTTTTCGCAGCAGACTTTTGAACTGCACTTGTTAGTGTGTGGCCTTCACTCGAGAACTTTCCAGCTCAATCAACCATCAGATTTCCAAACTAGTTCTTGAAGATTCTTTCCATAAAAATTATCACAGACATTAAATCATACTGAAAAAAAAATTAAAAAATAAAACAAATTACTTTCAATTTTTAAATCTTGGTCAATGTCCAGCACTACAGTTCCGGTCACTATATCACCTGTATAGAAACACCCAGCAGAATCACTGTTCAAATTTACAACACATTTTGCCCATGTCATTTTGCAATGTTTACCATTTTATGTAACGCACTGCTAAACTGTTTTTCTACATCGCCGATTATTCGTTGTTATCATTAACACGATAAAGATTGATAAAAGCGATAATAATTAACTAACGATCCCACAATCTTGTATGAACTTGGACGTTGACGCTGTTCATAGTGATATTCGATATTCGTTTGAGGAGAATAAATCAACGCAAGCCCTGAGCAAACCCACCATACCTATTAGATAACAGAAATGCATATTTGCCAGATAGATTTTAATCAGGAGATAAAAAAAATTCTGACGCGCAATTTATCTCGTAGCGGCTGCGTGTGTTACGAAGTGAACAAATTAGTCAGGCACGTAAATTGTATTCCACTGTCCACCTTTATTATTTTCATGCATCGAAGGCAGTAGCCCATTTTAGTAATTATATGAAATAACTGCATGGGTATACTGGTTGCTACGAGCACCTCTGTCTACTCCTTCTGAAGAAAAGGCTTGAATTTATCTACGTATGAAATAACTAATTGAAGGCTTCCAGTGGTGTCGCTTGTGACAGTTTTGCTATATCTTTAATACAGAAGCAGTGGCGTAACTAGCCTATCGGGGGCCCGTGGCAAAATTCATTTAATGGGGCCCTTCGTAAATGTAAAAATACTTGACGTTATAATTTCGTTTTTATAAGTAACCAAGTAACGTTTGGTTACGTAAGTATACGTAGATACATGATTATAGTTACTGTATTAATTTTTGTGTAAGCCTTGGTAAAGGCCTGTTTCTAACAGTGGACTGCAACGGGCTGATGAGGAATAACTTCTCTTATAGATGTTGATTATTCTACTTCGTGTTTAAAAGTGGATCTAAAACTGAGAATATCCTTGAAAAGCGAGTGATACACTGGACTATAAAGAAAAAGGCTCGGTTAGAAAATCTTTAATATCTGCAAAAGTACATTATCTAGCTTTATGAAATAAAACTGCATTAAAGAATATTTTAATGCCATTCCTCTATTATTTCATTTAACAAATGTGGCCATTCCCTTTCGAGTTCAATCTACAACTTTCAGAGCTATGGTCCTCTGACAGATCACTTAGTTCCGAATCCCGAAACTGAATCCCACTATCGGCTTCCTTTTCGAAGTTGTACCTACCCAATTGCATTAGTTACAAGAGGTAGACATAGATATGACATGCAGGCGGGCGTTTTCTTGCATAAAAACGGCACTCTCACCAAATTATCTTGTTCTCTACTATAACTCAACCTAGAGTTTCAGTGGTGTCTTCCTAGTTTTTGTCCATTTGCAGGTTTCAATGGCTTTAAATTTGCTTGAGCCAGAGGCCGCCTTACTGCATCCGAACTCAGATTGTTTCCTCCAACTCGTAAATCATGATTTTTTTACTTCAACAGACCTAAAATGCGATTTCTCAAAAAAAATAAACACCATATACCTAGTGATCCTCCCGTGCCACCACGTGCATCATTTTGACTGTCCCTGGTTTTCGAAGATTAGATACAGTTTCGTGAAAACGCTATAGTGCCTATTCGCTGAACTGCAGAAAGAGACACACTAATAGTTCTCGCAGTATTTCGTGTGCTTACTGCGTCCATCTACAAGCATTGTCAGGGTCCTGGTAAATTCTTCAGAGGTTAATGACATTATGTCTTGTTTACATCTCGCAAATGGAAGTTAAAAATGTAAAAATTAAACAAATCCACGATAAAATTGGTAAATAATAGTTTTATTTTAATCTTACAAATTGTTTATTCTTACTTTCGTAATAAATGTTAGATTCTCCTCTGCTTACGCCCTTTTGACCTTGAGGCCGAGGCTCTGTCGAGCCAGGGCCCTGTCGGGCCCGAGGCCCTGTTAGACCAGGGCCCTGCCGGGCCGGGGGTCCCTTAGGCTGGGGGCCCGTGGCATTTTGCGCACTCTGCCACCCTATTGCTACGCCACTGTACAGAAGCGTGTAAAAATATAAATTTGAGTTTCTACATTGCAGCGCACGGGCCTCCTCTACAATCGATAGTACGATTGAGAGTGGTTAGGCCATATAGTTCACTATGCTGGCCTAGTGCGGGTTGGCGGTCTTACATATCATAGAAATTCTTATAAATCGCTATGGTATTCAGGTTTCCTCACGATGTTTTCCTTCACCGTTTTCAGTGCGTAGTGATTGAATATCAATAAACACTTGACAGTCAGAGGTGTGCCCTGGGATTCGAACACGCTGCAACTGTGAACATGTTGGCAGCCGCGTCTAGTCCGTTTACCAACAGGCCACCACGCACTTTTAATCGTTATATAGTCAACGGAAATTATTATTATGTGAGTCATTTGGTTTTTAACTACGATCATTAAAGAATGTCCTCATTCGATCGGATTTAAGGAATTGATGCCAAAACCCAAAGTGATTGATCCATTAATACCATGATTCCATGATATACCAAGAGGTACACTTGTTTTGCCTTTCACTTCTGCTTCAGTTTGTGTTTGATAGCTGCGTATTAGCATGCAGCCTATTATCAGAATTTCAATATCTACGAGTATATACAAATCTTTCCGCATCTGGAAAATTACTAATTATTAATGGTGAGACCAGCAGCCATTCGCTTAATGGCAAGCGATGCTACTTGGCCTTACCCAAGGAATAGATCACTAGGCCCGTAACTAGGCCTTACTTTAGTGAAAACATGCGCCTGACGTCACATGGACGTTATTGTGACAATGTCCCTGCGCATTAGCAAATAACGCGGCTATTGTTATTATTGATTTACCATTTTTACTTTATATAAACCATATTGGATGTTTAAACATATTTCTTAATTATATTTTTAAGCCCTAGTATAAGTATTGGTAAATACTCCAAACTCAAAAAAATTGAGAATATTGAGAATAAAATTGAAGTCTTGGTCTGTGGTTATAGTGAAATACAATCATTTTTCAAGAAAGGGTCTTTTATATAATAAATAAAATTTATTAAAATGATACTCTACCAAACTACCAAAGAAGCTTGAGCTTATCATAATGCAAAATTACACTGTCACTGAGCACTGTCATCATTTTTATCGTATAGGCGCCATCTTACCAATTAAAAAGAAAACTTTTTGCAAAATGCTAAGTGTCATGGTGTTGGCAAATGGCAACATTGAATTTCACTAATTGAAAGTGAGAATTCCGTGGTGTTTTCCGATGGACATTTAGATTTTAGTTATGTTTCGTTCATTTGAAGTGTTAATTCTGTTTAATTAGATATACAATCCGTGTTATTAGGAACACAATAACGTATTTTATGATTTCTTGTGTGTTTAATTCTTGATCTATGTGACTTACGCAAACTGCATTAGGTTATGTTATGCCCTCTTCCTTTGCGGGGTGAGCAATGCATTTGTTTTATTTAATTTCCCATGATACTACCACGAAAACAGTTAAATTTTTTCCCCTTATATGACCGTCTTATGTATCGCTGTAGTAAATTATGCGGCATTGCGTCATTTGCAAATTTTTTCAATAGAAATTGTCTTTGCAAATCAATCAAATCAAAATCAGCAGTTCTGTCAAATTCATAATCTTGCTTGTTTACCTATTTATATATGGTTATAATGTAGAAAGTGGTGTAAATACTATTTGTATTTCCGTAAATATTAATATATTTGACCAAATATAGTATTAATTGTAGGATATAATATGGTATTATTTGTTATTGGTTAGTTAGAATGTGAATCATGATATCTGCTTTCCAATGCAAAATTTATGATTACTGGTGGATTCTTAGCATTTTTTTCATGTTATATTGTGTGTAGGTATGGTAATTAAGAATTTAAATGCAATACTTGTTTTCGTATCAGCTGGCATTTGATAACTACTTATTAATTAAAAATACTGAGTGAGAAATTGCTGTAGAAATCGGGTTAATTGCTTTGTATGAATGTTCTTTGCAATTAAAAAAACACGTCGTTCAGCAAGAAAGTCCACAAATAAATAAAAAACAATTCGCAGGATCATGGAGAAATTTAGCATTTAATGAATTGATTGCTATTAAATTTATGTGACCTAAGAACTGTTTTGTATAAAGGTATACATAAATTATTGTAAAAAGGTATATAATACACATAATTGTTTAATTATATTCTTTTGTGCATTTAAAAGAAGCAATTTAATTAGAAATATGTGAATACTACCATTATGTGGTGTTGTGAAATAAATTACAAAAAATGTTGCTTCTTGATCTAGTATAGCATTTAGTTACCATCATTTTTGTTATATTTTTCTAACTGTTGTCATCACTGCTGGGCAAAAGCCTCCTTCCTCTTTTTCTAATGCACAGTTCTAAGCAATTGTTAAATAAAGTAGGTTATTTTTTATATAAACAACATTACAGACTTTTATCCTATAAGTGTAATTTCACATTACTTGAGTTTAATTATTCATTTATTTAACAATTTTTTCTTTACCGTCTCAGTATAAATAACAATAAACATATTTTTTATGGCTAACCATTTCTTACAAGCAAATATTTAGAATGTGAACAACATTTGAAACATTAATCTTTTTAAAGTAATATGCATCTCATATATGTACATAAAGTGTATAATTATAAATCCTTTTGCTAGTGCATAAAATTATTTAAAAGTAATATATATTGGCACAAAGTGCCCATCACCTCTGCATTTTTTTATGAATAATATCTGTAATAGTATGATTTATTTTATTATTTCTCTTTATTTTATATATTTTTTTTACATTTTTATACACTCATTTGCAAAAAAAACGGGCGGTTGTGATTTTAATTCTTCTTTAAAAAATATGGTACCAAAATGATTTCAATCATTTGTACATGTTACTGGCCGGTTTTAAAAATGCCGTGGTGTTTAAAACAGTATGTTCTAAATTCAAATTTTCGTTTGATGCTCGTTTTTACAGAAAACCACTTTTTATCCTACATTTTTGGTGCAAAGTTCCAAAAGATAATATCGGTTTTCATAACTTTTAGTCAATTTTTATGAATTTATTGCATATTCCTAATTGTCAAAGCTTCATTTATTGCTGTTTAGCTGTCTCAATAATGTTAGAGAAAGTGGTAAAAGCTACCAAAATTATTGTGCTGCTCGAAGAGGGTTGCAGCCAATGCTTCGTGGCTCAGAGGCTAAGTGTGAGTCGCTCGATGGTTCAAAGGACCTGGCAGCGGTATCAAGACACCGGTTCCGTCGAGAGAAGGCCTGGTTCTGGAAGAAAACCATGTACCCAACCAGGGGATGATTGTTTTCTTGTGAGTCGCGCATTGAGAAATCACAAGTCTTCATATGTGGACCTTAAGAACAACCTCGAAGAAGTAAGAAATGTGCATATTAGTCTATGGACGGTCAGGAGGAGGCTTCTCGCGGCCAATATACGCAGTCATCGCCCGGCCCGCGGCCCTAAGTTACTCCGTGAGCACAGAGTTGCCAGGCTTAGGTTTGCTCGAAATTGTGAGTCATGGACTCAAGAAGACTGGAATAGGGTATTGTTCTCCGATGAAGCCAGGATATCTCTGTTCGGTGAAGATCGACGTCGGCGAGTGCTACGAAGACGAGGAGAACGCTTTGCAGAGGCTTGTTTTGAAGAAATCACACCTTATGGTGGGGGCTCTGTTATGTTTTGGGCAGGAATAAATTCAATGGATCGTACAGAGTTAGTCTTCATTGAAAACGGCTCACTGACTGGACATCGATACATAACGGAAGTTCTAATTCCTCATGCACAACCCGCATTGGCCGCTTTAGGCGAAGACTCAATTTTTATGGACGACAACGCTCGCGCCCACCGGTCTGGCGATGTGAAAGCGTATGTGCAAGAGGTCGGCATTCGTCGTTTGGATTGGCCAGCTCGAAGTCCCGACGTCAATCCTATAGAGCATGTCTGGGACGTTCTGAAACGACGCGTGAGATCAGTACAACCGGCTCCGCAGACCATCAGAGAGCTGAAGAATGTGATTACCGCGGTGTGGGAACGTATTCTGCAAGCAAGTATCCGGGATATCCTCGCTAGCATACCCAGACGAATTCAAGCTGTGATTTCAGCTAGAGGGGGTCACACTCGATACTAAACATTTATCTGCTTTTACTTTATTAAAGAAAAAGCAAACAAAATCTTTGTTAACTTTTACTTCACGAGCATATAGCGAGCACTACTAGCGAGCATACACTACTAGTGAACTTTAGCATTAAAACCCATAAATTTTATCAAAATTTTATGACAATACTGACGAAAACGATTATTTGCTTATTAATTTACAAAATTGTGAAAGTATAACTACCTATAATCATCAAACAAACCAATAGTAACATTTGAAATGGTTCATTGCTTAGTTGCCCGTTTTTTTTTGCAAATGAGTTTATATATAGTAAAAAAAAACAAAATACACATAAAAATATAAAAAGTTATCCAACGATGGCGAGGCTCGAGATCCAAGCCACCGGTGGTTAGGAGCCCAAAGTGAGGAACCGCCTCAAAATACGTGCCGTGTCAAGCAATACTGCTTTCTAAATCTGACTCCTGACCCAACAGCCGATTGAGAGCCTCTAGATGTTGGTCGAGGCTCTTTGGTATCAACCCATGGGCAGAAACGACAATCGGGACAATAATTGTTGAGTCGACATCCCACATGTCGGTAACCTCGTGTGCCAAATCTAAATATTTAGACATTTTGTCTTTTTTAGCTTTGACAAGGTTATCGTCATGCGGGATGGTGACGTCAACAAGTATAGCCCGGCGCGCCAATCGATCTATTATCACAATGTCAGGCTTATTGGATAGAAGAGTCCTGTCTGTGATAATAGATCGATCCCAATACAGCGTTGCATGACCATTTTCGAGAACTGGTTGGGGCACATACTGGTTATATGGCACTTCAGGAGTCACAAGTCCATATCGAAGGGCTATATCGATCGTTATGTCTATGCAAATACTCGCCGTTACCAAGATACGAACAACAGGAAATAACATGCCTGATAGACTCGCCTGGACGGTGGCATGCCCGACAGATGTCGACCGTACCGTCCTTCAGGATGTATTTCCTATAGTTGTTCGTCTTAATAACTTCGTCCATAATTGCAAAGATAAAACCCTCGGTTTCCCTAAAGAGGTTACCGAAGCGTAGCCAAGACACAGACGCTATTCGGTCCACATCAGGCCCATGAAGGGCTCGATAGAACCGACCGTGCAGCTCTTTGCTCTTCCATATGTCCTCGCGATCCTTAATGCCTACCACTAGAGGTTTCCGCCAATTCTCAATCGCCAAAGAGAGCGGGGTAAATCCTTTATCCCATCAAAAACATCCTGTAAAAAAAATCCAAGTCTCGCAGCTCAGGTTTTCTACCGCAAAAAGTTGTGAGATGCATGTAATACCAAGTCGATTAATTTATTTAGTCCTTAAGGGACCTTCTATATAAAGTTATTACGTTAGTTATTACCATATCAATATTAAAAATTCTTTACGTTTTAAATAAATGGATCGACTTGGCCATCGCATGAAAACATAATGTATCGTACAATTTATACGTAATGCTGCTGGCCAAGTCGATCTATTTATTTAAAACGTAAAGAATTTTTAATATTGATATGGTAATAACTAACGTAATAACTTTATATAGAAGGTCCCTTAAGGACTAAATAAATTAATCGACTTGGTATTACATGCATCTCACAACTTTTTGCGGTAGAAAACCTGAGCTGCGAGACTTGGATTTTTTTACAGGATGTTTTTGATGGGATCTCACGTCTTTTTGTAGAGTCCTACTTTTTTCCTTTTCGGTACTTCTTACTTCTAGAATATCACTAACGATTTTTCTTAAAGCCTCTGTCTTATGGATTTTTCTTATTTTTGTAGGTATCAATTTATCACAAATATAGCGGATTTGATTATTAATGTTCTTTTTTTCATTGTAATTGATATTTTCGAGCTATTTAGTCTATTTATTTGCAAGTTTTTCATCGTCATGTTTTTCTAGAGGAATGTTGTACAGTTTCATGGGCTGAATACACCATTTCCCTCTCTATATCCCCTCCTGTTATGCCTCATATATATAGATATCTATCTACAACTATTATTCCATTATATACGGGTACAATGATTCATTAACTGCAAATGTAACTTTGTAATCCTATACATTTATATGGGATTACAAAGTTATTCACGCAGTTGGTCTATCTAGAAAACTAGACACAAATTATGAAATGTTTGAATTTTCCCTTACTTTAGACACTAAACACTAATTATATTCTAAATTTGAAGGTTCTATGTCTGCTAGAAGTGCCTTCGACTTTTGATGATCGGTCAGTCAGTCAGTGAGTGACAAAATTACGAAAGTTTGATAAGTTATAATTCTTAAACTACTGGTTCAAATTAAATGAAATTTTAAATATACCGTGTTTACACAATGCCTGCTTAGTAACTGAAAATTCAGGCTTCATGCTTTAGCCACAACGAAGTTATAGGGGGTTGAAAATGGTCTGAAAGGCTTCGAGAAAAGGATGTTACGGCCATGCCACTTTTTAGCTCGACTTGGAGGGGGCTCGGCCGCGCCCCCAGATTATCTACCATAACTACAACCCTATGCATATCCACGTCACTGTGAAGAAAATAATCCCTGAGATTGCACACCTCGCGATTATCTTGCATAATCCTTAGCATTAAGTTATGCAAGTCCTTAGCATTAAGTGATTAAAGTCATGATTCATTTTATTATTGAGTGAATACTAATCTCACATAATTTTATAATTTTCTGTTGCCTTTGTAAAACCATGAAATATCCTAATGTTGTAATTAAGTATTTGTCACGGATATTCTTGATATTTGAAGTTATATCATATTTCATTTAAACTATTCCATTATACACAAGATTATACTTGTATTCCTAATTAAGTAGGTAGAGTTTCCACCTTGGTAAGCACATTTATATCCGAAAACGTGATAGGAGAGGAGTTTAACGACATGCCAAGTACTAGTTAGTATTATCAAAATTCTAAAATTATGTATTAATAAAAATGTTTTCATTTCAACAGCTAACCATCATGGATCC
Organism: Hyles vespertilio; assembly: GCA_009982885.2. Taxonomy (NCBI): domain Eukaryota; kingdom Metazoa; phylum Arthropoda; class Insecta; order Lepidoptera; family Sphingidae; genus Hyles; species Hyles vespertilio. The sequence continues at coordinate 3,187,154 of CM042824.1, forward strand.
AAATATCTATGCATTAGTTCTGGATACCCTAAACAGGGCCACTAGTCAGGATCCAGACGTATTGAAGCCTGCTGAGAAGAAACTTCAAGAATGGGAGATAGAGCCGGGCTTCTATACTGTACTTTTGGTAATTTCATTATGCTATAAAGTATAAATGGTGCAATGTTTAGGGAAACAGTAGACTGGAATATTTTTCGAATCTGTGATTCTTACTTATTTATACAACATGTAACAGATTTAAATGTAAAAGCGGAAAGTAGTACGTTCAGAATCAGCTACTGAACCGATATCAACATTTTTTTCGGTAGGTATTTTTTTTCAAAATAATTAGTTAAGACCAAGTAAATTACAGACACTCCTTCGTTTAGTACTCCGAACAAACGAAATTGAAACGTAACTCCAGCACATAAGATCATTTTTAAATGAATCACTAAACGAATACTCTAATAAACTAAATAATGAACAAAAATGAACTTTATTTCGATAGTTATAAAGTTTATTTAAGCAATCTATCATTAATCAAACGCACACAACGATAGGCCTCAATAAACGTAATAAGCTACCAAAATAAATAACTATCATATTCTCTTTTCCGCACATTTAACTACAACTAGATAGAGCAGGATGCAGCTATTGTTTAATGCAATTTGATCCATTCGACAAACGATGGCGCGCGCGGCGGTATAGGGATGCGCCGCGAAAAAAATTACTCCCGGTATTTGCAAGGCCGGGCGATCCAAATCCCGCGCAATACATGCACTTAAATGAAACAAATTAAATGTAACAAAATCAATATGAAAAGAAACAACAAATAGGTATTTCTATGAAAAATAATTTCGGGGAACGTTAAAATGGTGATTAAATTCGGTTTGTAATTTTGCTACAATGTATGCGGAATCCCGGTGTGTCAGATATCCCGTTATTGCAATCCCTAAATGGGCACCGAATATGTGAAAAAAATCTAGTCGTGCACCGCAGTTATCTGTGTCTACTTGTGTTTAAGTGTTAAGTAGATATTTCGATAACTTTCGCGCGCGATGTCTTATCGGTATTCGAATATTCAAATACACTGAAATGGTGAGAACTTTGGCACTGTGTGGTGATAATGTATCATTGGCATGTCTGACGGTATCTCGATGCTGAGTTCGGAGAGCGCTGGATAGGTCGCGGCGAACCTGTGCAATGGCCTCCTAGGTCACCTGACCTGACTTGACGTCTCTTGACTTTTTTTGTGGGGACGTAATAAATCTCTGGTATACTTCAGTGAAAGTACTAATGTGGAGGATCCAGGATGAGGAGGGTAATGTGGAGCAAATTCCTAAAAGTGAAGAGTGACACTGAAGTTTTACATAAATTACGTGAACAATTACGCAAATGTGCATCAAAGTGTATCAAGGTGGTGGACATGTCGAACATATTTTAAAAAGAAATCGCCTCATGAGTGCCATGTAACACGTAAGTTAATTTTGTTGTATTTTTTTGTGTTGTGATTAGGTTGTGATTCCCAATCTAGTATTCGTTGTTAGATATTGCGTTATCTTATTATCTTATTCAATAATAATGCAAAATAAATGACGCCCGTATCCTGCCCGCCTGTAGGAACTAAGTTTAGGGGAAGTGAAATTAATAATATTTTATAGCCGATTCATGCAAAATATTGTCTTATGTTGGGTTCGTACGCATTATATCTAGTAAGTAAAATATTTAGATTTTATAGTTAAAACACAAATGTTATGCTTACAGATTAAATAAATAATAATTTGTTTACCAAACCACCCAGTAATCAGTTACGTACGTAATTTGTAATTTGTATTTCGTATATTGTCAGCTGTTTCTGCCGGCGCGGCGCAGCGGTCGGCGACCGGCGTTAGGTACTCGTGTGAATGTGTCTTGTGTACATGTGTGCGTGTCCGGCGAGCGTGTGTAGTAGTACACTCTTATTTGTAACTCGTAAGGTGACCATGTTAAGTGCCTACATTTGGTATAACTAATTTCATAAATAAAAGATTTTGTAATTATGATAGTACGATTTCAAAGCATAAACTATGATTGCAATAATATTTTAAAGTTGGGGTGTCTGAGGTTGTGAATTAATCCTGTTACACGTTGTATACACAGTCAGGTCATAAATTCTGTCACATTTTTAATATAAAATAATTGAAACAAGTTTATTCATTATGTAACCATTTATATACCAAAATGAACTTAACAAAAACATAGATTCTTATGACACTAAAGTTTATTCAAAATGACCTCCGCGATTTTGAATACAGGGCTTCAATCTGCGCGGCCAGTTGTCTATCGCAGCACGTACGAGCTCCATGTTAATATCGGCGGCTGCCTTAATCAAGGATGTCTTGAGTGACTCCAAATTAGGATGAGGCTTTGAGCACGCCTTTTCCTCCAAGTGTTGCCATATCTTGTCATCTAACGGATTCAAATCTGGACTGGAGGAGGGCCAGTCTTAGTGCCGGATGAAGTCGATTTCTCGCGCCGGCAGCCAGTCTTGTGTGCTCTTCGCTCTATGAGCTGGCGCCGAATCTTGTTGGAATACCCAGTGCCTGTTATTGAACATGGTATGAGAAGCAGGTTCCACAAGGTTCGTCAGGACTGTATTTTGATACACAACTGCATTCGTTTTTACACCTTTCTCACAAAAATGTATCTCTGTTAAGCCCCAATAAGAAACTCCCAACCATACCATGAGCGAGGATGGAAAATGACCTCGTTGGACACGCGGAATACGGTTGCTCGCTTCTTCACTACTGTGTGCGTACACCTTATCATTTTGTTTGTTGTAGCTCTCTTCTACGGTAAAAAATTTTTCATCTGAAAAAAGAATTCCTCGATATTTTTTTCCCGCGTACCGCTTCAACAAAGCGCGGCATCTCTTCAGTCTCAGGTCCATTAGACGAGCATTCAAACGATGTCCTGTTTTTCTTCGATATGCCCGAAGCCCTAAGTCATTTAACACCCTTTTCACCATGGTTCTGCTTAACCACATCTAAAGGACCAACAGTTTCTGTTTACGTTTGGGATTTCTTTGAATTCGCGCCTTCACAGCTTTTATCACTGCTGGAGTCCTAACAGACCGAGGGTGACCACTTCTTGACATGTCATCTACACTAGAGTCTTCATTGTATCGTTTGATGGTACGATAAACGAATCTTTTGGTTATATTCAAATTTTTCAGTATGTCAAAAATTTGAATTGGCGCTTAACCGCAACGATGCAACGCAATAACTGCAACACGGTCTTCTTTAAGCGTCCACTCCATATTTAAAAATGAGTAAAATTCTAAAAGTATACATTTTTATTTTCATGAATAATTCGAAATTCGAATTCAATAAACTTTTTTGTGGCCAGCATTCTAAAAGAAAAGTTTTTATTGTGTGACAATACTTATGACCTGACTAGGTACTTTATAACAAAAATACAAATTAAACAATAACACACATAAATAGTAAAATTGGTGTTCTTATCGCCCAAAGGCAAAAAGACTTACAGACAGTGGCGTAACTACACCATCGGGGGCCCGTGGCAAAAATCATCAAATGGGGCCCTTCGTAGATATAAAAAAAAATGAATATTGTAGTTTCGTCTTTATGAATATTGTTTGAATCTCAGTGCACTCCTCTGATTTTTCGGACATGTATAGTCAATCTCCACGCACTATGACGGCGAATCGAAACATCGTGAGGAAACCTCCATACCATAGCGATTTGCAAGAATTTTTATGGTATGTAAGCCCGCCAACCCGCACTAGGCCAGCGTGGTGGACTATATTATGGTCTAATCACTCTCAATCATATTTTCGATTGTAGGGGAGGCCCTTGCCCTGCAATGGGACCTATATGGGCTGATACAGTACATCACAAAATCTTTTAATGACATGGCCTCATATTTCTCATCCGATTATGAACATAACTGATTTTCTAAAATCTAAAAAAAAGGTTTCTGTAATAACGATGAACGAGTGCTTTTGGATTCCATTTTCATTTCTTTCTATCACACAGTAGCGATAAACTTCAAATAATTGGTCCATTTTAGAAAAAAAAACTGAAGTTGTATTAAATATAATGGAGTTTTAGGCCCAAAACAGTAATTAGCTCATTTTGCATTTTCAGACTTAAGTATTTAATCTAAGCCCCTGGACTTAATTACCCATTCCTCTAAATCAGGATCACATTTTGCTAGTAACTGCTTTATTATGGCTATCAGGGCTATCTCTATGTCCACGAAAACTAAATTAGTAACTTCGTGGATTCGTTATTTTTTTATATGCATTGTTGCTCTTCTTCTAATGTCCAATGTTACCGCCATTGTTATATGGATATAGGCCTCCTCCAAATTACGCCATTTCACTCTGTTGTCAGCTCATCACATCCAGCATGTGGTAGCGAGTTTTTGCAAATCTTCACTCGTCACTTAGCCGGTAGGCGTCCTACGCCACGTTAGTCAACACGCGGCCTCCACTCAAGAACACGTTTACTCCAACGGTTATTAGTTCTTCGACAGATGTGGCCAGCGCACTACCACTTCAGCTTGCTAATCCTATGTGCTATGTCTATAACTTTGGTTCTCTGTCCGATAAGATCATCACGGATCTTATCTTCCAACGGGACTCTGAGCATAGCACGCTCTATAGCTCGCTAATTGACTATAAACTAGTGGATCCGTAGTACTGTAAGTTGCCAAGTCTCAACATCGTAGGTCGCACTGGTTGAAAGCTATCGTTTTCAAGCATTTTGGCAGAGGTGTCGGGAAGACTTTTAGTATCTTTCTCAAAGATGTTTCTTCCTAGTTAAAGGGTCTGCCCCAGCCGGATAAATCAGAAACAACTTCAAGCTGGTGGCCACATACAGCGAGAAGTCTGGGGTTGTGGATCATTAGTATGGTTTTGTCGGAGTTAATTTTAAGGCCTCCTCGCTGTGAGGCTGAATCTACACCGTCCACATCTATTGCAGTATTGACTTATTTTAGATAACTTTCTATTTATTGCTTCAGACTCCCTCTTTCTCTTTCGTTTTTCTCCTACCTTTTAAATAATTTCTAGAATAAGACATGTACAAATTTGGAAAATATTAACTTTATATTCATTAAATTATAATTTTTAAGGTTTTCGGTTCTCGGTTTAAGGCCGAGGCCCAATCGAGCCTAGGCTCGGGCTTGAGACCCTGTCGGACCAGGATCCTGCCGGCCCGGGAGCCCCTTAGGCCGGAGGCCCGTGGCATTTTGCGCACTTTGCCACCCTATTGTTACGCCACTGCTTACAGACAACCATAGGATGGTTTTAAGAAAACGGTTAACCGACGGTTGTTTAAAGTATAGAAGTTTACACAGATTCTTACTAGGAAAGTAAGAATTATACTATTGAAATATTCGTCAATCCGTCTTAGGCTTATTATGAACAAAAATAACACACCAGTGAAAGCCGCAGACGATTTGCGACCGAAAAATACACCATGGGTGTATCAGCCGCACTGGATACAATATTACACTTCTACAATAAAAAAAACATATATTTGAATATCATTACAATGCTCATTGGTGCACTTTTTTTAATATTTGATGTCACTAAGGTCGAAATTTATATTTTTATTTTCAGAATGTCCTTTCAAATCATTCAATCGACATAAATGTGCGATGGCTGGCTGTTATGTGCTTTAAGAATGGCGTGGACAAATACTGGAGAAGAAACGCTCCACACGCCATCACAGATGAGGAGAAACAGAAGCTTCGACAGGGGTTGCTCACAACCAATGTGTTTGGGGAGCCTGTTGCGCAGATTGCCACTCAACAAGCTGTGCTGATCTCCAAAATCGCTAGGTGAGGTTTTAAGTTGTTTTAATTTTAATAATAGGAAAATTACAACTGCGGTAAAACAGAGCTATGCACTATTTGTGCATTGTTGATGCAGGTGTATTTTGTATGAAAATAATACGCCTTATGTATTTGTATCAGTACATATAAATTTCTAATGCATGATAGACCAATTATAGTCAACCACGCTGGCCTAGTGCGGATTGCGTACACATTGTATTTGATAAAATATTATGTGTTTCCATTGAGATATATTACTACTTATAGTGGAGCTATCCCATACAAATAGCTTGTTCGATTTTGGTGAAAGTTGTAACTAAATCGCTGCAGCATGGAACAAATATTAGTCGTCTAACCAAACAGTATAGCCATGCAGCGCTAGACCGCTTTCAAGTGTAGTTCTCGCGACAAAAACGTCGAAAGCACCGTGCATTTCATGGAGTTTACGCGTTTTAGATTGATTCGTGTACGGTGCATGCACCACACCTAGTGGGACACATTTTTTGAAAAGAACGTCTTATCTAGTGTAAAATTGACATCAATCTGTGTTTCAATGTTTTTGTGATAAATTGCGTAGACCATCGTGAGTAGATGAAAGATGACCGATCCCTCTTTTAGTTGACCAGATGAATCGGTTATATTTTGTATCCAAATGTTCATTAAATTATTATTAGATAATTTTATACTAATTAATATGAAACATAATTTTACTTGTAAGCTTTACATTTAATTGTATATTTCCGTACATCTGGCATTCGAAATTGGAACTGATAAGTGCAATAATGCTTAATATTTTATTGTAAAACGTTATATTTGCCCACACATTTTTTTCTTTTATTTGCCCACAGATTTGACTGTCCTATGCACTGGCCTAATCTGGTGCCTGAGATAATTGGCGCGTTGAAAGCACCACAGCCACTCGTTCAGCACAGGTCCTTGTTGATTTTCCATCATGTTGTCAAGGCATTGGCTTCTAAGAGGTTGCTTGAGGATCGAACCACGTTTCAGGTAAGATTATTTAGCATATTACATCTACAGAATTTATGTATTACATAGCTAATAACGTAAAAAGATTTGCATCGCAGAATATTTTAAGGTATACGGTGCATAAAGGGTATATCAAGACTGCTACTAAAAACGAAGCCGGGTGGTAGTTTAAGCGACTTCAGACACAATGCAACAGAAAAAGTATCAAAAAAATTATGTCTTTTTTTTTTGTTATTTTTTTCCTGTGACCATATTTGGGTGTTAAATATATTTTTTCCTAAAATAATAGTGTATACCCTTTTATTTATAAATAATCTAAGGTATAAAAGTGTTAAAACTACTATTTTAGCAAAAACTATAGATTTACCACCCAAAAATGACGATATTTAAAAAATCATAAAAAATAAATGTCGCGTTTTTTTTCGAAATTTTTGGTTGCATTGTGTTTGTAGTCACTAAAACTACCACCCGGCTTCGTTTTCGGTAGCAGTCTTGATATACCCGGTATAATACTATCGTAATAAAAAAAGAGTGACTTAATAATGGCCTATTAACATATTGAGATCCTATAATTAACGCATAATTTTCTAGAGTTGCTTGATAATTCCTTTGAAAAATATTGACTAAAGTAAATTGTATTCCTATACATCCAAAACAAATGGCGGTAAATGCAGAGTACAGAGGATGTCTATGAATATCTAGGAATATTCTAAAAATTGGAAATTCTAATATCTGATTGGTTTTTAGGAATTAACAAATTCGGTGTACTCATTCATCCTGAACCTTTGGCATGAGAATACGGAGTTGTTTCTACGTCACATTCAAGAAGGCGCGGCCACGGAATTAATTACAGAACATCTGGAAAAAGCTCTATTATGTCTAAGGATATTGAGAAAACTCACCGTGTTTGGATTCAAGAAACCTCATGAAAGTCAGGATGCTATTGCCTTCCTCAATGTTGTGTTTGACCGCGCTAAGACTAGCTTGGAATGCAGTAAGTATAAAATATAGCAATTGGGAATTTTAACACTTCATTAAATAAGAAAAAAGGTTTTGTGGTACCCAATTATGCAAAAGTTGCAAATCGAAATCTTGTGTAAATGGTGATTTGGTGTCTTAAATTTAATTTACTGATAAGCACTGCAAAGTAGATATTTATAAACCCAGCAGTCAAAGGTATAAGAAACTACGACAGACTTTTAGGTCTTACAACTTATTCAGACCTCAAACAAATATCTCTAGAGCACACAAATATGGGCAGGGGTATACTCTGTACTCCGACACGACCACGAATATTCTAACATCGCACATTAAAGTGTTCGAATATGCCGCAATACTTTACAAAATTTTCGAATCCTTTATCGTACGTCGTAATCTTAGACTAAGTTCGAAGAATGGTAAGTTTCATAGAGCATAGTATTGATTTTTAGGAGTAGATAACTTTTATCTTATATGTTGACCAACGTCCGAATATTTGAAGTTCGTGTCGCAGTATGCCCTAAAAAAAGTAGTCTCCTTATAGAATATCAACATTCAAAAGACCATTATGGGTCTGTTTAATTAAATACCATTATTTATTGAATTGTGCTTTATTAATATAATTTTCTTTCCAGGGAAACTTCTTAAAGGCCGCGGCATATATCCATTAGAATTGTGCGAGAAATTCATAATTCATTTAACTAAAGTAGCACTAGGGGTGTTATGTACTCATCCCTTCTCCTATGTGCCTCTTATAAGGCCATCTTTAGAGTTTGCCCTGTACTACTGTTTCACGGAGCAAGGAATGGCCTTAATCTACGAGAGATTTACAATACAGTGCTTGAATATTGTCAAAGGAATTCTGCAGTGCGCTGAATATAAGTTACCTAAGAAGAATGAGCAACCTATGGATCCTTGTAAGTATTTAAAAAATATTCTTGTAAGGAATGGAAAGAAAATATGGATACGCCATGAACTCTAAATAGTTTCTTATGTTTTAGAAAATGTTTCACATTTAATTAAATTAATAAATAACACCCAACAGTCATACAATCCATAGTAAAGTTTTAGAAGCTGTCTATATCCAGTGACTTCCTGCAGCATACATCAAATTGTTCCACTTCCTAATAAATTGTACTCAATGATATAATATTTCGTATTTTTATTAAAATATATATTACTTATAAATTATAACAAATTATTAATGAACTGCTCTGATTAAAACCAACTTGTAACTTTTTAATAATCACTTCATTGGAAACTGGTTTTAAAAAGAGTTACAGACAACTACAAAGTTTCTTATCCATTCTTCTCTAGTGAAAACCGCTGTCCATATCGGGTGGTAGACCAAAAAATGTCTGAACCTAAATTATGTTGAACATTTTCTTCATTATTAGCCCGTATCAACCCACTGTTGGGTATAGGCCTTCTCTCACTCACTGTTGGGTATAGGTTGGGTATATGTTGAACATAAAGGATTTAATAAAAAAATATATATATATTTACAGTGACGCTTCAAGCCTACGAGACCAAAATGGAAGTCCTAGACGAGAACACAGTGTGTCACATGTGCCGGCATCTAGTGACGCACTACTTCCTGCTCAGTGCCGACGACCTGGCGCTGTGGGACGCGGAGCCCGAGAGCTTCGCCACCGATGAGTCTGGCGAGTCTTGGAAGTATAGTCTGAGGGTAAGGTACTTAGATTATTTAAAAAAAAACAGTGTTTTTTTTTTGTTCACATGATTGTCCATAAAAACATTAAAAATATGGTGAAAGTAGCAAACGAAAACATCTTATTATTTTATAATAGTGTACAGATTTGATAGAAAGCAATATTATTTTATGGGTTTCTTAATACATGAAAATAATGAAGAATGCCCATTTTACTACGAAACTTAGTATCGGTGCGAGAATTTTTCCTCGATAAAACCTACTTTTTTATGTAGGAGAAAAAATATATTTTCAATAAATATAAACAAAACTGCGGCCCAGGCCCAGAGTTCTTGGAGAAATGAACTTGAAGTCCAATAATTTTATTGTTTGTTTCAGCTCTGTTAACAAAATGTAAAATGTGATGATAATTACTTTACTTTATAAACATATGTCGCCTGGGATAAAAAGAGAATATGTTTATTGGCCAATAATAAAAAAATCTATCTAATTTATATATATCTAATTTTAAGCAGTATCAATATCAACAATATTTTTAAACAATACTAGGATGGGCTATTCTTCAGTTCATGATATCTCTTGAATTATTTTCAAAACACATTAATAATCAAGTTATTTTTGCCACCAGCCGTGCACAGAAGCCCTTTTCATGAGGCTCATCAGATTCCGGAAAGTCTTGGCCACAGAGCTGGTCCGCATGCTAGCCTCCTTGCAACAGCAACAGATATCTCCAGACGATCTGCCTGCGATACTCAAGAAGGACGCCATATACAACGCTGTTGGATTGGCCGCTTTCAATTTATATGATCATGTGAGTTGAACTGTTTATATTAAGGTAGATGTGGGATTGTTTGATTATGCATTTGTTGGGAAAAAAGATATATTACTTGGTTAAAAACTATTTGGCATTAAAGATAAACAATTATACATAATTGAAAATGTCCTTGTGTTTGTTGAATAATTGAATATGCAGGCATTTCTATAAATTTTTTTACGGTTGTTGACTATTTTGTGATTTAAAATAAACAAAGAGACAACAATTATTAAAAATAACAAGTATAAATATTTTCCATCGTAGTATATCAGGTTGCCATATTAATACTAAATTCGACCTTAGCGCCCCATTAAAAACAGGCTCTTTTATGCCAAGCCTTTTTTATAGTTGCTTTATTTTTGGTAAAATTCGGTACATAGTAATACTGTATATTTCTGATACATATGACACAAGACTATTGATCTTAATGTGGGGTCAGTTCTATTTATGTGACTGTTGGGTGTATTTATTTATTTAAATACCTTTTATGTCTGGGCTTAACTCACAGTATGTTATTAAAAATATTACTTATGCGGCCCTATTTATAGACGGCTTAAATAAACCCTTATTATACATATGGAATGTTTTGTCTTCTTCGTTCAAAAGGAATTTAAAATTTGTTATAAAGTTGCAAATTATTTGATAACTAAAATAGGTTTTGAAACTATCTTTGGATAAGGCGTTTGTGTTTGCATTTAACGATTGTGAGATACGTGAAGCCCTTTTTTAAATTCTAAAATGATACATTGATTCGTTTTTTTAGGTCGACTTCGATGAATGGTTCACGAATATATTAAGTCAAGAGTTGAAAATACAAGACAATAACTACAGGATTATTAGGCGGCGTGTCTGTCAATTAGTAGGTAAGATTGGTCGATTGTAATTTAAGATTTTTTGCTACATCTCGTAGTTCGAAATTCAAATGTATAAGTACAAGCAACCTCGGCCACTTTTGGTGTGTGATTTTGTTCTGGAACCTGTACCTAGTATATACAGGGTATATCAAGACTGCTACCGAAAACGAAGCCGGGTGGTAGTTTAAGCGACTTCAGACACAATGCAACAGAAAAAGTTGCAAAAAAAAGCGACACTTTTTTTTGTAATTTTTTTCCTAATGCCCTATTTTGGTGGTAAATACATTTTTTCCTAAAATAATAGTGTATACCCTTTAATTTATAAATACTCTAAGATATAAGAGAGTTTAAATTATTATTTTAGCAAAACTATGGATTTACCACCCAAAAATGACGATATTTAAAAAATCATAAAAAATAATTGTCGCGTTTCTATGCGAAATTTTTAATTGCGTTGTGTTTGTAGCCACTAAAACTACCACCCGGCTTCGTTTTCGGTAGCAGTCTTGAGATACCCGGTATGTAATTGAAGGCGTAGTAGGTTTATATTCAATAGTTAAATTCATCCAGTGCAGTTTAGTATTGTACTTGCTTTTAATGTTCATTGCTGGTTCATTACAGGTCAGTGGTGCGGCGTGCGAGCATCAAAGTCTCTCCGGCCAGCAATGTACTCTGCGTTGCTGGAGCCGTTGACACGCGTCGATGAGGACGCTGCAGTGAAACTAGCCGCGGCTGAGGCGTTGCGAAGTACCATAGACGACTTCAACTTCGACATAGAACAGTTTGCGCCGTACGCTTCTCTTGCCATATCAGCTCTGTATGATTTACTGGTGAGTTTTCAATAGTGTTAGATAGTGCTAGATAATTTTTGATAGTGTTTAATCCGATACGAATCCTTTCCCGATTGATGTCGGTGTGCACCAAGGGTCGGCGCTGAGTCCATTCCTCTTCAGTGTTGCGCTCGACGCCATTACGTCTCACATCCAGGACCCTGTGCCCTGGTTGTTGATGTATGCCGATGACATTGCACTGGTGGAGGAGGACCGGCGACTTCTGGAGCGCAAGGTCAACCGGTGGAAGGAGACGCTCGAGAGCGGTGGTCTGAAGTTAAATGTGGCGAAGACCGAGTACATGGCTTGCGGGAGTACGGACCCCCAAAGCATCGAGATAGGGAACGAACTTGCCGTGAAGATGGACAAGTTCAAGTACCTTGGGTCCGTACTGCATGAGTCCGGTGACATCGACCTTGACGTCAAAGCCCGTATAAGCGCTGCTTGGTCTAAGTGGAGAGAGGTCTCGGGCATACTCTGCGACCGCAGGATGCCGATGAGGCTCAAGGGTCTCATCTATAAAAGCATTGTGCGACCGGTGCTCCTTTATGGTTATGAGACGTGGCCTGAACTAAAGTAATCGATATAGCCCAGTGGATAAGCAAGTTGAAGTGGCAACGTGCGGGGCACATAGCGCGGAGAATTAACCCCCGATGGGGCCAAAAAATTATCGAATCCACCTACAAGGTGGTCAGATGACTGGTAAAGGTCGCGGGACGTCGCTGGATGTAGACTGTCTCCAAGAGATCATTGTGGTAATAATTAGGTCTATGTTCAGCAGTGGATTTCCTTTGGTTGATGGATGTTTTGTAGACCAGGGTCAAATATATTTGAAACAAAAAAAAAAAATCGGTAGGATGAAACCCATTAGAAAAGAATCGTAATTTAATAAATCGTAATTTATTTTTTAGAGTTACGGTGGTGGGTGTGAGGACGGGACAGCCTCCATAATGTCTTTATACAGGGTATATCAAGACTGCTACCGAAAACGAAGCCGGGTGGTAGTCTAAGCGACTTCAGACACAATGCAACAGAAAAAGTTGCAAAAAAAAAGCGAAAATTTTTTTTGTTATTTTTTTCCTATGGCCATATTTGGGTGGTAAATACATTTTTTCCTAAAATCATAGTGTATATCCTTTTATTTATGAATACTCTAAGGTATAAAAGAGTTTAAATTAGTATTTTAGCTAAATCTACGGATTTACCATCCAAAAATGACGATATTTAAAAAATCATAAAAAAAAATTGTCGCGATTCTATGCGAAATTTTTAATTGCATTGTGTTTGTAGCCACTAAAACTACCACCCGGCTTCGTTTTCGGTAGCAGTCTTGATATACCCTGTATGTGGTGTGCATGCAGGTATCATGCGAAGAGTGCGAGACCAAGATGCGCGTGCTGGTGGTGGTGTCGGGCGTGACGGAGCAGTGCGGCGGCGCGGCGCGGCGCGAGGCGGGCGCGCTGCTGGCGTGGCTGCCGCAGCTGTGGGCGCACGCCGCCGCCGCCGCGCACCACATGCTGCGCGCCGCCGCGCTGTCCACGCTCGTGCAGCTCATCAAGGTACACACTGACAAGTGTCTGTCACGCCTGCAAACATTATCTTCCCTCTCGCTTCACTGTGTACCCCTGTGCACGCCCAATACGCGGATATTTTGTTCCAGATGTCCGCTCTAGTGTAATACCTCAATGTACCTTATTGAATTTTTTTTATTGCCTTGTAGGCAGACGAGCTAGCGGCCCGCCTGATGGTAAGCGGCGCAATAACAGTATTCATTACGGATTTCACCGTAATGAATACTTTTACGGGCGGACTCTATTTTTATTAACATGCTGTCATTACATGTAATACATACATAAACTCACGTATGAATCAGAAGGGGTAGGCAGAGATGCCAGAATACCCATATTTCACCTTGTATGTTCCGTCCCACAATGTCATAGATGGCGAGCCTATAGCCATATCGGGCACAAATTACTGACTCTGGGCTGATAATGAATAGAAAAATCATATCGCACTTTTAGAATTAGAGTTAGATAGTAGATTAGATTTTATACATATGGAAGTACTCCTCTACAATCGACAATACGATTGAGAGTGGGTAGGCCATATAATCCACCACGCTGGCCTAGTGCGGGTTGGCGGAATTACATTATACATACCATAAACATTTTTATAAATCACTATGGTATTCAGGTTTCCTCACAATATTTTCCTTCCTCGTTTTAGTGGGTGGCGATTGGCTATCAACAAACGTGCGCGTGCGTCGCGTTTGGTCCGTTACCAATAGGCCATCACGCACTTTTCTTAACAAACCTATAGACAAAACTATGCATCCATCCATCAGCCAAAGGAAGTCTACTGCTGAACATAGGCCTCCCCCAATGATTTCCACAGTGATCTGTTGGAGGCAGCCTGCATCCAGCGACGTCCCGCGACCTCTATTCAGGGGGCCTGGTCTCTATTAATGTCGCCATTGTGCGGGTATTTGCTGTTACTTTCCACGCTCGGCAGGCGAGTTAGCAAGCGCAGTAGGGACCGGAGTTAATGACGCTGCTGCCCGTCATTAACTAGGGAAAGGAAATAGGATTTGTGGGTAGAGTATGTTGAAAATACCTATAGTCTTTCTAAAATAAAAATAACATTATCCAACAGGCACTAGGCGAGTGTTCCCCGGAGATGCGTCCGTGGATCCTGTCGATAGTGAACGAGTCGACGACGCTGTCTGAGCCTGCGCATGTGTACTTGTTGGAAGACGCGTTGGAACTGTGGCTTGCGATATTAGAGACTACGCAGGTCGCCGACCCGGCCACGTTGCAGCTGGCGGATAATCTATATCCTATATTGGGTGAGATTTAAATGCAGTTCCAGTAGTAATTTAGGTATTACAGTTAGTCGAAGGCTAGAATATGTATTGCTTTGTAAAAAACACAGTTTTTAAATCTTGATGTTAAAGAATGATTGTGTACGTTTTAATTGCATAATCAAAACAAGGGTTTGGTTATATATACATAGTCATTTGTATAGTATGTTTTACTTATGGAAAATCTGAATATTTTGCAAGTGACTATAATTTAACCAAAGCACCTTATGATGCAGAGTAACAATAAGCAATAGAAAATTAAGTATCTATATTATGAATATTAAAAGACTCAAAAACAAGTTTGTAAATAATAAAATAAAAATATATAAATTTTCTTAAGAATACCATTGACATAATATATGGATAGGGTGAGAAGCGCGTAGTGTCCCGACTTAAATGGTGCGCGCGCTCCAATGCATCTCTAATGGATTATGGAGCATTCATGAAATAAGTCTTCGCTCGCAACAATTTCAAAAATTCTTACTTGTATTATGACAGAGAGTTAATAAAAAAAGAGAGTATTTTTTATCACCGTCTTATGACGAACTCAATTAAATTAATTTAATATTTATTATAGCGTGATTTTCTCGGTATTTTGAAAATTGTACTGAAGGGCCTATCCTTAGCTTTTAAATCAATGTAAAATGCTTTTTTTTTCAATAGAACAATCATCCGAACATCTGCGCATAGTAGTGCACATAATGCAGGCATATACCCTCCTATGTCCTGAGGAGTTCCTCTCAGCGGCGGGAGGGAAGTGCGTGGCCCTACTAGAGGACATGCTAAGTGACATGAGGACGGAGGGCATCATCACGGTACTGCGCATGGCTGAGGTGTGCATCAGTGTCACGTTCCCGGAGAGAAACGCTTTCCTCGGAGTGAAGGTTATATGGCCCATACTGATTAGGGTGGTGCGGTGAGTGCGAGTTATATTTATTTTTAATTGACAAAAATGTCACTGATATTATTGATGCTTTTGGTTTATTTTATTTTAACTTGCTGATGTTACGTTCCCGCCCTGTGGCCACCATGTGTAGTCAAAACATTTAACTATTGTGTTTTATTTGCAATATCAGAGAAGTTTAAGCCTATTTAGATCGTCAGTCCGTCTGTGTCGCGAGCAACTCCTTCATTGGTAAAAAAAAAAAAAAAACAGTTAACCATCACACCCATAAAGCGTAGTATTGGGCGTCGTAGGGTAAAGAGCATGCTTAGATGCTGGTTTGGGCGCTAATTTGGAGGGTGTTGATGTTCCCCACTTATTTACTTATTTTTATTTTACTTTCAATGAATGGCAAGACGAGCATGCCAATTGCCTGATCGTAAGCGATACGTCCGCTCATGAAGAGTATCAAAACCAAACAACACCTTGAATTACAAAGCAATGCTTGGTATTCCATTGCGCTCTCCATCCTGAAACATAAAATGTTAAGTCTCATTATGGCTAGTAGTTACTCTGGCTACGATGTTCTTCTAATCGGAACACAACGGCGCATTTACACTGCTGTATCTCGGGACAAAAGGAATTTTCAATGGTATCTACCCAGGCGGCCACTCAGATATGAGAGACCTACCACCAGTCAGTCAATCAGTGACAGCTGACTGTAGTTGTAGTTACTACATAATTTTCACCCCTTTAGGTGTCTCGTTGGTACATACTGTAGAAGCTCTCTACTTAATTCAAGATGTATTAAATAAATTAAATTCAAATATTGCCTATTATTTCAGGTGTTTGTTAGAAGGCGAGGACATGCCAATGGTCCTTTCTGTGCAACTGTGCCTTCTATCCCGAGTGATACTTCTCTCAACGGATTTCTTCTACAAAGCAGTCCAGGAGGCAGCCAACGGACTTACAAAATACGACTCCGATCCCGACAAAGTACTGAACATGGTTCTGCAAGTTTGGACTGAGAAGATGAACCTTGTGACGCAAGTGGAAAGGTCGAAGGTTGTTGGTGAGTGGAGATTATGTAGTTACTATTATTAATGGATTTTATTATGCTGAAAATGTTTTTTCTTTTGGTTTAGGAGCTTTATTTTATTTATTTTTTATTTAAACACTAAAATAATAATATAATGTTTGTTGGTATTACACCATATAAACTTAGTTGTTTGTGCTGGTTTTCACATTCACTTAAAGGAAGATATAATTATGTAATTATTAATACAACTTCAGGTAAAGAACATCTATTTGGCGACAATATTTATCTAATATAATAAAAAAAATAAAGTAAATACATAATAATGCTATCATGCATGGAAGACAGATATACAGATAGTATACTCATGCTAAACTTAAAATATCTATTCCATTCATTTTCAAGTTTAAAAATATGCTAAAAGACCAATGGAAACAAATATTTAATAAATCATTTATATTTTATATACTAATATATAGAGGAAAGATTTGAATGTTTAATTGCAATGAATAGGCTCTGAAACTACTGGACCAATTGGGAAAATTCTTTTACTGTTAGAATTCTGCATTATCCCAGTTGAAAAATTAATTATATTTTGAAACAAGTTAGAAAAAAATAATAATCTTACTATCTTATTTACATTAAACTCGTATTAGCTTCCAAACAACACATTTCTGTGTTCTTGTAGCCATACCTTTAAGAGACATAATTTAGAAAAGTAAAGCAGTATGAATAGGATTAATCAATATAGTTATCTATTTATTTTCTTCTAGGTTTGGGCTTAGCGTCGTTGCTGACAACACAGAACGCGGCAGTGTTGCAGAGGTTCCCCGCCATTCTGCTCAACTTGACTGAAGTACTCAACAATGTCATGATCACGCCATACGCCGGACTGTATGTTGAGTGAGTAAATCTAGCACAAACATTATTATTCGTTTCCATGTATTTATGTGTGTTTTTTTATGTATGTAATAGAGCAGCTAGTTTTATTAAAAATAATAAAACAATTCCGATAGATTGAGAACCGCCTCCTTATTTTGAAGTCGGTTAAAAATAAATAATTAATGAAAATAACTAAGTTGCACATACAGGGTATCTCAAGACTGCTACCGAAAACGAAGCCGGGTGGTAGTTTTAGTGGCTACAAACACAATGCAATTAAAAATTTCGCATAGAAACGCGACAATTATTTTTATGATTTTTTAAATATCGTCAATTTTGGGTGGTAAATCCATAGTTTTTGCTAAAATAATAATTTAAACTCTTTTATACCTTAGAGTATTTATAAATAAAAGGATATACACTATTATTTATGAAAAAATGTATTTACCACCCAAATATGGCCATAGAAAAAAAAATAACAAAAAAAATTTGTCGCTTTTTTTTGCAACTTTTTCTGTTGCATTGTGTCTGAAGTCGCTTAAACTATCACCCGGCTTCGTTTTCGGTAGCAGTCTTGATATACCCGGTATAGTGTCGAATCTATACATACATGTCTCAGAAACTATCGCGAAATGTTTTGGAGTCATGGCTTTGCATTTAACATAATATTATGTATTAGTTTTGGACCAATGTATGGCTTTATAAGATTAATGTTATATTTTGTGAAGATAATTGTGTTTTTTTTTATGCTCAAAATAGATAGTGGTCCATCTAATGGTATGTAGTTACTGTTGCTCATATTATGTTTTTATGATGGACACATAGTTAATATTTTGCGTACTGTATGATCAACACACTTTAAAATTGTCTTAGAGGACAGGTTATATTCGTTTTCGGTGGCGGTCTTGAGATACCCGGTATGTATGTACGTATGTTTATTCGTCTATAAATTTATATAAGTATGTATATGTATAATACTTATGTATGTATATATAATATGTATGTATATGTGGTATGTATTTATATATAATGTATTTATATGTTTTTTTTATGTCTCCATGTTTTCGTTATCTTTATTTTACACTGCCCTATCTTTTTTCCTGCTCATATATCCATCCCATGGTTGTCTGGTAGAAATTGCCTTAGAGCGATAAGACCGCCATTTGTACTTTGTTATTTTGTATTATCTCTTAACTGTTATTCCTTTTTATTGTGTACAATAAAGAATTAAATAAATAGAGTTCAGGAAATACTGAAGCAGAAAGTTTATACGCATATCGGTGTTAGGAAAGGGATATTGGGTATCCGGCAATTTCACTCACCGAACGAAACACGACACCAAAGCTGTCGTTTTACGTCGTTCTGTGAGATAGTGGTACTGCTCAGAATGAGCCTGTTCATACATGTTGAGTCATGACTAATGTGTTTCTACCACTGCCAGTGTTTTTAGGTTGTTAACACAGGGGGTAGTTGTAGTAATCGTGAATAATATTGATATCCAGACCAGACAGCATCCGTGGCGCAGTCGGTTAGACGCCGGCTGTGAAAGGAGAGATTCGATCCCCGTACGGAAACAAATATTTGAGTGGTCCACTGAAATTTGGTTCGGGTCGGGGTGTTTGTGAAACCGAAAAGTTTCTCGTAGTTCCTAATACTCACGGTACAAGAGTCGATGGTAGTGTGGGGTCAGGACAATGTATGTGACTGTTGGGTGTATTTATTTATTTAACGAATTATTAGAATGTAAGTTCGTTATCATGCTGGGTGTATGCTCTTGATCGCAACAAACCGTACTGCTTGTTCGCAGATCGTTGAAATGCCCCTGACATCTTCAATCAATATCTAGCGTAGATTCTGTCGAACGCCGACAGATGACGTTGGTATTCCGGTTTTAAAAATCAATTCGATGACGACATATTTATATTCAATATTGTTGTGTGGTACAGCGGCCTGGTGTCAGCGAGCGTGTCTCGCCCCGCGTCGCCCGCGTCGGCCGGGTCGCCGGCGCCGGAGTCGCTGCACGAGGCGCGCAAGCTGCGCCTGGCGCGCGCGCACCCCGCGCACAACGTCGACCTCAGCGCCTACACGCACCACCAGGTATTAGCACGTCTACACACGCATGCACACGCATATAATGGCACATGCATGCATATACACAAACGAGTACGCACACATCTAGGTACTAGCATGTCTACACATATGCCCACGTACGCACGCATATGAAACGAATACGCACGCGCACGCATATACTGGGAGTGCAGGAAAATGAAGCACTTGCTAAGTTGGATAAAAAGGCATAATATTAATAAAATAATAAAGAAATAATATTTGGAAAATACCTATCCGTTTTGGAGTTATGAACATTTAAAGTCTTAAGTATTTTTACTACTTTTTCGCATTAAACCAATTGTAATAGGTAAAGAACAAAATTTTAACATATTATACGTATTTTTTCGTTTCGTCGTTAATTAGACTATGGTTTACTGAATATACAATGAAAACCATTTTTGACAGCAACAAAACATTCATGGACTTCGCCTTAACACTTTACAAATAGGACGTGATGTCATGAACTCCCAGAACTTTGGCGTAATTTGTTAAGGGAAAGCATGTTTGATGTTAATTCTTGATTTCTCGCCATCTTTGTTATTATCAGAGTAAACTACGAAAATTGATCCTAATCTAGACGCAACACAGATCACTTCCAATAGATACCGCATTACGATAGTTTTGTTTTGAACCGAAAACGCCAACGAAGGGAACTGCGCGGGGGGTGGGCGGCTTGCAGCGCGGTCACGTGGACTCCGCTGGAGAGATGAGGCATAAGTCGATAAATAAAAAAATGTATCGATAGTTCGATTTGCTAGTAAGTTTGAATGTGTTATGATCGCTTCTATAACTTAATTACCAACTTGTTAAATATTTGATAATATTTTTTCACCGGCCTGATCTGATAAATTATACCAACCGGCAACCGCTAACTACGAATAAAATAGGATTAAGATTTATACTTTAGTATGTAACGGTTTTATTTCTATTATTCACCGTGTATTTTTGTATACCATAATATAAATACCCAAATTAAGTGTTGATATAAAAGATGAGATAAAAATATGAAATAGTAAATAACTAAACCTCACGCCCTAAAGGGCTACAATAACTTATTCCGTTTCTTGAATTCTGACGGCGGCTTTAGTAAATGTAATATCGACAAGTGACGATGAAACCCACTTGACGAACTATGAATGTTTTTGAGACGATATATACAACGTATGTTAAAATTAGTGCAATAGCTTGTGCTACTGATTCTCAATAAACTTAGTATACTAAAACTTATGATAAATACCCTGAACCCTCCCATTATATTTGAATACGTATACAACTAGAGAGAAAAAAGGAAATTTAATTACGCCAAAATTACAAATAAATAAAAAAATATTGTAAAAGTACCTTGTTAACAAATTTAACTATTTCAAATTACATAAAATAACGTAATTATGGTAATTTGCAATTTTTATTTAAATCAATATACAAGGTATATCAGGTACAATATACAGGGTATATCAAGACTGCTACCGAAAACGAAGCCGGGTGGTAGTTTAAGCGACTTCAGACACAATGCAACAGAAAAAGTTGCAAAAAAAAGCGACAATTTTTTTTTGTTATTTTTTTCCTATGGCCATATTTGGGTGGTAAATACATTTTTTCCTAAAATAATAGTGTATACCCTTTTATTTATAAATACTCTAAGGTATAAAAGAGTTTAAATTATTATTTTAGCAAAAACTATGGATTTACCACCCAAAAATGACGATATTTAAAAAATCATAAAAAATAATTGTCGCGTTTCTATGCGAAATTTTTAATTGCATTGTGTTTGTAGCCACTAAAACTACCACCCGGCTTCGTTTTCGGTAGCAGTCTTGAGATACCCGGTATATTTTGTGACATTGTCATTTAATAAAATTAATTTACATTATTGTTTTACAATATCGATATTTCTGGGAATTATATTATAAACATGCGTCAAACACTAGAAGAACGCGTGATTTCGCCAAAAAAAGATGGCTTATTACGGTTATTGGTATGCGAAAAAGAGACGGCTGATTCTCCATCCGAACTCGACTGTTTAACATTGATACATTAACCAGTATAAATTGAGCTCGCTCGGGACTAAATTAATTTAAAGAATATTAGTTATCGATGAAAACTTTTTTAGATACTTTATTTTTTTGAGTTTTTTGCACACCATTTTATTTAACAAATCATTTTTAACTGTAATATTATATTCCCAAAATGTAATTTTCGCTAACGTGCGACGACATGTGCGGGTCCACTACTTGGACGACACTGATGACGCGACATTTGGCATCGGTTTATATCTATCTGATAGCTTATATGTGTTGGGCGCAACCGCTGCCTTGCATTAGGTATCTATTGGGAGTGATCTGTGAGACGCAATCACGATTTGCTAAAATTTATATTAGGAGGTGCGCCATTTCTTTGGACATCAGGTATATGCACATGTACGCACACGTACGTATACACACGCTCACTCACACTAAAAGTCTGCCCACTGTTGGAATCGTTGAATGTCCATTTCGTTGTTTGAACTAGATGAAAACTGATGGCCCCTATTTTAGTAATCGTATCGTATTTTCTTACAGCCAACGTTCGGATGCTGCAGAGATTAATTTAGAATTCATATCTCTATCTTTCTAACCCAGTTATTTATTTTATCCAATGATTTTAATCGGATCACTGTGAATGCCGATAATCATTACTGTAAAAATAAATATTTCAGTTGGAGACATTAAAGAATCAAGTGGGTGCGGAGACATTCGACCGCTTGCTTCAATCCACCGACCAGGAGACACTGCAGCAAATGAGAGAGTACGTGCCGCTGTAATCTAGTTGTTATATTATGTATAAGAGATAATTTAAGTACATTGTTGAGAGATGCGTTGTAATGGGGTCGGGGTTGGATCTATATCTTGGTAAATACACTACAGTCAAACAAATAGTTCGGTCCCATAGGTGCACACCTTGTATTGTGGGTGTTAGAAACTATAAGGGAGTTTTTGGTTTTATACCGAGGAAATAAATGATGTTGTGGATTAAACAAGCTAGGTGGAAAGATCGAAGCAGTGGGCATTCGTTCCCCGATATATTTAATTTTATATGTGTATAGAATGTAGGCAGAAGAAGAATAATTCTAATTTTAAAATAATACATTATGCAGTAAGCTGCGTTGGGATAATACTATAATACAAGAATAGAAGATGGAAGGAGGTAAGAACGTAAGGTCCTATATTTATATGAGTTTACGTTCTTACCCCTTACTTACTACTTTTACGTTGTTATCCCAACGCATAATAAGGGTTAAAAAAACTTGTTTTAGAACAAGAGACCGCGACTATTATATCGGAAAAGAGACGAATTTCTATAACCCAAAGTTATTTGTGTATCTAAGTGTTATAGCCAAAACCTCCTTGGTTGCAATGCCCACTATACAATACACTTATAATGTAGGGATTATACCGGGTATCTCAAGACTGCTACCGAAAACGAAGCCGGGTGGTAGTTTTAGTGGCTACAAACACAATGCAATTAAAAATTTTGCTGAGAAATGCGACAATTATTTTTGCGACAATTATTTTTTTAATCCATAGTTTTTGCTATAATTATAATTTAAACTCTTTTATCCCTTAGAGCATTTATAAATAAAAGGGTACACACTATTATTTTAAGACAAAATGGATTTACCACCCAAATACGACAAAAGAAAAAAAATACAAAAAAAATTTACACATTTTTTTGCAACATTTTCTATTGCGTTGTGTCTGAAGTCGCTTAAACTACCACCCGGCTTCGTTTTCGGTAGCAGTCTTGATATACCCTGTATGTGTGACTGTTGAGTATACAACACATAAGATATAGATCATAAACCTCTCGAACCAATATTTCCATAATGTACTATGATATTAATAAATTATTATTAAGTTTGCTTTTTTTAAAATCCCATCGTATTGTAATCATTGTTCGAGTCATTGTTTATATTTGTACATTTTGTATTGCTTATATATAAATAAAAAAAATATGTATTCTCGCTTGTTACAATTTTGTAACGGTATTTGGTATGTCGAGTGACGTAATATCCATAAGTATAATTTGTCGGATATCTATATCATATTTTCGCGTATTCCGTATGTAGTGACTCCTCTCAGTTAAATTCTTATACAGGCGATATTGAAACATGATATTTAATTTAATCCATATGTTTCTCTTCACCCTAGGTGACATTATACAATATTTGAAAAAAAAAAAACGAATTAATTTCTGTTTTTTGCCAAATATCGGGGTTGGTTTTTACGATTTTTGGCTAACCCATATAGAGATATCTTTATATTTTATAGTTTATAGAGTATCTTTACCGCTTAGCTGAACTTCAGTTCGGTTCCGGAGTTTACCTGAGCCGTAAAAAGATTCGTTCCTAATCGTGTTGATCAGAATGCTTGAAAACTAAGTGTAGATATTTCACAAAATTACCCCGCTGTTTTTTTAAACGTGGTACAATGTTACCTAGGGGGGTGAAGAACATGTGGTTTAAATTAAATATCATTTATCAATATCATCCTGCATATCTCTAATCTAGACAATCGTAAGCATTGTTTGAATATTCTTTGATTTAAACAAAATCGACTGTATTTTTACGGGCCATATCTCATATCGTATCAACATGGTGTAAGGCCGAGTAGAGTATTGCATAAACACGTTCACGTATGTCATCATACGTTTACGGTGGTCTTTTCGAGCCAATGGTATATATGATATCCGACATAGCTAATTGGATATGTTTATATAACTAATAATTACAGCATTTGTCTGAATCGTGTCTACGTGTTTCTTATTAATGGTGGAACAAAATAATTAGACGCATGTAGTGAAATCTTTTCATGCAGCTACCTCATAATCTCATAATACAGGCTCGAATCATTAATATGATAGCAATTTACACAGGATTACTAACCAACCAAAATAAATGGTTCCATTTTCGTTTTTTTTTATTGCAATGAATGGCAAGACGAGCATGCCGTTCGACTAATGGTAAGCGTTACGACCGTTCAATAACAGTAGCAAAACCAAAAAACACCTTTAATTACAAATCAATGCTTGGCATTCCACTGCGTTTGCCATCCTGAGACATAAGATGTTAAGTCTCAATAAGTCCAGTAGTTACTCTGGCTACAATGTCCTTCAAACCGGAACACAACAGTGTATTTACACTGCTGTTTGGCGGTAGAAATCATTGCGGTGGTACCTTCCTAGGCGGCTTCTCATATATGAGAAACCTGCCACCAGTAAAAGTCACCAGTCGTGTTATTGTGTTAGCGATTATTTTTACATGGATTAAAATTATGTTGATTTTTTGTCCGTTTCTTATGTTACGTATATTAACTGCTGTAGTAATAAGTGCAGCCTTGTCATGCGCCTAATTGTTTAAGATGACCAGTAGTAATACACAGATTAGGATTTGAGACGTTGGCCAAATTGACGAATACACGACTGCGATATTAAATTGATTATTGAAGTGGTATGCTGAGTCAACTAGCAAAATGTTTAGTTTCACAAATTTCCACTAGTACGATAAAGCAGACTGATATGTTCTGTAGTAAAATTAAATTATTTTCTCAATCAAAAGTTCGAGAAAGTAGCGTCACAGATTAAAGGATAAATATTCCGTAATTTTAAAAGGAATTTGGCATTAAAAACTTGCATGTTTTTATACTGACCGAAGCTTGTTTTATAGCAAATAATTTTATAATATTAATCTTCCAATAACAAAAGTTGGCATTTTTACTAATAATGTAGTAAACAATACTTTTCGTGAATCAAGTGACCTTTTTTTAATTTGTATCTGCTAAATGCTGTCACACTAAGATCTAGCAATATTAGACATTAAGTATGTGTCATCGTTCAGGTCTTTATTGCACTGAAGTGTTGACGATCATATAAACACGGTATTTTGTTTACCCAATTTTTATATAATTTCTCTGTTACGTTATTAACCGTTTAGCCTTAATACAAGCAAATATATCTATA
Organism: Hyles vespertilio; assembly: GCA_009982885.2. Classification (NCBI taxonomy): domain Eukaryota; kingdom Metazoa; phylum Arthropoda; class Insecta; order Lepidoptera; family Sphingidae; genus Hyles; species Hyles vespertilio. The sequence continues at coordinate 3,212,876 of CM042824.1, forward strand.
TGTACTATGTGATATACATATTTCCTATAAATATAGCTTTAAAATATAAGTGATTTGGCGTTTTGTATGTATCATTTTAGAATAATTATATTTAAAAATATTTCTTTTTACAAATATTTAAAGTAAACCCAATAGTCACATACATATACAGGGTATATCAAGAGTGCTACCGAAAACGAAGCTGGATGGTAGATTTAGTGACTTCAGACACAATGCAACTAAATTTTGTGCAAATAATAGTGACTTTTTTTGTTATTTTTTTTCCATCGTCGTTATTAGGGTGGTAAATACATTGTTTTACCTTAAATAATAGTGTACGCCTATTTGTTTTTAATCACGCTATAGAATGCAAGGCTTTAAATTAATATTTCAGCAAAACTATGGATTTACCACCCAAACTTGACGATGTCTAAAATGTAATAAAAAATTGTCGCGTTTCTTTGCGAAATTTTAATTACATTGTATTTGTAAACACTTAACTACCACCTTGTTTCGTTTTCGGTAGCACTCTTGATATACCCGGTATACATGATAATAATACATAAAAGTGTCAAAACTTCTTTCATCTTTCCATCGTTTTTCCTACCTGTCCCCTTACCGATCTGATGGGCTGGCAACACATTTATGATCCAAGCGTTGTGTATGTCCTTGGGCGTACCATCAGGTGACCTGAGGCTCGTTTGTCAAACCTATGAAATAAAAATAAATAAATGGAGATAGCTTTGGATTTCCTAAGTTAATTTTTAGATTAATCCTTAGACAATATAGCTCTTAATATTTCACACACTCAACCACTTTTTTTTTAGAAAATAATTATAATTTATTCTATAATGCTACATACAAAACGTCGTATAGATTAAGATGAGTTATTGCACTAATTAATGTAAAACTGACGGAGGTCTTATGCATAGACAACATCCTATGTCGCGTTCGCATGTACTGTTTCAGATGTATTATGTATTCTTATTTACATATACAATGTTTTATAATAGGCAAGTATATGTCGATATCGGGCCTAGGACTTAATAGGGTATTTGACTCCATTTTTTTATTGTATTTATCAAAACGTTTCCACAGCTATGGTCTAACAAACAAAGAAATTTATAAATCCATTCAGAATTAAACAAGTTAGCAACGTTTTAAATCTTGTAGTGGGGGGTAACAGAAAAGAAATTCAAAACCAAGATAGTGACGTCACTAGGGTTATTATACATTACATTGTGCGGGTGTGAAAGAGACAGCAAGATGTCCCCACTACACCCCCACTCTTTTATTTTAAATGTTAATATTTGCCTTATGTTACAAGCTACTTTAATACTTTTTTGACAGCAAGGCTTTATTTTTAACGAATTTGTGTTTGTAAGCGAAATAATACCAAAAATCGATAATAGTCAAATACCCTATTACAATATTTCCAAGTCATTTTTTGTACCCAAGAATTGCCCATTTCGAACGGTTTATGTAGCAAAATAAAACGGGAATCGTAATGGTTGCATATACGTTGTGCATGCACGCAAAATTATGGTGCCAAATTTTATACATTATGAAAATATGATTTTGTTTAAATTTAAATAGTAATTGTGTGGTTTTGTTTTTCATTATAACACAATTATATCTAGAACGTCGTTTATGGTTATGAATACGTTCGTTCTCTTATATAAATTTGATAACTTTTGGCCGTCATAAAAATATATAATATAAGTTTTTTATTTTATTTTGGCAGCTGCAATAATACATCTGAAACGTCGCATATTAACGCGTATTATGACCCTAAGATAGGAGAAATATATTTTGCATTGTATTTATAAATTGAAAGAGTTTTTCATAAATCCCGTTTAATCGACGTTTATTTTGTAATTTTGATGTCTTATAAGTTATAGTCAATACTAATGGCTGAAGCTTTGTGATTTGCGAGTGTCTTGCGAGCCTGTACTTTTACAAACTTATGAATTTTGTGTAAAAACAATATGTAAGATACTTTTCAAAGTGTTGTTAGATCAATTAAGAAGTAATGTCATTTTTGATGTTGAAAAACATTACCTATTTAATGGCTTAAGTTTCCTGATATAGTATTCCTATTGAATTGAATTTACACGGACAAAATATCGCCCGATACTTTTTTGAATCATGTCTCAACCGTATACAAGTGTATGGATAGAAATGGCGATGTAATAGTATCTTACTTGATAATGAAAAATTGCATAGCGAAGTCATCACAGCGCCTCTAGCGGACTGCAATGGAACTGATTGATTCTTTTTAACACTGCCTTCGATTTTTGTATATATAAAAGTGTGGGCTCTATAACGAGATTACATTAACCAATGTTTGTAAAATAACGTTGGATAGTTTATTTAATACGTAGTTACTTGAAACTTCTTTAATGCCAGTGTATTTTTTTTTGCATCACTGTATGAATTAAAAAAGCATATCAGAATGCCTATGACTACCATAATCGCATTTGTGAATGAAAAAACTTGGCGTATTTTTTAATGTTAAATAATTGTGGATAATAAATATGTTTATTTTTTACACATACAAAACAGTGGTCTAATGTTATCTCGAAGCTTATGTGATGGATTACACTAGGCTCGACAATTTAAGCATATATATTTTGTCGCGTATGTTAAGGATGAAATAAATGAATGTGACTAATTCATATTTTTTTAACGCTCGAATATAAAGTTAGCTTTGTGAGTCGGATTTCTACGTAGTAACATTAATGTCAATGCATGGGCGTGATAAGAAAATAGAGAAATTATTGTCTGAATCGAAAAAATAATCGAGAAGTATCGATTATGTTAATTAATCGATATGAAAATGTCATTTTCATCTGGATCTAAAAGAAACAGTTACTACAAGAATCATGGAAACAAAAGACTTTTTATTATACATTTTTCACAATACAATCATAGAGTATTATTTTGGAAGACTCGTGATATTCCGCTTATCTTATCACGCCTACAGAATAGAAACCTAACGTAGACAACTTTAGATACAAAAAATCTATTGGAAATTGTAAAGGTATAATATAAATTCAGACTACTCGTGCATAGTTTAAAGAGAGCAATGTAAACTCCTGTTAGAACTTTACAGCAAATTATAGAAGAAATAAATTGTTTTACAATGCGTTTGTTGGCTTTTATTTTCCTACTCAGCACAAAAATACATACTCATGCTTAAGTTTTGTTGGGGTGAGCAGAGAATAGATCGCTGTCACGCTGTCACCAACAGTCTCAAACATATTCCTGAAGGCAGAAAAGGAACTCGAGTCTTTTTAGGTTTCTATCAGAAATGATGGCAGATTTTTCAACACCTAGGCCACATATAAATATCTCGAGATTCATACAAACATTGTCTCGGTATGGAGATCAAACCGTCGCGGCGCGGCGGCGCCTCGTGTCACATGATATAATAATATCTATCCGAAATTTTATTTAGACTTCGATATTATACCTATGTTGTTTCATAAGGGGCAAAAAAATTACATGCGTGTAAATGTAAAAAATGAAATTTATGCGGGGTATAACAAGACTGTTACCGAAAACAAGACCACGTGATACATAGCATGTTGAAGGCTTGCATATTTTATCATTGTTAGGCATAACATACAGCCTACACAAATATGTTTTCAGCAAAATAAATAAAAAAAGTTCTTTGATCTGCGCTGCGGAAATAGAAATCAAATTACAATCAAGTAATCAAAAGGGTACAAGACAGTATCTATGCTTTGCATAGTTTTATATTTATCGCCAATATAATTAATATGAGGGTAGTTTTATCATTGTTTGCTTTCTTCCTGGGTCTACTAAATAGTCTGGTGCGCGTTTTCGCGCGTTGCGCGTGCTTCCGCGGATGCGCTTGATGTTCTCGTACTTTTGCGCTCGAATCGTAGACAATTTTTAAATAAAGTGCGCGTTTTCTAGATCGTAAGATTTGAGTTGACTGGTGCATATTTCTAAATCGTGAGGTTCAATTTCTAAAGTCGAACGACTTTTTGAGTTTCCTTTCCAAAAATGTGATTTGGTGTATTTATTATTTATTTACCCATAGCTGGCCAATCCCCCGAATTTGATTAATGTTAGTTAGACAGTAGTTGTAAAATTATGTTTTCATAAGAGGGCAATCTGGTGCAAGTGGTGCATAATATATTGTGTGTGTAGTTTGTGTGTGTGCAGTGGCCAGTATATAAATAGTTACGCCACCGACATTGTCGGTCCGGACTATGCAGCTTCCGTTGGTAAGTAATTCGATGTAATTGGTTTTAAATATTGTATTAATTGGCCTCTGCCCTCAGGGTAGGGCATTGACATAAATATATGGACAGGGCGAAGAGCGCGTAAAGTGTTCCGACGCAAGTGTTGCACGCGAAAGGCATCTACAGTGGAGCGTTATGATTTTGAAATCGCTATGTATGTATTATGACAGAAAGCTTAGTAATAAAAGATAATAGTTCTTATCACCGTTAAAACAAATTCTATTACATTATGCCAATTAATTAATTATTTAAGTGTTATTAAGTTATGAAAAAATCCAATATATGGCGCGATATTCGCGGCTACCTTATTGATAAGCGTGACTTAAATTCGTCGTCGCTTTTAACGATTTTGAAAATGCTTGCTTGTATTATAAAAGAAAGTTTAATAAAAAATATACAATTATATATTTATTCTGACCACCAATAATGTATTTTTTTTGTCTTTATTGTATTTCTAGTTCAACGTAGTTATGAAAAAGTCTAATAGATGGTGCGATTTTCACGTGCAATCTTTTTGGTACTCCTATATATAGCAAAGTACTCTGTGGGCCTATCCTTGGTTTTTAGATCAATGGAATAGGGCCATACCAAGTACAAAACTAATATGTATCAATGTAAAAATGTAAATTTATAGCTACTAGGTAAAAAAAATCGTTACTCATTTATAGGTCTGATAGTCAAACGATATTTGATAAAACTTGAACCTCCGGAGTATAAAGCCAACTTCTTGGCCATTGCGTCATTGCGACTACCGTTTTTTACATCTCTACCTGCTCACATTATGCCTAGGGAGACAGGCATGATTTTATGTAGTGTAAGATGAATGAATCACCATAAAATACATTACTTAAACATAGTTTAAGTAAGTACATAAATATTCAATCGCAAAATACGCAAATATTAAAAGCACATGACCTAACACATGTTCACCTAAGCATTAACAAAACGCCAAGAAACTTTCAAAAAAGGAACGTCTTCAAATACGACTAAATGTGCTACACGAAAATCTTTGAGTAAACTAGCTTAGTTTATACGCTCGCATGATCTGAAGTCTAGGTCTTGAGTCTAATGGGAATGCTTTCTGTCCGCTGTGAAGTTGGAGCGCCGCCAGGGACTGTCTTCGCCGCTCGGAGGTTTAACAAAAATTGATTTGCTGCGTTCGGATTTTGTGATATATTTTATAGCGGATTTGAAATATATGAAATAATTTAAGCGTCCGAATGTTATTTATTGTTGTTATATAAAGAAGTATTTAGGTAAAGCAATATTTGAATTTATTGTTAATATCTATTATTCATGAGATTTTACTTTGAACCGGTTATAAAATAATGTTATAACACTTAGGTACTTTAAAATAACCATTGAAAGTTAAAAGGATACAAATAATAATAAAAATGAGAACCTCCTCCTTTTTTTGAAGTCGGTTAAAAAACAGGTGAAGTTATGAAACATGACCTGTTTTTTTACTTCTATCAATGGACAGAGACACTACGACCCAACTATGAAAATTAAGGAGTAAGGTTAAGTTCAGATGAAGTAAATTACAATTAATTTGCAATTAATGATATATGTCTGTTTTTACTATACGAATAAGGTAAGCAACTAATGTGGCTTACTGTCATATACTTAGTTTTCACGTTAACATATGAACATTTTGAAATTATACAGTGGCGTAACTACCCCATCCGGGGCCCGTGGCAAAGTTCATCATATATGGCCCCTTGTAATTGTAAAAAAAAATAACACTGTAGGTAATTTCGATTTTATGAATCTTTTTTAAGGTGCTGGCCGACTCTCTGGAAAAAGAGGGACTCTTTGCGATGAACGCTTTTTTCCAGAAACCGCCTCACAGGAAATGAACCTGGCTGAAACCTAACTGTTCTACGAGAAACGAGATAGATTTCATTTTGACGACGAATAGACGGATATTTAGTGATGTCTCTGTGATCAACAGGGTGAAAACCGGCAGTAATCACCAAATGGTTAGGGGCACATTGAATATCAACTGCCAATTAGGAGGCGACGCTTGATGAAGTCTAAGCTCCGACCTACTCGTACCCATATCCAAAACTTGAACAGACAAATTGCTTTGATTGTTTAAAAGAAAATCTTGCAGTGGACGAGCCAAACAGCGGTTTGGTAGAAGCTGTCCATACGATCGAAGTATTTTAGACGTCGCCGTAGAGATAGACCACAATAACTCTTGATCCACACTCTTGGGCGAACGTCGATCTTTGGGGCTGCAGTCTTCCGATGACGCTGAAGCATATCGGAGGCTCAATAGACGGATATGGAAGTCCTTGCGACACGATGTCCGTGCTCACAATACTGTGAGCATTAAAGAGACAATTGAGCGGAACGGAGGCTCCGTAGTATTTGTTTTGTCTCCGAAGTATTTGCAAGAGACTTGTTGACTTGGGAAAAAGAGAGTTGTCTAGGCTGAAGACGGACCACGGACGCGTGGTATCGTCGAGGGCAGAGGTATTAAGGGAGATCGAGAGGTTCTACGGACAGCTTTACACCTCGGTTGCCGAACCTACTGTTACCTCGGCCGAAGACCCGAGTGCCGAATTGATCCGACACTTTATCGACGATATCCCAGACATCAGCCTGTGTGAGATTGCGACGGTCCTGAAGCAACTTAAGAACAACAAGACGCCGCGCTGGAACCGGGGACGGAATCACCACCATAGCTTCTGGAAGCGGGCGGAACGTTGATACTGAAAGTCCTTCAGAGGCTCTTCAATTCCGTTCTCCCCGAGGGCTCAACGCCAGGGGCACGGAGTTCTTCAAAAAAAGGTGATAACACTTTGCTGAAGAATTACAGGCTCATCTCGCTCCTGAGCCATGTCTATAAGTTGTTTTCGAGGGTCATCAAAAATCGTCTCGAAAGCAGGTTTAATAAATTCAAGCCTCCCGAACAAGCCGGTTTCCAAAAAGGCTTTAGAGCACGAAGGCTAATCCACAACAGAAGTCATCACTCCATCTGGTTGGAGGGCGTTCTACACTACGTTAGAAAAGACGCTGTCTCCACTCTAGAACACGTTTACTCCAACGGCTATCAATTCTTCGATAGATGCGGCCAGCACACTGCCACATCAGCTTGTTAATTCTATTTGCTATATCTATAACTTTGGTTCTCTGTCGTATAAGCTCATTACGGATCTTATCCTTCAAAGCGACACCGGGCATAGGACGCTCGATATGTAGATGAACAACTATAAGCTAGTAGACCAGTCGTACTGTAAGTGTCCAAGTCTCAGCACTGTATGTCATGACAGTTAGTTGATGCACTGGTTGAAAATTTTCGTTTACAAGCTTTGTGGTAAAGGTGACGAGAAGACTCGACGTAGTATACTCTAGATCCTTCTCGTAGTCTCTGTCTCAAAGTTGTTACTACCTAGTTAAAGAGTATGCCCCAGGTATATGGAATTTGGAAACAACATCAATCTGGTGGCCACATACAGTAACATGTATTGGATCAGGGTGGTGGTTAAATATTACTTTGGTTTGGCTATCTAAATGTTAAGACATATTCGCTGTGAGGCTGAAGCCAGGCCGTCCAGTAACTGTTGCAGCTCCCCCAGAAATTTTGCCATCCAGACTATATTATCGTCAGCGAAACGTAGGAGCGTTTGTTTAATATAATATTCATTTATTTTATTATTTATCGTCACTGTCTCTTACGAAGGGGACATTCGGCTTAATGTGACTTGTCTCAATCACAAATCGTTTCACACCGTCATTTTTTTAATTACACGTATCTGTAACGTATGAAGATTTCATATTTTCCACTCTTATTCTGTATCAGCCCATATACGTCCCACTGCAGGGCACGGGCCTCCTCTACAATCGACAGTACGATTGAGAGTGGTTAGGCCATATAGTCCACCACGCTGGCCTAGTGCGGGTTGGCGGACTTACATACCATAGAAATTTTTTAAAAATCGCTATGGTATGCAGGTTTCCTCACGATGTTTTCCTTCACCGTTTTAGTGCGTGGTGATTGACTATCAATACACACATGACTCCGAAAAGTCAGAGGTGTGCCCTGGGATTCGAACCCGCAACCACCGTGAACATGTTGGCAGTCGCGTCTAGTCCGTTTACCAACAGGCCACCACGCACTTCAACTCCACTCTTATTAATACGGTTTAAATTCATTTTTGCTCGTAATTGGTTTTATTAAGTCTGAATATTTACACATCCGTACTGACTCATTTTAGGAAAAGTTTTATTAATTGCATCACTGAGGGGGATATTATAATGAAATCCAAAACAAAACATTTAAATCAAATATTATGATGAAATGGTTGTCATGTTTAAAATGTAGCCAATTATTTATTGTTATTACTTTCGTTATAAGTGTTACATAATTCTCTGCTTACACACTGTCGGGCATGAGCTCGAGGCCCTATCGAGCCAGGGCCCCGTTGTGCCTTAGACCCTGTCGGACCAGGCCCTACTGGGCCGGGACGCGGGGGCCCCTTAGGCCGGGGGCCCGTGGCATTTTGCGCTCTTTGCCACCCTATTGTTACGCCACTGAAATTATATTTACCGCATAGTTCCGTGAATTCAGCGGCATAAGCAAGTCTTACAAGCAATGAAAAACTCGTATCTTTGGAGGAGCGTTGGCCAACCTTATCGGACCTGGGTGTCGGCCAACCTACTTCTGTATTCCGAAGGAACACGCCTCCATAATTGTCGTGTATGTGAGTGTAGCAATGCAGGTACATGCTGAATATTAGTTTTGGTTGCATTTTTAAGCCCAAATACCACGTTTTAGGGAAAACTATCGAAGCTGAAGTATCCTCTTCAAAACGATTTGAAAATAGTAGTTTTATTGGAAGAGTGACTTGATAAACTGGATAAACGAAACACAGCAACATTATTGAAACTATCCAAGAGGAGTTTTTTGTTTTTTATTGCAGTGAATGGCGAGACGAGCATGCCGTTCGCCTGATGGTAAGCGATACGACCGCTCATGAACAGTAGCAGAATCAAACAACACCTTGAATTACAAAGCAATGCTTGGCATTCCACTGCGCTCGCCATCCTGAGACACAAGATGTTAAGTCTCAATATGTCCAGTAGTTACTCTGGCTACAATGTCCTTCAATTCGAAACACAACAGTGCATTTAAACTGCTGTTTGACGGGAGAAATAGACATTGCGGTGGTACCCACCCAGGCAGCCTCTCACATATGAGAGACCTACCACCAGTAACGCAACACCTTAGCTAAAGTTTACACGCACGTGCATTTTTCAGACGTAAAGCCCGTGTAGCTGTCGATGGGTTAACCGTGTAGATGGCATGTTATTCGATATTTCCATACATGATCTACCTTAGAATCACAGGATAGTTTGAATTGCTTTGGAAATACATGTTTTGTGACCATCTGAAACATCTTGTATCTTTTTGCACCCATAATTTCCATCCCGGACGACAGAGAAGGCTCGAGCCGTGCAGTGGGACGTATGTAGATAGGATCATAGTGTACCGTACAGCATAATATCCACACCTGTCAAAAATACCTACTGCTTGTGGAATCCACACACATTTATTATTTAGCTTATTCTTTTTTTTACGGGCGGTAGGTCTCTCATGTGTAAGAGACCGCCTGGGTAGGTACTACAGCAATGTCTATTTCTCCCGCAAAACTGCATTGTAAATGCACTGTTGTGTTTCGGTTTAAAGGACACTGTAGCCTGAGAAAATACTGCACATTTTGAAACTTAACACCTTATGTCTTAGGATGGCGAGCGTAGTAAAATGCCGAGCTTTGCTGTGTAATTCAAGGTGTGGTTTGGTTTTGCTACTGATCATGAGTGGTCGTATCGCTTACCATCACGCGACCAAAATACTCGTCTCGCCATACATTGCAATAAAAAATCTCGGTGCGAGTGTCTCTCTCACAGTATCTTATCTCTTACAGTACTACAGACGTATAGATTCAGGCTGACTGTGCTCCAAAGCATTGAAGGCAGTCTGTAATAAAGGCAAAAATAATATATTGTAAAACCATCAATATGCATTAACACGGAGTTATATTCAGCCAATATTGTCAACAATAAAATAATATTGTGGGTTTTGCAATTTTTATATTTGCAGGCTTACGAGAACAACCATATCAATGCAGTATATACATAGTGTAGGTGTGTGTTTTTCGTTTTATAAAACTTCTATAGATACATGTAGGTTCAATACGAGTAGGATTAGAATTTCATATTTAAACCATAACCAAATATTTATATTTTATAAATAGGTAATCATTAATCACACAACTTTACAACAACTTCGCAATTTTAATAGGCGAGTATATAATATATAACCGTTGCAGCTTTGTCCCATAGGAGTAGATATGTATGGTCTGGATATTCAATATGCTATCTCTGGATAACCTGGATATTTAATATCAGTTTTCATCAATTTCGTCATGCAATAGCGTTATTTTAGGGTACTTCTGACCTTACCATCATCATTAGCCCATTCGTTTCCACTGTTGGACATAAGCCTCTTCTACGGCCCTCCACTGGGCTCGATCATCAGCCCATCATTTCCAACCGCTACCAGCCATCTTTTGAATATCGTCATTCCACCAGCACCTGGTTGGAAAGCGTCCTACACTACACTTGCTTTTGACCTAACCTTTTATATAATGGTGTCACTAATTCGACTTACAGTGCTATGAAGTCGATGCCTACTAAACGTATCGATAAATCATGTAAATTAAACATACTTGCAGAATTACGAAAACATGATTACTCAAGTGAAAATAGAAAGATAATTAATTAACATCACGTACAAAATCTGAAATCACCAGCAATGTATAGCCTACAGCTGATCCGCTTACGATCCAGCTCTCCGCGTCACTGCACAATGAATAATAACAACATATTTATCAGAGTTGTCGCATTAATTACGAAATGATATTTATTTCAAGTGTTCGTTACGCGCCGGCTAATTGCCGCGTCCCCATCTCCGCTGCCGTCCATAAATTATGACGCGGTGCAAGATACAAACGGTAATCAACTGGGGGCTTACTGCAACATTATCCGATAGATATGGAATGAGTTATAAATACATAGTCCTGACCTCACATTAAGATCAATTCAGTCTTTTGTATCAGAAATCAGAAACTACGAGAGACTTTTCGATCCCACAAACATCACGACCCGAGACCAAAAATCTGGGCTTCACTCAATATCAACTTACTTAATGTACTATAAGGTACTTCTAAATGTTACATATGGGCCCTACCTTCAGACCTTTAGCAACATATTAAAATACTATTTTTTATTTCCATTTTCACTACATAGTGAGAATGTGATGAGCAAATAGTTCGCGTAACTCCTGATCGTAAACAATAGCGATTAATGTATATTTTAGCGAGAGATCGTCAACTAGATACATTAGAACTTAAGTCTGATGATAAGGCCGAGTAATCAAGACCTAAAGCGCTACAATATTTATATTCTACATATCAAAACAGTGCTATAAACTATTATCCGGTAGCAAAAAAATAATAAAGATATGATATACTTACCCACATAACCCCATGCATCCAAAGAATTTAGTACACAGCTATTTCTAGCTGTACAATAATTGTCTCTTTCTCGGTCACATCTATATAGTCATAATCTCCTTCCAATCTATACTGGTTTCCTGCGTGTCTGGTACTTTGAACCGCAGTAAAACCTCAATGATACCACAAAACCGCTCTCGCTACCGCCCATGAGCAGAGTTTCGTCGAAGCAGAAGGTTCTCGTGTTGCCAACGCCATTAGTTTTGTTTCTTGCAGACTAGACCCGGATAACCGGGACTTTCTCACGAATAAATTAGTTAATGAACTGACGCGGAATATTACTTGCGCGCTCGCTGCGGTTATTTGATAAAAGTGATAACTTATATTTTTGACGTTATTGAACAAAAAATGAGAGATTATTTCATTGTAACAAATATTTCATGAAATTATGATATAAAACATAACATTATATACATGTAAAATATACAACATAAACATACAATGATAGTGAAGTCTACTCTTTTATTTATTTTAAATTTCGTTTGTTGTTAATTAAGTTTATTCTACTCATTCTTTAGGGTAATCATGGTTTTCATCTATCACTAACCCCGTATTAAAACAATCCGGTACATACAGGGTATATCAAGACTGCTACCGAAAACGAAGCCGGGTGGTAGTTTAAGCGACTTCAGACACAATGCAATAGAAAAAATTGCAAAAAAGAGCGACAATTTTTTTTTGTTATTTTTTTCCTATGACCATATTTGGGTGGTAAATGTATTTTTTTCCTAAAATAATAGTGTATACCCTTTTATTTATAAACAATCTAAGGTATAAAAGTGTTTAAATAATTATTTTAGCAAAAACTATGGATTTACCACCCAAAAATGACGATATTTAAAAAATCATAAAAAATAATTGTCGCGTTTCTTTGCGAAAATTTTAGTTGCAATGTGTTTGTAGTCACTTAAACTACCACCCGGCTTCGTTTTCGGTAGCAGTCTTGAGATACCCGGTATATCACGCTGGCAATACCAACATTTAAAAAATAACATCCACCAACATAATAAAAAGCATCCTTTCCAACTCACGAGAGTTGGCTTTCAGCTCTGTCAGCAAAAGTTTTAGTCCATGTTAGTAACACTACTCCGAAAAGTTAAATGAGCCCTCAAAAATACTATTACAGTGTGAATTTCGGGGGATATAGCTTCTACTTTGTCACTAATATGTAATCTACAGATTACGCTTTTAATGTAGTATTTACAGCAAAACATATTAGGCATCAAAAATAAATACTCATAAATAAGAATACAATTCGGAACCGTGCAAACTGTTTTGCCTCGGTGGAATAAAAGTAAGATGACTACCTCGGTGGCGCAGTATTATTGCGAAGCTGTACTTTCGGGTTTGAATCCCGGGTCGGGCAAAGTGACATTGGATTTTTCTATTAATTATCAGCCCGGAGTCTGAAATTTGTGGCGGTAGGCTTACCCTCTATCACAACATGGGACGGAAAATTCATGTGCCTACTCCTTCTGGGAAAAACGCGTGAGTTTATGTATGTGTGTAATTAGGGGAGGGTTTAAAAATATACCGGGATAATTTATGAAAGTCTATTGGTCCTCCTACTTGCTGTAAGCTTGTGTGATGAATATAGATTCAAGCTATGTCACATAATATAGTGGACGTACGATACTTCACAGCCAATATTATTTTGTGTTAATATTTAATTAGTAAAATCTAAGGAACGTTATATATTATTAATAAGTTCACATGCCGTTACATTGAGGTCTAAAAATAAACTAAACCGCATTGCCCGGGGAACTTAAATAAAGTTTTAAAAGACGCAGTTAAACTTGCTCTTTTAACTCGTTAAGGTGCAGTGTGCATTTTTGTAATAATGCCTAGAACATAAAGCGGGAAATTATTTTGAAGGCGGAATTTTCTTTACAAAACTGGGAATTTCTTTGATGATTTTTTCTTACTTTTAGTATTATTTACAGAAGATTTTTTTGGCCTCTCATAGTTTTGAAGGCTTGATTTCTATACACTGTTCTGTATCCAGTCTTATATTTAGCCTTTATACAATAGTTGTTAAAATTTCCAGTCTAATTGACCTCAAACCTTTCCAGACCATTGGAAAAAATTGTAAAATCATGTAACGAATTTTTAAGATTTGCATTCAAATATCTATTCAGATTTGTAGTTACTAAGCAACATCTCTCTCTCGGCACGAAATAAACGATTCTTCAATTCTTTTGTCTACTGCACGTGGATGCCATACGTGCATTGTCAAGTTATGGAACAGTTTGTCATCACACGTCTTCCCTCCTTCCTATAATTCTGGGTCTTTCTGCCGTATCGTGAAGAGGTATATTAGTGGGTCGACATGTTTGGATCTATTGGCATGAGACCACCGTCAGATGCCATTCGATACTCTGTCTGGACGGTACTTGAACTTACTATCAGTTGTAATACAGTCATTGTGCAGAGCCAGAAAAAGAAAACTGTGCGTCCCCCTTGGGGGTTACTCTATGAAACGATACGAACTTCGAATGTTAGGATGTTTAACGTTCGGAGTAAGATATAAGTTTTCCACTTCTAAAAATCAATACTATTCTCTATTATACTTATCATTATTTCCGAATTTAGTCTATGGTTGTTACGATAGAGGATTCCAAAATTTTGTGGAGTAACTAAGCACATTAGTGAAGTTTTACGTACGGCGTCTGAACATTCGAAGTTCGTATCGTTTCATAGAGTAACCCCCTTTGTGGGTAGAGCCCCGACGCTTCCTATATCAATTATCTGCTATCTAGATTATGTTTATAAGATCTGGAGGTAATTACATACTAGTGACTATTCTACATCGAGCCAACGTTAAAACACTAAGAGCACTCTGGGGGCCACTTACCGAGCTTCTACAGCACGTAGCCTGCGCAAATTGTTTAATCGCGATTACATATTGATATATTCGATTATTTAAGCCATTATAACGATTTTTGTTAAGGTTACTCCAGTTCAATGCCCGTAAAAGTAATTTTAACATAGAACATTTACTAGTACTAAAATATTCAACCTTAGGAAGTACTACTACCACTACATTTGATAGATGTTTGGAAGGTATAAAAGTTTAGATATATGCTAGCCAGATCGATTTTCGGACCTATATCCAAATCAGATTTTTTTATATAAATACATAAATTCACGCCTTTTATCCTAGACAGAGGTGCCAGGACACCCATATTTCGCCTTTTATGTTCCGTCCCACGATGTAATGGGCTAGCCTATCGCCGTATGGGGCACAAATTCCTGACTACGGGCTAATAATGAATAAAAAGATTCCGACTTTGAATTATTATTTATTTCAGAATGATTGTACAAATAGGTTTTTCCTAAACTAAAATGAGTTATAGAAATATTCTACCGAAAGGTAACGGTGTGAAATAATTTAACAATTGAATATGTTTTATATGTAAATATTCGATTGTTTTATAACATTTTACAGGCAGTAAAGCGCACACTTCCTTGTTGGTGGTAACTGTTGATAAACTCAATAAGTATGGATTGTGAATAGGTAACCATGATTTAATTTTACTAACTGCTTATTCGTTACTATTCCTATAGTGTAGAATTGGTCCAGATTCTTTCAAATTCCCAAAACGTTTAACCTGATTTTGATAAGACATTTTTTCCTCCAGGATACACATTACATAAATAAATAGTAGAATAAAGAGCATCGCCTTAAACGGCAATACCTTTGGGTGAAAATTGTGAGAGCAAAGGTACCGGCAGAGTTATGTGGGTGCTGGCTGCTAGTTTGACGTACCTATTGTACAGTACATCGAGAATTCTACTTTGAAATGCGCCGGTGTTCAGCATACCGCGTTTTATTATTTAACTCCCCATTTTTCGCTTTACATCTAATAGCAAATGGTGTAGATTGGAAACCGTGGAGCCAGGAGTTCGATTGAGGCAATCCATCACGCTATTTTAGGTTGTTTTTTAAAGTCCCTTTTGGTGCAATCGATTTATATTGTAGTAAAACTAATACCGTTTACCATTTTCCAAATTGCAATAAAAGTTAGTCATGGAAGACTAAATAAAATTTATCACAAGACAATTGTGGTCTATAAGTCATGGATCAAGATAATTTAACAAACATTTAACAGCCTAAGCACTGTTAAATATTCTGCGCCCGACAATATTTATATTCCAACAAAGTACAGGAGATTAGCTCCGAAAACGAACTGTCATTATTAAGATTAACGCTAAGCGTGGGATTTGGGCGGAGAATTTTGTTTAACACCAAACACTGGAACTACAGTTGAAATGACTAGGCGAAGAACTGTTTTGTTATATTATTGTTGTGAATACAGGACTTCTTTCATACTGAACGAAACTGAGAAATAGCTAATACGAGGAATGCCGTCCAAATAGCGTATTATCACGTAAAACATTATCCACATTGGGATAAAGTTTTTTATACATTTTACAAAGTAGGTATTTTCATCATGTTTGTTACTTTTGCCTTGAAAATAACTATTTATTTCTCGTTGTAATAAATAAAACGTTGGAGTAACAAAACAGTATTCAACATACATAAGTACATTTATTTCAATATACTCTAATCTCGAAACAGGTTTTACATCTATAATATTTATGAGTTTTAACCTCCATTTATCAATTTGTAAAAAATGCGCGCAAAATAATTAACATTTTCTAATCCAACCGTATATCACATCTACAACACTGCCTGTTTAACTGAGAATCACTGGCGTCGCCCGCAGGACACATATTTACTAGCTCCCGAGCTGCAAAGTTACGAACTCCAGCTTCATCGGGAACTTGTGCTCAATCGGAACACACAGTAATTAAACCTACTAAGCACCAATCACCGATTAACTGAGAATTTAATTACAGCTCTTGTATTGTTTTGTAATAAGGAGCAGCTGTTCACTTTAGAGCTTAGAGTATTTATATGTAGAGGGAGCGCTGTCATACATTCGCGTTTTAAAAAACTTGGATATTTTCTTGTTCGTAATGTTGGTAGTTTTCCTATATTAGTGAAAATAGAATTATTTATTTAGCAATAAATTGCTATAAATTCCTTTGATATCCGAAATTATATTTGGCTATTATCCTTTTAAAACGAGTTTTAGTGAAATTAAATATACCTAAACTATTTATTTTTAATTATTTTTTCAATTAATTTATGTATGTTGCTCAACCTGTTCCGATATTAGCCAATAGGAAGGCAGAGAAAGGTGGCCCGGCACCACCATTTTTATCTACGTTTTTGAAGTACCAGCGATCCCTCTATATATATGTATATACTCTAAGGGTAAGCGATACGACCGCGCATGAACAGTAGGAAAACCAAACAACACATTGAATTACAAATCAATGCTTGGCATTCCACTGCGCTCGCCATCCTGAGACATATGTAGATGTTAAGTCATAATATGTCCAGTAGTTAGTAGTTACTCTAGCTATAATGTCCTACAAACCAAAATACAAAGTTTCATTTAAACTGCTGTTTGGCACGAGAAATAGACATTGCGGTGGTACCTACCCGGGCGGCTTATTATATGAGAGACCTACCACCAGTAAAGACACAGATTGATAGAGTTAAGCTAGGCCAGCGTGGAGGCCTATGGCCTACCCAGTCTATATCGCACTTTCGATTGTGAGGGAGGCCCGTGCCTTGCAGTGGGACATGTATGGGCTGATATAGAAATATGTTTGCTGATCATGGCACAGAGATTTGTGAGTCTGTTAAATCTGACATGCATCATCAATCAATCTTTCAAATAGTTTCGATTGACCATACACAATTATCACATATCCGAAACAATTTCGGCGGCATATCGAGTTACAGTCTTGTTGAAGTGGAAAATCCCAGTGTTATAAGAGGGCTATATCGCCACTTGAAGGAATTTTAATAGGTAAAATTAGTACCACTTTCCTATACTACATATCTAGTAATATATTTTTCTATTCATTATCAGCCCGGAGTCAGGGTTTGTGCCCCATATGGCGATAGGCTCGCCCCCTATTACTTCATTGTATGGACATATAAGGCGAAACGTGAGTGTCTTGACACCTCTGCCTATCTCTTCTAGAAAAAAGGCGTAAGTTTATGTCTGTAATATCCGGTGAGAGAGCAACAAATTATCATTAAATATTACCTGCTATTCATTATTTAAATTTAATCCAGTATTTTATTTATGTTGTATTCGGTTGGCAGTCAAAAGCGCCAGAAGTTTGTGCGCGTTGATGTTGATTAACTAAAGCCACGCAAAGTTAGATCTGTTTGGTTTTTACATGGAGTTCTATTAACTATTCGGCTCCAAGGCAAGTTTTAATTGCCGCCCCAGTCGCCAGGTTTTGCGAGCTCTAGTTTAAGGCATCCGATCGATTAAACTAAGGCACTGTCGGGACCTTGACGCGTTTTCTACTCTGCGGAATTCTGTGTGCGGAAATATTTGGTTCAAAGCGAATTTGTTACATTGTTTCGTTCTATATTTTAGTTATACTTATTATCCTATATACGGTATTAAGACTGAGGAAATAATTTTATTGTGTTAAAGAGATATTTGAATTTTTATTCTCTCCTTCATTCCAAGTCATAGAACTAGGTGTGCGGTCAGTATAATACACGTGTGCTTGCAAAAACAAAGCCCAGTGGTCACCACTATTTCGGCCTCATCTTAAGGTGCACAAACTCTTCGTCAATTTTGTCAGTATACTGGCCTTGAAGAATCAATTAAGTAGAGTGGCATTGTGTTGTGTATAAGATAGATACTATTGTCAATTAAATCCTGTTTATAAATCTATTAATCGCCGTTTAACCCGTCAATATTCAAAAACATATGCAAAATCACATACTCACCAAACCTAAAATATTCTCAAACAATAAGTCTCACATTAAAGAGATGATTTAAATCAAATTCAATGTTTTTATTCACTTTATAGAACCCGACCGCTTCAGAAGCAGATAGGGTCGTGACGAGGGTCTGTGTATCATCTCCTACAGTCGAGCTAATCTGGATAAGTGATCCAAATTTGAATAACCTGAAAACAACTGAGAATTTGAATTTTATATCGAAACAATAAATCGAAGGATTTCGTTTGATTGATGTGTTGGAATCTATGAGGTGGTAAATATGGCATTCTATTATTTAGAAGTAAACTTCGTTTACTGACCAGAATAGTCTAAATTGAGTAAAAAAAAAAACAATACTAAAGTATTAATATAGTACAGGAAATAGACTACGTAAGGTAGGAGAAGTTATTAGATATTTACATATACAAGGTTTGCCAATAAGGGTATATAAAGCATATTTTCCTTTCCTCATATACATCCAAAGTTTGAGTATATTAAATCGGCTACAGCGATAAGACCGCCATCTGTACGTTTTTATTTTGTAATATTGTTAAGTAGTGTTTTCCTCATTTAATGTGCACACAACAGTGCATTTACCTTGCTGTATGGCGGGAATAATAGCCTTAAATATTTTTAATACGTAAGTATAAAAAATAAGTATATCATGATTTATAATTATAACAAAACCGATGTTTTCGACACAAACATTCGCAATATATCTTGTCTCAGCTAGCTGGAGCTATTCGTGCGAGTCCGATACTAGAAGCTTTTTATGAGGACACACAATGCATTACCTACCATCCCCGATCCATTAATAATTCATAAAGTTGTAAGTTTCGCGGAGTTTTTACGACATCGCCCCACAATAGCTATGGAACTAACTAACGGAGTCGACAGACGTATTTATAACAATACACCTCACGTGCACTCGGCTAGTTTGGTCGTTGATCCTGGCCTCAAACTTTTATAGGACCTCGTTAAGTACTAGGGAGGTTGGCAGGGTACGATTTGTCGGAGGGATTTTTGTGATATTTGGTTGGTTACTCTATATGTGGATATATAATCTATATCTGGATTTTCTCGCCATGACCTCCTCTTCCTATCCTACGCCCTCAAACCAATCCGGCCTCCCAAAGGTTTTGCGTAGGCGTTGTTTTGGTCGTCTGGATTTGGGCAAGTTACGCAAGGATGCTGAGAATTTGAGCTGGGACAGCCTGATCTCCGCGTCTACAGTGGACGAAAAAGTCCACATTTTTACCAACACTATTCTTGCACTGTATGATACTCACGCGCCCGCCAGGCTGATCAGGCTCAAACGTCCCCCAGCCCCTTGGATGAATGAAGGGGTTCGGATGGCGATGAGGCGTAGGGATCGCGCCTTTCGGAAGTTTAAGAGGGATCGCACGGAAATTAACTGGAGTTCATTTAAGTCTGCAAGAAATCGGTGTAACCAGATGATACGTAATACTAAACGCCGACATATTCTTGATAATATTTCCTCGTCTACCCCTACCAATATCTGGAAGTTTCTAGGAACTGTAGGTATTGGCAAGAGGAAAAATGCTGAGTTTCCTAGTACGATTGGTTTGGACGACATTAATCATTACTTTTGTACAGTCACTTCCCTTGATCGTCAAACCAAGCGTCGTACAATGGATTTCCTTGATAGTCTTCCCCGTCATAATATAGATCCTTTTTACTTTTCTCCAGTAGCTCAGGATGAGATCAAAAAGATTATCCTTTCCTTAAAATCTAACGCCGTTGGCTGTGACAATCTCAGCCGCCGCATGATTATTCCAATACTCGACTTGCTTCTCCCAATTATTTCTCACATTGTTAATGTTTCCCTCGACACTCGCACATTTCCGTCTTTATGGCGGAAAGCTTATGTTATTCCTCTTCCTAAAATTCCTAATCCAACCATTGTAAACCATTTCCGTCCTATCTCTATCCTTCCCTTCCTATCTAAGGTGCTTGAAGCTTGTGCTCACAAGCAACTGTCCAGGTTTGTACTCGGTAATAACCTTTTAAATCCTCTACAGTCTGGATGCAGACCTGGACACAGCACTATTTCCGCTCTCCTTAAAGTGACTGGCGATATTAGGGCTGGTATGGAGAACTCCAAGGTTACAGCGCTGGCTTTGGTGGACTTCTCAAATGCCTTCAACTTCATCCTTTCCCACTTTATGATCTCGCCTGAGGCGATGGAATGGTTCTCTTCCTATCTTCAAGGGCGTCAGCAGTCGGTCCGCCTTAATGACTTATCGTCTAATTGGTGTGGCCTTGATTCTGGCGTTCCTCAAGGTGGTATACTTTCTCCTTTGTTGTTTTCTATCTTTATTAATCTAATAACCCAAGATCTTCGATGTGCGTATCATCTGTATGCTGATGACTTGCAGATTTACTCTCAGGCGGGTGTTGACGGTGTGACTACAGCAATTGACCAGGTGAACAGGGACTTAGCTCACATCAAGCACTGGTCAGATTGTTTTGGTCTAACCGTAAATCCAACAAAATGTCAGGCCATTCTTGTTGGGAGTCCAAGGATGATCTCCAGATTAGACACCGCACATATTCCGCCTGTTATTTATGATGGGACTGTCATCGCTTGGTGCCCTGTAGTCAAGGATCTAGGCATATATATTGACTCCTCTTTAAACTGGCGAGCTCAGGTTGCTTCAGTTTGCCAAAAGGTGACTGGTTCCCTACGTGCACTCTATCGTCTAAAGAATTTCCTCCCTATCAAAACCAAGACAATGCTTGTGCAAGCCTTAATTTTCCCTTTAATCGACTATGGTGATGTGTGCTATTTTGACCTGAATGCAGAACACCTCAACAAACTTGACCGGCTTCTCAATAACTGCATTCGATTCATTTTTCATCTTCGTAAATACGATCATGTTTCTTCTTTCCGCTCGCAACTAAATTGGTTACCCATTCGTCAGCGTCGTTCCCTGCATGCACTTACTACACTTTTTTCAATTCTTACATCTCCTACTTCACCTTCTTACTTAACTTCTCAATTTCAATACCTATGCAGTAACCATAACAGGAATCTACGCTCTAGCAACAATCTACTTCTTCATTGTCCTACCCATAGATCTGATTTTACTCATTCTTCCTTCTCTATCCAATCTATTCTCCTTTGGAATGCACTCCCTCTGGAAATCAGGTCGTCTGGTACACGATTGGCATTTAAGTTGAAGGTTCGCCAACATTTTCTCAAGAAACAGGCAGAGTCACTTTAATTTTTTATTTTTTTATTGCAAGGAATGACGAGACGAGCAAGCCGTTCGCCTGATGGTAAGCGATACGACCGCTCATAAACAGTAGCAACATTCCACTGCGCTCGCCATCCTGAGACATAAGATGTTAAGTCTTAATATGTCCAGTAGTTACTCTGGCTACAATGTCCTTCAATCCGAAACACAACAGTGCATTTACGCAGTGTTGTTTCACGGGAGAAATAGACATTGCAGTGGTACCTACCCAGATGGCCTCTCACATATGAGAGACCTACCACCAGTCCCACCAGTTTATATATTTACGTGCTATATATATATATATATATATATATATATATATATATATATATATATGTAATATATGTGTATGTATATATTTTATTTATTATACATATATTTATAATATAAATTTATTATATTTACTTTCGCGTATATGTTTATGTATGTTTATTATTTTTCATATATTGAACTACAAACATCATTTCATTTATCACATTCAAATTTGTTAATTTATGCGCCTACTTTTTTCTCTCTGCACCAACCAAAGGTAGACTGGCAGAGAATGCCTTAGGCATTAAGTCCACTTTTATACATTATTGTATATGAAGCATAAATAAATAAAATAAAATATGTGGGTTGATTTTAAGGGGATTTTTGGGAGATTTCTTACTTAAGCAATGAGCACGTTGTGGCGCCGTTGACGATGATAATAATGATGATGATTTTATGTACGTATTAATCATTACGTTGCTTTTGAAAATGTTACTAACTTGACCAACAGTTGAAAACATGACATATAACTGTACTGTACCAGTCCATATACATACATACAATGGCAAAACCAAACAACACCTTGAATCACAAATGCATTGCTTGGCATTCCACTGCGCTTGCCACCCTGAGACATAAGATGTTAAGTCTCAATATGTCCAGTAGTTAATCTGGCTACAATGTCCTTCAATATGAAACACAGCACACTGCTCTTTGGTGGGAGAAATAGCATTGTGATGTTACCTACCTAGGCAGCTTCTCACATACAGGGTATATCAAGACTGCTACCGAAAACGAAGCCGGGTGGTAGTCTAAGCGACTTCAGACACAATGCAACAGAAAAAGTTGCAAAAAAAAGCGACAATTTTTTTTTGTTATTTTTTTCCTATGGCCATATTTGGGTGGTAAATACATTTTTTCCTAAAATAATAGTGTATACCCTTTTACTTATAAATACTCTAAGGTATAAAAGAGTTTAAATTATTATTTTAGCAAAAACTATGGATTTACCACCCAAAAATGACGATATTTAAAAAATCATAAAAAATAATTGTCGCGTTTCTATGCGAAATTTTTAATTGCATTGTGTTTGTAGCCACTAAAACTACCACCCGGCTTCGTTTTCGGTAGCAGTCTTGAGATACCCGGTATAAGAGACCTACCACCAGTAATAGTGTGTGTTGATTGAGGCAACATTTATGATGTTTAAAAAGCTGCTATGAGCCCTTAATTACGAATTTTACTAAAAAAGTATAATATTCAAAATAAAGAAGGATCTTTACTGATGGTAGGTCTCTTATATGTGAGAGGTCGGCTGGGTGGGTACCACCCCAATGTCTATTTCTCCCGTCAAACAGCAGTTTGCACTGTTGTTTATCGGATTGAAGGACATTGTAACCAGAGTAACTACTGGACATATTGAGACTTAACATCTTGTGTCTCAGGATGGCGAACACAGTTGAGTGCCAAGCATTGCTATGTAATTCAAGGTGTTGTTTGGTTTTGCTACTGTTCATGAGCGGTCGCATCGCTTACCATCAGGCGAACGGCATGCTCGTCTCGCTATTCACTGCAATAAAAAAAAGGAACTTATTATGTTATCTCCATAAAATTAGTCCCCGATATCGTATAGTGGCATGCGTACCACTACTCGCGCGGCTCTATTCACGTCACGAAGGTCAGTTTATCTCTGTGTATCATTGTATCGAATTGTGCTAGGAATATCAGGTTGCTCGCATCCTGGAAAATGAGCTGTTACCGACATTGGTTAATTCACCGTATTGACTGCTCATACGTGCCGAGCCAAATGTAATGAAGGAATTACATGATTGAGTGCCAATTGTCGGAGATACCTTGTCTTTAATTGTGGCGGGTATTTTAGGTGCTTCTCGAATTGATGGGATTATTTTTGATTTATTTATTTATTTTATTTGGTTTTGTTTTAGAAAATGCACATCATAGTAATCGCCACGTGTAACATGACAGCCTCCGTGGCGCAGGCGGTTAGACGCCGCCTGTGAAACGAGAGGCCGCGGGTTCGATCCCCGCACTGAGAGAAATGTTTGTGCGGCCCACAAATATTTCTTTCGGGTCTGGGTGTTTGTGAGACCGAAGTCTCTCGTAGTTCCTGATACCCACGACACAAGACTCGATCTTAGTGTGGGGTCAGAACTATGTATGTGACTGTTGGGTGTTATTATTATTATTATTATTTTTATCCTTTCTTTTTTCTACCAGCTCTCGGCTAGTGTTGATAATTTGCACCTGCGGACTAGAGTCAGCCAAGCAAGTGCAATTTATGATATGATAATATTTATAAATAATTATATACTTTTAATTATATATTTAATTAAAAGTATATAATTGCTTGTATTAATACAGACATTCAACACATCTGTGATTGGAGTAGAGCTCATGGTTTGAAGATCAATCCCTTGAAAACCCAAGTCATTGTTGTCGGTAGCTCCAGGATGATCTCGAAGCTGGATTGGACTCAACTCCCCAGTGTTTATTGTGATGGGATAACCATCCCTTATAGTAACACCGTCCGCAATCTGGGATTACTTATTGATAATTCCTTTACTTGGGGTCCTCAGCTTCGTGAAATAAGCCGTAAGCTGTTCATTTCAGCTAAGTCCCTGCGAAGGTTACGCAACTTTCTACCCGTTACCACGAAGATTTCACTTGCTCAATCCCTTCTTCTCCCCATTCTTGATTATGCCGATGTCAGCTATCTTGATCTCACCGAAGACCAACTTAATAAACTTGAGCGACTTCAAAATTTCTGCATAAGATTCATATTTGGTCTACGCAAATATGATCATGTCTCCGAGTTTCGTGCTAAGCTTAAGTGGTTACCTATACGGCTTCGTCGGAATGCTCATATTCTTTCTCTTCTTTATAATATTTTATTTAATCCTGTGACCCCTTCTTATCTTAAAGAAAGATTTATTTTTCTTCATGACTCACATTCGAGGTCCTTGAGGTCGTCAGAGAATCTTAAGCTAAGAATGCCTGTGCACACCACAACATTTATGGACAATTCTTTTACCGTCAAAGCAGTTCGATTGTGGAACGCGCTTCCTGTTGCGGTGAGACAGGCGAAATCGCTGTCTTCATTCAAGAGGCAAATTAAAGAACATTACCTTTCTCTTTAATTAAACTGATTTTAGTAGTTAACATTATATACATCTAAATTATTTTACAATTTGTGTGCATTATATTTATATATATATATTTATTTTTTATTATATATGTATGTATTTATGCTATTTATTATGTATGTATGTATGTTATGATGATGTAATTTGTTTTTTTTTTTTTTTAGTTAGTATGAATATTATTTAGTGTCCTCTCTTTTAATTATTTATTTTACACTGCCCTCTCTTTTTCCTTCTCTTTAAATCCATCCCATGGTTGTCTGTAAGACATTGCTTTAAGCGATAAGACCGCCATTTGTACTTTTTTTTTGTTTTTTTTTTGTTTCTGAATATTGTATTTGTTTTTATGTGTACAATAAAGATTTAAATAATAAATAATAATAATATTTATTTATGCGATAATACTTACTTTATAGGTACTGTCTAAGTTTCGTCTAGTTGCAAGAACTTTCTCACAATTCTGCAAGTATTTAAGATTGATGCTTTTTGTAGGGTAATGTAGAGAGATTCATTTAAGTTTAATAATTTTAAGCTATGGTGTAGGTGCTTCGGGATAACTCCTGTAGTGGATAAAACTATGGGTACTATGTAAACTTTATCTTGTCTCCAAATTCTTGTTATTTCATCTTTTAAATCTAAGTATTTATTATTTTTTTCCGCTATTGTCTTTTGAATATTATGCGTGTTGGGAACAGCAATGTCAATTAGGTATGTGGTTTTATTTCTTTTATCCTGTAGGGTAATATCGGGCCTATTAAAATGGATAGTCCTATCCGTAAGAATGGCGCGGTCAAAATATAGTTTATAAGAAGGATTTTCTATTACAGTTTCGGGTTTATATTTGTAGTACGGTGTTTTAGAGTCATGGATGAGTTTGTATTTCAATGCAAGTTTTTGATGAATAATACTGGCTATTTGGTTATGCCTATGGGTATAATCAGTTTGCGTTAGACTAGTGCATGCTCCTGTGATATGTTGTATGGTTTCAGGTTGGCTGTGACATCTTCGGCATTTATCGTTTGTTATGGTGGGGTCTTTAATTATATATTTCCTGTAGTTTTTAGTATTAATGACCTGGTCCTGAATTGCTATTATAAATCCTTCCGTTTCCGGGAAAAGATTTCCTATTTTGAGCCATTTGTTAGACGCTGTGGTATCTATGTGAGTCTGTTCTATATCATGTGGATGTCTTCCATGCAGTACTTTTTTCTTCCAGTCTTCTGTTTTCTTTTTTTGGCTATCCATATTATCTGCACTTTCTAATCTATTCTCTTCCTGTAGGTTTAATGGTGTGAAATTATTATCGTTCTGAATTATTGCGTTATGTATGTTACTAGTACTAGATTTGGCGTGAAAGAATGTTTTGAGATTATTTAGTTGTTTTTTCCAAAGATAATGAATGTCTATAAGACCCCTGCCTCCCTCTTGTCTTTTGATAGTTAATCTTTCTATAGCTGATTTGGGATGGAGAAGGTTATGTTTGGTGAGTGTAGTTCGTGTGGTTCGTTCTATAGTCTCTATGTTAGTTTTTGACCATTTTATTATGCCGAATGAATAAGTCAGTATTGGGATTGCGTATGTGTTCAGTGCCTTTATGAGGTGTTTTCCGGACAGTTGGGTTTTGCAAATGGCGTTAATTCTCCTCTTATATTCGGCAGATAGACTGTTTTTAATGGTACCATGGTCTATTCCTTTTAGTTGTTTATACCCTAGATATTTATACAAATCGTTTGGTTCCATCGCGGTTATTGTATCAGAATTATTAACTGTGTAGTCGCCAGGTCGTATTTTACCTCTTACTATATGAATCGTTTTACACTTGTCAAGCCCAAAATGCATGTCAATGTCTCTACTAAAATCGGAAGTGGCTTCTATTAGTTTTTTCATATCTTTCTCACTTTTGGCATACAATTTTAAGTCATCCATGTAAATAAGATGCGAGACGGTTGTTTCTCCTGAAGCGTGCTTCAAGTGGTATCCTGCTCGGCAATTATGCAATATGTGTGATTGTGGGTTTAACGCGAGGCAGAACCACAGGGGACTCAACGAATCACCTTGGTAGATTCCCTTTTTAATATTTATTTGACGTGTCATTAATGTACTATTTCGGCTATTTAAATACAGAGTAGTTTTCCAGTACGGCATAATATCTTGTAGAAAACCGATTATATTATTATTTATTTTATATATTTTAAGTATATGAATCAACCAAGAATGGGGTATACTATCGAAGGCTTTTTTGTAGTCTATGTAAGTACAGTGTAAATTTCTATTTTTGGTGTTAGCATGTTTATGTATGACAGAGTCTATCACAAGCTGTTCCTTGCATCCCATGTGGCCCCGCCTGCACCCTTTCTGTTCTTCAGCTATGATGTTGTGGTTTTCAATATGCGTGGTAATTTTAGATGTGATAACTGAAGTTAATATTTTATATATTGTAGGTAGACATGTGATTGGTCGGTATTGAGATGGTTGGGAGGATATTTTATCTTTTGGGAGCAAATAGGTTATTCCAGTGGCAAAAAATTGTGGTATATTCTGTTTACGTAAGATGATATCGGTAAAATTTTTTGCTTTGTGTAATGTTGTAAATTTTTTAAACCAAAAGTTATGTATTTTGTCAATTCCCGGTGATTTCCAGTTGTGAAGTCTTGTCGTAGTAATTTTTATATCAGCTTCTGTAATTTCAATGAATTCCATTTCTTCTATTGTACTCCATCTATTTTCTTCTGCTTTTATCCAATCTGCTTTTTCATTATGTTGTGCTTGGTCTTCCCATACACTTGCCCAAAAATGTTCTACCTCTTCTGTTGTAGGTGGATTCTCTGGGGTTTCGTTACTAATATCTAAGTGTGGGTTCCGTATAGAACGATAAAATAATTTTTCGTTTGTTGTAAATAAAATGTTATCCTTTATTCGATTTTGGCTCTTCTTATATCGTTTTAGTCTCTGAGCTTTGAGCGCTAGTTTTTGTTTCAGCGTATCTAAAAATTCTTCTGGTTTACTATTATTATTCTCGTGTCTAGTGTGTGTCTTATGGTGTTTAAATATTTCTTCTACTCTTTTAATTACTTTCTTTGACCTATTATTATTGATGTATTGAGTAAGTCTACCGCAATCGGCTCTTAACTTTTCTATATCTTTTTCAAGTCTATATTGCCACGAAGGCTTATTGTTATGTTTTGGCCTGGTTTGGTTATCTGTGAGTTCTATTATTTTATAACCGAGTTCTTCTGCTATTACAAGGGCTGAACAATAAATAAGAGTATGGATATCTATTAATTTAGTGCTATCGGATATAAAATTATTTAATATTTTTTGATTAAATGTTTGGATCAATGAATTTAGTTTAGGATTATATTTTAATTTTGGTAACTTAGGTCGAGATGCTGGGTCTAGCCCAGAGTACAGTGTTAGAGTGGTTATGATTTTATTTTGTAGTTCTTGTATATATTTTTCGGTGATAATGTTCGGTTCCGGTAGACAATCAATATCATTTTCCACAGTTAATATAATACCATCAGTTTGTGTGGATATATGAGATGTTTGTGTTATTAGGTTATAGGATTGGTTTATTGTTTCTGATTCTCTATTAAATATTTGTGTATTTTGTGTTAATGGCTGTGATTGGTTATTGCGAGGTAAATCACATGGACTAGTATTCGCTAACCCGGGAATAGTATTTTCACTGCTATCTGTTTCTACATTTAGTTGTCTCCTAACTTCTTCTTTTAGTTGATCTAGTATATCTTGGGAAAGTAATTTATTTCGCTCTATTGCTCTTTTCTGGTCTGATAACCGCTGCTCTGTTACTTTAATATCTGGGTACTGCCGTGAGAAATGTTCATGCAATTGTTTTCTGTATATAGTCATATCTGTCTCTAATTTTGTGATATAGTAGTAAGTGCACATGATAAATAGGTTCACATCTTTACTCCATGACATGCGCACTCTGGGTTTCCCAGCTTTGGTGGTCACGGGTAAAAAGGTATTAACCTCCCGTGCAGCATCTAAAGCTAGTATGGGTGGATCTCTAATATTATTTGAAGGGGGGGAACTAGGTATTGAAGGTGATTCACACGTTGACGGCGTATACGATATTGTACTTGGGCTATATGGTTCTATGGGGCTATTTGATCTACTGTCAGTCAGTCTGTCTAAGTCATTGTCGGCTGTAATATTTTCGGGTGACCCGGTGGGAGTCCGCCTGCTCAACTCCTCACCGCTGACGGTTCGTAAGCTGGAACACCCAGCGTCAGCTCCAGGTGTGCCCCGGCGATCGCCCCCGGGAAGCGGCCCTCTCAGTTTCTTTTTTGAACGAGTCTCCATGTTAAATGGGTTACCATTGCCACGTTAGCCACATCAGTAAACGAAACATTGTGTTGCCCGCCCCCCACGTGATCAGATGTTCGATCAGGACGTGTGGTTGGATTTTAGGGGGCTTATTATTATTATTATTATTATTATTAATTGCAGTGTCGTCCATATAGAGTAGCGAGTTTCGATGTGAGAAAATCTTGTGCCGGTTGAAACAATAATATTGACTGGATTATATCCAGGAATCATTCAAAACGAAAAACACTTAGATAAGGGACTATGACAAGTCCTTAACCACTGAGCATTATGTTCGCTATTCTGAAATATTATATGGCTATCCAACCACCAATTTGTTAGGCCAACAAGCATGGTGCCATTAAAAAGGCAGTGGGACAAGGTTAAATTACTCCTCGCATATCAAGGCCTGTTGAATATAATTGTAATAAAATTTAAACATATAGTATATTAAATAGATAAAGCGCGGCGTGGGAGCCAAAATTCCCTCGCAAAATATTACAAAGCAAAATATTTAGAATAAGTTTCGGTGAGGGATGGTGCACGCAGGCTGGCCTCAGTCCAACGGCTCTGCGCGATTTGTAGCATGTAATAAACGTGGGTTATTATAAAAAGAATATAGAACCGTATTTTTAAACTAGAATTATAAAGATAGCATGGGTTAAACTGCAAACTATGGTGAATTTAGACTTATCATAGATAGGTTTTAAATTTATTTAAATTATAGAATATTTTGTCTCTTTCGGATGACTTCTGGATTCGGTTTGAGCGAAGAAGACAAAAAATTTGATTACTGAAAAGGCTTGAAAACTTATGTATAGGACCGTAAGAATGTATATGGTAGATGAAGCCCGAAATAAGAAATAACTAATTACTAAGGCATCTCCTTTCACAACTTTCCTGCTTAAAATATCTGCATATTTGATAGAGCAAGTAATATTATGCTTTATTCTAAAGTAAAACTATTAATTAACAACAAGAAGTAACTTCGGAGGTCTATTGTTTGTAAACTTGGTTCTATGAGTTAATTGGCTACTACGGTACCATATCTCTCTTTCTCATTATATATTCGTAATTATTCTCTTTAATTTACTCCGTTACTGACTTCAAAAAAGGGATTTAATCTTTACTTGATGGGTCCAATTTTTTTAGTGTGGGATACATCTAGTCCTGAATTTTAAGTAGAATAGCCCTTCCTGTAGTGGTAAGACAGGCTCAAACTTTGTCGTCTTTCAAAAAGCTGATGAAAGAGCATTACTTTTCGCTATGAACATTTTCGCCTATATATATATATATACAGGGTATATCAAGACTGCTACCGAAAACGAAGCTGGGTGGTAGTTTTAGTGATTTCAGACACAATGCAACTAAATTTTGAGCAAAGCTATGTGACGAATTTTTTTTGTTTTTTTTTTCTATCGTCGTATTAAGATGGTAAATACATAGTTTTTTTCTTAAATAAAGTACATAGTTTTTTCTTAAATAAAAAACCATTTTATTTTTAAAGACGGGTTATTTTAATATGGTTTGCAAGGCTTTAAATTATTATTTTAGCAAAAACTATGGATTTAGCACCCAAACTCAACGATATTTAAAAAAGAATAAAAAAAAATTGTCGCGTTTCTTAGCGAAATTTTTAGTTACATAGTGTTTGTAGTTACTAAAACTACCACCCGGCTTCGTTTTCGGTAGCAGTCTTGATATACCCGGTTTATATATACAACGTTGATGCGACCGATGGGCATTAAATTACACTATGTATGCTATACGTCCTTGGTATTAATTCGGCACGGCACAAAAATTAATAATACCAAAAATGAGATTTTGTTTGTTTCAAACAAACTAAATAGCTTCCAAATAAGAGTAAAACGCGACCATCCTGTGTAAATAAATTTCATTGACCTGTGTTATTGTCACGCCGCGCCACAGCGCGACTTGTGTGACTTGTGTAAGAGCGGCAACAACGCGCAGATTTTAGTACGATCTATCGTTATAAGGTGAATGACCATGCGTTAGGCGTAATCAGCTGTTAGAAAAGCTACATCGTGTTCAAATGGGGAAAAAACTTAAAAAATCGTTTATGACTAAACTACTGCTCCTATTTAATTGATTTTTAGTACAGAGCTTCAAAATGGTACGTAGTATATGCAGTTTAAAGAAACTCCCATCGGTCGCATAAACGTTGTATATAATATATATTATACATGTATGTATTTATATATATAGCGTATGTGTATTATGTTACGAATATGTATGAATTGTATTATTTGTAAATTAATTAGTTTATTATTATTATTTTCTTTTCTTTTTTTCGTTTTGAGCATGTATTCTTCATTCTTACACTGCCCTCTCTTTCTCCTTCTCTTATATCCATCCAAAGGTTGTCTGGCAGAGATCGCTCAGAGTGATAATACCGCCTTATGTACTTTTGTATTTTAGAGTATCCCTTTGTGTTGTTATAATAAATCAGTGTACAATAAGATTGAAATAATAATATAATGTTTTTTCAAAAGAACTTCAAATTGATTCTAAGATGAAGTTCTATCCTATTTTGCTACAGAACAAATGTTTTTTTACTTACACAAAAGTTATATTTACTGCAATATATACCTTAGATGTACTTGTAGTTGAGTTTCTAATACGTGACATGGGTGCAAACTAAGAAACTGAAGAGCCCAAGTGCCATATAGTTTCATGGCACTACGTGCATGACGTAAAGAAAAAAGAATCACACGTGCTCGTAAAATATGCTGCTAACGATGAAGGCCATATATTTAAAACCTTAATGAAATGATGTCATTACCTGAATTGCTTAAAAAACTCTTTTATAATAAAGAATCTGCTTCACTTTTGACAGCCTACGTGGCGCAGTTGGTTAGACGCCGGCTTTGAAACGAGAGGCCGCGGGATCGATCCCCGCATCGAGACAAATATTTGTATGATCCACAGGTTTTTGTTTTGTTTGTGAGATCGAAAAGTCTCTCGTTGTTCTTGCCACTTACGCCACGGGGGGGGGGGGGTGTCATATTATAGTTCATGTCAGATTTTACGCCAGGGGGGTCATATAGTTCATGACAGAACACTGGGCCCGATTTCAATACTCCAATTCGTAATAATTACTTTTTAAAGTTTGTTGCAGCGGTGATTTGTGAACACACACACACACACACACACACACACTTTTTTACTTTATTTATCGACATACAAAGAATTAATTGTGCTTATAAATTTTATCAACAAGATAATTAATAAATTTTGTCAATCTGGAACCCCCATGACCTTCTCCCTGGATCCGCCCATGCGCGTGACGCGATTGCGCGCTTGTGATCGCGCTAAATAATATACGTTAGCAAGTCCGCAACTGTAAGGGCAGGTCGTTAAGCCGGGCCGGTCATCTGACCGCGCCGGTCCTACGCGCGACGTTTACAGCCCCCATAAATTATAATATGTTACACGTAGTAGGGGAAGGTTAGGGCCTGCGTAAGTGTCATAGTGGAGTGAACTCGGAAGTATAACTAAGTTCGAATTCTGTCTTGTGGTTTTGTGTCGGATGTGAAGGATATGTTATCGAAACCGAACATACATATGTATACATCTGGCGAAAATAGACATATGCTTAGTTAAATCTGTGATATAGGATATTTAAATATGATCGTTCTTTTGTTTTATATTGCGTATAAATAAAGCATTTTTGTGAAAGTATTAAAGCAACGACTGCCTCGGTGGCGTAGTTGCACTACGGTACGGTTACAAACCTGAGGTCTCGGGTTCGAATTCCGGGTCGGACAAAGTGATATTGGATTTTTCTATTCATTATCAGCCCTAACTCAGGAATTTGAGCGAGACTCGCTCGCTATAAAATCGTGGGACGGAACATACAAGGCCAAATGCGGGTCTCCTGGGAACACCTCTGCCTACCCCTTCTAGGAAAAAAGATGTTAGCTTATGTATGTATGTAGTATTAAAGCAACTTCATGAGGCAATTATTAGTATTTTAAATTAAAGAGATTGAGTGGTTCTTTTGCTCCCACAATAAGATTTAAAACGTATTAATATAACTTCTTAAATTCTGAATGGAAAAAAATCTTCGTTTAATAGGTTTAGGATTTTCATGAATAAAGCAAAAAAGGGGTGTCGAATACCTATGTTATAAATCTATGACTTAAAAATAGTTTTTATATCATAGATTTATAACATAGGTATATCCTATTCAATACAAAATTTTAACTGGAACTAAATGAATTACTCTCTCACCAAAGCGATTAGTTGTTTTAGTTGAATAAAAGCGCTAACAGTAGTCATCAAATTGTTCATCATTCAAATTGAGTTTGTTTTGAACTCCATTCGAATGCTCTTAATTATCATCTATGTACGTGTTACATCGCTTCATAAAACCGTTTTGTTTGTGCACTATCGAGTTTGGCTTTGTCAATTTTTCGTTTGATTACATTGATTGATAGAAAGCGCTTTTCATACCTGATGACCTAAAGCTAGATCTTCCCAGCCGATGGAGGTAGGCCTTAAAATAAAACGTCTAGTGCGGACTAGATTAACATTCTTTTGTAATTCCTGTATATAACTTAAGATTATGGAGCATCACGATGGTTTTTCTTCATAGTCATGAATTAACTAAAAATACAGACTAACCTTCAGAAAAGAATGTACCTTGCCCATAAAAAAAGATGAAAAATAATTTGATTTTCCTAATTGATTATAGTCGTCGACTTTAAAGGCAATTTTCAGAATTTTAGTAATACAAGTTCCAAAAATAGCAAATTGCCCGATTTTAGTTTCCATTCGGTTAAGTGTTACGGTATACATCAGGATTGTCAGTACCAATTTTGTTTGAGCGCCATAAGCCGTGGTTCATTTTTCGCCCGGTGACTTTCCAAATTTCATTTCCAATTAATAGTTTGTTTTGAGGTAGAAAAATTCTTAGCCGTTATTGTATACCTATCACTGAATTATATTCATATTAAGGCTGTGTGGCTTTGGATATTCGTGCCTTTCTTAAAAATACACATTAGAGTTCATTGTGTAGTGCACATTTGTCACGTTTTATTACTTTTTGGTCTTTTTTTAAATCAAAAGTACTGCTCCACTCAACCTGGGCTTTAGTGAAAATGCACTTAATTTCGTCAAATTACATTCTGTTTGACGACTTTCAACGACTTTCCTTAGAAGCGTAGACTATACATGAACCATATGTAACACATTAAATAATTATGAAAACACGTTTGACTCAGCAAAGTTAGCTACTTACCTTTTCCCGTGTAAGTCATGTCAGCGTCCTACTATACAAGCAAAATATTAATACCAAAAAGCATTAGAGTTAAATTCAAAGTTAAAATTATCTAGAGAAATTCCAACGAGTTCATGTTGACTCTGACGGGGTGAATTCTCGCTGAGTGTAAGACAGGGCCGTTCAGGTATTCAGTGTAAATCTTGTGAGCCGCGCGGGAATGCGGGCCGGGCGCCATGACAGCTCTGCAATTAGGCGCTCCGCAAAATGGCGTCGGTTCGAAATTACCGCGCTGCGAGCTTAGGCTGCGTTCACGTTGTATGCCAATGTTTGCTCCAATGGATTTTTATTTTTATTTTTACTTGGCGAGAAGCTTACCTCGTGCACTATGAACAAGGTTAGCGAATTATGTATATTACCAATGACACCATTGTTTATCCCGTGGATATTATAGGTATAATAATAATGCTGCCGTGAGTGGACTAACTGGCGGTCCTGTTAATCGCTTCTCTATTGCTAATAATCTTTTGCATATAAGCCATAGGCATATTGCTGCTTATCTGCATGTTCCCTGTTTCCTATAATACTGGGTCCTTCTGCCGTAGTGTAAGCGGCAACGCTACTATCGTCTGATGCCATTCGACACTGCCTGGACGGGATTTGTGCTTACCATCAGGTGCAGTGCAGTCACTAAGCATTGCATACATGTATTATTTGTAATTTATCATAAATATTATACCTATAGTGAAAATAGATTACAAATATAAGTGTTTCACAAATCCATCGAAGAATTTATGAAACCAGTCGAAATTTCAGTAAATATGCGGTATGCGAAGATGTTATACGTGGATACGAAACGTAAACACAATTTGCGAGTAAATACATGCAAACTGTACGTACTCGATGCATAATTTATTTCTTATGAACGTATGCATTTTGTATGTCGTTTCGATTTGCGGTTTTGTTGTGTCCTTCGTCGATATGTTTTTGTCCTTCCAGATTGGAAATAGTACTGTTCGGATGATTGGAGCGGGTAAAATATTTTAAGATGTTAATTAGTAAACTAATTGTTAGTTCATCTTGATCAGACCATCTAAATATGAGTTTTAATTAATGGAATCTGCGTCAGTGTACAAAACGATTAGCTACATACATACATATATTTATGGATACATTCGTATCAAACACAAAATCTATCTGGGGGCGCGGCCGAGCCCCCTCCAAGTCGAGCTATAGGCCGTAACATCCTTTTCTCGAAGCAATTCAGACCATTTTCAACCCCCTATAACTTCATTGTGGCTAAAGCATGAAGCCTGAATTTTCAGTTACTAAGCAGGCATTGTGGAAACACGGTATATTTAAAATTTCATTCAATTTGAACCAGTAGTTTAAGAATTATAACTTGTCAAACTTTCGTAATTTTGTCACTCACTGACTGACTGACCGATCATCAAAAGTCTAAGGGACTTCTAGCAGACATAGAACCTTCAAATTTAGAATATAATTAGTGTTTAGTGTCTAAAGTAAGGGAAAATTCAAACATTTCATAATTTGTGTCTAGTTTTCTAGATAGACCAACTGCGTGAACTAACGTAACTGCAAATGTAACTTTGTAATCCTATATAAATGTATAGGATTACAAAGTTACATTTGCAGTTAATGAATCATTGTACCCTTATATAGGAGTAATAACTGTAGATAGATATCTATATATATGAGGCATAACAGGAGGGGATATAGAGAGGTAAATGGTGTATTTATTCAGCCCATGAAACTGTATAACATTCCTCTAGAAAACATGACGAAGAAAAACTTGCAAATAAATAGATTAAATAACTCGAAAATATCAATTACAATGAAAGAAAGAACATTAATAATCAAATCCGTTATATTTGTGATAAATTGATACCTACAAAAATAAGAAAAATCCATAAGACAGAGGCTTTAAGAAAAATCGTTAGTGATATTCTAGAAGTAAGAAGTACCTACCGAAAAGGAAAAAAGTAGGACTCTACAAAAAGACGTGAGATCCCATCAAAAACATCCTGTAAAAAAATTCCAAGTCTCGCAGCTCAGGTTATCTACCGCAAAAAGTTGTGAGATGCATGTAATACCAAGTCGATTAATTTATTTAGTCCTTAAGGGACCTTCTATATAAAGTTATTACGTTAGTTATTACCATATCAATATTAAAAATTCTTTACGTTTTAAATAAATAGATCGACTTGGCCAGCAGCATTATGTATAAATTGTACGATACATTATGTTTTCATGCGATTTTTTGATGGGATCGCTTTTCTCAGAACTGGTACTGGGTAGAGCTGTTACCAGATCACCCACACTTTGGCTTATATGTTTCGGCCCTCGATTTGATAGGGGGCGAGCTTTTCGCTATATCGGGCTAAAATTCCTAAATATTTTTAAATTTTTATTTTCATTTTATTTAAAAGGTTTGCCAACAATTGCTTACCCTAATTCTTACATAAATATTTGACTACAATTAAATAATAAATCATAAGAGCAACAATTAATTACAGGCAAACACCACATGCAAAACAAATAAGAATATACATCATGAACATCATAGTCTGAACCAATTAGCGTTACAATATAAACTCAATGCAAATAACAGCATGATATTACACAATATAATTAAATGAAACAATTATAACAAATGCAATTAAAAACAAGAATACAGTAAAAAAAAAACTAGTACTACAACAAAGAAAAAAAATACATAAAATACAATAATTAAAAGAAACAGTAGCTATTTGTAGAGGCTTAAAGAATAACATAACATTAACACTTCAAAATGGCAAATCAGCAAGTGGAAGTAAGTAATACGTGAATTAGGTATTAATTATTTACTCAGTCATAGGCGGGTAAACAGTTATTTAACGACTGTAACAATGCAGCAGGCGAATCAAAATTGAAGTCAAAGAGATCACTACAACCGTTTATAATTTTTAATTTTGCACAAATTTGCGTAAGGCGAATTCGCACCTAGGATCGTTCGTCTTAGTGGAGGACATAGTGGTGTGATAGGTTTGCGAGGTAGTCTATTTGGTACACGAAATTTAAAAAGAGACAACAATGGGGGGCAGTCTATTTTGTTGTTAAGGATTTTGCAAGCAAATTTCGCGTCTAAGATTTTTCTTCGTTTCGATAGAGAAGTTATATGGAAATAATCAAGTCTAGACTGATAAGATCGCAACAACTTGCTTTTACCCACTGAATATGCGAGGTGCCACATGAACCGCTTTTGCACTCGCTCAATACGCAATTGGTGAGTAGCGTAGTGAGGCCGCCAGACAACACTACAGTACTCCAAAACGCTCCGGACCAGATTGTTGTACAGTATAATCTTGGTTTTCGTGTTGCGGAGCGGTTTACATGTCCTTATTACAAATCCTAGCATTTTAGATGCTTTTCGTATTATACTATCAATGTGCACGTTAAAAGTCATTTTCTTGTCAAAAACAACTCCCAAGTCTCTTATTGCGTCTACTTCATTAATTAAATGTTCTTCTATGTGGTAGTCAAACTTTATTATGTTATGATTACGAGAATATTTTACATGTTGACACTTCCTGGAGTTAAGGTGCATGTTACGGCTGTTACACCACTTTATCATACGATTCAGGTCACTCTGTAGCTTATTGGAATATAAATATCCAATGTCACTTTGCATGACTCAGGATGCGATTCCGAAATTTTAATTTTCAGCTTTGCAATCGTACCGTACTGCCAATTAACTAATAATTTTTTCTATCTCATCAGTCATCCTAAATCTAAGCTTTTTTTTACAAAATGACAGTAATTTGTTTTAGATGAAAATTACCATTTCATTCTATGCCCTTTCCCTATAAATCATCTCCTTTCCAAAAATCATAATCTCTTTTCTTAAAACCTTAATAAGACACTTTAGTTCATATACTATTACAATTTTTCTGTCAAATCTATTGGATCCAACACTGGCTCCACCCGGCCAATATGTAAGTGTATACTAAGCTTTAAAGAGGTATAGTAAAACAGCGCTTGTCTGCAAGTATCGGCGGTTGATGAAGTGACTTGCATCTGGCAGGGAACGCCACTGATTTTGTTAACCAAACCACACTTACGTGGTTGGCATTAGCATCAATAAATAAGAGGTTTTGTATAGAGTTGGGAGATTTTTAGTTTCAATTGTAACATTTCTGTGTATGTTTTATTGGTGAGTGTGTATGAGGTCGGGAAGTGCGTGGTGGCCTGTTGGTAAACGGACCAGACGCGGCTGCCAACATGTTCACGGTGGTCGCGGGTTCAAATCCCAGGGCACACCTCTGACTTTTCGGAGTCATGTGTGTATTTGATAGTCAATCACCACGCACTAAAACGGTGAAGGAAAACATCGTGAGGAAACCTGCATACCATAGCGATTCATATGAATTTATATGGTATGTAAGTCCGCCAACCCGCACTAGGCCAGCGTGGTGGACTATATGGCCTAACCACTCTCAATCGTACTCTCGATCGTAGAGTAGGCCCGTGCCCTGCAGTGGGACGTATATGGTCTGATCCAGATCCAGTGTATGAGGTCGCCTGGGTAGGCACCACTGCAATGTCCATTTCCGTTTAGGTTTCAAGGATATTCTATCCAGAGTAGTTACTGGACACATTGAGACTTAACATCTTATGTCTTGGCATGGTGAGCGCCATGGAGTGCCAAGCATTGCTTTGTAATTGAAATGTTTGGTTTTGCTACTGTTCATGAGCTGTCGTATCGCTTACCATCAGGCGAACGGCATGCTCGTCTCGCCATTCAGAGAAATAAAATAGAACTACTTTCTGGCTGTACAGTCATCGTCATTTTTAGCCAGTGTTAGTTCACAGATTAATATAGGCATTGCCTAAAGATAAGTTTTTATTGCAATGAATTGCGAGACGAGCATACGTTTCGCTTGATCGTAAGTGATATGACCGCGCATCGACAGTAGCAATACCATACAAGGCTATTCATTACAAAGCAATGATTGGTACTCCACTGCGGTCACCATTCAGAGACATGTTAATCTCGATATGTCCAGCAGCATCTCTGCCTATAATGCCTTTTAAACCGGAATACAACAGTGCACTAACACTGCTATTAAATCTATTCTAATATTACATTTAGATAAAAAACAGACACTCAATACCCAAGTGTGCCAATAAACTTCAAATATCTGAACATTATCGGCTCTTAAAACACATTTTTACTTATTTTATGGAAAGCAAAGTTCCCAACGCGTTTTAGAATAACATGAACGATTATGGCGCATTATTTCATCTCGGATCTGCCGCGCTAATGGCATTGAAGGGTAAGTAAATATGGTAATACGGAGGCTTTTAGAACATCTGATTGCTGCTTTGAGCCTCGTATATTTTGGTGATTTTATACCTTAGGGACAGAAAGTATTTTTTTATACCTACTTGCAAGATCAGGCAACTATAAGATTCCGTTCCACGACGTGATAGGCGAGTCTACCCATATCGGGCACAAATTCCTGGACTCTGGGCAGATGAATAGAAAAGTCCAATATCACTTTGCCCACCCTGGGGAATGAGCTTTATAATCGTACCGTAGTTCAACTATGTTTCCAATGCATTCAAAAGGAATTATAATATAAAATAAATACAGTAATTATTCAATGAATCAACCATCGATGCCTTAACTTTGTGCATAGGCAATATCGAAATGGGGTTAATTAAGGTGTGATTATTGCTAGTTACTTCGATCAACTTTTTTTTATTGCAGTGAATAGCGAGACGGGCATGCCGTTCGCCTGATGGTAAGCGATGCGACCGCTCATAATCTTACTACTTGACTTGAATTACAAAGCAATGCTTGGCATTCCACTGCGCTCGCCATCCTGAGACATAAGATGTTAAGTTTCAATATGTCCAGTAGTTACTCTGGCTACAATGTCCTTCCATCCGAAACACAACAGTAGATTTAAATTGCTGTTTGACGGGAGAAATAGACATTGCGGTGGTTCCCACCCAGGCAGCCTCTCACATATGAGAGACCTACCACCAGTAAATATAAACTAGATTATAAGTAAAGATCTAAAAAACGACAAGAGAAATAAGAGCACAAATGAGCGTGTGCTTTTATTTCATTTAAGTATCGTTCAAATCATAATAAATGTTAATTTAAAGGAATAAGGTTTATTGTTACCTGAAGTTGATTATAATTTAAGACTTCTACATCTCGTCGTTCGAAATTCAAATGTATAATTATAAGCAACGTCGGCCACTTTTGGCCTATGATTTTGTTCTGAATCCTGTATCTAGTATGTGTTAGATCGAATGCTAGTTGACATCATCGAAGCCTACGCGTAAAATTCTTGCCGTATTCAAAGACAGTTTGGTCGCGCTGTTACTGAGGTATTCCAAGTTTGTGCCAAACTTGAGCACGTAAAGTGTATTGTGGTACCGGTGTTACGTTTGTAGCGTTTTGAATATATTTTATTATCATTTTTAAATTGCGTTGAGATGAAACTATTTTTTACGGATTTTATCTCAAAAGATTACTTTTCACATTTGTTAAAATTAAACTGCAACTCCTATAAGCTAGGATCAACAATGGCATGCATTGTAAGTACACCGAGCATTGAAGCTCGGCGAGTCTTTTGGAATGTCTCAGTTGTCTTTAAACAGCAAAGAAATTAATCATGAAGTTAAATAGGAAGAGTTGGAAATATTGTTGTCCACTTTCCTCCGTAATACTGCCGCTGGCAACCGGTTCCACAAGAAATGGAATGGAAACGGTGGTGTAAAGGAAACGTAATGTAAAGCTAACTTGCCATTATAAAGTTTAAAACAAAATTTAAACTTGCCATTCGCTCGTGCCTTACATCCCGACAAAGGGTAGGCACATTTGTCACCTGCACGCGGCGAATGCTTGAACCGGTCGCCAGTCGGTTCGTAATGAGGTTTGGTTGGCAGTTGCGGTGCACGCGAATCCACCTCCGCTTGCTACATGACTTGCGGCACAATACGAGTGTGTTCGCTGTGATGTTTAAGCTGTATTGATCTTGTTTCATATTATTGACAGCCTCCGTTGCGCAGTCGGTTAGACGCCTGTGTGAAACGAGAGGCTGAGGAATCGATCCCCGCACCGAGAGAAATGTTTGTGCGGACCACAAATATTTCTTTCGGGTCTGGGTTTTGTGAGACCAAAAAATCTATCGTAGTTCTTCACACCCAGGACATAAGACTCGATCTTAGTGTGGGGTTAGGACTATGTATTTTATGGGGTGTTATTTATTTATTGATTCATTGACATTGACATAAATATATGGACAGGACGGAAAGTGAGTAAAGTGTTCCGAAGTAAGTGCTGCGCGCTCCAATGCATCTCTAGTGGAGCGTTACTGAAATTAACCGTCGCTTGCAACGATTTTGAAAATGCTTGCTTGTATTATGACAGGCAGTTTAACAAAAATGAAGATTTTTTCACCGTTTATATGTTATCTATTAAATTATGTTAATTTGATATTTATTTTAGCGTGATTTTCACTGTCATCTTTTTAAAACTCCAAATGTACTGAAGGGTTTATCCTTAGTTTTCGAATCAATGATTATTGATTAATATGTTTGTAGTATGATTGTAACTCGTAGTTGCAGATGCTAGTTTCCTTGTAGCGTCAAACACACTCCAGTATGTTTCTTTAACATTAGTTTATTGTACTCATTTATACTTTAGTATTTATAGACGGATTTATGCTGTTATTTTAGAATGACATAGAACTGTTGGCCGCTGGAGCCGAAAGGTTCTCGAGTGAAGGTCACGTACAAACAAGCGAGGTGCCGTATGCTCCCCCACAAGGTGGACGGATGACCTGGTTAAGGTCGTAGGAATTCGTTGGATGTAGGCCGCTTCCTACAAGTGTGGAGATCCACGAGGGAGGCCTATGTTCAACAGTGGACTTTCTACGGCTGAAGAGAGAGAGAGCGAGTTATTTTTATTTTACATCATATTTGATATTTTTATCATTGATTCATAAGTAATTAGTCATTATACATAGTAGTGGTTAATTGTGCGACTAGTATGTAGTGTGGTTGCAGGTCGCGGTTGCAAGTGAGTTTGCGTATAACAAGCATCGAACATGCATTATGTTCGTACAACATTAATTTGCAGTGCGGGTGTCCTTTTCATTGTTTTCTGATTTATTGACTCAGCTTTGTACACGAGGTTTGTGTTGTATCATTGTTTTTCTGCTAGTTTTTGGTGTTAGTATGAATTGTTTATGGAAATCTATCATGGCTGCTCTATGGGCTGTAAACTGTAGTTACGTTCTCGTGTCGCTGTGTATCAATTTTGTATAAGTTTAGTATTTGATAAATCGCAAATAGTCTTCTTATCAGAAAATGATCCTTATATTGATGTTTAAAACACTCATTTTTCTG
The DNA here is from genome assembly GCA_009982885.2 of Hyles vespertilio. Lineage (NCBI taxonomy): Eukaryota > Metazoa > Arthropoda > Insecta > Lepidoptera > Sphingidae > Hyles > Hyles vespertilio. The sequence continues at coordinate 3,256,227 of CM042824.1, forward strand.
ATAATCCTTACAAAACATAAACTTGCAAGGTATTTAGATTTTCTGATGAGAAGTATATTTATATATTACGCCTCTTATATCAGTTGGGTCGGATATTACTTGTGTGTGACAAGACTTTTAGTATCAGCTCTGTCTACTTCTTCTGGAATATAAGCGTGAGCTTATTGTTTTATTTTGATCAACTATTGTTAGGCAAGTGAAGCTCTGTTTGATGACGCGTGACATCGCCCCATTACTGAGTGAGATCGTACTGTAATCGTAAAAAACGACAATTTATGTGAGTTTTTGCCGCAGACGTAATGGTTTTCTTTAGCTTTCCTTTCAATTACTGATCATGTTTATTTATTTTGATCTGTTTTTTATTGCATTTAATGGCAAGACAAGTCGTTCGCCTGATGGTAAGCGATACGACAGTTCATGAACAGTAGCGAAACCAAACAACACCTTGAATTAATAGCTATGCTTGGCATTCCACTGCGTTAGCCATTCTGAGACACAAGATGTTAAGTCTCTAGTACTTAATCTAGCTAACATGTCCTTCAATCTGAAACACGACAGTGCATTTACACTACTATTTAACGGGAGAAATAGACATTGGCGGTACCCAACCAGGCCTCTCACATATTATTATTACCTACCACCAGTACATCTGCTGATTTTATATTGTGGATATATAATGAGCTTTTTATAATTCACTTTTCTCATGCTTTCTCCTTTTGAAAAGATTTCAACGTGTAATATTGAAGGATTATTAAAAAATAATAAAATAATAAGTACCACTAAAAACAAAAAATAATATTAATTTCATTGTACTTGTGCATATTAATTAATTTGCTTAATGACTTGACTAGCCAACATATCAAAATATATGCCTAATTTATTGAAGGCGGGTCGCCAAGTACCAAACATATAGATATTTCAATTAATATAAGGTATAGGTCCTACATGTTAATCCAAAAGCAACATATAGTCGAATTGAGAACCTCCTCCTTTTTTTTGAAGTCGGTACCTAATATTCTACCTTAATTTATAGCGATGACTCAGGATTTTCTTTTTTTAATCGCTGCAAAGACTCTCAAGTTTTTGATCATGGTTTAATAATTATTTTAAAATCACACATACATCCAAAAAGCTACGAACGACACTGAAGCGAAAAACCCCACTCTGCAATAAACATTTGCCATGTTCTACAATTAGCTATGCTATGCAATTTGTGCACAAAGTAAATAACTAATGTGAATTACCCAGCGCAGCTCTTCCGGATCTGAACAGGTTATCGCCTAATTGAAAGCTTACCAATTATCTCCCCGCCTTCTCTAATTAGAAAGCATTTAATTCATTCCACTTGCTTTTTATCTAAAAAGTTTAATTTGACTAATTCGATTCTGTCTTTCTACTCAGTGAGATGGTTTAGGAATTAGTATTTGAAGTGTTTGACTTTTTCTTTTTTGTAGATAGGATTGTTAAGTGAAGATTTCTTGTACTCAGAATCTTGCTTCGATTTTGTATGATTACGTGTATGACTAATTCGATTCTGTCTTTCAGTTACTCGGTGAGAAGTTGTGGGAATTAGCATTTGAAGTGTTTGACATTTTCTTTTTCTTTTTACGAGTAGTAGGTAGGATTGTCTTGTTTCGATTTTGTATGATTACGTGATGAGTCTTGTGTTGTGGATATCAGGAAATACGAGATACTTGTCATTCTCAAACATACCCAGACCCGAAACAAATATCTGCGAATCACACAAATCTTAGTTTTGAAGCAGGGATCAAATCCGCAAGTTCATTTTTCGGCGCCGGCGTCTAAGCAACAATGCCAAAGGATTCAAACGCTATCAATAAGTTTCGGAGCTCTAATTACTACGGATCAAATCCGTTCTATATTTAAAATGTTTATTACACTAACAATACGCAATATTTCTTTATTAATACACGAATACATTTTATATTTCCTCTTTGTGCTGAAAGGATATGAAATAATTGAGTTTCACTTGTACTTCGTTTTTCACAATTAACGCTTGACGTAAACTTGAGTGTCGTACCTTTGATCAATTAGCCTGTTCCGGCTATTGGATTCGTATGAAGTTTTTGTTGGCATTCCGCCCGGTTTCTTTTGAGATTGTATGTTTAGAACTGGTGGTTTTATATATTTATTTTAATAAACATACATAAACTCACGCCTTTTCCTGGAAGGGGTAGACAGATGTGCCAGGTCTTCCACATGTTACCTTTTTTGTACTGCCACGACATAATGACTGCACAGCCTCTGATGGTAAATGCAAATGCTGTCTAGGCAGCGAATCGAATGGCATCAGGTAGTCTCATGCCATTAGATACAATTACGCCGGCCTGTTAAGATGCTTCTATAGCTTATCGCCATATCGCGCACAAATGCCTGACTCCGGACTGGTAATGAATAGAAAAATCCAGAATCACTTTGCCCGACCTGGGATTCGAACTCGAGACTTCAGCTTTGTAACCGTACCTTAGTACAACTACGCCACCGAGGCAGTCGTATTTTAATTATAATAGTAAAGTGGTATAGCAATATTGGAACATGTTAAAACTGTATTTTTTCATTGAAATTTATGGCGAGACGAGCAATACTACCGCTTATGAACAGTGGCAAAATAATGCTTAGCATTCCACTGCGATCGCCATTCGGAGACATAAGATGTTAAGTCTCAATATGTTCAGTAACTATTCTGGCTACAATTTCCTGCACACCAAAACACAACAGTGCATTCACACTGCTGTTTGGCTGTAGGTGTACGAATACTTAATAAAAAGATAACAAGAACTAAGTTAGATAAATATACAATATTTACATTATTAATATAAAACCTAAAAATCCCTTAAAATTGACTCAAAAACTCTTATTATCTGTGTCGCAAAGACCAATAAAGCTAAGCAGTCACTTAGGCTCGGTTTTAAGTGGGAATTCGGCGAGGCCCGTTTGAATGCGTAATGAGGGGGTTATAAAATAGTTCGTTACACATGCAATAGCCTAAACAAGCACCCGGCTTTGCGTGCGAGATCAACTGAGCGCGCTCACTGCGCCATCATGTGTTTATTTGTGGATGTGGCATTAGTTTTTATTAACAAGTTTAGTTATAGAAGGTATATAAGGTGGAAAATTGAACTATACTTATCACGTATAGGTGAATAGGTTATCGACCGCTGAGCCATGGTTATGTCTCTTTGCCTGATGTAGTTATCCTGATCTTGTCAATAGGGATAACCACTAAAAAGAAACTTTTGGAAGTGGTAGAGTCACGATGTTTTTAGTCATGACTTAGCATGAATAGAGAGGCTTGTCCGGTCCTGTACCACTATATCATAGATATTCGACTTGACGTCGTTTTGTTCGGTAAGTGAGATTGCGGGATAGCTAATACCCTTCCATCCCTGTCCGCTTGATTTGATAGGCCGGCAAAATACTCATGATCTAAGCGTTGTGGTTGTTAATGGGCAGCAGTAGTCACCATCAGGGGATCTGCTTGTTCGTTTGCCAGACATATGCAATAAAAAAAAATGAGATGAACTAGAAACCTTATATATCTGAGTAGATCTCTTGGTGATTATAAGAGGTATACTCTACATACATGTACGGTTCCTACCCAACTAGGAATATTCTAGCACCAAGTCATCACACAACTGTTCAAGAGCGGCATGTTATTTTAAATTCGTATTGCAATCTTACATAACAGCCGTCCAATCCGCATTATTTAGTCAACCGTATTGACATACGGACCGAGCAATAAATCGCTCAGCTCATTACCATATAATTTGGCGCGATGTAATAACGTCAGTGTAATGGCGTGGCGATTTGAATAAATCAGTGGCGGTGCACGACGGCAAACAACACCCATTGTCAACGATGATGATTTAATATCTATTTGATTTGGTTTTGTTTCTTGTAATGCTAGATTTTGTTTGGATCGTAAAATTCTGAGTTTTACTCCTCAAGTATTGGCCAATGGTCTGCTCTTGATTTTACCTGCTTGATTGCTTTTGACACTCGATTTGGGATTGAAAACTTGTCTCTTTAGACAGTCAATGATTTTACTTAATTGTTTTTTGCTTAGGATGGCATTTAATATTTCTTTTAATGCTAGATTGTGTTTGGGTTGTAAAATTCTTAGTTATAATAGGTTCCTAAGCTATTGGCCAATGGTCTGCTATTGATTTTATCCACATTATTTATGAACTGTACAATATTCACGATACGTGGATTGAAAACAAGGTTTCTAGCTTCACTGCGCAGTTGTCGAACCGGTCATTTTATAAATTAAATCAATAGCAAAGGAAAAAATGAAACTATTAGCCGAATGCGAGGCTCATTGTATAAATTATGGACGTGACTATTGGATGTATTTATTTTTTTGTTGACGCAGTAATAATTATTTTAAGTGTTTGTTTTTCATATGTATCAATTAACTTCTTTGTTGCATGTTTTTATAGTTTTCCGCCGATAAATTCTTTTTTTCTTTCTTATTTTCCTTTTTTTTCTTTCTTTCTTATGCCACATCCACGCATTTGCACAGCGTACACTTTCGAACACGTCCAGGCCGTTTGTTTTCATACGCGGGCTGCGAGGCGGCCGGGCGGAATTGTCGGAGCGCCTCGCCATATCACCGCATTTGCCGTATAAACCCGCATGCGTGCTCTTTAACCAAACATTTCTTTTTTATAACTGGAAATTTTCGGTGAAGATGTGAGGCTTAAGTTGGAATTTTTTTAACTGGAAAGCGACCTTACATAATAGGTTGGACTAGTCACAATGATTATTGGACATCATAAGGGTGTCGTGTTATGGGTTCGCTCTATGTAGATGCGGATTTTAAAGATATTAATATAATTCTGTTATACAAGGATTGAGTATCTTTCATCGGCGTAAATAGTATATTATTATTTTTTAACTTGCTCCGCATAGTGCACTGATGGTAAGCGCAAATTTCGTCCAGGCAGAGTATCGAATTACAGAAGACGGCGCTCCCATGCCTTTTGGAATTCAATTATGCCGGCCCGCTAAGATACTGGGATGCATTGCTTTTATATGCTGCATTATAGTCACCTGTTTAAGCTAATATAAATTTAAAATCGTTGGTAAACCGGCATTGGTAGTCTTCTCTCGAATAGATTTACGTCAAACAGACAGCGGCTTACATAACTAAATCCCAAGAAACACCAATAAAGAATTAGATCAAAAGAACAATAATGATAAAGTTTATTTATATTCGAAGACGCGCGAGCATTTTTTGTCAGGTTCCAGCATTTATGCACATAATTAAAATAATTTTAAAGTTTATTTTCAAGTGCGTTAATAAAATACTCTGTGCTGCGCTCCGTTCTGTCAGCGCTGACCTATATGGGGGTTGACCCACCCCTTACTCCATCGTGGAACACACAGGGCGAAACGTGGGTCATGGTAGCACGTCTACCTACCCCTGCTGAAAAAGTATAATGAAGTATTAGTCTATATCGCATGATTTTCGACGCAATAAGCGACACACTTAGTTATAAAGTTAGCAAATAATCTTTACGATACAGCAGAATGGTGACGGTGATTGAGCGGTGTGCATTGTGTAACAGTGCGGCTAACAACGGTAAACATCTATCGACGAAACGAGCAGTAACAATACCTCTCGTTGCTATTGTCTTGTTAGTGGCTTATTTAACAAATCAAATTAATGATTTTAAATGGCTCGTTGGTAACTGGACGCGGCTGCCTGAGTGTCGTGGATTCGAATCGCAGGATACACCTCTGAATTCTAAGCCCTAAGGCGTCTTCATAACCTCTGCGCGGTATTTTGACAACCATATAAATCCTTATAAATCGCTATGGTATGCAGGTTTCCTCACGATGTTTTCCTTCACTATTATATTGCGTGGTGATTGACAATCAATACATAAAGTTATCCGAAAAGTCAGATGTGTGCCTTAGATTTGAGCTCGCAACATATTGGCAGCTACCGTACCATAAACATAAGAACATAAAAACATACAATCGCATTGAGAGTCTCCTTCATATTTTAAAGTCGGTTAAGAAATAACGTCTTCACTTAAAATAAGGATAACCATGTCCTGGACTATCTAATATAATAAAGTTTAATGCATACAAAAAATGCACACTGTCTCGGTCATAAGGTAATTATTTCAGCGCAAAACCTCGTCTAGACGGAATAAATCCATTGAGAGCTATTTTTTCGTCCGCACAGCTACACGTTTTCTTGGGAAATTAAATCGTTGTAATGGGAACTTACGTTCCGCCGCAGGTTGGGAGACTTTAATTCAGTTGGATTTAGCTAAATTATCTAAACGGTATTCTTTGTTTCATATTACATTGCTTGTGAGATTCTCGGAGTATAGTTTTTTCTATTAGTATTGTGGGTTGAAATTGATACTTGGTATTATCAATTTTTGGTCCAGTAAATAATTGTTTTGGGTCTGAGTGTTGTTAAAGTCTGAGGATTTTTTATATCTATAGTACTAGGTTAGTTACTTATACATTTTTATTCGTTTTTGTGCACCAAATAAATATTAACAACTAAATGAATACCGGGTATATCAAGAGTGCTACCGAAAACGAAGCCGGGTGGTAGTTTTAGTGACTACAAAAACAGTGTGACTGAAAATTTCGCAAAGAAGCGCGACATTTTTTTTAATATCGTCTAGTTTGCATAAAATTTAGTTGCATTGTGTCTTAAGTCACTAAAGCTACCACCCAGCTTCGTTTTCGGTAGCAGTCTTGATATACCCTGTATATAACATAAAAGTACAAATGGTGGCCGTATCGTTCAAGGCAATATCATACCGATTGATCATATCAAGAGATGGACGTAAGAGAAGGAAAAGAAAAGGTATTTTGAAGTTTAGTTGTAAAATATAGCTTGAACGATAAAAATAAAAAATAATGAAGAAAAATAGAGATACAATTTTTACAAATATGTTTATACAAAGGCAAATCATTCATTAAATTAATCAACATATACGGATCTTATTTTAAATAAACATTTACATAGAGATAGATATAACATAAATACGTACATTCAAGTTAATTCGTCAGTATAGAAGCTTACACTATTAAATGTATTTATTTTCAAAATAAACAATTGTCAAACCATATCAGGAAACATATCAAATTCGAGCCGTGACAATACGAAAAGCAGACAATAGAAGTCCACGGAACGTAGGTGTTTGAGCATAAAATATTCGTCGCTCCCCGATATTACACTCCAGCGGGCGACTGTCGGTCACACGGAAACTTATTCACTACACAAAACAATTGCGACACACGTTTCGAACAAACAAATAAATGTCACGCGTTTATTTTTATAACAAATCGACAGGATATTTTAGAAATTATTCGATTTTATTTAGCAGGTTCAATTTTATTTTGAGTCTGTAGTGAATAGAAGATACCTGTAGAAAACACGCAATTATTTGATATGGCGAGACACTTGTTACCCCATTAGGGTGTATGACCCCATTTTTTATTATAGTTTTCAAACGGTATCCATGTGCAAAATCTTAGAAACAAAGAATTTTGTAAAAAAATGGAATTAAACAAGTTAGAAACTTCTAAAATCTTGTTTTCGGAGTAGATGAAAAGGGATGTAAAACAAAACAAGTGACGTCACTAGTCTTAACATGCATTGTAATAATATTTTTTATTCTAGAGTGTGCATATGTGAAAGAAACGGTAAACTGTCGCCATTACAATCGCACTCTATAATTTAAAATACTAATATTTGCTTCATGTTTCAAGCTACTTCAATACTTTATTTAATTGGAATTTGTGTTTGTAGTTTATTAAATTAAGTAAATTTTATCAATAATGACTCCATGTAAAACGACCATAGGGTTAGCAAGTTGAAGTGGCAGTGGGCCGGGCACATGGCTCGCAGAACCGATGGCCGTTGGTGCCGAAAGGTTCTAGAGTGGAGGTCACATACAGGCAAACGAAATGACGGACGTCCGCCTAAAAGGTGGACATACGACCTGGCTAAGTTTGCAGCAAGTCGCTGGATGCAGGCCGCTTCCAATGCAGTCGATGTGGAGATCCTTGGGGAGGCCTATTTTTCAGCAGTGGACTTCCAGTGGCTGAGATGATGATGATGAAAACGACCATCCAGTCTCTTCCATCACACCCACCGTATTCTCCACACTCTTGTCTTAGCTTAAAAAATACTTACCAAAACCAATAAATCGCCATTATAAAATGTAATAACAAAAGTAATTTCCGATTGCAGTGGGAGATTTAATAAAAGCTGGTGTGTCGAGAGCACGGCGCGTGGTCCAGACACTCAGTTGATTTAAACCCCTCGGATAAAGGAAACGTACTGGTTTTATGGCGGCACTAAAGGGCACTACTTTACTGTCGATGCTAAAATTCACCGGACAAATAAAAGTCTCCGAAGCTGGTTGACGTTGCATCGTTTGTTAGAGCAAGTGGCCTGGGTAATGCAATATCATATATAAGCTAAATAATAAGCTAAAGGAAACCTATTGCTTGGTGTCTTCTTTTAAATTGCAAAATAGTCATTATAATGTACTTTTTCATTTGTTAAGTCGGTCAAACAAGTGAACAGATCACCTGAAAGGAAGTGATCTTTGCCGCCCAAGAACATTAACAACGTTTGGATATTGAATAATAGAGGTGATTCCAGTCCATAGACATTCTTAAAAAATCGCTACGCTTGATTCTGACAAGACAGGTTTCCTGATAATTATGTATTCAACGTTATAGATCGTGGTGATTGACTATCAATACAATTATGACTCCGAAAAATTACATGTGTGCCCAGGGATTTGATTCTACCGTAGATACCATACATACCATAGAAAGTAAATACTTCAAACCCCTAGTATTCCATTACCACAATCAAACAAAAGCATTCAAAAACAAAACTGAAGAAATCATCACCATGTTTTAAATACAAAACATGGCTCCGAAGTCATATTGTAATCTTGGCAACACTGGGAGTTGAGAGTCGATGTTGAACTTGCTGTTTAACTTGTTAATCTGCTAAACCTAACCTTGGCTCATGAATTTTGATGACATCCCCTAACTAATTAAATTTTATTGTTATTTTGGCTATTTCTTGAGTTGCTTTTAGTTGATTGAGGGGGCAGAGTATGTGGGGCCCTGGTGCAGCATGACAGCCAGCCTCGCCCCGTGCTTGTAGCCGGCGACTTCAACGCCAAATCCTCGGCTTGGGGTTCGTCGGTGACCGACGCGCGGGGCGAGGCCCTGGAGGAATGGGCGATCTCCATCGGGTTGGTCGTCCTGAATCGGGGGTCGGAGAACACGTGCGTGCGGCACAACGGCGGTTCGGTGGTGGACGTCACGTTCGCCACCCCGGCCCTTGCCCCCGCCGTGTTCGGGACTGGAGGGTTTTGGTTGAGGAGGAGACGCTGTCCGATCATCTCTACATTCGGTTCAGCGTCTCATCCTCCCAGGTCTCCACCCGCCAGTCCGGTGGTGGTCCGACTGCCCGATTCACGGGTGGCCGACGTTGGGCCGCGAAGCGCCTCGATGTGGAGGCCGCGAAGGAGGCTGCCATTGTTCAGGCGTGGCTCCCCGTACCGGACGGACCGGTGCGGGTCGAGGAAGAGGCGGAATGGTTCGGGGTGGCGATGTCGCGAGTCTGCGACGCGGCCATGCCCCGGGTCACCCGCCTCCCAGCGAAGCGCCAGGTGTACTGGTGGTCGGCCGAGCTCACAGAGCTGCGCGCGGCTTGCCAGGTCGCGCGCCGCCGACTCGCCAGGCACCGTCGTCGTCGGACCCGTAGACCCGGCGACGATGAGCAGGAGCGGCTTCTTCTCGACCTCCACAGAGAGGCGAAGAGAGCGCTGCGGGTGGCCATCGCGCAAGCGAAGGCCGCGGCGAACGAGGAGTTCCGGAGGTCTCTGGACAGAGATCCATGGGGGCGTCCGTACCGTGTGGCGATGCGGAAATTCCGCCCATGGGCGCCCCCTCTGACACAGAGTCTCCGGACCGATCTAGTCGAGGATGTCGTCGCGGCCTTGTTCCGGCCACCGAGGAGTTCACTCCTCCACCGATGGCGCCACGTCCACCGGTGCCATCGTCGTTGGTTTCGGTAAGGGATATCCCGGAGGTTTCGCCGCAAGAGCTAGAGGCGGCAGTGCTTCGGCTGCGGGGCAAGAACTCGGCCCCGGGTCTCGACGGGGTGCCCGGTCGTGTCTGGGTGCTGGCCGTCGAGTCACTGGGTACGAGGCTCCGCGGCCTTTTCTCCGCGTGCCTTGAGCAGGGCATCTTCCCGTCGCGGTGGAAGACGGGCAAGCTTGTCCTGCTCCGCAAGGAGGGGCGACCCGCAGATTCGCCCTCGGCCTACCGGCCGATCGTATTGCTCGACGAGGTGTGCAAGCTCTTCGAGCGCGTAGTCCACGCGCGCCTCGTCGAGCATTTGGAGGGTACGGGCCCGGATTTGGCAGACTGCCAGTTCGGGTTCCGGCGGGGCCGGTCGACGGTCCACGCGATTCTGCGGGTGAAGGCACAAGCGGAGCGTGCGGTGTCCCGGGGTAGGGTCGTGGTGGCGGTGTCTCTCGACATCGCCAACGCGTTCAACACCATGCCCTGGGCCTGCATCGAAGAAGCACTGCGGTACCACGAAGTGCCGCCCTATCTTCGGCGTCTGGTGCACTCGTACCTTTCTGACAGGTACGTTGTGTATCCGGGCGCCGACGGGTGGCACTGTAGGGAAGTGTCATGCGGTGTTCCACAGGGCTCGGTTCTTGGGCCGCTCCTGTGGAACATCGGCTACGACTGGGTGTTGCGTGGTACCAACCTTCGGGGCGTCGCTGTCGTCTGCTACGCGGACGACACACTAGTGACAGCGACGGCCAGGACATTCCAGAGGTCCGCCCTGCTCGCCTCGTTCGGTACTGGACTGGTAGTGAGCAGGATTCGGCGACTGGGCCTCACGGTGGCCCTCGACAAGACCGAGGCCGTGTGTTTCCACGGTCCTCGGTGTGGGCCTCCGCCTGGGGCCCACATCACAGTGGAGAGCGTGCGGATTCCCGTCGGCTCGAGGATGAAATACCTCGGTCTCGTCCTCGACAGTCGATGGGATTTCCGCGCGCATTTTGCGGAGTTGTCGCCGAAGCTGGTGAGGGCGGCGGGCGCACTGGGGCGCCTGCTGCCCAACACTGATGGTCCTGGCATCCCTTGCCGAAACCTGTATGCTGGAGTCGTGCGGTCCATGGCCCTCTACGGGTGTCCCGTTTGGGCCGGGTCCCTGGGCGATCGTTGCGTCCGCCTGCTGCATCGTCCGCAGCGCATGGTGGCGCAGCGAATAATCAGGGGCTACCGCACGGTCTCGCACGAGGCGGCCTGCGTATTGGCGGGAACTCTGCCCTGGGTGCTGGACGCTAAGACCCTCTCGTCAGCTTTCTTCCGGCGAGAGGAGGCGTCCGGGCGTGGGCAGAGGTTGGTCCCCTGAGAGGTCGAGGCCATGTTGGCCTCCCTCCGCAGGTCCGCTGTGGAGGAGTGGCGTTCCAGGCTGGAGAACCCTAGTGCTGGTACGAGGACCGTCGCGGCAGTGCGACCTGTCCTCGAACAGTGGCTGGACAGGCGCCACGGTGCGCCGACATACCGGCTGACGCAGGTGCTCACCGGGCACGGCTGCTTCGGTGCGTACCTGTGTCGCATAGCCGGAGCGGAGGAGTCCGCCGTGTGCCACCATTGTGGCAACTGCCGTGAGGACACGGCCCAGCACACGCTAGAGGAGTGCCCAGCCTGGGACGAGGAGCGCAGCGCTCTCGTCGCGGTCATCGGAAGTGACCTTTCGCTGCCGGCCGTGGTCGCCGCCATGGTCGGCAGCCGGAGGTCGTGGCGAGCCATGCTCTCCTTCTGCGAACGTGTCATGTCGCAGAAGGAGAGCGCTGAGCGGGATCGGGAGCAGACCGATCCCGCTCGTCGCCACAGGAGACGTAGGAGGCGCCGGGACAACAACTAACCCGGCGCCGCAGAGGCCACGCGGGGCCGCCGTCCCTACCTTGGCGGCCCCCGAGACGTGACGCTACAAGCGTCTCATGCCGCGTCGCTAAGCGGCGGTGCACAAGAGGCGGTCCTGGCGCGTCCGCTCAACGGTAACCCGGGGCCGTCTCTGTAGTGCACCGATGGTGGCCGACGCGGGGTTTTTAGTCGGTATTTCGGCGCGTATTGTGGTAGGGACCCGACCCAGCGGCCGCCCGTCCACATCCACGGGCGGCACAACATCTCGGAAGGCGCCGGTGAGTCCGACACACCCTCGCCCCTTCGGGGGTGGGATGGTCCGTAAAGGGATTTTCCCCGCGAGAAAAAAAAAAAAAAAAAAAAAAAAAGGGGCAGAGTATGTGCATTTGAAGGGCGCTTTATGTAACTATTAACCCAGATAAGCCTGAACCATTTTTTTTTGTAAATCAACAGAACTAATGATTTTCTTTAATTTCATTATCCTCAAGACGAATAAAAAAAATTTTGAAAAATTTATCTACCAATAGGCTTTCCGGGAAATGACCGTCCTATATACTGGGTATCTCAAAACTGCTACCGAAACGAAGCCGGGTGGTAGTTTTAGTGACTACAAACACAATGCAACTAAAATTTTAGCAAAGAAACGCGACAATTATTTTTTATAATTTTTTAAATATCGTCATTTTTTGGTGGTAAATCCATAGTTTTTGCTAAAATAATAATTGAAACTCTTTGATACCTTAGAGCATTTATAAATAAAAGGGTATACACTATTATTTTAGGAAAAAAATGTATTTACCACCCAAATATGGACATAGAAGAAAATTACAAAAAAAAATTGTCGCTTTTTTTTGCAACTTTTTCTGTTGCATTATGTCTGAAGTCGCTTAAACTACCACCCAGCTTCGTTTTCGGTAGCAGTCTTGATATACCCTGTATAGGACAGTAGGATAATAGGTAGCAAGTATAGTTTCGTATTGATATTGACTAAATTGAATATAAAAGGTATGTTTACTAATTAAAAGTGTCCTAAATATCTACATGAGTCATGGACATGAATGTCGTAAAAGAAAAAAGTCAAATCTACCCACATAATATTTTTAAATTTCAAGCCAATCTACTGAAAATGACTTCAGAACCTATTATTTCTGACCATATTATTTCTCGCAAGAAACTGCCTGACTTGTAGGTTTGTTTTTGCAATTACATTTATTTATTTATTTATTTATTTATTTATTTATTGATTTATTGATTTATTGATTTATTGATTTATTGATTTACTGATTTATTGATTTATTGATTTATTGATTTATTGATTTATTGATTTATTGATTTATTGATTTATTTATTTATTTATTTATTTATTTATTTATTTATTTATTTATTTATTTATTTATTGATTTATTGATTTATTGATTTATTGATTTATTGATTTATTGATTTATTGATTTATTGATATATTATGAACGGCGAGCGTACCATTCGCCTGATGGTAAGCGACTCGACCGTTCATGGACAGTAGCAAAATGAAACAACACTATTACTTCAGCGCTGCAGTTTGCTTTCCCATTCTGCAGCATAAAGCTGAATGGGAGGCCCATTGTCGGCGCAATAGTTTAGCCACGTAATTTTGTTGCATAATTGTATTTTTTGTCATGTTTTTATTTTTTGTATATTTTGTTATTTTATTACCTACCTATGTATGTTTGCGCCTTCAATAAATGTATTTCTTTCTTTCTTTCTTACTTACAAAGCAATGCTAAGCATTCCAATGCGCTCGCCATCCTGATACATAAGAAGTCTCAATATATTCAGTAGTTACTCTTGCTTATATCCTCCAACCCGGAAGACAACAGTGCATTTACATTTATTTTTATCGGGTCATGGTAGTTTATCAATCCATTTGAAAATTCAATAGTACGCATTTTAAATTCGTCGCGGATTCTTATATCCATCCAAAGGATATCTGACAGAAATCGCCTAGAGCTTTAAGAATGCCATAAGCCATTTGTAGTTTTTGGTCATATATTTAAGGATTTAGCCTCTTTAGATGCAGTTAAAAATACATAAATAAACTTTTGGTTATAAAATAATTATACATAGATAGCTTATAAATATGTTTATGTTGGGAACATAAATATAGATACTGGACATTTGGTTAAAATTTAGTTTAGACGCTTAACATGCTCGTAATGAAACCGTTAATTACTAATTTCGTTTACGCCATAGCCGTATTGTATGATATGATAAATTTTGCAACGTTGTAAAATGATTTAGCGAAGTTATTGGTTTACATATTAGGATTAGCATTTATGATTGGTTAAAATTAATTATATTTCATTTGTTATTGGTTGAGCGAAGTGTGACGCCCACTTATAAGGTGAACGTTTAAAATGGTTAACGTTGCAGGAAGTCGCTGCATGGAAGCCGCTTCCAACTGGTCGATTTTGAAATTCTTGGGTGAAAAGAAAGAGAGAGAGCCTTGTTATAGGTCATCATTGCTTTTCGGCTAATTCCCGCCTCGAAGACGGTGGTTCCCAGACGCTGCCCACACTGCCTGATTGCGGTTTCTCAATGGCAGATATTCGCATCAGGCAGTGTGATGTGCGGCGTGAGTTACGGTCTCTCGATGTGCGGAAAGCCAGTGGTCCGGATGGGATACCAGCGGTGGTTTTAAGGGCTTGTGCAGCCGAGTTGTCTCCAGCACTGACTCGCCTCTACCGAGCGTCCTACCACACAGGTGTTGTGCCGGAATCTTGGAGGGAGGCCAATGTGCAACCGATTCCCAAAAAGGGTGATTGGTCGGACTCTACCAATTACCATCCTATCGCTGTCACCTCAGTGATGTGTAAGGTCATGGAGCGGATTATAAACACTCAATTGGTCCGCTACCTGGAGGATAACTCGTTGATCAGTGACCGATAATACGGATTCCGTCATAATCGATCGACGGGTGATCTTCTAGCGTTTGTCCTGCATCGCTGGGGTGAGGCGATTGACCGGCGTGGCGAGGCTCTTGCTGCGAGCCTCGACATTGCCAAGGCGTTTGATAGGGTCTGGCACCGTGGTCTTCTGTCCAAGCTTCCGGCATACGGTCTACCCGGCAACCTGTGTTCGTGGATTTCCGGCTTACTGCATGGGCGTAGAATACGTGTAGTCGTTGACGGACACGCTTCGGCGCTCATGTCGGTAAATGCCGGAGTTTCTCAGGGCTCGGTGCTGTCGCCCACCTTGTTTATTCTGCATATCAATGACATGTTGTCGCTTGGCAACATTCATTGCTATGCAGATGACAGCACGGTTCATGGGCGATACCACTGCGGGCCTCCAGGTTGCCGATTCGAAACTGTGAAGGGACGCGAAGATCTTGTCATTGAGCTCAACCGGACCTTGGATCTCATTTCTACATGGGGTTCCAGGAATATGGTTGAGTTCAATGCCAAGAAAACCCAGGTGTGTGCGTTCACGTGCAAAAAATCCCCGTTCTCTCCCCTCCCCATTCTTCAGGGTGCTCCCCTCTCAATGCGGAATGACCTAAGCATCCTTGGTGTGGATATCCGCTGTGATCTCAATCCGAAGAATCACATCGAGGGCGTAATAACTGCCACATCACGCAGGGTTGGAGTCCTGAACAGGGTGCGTCGGTTTTTCACGCCCGGTCAGCTTTGTCGTTTATACCGGGTATCTCAAGACTGCTGCCGAAAACGAAGCCGGGTGGTAGTTTTAGTGGCTACAAACACAATGCAATTAAAAATTTCGCCTAGAAACGCGACATTTTTTTTATGATTTTTTAAATATCGTTATTTTTGGGTGGTAAATCCATAGTTTTTGCTTAAATAATAATTTAAACTCTTTTATACCTTAGAGTATTTATAAATAAAGGGTATATACTATTATTTAGGAAAAAATGTATTTACCACCCAAATATGGCCGTAGAAAAAAAATAACAAAAAAAAAAATTGTCGCTTTTTTTTTGCAACTTTTTCTGTTGCATTGTGTCTGAAGTCGCTTAAACTACCACCCGGCTTCGTTTTCGGTAGCAGTCTTGATATACCCTGTATAAAGCGCAGGTCCGGCCGGGTATGGAGTACTGCTCGCACCTCTGGGATGGATCCGCCCAGTACCTGCTCGATGCCTTGGATGGATTGCAGCGGCGGGGCCATCCGCATTGTGAATGATGCAGACGTACGAGCAACTTGGAGTCGCTACAACTCCGGAGAGATGTCGCCTCTCTAAGCGTGTTCTACCGCCTGTATTACGGTGAGTGCTCTGAAGAATTGTTCAACTTGATCCCCTCCTCTCCATTTCTAACCAGAACCACGCGTGCTGGCTTGCGAAGCCATAGCTTGACGGTTCACACCATCCCGGCGCGAACCAAACGGTTCTCGAATTCGTTTTTGTGCCGCACCGTCAGGCTGTGGAATTGTTTGCCGTCTCACGTGTTCCCTCCTTCCTACAATCCTGGGTCCTTCCGCCGTGGTGTGAAGAGGCACCTTAGCAGGCCGGCATAATTGTTCCCATTGGCATGGGACTGCCGTCCGATGCCAATGGATACTCTGCCTGGGCGGCATTGGCACTTACCATCAGGTGCAAAGCCGCCACTATGCCAGGCCATTATAAAAAAAAAAGTTATTGAGTACTGAGAATTAAAACTTCTATATAATTGCTAAGCCGATGCGAGTCTTTTGCCCTGCTTTAAACTCATAACCTGCTTATGCTAGATGCACATCTGACGGAACGAGTCGCGCATCGTCGGCTCGTTCAAATAAATACATAAATAAATACAGCCAACGGTCACATACAGCCAGCAACATAAGTCGCTACACATTCACGAGATTTGGAATTGTCTTATCATCCAAAATAATAATTATTTTCAATATCGTATGGCACCTTCTCGACATAGATGACTTTACTTGGTTATATTTTATGAGTACAGAGTAGTACGTACAAATTATAATTCATAAAAAGGTTATCAAAAAATGTGAAGTGTGCAGCGACTTATGTTGCTGACTGTACACAGTCCTGACCCCACACTAAGATCGAGTCTTGTACGGTGGGTATTAGGAACTATGAGAGACTTTTCGGTCACACAAACACCCGGACCCGAAACAAATGCTTGTGGTTCACACAAATATTTGTCTCGGTGCGGGAATCGAACTTGTGACCTCTAGTTTCACACCCGGCGTCTAACAAACTGAGCCACAGGGGCTATCCAACGAAACGAAAACAAAACGAAAAAAGGATCCTTATTGTTTTTTTTGGAATAAAACCGCGTCCTTAACCGTAAATTATGCCCGTAGCGTCGTGCATTCCCATCAAGAACCTAAGCTTTACGTACACAACTGACGATCCGCGAATAGCGTACGCAGTCTTAGATCAACATTAAGCCTTATTTTAAATAGGTCTGGCAATCGAGCAAACAAGTGACAATGTTCAGTGATCACTGCCGCTCATGAACACCCAGTAACACTTGGATCGTGGATGTGTTACCAGCCCATGAAATAAAGAGGAAATCGGATAGGATACAATACACAATACACAACACTTTATTGAACACCACATAACATAAAAATAACAAAAAAATAATAGTTTAAAAAAACTAAAAAAAACACGCTTTTTATAGAAAAACCCAACTAAAAAATAGAAAATAAATTTTAATAATACTGAATTAAGGATAGTGTAAAAATTAATAAGAAAAAAATATTTTTTATTGTAAAAAAGCGTGGGGTGCATGTTTTCAATAGATATAATTATTTTATCGACAGATATAAATATAAGTAGAAGGATTATCATTTTGATAATATCTTAAAAAGCACACCACGCTTTTTTTTACAATAAAAAATATTTTTTTCTTATTAATTTTTACACTATCCTTAATTCAGTATTATTAAAATTTATTTTCTATTTTTTTAGTTGGGTTTTCTATATAAAACGTGTTCTTTAGTTTTTTTTTAAACTATTATTTATTTTCTACTTTTTAGTTTGGTTTCTTGTATTGTCATCAGTCTTTGACAGGTGTGCACAATTTGAATGAAATCTGTCCGTTTAAAGTGGGTCAAAATCGCGTCTTAAGGAGTCGGTTACAAATATACAAACAAACATACAAGTGAAGCTAATATAAAGCGTGTAATAGCAGAAAACCGTACAATTAGTAAACAACTGGCGGTCCTAACGCTGATAGCGATCTCTTCCAGACAACCATATAGCAATAGAATAGGACATTAAAGAAAAAATAATCGTGGAGTAAGGAGGAAAATATGTATATAGATAAAAAAAAAACATATCCTATAAATACATACCATATATTATACAAATATTAAACTAATACAAACGTTGCATGTCATATAAGACAAGTTCGATAAAATAAAACCCAGACTAGGAACTATGTATGAGATAATTAAAAATTATGTCATACATAGAAATAATCAATAATCCAGGATTAAGGATGGGAATAGGGAACGGGTGTTGGGCATCCGTCAATTATCTTGGAATATCAAGAAAAAAACACGAAACCCAAACAATACGGACAAAACTCCACACGAGTAACTAAGAAGTCTGTACGAAGCAGTTGATATTATAATCTGCGCGTATTCCACAATTTGTGAAGTGACGCAACTAGGAATTTAAGCTGCATCCGACGCTAAGATTTCAAACTACGAGTCATAACTTGAGGTCTTTTGTGTAAGTTCCCGTCGCCTCCTGTTTACAAATTGTTATAGAATCGCTAAACTATCCCAATGGATTCGGTAATTGCCGCGGTAATTAGGCTTGTCTGTTATGGCGTGATTAATTCGCTTGAATATCAAAGATCGTCAAAGGGTAACAAATTTTGAGAGGAGAGGAAGTAAGTTTATAGGACATATAATAAATAGGTTAAACACTAAAACACATTTGGACAAAAGAGATGCATGTAATCATAAAAAATGACGTTTTTAAAGGAACTGTGAGTTTTGTTCGGCCTATTATTTTCTTGCATATTTTATTGTACAAGTGTCCCATATATTACGAAATTCTTCACTTATTCAGGTTTTTTTATATCTAGAAATAAAAAGTGAATCTTTAGAGTTACCACTTGTATTCAAGGGCCTCTTCAAGTATAACCAAACATTCACACATCCGACCGATATAACCAATTATATTTTGCCCATCTTTCCGTCCCGCACGTCTCACATAAAGCACGTATTAAAGTTAGATTAAGTCGAATCAGAGCGGGGACCCTCGACTGAATGACTCGCCGTAGTGGTTCGGCCCTACTCAAAACTTGGAGTACACGAATAATGGCGACGAATAATTGAATTTTAACCAATTCTCGCGGATGGCGTGTACTACATCTCGTCTAGTGTTATTTGAGCTTGCGATTGGTATTTCCAATTCAGTTGTAAAGGTCATTATTGTTGGCCGTCCAGGACTTCACTCAAAGGGTCTGACGGTATAAAATGCACTTACTTAGCGAGTGTTTTGTTCAAAAGGACCTTTCTGCGAAGGAACAAGATTACTTTACTCGATAGACGCTTCGTTTTGTATTATTTGATACTCGTTGGCCACGCTTTCAACTGTAAAGGCTCTTTAGAGGAAGGCTATTTGAAGGACATTGATCTTGTATATGTATGTTGCATTTCTGTCCTGAATTGTATTTTTTTAATATTTTATTAAGATTAGGTTTGTTTTTGAGGTTACCTAGGTGATAATAAAAGATTTTAGATTTTAAGAATCTAACACCCTAATTAGTCTCTGTTTAGTAGGCCGCTTAAAGTGTTGTCCAACAAGAATAATTTTAATGAAATTATGCATGTTTGCACCTCGTTGCAAAGAACGTAAAATCTCATATTTTAATAATAAACCCTAGCAAAACTATCATTCTTATCCGCATAGAAATTGCATTTTCATTTAAAGTAAGTGAAACTCCTCAGCTCTAATCGAAAACTTATCTTGAAATCAATCATAAAAACACTTAAAAATCAATCCTTCAATGATCAAATATAACTCCAGATTTCCAATTTTAATTCATATTTTACCCGTCGCTCATTTATCACACCGAAAAGAAAGTTAGTCGTGAAGTCGGGCCATTTTTCTTCGCGTTGTGATTGGGCGGGAATGCGAGGTGACGTCAATCGGCAGGCGGTGTCAATTTGTTACAAGACTCCGCTGTTTCAGCACCTTAGTCCTCACCCCTTGTTTTGATACGTGTCATCAAATGGTGACTTGCTGAAATAATATATTCATTCTTTGTTTATTTTCTTACACTAATTCGTTCGAAAACTGTTCGAAATTAATTATACAAAAATTAAACACAGCAAACAGGAATCGATTTTGGAACGTATTTAAAGGTACTTCCACTACTTATATACTAAAAGTATCTATTAAAACATTGAAAAATAGTGATTCGTTGTAGTAAAATATTGCTTAGAAATATAAATAAAAATTTAATAAAACAGCAAATTTTAAACTGGGTATAATCTACCTTAGCCTCAGATTCTAAGGCAAACCCTTTAAAGCAGCTAACAAAAAGCAAAAAATAATGTATAAAGTATAAACAAAAAAAAAAAAAAAAAACACTTTGCATATAAAAATAGAACCAATACAAAACACAACAGCGATCATAATAGGATAACATTACTTACACGTCGTTTATATCTGGAAAGTAAATAATCCGCCCAGCCACCGAAGTAACTTACTTGTATAGAATTACGTTGTTATGCTCCTTTGAGAGGCTCAAATGGCCGCATTTTGTTGCGGGAGGGAATTAAGGAGCCGCCGACGAGAAAAAAAAAAGAATTATGACGTCACTCGACGCTTCACGATAATAACAATCTTTGTGCTTTATCGCTCACTTGAAGAATTCCTTGTATTATGTTTTTGTTATTACGTTTTTTTTGGTGAGTTTTAATTTTTGTTTTAACGATATAATGCTTTGGTCTGATGGCCATATTTTCATGAAATGATTTTTTATAACAATACACCACAGTTTTCTTTCGACTAATCTAGACTACAATCTAGGTTAAAGATGTGTCCTTTTTGGTTTCCTTATAGGTAATCGTCACGTTATGTCGCTTAGTAGGCTGGCGCTATGGGACTTCCGCTCAAAACAACTTGGAAGTTAGGAGAGGCTGAAAATCAGCGCTGTTTGGTATCTATGTCCCGGTCAGCAAAAGCAGACCCATTTCCTTTTGCCGTCTACGTAATTTAAAATTATGAATTTGTATTTGTTTCATGATGATGTCAGAAAGCAATGTACCTATGTAATTTTTATTATATTTGGCGTTTTGCATAGTTAATAAGTGCATAGTTAGACGCAAGATGCCATGATCATGTTATACCTAATATGATCTAAGTGGACCTAAGAGGACCTAAGTGGGTCATACGCGAAAGCGGATAGAATAAAAAAAATATCAATGATATGGTACATATTAGTGAATTCAGGGAACTAAGTTCCTACTCCACGTACTGTTGTTATTGGTGAAACTATACAGGACTGTGTAATTCTAGTTGTTTTTTATTTTCTCGTAAAGTTGTATCAATTACCTTTCAAATAATTTTCTTTACGACAACACAACAAAATACCAAATATTCCATCTAATTATGAGTCAAGACTATGTAGGTGACTGATAGCTTTATTTTCTTGAATACTGGTCTCTACGGACTGAAACCGCGGTTCATTTTACACTCACCTACGCACAATACCCCAGATGTCGAAGCTGAGATGTCAATTAAACAAATAACAATTAAGACATAAATTAGCCAACCTCGGTGAGGCAAGTTCATACCATGTTTTACCGGTTTTTATAAGGCGGAGGGCACGCAGCCCCGGGCGTCGAAACTTGCCAATCGAACCGAACTCTCACTCTATTTCAACTTAATTCGTTTTCACAAACTTTTGTACGTAAACTTGGACTATATTTTGAAAAGTTTCCATTAAGATCGGTACTTAGTAAATTGTGTGCACTCTTGGTAATTTGTTACGCGTGTTTTGTTACTTTGGTATTTAATTAACTTTTGTATGCATATTTCATTTGGCATTTGGGTCGTGGAGGGCTCCATGTGTTGGCAGTGTTTGTGAATAACGACTTGACTAATAAGTTAATCTTTTATTACGCTTTTTAATGAAGACTCTTTAAAATCTGTGAACCAACAACGCATTACGGCAACGCATCTCTTTGCTCCATGGCGTTGCAGATGTTCATGGGCGGCGGTGATGACATACCATCAGGTGAACCGTATGCTCGTTAACTAGTATGAAACAGGAAAAAAAAATGGTGTACGTGTAATGTGTGATGTAAGTGTAGTAATATTTTAGAATCTTGATATAATCTGCCAATTTTTGATAAAAGTTGCCACGGAAACCATAGTGTATATTTTTTACAATGCAGCGGGTCCAATTTGATCAATAAATACCTAATTAGAAATTTAATTTTGAGGATTTCGATAATATTTTTGATAATTAGAGTTATTTGATTTATTGTAAGCTTTATCTATTAACATTGTAAAACGTCAATTAAAATATGAATTCATAAATATATAAAGCATAATATAGGTCCGAATAAATTTAGATTAAAATCATTATAATTAGCCTTGGCAAAAGTATTAAAATCGTTTTTATGATGAGCTTATACCAGTCAGTGCTAGACTTAGCTCCCCTAGGTACTTATGCAAGTCTTGCTCTTTCTGAAGTATATTTAAGTAAAAAAATCTCCCATGCATTACCAACTTTAATCTTTCCTTCCACACCATTAGGAACTAATCGGAAAACTGCTGTCGCCCAACCATTATACACAGAGCTCTTAATTATTCCATTATAGCCTACACGCCCTCTTTTACTAATAGCGGGGAGAAGGGAAGGTCGAAGCTATATTAGTTATGTTAGCTTCTCTCGAAATAAGACTGTAACACATTATCTGCGTTATGATTAATGTGCCCAATAATTGTTGCTAGAACAATGGCAAGAAGTTGAATTCGCAATGAGGTTAATGTTCTTGCTTTGTGGTAAAACTTTGCTGGAATATTTGAAGGTCTTCTTGATTAAAAAAATGGTAAATTAGTGCTAGTAGAAAAATATATATGGACTTGAAGCTTTAAGGTTTTGGGTGCAATTTTTAAGATCTCCTAAGCAGTTTAAGTAAGATTTTCGGTTTGGAAATCTCATTCGGGATTATCTTAGTTCCAGAGCCCCTTTATAGATCATCTACTTTTTGGCAACTCCATTAGGATTTTCCTAAGATTTTCAAATCGAACTGATCGAAGCGGCCTGCATTCAGCAACTGCTTAGAAGTTTTATTAGCGCCCTGTTGTTGCCGACTCGCTTACATGTTCCATGTTTTACAAAACATCCTTTATGAAAGTGAAACTTAAGCTTACTTACGTACTAAATGCTAGGTCATCAGGAAGAACTTGTCAATGATCGTAAATTTTCCAGTAACATTTCTGTGCATAATACCAGAAGTATCATTGACGGCCCATAAGAAAAATCTAGCATCTTCAAGTCCCCAAGTCGGATCTTCCCCGTTATTTATCTTCTAAATCCCAACCCTCTGAAATATATTACAAAACATTCTTTACAAGTGTCGATAAGGACGCGTTATAAACGTATCTTGCGAGTGTAAATGAATATCAGAAGGCAATATAGTTTGGATCCTCCCTCACCCACTGCCCGCGCGGTGACAAGGGTCGACGTGCCGCGTCCGGCTTCTGTTAATTTCTCTTGTTGACGTAACAACAACTTTAGTTATAGGCGATGGTAATTTTGCTATGTTGTAATGAACAGAATGCTTAGTAATTATTATTCTTCTTGCAATGCTCTCCAACTAGTGAAGCTTGGCAGTCACTCAGCATGTTGTCCCTTGTGTCTTACCAGTCGAAATAGTTCCTAGACCCTCGCAATCTTGGTCCAATTTCGGAGTATAACAAGTGAATTAAAGACAGGAAATTCACGATTACGAAACACGTGGTGTTTTGTGTATGCCTCGAGCATAGGTAGATCCTTTATTTTGATTTTATGGTTTTAACTATACTTTGCTTTGCAGTACCCTGTTGGGGAGCAAATAAAAGTTTATGACGAAGTTTTGTTAGTAATTAGATGACATTTCTATTGGTGTAAGATGGGTATGTAGATCATAGAGTGATCATAGCTGGTTTTCGTTAATGACCCAAAATTAGGAGCTATATTGTTTGAGTGTTTCAATTCCAAGAGCAAGATACGTAAGCGCCAATAAGTTTTGGAAACACTGAAGGCAAATGCTGATTTCACAATATGGTTGTGCGAGGTTAAAAAAACGTCGTATATAATTTGCATACTGCTGTACATTCTTTACAGAAATGAAGGAATTGTTTCGATAAGAAAATACGTAATAAATAAGAACCAAATTAACTCTATATTTCAAGGAAATATAAAAATTCGAGTTACTAAGGAAACATTAGCCAATGTTTTGTAAACTTTTGATCGCGTATAACTTAAGCCGTGTTTAAGCATAAAAGCCTTGTTGCTCCTCAACAAATTTAACTTAACGTTTATGATTTTTTTTAAATCCACTGCTAACAATAAAACGTCACAGCTTTATCAAAATGTTTTTACTTGAAAGCAATAATTCGAAACTCGGAGAAAAAGAAACGAGTACACAATTTTTCATTTAGGAAAATTAATAATGTCCTAGAAAATATAATTTGCTTAAACTAACAAAAATATCTTCATACTTATGGTCGCCGTTGATTGCTGGGGGCCTAGACAAATGTCACTTTTCTGTTGGCGTGAACGCCTGCGGAGAGGTCAAATGCTCAGGTCATATGTATGGAAATGACATTTGGTAGTCACGTGGCTTCTGTCATTCAATATATTTGATCTTTCCGCAGGCGTTCACGCCTACTGAAAGGTGACGTTTGTCTAGGGTCCCTGTACTTAGGCCTTCCTAAGTAAGTTCCAACCATCCCGGTCTTGAGCAGCCGTCATACTTCACCGCTCTTGTCAAGTCGTCGGTCGATCGGCAGTGGGACAAATTCTCTCAAGGAATAAGTTAGAATAGCCGATCCGACGATTGAATTCCTGACCTTACAAGCGATAGCGAGCAATATTTTAAAACTATATGCATTTAAAGTTGCGGGAAATCTTTGGTGTAATTGCGATTAAATTGAAGGATCTTTAGTTATCAAAATGAGTACTCGTGTCATATAATGACTGGTGATTACGATGTTCTGATAAAATTGGAACTTATTAAAAAGGCTCCTAGCACCTAAAATTAGAGACAGGTCAAGAATGCTTTGGACAGTCATGAATGTCTGAAGAGTTGTGGAGATTTTTTTAAATCGAAATATGTAAGATAGATATATGTAGAAGAGTCGGGATATGATAAAATATTAACAACCTTATTCATAGATAGTTCATACATCAATTTCAGTTATTGAATGTTTTGTCCTTTTCGAACAATATTGAATTCAGTTTGAGCGTAGAAGACAAAACATTACGTAGCTGAATTAGTTGTTAAAACTTTTCATGAATAAGGCCGTAAGAATCTCTACCTATCCCTATGGAATTAATAACAATGAATACAACTACAATAAATTACGGTTGAAGAAAATATTTCAACAACTGCTGATGCGTACTTTCTCTCCCTGTACCACTGACGTGTAATTGTTGTTCCCAGATTATTCTGTGTTCTAGCTTAAAGTTTTAAGCACTAAAACCTGTATTAAACAAACTAAAAGCTAAGGCTCTCATTAGGAGGGGCCGAGTTGCCGCTCGCGAGTTCCGTATGCAAAAGCTTTTAGGTGATGCGCTGTAATGTTGGCGAAATATGAACGATTCTAGTGGCTAATGATACACACGGCTGTTGGAGATAGTCGACTGGACGTCGTACTTGTGTGATAGGGTGCTGTTCTATCGATGTTATGATTACATAGCTTTATATATGTATTTGGTAGCCCTACAATTTATTCTATTTGTAATCAGGAAAATATAGAATTCTAAGGAGGTAAATTAGGTATATGCAGAAGTCTGTACTGGTAGGACACGGACAAATTGAAGAGAAATCAACGGTTTCTAAGGCGGATAAAGTTTGTGTAATTAGAAATATGAAATTATTTAATGTTATCGGTTTTTAAACTTTCATGTTAACTGAAAATATAAAAAAAATATTAATTTAAATTGATACAGGGCCAGTGTAAATTTATCTGTGAAGAAACAAAATACAAATACTTTTTATTCTTGTGGTTTTCCACGGGACAAATCGTTCTATTACCATTTTGATTTCACGGAAGGATAAATAAACATAATGACAGCATCGACAATATTTAGTTTCGTTCGTATACATATGTATATACTGTGATACTAAAATATTACTCGTCGTGAAGCGTAGAAGCACGTTCTATTAAGGTCTTTCATCCTACAAAACATTTAATTTCAACAAAGCACTACACAAAAATAGTTAACCAACACGACAGGTAAACCGGCGAATACAGGAAGCGAGGCTATACGAAATAGCCCGACTTAACCGATTTATGCTTTCACAAACTAGCGTAAGTCAGCTAACCGCGCGACACTGTGTCCGCCAACCGGCTATATGTCTTGATAAGTGCACCGAACAAAGTTTGGGTCGCACGGTTGCACAACTTTTATGACTCTTTCCGCTGTAATAGCTCATACTCTCTGTTGTCCTGGTACCGTGAAATCTTTGTTGCTTCCCCTAATGCCTGAATATTTCACTATATTGCTCGGTCAATTATGCTGCCCTGGTCATGCGACGGTTTGTTGCTTTTTAATGCCTAGAGGACGTCACAATTTTCGGTGTAATTTTTTTTTAGTTTTTAGTGTGTGTGAAGTGAAAGACCTAAAGTATTATCCATCAAAAACATCCTGTAAAAAATTCCAAGTCTCGCAGCTCAGTTTTTCTACCGCAAAAAGTTGTGAGATCCATGTAATACCAGTCGATTAATTTATTTAGTCCTTGATGAAGGACGTTCTGTATAGTATTATCATATCAATATTAAAAATTCATTACGTTTTAAATAAATGAGATCGACTTGGCCATCGCACGAAAACATAATGTATCGTACAATTTAGCATAATGCTACTGCCAAGTCGATCTATTATTTAAAACGTTATGAATTTTTAATATTGATATGATATAACTTTGTACAGACCGTCCTTAATCAAGGACTAAATAAATTAATCGACTTGGTATTACATGGATCTCACAACTTTTTGCGGTAGAAAACCTGAGCTGGCGAGGCTTGGAATTTTTTTACAGGATGTTTTTGATGGGATCTCACGTCTTTTTGTAGTCCTACTTTATTACTTTTCGGTACTTTTTATTTCTAGATATAAATAATGATTTTTCTTAAAGCCTCTGTCTTATGGTTTTTTCTTATTTTTGTAGGTATCAATTACACAAATATAGCGGATTTGATTATTAGTGTTCTATCTTTCATGGTGATTGTTTTCGAGCTATTAGTCTATTTATTTGCAAGGTTATCTTTGTCATGTTTTTCTAGAGGAATGTTGTACAGTTTAATGGGCTGAATACACCCTTTCCCTCTTTATACCCCCCTCCTGTTATGCCTCATATATAATATATATACTACCAATCTACAACTATTATTCCATTAATACGGGTACAACGAATCATTAACTGCAAATGTATCTTGTAATCCTATACATTTATATGAGATTACAAAGTATTCACGCAGTTGGTGTATCTAGAAAACTAGACAGAAATTATGAAATGTTTGAATTTTTCCTTACTTTAGACACTAAACACTAATTATATTCTAATTTGAAGGTTCTGTGTCTGCTAGAAGTGCCTTAGACTTTTGATGATCGGTCAGTCAGTCAGTGAGTGACAAAATTGCGAAAGTTTGACAAGTTATAATTCTTAAACTACTGGTTCAAATGGAATAAAATTTTACATATACCGTGTTACATAATACCTACTTAGTAAACTGAAAATCAGGCTTCTTGCTTTAACCCACAACGAAGTTATGAGGGTTTGAAAATGGTCTGAATTGCTTCGAGAAAGGGATAGTACGGCTGTGCCGCTTTTAGCTTCGACTTGGAGGGGCACTGCCGTGCCCCCAGATATTATGAATGTTGCTAATTGTTCATTCACCATTTTTTGTTATTCTGTATAAGTCGCACAGTCCCCTATAGAGGTTAGGAATAGATCCTATCATAACTAAGTTCGAACTTGACATACTTCTTTCTCTTCATCTACTGTCGTCAATATTCTCATATTATACTTCTCGTGGGTTCAGAATACTTCTGACCTGGCCCTTCTTTAGAATGGTCTCGAACTGGATTGCAAAGGTTCCGTGCGGGTGTGCATGAGGGCGACCTTTTATACCTTTTTCTCTCGTCGTACAATAATTCCACTGCAAATATTAAGCTTCCCTTTAAGATTATTCCAAGTAATAAAACTAAGTATAACTTTTAATAGTATAAAATATAAAATTATTATATAACCTGATTAAAAAATTATAAAGATGAGACAGGAAGCGACGAAGCTAGGGACGGCACACCGAACTAATTAGATCCTTTTCTCTTCATAATTAAGAAATGAACATTATTAATGACTTCCCATGGACGTGTAATCTTTCCGACGATTTATTGCTGAAACAAAAATGGTGAGGATATTCCTTAATGATTTCCCTTGCTTTGACCAAGAGAATCCGCGGGAGTTTTATTTCTTTCAGACTAATGAGACTAGGGTATAGTTTAATTAGTTAAGTTTTATATTGTCTAAGATTTTAATGTAAGATTTCTTAAGAAATGTGTTGAGTGCTGTATTTAACCCTTTATTCGGCTGGTTTTTTATTTACTTTCTATCTAAGTACTCATCGTTTGCATAAATACTAGACTAGACAGATTATGATAATAAAAGAAATACAACAACAAAACCTCGTTTAGTTTAGTTTAAAATCAAGAAAGCGTCAAACCACAGGATCGTTGTGAAGATTTATGGCACCGGAATAAGCGAGGTAGAGATAATGTCAAGGGTATTGCGCACAACCCTATACTTATCGCGTACAAACTGCCTAATAGTGTTGTGGCTTATTTATCTATGGGAATAGGCACCCGCCCGTACAACTGCGTACAGATACCAGAATCGCCTATTTGAATTATTTATATTTATTCTCGAACGTTTTTCACGTTCGATAAGATGTCGAGGAGGTGTCCGAGCCCGTTGGGGAAACTGTTTGATTTCCTTACATAGGAATATTTAAATAAAGTCTTTGCATGGTGAGTGCGGTATTTTTAAATATCTTGTAGATTTTATATATTATTGGCGATTGTGTAAATAAGAAACTTTAGTAAAGTAACAACGAGTGGCTTTCATATGTTATAATTAGAGTTGTAAATTAGTTTCTTCTGTTTGTTTTCTTTTACTGCTTCTCCCATTTTGAGTAACCGACAATACATCTACGATCTTACTATTGTATCTACGTACGGCGGAAATCTCGTACCACCAGATGACCATTTGCGCGTACTTCGCCACCAAAAAGTTTATACTGAAGATCTACATGACTTAATATACATCTTACTGAAGGGCTTGGAATATTATTTGCTAAGCTTTGGAACTTTGATTATGTTATTTCTTTTAAATAAATAAATAACACCCATATTCCCATACATAGTCCTGACCCCACACTAAAATCGAGTCTTGTGTCGTTGGTATCAGGGACTCCGATAGAATTTTCAGTCTTATAAATACCCAGACCCAAAACAAAATATGTGTATGACAGTTAAATATGTTAACTATCGGAAAAATAAACGAACTATTTCAAAAACATTATTGTATTAAATATTTACCCATTTTACAGGAACGTCTTAGAAGGAGGCATAATAGACAAACGAGATTAAGCTCAATTAAACTGTAGAGGAAGTTGATAATACTTTTAGGTATAAAACGTTCATTTAATATTCCTTACAAACTTTTAAAGGGTTTCTCATGTTCATTGTTTGAACAACAGCCACTAAATATAATTTAATTTTACAATTGTTTCGTAAGTACTTGATGTCTTGTGGGTAAGTAACAGGGTCTGAAGAAAGGTGGTCGTGGTTTCAAATCGCCACACACCTCTGAAATCAGAGGTGTGTTCCTGATGTGATCCTGTTCATTACCCACAAGACATCAAGTACTTACGAAAGAATTGTAAAATAAATTATATTAGTAGCTATTGTTCAAACAATGAACATGAGAAACCCTTTAAAAGTTTGTAAGGAATATTAAATAATAACAATAAACCCACGATTCGATTCGGCGAACCGCATTCGTCGCTACAGGAGGCGATGGGATCGTTTCCAACAAAATCGCAAGTTCCAAACTGACCAAAAGAGGGTTTATAGATGTTGGGAGAATCCTCCACAAGGTGTGGTGAATGGGCGGCTTCCCAGTGCTCACGAAATGCGTGAGTACTGGACGAATATCTGGTCGTCGCCTGTCTCTCACACTGAAGCCTCCTGGTTTAGTGTTGTAGATCGAGCTTGCGAGGCAACACCGGCTATGGAAACCATTTTAATCAGTCCAGAAGATGTGCTAACTGCAATTAGACAGACGCAAAACTGGAAGTCGCCGGGTCCGGACGGTCTGCACAACTTCTGGTTAAAATGGTTTCCAAGTTCGCATGCTCGATTGGCAGTGCAATTCCAGGATGCGCTTGAGCGGGGATCCCTTCCAGCATTTATGACAACAGGTGCTACTCACCTTCTCTTTAAGTCCGGTTGTACCACGGAACCAAAAAATTATAGACCCATCACATGCCTTCCCACTATTTATAAAGTTTTGACCTCCATAATTAGATCTAAAATAACAGACCATATAAATTCTAACCAAATTCTTTTTTCCGGCCAAACAGGTTGCATGAATGGGTCCCGTGGTACTAAGGAGCTCCTTCTCATTAACATGACCATTTGCCAACAGGCTCGTCACAACCGAAGGAATTTATCGGCTGCCTGGATAGATTATAAAAAGGCCTATGATTCGGTGCCTCATACATGGCTCATGAGGGTGTTAAATTTGTATAAAATTAATACAAATTTATGCAACTTCCTTGGGTCTTATATGGGGCAGTGGACCACTGTCCTAAGATATCCAGGTGGTACGGTTCCTCCTGATTGTGACGAGCCGATTAGAATCAAGCGGGGTATATTTCAGGGCGACAGTCTGAGTCCACTGTGGTTTTGCATGGCCCTGAATCCCCTCAGCACTCTGTTGTTGGATTCAGGGTTAGGCTACCGTCTACGGAGAGGCTCTGAGTCTATTTCTCACTTGCTCTATATGGATGACCTCAAGTTATTTGCATCGAAACAACCGAATTGATTGAGTTGTTAAAAATAACGGATAGATTTAGCAAATCAATCAATATGGACTTCCCCTGTATAATAATACACAGAATTTGGACTTCACCTGTATCTCGCGTTCGTGGATTATACTAAAGCCTTCGACAGTTTGAATCACGCCATTATTTTTAAAACTTTACATAAACAAAATATACCTGACATCTACATCCAGATTTTACAAAGAATATACTACAATAGCACAGCCGCCATCAAAGTGGAGAATACAGGACCGTCCTTTACCATCAGACGCGGGGTGAAACAAGGAGACCCACTTTCCCCAAAACTATTTACAGCCGCTCTACAAGAAGTTTTTAATAACTTACCATCCAGTTGGGGAGGGAAGGGCATTATTGTTGGTGAAAAAAGATTAACCAATCTACGTTTTGCCAATGATATAGTCCTTTTCTCTTCTTCGGCATCGGAGCTTGAAACGATGCTCAACGAATTACATACTGCAAGCGTCGAGGTTGGATTGAGCATGAACATGTCGAAGACGAAGGTAATGTCGAATGCCAGACAATTAAAAACCAAGGTAGGGGGTGTGGAGATTGCATACGTTGATGAATATTTATATCTAGGCCAGATAGTATCCTTCCAGAATAGGCAGGAAGCTGAGGTCAAGAGACGTATTGAAAACGCCTGGAAGAGCTACTGGTCTATGAAGCACTTGCTTAAAAGCGATCTCCCACTCGCTCTTAACGAAAACTCATGGACGTGTGCATTCTCCCCATCCTTACATATGGCTCTCAGACCTGGTCCTTGACTAAAGTGCAAAAGTCCGATCTCGGGGTTTGCCAGCGGGCTATGGAGCGCAGTATCCTAGGTGTTAAATTATGCGACCGTATAAGAATAGAGATCTGCGCTCCAGAACGAAACTTGTGGATGTTGGGCAACAAACAGCCAAATTAAAGTGGGACTGGGCAGGCCACGTCTGTCGCATGTCAGGAGAGTTGTGGGCTAAGACTGCTACTGAATGGGCTCCCCAAAACACCAAAAGACCACGTGGTAGGCCGCGTAGAAGGTGGAAAGATGACCTAGATCATTTAATAAGAACTGGAGGATGAAAGCCTTGGATAGAGACGGATGGAAGAAGGAAAGGGAGGCCTTTGCCCTGCAGTGGGACAGTATAGGCTAGAGAGAGAGAGAGAGAATCAATATGGATTTTGGTGTAGATAAATGTGCGGTTATGCATGTGAAGCGAGGGGAGGTTGCGGTCTCTGATGACATACTAGTCTCAGAGACTGTAAGGCTCAGATCCCTCTCCGTGACGGAAACCTACAAATATTGGGTATGCCTGAGGCTCTAGGTATCATGGGTGCAGATGTAAAACGATCGTTGAAAGAGCGTTTTTTTAGCCGCCTGACAAAAGTTCTTAACAGTTTTTTATCAGGTGGAAACAAGATTCGCGCTTTTAACGGTTGAGTTATGCCTGTACTCATGTACTCTTTTGGCATACTCAAATGGACTCAGACCGAATTGGACGCCCTGGATCGTAAAGTCCGAACTCTCCTGACTGCACATCGTATGCATCATCCACGATCATCAGTGATGAGATTGTACATCCCGCGGAGATGTGGTGGCCGAGGCATTCTTAATGCTAAGGACTTGCATAATCGCGAGGTGTGCAATCTTAGGGATTATTTCCTTCACAGTGATGTGGATATGCATAGGGTTGTAGTTATTGTAGATAAAGGATTTACCCCGCTCTCTTTGGCGATTGAGAACTGGCGGAAACCTCTGGTGGTAGGCATTAAGGATCGCGAGGACATATGGAAGAGCAAAGAGCTGCACGGTCGGTTCTATCGAGCCCTTCATGGGCCTGATGTGGACCGACTAGCGTCTGTGTCTTGGCTACGCTTCGGTAACCTCTTTGGGGAAACCGAGGGTTTTGTCGTTGCAATTATGGACGAAGTTATTAAGACGAACAACTATAGGAAATACATCCTGAAGGACGGTACGGTCGACATCTGTCGGGCATGCCACCGTCCTGGCGAGTCTATCAGGCATGTTATCTCCGGTTGTTCGTATCTTGCTAACGGCGAGTATTTGCATAGACATAACCTAGTAGCCAAGATCATACACCAGCAAATTGCCCTTCGATATGGACTTGTGACTCCTGAAGTGCCATATTACTAGTATGTGCCTCAACCAGTTCTCGAAAATGGTCATGCAACGCTGTATTGGGATCGATCTATTATCACAGACAGGACTATTCCAGCCAATAAGCCTGACATTGTGATAATAGATCGATTGGCGCGCCGGGCTATACTTGTTGACGTCACCATCCCGCATGACGATAACCTTGTCAAAGCTGAAAAAGACAAAATGTCTAAATATTTAGATTTGGCACACGAGGTTACCGACATGTGGGATGTCGACTCAACAATTATTGTCCCGATTGTCGTTTCTGCTCATGGGTTGATACCAAAGAGCCTCGACCAACATCTACAGAGGCTCTCAATCGGCTGTTGGGTCAGGAGTCAGATTCAGAAGGCAGTATTGCTTGACACGGCACGTATTGTGAGGCGGTTCCTCACTTTGGGCTCCTAACCACCGGTGGCTTGGGTCTCGAGCCTCGCCATCGTTGGATAACTTTTATATTTTTATATGTATTTTGTTTTTTAATATATACCGGGTATCTCAAGACTGCTACCGAAAACGAAGCCAGGTGGTAGTTTTAGTGGCTACAAACACAATGCAATTAAAAATTTCACATAGAAACGCGACAATTATTTTTTATGATTTTTTAAATATCGTCATTTTTGGGTGGTAAATCCATAGTTTTTGCTAAAATAATAATTTAAACTCTTTTATACCTTAGAGTATTTATAAGTAAAAGGGTATACACTATTATTTTAGGAAAAAATGTATTTACCACCCAAATATGACCATAGGAAAAAAAATAACAAATAAAAATTGTCGCTTTTTTTTGCAACTTTTTCTGTTGCATTGTGTCTGAAGTCGCTTAGACTACCACCCGGCTTCGTTTTCGGTAGCAGTCTTGATATACCCTGTATATAAAAATGTAAAAAAAGACTTAAAATAAAGAGGAATAAATAACCCACGATTCAGCTATTGACTGAATCGTGGGTTTATTGTTATTATTATTTTCCATAATTAAGTGGCGAACGAAAATATCGCAAGGAAATCTGCATACCACAGATATTTTAACAAGAATTTTAAAATTCAACTTCAATCCCAAATAGGCCAGTGTGGTGGATGAACCGATCCATTTATTAAAGTAATTACATTCAAAATGTAATAACTTTATTTTAAAGATTTAAATTCGAGGTATTTTACTCTGTGGGTAATAAATGTGGCCCAAACGTCGGCCTTTGACTTTATTGCGTTGTTTTGTGATTTATGAGCCTTCCTCGGATTATAGTTACGGTAAACGGTTATGTGAACGTACATAATCGTTGTGTTTATGAATTCAACATACCTGAATGTCTCGATGGCGTAGTTGTACGACGACAACGCTGAGATATCGGGTTCGAATCCCCGGTCAGATAAAGTGACATTTCACAATGGATTCTTCTATCCAATCCAAGAGTCAAAAATTGTGAAATGTTTGTGTGATTTACAAGTATTAGTATCGGGTCGGGATTTTGTAAGACTTAAAAGGTTGTTGTATCATGATATCTTTGAAATAAGTAGTACATTGCCTGGTCTATAAAAACAGCCCCTGATGATTTTTGTACCAGACATCTTGGCAAGCCAGCGATTGCCAATATCTCTATCAAACTTTAGATAACTATATTAATTTTTCTTCTTTCCTCGTATTTTATTTTACACTCTTCACATTCTCAATATTACTGACAAAATATTGATTGTATTTTTCAAATTTATTTCGACGGAGAAGTTACTTAAATTCAACATTAAACTAGCAACTTTTATTTTACCAACAGGTTCCTTTTTTAGGCATTTTTAAAATTCTCCGTACTGACAAATGCCAGAGTTAAAACCATAAGTGGAGTCACAATAAGGTTATTTTGTTGGGCATAAAGTTGGCTGTAAAGCTGCAACACGTAGCCGGCGGGTCCGTCCATTCGGCTGCAAATTGCGGAGGTACGTGACCCGCGGACACACGTGATCCTAGAGTTTTTGCGATATTTACTTGTATTAAGAGGTTGAGAAAAGACAATGTTCGGCGGCTGTGAAACTAGAGACCGCGAGTTGGATGCCCAAATACAACTGTTTGTGGGGTCCACAATTTGTCTGAGGTCTGAGTGTGAGACCTAAAGTTTTTTGTAGTTTCTGATACCGACGGGCCAAGACACAAGACTCAATCTTATTGTGGGGTCAATGATATCTTGTGGTTCGGGCGTTCACACATAAACATACTTTTGTCGTGGTGCCACCACGGTGGTAGTAATAGTACTCGTGAAAGGAAAGTTGTTGATTTACAACGTTTTTTGAGAGTCAATTTACTTTAATTGTGAAATTAAATTGCAATACGAAAAAGCTGGTCAAATTCATTTTTTTTTATCTTTAATGCCTAGCATGTTTAGTTGTCATACCTAGTCGACTTCATAATTATTATATCAATGATTTTTTATTGCAATAAATGGTGAGACAAGCAGCCCATTGACCTGATGGCAAGTGATACGAGTCATGTACAGTAGAAAAACCAAACACCATGAACTACAAAGCAATGCTTGGCATAAGCTGTTAAGTCTCAAAATGTCCAGTAGTTACTCTGGCTACAATATCCTTCAAACCGGTATAAAACAGTGCATTTACACTGCTGTTCCGCGGGAAAAATGGATATTGCGGTGACACCTATCCAGGTAGCTTCTCACATATGAAAGACCTACAACCAGTAGATCAACTAAGAACCCTGAGTCGCCATTACTCTTGAGACAATCTTGAAATTTCCTTCCGTAATCATACAGTTTTACAGTACAAGCTTAATCCACAACAACTTCACCAAAGGCCTCAACAGTTTGGATCAGGGAACGGGGTCAAACTAGCTTCGAGTTCAAACCGATGGAAGTTATCTACATTGTGTGTTTTCTAGTTCGCGCATTACGTTCCCGGGGGCACCTGTTGCCTATTCTTTCCAGCAACTTGTTAAATACTTGCGCTGGCTTGCTGTTCCGCGATATTTCCACTACAAAGGAGTTGGTACGTGCTAAATGTTACGTTTCATCTGTTCTTAATTCTGTTGCTGTTGGTGTAATTGAATTTAGTGTGCTTTTAGTGTTGCGCTTTTTTGTTATGCTTGATGCTTGAAATACGAATACAACACGTATTCGTGTGTATTGCTTGATGCTTGAAATAGGAATACGTTTTAATGTCTCCATTTTCCATAATTACTCGCTATTCTTTACTATTTTCATCGCTGGTTTATAATATTTGAATCACTTATTACCAGAACATTTTATCAAAAATCTAATGACTAAATTTTAATGTCGAGTTAGTCGATAATAAGACTTTAAATACATTCAGGTCAGTCAGTTCCGGAATAAATTGTAGGGATTAGATATTTCAGGAATCAGGCATCAGACGCATGTGTCTGCCCCTAGTAGTTTTTGTTAATGTGCACGTCTCTGTATTTTATATAATCTTACAGTTTACTTCATGTAAAATATTTATCTGTAACATTTGAATCATGATTATCTCAATAAATATTGGCTTTCAATAATAAAGTTTTTGTGTGTACGACCTTATTCACTATCAATCGAAAGTTTCAGCAGATCCGGCTAGAGGGTGTGGGATTTGGTACAAACAACGCGTTGAAAATTATTGTGATGGAGGTAAAGAATGTTTTATTCATATAAAAATAAAGATATGTACTTGTACTCTTTTATTAACGTACATATAATTACATTCAGAATATTTATTTCTATAACATTTAGGTTTTATTAGGAGATTTATATTTATTTCAATATCAAGAAGTAAGCTACCAGGCGGTTCACCAGGTGGTATATGATAGATGCTAGACTATGTGGGTCGTTTCATTGATGATGTCACGTTTACAACAGCAAAAAAATTGCTTGGAAATTTTAAGATTGCTGTACCTGTGACCTGAAGTTTTTATGAAAATAGGTCCGCTAAACGAGCGAGCAGGTCACCTGATAGTAAGTGATCACTTCCGTCCATGAACATCCACAACCCTGAGTTCATAAATATGTTACCGACGCGTTACATCGGGAGGGGAGTGGAAAGGAAAAAAAAAGGGAAATGGAAAGGCGTAGATATTGGAAATCCGGCAATCTTACTCACCAAACGAAACGCAACAGCAAAACTAACGTAACATTTATTAGTCGTGAGTGACAACAGCGTGGCTCCACCACTTTTGATTCTTAAATTCTTTAATAGCATTCACCTAGTATAAACTGGCGAAGTTAGCGTGGAAACAGCGCGAAGAAGCCAGAAGCGACACGAGGTGACTGTTGTGTACAGAGATCCGTCGGAAAGTTTGCAATTGCGTGGAGTTGGGCGCGTATCATGAAGATTGTAACTCATTGCGTCGGGAGATAGCAGCCGCGCCTCACACCGATTGCTTTGTAACAATGTTTTGTGTTTCAAAATGTGCATATAATAAGTGTTTTAGTACATTTTTAATGCATATGTTGTTGGTGTGTATTTCTTAAATAAATAAAGACATATAAGTACCTGCAGATTCGGCGAGCTTCAATGCTCGGTGTCATTACGATGCTTGCCACTATTGATCCTGGCTTACAGGAGTTGCAGTGATGGGTGAGAGTCTCCAAAATTATAAACACCTTTACCAACAGCTATGAAATATGTGTTTATTGACGCGATTCATACATACCAGTAATTCATTTTGTGTTTTCGGCTCAGAAACCTTCTATGAGTTGCCGTGGCTAGAGTATGTGCCCAAAATTGCTATAGGTTTTCTTGTTACCCATATAGTTACAATAAAAAATGATTTCTGTATCAGCCCATATACGTCCCACTGCAGGCACGGGCCTCCTCCACAATCGACAGTGCGATTGAGAGTGGTTAGGCCATATAGTCCACCACGCTGGCCTAGTGCGGGTTGGCGGACTTACATACCATAGAAATGATTTAATTACATGAAAAATCATTTTAATTAGATGAAATGCGGAGATTATGTTTTGATAGATTTGAATTTCTTTATCCTCTATTTTTTTATAAAACTTACTTAAATACTAAATTACATTAATATTTCCCTATTCAACCCAGGATCTACTTCTTAATAAATTTCGTCTACATGGCGACATATTACTTTTGTCTCCAGTATTGCGCTACTCTGGTTCTAACCAAGTTGCATCAAGTCTACACCTTTTCGATCTTGGTGACGTAATCAAACCAAGTACAAATGTACAATTCCCGCGTCGGTGTGATGCACGGCAGCATTTATCTCAAAAGTACATGGCACGAGGCATGACGTCGCATACATTAACGGCCCCGCCATTCGTGCCAAACTCGGATTAAATATTAACCCCCGTTTAACTTTAATAAGCTAACGAACAACGAGATGTTGTTTGATGACTCGACTATGTCATATTAATAGTTCTTTTGTGTTTTAATTTGTGTCCGGATTGCTGTGTCGCATGGATTTAATGAAGCAATTGGTGAGTCAAAGAACATAAATAGAACTATGAACTTACAAGCGTAAGTTCATAGTTCTATTTATGTTTTGTTAAAAGAACTATGAACTTACAAGCGTAAGTTCATAGTTCTATTTATGTTCTTTGTGATAGAATATTACAGCAAATATTAATATGGGCCTGTATATACCTTATACTTATATTGTTATTTAGTTGTATTGTGGGTGTGGTAGAAATAAATGGTTTAAATTGATATACATGACCTATATGGCCCAACCACTCTCAATCAGATGTTATGTGTAACGCAGTGTGATGTGCGGCGTGTGTTACGGTCTCTCGATGTCCGGAAAGCCAGTGGTCCGGATGGGATACCAGCGGTGGTTTTAAGGGCTTGTGCAGCCGAGTTGTCTCCAGCACTGACTCGCCTCTACCGAGCGTCCTACCGCACAGGTGTTGTGCCGGAATCTTGGAGGGAGGCCAATGTGCAACCGAACCCCAAAAAGGGTGATCGATCGGACCCTACCAATTACCGCCCTATCGCTATCACCTCAGTGATGTGTAAGGTCATGGAGCGGATCATAAACGCTCAATTGGTCCGCTACCTGGAGGATCACTCGTGATCAGTGACTGACAATACGGATTCCGCCATAATCGATCGACGGGTGATCTTCTAGCGTTTGTCCTGCATCGCTGGGGTGAGGCGATTGACCGGCGTGGCGAGGCTCTTGCTGCGAGCCTCGACATTGCCAAGGCGTTTGATAGGGTCTGGCACCGTGGTCTTCTGTCCAAGCTTCCGGCATACGGTCTACCCGGCAACCTGTGTTCGTGGATTTCCGGCTTTCTGCATGGGCGTAGAATACGTGTAGTCGTAGACGGACACGCTTCGGCGCTCATGTCGGTAAATGCCGGAGTTCCTCAGGGCTCGGTGCTGTCGCCCACCTTGTTTATTCTGCATATCAATGACATGTTGTCGCTTGGCAACATTCATTGCTATGCAGATGACAGCACGGTTCATGGGCGATACCACTGTGGGCCTCCAGGTTGCCGTGTCGAAACTGTGAAGGGACGCGAAGATCTTGTCATTGAGCTCAACCGGACCTTGGATCTCATTTCTACATGGGGTTCCAGGAATATGGTTGAGTTCAATGCCAAGAAAACCCAGGTGTGTGCGTTCACGTGCAAAAATCCCCGTTCTCTCCCCTCCCCATTCTTCAGGGTACTCCCCTCTCAGTGCGGAATGACCTGTGTATCCTTGGTGTGGATATCCGCTGTGATCTCAATCCAAGGAATCACATCGAGGGCGTAATATCTGCCACATCACGCAGGGTTGGAGTCCTGAACAGGGTGCGTCGGTTTTTCACGCCCGGTCAGCTTTGCCGCTTATATAAAGCGCAGGTCCGGCCGGGTATGGAGTACTGCTCGCACCTTTGGGATGGATCCGCCCAGTACCTAATTGATGCCTTGGATGGATTGCAGCGGCGGGCCATCCGCATTGTGAATGATGCAGACGTTACGAGCAACTTGGAGTCGCTACAACTCCGGAGAGATGTCGCCTCTCTAAGCGTGTTCTACCGCCTGTATCACGGTGAGTGCTCTGAGGAATTGTTCAACTTGCTCCCCTCCTCTCCATTCCTAACCAGAACCACGCGTGCTGGCTTGCGAAGCCATAGCTTGACGGTCCACACCATCCCGGCGCGAACCAAACGGTTCTCAAATTCGTTTCTGTGCCGCACCGTCAGGCTGTGGAATTGTTTGCCGGCGCGCGTGTTCCCTCCTTCCTACAATCCTGGGTCCTTCCGCCGTGGTGTGAATAGGCACCTAAGCAGGCCGGCATAATTGTTTCCATTGGCATGGGACTGCCGTCCAATGCCAATGGATACTCTGCCTGGGCGGCATTGGCACTTTCCATCAGGTGCAATGCCGCCAGTATGCCAGGCCATTATAAAAAAAAAAACGTACTCTCGATTGTGGAGGAAGGTGGAAGGTGTACAGTTCATAAGAGACAATTAGTTTCAGTGCTCGTGTAAATTCATTGCGTCCCACGGTTGTTCGTGGCTGTCATTGTCGATTTTGTTAGAAGCAGGTCTAGCTTGATTATGCTGGCGTGTTCGTGCTATGGAATACCCGCGGTAGTAACAACTTTGCAACAATTGGATTTCAAAAATCCAAATAGTATAATTAAACGTTAACACACTCTAATCAAAGAAGAACTTCTTTTGCTAGACCAATAACACCATTAAATGCCTTTGAGGTAGCATCATTTTTTATTCCCATTGTAATCCTTTTAGTCCATGTCTTTACAACATCAATTACATAGCTTTGTGATTATTGTGCTTACTCTACAAGGTTTTCTACGTGGTCAAATCAATACAATTAATATCATAATTATTACAGAAGAAATCAACCGGTAGTAGTTATCGCCAATGTGTTGTGCCTGACAGCCAATCAGCTCACGGAAATAGTTAGTTTTACTTGTGTATTGGCAGTTACTTTGTGAACGCTCCTATGACAATCCTTCCTTCCTTTTACTTACGTTATCCCGGTTGGTGCCAAGGCCTTCCGACTAATTCTCCTCCATTTTGTCCGGTCTTAGGCATCCTCAATGGTAAGGTCATTGTTATAAAATCTTCCTTGACGACATCTAACTATTGATACTTTGGTCTACTCCTTGGTTGAGGTCTGGGAATATTGAGGCTCAGGAACACATTGCCGACGTACTCAGTCTTTCTTAGGACGCGGTTATAATATTACAGGCAAAAATTCTGGACTTTATCTCCAACAAAGTCAAACGTGTAGTTCTAGTAGTAGTTATTGGCTCTGATGTATGACAACCAATCAGCTCGCAGAAACAGTTTGTTTCACTTGCGTATCGGCGGTTACTTTGTGAGCGTTCCCTATGACAATATCCAAATTAAAGTTCGAATGTTTGACGGCGCTTTGTCCCAGCCTTTTGGCTGTTCGGAATCGATTTGGTGTGTTGTTTGTTTCGCTTGTAGATTGACTTGGGGATTTGTTATTGTAGATGAATTGACTATGTTTGCGATTGTCTAGTTACATATACGGATATATCTGAATATGTGAGGTGTAATTCCAAAATTGTATTATCAAATAAAAAGTCTTACGGCAGAATTGAGTTAATTCAGTCACACACTAAATTGTTTCTTTGATTATGTAGCAAAAATTTAAATATTGTGCCGAATCCACCGAGTGTAATAGTAAAAACTAAAAATTGTGAGTCTTCAGCAATCCCAATAGTCAAACGGGTCTTAATTGTAAACTTAAAAGTTAACATCTTAACGTGTTGGTCGAATCCTGTGTGCATAATATAGCACCCAAGTGACTTTATTACTTAGGAAACTGTTACACTTGTCTATTCTAATATGTAAAATTCTATCCACGTTCCATATTATTATAAATTATACATATAATACATATAAATACTGATATATTTTAATTTAACTTTAATTTGAATCTGTGTATTTATTATAAACTAGCGGCCCGGCCCGGCTTCGCCTGGGTGCAAATACAGATTCCAGTCCATATTTTATTTAAAATCACATGACTGCCGTTGTCTAAACTGCTTATCCAATCGCATCCTATACCTATTCTTGTGTCCTGTTTTATCCACCTTATATTCTATTCTATCCTATCTCTCCAGATTTAAATCATTTTTTTACTACGGAGATATTATAATAACACTGTTAATACTCCTACGACATTCATTGAAATCAATTAATATATTATATGATAGCTGACCCGGCGAACTTCGTATTGCCACATTTTTGCCATCAATACTGTTTACAATACAAACTAATTAATTTATTGCATTGTACAAAATTGTGAACAACATTTTTTCGTTTTTCCTTCCGGAGAGAAAACAAATAGTGCTGTTATTATATTAGGCCATATAGTCCACCCCGCTGGCTTAGTGCGGGTTGGCGGATTTTATTTAACGTAGAAATTACTCCCAAAAAGTCAGAGGTGTGCCCTGGGATTTGAATCCGTGACCATCGTAAACTTGTTGGCAGTCGCGTTTGGTATGTTACTAACGGGCAACCACGCGGTTCTGTGAATTACTTTTATTTATTTGAGAAGATTATCTATACATATACAAATTAATAAAACCTTCATACTGCCTTACCAGGTGACGTAAGTAATAAAACAAATATTTAAAAATATAAAACTGCATATCGTTTCATTATAATGTCTAGATGTGGCATCAACGTACCAATACTTTTATTATTCTTGAGTCTGAATACAATACTAATGCAGAATTTAAATTTGTCCCCCAACGCATCTAAAGGTATCAATTCAAAAAACAATGTCCTTTATGAAAACGATAAATTATAATTACATATATTTTGGTGTACTTCGGCAAAAACGCTTTGATAGAGTATATCTTGTTTAAAACTCTTGCAATACTCCCAAAAAACTGTGAGCTATTTTTGTAGATATGGACATCATTTTATTTAGCATTTAACAAATTTCGCGAAAGACGCCATATCTAGATATTACATACACAATGTACACATTTTTTGAATTTTGTTCTATTTCGTCAGCCGTCAATGAAAGACAATGGAAAGATAGATCATTTTACGTTGGTTAAGCTTGACCGTCGTTTACCTCTCCCGTCAACCAAACAAAGACCATCCTATATTGGCTGGTCGCATCACGCTTGAACAATTAAAAATTGGCTTTTCCTCGCAATTTTTCCATTTTTTCTCACCGTTTAGACCTTCCCTAGACCTCCACGA
This sequence comes from Hyles vespertilio, assembly GCA_009982885.2. Lineage (NCBI taxonomy): Eukaryota > Metazoa > Arthropoda > Insecta > Lepidoptera > Sphingidae > Hyles > Hyles vespertilio. Next base: position 3,299,825 of record CM042824.1, read on the forward strand.
ACATTTCAAGCCCAAGATAAGATAAATCCGTTCAGCCGTTCTCGAGTTTTAGCGAGACTAACAAACAGCAATTCATTTTTATATATATAGATTTTTGTATTGTGTTTGCTTAGCATATAAACTTAGAATGGAAATTTTTGAAATAAATAAATTTTTATTATTATATATTATCACTAACAAATTTACTCACACAACAGCTGCACTGCAGTTGCATAGAAAGTGAAATCGTCACCTGGCTTTTACAGACTTGTTTAAATCTTAAACGGAAGTTAGTGAGGTCATTTATTACTTACACTTTAATCGAAGTGGACTCTTTTATATACCTCGTTACAAGCTCTTTATTGCTGTAGGTGGCACATAAAAGAACCTACTAACTATCGAACGATTTTATGCCCTATCTTCGAGGTATAAAGTTTAGATTTGATCGCTATTCGCCTGAGGTGATAAAGTCGAGCAAATTCGGCGTTATTATGTAAGATATCTTGATTAGATTGTAGGAAATTCGAGTTATTTTGTGAGATATTTAATTAATAGCAGCGTGACTGTGAATTAATTGCTTTTATGAATAATTAGTTTAAGGCTGTTCGTGTAGTGGAACAAATATAAATATTAGGGCTCAAAGATAATGTGAGAGCAAATGTTTATCTAATTTAAAGTTTTACTTAGAGATTGCTTTGCGTAGGGTATAATAATTGTTTACGAGCAAGATCTGCGAGATGGCGATTAATAAAATTTCCTTTGATTGATATAGAGTTCTTAATTTTTAGTCGTAATTCACTTATGTTTATGGTCAGACTTTTTCTAACTGGTAATGTCAAGGTCATGTGAATATTTTGTTATATTCGTGTACATACATACATAAGCTCACGTCTTTTTCCCAGAAGGGTTAAATTGCATGTAAATGTATCAATCAATACCTATACCATCGCTTTATTCCCCTCCACTTACATGCTAGAACCAAACCCCTCGAGTATCCTTAATAAGTTGGCAAAACTTAAATTACTTGCCAACTTGGATTAATTTGTCCCATAAACGGGAAATCTAATGAGGAAAAAATGTGAATTTGACAGATTGTGTTGGCCCAAGTTCTGTTTTACATTTTTCTTCGTTTATTTGATTTATGGACTGCGAAGATTCAGTATTTGCTGTTTTGTATACAGTGTAAGGGAAAGGGTAGATGAGGGTAGGATGAAAAGATAATAATAATAATAATAATAATAATAACACCCAACAGTCACATACATAGTCCTGACCCCACATTAAGATCGAGTCTTGTGTCGTGGGTATCAGGAACTACGAGAGACTTTTCGGTCTCACAAACACCCAGACCCGAGAGAAATATTTGTGGGCCGCACAAACGTTTCTCTCGGTGCGGGGATCGAACCCGCGGCCTCTCGTTTCACAGGCGGCGTCTAACCGCCTGCGCCACGGAGGCTGTCGAAAGATGGATTACGTAAGTGTATAAATATATATGTTGTAGTACGACAGCGTTTTTTTATACAGCAATGAATGGCGAGACGAGTATGTCATTCGCGTGATGGTAAGCATATGACAACTCATGGACAGCAGCAAAACCAAACATCATGAATTATAATTTAGATGGGGGTATGGACTTTGTGTCTGACAGTTGTCTGTATTATTTACATACATACATAAATTCAGGTCAGGACAGGAATTTGTGCCCGATATGGCGATAGGCTCGCCACCTATCACATCGTGGGACGGAACATACAAGGCGAAATGTGGGTGTCTTGGCACCTCTGCCTACCCCTCCTGGGAAAAAGGCGTGAGTTTATGTATGTATGTATGCATAAATAAACAGACGCTTTCATCCCAGAAGGGATAGGTAGGCAGAAGTGTTACCAGGATACCCACGTTACGCCATATCGGGCACAAATTTTTGACTCCAGGCTGATAGTGAATGGAAAAATCCAATATCAATTTTCCTGACGAGGGATTCAAACTATAAAATCATACCGTAGTGCAACAGCGGCACTATTTATTCAATATAGAATAATAAAAAATTGTAGTAGATAAAGCCAGAGCCACTCAAATGATCATGTTATGTCAGTTAGCAATTTTTATGTGGATCGAAAGGAGGGATTGAAGAACACGGCAGGGCTTACGTCTCCATTCATTGAACAATATCGATACCAAAGCTTTTCGTTAGTTCATTTAGTGAAATTGTAACGTCACGGTTTCGCTACTGTTGAATATTTCTTTTTCTAATTATTAAATCTGTTATATAGGTACAAATACGATTAAAGATAGTGGTGACTTTATACCTATTGCAAAAATATAGTCAAAATGATGAAAAATGAAGCAAATACATAATGGAAATTATTAGAAATAATAAAAATTCCTCGTAACTTGAGAAACAAGTTTTCCCTCCCACATCAACATTTTCGACTGAGATTAAAACAGTGCGCATTTATCTAAAAGCGTGGCTCGAAAAACTCTGGTACGGGAGTTTTTTCAGCGTAACTTTCTAGCATTGTTTATAATGTTAATGCTCGTATTCCGAGCGAGCCTGTTATTTATGAGCCATCATAAAAGGGTCTCTCCGCGCTCGCGATCCTGATGATTTGCATTTTTGCTAAAACACATGTTGATATTATATTTAAATGTATAGAACACGTTTTAATCCTTGTTTATTCATTAATTTGCATGTCTTTGTTAGTGGATTGCTTTACCTCTTTGGCCGTCAACTTTGATTATGAGCTGGATTAAGATTTATTAAAGTTTAGTTTATTCCCAGCCTCCATGGTACAGTTGGTTAGATTCCGGCTGTGAAACGAGGTGCCACGGTCTCAATCCCCACACCGAAACAAATATTTGTATGAATCACATGTTTTTGGTTCGGGTCTGGGTGTTTGTGAGTCGTGTTGTTGAGGGAGTTTCTTGCGCCGCTTCTTCTTCACAGCTACAACACGTTCCGAAGCGGTGGTAGCAGAAAAGGACGATTCAAAAGATCTTGTGAAAGACTATTTGAATAAAGAATATTTTGATTTGATTTGATTTGACCGAAAAGTCTCGTAGTTCCTGATACCCACGACACAAGACTCGATCTTAGTGTGGAGTCTGTGTGTGACTGCTGGGTGTTTTTGTAACTGTTTAATTTCACAAACATAGAGCAGTTGTTCGAAGCCCGTGGTCCGCGGACCACTGCCTCTGGAAGCATCGTAAGTGGTCCGCGGAGACATCTGTCCTATCTTTAAAATAATATATTGCATATTTCATTTATCCGATATAGAAGAAGCGTTTCTTAATTTTCATTTCGGCACTGTATTAAAATAAAACCAAATCAGTCAACTAACTGGAATGGTCAATGACTAGACATAATTTTTATCAAATGGTCCATCATAACTAAAAGATAATTTCTTCAAAAGGCCAGAAATGTCAGATCTACAGCAATTGAAAATAAAAACATTGTATTATGTTTTCTATTCATTAGGACAACTTCCTAAGTAAAATTATACAACCCAATATTTACAATTTAATCCGTTCATAAATAAATTAACGCAATACATAATAAAAACGTATCAAGAGATCAAGAGTCGTAAAAATCACCCATTCACGGCCGCAATCGACATTATCATTCCGTGAATTCCCGAAATAATTTTTATAACTTTGAATACCCTTATCACCGGAATAAAAGTGGGGTGACTGCCTGATGGCGCGTTGTTCTCTAGTACGGTTGAGACGCTGAGCCGGGTTCGAATCCCAGGCCAGGCAAAGTGATATTGAATTTATCTAGTTATTGTCAGCCCGGAGTCAGAAAATAATGCCCGATATGGCAATAGACATGCAAGGACATCTTGAGACGGAACACAAGGCGAAACATAGGTATCCTGGTAGCATCTGTGCCTACCCCTTCTGTAAAGACAGCGTGAGTTTACGTATGTATGTAAAAGTGAGTACCGAGTTACGAGAGTGAGCGGGAACAATTGGATTCATTTATTATTCTCTTTTTATGACGCATAAATTTCTAGTCTCCGTAATCGCGGCGTGTCTGGTGAATTTGCATTTTTTTATTTTCTAGTTGAGTATGGTACGTTTTTATGCTGAACGGGTGTTGACTATATGGCCTAACCCCTTTCAATCGTGCTCTCGATTGTAGAGGCTTGTGCCATGCAGTGGGACGAATAAAGGCTAAATACGGTTGTTGGAGTGTTGGTGTTAGTGTAAGATTGAATGTGTGAAATGATCAAGCTATAAATAGTGAAGTATGTCCTAAATTACGATATTAATACTGATAACATAACATACACGAAAGATAATATTAATATTCAATTACGTTTAGTCCGTTCGTCCTATAATATTATATATAACACGTCTGTTAGTACCATTGTTAAAATTAAATCTAATCTACTTTTCCACGATTGTTTTTAGACGTCGATTATACATGAGGTCAAGAATGATATAAAAAAGTCTCACCGAAGTGTAATTTTTAAACGCGGTAGAGCCACGCTGTTGTCAGTCATGAGTCAGCATGAATGGACAGGCTCATCCGGGGCGGTACCACTATGTCACAGGAGGTCGATGTCAAGGAGTTTGCTGTCGTGTTTCATTCGGTGAGTGAGATTGCCGGATGCCCAATAACCCTTCCCTTTTCCAATCCTTTATCCTGTCCGTTCCCCTACCTGTTTGATGAGCTGGCAAAACATCTATGATCCAAGTTATGAATGTTCATGGGCGGTAGAGATCACTTAATACTACCATCATCTGTTTGTTCGTTAGTCGGAAAATATATGAAAATGTTTTCTGAAACTGAGAAATACAAATAATATACCAAATGTATGTTACGTTACGGTGTTACCGTGGGTGTTACGGTGATACCGTCTTAAACCCACGCCCTTAAATATCCTCTAGTAGACTGGCGGCTAGTTTTACTCTTTGTTGGTTTTCTGTTTATGAGCTATTCATGATTCATTTACTGTGAAATGCTTCGGAATGGTTTCCGAATGGTTTCTTAATGCCGTATTTATAAACATTATTTATGTATTAATTTGCACAGGTTTGGTTATTTTCTTTCTAAAATAAAATGTTATGAAAAAGACAATGTAGGTTAGGGAGTTTCTCGCACCGTTTCTTTTTCACAGCTAAAATACTTCTTGGAGCGATGATAGTGTTATATCAGAATTGTAAAAAATGTTTACCTTAATAAAACCAAATATAAAATTAAAATATTAAATATTAAATTTATTTCAGTCGGAGGTAGTCTTATAAATAATATTATTTATTCCACACAATTTCTTCTATCCAATCAATGAAACTGGATACTCTGGTGTAAATACCGGGTAGATTGGGCAGCGCACAGCCGATCCCGAATGACGTCACGCCGACGACGTAGCTCAATGTTCCTTGTGACGTAATTGGTAGCGAAATCTTCACTTGCAAGGGCCCTCCTGAATCACCCTGAAAATAAAATAGAGTTATTTAATTACGTTGAAATAACTGACTCATCATAAAATCGCTCATTTATGTAATATACATACACGAGTAATTTAAATTCATTATTGATAAGTAGAAGAGACGTTGAAGTGCACGCGAACAAGATGCAACCTGCTGATCTCTTCAAGAAAGTCCGTCTTTTATCAAAACAGTTTAAGCCGAAATCGTGGATGATCGAAGATAGAGATGGGAATCTTATTCATGAGCTTGAGATGGTGGCAGACCGTTGGCGTGAATACTGTGAAGACCTATACAAAAATCCATCTCCGTCCTTGGTATCGCCGATATCAGTTGATGATTGGGAGTGCGAGCCGCCTATTCTTCGATCAGAAATTACTTCGGCAATAGCTTCTTTGAAAAACAGAAAAGCTCCTGGACCAGACGAAATAACAGCAGAAATACTCAAAACCTTGGGTGAAACTGGTGTCGATAGATTGCATAAAATCTGCAACACTATATGGAGAACAGGCAGGTGGCCTCAAGATTGGACAAAATCTATCGTTCTCCCTTTACACAAGAAGGGTTCCATCAAAAAATGTGAAAATTATCGCACTCTTTCCCTCATATCCCATGCCAGCAAAATTCTGCTTCACATATTAAACAAAAGGCTAAGGCACTTCCTAGATTGGCAGATCCCGCAAGAACAAGCGGGCTTCGTCAAAGGAAAGGGCACGCGTGAACAGATACTGAATGTTAGGCAGCTTATAGAAAAATCTTACGAACTCAATGCACCTATCATCATGTGTTTTATCGACTACAGTAAGGCCTTTGACTGTGTGAACTGGAAGGTTCTATGGACAGTCCTCTTGGAGATGGGAGTCCCAAAACATCTAGTTGGACTGCTACAGGGTCTATATCATGCTAGTCAGGGAATGGTAAGAATCGACAAGACGACTTCGAAACCCTTCTCGTTTGGTAGGGGCGTTCGTCAGGGATGCATCGTGTCCCCCATTTTATTTAACATCTATGGAGAGTACATCATACGTCAGACCTGTGAAGATTGGGATGGTGGAATTACTATCAACGGCACAAACTTCTAAATCTGCGATACGCCGACGACACCATCCTTTTCGCATCCAATGAAATTGAAATGCACAACCTCCTGAATAAAATGGAGCAACATAGCTTAGTAATGGGACTAGCTATAAATCGCTCGAAAACAAAGATCATGGTGGTGGATCGTGCTGCTAAGCTGGGGCCCATTATAACACTTAATTTAGAAACCGTTGATCACTTCATTTACTTGGGTTCTAGCATTGGCAACGATGGATCTTGCGAGGCTGAAGTTCGAAGGAGGATTGGAATGGCAAAGACTGCAATGTCTCAACTTGACAAGATATGGAAGAATCGGAGTATCAGCAAAAAGACAAAAGTTGCACTAGTGGATACTCTAGTCTTCTCTATTTTTCTATATGGAGCAGAGACATGGACATTAAAGGTAAGAGACCGCCATCTCATAGACGCTTTTGAAATGTGGTGCTGGAGGAAGATGCTTCGAATTCCGTGGACAGCGTTTAGGACAAACACCTCTATCCTTCAAGAACTCAAGCTTGATAGGAAACCAAGGCTCTCCGAAATCTGCCTGAGGAAAATTCTTGAGTTTTTTGGCCACATCGCCCGAAAACCAGGTGACAACCTCCAAAAAAAAAAAAAAAAATGACTGGGCGAATGGAGGGTAAGAGATCAAGGGGCAGGAACCCAAAGCGCTGGACAGATCAGATCCGCACCACACTTAACATGAACGTGGCTGAAGCGATTCAAGTCGCCAAGAATCGGACCAGATGGAAAAACATCGTGCGCGAAGGATTGCTTCCATGATGAGTCACGACCCCCAGCATTGGGGAATCGACGCAAGGAGGAGGATTGATAAGTAAATAATTTCATGTTCTTATTGTAACAATTATAATTATACATTATATTGTTACAATAATTATATGATTATAATTACAATTATAATCATACAGGGTATATCAAGACTGCTACTGAAAACGAAGCTGGGTGGTAGTTTAAGCGACTTCAGACACAATGCAACAGAAAAAGTTGCAAAAAAAAGCGACAATTTTTTTTTTGTTATTTTTTCCTTTGACCATATTTGGGTGGTAAATACAATTTTTCCTAAAATAATAGTGTATACCCTTTTATTTATAAATAATCTAAGGTATAAAAGAGTTTAAATTATTATTTTAGCAAAAACTATGGATTTACCACCCAAAAATGACGATATTTAAAAATCATAAAAAATAATTGTCGCGTTTCTTTGCGAAATTTTTAGTTGCATTGTGTTTGTAGTTACTAAAACTACCACCCGGCTTCGTTTTCGGTAGCAGTCTTGAGATACCCGGTATAATTATTGTAACAATTATAATTCTGATTAAATTATTTTGGTTTCTTAGATTTACGCGAATGTTACACATTGAAATAAGACTATTATTTACGGATTTTCTTGCGGATTTAGTTTCATTTTTCATTTTTTGAATTCCCGACGTTTCGATCACCTTACAGCTTTCGTGGTCACGGGGCGGACTGAGGTATTAGTCATCCGCTCAGTGACTGTTACAATTTAACTACCCTTAATTTTGAATTATTAAATTAAAAAGTTAATTTAAATATCTAATCTGTTTTCGCGTTCCGATCCACGCAGAAGGAGCTTACTGTGTCTTGAGATCTGGCAGTTGGTCTTACTTTTTATATTTGTTATAATAATGTTAAATCGTAATGTAATCTCGTTCAATGAATACTTTAATTGTGGTAGGTCTCCATATGTGATCGGCCCCCTGGGTAGGAACTATCGCAATGTCTATTTTTCTGGCCATTCGCGATCCGGTTTAAAGGACACTGGCTACAAAGCCAGTGTCACTACTGTACTGGACTACATATTGAGACATAAAATTTTATGTGCCGAGAGTGCGAGCGCAGTGGAATGTCAAGACCAGTGGAATGTCAGAGCCACGTACATTTAGTTCTCTAGCATAAAGAATCCATCAATACTTTGGCCATGTGATCCGAAAATGAATGATCTGAAAAAGACAGAAAAAAAGAAGACAGTTCGTGTTGCTGAGGGAGTTTCTTGCGCCGCTTCTTCTTCACAGCCACAACACGTTCCGAAGCGGTGGTAGCAGAAAAGGACGATTCAAAAGATCTTGTGAAAGACTATTTGAATAAAGAATATTTTGATTTGATTTGATTTGATTTGATCTGCTAAAGACTTGGCAAAATAGTGAGAAAGAGGCCACGTGGACATAGATCAATTCGTTGGACGGACCTCATCGTCCAGAAAATGGAGATGCTGCTGCAAAAGGCAATTAGACTGGAACAAGACCGCGATGCTTCTGTCTGTCTGCATCAGCCCATATACGTCCCACTGCAGGGCACGGGCCTCCTCTACAATCGACAATACGATTGAGAGTGGTTAGGCCATATAGTCCACCACGCTGGCCTAGTGCGGGTTGGCGGACTTACATACCATAGACACTTTTATAAATCGCTATGTTATGTAGGTTTCCTCACTATATTTTTCTTCACCGTTTTAGTGCGTGGTGATTATAATCACATAAATAATACACCGCGATGCTTGGCGAAAGAAAATAGTTAAATTTTAATGGAAGGGTCAGGTAACTCATTCCTGGGTTAACGATTGGAAAGAGAGTATAAAGATACTAACCTGGCAAGCGTCAACCCCTCCTTCCAACTTGCCAGCACACAGCTGATGATCCTGGATGCCGCACCAGTGTCTGTTGCAGTAGTTACGCAACAATGCTGAACACTGCGCTGTGTCTATGATGTCCACAACAGCTGCCTGCAGTTCTGGAGATATTGTCTTTCCACCTGAAAGAAAATAAATGTGGATTTTATATTGGACTCCTGGACTATTTTATATTACAACTACTATTTCTTTTGCTCTTATTGGTGGTAGGTCTCTCAAATGTGAGAGGCCGCCTGGGTCCACCACCGCTATGTCTAATTCTCCCGCCAAACAGCCTGCTGTTTCTTCAAACCAAAACTCGATAGTGCATTTAACCTGTTAAATGCACTATCGAGTTTTGGTTTGAAGGATACTGTAGCCAGAGTAATGAATGGACATATTGGGACTTTAAATATTATGTCTCAGGATGGCGGGCGCAGTGGAATGCCAAGCATTGCTTTGTAATCCAAGGTATTGTTTGGTTTTGATACTGTTCATGAGCGGTCGTATCGCTTAGCAGGTTAACGGCATATAATATATAGGATATACAGTTAAATACGCGGATACCAAACACACGCGAAACGCACGGTTCACCAACGGTGCACGGATTAGTACCAATTATTCAAATATTTAGGCTTAGATTATATACTCGTCTAGATTGAGCAATGGCAACAAACGATGCGCTAAAAGTGTCCTCACTTTTGTTGATATGTGTGAGTACCGGTCGTGTAATTATTGTAATCCAACTGTCAAGGTGTGTGTGTTTAGGGATGCCTACTCCAGATTATTAACTTAACTTTTCCCCATTATTTGATATACAAAATAGGTTAAATAAAATATTTTTTCTTTATTTAAAGTAATCATACTATTAATTATATTTATAACGCATTTTAGTACAAACAATAAAGATCTAAACCCATCTCCTAGTGTTTGTTTCCGAATAGAATTAACTCTTTGGATTTATTGCCTGGGCTGTTATCTGATTTCTGTATTTATGTAAAATATAAATAATCATAAGTAAAATGTCGGAACACACAACTGAAGTCATGTGAGGCTACGAATGGTCTTATTTTCCTTTCCGCTGAGTAATGTCTCTCCAGCAATTTGCTAGTACGGAATCCGTAGGAAGTCTAAAAATATTATTAGGACCTTGAATAAGTTCTCGCTGTTTCTTCAAAGATGACAATAGCAGTACCCCGTTTGTGAAATTTTGAATGGTAATACACATGCAAGGCAAATAATTAATAAAATTACTATGAAGTGCATGTCGTCGTAGGTTTCATCAATATCGTGTAGGTAAGTATTATTTACTCATTAAATAAATAATGCCATTCTTCTTGTTGTTATTCTGATCGAAATATTATGTAATGATATTTGTGTTTTATAGTTTCTCCCATAGTGTCAACAAATCTTCCTAGTAATAAATTGACAACACTGGCCAATGAAACTCATCTTCAAAATAATGAATTAAAAGTTCATGTTTTCTCCAAATAATAGTGGTTTAACAATAATGTTACCGATAGAAAGTGATATTGGTATTATTATACAGTTTTCCCACACAATTGCAATACAATTCGACAGCACAAACCGGCATAATTAATTATTTTTCGGGAGCACGTTATCCATATGTAGTTCAAATGATGACTGACGTACGTGAGAAGCGAGTCTACCAAATTTGGTAGACTTTATTTGAGCCGCGCGGTAAGGTGTGATGTGTCATCTAGACGAGTATATAATCTAAGTATTTAGGTAAGACGAAACTTTAAAATCCGAAACTTTCCGCCTGACACTTTGTTTAGTTTCTCGGGAAGCGTTTATTATGATTTATTTCAGCGCGGCTTACGCTAAGAAATTTATTTATGGAACGCTTAAAACCTTGTTTTGGATTTTGTTTTTAAATTAAAGCTTACTTACGCTAGTATACGTGGGACTATAGATTTATTTATTACTAGCTGTGCCCGCGACTTCGTCCGCGTGGAAATTAAAAAAAAAATTGATTCGTTTCTTCATGTTGTTTTTTTTAATAAAAGAAATTTTCTAAAACAAATGTAGCCTAAATTACTCCTTGTTATATCAGCTACCTGACAAAAAAGTCCCGTCAAAATCGGTCCAGCCATTTCAGAGATTAGCCGGAACAACAGACGGACAGACAAAAAAATTTTAAATATCATTTTCGGCACAGGTATCGTGTATATTGGAATTTTTTTTATTTTCACTTTTAAAACAGACACATCAATTTTATTTATATGTGTATGTATAGACTACAAATACGACACACATTACTTCATTCCCGCATCCCCGCCGCGCCGGTTACTAAACTACAATCAGCCATTTTTATTATTAAGTTTTATAATACTGTGTGTTTTATGTGCGTTGCGTCTGTGTAACAATAAATAGTTTTTCTTTCTTTCTTTATTTCTTTCTTTCTTACGATTTTATTGATAAAATATAATAAGAAGCGAGTCTATTGCCATTCCGGGCATTGAATTCAATTCTGGATTACCCATGAGATTTCTGCGCGCAAGAAACTTGAGTGAAGTGTGTTTCTCAAATTGAACATGGACCCAAATAATTCAAAGTTAAAATCCTTACATGTTGCGAGAGCCCTTAGAATTCTACTTCTACCACCATTTATACCCATGTCATCTTTAATGGTGAAGGAATATATACGAAGGATTTTTTTTCATGGGCAAAATCCTCTTGTATTCCGGCACTAGGCGGGAATTGCTACATCGCTACTTTGGAGAAACTCTGGGACCTTACAAAGAACACGCCGAAGTTCCTCCAGCGCGTAGCTTGTAGAAGCACTACTCATAAGAAATTCCTCCTTTAAACTTTTAGCTAACCAGGGCGATGTCTGGCATCACCTTGGCGTTTTAATCTCTGCATACCAAGGTAACCTGCATAAGATGCAATTTTCATAAGATTTCCATGTAAAGTCTGCTAACGCGCAATAGATCATCGTGGTCGACAATGATGTATCTGCTTTCAATCAAACTTTCAGCAGGGGGACGTATAATGAGCTAGATTCTACTATTTTGTCAAGTTGTATTAATTAGAACTTCACCTGACTCCACAACGCCCCATCCAGTTAACGTTGCTTCTCTTCCAAGACTGCTGGTGTCTGCGTGGCCCCATAGACACGCTGGTTGTACCAGCCTTGTGAAGATCACTGGTGCGTCCAGCTCCATCAGAGCTATGTCGTAGTACTTCTTCGGAGAAGCGTACTGCGGGTGCACTATGATGTTGATGATCTTCGCGTCTCTTGGGGGAACGTCGTTGTAGTACTGAAATTAATATTGAATTAACATTTTAGTGACTCCTTCGAGGTTCTTCGTATTGACCGGTATGGAAGTGGCCAGTTGTGGAAAGGATGTATGGGGATTTTAGCCAGTTTGAAGTCAGTCGTTCTTCACTTTAAACCACGAGGTGAATAAGAACTAAATTTATCGAGTGATTGACTGAAATAAGACTTAAGACACGACGATAAGTTTTATTTATATTTACTTGAGTATCTATTCACATTTAATATTTAAATCACATGAGTTATCGCAGCATGATTACACTTTGTGTCATATACACAAATGACAAAAATTATAAAAAAGTAACAAGAGACGACTAGCTATTAAAAATGAGAATTTGTTTCGTAGTTATGTATTGAAAAATTATAGTATAGTTTGGTAAAATATACAAAAATACACTAAGCAAAATATAATACGAACCACATCTATAATATTCTTGTCTCCAAGCCTCACGATCTTTGGGACAGGATCATCAATGGTAGTGTCTAATGAAGAAGCTCTGGAGCAATGTGCAGCCGTCAGAACAAACTTCTCGCTGATTAGTGAGCTGCCACACTTGAACACCCACGTTCCGACTGCCGCTTTCCAACCTATGGCGCCCTGGTGCCATAATTAACATTCACAATGAGATTATTTGGATATTACTGTAGTTCTATTAGAGTTCTTTTTAACAAAAACGTATTAATTTTTGTTTATTACATCATCGGTTAACAGTAATGTGTATAGGTTGGCAAAAGCGAGATCTTAGGTTTGTTTTTAAGACGGGCGATCAAATACGTTTTTTTTTTTAAAAACCCATGACTTATTGTGAACCAAAAACAGTAGAAATAAATTGAATTTGGAATTTGAATTGCAAAGTTGATAGAATAAGGAAATGTATCTCATAAAACTGTAAATGTTGAAACATAGTTTAATATTTGACTACATCGATATAAACTCCTAAATATTTTGTGTTAAAAAAAAAAATTATTCCTCCAATAAATATTGATTGAGATTTCAAGTGCTCAGTTCTAAGTAATGCAACGCAAACAAATAAAATGTACAAACAAAATCGTAAAATATTTATGATAAGTTTGTGTGAAGTTGTTGTTGATTTCATTCAATAAAACTGGCGTGGAGAAGTATATTAAAAGAAGGAGGAATCAGCTTTCGAAGCTTATATCATCAATTAATTTATAAATCTACAGATTAAAAAATATGTTATGGTAAGCCGGTAAAAATCTAGATCATTTTTATTATTTTATAGTAACCTAAAAAAAGAAAGCTCTCGCTTTTGCAATGCAGATAAGTTAAATGTTATAATTTCATAATATACTAACCATGTGTGGGAACTCTCCTGGTTTAGTTTCCCGACCCCCCAATAGCGAAGTATGGACCATTGGGAACTGGGTGTTTCAGGTTGTATTCGAAACCTAAGAAAATATTTTAATAGTTAATAGAAAATTCTGCATTAATTCAACTAACGTAAAGCGTCATCAGTTATATTTACGCCAATCAGCGGAATGTCGTACAAGATAATATTTTAAATTGAAACTTTTTTGTATACGTCTTAATGCAGGGCACAAGTCTCATCTATAATTGAGAGTACGATTGAAAGGGGTTAGGCCGTATAGTCCAACTTGCTGGTCTAGTGCGGTTGGAGGACTTTTACATACCATAGAAATTATTCGAATTCGTTATGGTATGCAGATTTCTCCACGGTGTTTTTTGTACCATTATAGTGCATGGTGATTGATATGATTTAGTCAGGGGTGTGCCTAGGGAATTGAATCTGCGACCATTGTAAATACAGGGTATATCAAGACTGCTACCGAAAACGAAGCCGGGTGGTAGTTTTAGCGACTTCAGACACAATGCAACAGAAAAAGTTGCAAAAAAAGCGAAATTTTTTTTTTGCTATGGCCATATTTGGGTGGTAAATACATTTTTACCTAAAATAATAGTGTATATCCTTTTATTTATAAATACTCTAAGGTATAAAAGAGTTTAAATTATTATTTTAGCAAGAACTATGGATTTACCACCCAAAAATGACGATATTTAAAAAATAATAAAAAATATTTGTCGCGTTTCTATGCGAAATTTTTAATTGCATGGTGTTTGTAGCCACTAAAACTACCACCCGGCTTCGTTTTCGGTAGCAGTCTTGAGATACCCGGTATGTTAGCAGCCGCGTTTGGTCACTTATACACATTGATATGTGTTTAATACATATAATAACAGTTTATAAAAATATATTTACTGCAATAAAAATTACTGAATTGAAGCTGCGGTTTGCCAATTCCTTCAATTTTGTGGTTAATGCAGGTAAGGAATTGTCATACAATATGCAGGATAAGTAGTGACTATTATATTCAGGAAAATATTGTTTTTAAATATGAGTCATAAAATGAATGTACGTATAAACGTTTCTATTTAATTTTGACTGAACTGACTGTGGGAAACATTTTTTTGAATCAAAGTTATTACTTACGGATTTTATCACGGATGTGGTTTCGTGGTCAATCCGCCCCGTGACCACGAAAGCTGTAAAGTAATCGAAACGTCGGAAAGTCAAAAATGTAAAAATTAAACTAAATCCGCGATAAAAACCGTATATAATAGTTATATTTCAATTTGTAACATGCGCGTAAATCTAAGAAACTATTAAACATTTTTTGTTTGATACCGTCATAGCCAGGGCTGGTCACGAACTTAGTTTTAGTTGGCAAAAACCTTCAAAAATAAATCAATATAATAAATACACCCAACAATCACATACATAGTTCTGATCTCACACTAAGATCGAGTCTTGTATCGTGGGTATCAGGAACTACGAGAGACTTCTCGGCTTCACAAACACCCAGACCTGAAAGAAATATTTGTGGGCCGCACAAACATTTCTCTCGGTGCGGGAATCGAACCCACGGCCTCTCGTTGCACAGCCGGCGTTTGACCAACTGCCCCAAGGAGGCTGTCAAATATTTATATATATTTTAATTTTTAGTATTCCTCGAATACTTACACGCAACAGAACGTTTAGCCATATCATCTCTTATTTTCATTTCCCAGATGTATTCGTAGCATTCTGAAAACAACCAATATCTTTTAAATCAAACAATGTTCTAAATAAAGAAAACAATTAAATTAATTTAATTATTTGTGAATGAAAATTTATCGATTTTATCACAATAAATTGTTGTTTATTTTATTAATTAACAGACATAAAAGGTGTAGTTTTTCCAGAATTTTTCGTGATAACGAAAACGAATTCCATTTACTTAAATATTATTTTTAAATTTACATTTCAAAATATAAAATAATTTGCATGTAAAATTTTATTAATTTAGTTACAAACAATAAAATAAAATAAAATGTCATGATTTAATATAACTTACTGACTTCGCTGATTCTTCGTCCGGGCGCTGAGAAGTCTGGCTTAGGTGGAGTAACGTACATATCACATGGCGATGACTCTTGTGTCGTTGTTACTGAGATTTCTGTTGTACTTCGTAGTTCATTGACGTTCTAAAAATATTGAAATTTCCTAACTTTTCGTTTACGAGGGTTAAATCAATACTGTGTTTACAACACACGTCTTTAATAAAATGAGAAAGGGACGAAATACGTTAACTATATCGACGACAATTGGACAAAAGTAATTACAGAAATTTTCTAGAAATGTTTAAGAACTAGAGCAGGTAATATATTGGTCGGAATGCATGACGAAGTACGATATACAGCATGTGAGTCGCTTACGACCAGAAAGAGTGATATGATATAAGAATAATCACTAGCTGATTAGGAAATAATACTATAAAGTTTTTCGGCCAAGTATTTTGGGAGTACCGGCATGATTTTTAATAAAATAAATTTACTGTACTCTATCTATATACGCCCCACTGCAGGCGTGGGCCTCTTCTAAAATCCAGAGTCTGATTGAGAGAGGTTAGGCGATATAGTCCACCACGCTGGCCTAATGCGGTTTACTTACCATAGGAAATCTTACAAATCTATAGGGTATGCAGGTTTCCTCACGATGTTTTCCTTCACCATTATAGTGTCTGCTGATTGGCTATAAATATACTCCTATTTTTTTTTTATTGCAATGAATGACGAGGCGAGCAAGCTGTTCGCCTGATGGTAAGCGATACGACTGCTCATAAACAGTAGCAACATTCCACTGCGCTCGCCATCCTGAGACATAAGATGTTAAGTCTCAATATGTCCAGTAGTTACTCTGGCTACAATGTCCTTCAATCTGAAACACAACAGTGCATTTACGCAGTGTTGTTTCACGGGAGAAATAGACATTGCGGTGGTGCCTACCCAGATGGCCTCTCACATATGAGAGACCTACCACCAGTAAAGAATGTATATTGAGTGAATATTATATTTCTTTACGACGCCACGTGAATAAAGTTATGCTATTTTATATCGATTCATAATCGCTAATGTTGATTTTTAATTTTAATAATGACTTACTTTAGTGATGTCCACATAGCCCCAACTCCATCGCTCGTTCTGCTGTGAATATGTTACTAGGTCAGAATAATAACAATTAATTATTTAAAGTACGAAACGCTTTGAGCAAGAATTGACAGACTGTCTGCCATACGTTAATATCATCTGTAAAAGACTTGTTATGGTCCATTTACCGGTGGTAGGTCTCTTATATGTGAGGAGCCGCCTGGGTAGGTACCACCGCAATGTCTATTTCTCCCGCCAAACAGCAGTGTAAATGCATTGTTGTGTTTCGGATTGAAGGACTTTGTTGCCAGAGTAACTACTGGACACATTGAGACTTAACATCTTATGTCTCAGGATGGCGGGTGCAGTGGAATGCCAAGCATTGCTTTGTAATTCAAGGCTTTGTTTGGTTTTACTGTTCATGAGCGGTCGTATCGCTTACCATCAGGCGAACGGCAGGCTTGTCTTGCCATTCATTGCAATAAAAAAATGCACCCCGGGATCCGAACACGATGGAGGAACATGACATGTGCTCCTCAGCAATGACGGAACTTTATACTTTCTTAGAGTTGCACGGAGTTGCAATATCATTATCATCATCTCAGCCACAGGAAGTCCACTGCTGAATATAGGCCTCCCCCAAGGATCTCCACATTGACCTGTTGGAAGCAACCTGCATCCAGCGACTTTCTGCAACTTTAGCCAGGTCGTCCGTCCACTTTGTTGGCGGGCGTTCGACATTTCGCTTGCCTGTAGCTGCAATATGGGCCCACCATAATCGTAGATAAGTCATTTATTACTTCTTAGAAAGGAACGCGTGAATTACTGGGGAGTTACTGTATAAAAATGATACGAACTTCGAATTTTCGGACGCCGTACGTAAAACTTCACTAACGTGCTAGATACTCCACAAAATGTTGGACTCCTCTATCGTACGTCGCAACCATAGACTAAGTTCGGAGAAAATGGTAAGTATAATAGAGGATAGTATTGATTTCTAGAAGTAAGAATCTTACATCTTACTCCGGACGTGGAACATCCGAAAATTCGAAGTTAATATCGTTTTTATAGAGTAACCTGTACACGGTGCCTCTGGCGACTCCTTTGATAGCTATTTACCTATTTACCTATGTGTAACAATACCTAACTCTTTCCTCTTTCCATCCTTTTCCTTCCTTCTCCCATCCCGATGTGATGGGCAATTACTTAATTATCCTAGCGTTGTGGATGTTCATGGGCGGCAGAGATCTCTTACCATCAGGTGACCTGTTTGCTCGTTTACTCGACCTATCCAAATAATCTACAAATTGTATCAATTGGAGTGGGTTGAAGTACAACGATTTACCTATTTTCGCACGGGGAACTCCCTATATACAATCTGTAGTATATTACCAAGGAAAGTAGTGTTATAAATTATGTCTATTTTATGAATATTCAATGTAGAACTACAATAATTATCCGTGAACAATAATAGGAAAGACAGAAAAATACGTGTATTGTTAATGTTTATCACAGCCAATAAATTATTCATGTGTAGTGATGACTGTGTGACGTCATGAGTAAAGTTCATAACCTAGGAATTTGCATACGGGGATGTTTCAGGCTTCCTAAGCGGGACTTTCCGAATATAAGGAAGGTAGGGCGACATCAGTACATATCTTTGTTATATATTTTTTGTATTAGTGTATCTGTATAAGCCCGTATTATACTAGGTATCTCAAGACTGCTACCGAAACGAAGCCGGGTGGCAGTTTTAGTGACTACAAACACAAAGCAACCAATAATTTCGAAAAGAAGCGCGACAATTATTTTTTATGATTTTTTAAATATCGTCATTTTTGGGTGGGAAATCCATAGTTTTTGCTAAAATAATAATTTAAACACTTTTATACCTTAGATTATTTATAAATAAAAGGGTATACACTATTATTTTAGGAAATAATGTATTTACCACCCAAATATGACCATAGGAAAAAATAACGAAAAAAAATTTGTCGCTTTTTTGCAACTTTTTTCTGTTGCATTGAGTCTGAAGTCGCTTTAAAATACCACCCGGCTTCGTTTCCGGTAGCAGTCTTGATATACCCAGTATGTACGTCCCACTGCAGGCCAAAGGCTTACTCTACAAAATTGATGGTACGATTGACAGTGGTTAGGCCGTCTACAATGCTGGCCTATTGCAGGCTGAAAGGGTGTAGTTTTCATTCACCGTTTTTGGGCATTATATGTGTATTGGTAGTCAATCACTACGCACTATGACAGTGAAGGAAAACATCTTGAGGAAACCTTGCGATTACCATAGCGATTTGTAAGAAATTCTATGGTATAGATATGGTACAGAAGGTAGACTGATTGAAAATATTCTAACTTAGTAATTAACTTAGATTGTGTGATGTGTTCGATTGAGAAATTGTTTACTAAAATAGTTGTACTTCAGAGGGATATTAAGTTATATTCTTTTGGTCTTATTCATAGATTGTTGTTAATCCTCTTTTGGTTATCGAATGATTTGTCCCTTTCGAATTCAGTTTGAGCGAAGAAGATAGAACACTCGACAAATACAATAGGTTTTAATACTGCTTGAGCAATTAGAATTAAGCTCTTGAATGCCGCCATAACAGTTGATTTTTAAGTGTTAAGTTAATATTAGTATTGTCGCCTCGTCCTTGCCTCGTCATTTATTTATAAAATAATTATACAGGGTATACCAAGAGTGTACCAAGTATACCACGAGTACCCCAAACGAAGCTGGGCGTGTGGGGTGGTAATTTGGTGACTTCAGACACAAAGCAACTACATTTTGTGCAAAAAATTGCGATGTTTTTTTTAATGTTATTTTTTTTCTTTTGTCGTATTAGGGTGGTAAATACATAGTTTTTTCTTAAATAATAGTGTATACCCTATTATTTTTAAACACACTATGATACGCAAAGCTTTAAATTATTATTTTAGCAAAAAATATGGATTTACCACCCAAACTCGACGATATTTAAAAAATAATCAAAAAGAATTGTCGCGTTTCTTTGCGAAAATTTTAGTTACATTGTGTTGTAGTCACTTAAACTACCACCCGGCGTCATTTTCGGTAGCTCTCTTGATATACCCGGTATGTGCATTTACCGATGCTGATTTTCATGTTAGGAGGTTACAAGAAACTACGACAGACTTATAGGTTTCACAACCAACCAGACCCGAAACAAATACCTGTATACACAAACCTGAACCGGAATCGAACCTGTGGCCGTTCGTCGGTCGTATCACAACCGTTGCTCAGTCAAAATGCTCAATATTAGTTACTAAGTTTTCCTGAATTAATTGTGTGTTAACAATAAAAGTATCATTAGCATTTAGCACCAAGCCCCAAGGCCTTTTATTTATAAACTATGACTCAGTAAGGCTAAGAACCGTGTTGTTATACAATTATGGTTCTGTACAGTAACTTTATTTATATTTGTTTTACGAGTTTTCTGGAATTATATTGTCTAATGTTTGTACTTTTATTAAAAAGTGGAAAGATTTTATTGGTTTGTAAAGGATCTGAAAGTACTAAACCGATTTGAATATCCTTTCAACATTAGAATTCTACATTATTCCTCATGATCATAGGTGATAGAATATTTGTAAAATAGTGTATCTACATATATCAGCAGCCGGGCTGGGCCGACACTATTTAATAAATGCATCCAACAGTCATATACATAGTCCTGACTCACATGAACTGCCGTACTCAGATTTATTTAATGTATATTAAATTATTACTTAGTGTAGATTTTACGAAGGGAATCTGTAGTACGGCAAAAAAATCTCTTCCGCCAATCGTTCCCTCGACACTAAGGATCGTGACCCCTGTTACTTGGTCAAGTCTTGGGCAGCTGATCGCCAGGCTTGATGGTTCTCCGCCAGATATGGTGCCTCGGGGATAATTTTGGCTAGCGTCTTGCTTATTTCATCAGCCCAAAGAACAATTTAATTGACATTAAACTACTATGTGCGGCCTTTGGTCTTGTGTTTAAATGTGTATGACAAACTGCGAGAGACTTTTCGGTGCAACGAGGCCCAGACCCGATACGAATACTGAGGGCCTTAAAGGCATTTGATTCGGTGCGGGGATCGAGCCCGCGGCATTTCATTTCACAGCCGGCATCTAACCAATTTCGTTCTGTGTCTATTCCGTAAGATAGAGTCCACTCTCTTACTTCGTGTACCACTTAAAAACACACAGGATTTGGGAAGAAACACTTAAACCCGCGTACTGGTCTGGTATACATGAAAAGGTCATACTAAGTGATTTACCCTACTATGCAGTCAAACTCAAGGCTACAAATTTTCTTTTAACAGGCTACATTGCTTGGCGGATGGAAAATCTATGAAGAGTCAAGAGGTGACGAGCTTTAGTCCCACAATGAAGCAAATGTTGAAAGTATTTGTTAGGGTTTTGAATATTATAGAAACAAATGATATAAGCATTTTTAAATGTCCACTTACCCGTTTATGTCTCCATTTGTCAGTACTATTACTTTCCGCGCGTAAATCCTTGGCAAACACTGCAAAAAAATGCACCCACTAAATTCACTTTTGTCACTTACATCGATTAAATACTAAACGAGAAAAATAAATATTATTACCTGAACAAATAAACACGAAAACAATACACAACATTCGCGCCATTACGTTCCAAATTTAAATTCAAAATTATTCAAATCGTAAAAATCGATATCAAAATATAATCGATCAAAATACGCATTCTAATTTTAAAATAAACATAAACCACGAACGCGCTCAATACAATTTTGTTAATAGTTTTGTTATGGTTACCGCGTGCGTTCTTGTTAACAAATGACCTTAGGTGACCGCACCGCTTGTTTATAAGGTGATAGATGACGGAGTTGTCAACCTGTCTCGGTAAGACCGTTATTTGTATGGAGACATCCCTATATTTACTCAGAAGAATGCGGTGTAATTGAAGGTTATTTTAAGACAGTGATGACGTCATTGCCTCGTGTACTGCACTGCAGCTGACGATAAACTTATTGCCGTCATACAATATTTTTAGTGGCAAATTATTTATTTCCGCGATTTTAATGGCCTTGTCATTTTAATAAGTGATAGATGGTATAACATAATTAATGTAATAAGTTGGAATTATCAATAATTAATAAAAAAAAACGGTACTAAAAATAAAGTACCGGATACAGCTGCCCACATATTCACGGTGGTCGCGAGTTCAAATCCCAGGACTTATGCATGTAATGACAGTCAATCACTACGAACTACAACGTGAAGGTAAAACATTGGGGAAAATCTGTATGCCATAGCGATTTATAAGAATTTCTATTGTATGTAAGTTCGCCAACCCACACTAGACCAGCGTGGTGGACTATATGACCTAACCACTCTCAATCGTACTGTCGGTTGTAGAGGAGGCCCGTGCCCTGCAGTGCGACGTATATGGGATACAGAAGAAGACAAAATATTCGATAAATAAAATAATTTCTCAAATTGTCTAGAAATAGGGGCCCTACTATATAAATCCGAAATTCGAATGTTCGTGACGTTTTTCCTTTCGAAACCTACTCTGTAACACGAAATTCGAATCTTCGGATTGAAGAATGAATGATTCGAATATATTGGCAATCCGAACATTTACAGATTAGGTACATTCGTATCGTCACAGACTTCGTTCGTCCGAAGTTTCGAACTTCGTTTCGGATGAATATAATAGGGCCCAAGGACGTAAGTAATTTATCGGATTTATGTTTAAAAACTACTCTATTTTGTTTGCACGTCATACTTGTCATTTTGTTGTACCAGTAATAAAAATCCCGTGTCAGTTAAGCCCCAATACTCGACGCGGGGATTGAACCTTTGACCAATAGGTCACTGTATGAGTAAATATAGGCTCTTACGTACTCCGATGACGATACAAGGTTGCAGGAAATTCACGCACAATGTTGGAGTTTGACCTTAATAACGGGAACATTTCTACCACAAATATCACATGTCATTTTATTTCGAATAGAAAAGTCATGGAATATTTTCAATAAAACTAACAAGAATTAAAAAAGCTGACACATCATGAAATACCTAGTTCGAATAGCTGGCTTGGTTTGACGGAGTTTACATGTCATGGAACATTTCTTTCCTCCTCCTCCTTTTATCGTATTCTTCGGTATTGAGGTTAGAGACCTCCTTTCTGTATGAATTTCGAATCAGCATTCTCCATTTGGTTCTGTATCAGGTGGTGTGTAGGGCGCTGTGAAGTATGGACTCCAAAGCGGTGCGGATCCGATAAGACTAACATGTTGGGTTTTCTAAGAAAAATCTTTAAGATCTACAAATTTTAAACCGTAAAATATAATTTAAATATGAAACTATTTCATTTTTTTATGTATAAAAACGATCATTAATTTAGATTTCCAACTAATAACAAATAAATGATGTATTAATGGCATTCAACATTCAAAATTACCTAATAATTTACATTTAAAAATTACAATTTATTTTCGTTTTTTTTAAATCCCAAATAGGCATTACAGGCATAATAAAAATACAAAATATTCGAATTTCAAAATAAAATGGTACACATACAATGAAAATACATTCGGAGGGAGGATACGTAAATCGGTGCGACGCGACGGTACCGATCCAGTGGCAAGCCGTTTGTCCCCCGAGTGTTCCATTAAACCAAGCCGGGATTTGGTGGGATTTATTTCCTATACAACTGGAATGGCCTTAGTCCTACAATAATTATTAATCTCTGCTCTAGGGAGGTTGGTTCTTTTTTTGTTTCGGGTCTGGTGTTGTGAATCTAACAACTCGTAGTTTCTGATAAACACAAGACTTAATTGATCTTAATGTGGGGACAGGTTTATGACTGTACCTATATATGACTGTTGATTTCTATGAGCGACGAGTAAAACAACTTACGTAGTATGACGACAGTGTTGGCAGTGATATTAAGAGAATAGAATAAGGTTTTAAATGCAAAACGAGGTTGTGATAGGCTGATGTGTCAGGATAGCCGAGTCGGAGAGTATTCCGCTGTGATTGTTTAAGAGTAGACATTGTAGGCACATAAATATGTCAGTAGTATATTATAGAGAGCTTTGTGATAGTGAACATGATTTTGGAAAAGAAAAGAGGAAATATTATTGCACAACTGGCGTATTATTTGGAGTTTTTAAACTATTGGCTGTAATACAAACATGACGTTCGAGAATTCAGTGGGGTGCCCTAGGTTTCGAACCCACGACTACTGTCTGGGCAGTCGCGTCCAGTCCGTGACCAACAGTCTTAATTAGTAAAATAAAGACGTCTCTTAAATTTGTTTTTAATTATTAATTAAATAAAAATAGTCGTAACTACATTAAAAACTATATTTTATAATTATTATACAAATCAGGCCAAACAATGCTTTCGATCCAGTCAGTAAAACTGGATACTCTAGTGTAAATCCCTGGAGAGTTGGGCCGAGCGCAGCCGACCCCGAATGACGTCACTCCTATTAAATAATATAGTTTGTACTGCGTTAATATATTTTCTAGATTTATTGGTATTTGTAATGGACCTCCGGAATCACCCTTAAAAAAAAGAGTTAATTAATATTTATATTGGGTATCAGTTTGAAGAATATTCTAGTCAGAGTATCTGGACATTTAGAGACTTCACATCTTATGTCTCAGAATAGCGAATGCGGTGGAATGTCAAGCAGTGCTTTGTAATTTATGGTGTTGTTTGGTTTTGCTACTGTCCATGACTGGTCGCAGCTTTGACTATAAGGCGAATGGCATGCTCGTTTCGCCATTCATTGCAATAAGAAAAAAAATGATTCTGATAATTGTTTTGCTTTTTTTTAAGTATTTTTATATAGGCACGACATTTGAATACCAGATCATCTCATAATTCTCGCTCAAAATTAAACCCTGGACATTATTGTAAACAATAGCACCAATTATTTTTGATTAGGGGTTAAAAAAACAGAAGAAAAGATTCCACTTGACGATCGCAACACTCATACAAAGACAACGTCTGCAGATGCATCTGTTGACGTGTAGAGGAGGCATTATAGAGCGTATTATACAATGTCCGTTACTAATAAAGTATAAATAATTTTACCTGGCAAGCATCTACTCCTCCAGCTAGTTTTCCAGCACAAATCTGATGTTCTGCCAATCCAGACCAGTGTCTATTATGTTTCCTTGCTAGTAGAGCATTACATTGCTGTGTTCCTATGACGTCGACCACCGCCGCTTGTAGAATTGGTGATATGTCTAGACTACCTGTAAAACATTAAATAGCGGTAGAATATTCGTCGACACAGTGATGGAAAATCCATCATAGTGATTGATGAACGCGTATCAACTGTTGGTTTTGACCGGTGAGTATACAATCGTATAGGGATTTGCGGGATTAAATATTCAAGATCCAATTAACCTTTCATGTCCTCCCCGATTTTGAGAGGCTGGTAATGCACTTATACTTGTGGTGTTGAGGAAAGCGATAAGATTTAATCTAAAATCATCGAGGCATGCGTCCGCAAAAATTCCTGACGCACTGCAAAAGGGTAGGAACCCCATCAAAATACTGAAATTGTTGATTGAAGCAAATATGTTGTTGGCTACCAAATTGTAGCATTATTTCACAGAATCTTGCAAAAAAAAAAATAGAAAGTCTATTCTGGGCAGAAAAAGCTGTTCTTTTGCGAGGACCGCGTAAAAGAACACATAGCTGACGTTAAACATCGACTTTCAACGAAAGCCTGTAATTGCTGAACACATAGAAGAAGGCTCCAAGCATTACCTCCGTTTTGACCGAAAAAAGTATTGTTAAAATCTGCCTGCCAATATTGCTATTACCTTCTTTTAGAACACCCCATCCAGTCAATGTTGCTATGGAGCCAAGATTGTTGGTGCTGGCACTTGTCCAGAGGCAAGCTGGCTGAACCTTCTGCGAGAAGCCTACTTCATGCTCCAGCTCGATTAGTGCTATGTCGTAGTATTTCTTCGGAGGCTTATACTTCGGATGGACGATGACGCTCGCGATCAACACGTCGTAAACCAAAGCACGTTGGTAACTCGTCTGAAATTGAAATAATGATAGAGGTCAGGGGCAAAAAAAAAATTGTAGGTCGACTATGGGTATGGGTCTTAAACTCCTAACTGTCATATATTATGAGTAGTCAATTCATCATGGTTGACTTAAATGATAAAACGTAGTTCGTAAACTCTGTTATTGATATTGATATTGCACCCGATACTTCTTATCATTACATTCGAACATTTCCTTAATTTGAGGCCGCGACTACTGTAAACATCTAGGCTAGTTCGTTTATCATTTTTCAGTATACATCTTATTCTTTAAAAAATTAGCCAGTTGAGAGCATTTTTCCCAGAAGGGGTAGATAGAGGTGCTACCACGACATCCACATTTTATCTTGTATATCCCACGATGTGATGAGGGACGAAACTATTACCATATCGGGCACAAATCCCTGATTCCGGACTGGTAATGAACAGAAAAGCCATTATCACTTTACCCCACCCGGAATTCGAGACTCAGCTCTATAATAATACGTTAGAACAACTACTGCTTAATTAGACAGATAAACATTGTCTTACTCACCGCTAAATCAATATCCACATGACTCAACCTCACCACCTTCGGTACAGGGTCAGCGAGGTCAGTATTAAGAGATGATGCCTTGCTGCAGTGACCCGCTGTCAGCAGAAACTTCGGGCTGATAAGGGAACCACCGCATCTGAACAGCCATTCGCCGTTGTTTCCTAGCCAACCAATGGCACCCTAGAATGTGTGGTAAATACAGGGTATATCAAGACTGCTACCGAAAACGAAGCCGGGTGGTAGTTTTAGCGACTTCAGACACAAGGCAACAGAAAAGTTGCAAAAAAAGCGACAATTTTTTTTTATTTTTTTTTGCTATGGCCATATTTGGGTGGTAAATACATTTTTACCTAAAATAATAGTGTATACCGTTTTACTTATAAATACTCTAAGGTATAAAAGAGTTTAAATTATTATTTTAGCAAGAACTATGGATTTACCACCCAAAAATGACGATATTTAAAAAATAATAAAAAATATTTGTCGCGTTTCTATGCGAAATTTTTAATTGCATGGTGTTTGTAGCCACTAAAACTACCACCCGGCTTCGTTTTCGGTAGCAGTCTTGAGATACCCGGTATAATTATGGGTAATGAAACTCAATTTTCTCATCTATTTCTTAAATACATTTTTTATTGTTTACTACCTAAGATGGGGTTAGGCAAGTATCAGCAAAGATTGAAGGCGCTATTTTTATTTTTTACTAGCGGTCGGGCCCGGCTCCGCCCGGGTGCATACACGTTTTAAAATGGCGGTCAAAATGTTTAATTCTGACTATCAGTTTAGAATATCGACCAATCGGACCACGAAAAACGAACAAAATTTCCTCGTATTTGCTAGAAATATCACTACTGCTTTCCTCCTATAGGTCATAGCGTGATGATATATATATATATATCATCATAGCTTATAGCCTTCCTGGATAAATGGACTACCCAACACTGAAAGAATCATTCAAATCGGACCAGTAGTTCCAGAGATTAGCGCGTTCAAACAAACAAACTCTGCAGCTTTATAATATTATATAGTATAGACGATCAAAATCCCATTGCTGTCAACTTAATGTTTCTATTATTTGATTAATTACGGTCTCATTTGATCGCAAAGTCACTGCTAGTTATGAGAAATAAATAAATTATATCCTCCAAATGCCAATAATTACTATCCAAAAAATGAATTCGTTTTGTGCATTACGCTGTGAAATATGCCAACAGCATAAATTATTGAAGTGTTTTTGCAAAATTTTGTAAAAGGTCTGAACTTCTGAGTGTTAAATATTTCTCTTAGCGTCTGGTGCCTACGACACAAGACTTACTGCTACTGTTAATTCAGGACTAAGGTTAAGGTTACGTTAGGATATATTCTTTGCAGGACCGAACCATATGCGGAAATTCTCCTGAGAAGGCAGCCCTTCCCCCTACCGCGGCAGGAGCTGGCTGATAAAATCCTGTTCTGTTCCTCTCAATTTCTGCTTCACCTGAAATTATGACATCGCGTTGTATCTGTATACGCCCAAATACAGGACACAGACTTTCTCTACAGTCGTGAATATAATTGAGAGGGGTGAACGGTATGTTACATTTCCTTATTTTGATAATAATATTTTCATTACCATAATCATCAGCCTATAGTATACCCTGATAGTCTTGGCCGCCTTCAGTTTAGATAAGCCATTTCAAACTGCTAATATAATTTGTGAAAAATACTGATAATGTTTTTTGGGAAGGTCTGGTGGTCCGCAGACCCGAGAATGATCACTGCGCTAGAATATTTATCACTTTTTTCGTATTTGCCACGGGTACGTGCTGTTATAAGCGAACTCCGACTAATAATAATAAGAGTATTAACCAACGGTTGATGTATCGTCCCAACGACTGTCGGATCAAGTGCGATTTATTCAGCGGCGTAAGTTGTTGGATGATGACACACTTGAGCGGTTGCGCACAGACTTGTGTTTTGTCCAGGATGACCATGTGTCGCCCGTCAGTGGAGATCAAGTGGCAGGCCCAACACCAACATCTGTTGCTGATTTCGAGCTTACGGACAATTTGGATGACAACGTAAATCCCCAAGATAAACAGCAACTGAGAGGAGCTTTGGAGTGTGCGATTTTGGAGTTTGCGTCTTTATCGGCGTCTTGTAGACCGCGTTTGCCACGTTTGCCAACGCATAGAAGAAATTTGGCGCTGATGGGAGCTTTGGACTCCATGTTAACTACATACTTGGAGTCCAGTCGGGATCTTGTTGATACGCATTCGATCCTTTACTGCGCGGCCGTCGCAGCATATCGAGTGGCTAATATAAAATTTCCAAATGAGTATAAAGCCACTCGAGGTGTTGTGACTGTGCCTGCCTGGCAGCGTAGGATCGAGGATCGTATCAACAGGGCCCGAACTCTCATCGGCAAGCTAATTTCTTTTAAAGATTGAAACAGCAGGCCGAAGATTATGCGTTTTGTGACGCAGGCTTTTTCGGGGACCAACACAAGTACTCGAAATTATATACTTTGCGTCACAGAATGCATAGACTTCTTCAAACAAAAAGTCTATGCGTGGGCGAACCGCATTCGTCGCTACAGGAGGCGATGGGATCGTTTCCAACAAAATCGCAAGTTCCAAACTGACCAAAAGAGGGTTTATAGATGTTGGGAGAATCCTCCACAAGGTGTGGTGAATGAGCGGCTTCCTAGTGCTCACGAAATGCGTGAGTACTGGACGAATATCTGGTCGTCGCCTGTCTCTCACACTGAAGCCTTCTGGTTTAGTGTTGTAGATCGAGCTTGCGAGGCAATACCGGCTATGGAAACCATTTTAATCAGTCCAGAAGATGTGCTAACTGCAATTCGACAGACGCAAAACTGGAAGTCACTGGGTCCGGACGGTCTGCACAACTTCTGGTTAAAATGGTTTCCAAGTTCACATGCTCGATTGGCAGCGAAATTCCAGGATGCGCTTGAGCGGGGATCCCTTCTAACATTTATGACAACAGGTGTCACTCATCTTCTCTTTAAGGCCGGTTGTACCACGGAACCAAGAAATTATAGACCCATCACATGCCTTTCCACTATTTATAAAGTTTTGACCTCCATAATTAGATCTAAAATAACAGACCATATAAATTCTAACCAAATTCTTTTTTTCGGCCAAACAGGTTACATGAATGGGTCCCGTGGTACTAAGGAGCTCCTATTCATTAACATCACCATTTGCCAACAGGCTCGTCACAAACGAAGGAATTTATCGGCTGCCTGAATAGATTATAAAAAGGCCTATGATTCGGTGCCCCATACATGGCTCATGAGGGTGTTAAATTTGTATAAAATTAATACAAATTTATGCAACTTCCTTGGGTCTTGTATGGGGCAGTGGACCACTGTCCTGAGATATCCAGGTGGTACGGTTCCTCCTGATTGTAACGAGCTGATTAGAATCAAGCGGGGTATATTCCAGGGCGACAGTCTGAGTCCACTGTGGTTTTGCATGGCCTTGAATCATAGATATAGACATAGACACAATTTTATTTGGCATCAACATATACCCTCAGCCCCTCAGCACTCTGTTGTTGGATTCAGTGTTAGGCTACCGCCTACGGAGAGGCTCTGAGCCTATTTCTCACTTGCTCTATATGGATGACCTCAAGTTATTTGCACCGAAACAAACCGATATGCATAGGGTTGTAGTTATGGTAGATAAAGGATTTACCCCGCTCTCTTTGGCGATTGAGAACTGGCGGAAACCTCTAGTGGTAGGCATTAAGGATCGCGAGGACATATGGAAGAGCAAAGAGCTGCACGGTCGGTTCTATCGAGCCCTTCATGGGCCTGATGTGGACCGACTAGCGTCTGTGTCTTGGCTACGCTTCGGTAACCTCTTTGGGGAAACCGAGGGTTTGTCTTTGCAATTAAGGACGAAGTTATTAAGACGAACAACTATAGGAAATACATCCTGAAGGACGGTACGGTCGACATCTGTCGGGCATGCCACCGTCCTGGCGAGTCTATCAGGCATGTTATTTCCGGTTGTTCGTATCTTGCTAACGGCGAGTATTTGCATAGACATAACCTAGTAGCCAAGATCATACACCAGCAAATTGCCCTTCGATATGGATTCGTGACTCTTGAAGTGCCATATTACCAGTATGTGCCCCAACCAGTTCTCGAAAATGGTCATGCAACGCTGTATTGGGATCGATCTATTATCACAGACAGGACTATTCTAGCCAATAAGCCTGACATTGTGATAATAGATCGATTGGCGCGCCGGGCTATACTTTTTGACGTCACCATCCCGCATGACGATTACCTTGTCAAAGCTGAAAAAGACAAAATGTCTAAATATTTAGATTTGGCACACGAGGTTACCGACATGTGGGATGTCGACTCAACAATTATTGTCCCGATTGTCGTTTCTGCCCATGGGTTGATACCAAAGAGCCTCGACCAACATCTACAGAGGCTCTCAATCGGCTGTTGGGTCAGGAGTCAGATTCAGAAGGCAGTATTGCTTGACACGGCACCTATTGTGAGCGCGGTTCCTCATTTTGGGCTCCTAACCACCGGTGGCTTGGATCTCGAGCCTCGCCATCGTTGGATAACTTTTTATATTTTTATATGTATTTTGTTTTTTACTATATATATAAAAATGTAAAAAAAAAAGATTTAAAATAAAGAGTCATAAAAGAGTATTAATAGTCAGCTGTAAAGCTTAGTAGTGGAATATAAATAATATCCAGTAAAATATTAGAACATCGTGTTTTTATTCACGTAAACCTAATTCCCGATCTAACTAATTAAATAGAACAAAGTTATGATTCATATGGTATGTAGTTTAAATGACAGGTCATATTTCTCATTGGACGCTTTTGATTAGATCAGGTATTCCTAATTCTCCTAAGACAGGGATATTCTCTAGTTGGTCGACATATACGAGTATATTAATAATAATAATAGAATAGTCTAACGCAGTTGGTAGATTGCATATACTTCTGAAATAATTAAGGTACACACTTGGAATTGCAGGTTTCCTGATGATGATTTAGTTATCGTTACAACAAGTGATACTTAATTTACATAGTTGTAATATATTCATTACTTGTTATGATTTTGGTATTATTATTTTAAAATAACATACGACTGGTTAAATGGATATTAGGGATGAAAAATTATTTAAACTTACATAATTCGTTCATGTTGTTTACTTCCCGTTGCCTCTTGAGGGACCAAATGTAGTCTAGGCATTCTGAAATGATAATTTAATTTTTGTGTTAAATTATTATTTCACTTGGGTTTTGGAAAAAGGCGTGAGCTTTTGTGTCCATGCATTAACGCTTTTATATTTTTTAATAGTCGACGTTTTCTGATTATTCTTATGTACTTACTTGCTTCGCTAATCCGTCTTCCAGAAACTAAGAATTCTGGTTTCTCGGGAAAGTGTGGATGACAGGGATCGAAGGATTCCTGGATTCTTGGTTGAACCGGTGGAGGACTGGGCCAGGCTTGGGTAGTCGTTTGCGGATACCGATAGGATTGAGTCCCATATCTTTTTTCTCTCTGTAAATAACACATTAAAAGTTATTTTAAGGATGGCCTATGGCTCGGCGGCCCACTGGAGATGCTTCCATTGACTAGCAGTGGTCCGCGGACCAATTTTTAAATTCACTCCTTTAAAGAAATAAAGAAAGAAAAACAGATTTACTGTTAGAAAAAATACATCGTACAACTCTGTGTGAGTTGTAACATGGAAACAAAAAAATAAGAGGGAGTTTATGCGTCGCATTGTTGTGACATTTAGGAGACCACTCAGCATAATCTTGCACTTCGGGGCGAGCCACAGCGCAACGCTGGTTTTTGGTGGTCACCTAGAGGAACATGCAAACGCAATGATATTAAAGCGACAATGACTTCTATTTTTTAATTTATAATGTTTTGTTTGTTATATATGTATAGTGACTGGAATGCACCCGATGGTCGATACAATTCTGCTGGTTTTATTAAATCCGGATATAAACAAAATTAACTAAAGACGCGACCTACTTGTTCTGGTTTTTATCAGCCCATATATTTACTTATACTTACCCCTGCAGGGCACGGACCTCCTCTACAGTTTCGATTCCTCTCACACGTACTGTGGAAAGTGGCGACAATTTACGGGCTATCGATATCGTCTCTCTTCAGCCACAGGAAGCCCGTTGGTGAACACAGGCCTCCCCCAAGGATCTCCAGTCTCCACATTTACCTGGAACCGCGCTGCATCCAGCGGCTTCCTACAATCTTAACCAGGTCGTCCATTCACCTTGTGGGCAGACGTCCGACACTTCGCTTGTCTGTACGCGGCTTCCACTCCAGAACCTCTGCTCCAGCGGTTAATATCAATAATTGTACTGTACTATATCAGCCCATATCCTTCCCGTTTATTAAGGAAAACATCTTGACGAAACTCTACGATACGATACGAATGACGATTTGTAAGAATGTATATGGTATGTAAAGTCGGCCATTCCGGCCAGTTTGGTGGACTATATAGCCTAAACTCCTCTCAATCTTACCCTCGATTGTAAAGGATGCTTGTAATATCAATAATCAATATCATAATAGTAGCTAATACAATAAATTATTTATAAATTGAATTTACATACCTGACATTTTCAAAAAGGAACCGGTTTTTATTAATTAATAATTTATTTTAATTCTAGCGTCAGTAGATATTTTACACATCTTTGGATAATTTAATACCAAAAAAGAGGTACCAAGTTAAAAAAAACCTTCAAAAAAACCCGTATTTCGAGCCAAACAACTTTGAAATGTTTTTATCTAGCGATGTATTAGTGATGAACAAAATATAATACATTTTGATTTCGTTTTTAATTTATTTTTATTTTTCGTTTACTGGTGGAAGGTCTCTCATATGTGAGAGGCCATCTGGGTAGGTATCACCACAATGTCTATTTCTCCTGTGAAACAACACTATGTAAAAGCACCGTTGTGTTTCGGACTGAAGGACATTGTAGCCAGAGTAACTACTGGACATATTGAAACTTAACATCTTATGTCTCAGGATGGCGAGCGCAGTGGAATGTTGCTACTGTTTATGAGCGGTCGTATCGCTTACCATCAGGCGAACGTCTTGCTCGTCTCGCCATTCATTGCAATACAAAAAAAAATGAACCAGGAAAATATTTTATTAAATCAAACAATTAAAATATTAAATACTTTGATTTTCCTCAATAACCGGCATACCGATAGTTTCGCAATGTAAAAATTAAAACGTACTATTTGTAATTGCTGTTGGTATGCTCTTAATTCAATCAATAAATACAGCGCACACTCGCGTGGTGGCCCGTTGGCAATGCAGCTGTCAATATGTACACGGTGGTCCCGGGTTCAAATCAAAGGCATACCTCTTGTTGGAGTCATGTGTTTGTTGATTGTCAACCACCACGCATTAAAACGGCGAAGAAAACATTGTGAGGATATAAGCTTAGCTTAGCGATTTGTAAGAAATTATATTACGTGTCAGCGTGGTGGACTATAAGACGCAACAATCCTTAATACATTTTAATACGAGTACTTACCAATTGCGTCACAGAGGCTATCAAAGCTGTCAATATTTTACTTACAATTTCGTGACCGGAAACAAATAATTGTTGCAGTTTGAGGATCGAACCTATATTAATTTGAAAAATTAATATAATGAATATTACCTAAGTCTATGTATAATCGTATGTACTAAAAAGGTTTTATTTACAGAATATTATTTATTGTCCTAATCCAGAACCAAAATATTTCGGTATTATATTTTATGCAAAAATATTTTTGATGCATGGGTCAAATATTCCTATTTCAAAGTAAATTTTCGCCAACAGTCGACAACAACGTAATTGTATGGGGTACTTACAATATGCGTGGAGTTCACATCGGCTGCATTTCCCGCGACTGTAATTAAACAGTATTAATGTCAATCAATACAATAATATGACTTTTGACAGCCTCCGTGGCCCAGTCGTTTAGACGCCGCCTGTGAAATGAGGGACCGCGGGTTCGATTCCCGCACCGAGACAAATGTTAGTGAGTTTCATAAGTATTTATCTCGGATCTGGGTGTTTGTAAGACAGAGAAATCTATGGTAGTTTCGGATAACCGCGACACAAGACTCAATGGATCGTAATGAGGGGTCAGGTATAAATTATGTATGACTCTTGAGTGTATTTATTTATTTAATTATTAAATACTTGTTATATATAGATATGTAATTAGTGTTTTGCAGGGAATGCTTATGGCTGAAGAGGAAGAGAATATACAGAAATGAGATCATAGCAACTCTGATGTAATTATTTTCTTAGATCCTATACTAGATAAGCTATAATTATTATTCAGTAGGTGATACACGTATCAAAGAATAAAAAAATCCACAATTTTGTAATTAAAGATTATAAATTAAAATGAGTTTTCTTATATAGTCAATTTGGATATATACTATATTTATTCGTCGATACTCGTTTTATCATAAATAATTTTACCTTATTTCCCTGGAAGTTATATTAACCCAAGGTTTTATTGACAACACATAATTAACATAAAAAATCTTGTGCAAATATAATTACACTAGGTACAAGGTTTTTGTCCTCGAAATATAAAGATTTTTTTTTTCTGACAATTAAGGGCAATTGAGTTTTAAAAAAACCCCACTCGTAACGTTTCCAAAATACAGAGTTGCGACGAAAGGGTATACTAGGGAACACTTTTAGTAGGTGAAACTCCAAACAAAGTTGTAGAATGACTAATTATAATTATTTAAATAGGATATATTGGTAAAATAATATTAAATAATAATAATGAGTAAAAAGAATAACATTGAAAATGTTAAGAGATAATTTTTGCAGATATTTGTTAGCTGACTCGTCTCAAAACCCCAAATTGCGTTAAAAAGGAGAAAAATTATGAAATCATGAATTTAATGGATACTCAATATTGTTTATTATTTAAGATTTTAATATTTTTCATAAATTATCTTGTGACCTTGGTGTTTAATTACTCTTAATTTTTTTAAATCGGTTCTAAAAAGGCCCGAAAATACGACAGATTAAAAATATATTTTTGTAATCTAGTATATTAAAGTATATTAAATTATAATAAAGTTAAATACTGACCAGCGCAATATAACACGACAGTTATATAAGTAATATAATACCACATCACACAAGCTTTAAATTAATACTAAGAAATAAACTCTGAAGGCGTTCTCGCTTCGTGACGTCGCGGACAAATGTAGTAATAATAAATACCGGTTCTGAGCTATTATGATTATAACATAGTGGTTATTCCCCGCAAAAATCTGTAAGCAATCACAAAAAAATTGATTTGACGAAATTCGCAAGTTCAAAGTTATGCAAAAAATCCTGACACACATGTTTTTTTTTGTGATATGATAAAAAAAATATTGACCTGTAAATGCCATTTTTACTATTTAAAGTTTCGTCGACTTTTGACTCAAAAAACATTTCATCTTCATACAGGGTATATCAAGACTGCTACCGAAAACGAAGCCGGGTGGTAGTCTAAGCGACTTCAGACACAATGCAACAGAAAAAGTTGCAAAAAAAAAGCGTCAATTTTTTTTTTCCTATGGCCATATTTGGGTGGTAAATACATTTTTTCCTAAAATAATAGTGTATACCCTTTATTTATAAATACTCTAAGGTATAAAAGAGTTTAAATTATTATTTTAGCAAAAACTATGGATTTACCACCCAAAAATGACGATATTTAAAAAATCATAAAAAATAATTGTCGCGTTTCTATGCGAAATTTTTAATTGCATTGTGTTTGTAGCCACTAAAACTACCACCCGGCTTCGTTTTCGGTAGCAGTCTTGAGATACCCGGTATAAAACATTAGCGTGATACAATATTAAGTACCAGGCGCTCATATCAAACGCGAAGACGGTAAGTCATAAAACTGAGTGGACCGAGTAAAGTGTGGGAATAGCCTTGTAAAGTCTCCATAATGCACTCGCCAGAATTACTTCTTTGGTAACATGGAGCCCTGGTACGTCTTGATGTTAACGGAGTTGCCTTTACATATTGAAGGATTTTCGAGTCATAATGTTTTTGAGTTTGAAAAGTATTAAAGTAAGTTTTAGACCTTTATGTGACTAATAAAATTATTCTTCATTCTACGTTCCCATTGTAAACGCACCCGTAGTTTTTTTTTGGTTCGAGATTTGGTTAGGTTAGGGATGATGGACCTTGGGGTTATATTTGAGTACGTATGAAAGAAAAAGAAAGTTACATAATATATTAAGACTATTAATATTTATTTCATAACTTTACTTAAAATTACTACAGAAAATTTACTTAAGAATGTTATGTTTACGGTGCTGTTGGTGTACCAATTAAACTAAAATAAAAATAAAAATACTATCTAAGGCCAAACAATGCTTTCGATCCAATCAGTGAAGCTGGACACTCTAGTGTAGACTCCAGGCAAGTTTGTACGAGCGCAGCCGACTCCGAATGACGTCACTCCTATTATATTGTAAAGTTTGTATTGCGTTACTATGTCTCTTAAATTTACTGGTATTTGTAGTGGACCTCCGGAATCACCCTGCAAAAAAATAAAACGTTTTCAACCGCCCATTTTCTATACATGGCCAAACCATCGCAACTATTTCTACTATTTTACTATTTCAAGTTTTATCAATGTATTATCTTTTATACTTCAAACTATAATACTTTTTATACTTTTCATCAACTCAGTAAGTCATTTTCTCTTATGCCCGCGTGACAGCTAGAATCCCATCAAAAACATCCTGTAAAAAAATTCCAAGTCTCGCAGCTCAGTTTATCTACAGCAAAAAGTTGTGTAATACCAAGTCGATTAATTTATTTAGTCCTTGATTAAGGGACGTTCTGCATAAAGTTATTACGTAAGTTATTATCATATCAATATTAAAAATTCTTTACGTTGTAAATAAATAGATCGACTTGGCCATCGCATGAAAACATAATGTATCGTACAATTTATGCATAATGCTACTGGCCAAGTCGATCTATTTATTTAAAACGTAAAGAATTTTTAATATTTATAATTATAATTTATAAATATAATAAATATAATTTATAAATTTTTCCTTACTTTAGACACTAAACACTAATTATATTCTAAATTTGAAGGTTCTGTGCCTGCTAGAAGTGCCTTAGACTTTTGATGATCGGTCAGTCAGTCAGTGAGTGACAAAATTGCGAAAGTTTGACAAGTTATAATTCTTAAACTACTAGTTCAAATTGAATGAAATTTTAAATATACCGTGTTTACACAATGCCTAATTAGTTACTGAAAATTCAGGCTTCTTGCTTTAACCACAACGAAGTTATGGGGGGTTGAAAATGGTCTGAATTGCTTCGAGAAAAGGATAGTACGGCTGTGCCGCTTTTTAGCTCGACTTGGAGGGGGCACTGCCGTGTCCCCAGATAAATGAGACATTTGAAAATATCGATAATCTCATTCATATCACCGCTTTCATTTCCAGTTTTAAAATCGTATCCAGTTTCAAAAGTGCCTTACTAATGAAGAATTCCCTCGAAGAATCAATTAAACTTTACCTGGCAAGCATCTACTCCTCCCTCTAGTTTTCCAGCACATAATTGATGTTCTTTCAATCCAGACCAGTGTCTAGTATGTTTCCTTGCTAGTAAAGCATCACATTGCTCACTTCCTATGATGTCCACATCCGCTGCCTGAAGTATTGTTGATACATTGAAACTGCCTGCAATAAAATATCATCAGATAATCCATATACGTAAAAAGTGGTAACAGTTAATTCAATGGTAGTGAACCAAATACAGAAAAAAGAAAAAGCACTCAGAAATAAGTATTTATCTACTTTATTATAGCTGCTGCTGAACAGAAGGGGCTAGGTAGTGGTATTCTTCGATATACAAAACTTTTTTTTTTTTTATTGCCTTGTAGGCAGGCGAGCTAGCGGCCCGCCTGATGGTAAGCGGCTACCGCTGCTCATGGACCTCCGTAGTGCCAGGGGACCAGCACAACAAAGTCGCTGCCTACCTCGAGGAAAGTACTCTCCTTAAACCTCGTTTGAAGAAGGACAGGTCATAGCGCTGAGGAAACACCGATGCAGGGAGTTCATTCCAGAGCTTGCACGTACGTGGTAGAAAAGAACGCTGGAAACGTACCGTCCGGGAACGGTACGCGTCCAGGTGGTAGGAATGAACTCTACTGCGGAAACGTGTGGTGCGATGGTACATAGGCGACGGTGGTACCAACTCAAACAACTCCTCGGAGCACTCCCCATGGAACAAACGATAGAACACACAGAGAGATCCGAAGTCTCTCCGCAGTCCTAACGGTTCCAATTTGTCCGTGAGATCGGGATCATTGACTATTCGACAAGCTCGTCGCTGCAAGGAGTCAAGTGGGTCGAGCTGGTATTTTGGGGCACCTGCCCAGAGGTGGGAGCAGTACTCCACGTGGGGCCGGATTTGCGCTTTGTAAAGCGTCAATCTATGACCCGACGTAAAGTACCGCTTGGCTCTGTTCAGGATTCCCAACTTCTTGCTCGCCAGTTTGGCTTTGTCCTCCAAATGACTCCTAAACTCGACCTTGCTTGATATTTCGACGCCAAGGATTCCAATACTCTCGGATCCTTGGAGAGTAACTCCATGGAATTGCGGTGCCATGACAAAGGGGTCCTTCTTCGCAGTGAACACGCAAACTTGTGTCTTCGAAGGGTTAAATTGAACTAGGTTCAATTCACCCCATTCGGAGGCCCGCCCCAGAGAGCTCTCGACTTCAGACACAAGTTGAAACCGTCTTTCCATAATGGAATCCCGAGAGTGGCTCCGTTGGCCGATGTACCGCGCGTCACTCGTACTGTCATCTGCATAACAATGCATGCTATCAATGGACAACATGTCATTGATATGCAGGATAAAGAGTGTCGGCGATAGCACCGATCCTTGTGGAACACCAGCATTAATGGTCTTGGTCTCGGAGCAACAGCCGTCCACTACGACTCTTATGCTCCGACCATCCAAAAAGCTGGCGATCCATTTGCAGAGCCCCTCAGGAATTCCATACGCAGGTAGCTTCGCCAGAAGGGCGCGATGCCACACTCGGTCGAACGCCTTCGCAATGTCAAGGCCGACCGCAATCGCCTCACCCCCACTCTCCAAAGCCTCCGCCCAACGGTGCGTGAGGTACACAAGAAGATCACCAGCCGAGCGACCGTGACGGAAACCGTACTGGCGGTCACTAATCAACTGGCGATCCTCAAGATACCTCAGGAGCTGAGTGTTTATAACTCGCTCCAAGACCTTGGAAAGTAGGGATGTGACAGCAATCGGCCTGTAACTCGAAGGGTCCGAACGGTCACCCTTTTTGGGGACAGGGTGTACATTGGCGACCTTCCACGAAGCCGGTACCCGGTTGGCTTTATAGGAAAGACGGTAAAGGCGCGTGAGCACGGGTGTCAACTCAGGGGCGCACGTTTTAAGAACCACTGCGGGGATAC
The DNA here is from genome assembly GCA_009982885.2 of Hyles vespertilio. Classification (NCBI taxonomy): domain Eukaryota; kingdom Metazoa; phylum Arthropoda; class Insecta; order Lepidoptera; family Sphingidae; genus Hyles; species Hyles vespertilio. The sequence goes on from CM042824.1 coordinate 3,339,859, forward strand.
CGTCTGGCCCACTCGACTTATGGACGTCTAGAAGCCTGAGCTCCCGTCTGACAGCACGCTGGGTGATTTTTACGTCAGATAGGAGGCTCTCACAACGCGGGATGTTCGACGGTGTGGCGCCCCCATCATCCAAAGTCGAGTTCGAGGCAAAGAATTGGGCCAAGAGATCGGCCTTCTCCTTTGCACTGTGGGCCAAACTGTTATCGGGCTTGCGCAGTGGTGGGAGACTGGACAGGCAGAAATTACCCTCCACAGCCTTAGCGAGCGACCAAAAAGCACGACTCCCAGAGGGATAGCTCTGGAGTCGCTCGCCAATTCTGCGGATGTGCTCCGCCTTGGCCTTAGCTAAGGCTCTCTTGTTGGATCTAGAGGCGGCGTTGAATCTCCTTAAAACTTAGGCAATATAAGTGTTTGTCTGCTATCAAATATAATTTACACAATTTTTTCTTCGAGGTGTTATCCCGGCCATTACCAGGATCCGCTTTTCTGTTCTACCTGCGCCATTTCGGTGGATAATTGGCACCCTCGGCTATAAAATCATTTGCTCTCATATCTTCCTTATCGTCACTCGTCATATTGTACTGAATTATCTAACCTTCACTTAGAACGCCCCATCCAGTCACCGTTGCAGTAGATCCCAAATCACTCGTATCTGGTTTGGTCCAGAGGCAAGCTGGTTGAACCTTCTGCGAGAAGCCTACTTCACTGCTCAGCTCCATGAGTGCTATGTCGTAGTACTTCTTCGGAGCCTTGTAGTTTGGATGTGTGATAATCCTCGCAATCTCCACGTCGAATTTTACAATATCTGTTTCTCTTGTCTGCAATTGTTTTTAAATTTTGGTGAAAAGATAAAAATCTTTGGTATCTTTAGCCATGAAGATGTATGTGATTTTAAACTATTGAGTTCTACTGTTGCTTGGTTTACTGCAGAATGATTTTTTCATCATTTTACTGGCTTAATATTAATTTAGTTATAAAAATATTTTTCCAATACTAATTATTTTTTCTATTCCAATGTCTCGCAGAAGTTGATCGATTGTTCTGAAAATTTATAACTTTACTTGTGGTGGCTCTCTCATATGTGAGAAGCACCTGCGTAGATACCAATATTATATTTTCCCCGATGAACAGCAGTGTAAATGCACTATTGTGTTCCGGTTTGCCAGAGTAACTACTGGATATAATGGTTTCTTAAGTTTATGCAGATGTTACACATTGAAATAAAATAATTATTTACATATTTTATCACGGATTTGGTTTAAATTTTCACATTTATGATTTCTCGACTTTCCGATCACCTTTCAGATTTTGTGGTCACGGGCGGACTTTTAGTTTTTCTACTTCATGACCGGTCGTATAGCATACCATCAGGCGAGTGCTTTGCTCCTCTCGCCATAAATTGCAATAAAAATCGGGCTAAGTGACTCACAAAATAACAGCCAATTCATCTGACCTAGATAGTAATAGGAATACTCACCAGTAAGTTAATATCCACGTGGCTGACCCTTACGATCTTCGGCACGGGATCAGCGATGTCGGTGCTGCGAGCGGACGCTCTAGTGCAGTGAGCTGCAGTCAGCACGAACTTGGGGCTGATGAGAGAACTGCCGCACCGAAACAACCACTCGCCGTTGCATCCTTTCCAACCAATGGCACCCTAGAATATATATAAAAAACATGTGGTGGTAGGTCTCTCATATGTGAGAGGCCATCTGGGTAGGTACCACCGCAATGTCTATTTCTCCCGTGAAACAACACTGCGTAAATTCACTGTTGTGTTTCGGATTGAAGGACATTGTAGCCAGAGCAACTACTGGACATATTGAGACTTAACATCTTATGTCTCAGGATGGCGAGCGCAGTGGAATGTTGCTACTGTTTATGAGCGGTCGTATCGCTTACCATCAGGCGAACGGCTTGCTCGTCTCGCCATTCACAGCAATAAAAAAAAAACATGTCATGCAGATAAAAAAAACGATGGTCGAATTAATTATACATATAAGAATATTTATATTTTTTTTTACTTTACTTGGAAAACTAGAGAAAAAAACTTGACACTTATAGATTAAAAACAATCAAACAGTACACTTTCTACAGATTACAATTATCATACTAATATTTTAAATGGGAAAGTTTGAGTGTTTGTTACCTCTTCACGCATAAATCACGGGACCAATTTTAATGAAATTCGGTATGGAGATAGCTGATACCCTAAATTAACGTATATGCTACGTTTTATCCCAAGAAAATGTAATGTTCCCGTGGGATGTGCACGGAATTGAAATATATTCCATACTTCTTAACACTCAAATGAATGGGATGGGAAGCTTAAAGATCAGCAGTAACTAGTGCCTGGGTGGCATTTGAGCTTAGCATTAGGCGCAGTGTTGTTTTTATGCCGGGCCAATGTAAAAAAAACATAACGTTGTGTTTAAATATTTAAAAGTTACACCGTGAAATAGTTCCTGTGATTTTGAAATATACTGGACTCAAAAAATATCTGCACCCGGGCGAAGCCGGGCTGGGCCGCTAGTGTCACATAAACAAAAACAAAAGTGCTGCTGTGCGATATTGGTGGTACGCGTATACCTACTAAATAAATAAATAAATAATATGATAAGTATACTTATAAAAAATACCTTAAGTTTTTTTTATGAGATTTTATTTTATCATTGTTTCGTTTGCCTTGATATAAGTGTTATATGCATATCCAGGGTTCCTTTAAAATTACTGCCTATTTTTTATTAAAGTCTATAATATAATACAGATTAACGAAAAGTGGAAAATATTCCAAATTGGACACATATTAAGCTATTTATTTTCCTTTTACCATTCATATATGAATCAACGTTTAAATTATACTCAACACCTAATCGGAGCCAGTCGCTGGTCATTCATTCAGGACATTGTATACAGGGGGGTTACTTTATGAAACAATACGAACTTCGAATGTTCGGATGTTCAAGAAAGATATGGTTTTCCACTTCTAAAAATCAATACTATTTTATGTTATACTTATCATTTTCTCCGAACTTAGTTTGTGGTTACGACGTACGATAGATTTTGTAGAGTATTATGTAGTGTGGTGAAAGGTATCTAGATTTATAAATTATGACTTTAGGCCCTTATCAAAACTCTGATCACCGAGGGATTTACTTTATCCTCTAGAATCAACTCTACTGTTTTGTTCATTCTTATTACTTTTAAATCGGTGGGTTACTAGGACGTGATTAGCATGATAGGCCGAAGTACATTCGTGTTTATTAATCCGTCACTTTTCAGAGTTTATTAATAAGGCCTTAAAGCAGGGGTCAGCAACCTTTTAAATCGGAAGAGCAACATTTCTAAGTTTTTAAAGAGCGACAATATTTTTCTGACTACTGTTACTACTGTCCAGGGGGATGGGTGCAGCAAAAAGCGAGGACAAGTGAGTGAGGGGTAGAAATAATGCTTAATCTTCATTAATGAATTACTCGGTGATCAGTGACCGACAATACGGATTCCGTCAAAATCGATCGACGGGTGATCTTCTAGCGTTTGTCCTGCATCGCTGGGGTGAGGCGATTGACCGACGTGGCGAGGCTCTTGCTGTGAGCCTCGACATTGCCAAGGCGTTTGATAGAGTCTGGCACCGTGGTCTTCTGTCCAAGCTTCCGGCATACGGTCTGCCCGGCAACCTGTGTTCGTGGATTTCCGGCTTTCTGCATGGGCGTAGAATACGTGTAGTCGTTGACGGACACGCTTCGGCGCTCATGACGATAAATGCCGGAGTTCCTCAGAGCTCCGTGCTGTCGCCCAACTTGTTTATTCTGCATATTAATGACATGATGTCGCTTGGCAACATTCATTGCTATGCAGATGACAGCACGGTTCATGGGCGATACCACTGCGGGCTTCCGGGTTGCCGAGTCGAAACTGTGAAGGGACGCGAAGATCTTGTCATTGAGCTCAACTGGACCTTAGATCTCATTTCTACATGGGGTTCCAGGAATATGGTTGAGTTCAATGCCAAGAAAACCCAGGTTCACGTGCAAAAAATCCCCGTTCTCTCCCCTCCCCATTCTTCAGAGTGCTCCTCTCTCAATGTGGAATGACATAAGTATCCTTGGTGTGGATATCCGCTGTGATCTCAATCCAAGGAATCACATCGAGGGCGTAATAACTGCCAAATCACGCAGGGTTGGAGTCCTGAACAGGGTGCGTCGGTTTTTCACGCCCAGTCAGCTTTGTCGCTTATATAAAGCGCAGGTCCGGCAGGGTATGGAGTACTGCTCGTACCTTTGGGATGGATCCGCCCAGTACCTGGATGGATTGCAGCGGCGGGCCATCCGCATTGTGAATGATGCAGACGTTACGAGCATCTTAGAGACGCTACAACTCCAGAGGGATGTCGCCTCTCTAAGCGTATTCTACCGCCTGTATCACGGTGAGTACTCTGAAGAATTGTTCAACTTGATCCCCTCCTCTCCATTCCTAACCAGAACCACGCGTGCTGGCTTGCGAAGCCATGGCTTGACGGTCCACACCATCCCGGCGCGAACCAAACGGTTCTCAAATTCTTTTTTATGCCGCACCGTCAGGCTGTGGAATTGTTTGCCTTCTCGCGTGTTCCCTCCTTCCTACAATCCTGGGTCCTTCTGCCGTAGTGTGAAGAGGCACCTTAGCAGGCCGGTATAATTGTTTCCATACTCTGCCTGGGCGGCATTACCGCTTGCCACCAGGTGCAATGCCGCCATTATGCCGGGCCATTATTAAAAAAAATAAAATCAAAATGACTTTTTAGTATTTCTTCTTTTAAATAAATTGTATTGGCATATCGACTTGAGAGCCGTAGCTTCACATCCATAGAGCTGCGTGAGGCTCACGCGCCGCAGGTTGCCGACCTCTGTATTAGATGATAAACGTGAAACCCATTATAATTAATCACTCAAGCCTAATAAAAATAATTTAGAAACTAACCATATGTGGGAATTCTCCAGGGGTTACAGACCTTCCTCCTATTATAACTGGTACAATATCGTAATATCCAGTTTTATTCCTTTTGTTTCAATTTCACCTGAAATATTGAGCAATGATGGAAATTAGTTCACTCATTTTAATTCGATTGTAGAAAAGAAAAAAACCTTATAATGCTTGTTTTGAGATTTATCTTCATTTTATTACCGTTTCACAAACATCTATCGGAATGGCAAAATATCTCATATTTCTTAGCTTTATACTGGGTATATCAAGACAGCTACCGAAAACGAAGCCAGGTGGTAGTTTTAGTGAGTACAAACACAATTCAACTAAAATTTTCGCAAACAAACGCGACAATTTTTTTTTTGATTTTTAAACATCGTAATTTTTGGGTGGTAAATCCATAGTTTTTGCTAAAATAATAATTAAAACTCTTTTATACCTTAGAGTCCTTATAAATAAAAGGGTATACACTATTATTTTAGGAACAAATGAATTTACCATCCAAATACGACCATAGGAAAAAATAACAAAAAAAATCGTCGCTTTTTTTTTCAAATTTTTTCTGTTGCAATGTGTCTGAAGTCACTAAAACTACCACCTGGATTCGTTTTCGGTAGCAGTCTTGAGATACCCTGTATATCTAGGTATATGTATTTTGAGTGTTCGAAGATTAAAGATATATCTGAATAAAACGATCATGAAGTTAATATATATACTATTACATTATTATACTCACATCGGTTTTTGTTAACTTCTATTTCTCTGTTTCTTTTAATGTTCCATATGTAATCCATGCATTCTGAAATAATAAGTTCCTTTTAGTGATTTGACTGCTGTATTTATACAGTATTAAATTTGATAGAGCATTTCGGTAAGGTATCGGAGGAGGACAGCATGTTTTCTATCATGATAATTTAAGTATTATATTCGATTTTTAAATATAGTTGTACGCCCAAAAGTGTTTCATCATCAACCTGTTGGAAGCGGCCTGCATCGAGCGACTTCCTGCAAACTTAGCCAGGTCGTCCGTCCACCTTGTAGGCGGGCGTCCGACATTTCGCTTGCCTGTACGTGGCCTCTACTCTAGAACCTTCCAGCTCCAACGGCCATCGGTTCTGCGAGCTATTTGCCCGGCTCACTGCCACTTCAACTTGCTAATCCTATGGGCTATATCGGCAACTATTGTTCTCCTACGGATCTCTTCATTTCTAAGTCGATCTCTTAGGGAAAACAAAAGTGCTTTATGTTATGGTTTTGTAATAAGGTTATTAAAAAGGCCTCAGTACAGCTTCATGCTTAAATTCAGTGGTGGTATGTTTCTCATATGTGAGAGGCCGCTTGGGTGGGTACCATATCAGTATCTGTTTCTCCCGCCAAACAGCAGTGTAAAGCATTGTTATGTTCCGGTTTGAAGCACACTGTAGCCAGGGTAACTATTGGACATATTGAGACAATCTTATGTCTCAAGATGTTGAGTGCAGTGGAAGGCCAAGCATTGATTTGTAATTCATTGTGTTGTTTGGTTTTGCTACAGTCTATGAGCTGTCGTTTAGCTTACCATCAGAAGAATGGAATGCTCCATTCATAAATCTAAAAAATATCTGTAAGATCCATTTCGTGGTAGTCCTCGGAAAGTGGTGGTTATACCATCTTCTTCAGCCTTAATAACTTAATAATAGATATAAGACGGTCTGCGTGGATTGTTGGTTAGACGTTGACTTTGAACAGTAAGATGTGGGTTTGATCCTGGGAGGATAAATGTTCGTGTCATAGACTAGTTTTTATTTCGGGTTTGGGTGTATATGAGACCGTCAAGTCTTTCTTTGTTTCTGATAGCCACGACACAAGACGTGTTATATCTTTGTGTGGGGTTAATACTATATTTCGAACTGTTGTGTATTTATTGGATGTTATTACTTACTCGCTTCACTTATCCGTATTCCAGGAGTTAAAAAGTCCGGTTTCTCCGGTAAGTTCGGATGACAGGGATCGGATTCATCTACGATTACTGCTGAAGTCAGAAAATCATATGTTGTTTGGGGACTGGAGGACTTCTCAGTTGAAGATGGAAGATTTCGGTCATCGTACGTCGATGTTGGGGTTTCGTCATCTAACGGCCATGGACTGTAGTCTGATTGAGTCTGGTGATAAGACCCGTATCTGTTTTCTTTCTGTAACCATAAAGTGATAACATGACAGTGATTTTTAAAATAATATTAACAGGTGATAACGTAACTTTACTATATACACATTACAGGTGGCAGGTACCACCGTAGTGTCTTTCTCCTGCAAAACACCAGTCTAAATGCACCGTCGATAAACATGTATCTAATGTCTCAGGATGGCGAGTGCAATAGAATGCCAAGATTTACTATGAAATTCATGGTGTTGTAAAGTTTTGCTACTGTCCATGAGCGGTTATATCAGGTGAATGGCAGACTCAATTAGCCATTCACCAATTCGAAATTAAAAAAAATACGATGCTTCATAATGAATTTCATGTCATTATTATTTTGTCTCTCAGGTCTACAACGGTATTTATCTCAGAAAAGGAAATGGAGATAAGAGAGATAAACATATCACTTTGAAATCCCCTCTATCTGTACTGTAATGCGCTTGCCGTCAGGCGTATAGGACCTAGTCACTTTGTCAAGGCAGCACACCCGACAAAATAAAACATATCACCGAACAAAACGGCAGCAAAGCTGTTGCATCACTTTGATTTCCTGTGAGACAGTGGTACCGCCCCGGACGGGCCTGCTCATTCATGCTGAGTCATGAGTCACAACAGCGTGGCCCTACCACTTTTAATTTTGCAGCGTTTCTCATTTTATTTGATGCAGGTTTTATAGCCTTCATTGAGCCTAAAAATATACGCCTGTAAGTTACTGGGTCGTAAATGATTGAAAAAATAAATACAAATCAACATTCCATACAAAACTTGTATTTCGAGTTTAATTCCCTCCAAGCGTTTGTTAACCTTACCGCCAAAGGTTATGAAAACGAGTTTGTGTTGGCGATATGTCTACTTTATAAACAGGAAAATTATTTGATTTATTCGAGATATAGCTATTTCCCGCAACTTCGTCTGCATCATTAACCCTTTGTGTAAATGGTATGGTGAGGGCGTGCGGCCCCCATAGTATCATCGTTTTTTAGAAAACAATTTTTGTTTTCTTAATATATGCCTATAAATGATAAATAATAGGCAGTTTTATTTATTTAAACCCTCTCACTTAGAGAGGTACAACCTACAACCGATCCCAAAATAGAAACAATATTTTGGTAATATTTTTCACGCTGTATAAAGCTATGAAATTTTCTTTTGGGAATATTGACCAAAATCATATTATTAGGGTCATATAAAAGATGTTAAATAAATAAAAAATACTTCATAACCTATAACTAACATTTACAAAACTTGAAATGAATTAAGATCACATGTAATCTTAATACTCTTGAATAAAATTACGAAAGTTTTTAATGAGAATACTAAAAATGAATGCGGTTTACCATACTTATTATGGGTAAATTTGACTATTAGCCTGTTAGAAAATTACGCAAAACATCAAGCGTGGGGTCCACGCGGCCCCATGATACCAGTTAAGGGCGAACTGCATTTATATTTGCTTTCGCTGCCCTATAAAATACTTAAATTATACAATCATCCTCAATTTGAAGGATTATTTTAATTTTATGTAAATGTGCTTTTCATAAAAATTGAATACTTCGAAATCTTGCTCGTATGTCTTTTTGCCATTTATCGCTATTGCTCAAGTTTTTGATTTGACCATCGATGTCCACTTGAGAATCCAGCTGTATAGTGTTTATAGATACAATAAGAAACTCGTAATAATTTTCCTTATAAAAAAATGATGTACGTGATTTTTCTAAAGCATATATAATTAATTATAATGAACTATAATTCCACGAGTGCCTTTATTAGGGAAGCTGAAATGGTTCGTCAAAGAAACACTAATCCAATACAAAAAAGGATATACGGTTATGAATAAATTGCTTTTGTAAAAAATAAATAAGAGGTACTTACTGAATATTTTGTTGAATCTTCATCAAATGCATTGTCCCCGAAAGCCTGTGTAACTGTAATAATAAATTGACAGTGTGTATAATACTTTATTAACTTATGAGTTAACCCACCAATGGCTGAGATTATTTTTTTCTTTTTTTAAGCTTATTATAATTTGATACTGTTATGTCTTGGTTAATTAATGTTTTTATTAGTTTAGATGTAATTCTGTGTGTGTTTGATGTGGTGTGTTTTTTCACTATTATATTTCCATTAATTCGTATTTTAATTATTATAATAATAATATAATAATAATAATAATAATATAATAATAACACCCAACAGTCACATACATAGTCCTGACCCCACATTAAGATCGAATCTTGTGTCGTGGGTATCAGGAACTACGAGAGACTTTTCGGTCTCACAAACACCCAGACCCGAGAGAAATATTTGTGGGCCGCACTAACATTTCTCTCGGTGCGGGGATCGAACCCGCGGCCTCTCGTTTCACAGGCGGTGTCTTACCGCCTGCGCCACGGAGGCTGTGTGTATTGTTAATGTTAAATGTATAATTTAAGTTTAATTCTGATTTTAGTAATCTAACAATTAAATTATGTCTGTGCATGTTGTGTTTATCGTCCTGGAATACATTAAGATAGTGTCACAAATGTATATTCTATACTAGCAATAATGTTTTTGTAATTTCTGTTTATGAACCTTAATAAAAATAAATAATAGGATTTATCTACAATTGAAACTTTGAGAGGATTCAGACCGTAGACCATAGCGCTGGTCCAGTGCAAGAAAGAAAAGTGGTTGGAAGAATACACACCATGGAAATTCCATTAAATCTTTATAGTATGAAGGTTTCTCATGATGTTAACTTGCACCTTTAACGTTTAAAATGGACTTCCAATGCAAATATTACACCGAAAATTCAGCCCAAAATGTCTTAACACATTATTTGGTCTTAGGACCTGTGGATTTGGGTTTAGTACCAAATAATTGGCCATATCGTATCTTTACCGCAATTCAACTTTTTGCCGGTTCACATGTTCCCTTCTCTCAACCCAGGGTCACTACGCCCAGCTTGAATAAGAATTCTTTACTAGTAACTACTAAAACTACTAGACATATTGAGATTTAACATCTTATGTCTCCGGATGGCGAGCGCATTTGAACGCCAAGCATTGTTTTGTAATTTAAGGTGCTGTTTGGTTTTGCTATTGTTCATAAGCAGTCGTATAGCTTACCTTCAGGCTTATGACACCTTCGTGGCACAGGTGTTTAGAGGCCGCCTATGAAAAGAGAGGAGGCAGGGCGATCCCCGCACCGAGAGAAATGTTTGTGCGGCCTACAAATATTTGTTTCGGGTCTGGGTGTTTGTGAGACCGAAAACTCTCGTATTTCCTGATACCCACGACACAAGACTGGATTTTGGTGTGGGGTTAGGACTATGTATGTAACTGTTGGGTGTTATTTATTTATTTATACTCGTAATGATATGCTCGTCTCACCATTTATAGCCTTTAAAAAACACGCTACCCGACCATAATTGCCTTCTTATAAGCATGGGGCTACTAGCAAAATTTCGATTAGGCATAAATCATAGTCCAGTCACTTGCCCCGTGTGTGTTGGAGAAATTCAAGTACCTTAGAAATGTTGTTTAGATCTCTATGGATACCTCACCTGTCTTCATTCACCGTTATTTAAAAATATATTAAAATAAGAGGCGAATATACTCACTCAAGCAACATAAAGCCACAATAATAAAGCACCACATTACACACGCTGTAAAGTAATACTAAGGAATATGAACTCGACCGTTCTCGCGTCGTGAACTCACAGACAAGTACTGCTAAAAATCCGGTTGTTCAGTTGTTATAACTATACGCGTTAGTTTCGCAAAGATAATTTAATAACATGGCAATTTCAACTTGATGCTAGCATGCAATATGCATGATTTTTTGACCCATCGACTTTGGAGTAGAGGATAGCTATATACAAAAAAAATGTACAGTAAAATTAAGAACCTCCGGCGGTTAGGCGGTTAATAAATGAGTGTCATTTCATTTAAAAAAGGACTATGGTATTTAACAGTGTGTACATGACATTACTGCGTACCGTTATCGAAATCTATTTCTAAAACCATGAGGAGTGGATTTCGTAAAATATCAAAATGACGAAATTGCGAAAAAGAATTTAATTCATTATACAACAATATAATGGGACAGATGTGTTAGCTTTTATATGTGTGATGCGTAGGATACCATTACTTGACTAAACATATACTTGACTACTTTAAAAGTATAGCTCTATGCTCGTGTTAGAATTAAGATAAATTTTTCTTAATCAATACTTTCTTATCTTCACCAGAAATCAATGAAAATACAAAATTATAAATAAAAAAACCCCAGTATATACATACAGGGTATATCAAGACTGCTACCGAAAACGAAGCCGGGTGGTAGTTTAAGCGACTTCAGACACAATGCAACAGAAAAAGTTGCAAAAAAAAGCGAAATTTTTTTTTGTTATTTTTTTCCTTTGACCGTATTTGGGTGGTAAATATTTTTTTTTCCTAAAATAATGATGTATACCCTTTTATTTATAAATACTCTAAGGAATAAAAGTGTTTAAATTATTATTTTAGCAAAAACTATGGATTTACCACCCAAAAATGAAGATATTTAAAAAATCATAAAAAATAATTGTCGTGATTCTTTTCGAAATTTTTGGTTGCATTGTGTTTGTAGTCACTAAAACTACCACCCGGCTTCGTTTTCGGTAGCAGTCTTGAGATACCCGGTATATCTATTCACTATTGTGAAATTATGTGTTTTCTTTTAATTATAGATGGAATAAATTATGAAACGGTATTTAAAAACTGAATTATTGTCAATATTGAGTACCAGGGGCCCATAATAAATACGAAGACCATGAGGCAGGTGCTTTAAATGTGTCCGAGTTAAGTGGGTAACGTCCCTTGTAAAGTATTCATAATAGGTTCGCTAGAATTAGTTCTTTGATTATATGGTGCCCTGGTACCTTTCACGAAAAAAGCAGTGTTGCCTATACATATTACCATAAATATGTATATTAATGAGATTAATAAGTTTTTTTTATATCTGCAGTTTCCAGACTCCTTAGTAATTACTAAAATTATCGTTCAATCTACCCATTGTAAACAATTTCGTAGACAATTTTTCAGTTATTTGGTTTTGTAGGAGCTGGCGGGCCTCGGGCTTGTATTCAATGACGTTTGGAATAAAACGAAGGTATATTAAAAACATGATTTATTATTTACTAATATGAACAATATCTATGGCCAAACAATGCTTTCGATCCAATCAATGAAGCTGGACACTCTTGTGTAGACTCCAGGCAAGTTTGATTGACCGCAGCCGACTCCGACTGACGTCACTCCTATTATATTGTAAAGGTGATATTCTGTTCCTAGGTGTCTTAAATTTATGGGTTTCTGTAGTGGACCTCCGGAATCACCCTGAAATAAAAACTTAATTATATATCCTATCGTCCATTCTCTTTGCATGGTCACATCATCTTAACATTCCTGTATTAGTTAGTAAATTAATTTAGTCAATGTATCCTCGTAATAATCCTACTAAACTAATAGCTACCGCTTAATGTTTCACAATTTTCAAGTTTGTATAAGCGTGGCTCACACTATTTAAATGTTTGGAAATTTTGTTTCATCTTAAAAAATATGAATCGTCAAACAGTCCCTATTAGTGTAGTTGGGTTATATAGTCTACAGATTCCTTTACTTCCTCAAGTCGCATTCTAAGGTGCGCGTGACTATAAGACTATAGTCACGCGCACCTTAGAATGCCGATGATCTAAATAATAAAAGTAATCATTCTATTGTAAGTGCTTCATTAGTACGTACGGTGATAAAATTTACCTGACTAATCAAGAATCAATAAAAATCTTACCTGGCAGGCATCTACTCCTCCAGCTAGTTTTCCGGCACATAATTGATGCTCTTTCAATCCAGACCAGTTTCTAGGTTGCTTTCTGGCTATCAGCGCATCACATTGTTTGTTGTTTATGATGTCCACATCCGCTGCCTGAAGGATAGTTGACATATCGAAATTTCCTGTAACAGAACAGCACTGGATATTCTATTTTTTTTATAATTCCATGATAAAAGTTACGAAGTTACTAGGTGTTGTTATTATCAGATAGAACAATGTGCGCAATGGATGTAATCAGAGTTTATCTTCTATCAATTTGGGTTTAGTCAGTTCGTTCCAGGTGATATCTCTCTGCCTTGTGAACTGATAAGTCATCCCGAGGCAAAAGCCTAAATATCTTCGCAATCTTGTATTTAAAACCCCCGTTTGGCGATATCAAGAAATCGACTTCAATATACTGAACTATACCTTCTTGTAGAACACCCCATCCAGTCACGATTGCAGAAGAACCCAAATCACTCGTATCAGGTTTAGTCCAGAGGCAAGCTGGTTGCACCATCTGCGAGAAACCTACTTCACTGCTCAGCTCCATGAGTGCTATGTCGTAGTACTTTCTTAGAAACTTGTACTTTGGATGTACGATGATCCTCGCGATGTCCACGTCGAATTTTATAATATCCTTATCCAGTGTCTGCAAATAATTTTTGAATTTATGGATGGAAGGTAAAAGTGCCTCGGTATTGCATTTGTACTAAAGTACGACTATGAAGATGAGGTGTGGGGTTCGATAATTTTTTTATTAATTATCCCGCCAGTGTCAGAAAATTATGCCCGAAATGGCATTAAGCTCGTCTCCTATGACATCGTGGGACGGAACCACACAAGACGAAACGTGGGTGTCCTGGAGGACCTCACTGCCTACCTTTTCTGGAAAAAGGCGTGAGTGTATGTAGGTAAAAGCACATGTGAGTTATGAAGATTCTGTAGAGACTACTCGGTTTAAATTGATACCGGCACTTGGTTAAGTACACACGCCGGCACAATCAGAGGAACACGCACAAAAATTCGTTTTTTTTTTTTATTTTGTTTGCTGTTTGTTTAAATGGTTGTTTTATATTTCAGCACCTTTAAAAAATTAAATGATGCAAAAAGATTTTTGGATATTTAGAGTTTTATCTTTAATTATACGCTCTCAAGTGCTTTTAAGATTTTATCACTTTCAAATGGTTTCACAAAATTTTGTTTAATTTCATTTTATGTGACTTAAGATATTTTTATTGTTATTGTTTTTAGAGTACCTGTCTTGTAGGATATAAAATGAGTGGCTTACCTTCCACTGAAGGTAAGATTCAGTAAGTCACGCATGGGTGTGTCGGTATCTGTCGTCTTTCTCAACGTTAAACGTTACAGGCACATAGGCTCTTATGTGCGGAAGCCAGGATAAGGCAGAAAACGGTGGACCAGTACCCAGGATGGTCATTTTATATGGCTGAAAACTTTGAGAAATCGTCTTCAAATGGCTATTCAGACCCGAAACATGTCACAAGAAGTCCGTGATGTTAATATCAGTGAGCGTACAGTGAGAACACGTTTAAATGGTTTAACTGGTGGTAGGTCCTCTCATATGTGAGAGGCCATCTGGGTAGGTACCACCGCAATGTCTATTTCTCCCGTGAAACAACACTGCGTAAGTGCACTGTTGTGTTTCGGATTGAAGGACATTGTAGCTAGAGCAACTACTGGACATATTGAGACTTAACATCTTATGTCTCAGGATGGCGAGCGCAGTGGAATGTTGCTACTGTTTATGAGCGGTCGTATCGCTTACCACCAGGCGAACGGCTTGCTCGTCTCGCCATTCATTGCAATAAAAAAAAAAAAAAAAATTAAGTTGGACTGAAGTCTTACGTTCCGTCAAATGCTCCAAACTCGAGGTGGTACATAAAGTAGCCAGATAAGCTTTTGCTTATCAACACCACGACTGGACAAATGAGTGGAGCCGAGTTTTGTTTAGTGATGAAAGCAGTTTTGTTGTGAATTGCATAGAAGGTAGGGAGAGGATCTGGAGGTATCGAGGAGAACGCTAATCGAGGAAACTTTACTGAAAGAGGTGTGTTATGGCGGAGGGTCAATTTTGGTATGGGGTGGTATATGTTTGGAAGCACGCGCGGAGTAAATACTAATAGAAAATGGGTCCTTAGCTGCACAAAGATACGTCGCAGAGATCTTAGAGACCCATGTATTGTCTTTTGCACCATCCATAGGCGAATATTTTTTATTTATGCATGATAATGCGCGGCCCCACACAGCGCAAATGGTTCGCGACTACTTAAATCAGGCCCAAATCGCAGGAATGGATTGCCCAGCAAGATTACCAGACATGAATCCCATAGAGAACGAATGGGACGTTATCGGAAGAAAGATAAATGGAAGAAACCAAGCCCGTAAGATCGTCCAAGGATTAAAATTCATGTTAGTGCAAGAGTGGGAGAATTTGTCGCAAAAAATGATTGATGACGTCATTAAAAGCATGAAGGATCATATCCAGACTCTTATCTGAGCCCGTGGTAGCAATACGCATTATTAATTTTCTTAAATTATTTCTGTAAGTTTTTAAAATACACGATTACATTTGACAATACAGAAATTTCATTTTACTGTATTTCCGTTTAATTGCATTTGCGTCATTAATTAAAGTATTTTTTACTCAATTTTAGTAAGTTGTTATAAATTTTGCCTCATTGTTAATATCGAAAAATAAAAACATTCAGTTATTATAATATTTTCTAAGAAATTCAATATTTAACGCGTGTTCCTCTAATTCTGCCGGCGTGTGTATATTGCAGATAGATTTCTCTTTTTAATTTACAATCTTTCTCTCTCTCTTGCGCCATGGGAAGTTATTTTTATTTTACTAGATATTTTTGTTATATATTTACACCTAGCTTTGTATTGAATGTCTTCCACAAAGATAGCCGAATGTTTATGCAATCTGACTTATTATTATTATTATTTATTCTTAACTGCACATACAGAGGACAACATTAACATATAACATACAATAAAAACTTAAGACTTAGTGACTCACAGAATAACAGTCTATTCACTTGGCCCAGATAGCAATGGGCAGGGCTGGAATAGGAATACTCACCACTAAGTCAATATCCACGTGGCTGACCCTTACAATCTTCGGGACGGGATCAGCGATATCGGTGCTGCGAGGTGACGCTCTGGTGCAGTGAGCCGCAGTCAGCACGAACTTGGCGCTGATGAGAGAACTGCCGCATCGGAACAACCATTCACCGTTGTACCCTTTCCAACCAATGGCACCCTAAAGCCGAAGATTGAGTAATCATGGCTCAAAGAAAACACTGTTAGGAATTTACATGATATAATATGTATGTAAAGTTCGTCAACCCCTTCTCTCTCTCTTAATCAAACTCTCGATTGCTGAGGAGATCCGTGTTCTGCAGTGGGATTTATTTGGGTTGGTTTACTATTATCATGAGGACTCGATGTATAAATTAATTTTTACACATGCCTTTTCCCACCCCATTTCCGTCCCAATGATCTCCTCTACCATCGTGAGAGCGATTGGAAGGGGTCAGGTCCACCACACTGGCCTAGTGTGGCTAGGCGGAATTTAAGCTATATTATTAAGGTTTCCTCACGATGTTTTCCTTCACCGTGGTGATTGATTACCATTACTCGCGCCTTGTGTATTCCTAATGAGATCTTCTTTTGCCACATTGATACGAGTGCCGCTAAATTTGTAAATCTGTGTTGTTTATTTACAATACGTAACGGAATCAACATATGGTGATGAAATGTGTATTGAGTTTTTTAGAGGATACACATGCATTCAAGTACTAATAATCACTTAGTGCTAATAAATAAATAGATCTTCTGGAAACTAACCATATGTGGGAATTCTCCCGGAGCGACAGCCCTTCCTCCTACTACAAATGGTACCGATTCGTAATATCCAGTTTTATTCCTCTTCGTTTCAATTTCACCTGTAATATTGTGTAATGATGAAAATTTGTACGCTTATTTCAATTCCATTGTGGAATTGGAATGTAAATAATATACAGAGTATATCATGACTGATATAGAAAACGAAGCTAGGTGGTAGTTTTACTGACTTCAGACTTCTTGCAACTAAAATTTTTGCAAATATGGCGACGGTTTTTTTTAGAGTACATCCCGCTATAGCATCCATTACTGGCTGGTTTTATTACTTACAAACTTTTTTGTTCAATTTTATTTCTCCGTTCCTTCTGATGTTCCACACGTAATCCGTGCACTCTGAAATGATAAGTTCCATTTACTTATTCGACAACTATATATAGTATTAAAGTTAATATATAATTCCAGTAATAAAAATGTTTTCCATCATTACAATAAGAACGTTATAAATGGATGTGGATCATTCACATATTATTTTCAGTGCAGGGATCGAACCCGCAGCTCCAGGTTTCACAGCCGGCGTCTAACTAACTGCGCCATGGACGCTGTTTCTGTGTATTTATGTTTTCATCAAACATGGTCTGAAGCTAGAAAATGCTTTCTGTCATAAATAAATAAATAAATAAATAACACCCAACAGTCACATACATAGTCCTGACCCCACATTAAGATCGAGTCTTGTGTCGTGGGTATCAGGAACTACGAGAGACTTTTCGGTCTCACAAACACCCAGACCCGGAAGAAATATTTGTGGGCCGCACAAACATTTCTCTCGGTGCGGGGATCGAACCCGCGGCCTCTCGTTTCACAGGCAGCGTCTAACCGCCTGCGCCACGGTGGTGTCATGTGTTCGTTTTCATACGGTCGCGATGGACATCTGGATCTTCTGAGAGTTTGTTGGTATCAATAAGATTAATTCTGCAAGTTTTTTATCTCCATCTATTTTGGTTTTTGAATCAATTGAAAAAACACAATCAACTAAGTTTGTTTTGTCCGGTAGTTTGGCCTATGAAAGTTGGCTCAGTCCTTGAAAAGTGCAAATCTCCTTCAGCCATAATAGATATTAGGTGACCATCGTGCTTAGAGATCTTGAGATTTGATCATAGCACCGATTGAAAAATTTTGAATGTGTGTACATTGAGATAATATGCTAGAGGGGACACTGCAAACAAAATGTTTGTAGCAAAATGAAGAGTGGTGCGGTACCGCTCCTTCTATTTCTGTCTCTGTCACGCCTACGAAGTAACATTATCTTCGCTCTCGCTTCACTGTGTACCCGCGTGCACGCATAATACGTCGATGTCCGCTCTAGTATAATACCTCAATTTGCACTAATATTGACATCGGGTTTGGGTGTGAGACTATAAAATCTTTCGTAGTTTCTGATAAACTATAATTTTACAAACAACTTGCTAAATGTTGCATAAACAGATTGCAAACAATAAAAGATATAAAAAAAAAGTTTCTGATACCCACAACACAAGGCTTGTTATAACTAATATATATCTATATTCTATAGCGGGCCATCCGCATTGTGAATGATGCAGACGTTACGAGCAACTTAGAGTCGCTAGAACTCCGGAGAGATGTCGCCTCTCTAAGCTTGTTCTACCGCCTGTATCACGGTGAGTGCTCTGAAGAATTGTTCAACTTGCTCCCCTCCTCTCCATTCCTAACCAGAACCACGCGTGCTGGCTTGCGAAGCCATAGCTTGACGGTCCACACCATCCCGGCGCGAACCAAACGGTTCTCAAATTCGTTTTTGTGCCGCACCGTCAGGCTGTGGAATTGCTTGCCGGCGCACGTGTTCCCTCCTTCCTACAATCCTGGGTCCATTCGGCGTGGTGTGAAGAGGCACCTTAGCAGGCCGGCATAATTGTTTCCATTGGCATGGGACTGCCGTCCGATGCCAATGGATACTCTGTCTGGGCGGCATTGGCACTTTCCATCAGGTGCAATGCCGCCACTATGACAGGCCATTGTAAAAAAAAATAAAAAAAATATTTGTGTGGGATTGAGAACTATGTTTGTGACTGTTGTGTATCTATTGGTTATTATTACTTACTTGCTTCACTTATCCGTATTCCAGTTATTCGAAAGTCCGGTTTATCCGGTAAGTTCGGATTGCAGGGATTCGATTTATCGATGACTATTGGTGAAGTTAGATATTCAATAATTGTTTGGTTACTGAAGTACTCCTCAGCTAATGATGGGATGCTTAAGTCATCATAACTGGATGGTGAGGTTTCATTGTCCAACGGCCATGGATTGTCGGATTGAGTCTGATGTGAGGTATATCCATATCTTTTTTCTCTCTGTTATTAAATAATATACAGAGTTAGTCATAACGGGTTTTAAAGCTATAAGAGGTATGCTGCACTCGGTATAATGAATAATTCGCAATTCGCATTTGATTCCTTTTGCTACTTTTCATGAGCGGTTGTATCGCTTACCATCAGGCGAACGGCACGCTAGTCGCTTCATTCGTATCAAAAAAAAAATAGTATTCATAGCAATATTGCCGCCAGGCTGTGTGAGCGTGCTGCACGGAGAGTCAGTGCGATGTTAAGTCAAACTTGGAGGAACTCAAAATACACGTGCGCAACTAAAACGATAGTTTGCGTCAAATTTCACCGGCCTGGTGTTGCCGACGGCTTAAACCTGTCGAAAGTGCCACCGGCAAGGTATAAGAAGCATTACCGTCAAATGATGGAATTACTTATATTGTTTTTTGCTAGTACTTCAAAATCTGGTAAATTCAGTATCAGCCCATATGCTTCTCAGTGCTGGGCACGGGCTTTCTCTACAATCAAGAGTGCGGTTGAGGGTGGTTAGGCCATATAGACCACCATGCTGGCCTAATGTGGGTTGGCGGAGTGAAATTATATAATTTTAATTATTTGACAACAAAATTTGACAGCTGGAACACAAGAGTGCGTTTACACTGCTGTTTGGCGGTAGAAATAGTCATTGCGGACTACCGCAATTATGTGAGAGACCTACCACCATTAAAGTGGTTTGATGGTTTTCATACAATGCTGTGTTTGTACTGAAGAGATGTGCGTTTCGATTAAGAGACTAAAGTTCAAATCGAGCTTTGACCCTATGCATTATAATATAATAATAATGTTTTAAATAATATGTTGCTTCATACTGGCTCTCTTTAAGATTCAGAAAGTAAAATAAATACTAGGATTTTCCTTATTAAGACGAGTTGTTCACGATTATTTACATACTTGTATACTGAATGTTAAATAACTACGATTCCATGATTGAATACAAAATTAGGCATATGTGCCATGGGGTAATAACAATAGCTAGTCCGACATAAAACACGGCTTATTATGAATAAATTGCTTTTAAAGAAAAAATATTGGGTACTTACAATATTTTTTGTTGAATTTTCATCATATGCATTTTCCCCGATAGCTCGTGGAACTGTAATAAAAAAATGCAATGTTATTGTATTATGTCGGCCCATAATCGCCCCATTCTGAGCATGAGACTATTTTAAAAGCAAAACTTCGATTAGCCTTAAATCATAGTCGGGTCCATATCAGATCGCTTGCCCCGTGCGGGTTGGTGAAATTCATGAACCTTAGAAAGTGTTGCTTAGATATCTATAGTTACCTCACCTGTATTTGAAATAAAACTATTATTTACGGATTTTATCGCGCATTTGGTTTAGATTTTAAATTTTTCAACTTCACGATGTGGTCGCGAAACTACGAAAAAAAGTTAAAAAATGTAAAAATGAAATCAAATCCGCGATAAAATTCGTAAATAACAGTTTTATTTCAATGTATAACGTTCGCGTTAATCTAACTCCCGTTAACTACTGTCTTCTTTCACCGAAGTTTAAAAATATATTAAAATGAAAAGCAAATGTAATACTCACTCGTGCAACATAAAACCACAATAATAAAGCACCACATTACACACGTTGTAAAGTAATACTAAGGAATATGATCTCAGTCGTTCTCGCGTCGAGAAATCACGGACAGGTACTGCTTAAAATCCGGTTATTACTCGTAATTTATTATTAACTTATATTTTTTGGATTCTTTAGTTAATTTACTCTTGTTGCATGTCAAGCCCTATTTATCAATCCAACATTCCTGTTCATCCAAAGGTTGTCAGGAAGAATAGGCCTCCCCAAAGGATATTCACATCGACCTGTTGGAAGCGGTTTGAAAAACAAAATCAAAATGGATGGATTTGGTCTTTGATGTCTATTCACATCGATTTCTTGCAACTTTAGCCCAAATGATAGCACTATAAAGATTATAAATAATAAAATAAGTATAACTAGCAGCCTCTCACTGTTGGGCTCATTAGGAGTCTAGGAGGAAATAATATGCAATTTTAGTTCTCATGTAAATCGGATTCGTGACTCATTTACGTCATTTTAGATATTCCTTAGTTTCGGACTGGGTCATGCACGTCCATTTGAAAAACATACCAATAACCTACATAGTAACAGGCTATATGAACATCTTTCAGTTTTTATTCAATTATTTTATGTAACAGTTTAACAAAAGGTTTCTTTTTATTGCAGTGAATGGCGAGACGAGCATGCCGTTCGCCTGATGGTAAGCGATGCGACCGATCAGGAACGGTAGCAAAACCAAAACCAAATAACACCTTGAATTACAAAGCAATGCTTGGCATTCCACTGCGCTCGCCATCCTGGGACATAAGATGTTAAGTCTCAATATGTCCAGTAATTACTTTGGCTACAATGTCCTTCAATCCGAAACACAACAGTGCATTTAAACAACAAGATATTGCGATGGTACCCACCCAGGCAGCCTCTCACATATGAGAGACCTACCACCAGTAAGGTATCTATTATATTTAATAAGTATATAATAATTAGGGCCAAACAATGCTTTCGACCCAATCAGTGAAGCTGGACACTTTAGTGTAGACTCCAGGCAAGTTGCGGCGAGCGCAGCCGATCCCGAATGACGTCACTCCTATTACGTAGTAAAGTTTGTATTGTGTCACTAGATTCCCTAAATTTACTCGTATTTGTAGTGGCCCTCCGGAATCACCCTGAAAAAAAATCTTAATTATATTATCGTTCTTTCTCTTTTCATACCCGTATAATCTTAACATTCCTGTTAAAACAGTATGTCATTAGTACCATACAGACTCACGCAATTTAATTTTCAGATGCAATAAGGGTTGGGCAATAGCAATACATTATAGTATTACAGTACTTCGTACTTGATATAGATCGTTCTTCTTTTACGCTGGATTTACATGTTTTATGAGTCTTTTCAAACTGGCATGACAGAGCGGCGCTCTCATCTCCATAATGAAAAAGTAATTATGATAATGAAATAATGAATCTACATTTCCCTCCAAACGTCCATAAAGGCATATTACCTGGCAGGCATCTACTCCTCCAGCTAACTTTCCAGCACATAATTGATGATCTTTCAGTCCAGACCAGTGTCTAGTATGTTTTCTTGCTAGTAGAGTATCACATTTCTCGCTCTCTATGATATCCACATCCGCCGCCTGGAGAACAGTCGATATATCAAAACTGCCTGAAACAGAAAAGCATAAACAGCTAGATTTAATTGATACAAGAAAGAAATTAAGAAGTACAAATTTTTAAGACCAGTAATTTTCTAGTTCCTTTTGGAATGAAATAGACAAAAGTCAGGTACGTGTTGGTATTATTAGATAAAAAACGTATAAACTTGTAGATCTTATCTACTATTCATTGATGTTGCTCTTTTCTTTCTATCCAGCTCTATCCTGGCGCGTATCTAGGTCGATTTTCCTGCTCTATCTTAGTCTTTTAATCAGTACTTTTAGCATCCTTGACTATAAAACCATTGGCTCCCATAACTTCCAAGTTCCATCACTTCTTTAACCATCATTATACTGAACTATCTCACCTTCTTTTAGAACGCCCCATCCAGTCACCATTGCATTATAGCCCAAATCACTCGTGTCTGGTTTGGTCCAGAGGCAAGCGGGCTGAACCTTCTGCGAGAAGCCCACTTCACTGTTCAGCTCCATGAGTGCTATGTCGTAGTATTTCTTCGGAGCTTTGTAGTTTGGATGTACGATGATCCTCGCGATTCCACATCGAATTTTATGATATCCTTATCTAGTGTCTGAAAATTATTTTTGAATTAGTTTCAAGGTGAAACTCCATTGTAGAAGATGATAGTCCAGGTATGAAGATTATGCGGGAACCGTAACTAATGGGTGTCACGTTTATTACTTAAACCAATCCAAAATTTCGTTGGTATTTTGCCGAATGGTGTTATTTATAATTTTACTATAAATAACACTTTTGTTGTTAAATATCTACCCAAAACTTTAAATGATTTTGCTTATAATCTTTGTATTATTCATTATATTTTAAAATACAAATATCTCGCACAGAGATTACCGACCATCCTTTATTACAGCCGGTCCATATGATTTAGAATATAATAGGGAAAGTAAACTTGCTCACCACTAAATTCAACCTGCCCTTGTACTCACCGCTAAGTTATATCTACATGGCTGACC
Organism: Hyles vespertilio; assembly: GCA_009982885.2. Lineage (NCBI taxonomy): Eukaryota > Metazoa > Arthropoda > Insecta > Lepidoptera > Sphingidae > Hyles > Hyles vespertilio. The sequence continues at coordinate 3,363,299 of CM042824.1, forward strand.
CTGACGATCTTCGGGATGGGATCAGCGATGTCGGTGCTGCGAGCGGACGCTCTGGTGCAGTGAGCCGCAGTCAGCACGAACTTGGGGCTGATGAGAGAACTGCCGCACCGGAATAACCACTCACCGGTTGTATCCCTTCCAACCAATGGCACCCTAGAAGCCATATCATTTTCATTCGATTCATAATATCTACAAAGCAGATAAGGACTTTCGTTTCTTACTTTATTCCTTACATATCAGAAAAAGTTTTTACGGTTTCTGCAATTTAAAGACAATTGCTACGACCCCGCCTATGACATAAGGTGCCGCAGACATCATATTTTACCTTTATATAAACGTAGGAACATTGCACATTGTCCTTCTAAGTAAAATAGCTCAGAATGAAATAGACTCCTCATATCTTCTCTCAAAAATACTCTTAAAAGTACCGCTTAGGACAATTAGATCGCCCGCAATTTTAGCTTTACCACATATGACTTCAATCTATGGACAGAACTCATTTTTGTAAGAGTGGCAAAGAAATTTAACGAATTAATTAACATTTCCTGGGATCTGGACTTATTTCATTCTAAGCCTTGTATGCTAAAAAATAAGTTAGTGAAATATTGGTTTAATGGTTCTCTAACTGACGGTAATGATTAGCAACTTATTTATACCCCTGTAATCTAGATGTATAAATGTAGTTTGATGTAATGGTTTTTTATTTAGTTGTAATGTTATTCATTGTTAACTATTTTATTAACTGTTGATTGTTTTTCTTTAATATTTTTACATAAATAAGCAAGCCTTATATTAGTTACATACTTGCGAAAACATGTTATGTGTTAATAGCCTATTCCTAGTTAATAAGTCTTATTGTAATATTACTATTAACGCTTTGTTTTCCGAATAAAAATAAATAAATAAATAAATATTCTTAACGTGAACTGCTTTTACAATTTCTCGATTACCATAACATTTGGTTTTCTAGAGTGGAGGCCACGTACAGGCAAGCGAAATGTCGGACGCCCGCCACCAAGGTGGAGGGACTACCTGTCTAAAGTTGCAGGAAGTCGCTGGATGCAGGCCGCTTCCAACACGTCAATGTGGAGATCCTTGGGGGAGGCCTATGTTCAGCTGTGGAATTCCTGTGACTGAGATAATGATGATGATAACATTAGGGACATGACGACCTCGAAGGCATGAGGCATTCACTTGTCGGTGGACATAATAATCAAGTCTGGTAGAAACTGAGTACTTTGAAACTGAAGCCAAAACTATGATGAATTGTGTACACATAATAAAATTCATTTTAGCATTAACACAGGGGAGATCTTCACTTACATACAGTGTAAAAATATTGAGTGCTGTTTGTACAGTAAATATGTAAAATAATATTCAAGAAACTAACCATATGTGGGGAATTCTCCTGGAGTGGCAGCTCTTCCTCCTTCAATATATGGTACCTTTTCATAGTATCCAGTTTTATTCCTTTTAGTTTCAATTTCACCTAGAATATTTTATGTTGATGAAAGTAGTCAGTCATACATATACATAGTTCTGACCCCAAAATAAGATAAAAGTCTTTTGTTGGTGTCAAATATTAATAAAGACTTTTCTGTCGTACAAACAGACGCGAAACAAGTACTAGTAAATCGCATAATACTCGTAATTTTCCTCGTCGCAGCGATGAGATCGAATTCCTGGCCTCTTGTTTCACAGCTGAAATTCAATCCAATGCCTGACAAAGGCTGTTATATGAATACTAATATAGAACCACACACTAGAGGGGCTCTCAAATGTGAGAATAACTACTGCACATATTGAAACTTCTTATATTTCTGGATGGCGAGCGGAATGGAATGCCAGCATTGTTTTGCTACTGTTCATGAGCGCACGTATCACTTTTCACGTATCGCATTCATTGTAATAATAAAAAAAAAAGTATAACAAATAATGTATTGTAATTAACTTGTTATTTATTTAATACTACCTCAATAAAGCTGTGTTATGATGCAAATTGCGCCATTTTAAAAACCTTGACCTGGACGAATATATGCGGCCCTTAGACGTTAACAAGTTATTTTGTGCAGGTCTTGCACCCACAACCTTTAATGATGAATGCTAATATAAATTTGTATCTGCTGTTGGTTATTTTGTAACATTTACTTTGGTAACCTCAGTATGAATTATATAGTGTCAATTAATAAATAAACTATCAAAATGGCGATAAGGTTTTAATCCGTAGACAGATAATATTTCTGTCTACGTTTTAATAATCATTTTATAACTTAATTTTAATCGGACTATGTAGATAATTTCTGCATTTATGAAGGTTTTATTTATTTATATACACACTTTTCTTAAGTCCACGAAAACAGTAATAGACATATTTATGAATAAGGATTGAATTTCGAACGCTGGCTGATCCCTAGTTCCTTGATTAAGCAATAGTGTTATTTTACATAATAGGTACTCACAAGCATGTTTGTTAACTTCAATTTCTCTGTGCCTTTTTATGTTCCAAATGTGGTCCATGCATTCTGAAACAATTGGTTCGGTTATTGTATTATTAATTGCAAATTGTTTACTATTATCGTAATACAAAATTAATTTTACTAAGCTTTCCGGATAAAACTTCATTTTTATCATGATGATGATAGCAAACTCTTTTCTGTGAGAATGGCGAGACAATCCATTTGCCCGATGGTATGCTCTACGAACGTTCTTAGACAGTACTAAAACAAAAAATACCGTGAATCCCTATGCAATGCTTGGCTTTCCACTGCGCTCGCCATCCCAAGACACAATATGTTAAGTCTAAATATTTCCAGTAGTTATTCTGGCTACAATGTCCTTCAAACCGGAAAATAACAGTGACTATTATAATATTTTTTTGTTTTCTAAGTGTGAGTCCACGCTAGAAATACCTCTATCTCATGGGGTCATATCCATAAATTATAATAATATAATAATAATTAGCCTTTATTGTGCTTTGACCGTTTATCCATAAATTAACATGCACTAATACGCAGGCATGTAATACAACCTGTCCAAGCAAACATTCTAAAAATATATTTTTTTTAAACTGACACGATACAAGATCCTTATAAAGTAACCACTGGATACTTTACCAAGGTAAGTGATAGCACTTACCTAATGGTCGAATACAAATTTGTCAGTCTATTCGAAAGTGAATAATGAAGGACATTGTAGCACAGTGGTTCGTGACTTTTTAGTCATCAGGGATAATTTGAAAAAAAAGTTGTTCTAGCCATTGACAACCCAGTTGGTTGAATTAAAATGAATAATACGATTTGCTATCTATCCATAAAGGAAACATTTACTGGTGGTAGCCGGTAGGTCTCTCATATGTGAGAGGCCATCTGGGTGGGTACTGTTATGCGGAAAATCGACTTTGGGTTTTTAAAAAAAAAATATAATAAAAGAAACACAATTTTATGAACTCAGAAATAGTAAAATATAATTAATTAACACAGTTTTGTAAAACATGAATTTGAAAATAGTAAAGGAAATAGAAACAAAACACGAACACGAAAAATGGTAGCGTCACAGGAATGACTGCGCGAGACTAACTGGAGCAGCCCGGGCTCGACTTATACCGGGTATCTCAAGACTGCTACCGAAAACGAAGCCGGGTGGTAGTTTTAGTGGCTACAAACACAATGCAATTAAAAATTTCGCATAGAAACGCGACAATTAATTTTTATGATTTTTTAAATATCGTCATTTTTGGGTGGTAAATCCATAGTTTTTGCTAAAATAATAATTTAAACTCTTTTATACCCTAGAGTATTTATAAATAAAAGGGTATACACTATTATTTTAGGAAAAAATGTATTACCACCCAAATATAGGCCATAGGAAAAAAATAACAAAAAAAAATTGTCGCTTTTTTTTGCAACTTTTTCTGTTGCATTGTGTCTGAAGTCGCTTAGACTACCACCCGGCTTCGTTTTCGGTAGCAGTCTTGATATACCCTGTATATATTCTTAAAATGATGACTGTAAGATTATAGGCAATTCTAAGTACATGTGAGGGATGTAACAGCCCCTGGGAGAAGAGTGAACTTCGGGGTTGCAACTCCGAAGTTCACAATGGTTTTCGTCTTTACTCTAGGACATCCTCAGTCTAGGAGGAGGTATGGTAGGAGATGGGTCTTCTATGTCTTCTAATTCCTACTTCAGGGTCGGGGGATTTGGTCGGGATTTGGTAAGGAAAGTTCCTCTGGGGATGCTACCATTTTTCCTGCAATATATAATTAATTTGTACAAGATATAGCAACTTATTAGAACTACTATACATATAGTGATTATTGGATAGTGTGCCCCGTACTCTATTATATGTGGTTTTTCTATTATGTTATCTAGTGATAGTAAATGAGCTTGAACTTCGGGATTAGAATTAAAGTTATCTAAATCAACGTTTCTGAGATGAGTTGGGGACACACTACGCGACATTTTAATAATATTATCTAAGGTATAAAATGAGTCATTGATTAAACTATAGTTGGATTGTTTTAAAGGTAAGCTTACATTATATACAGAGCCTTTTGGAACGAGGACTGCGCTTTTGCAATATCCGGTACACAAATTGGGCATTACGAGTATGCCAGCGCCTGTTATAGACACTTCATATGGCTCTTTGTTAATGCAATCTATTATTAAATTACTTTGTTGCGATTGAACATATAACCATTTATTAAATTTTAAAGGGTGCCAAATGTCTACAGAGCCAGAAATGAATTTGAGATGACATTGGGAAGGCAAATAATTAAGAGTTTTAGTAATGATTTCGGTTTCGCAACTTGTATTAGCGCTAATAGAGTATATATTAATAATATTACATACGTAGTGAATTTCATTGTAAACTTGGCATCCATCTAATGAGTTTATCGTACAGTACTGAGTTTTGTCGTTGGTCACTGCAATATATTTTGTGCTAGGAATGAGTAGCCCAAATATTTCTGTTTTATTATGTGGGACTAGTAGAGGCAAGCTGTGATATAAATTATATTCCTTAGGGAATACTAGCGGAATCTGTACAATAAAAACGATCTTATTTAACGTATGAAAACATTTTAAATTGATCAAAGATAACAAATTATGAATTTCACTTAAATCTAAGCTTAGCGGTAGATCTAAATTATTTGGTATATTACTATAATGATCAACAAGTTCTCGGTACAGTTGCGTCGGCGATAAGACAGCTGGGCTTAACATGTTTTTGTTACAGAATATGATAGCGTTGCTTAAATCTTCTTATTGAAATGAGAGTGTTAAGACAGTGGTTTCCAAACTGTTGAGAATTAAATTTAAATTTGAATGAATTTGATTATGTGAATTTTCTAACGAAATGTTTACCATTAATACCAAAAACTTGTCAATCGCATCAGTCAGAATAGCTTCGTTAGTTTTTAGTTGTTGTATTGATTTGTTATAGGTAGAAAGTGATGAAGTAGTTATTAATATATTTTCTTTAACTAATGAGGCTATTTTCTTCTGATCGTCTTGCAACATAGAGATAGCATTATTGTATCTTATTGCGTCATCTTCGTCTAAAGTGCCAAAAATAGTTTTTAAAATAGAACCTCCAGCCCCAATCCAGGCTGACCTACGTTGTTTATTAGAAATAAGGTGTTCAATGGATTTATACGAATCTAGGATATCACGATATCGAATTGATAGAGGTTCTACAGTACTGAGACAGTAGTCGTGGTTTGCAATATAATCAAGTGAGCAAAAATGTTTAACCTTTTGAATTACAGAGTCGACATTCTCTATATGAGCTGGAAAATGAGAAATATCTTGCGGGATTAATAAATCTAAGTGACCACTCTGAATTTTCATCTTTCCTTCATAGTCAAAGAAAATACCTGATCTTGTGGTGATAGGATGTATATACTGGTGCGCTTGTACAGTGACGCTGAAATAAAATATTAACTAAGGTAAGTATAGAGAAGGTAAGTATTCGTAATATTATATTCTTAATGAAATAGGATTTCTAAACTTAGACTAAGATTTTTTTTTTCAGGTTTGTCGTGGCATGAGAACAGAGACCATATGGGCTGGTTTTATTTCATCATAATGATGCCTAACATGTCGTCGATTGATCAAGAGTGACAATGTGTTGTTACCATGTATACGGACAATGCGATATGGACCTTTCCAAAGGGATGATAGCGACTTTCCTTGACGCACATGATTCTTCAAAAAGACGTTATCGCCCGTTTTGTACGAAATGGGCCTAGTACGTTGCTCATAGTAATTTTTTGATCTTTCTTTAGACGCGGTGATATTTTGAATAGCTCTATTCCGTGAATGTTGTAAGCGGTGTTGGAGCATTTTTAAATACTCCGGATATGTGGTATCAGGTGCTGAATTAAAAACGGAGTCAGGAATAAAGGGTTTATGACCGAAAAGGAGTTCGTATGGAGTAAAGTTAGTTGTAGAATGGACATTGGTGTTATATGTCATTATGGCGGTGTATACATATCTAGGCCGGTTGGTGTGATTGGGATCAACAAATGATTTTAAGTATTCTTTGAGAGTGGAATGGCTCCTTTCGAATGCGCCCTGAGTTTGTGGATGGTATGGTGTACACCAGAGCTGTTTAATTTTGAGGAAGCTACAAGTCTGTTTGAAAAGGTCTGAGGTAAAGTTTGACCCTTGATCTGTTAGTATTGACTTCGGGATGCCAAAGAGACTAATAAAATGAACGACAGTCTGTGCTTTCTTCTGCCGTTATATTGCGCATAGGGTACGCGACTGAGAATTTGGTAAGATCATCTTGCATGGTAAGAATATATTTGAGTTTGGCACTGCCGGATTCAGGAAGAGGGCCAACCACGTCAAGCGCTACACGCTGAAAGGGACTCGTAGATGTTGTGGTAATTTGCATTGGTGCACGATTTGTTTGTCTAAGAGCTTTATTCAGTTGGCAAGAGGAACAATGTTTAACGCAATCTTCAATTTCCGAACGCATTTCTTTCCAGTAATATTTCTCTTGGATCCTTTTAAGCATTCTATTTGAGCCTATATGACCGGTGATAGGAATATCGTGATTTTCTTTGAGTATTTTCTTTATTTCCGTTGGAGTAGGATAAATAATATTGTTGCGATAAATGTTAATGATTATGTTAGTATTATGGAAAAGATAAGTAAGTATATTAAATATTTTAACATATGATTGTTTCTCGAAGGGATTTCTAAAGTCGGAAATTGCGATTTCTCTTACAGTTGGGTCAGAGGATAGTTCGGTTCTTACGGTTTTTAAGGTGTCGTAGATTTCTTTATAAGAACTTTCATCGAAATAATGAACCTTAAAGAATAAAAAGTAGTAATCTTTATTATCATGAGAAAATTTAGAAAAGGAATACAGAGTCCGTTCAGAATTTATTAAGATTTCCGGGTTTTGAAAATTTCTTAGAAGTTCCTGTACATACGGATTAGATTCGTCCAAATCGATTGATGAAGGAACTAGAATAATTTTGCATTTTGATTTAATAAGATTTTCATTATGTTCAATAAGCGTAGTATCATAGTTGCCCTTTTTGACTGCGAATTCTTTTAGGAAATTGGAATAGTCTTCATCGTTGTATGATAGCGTTTGAGACTTCGAAGCGGACAGTTCCCTGTTAGGTATAGGCTGGATGTTTGGCACGTCTGAGTTTTCAAATTGGGAAATAGAGGGATTTATGTCCTCAAGGGGGATTTGTCGGAACTCTGGAGTTGGAATTTGTACAAGATCTGCGTCAGGAATATCTGCAAGTTCTTCAATACTAGGGTTTTCAGCACCGATGTCAAGATTAATCTCATTAGAATTTAAGTTAGTATCAACCTCATCTAGGCTAAATGATGGAGGAGATACATCTAGATCTAGATAGCATCCTCCTTATTAATTTGAATTTGGTGGAAACCAGAAGCGAGATCGAGTGTAGAAAAATATTTACTGTTACCTAACTGATCGAGGATTTCCGAGATTTGCGGTATAGGATAAGTATCACCCACCGTGATATCATTGAGTTTTCTGTAATCTACGACAATCCTCCATTTTTGTTGCCCAGAGGCATCGCGTTTTTTGGGGACAATCCAGATCGGGGATGACCAAGGGGATGTAGAAGGCTCAATTATGCCTTGGTCTAGCATTTCTCCGATTTGTCTTTTGACTTCGGCCTTATGTATTTCAGGGAATCGGTAAGACTTGGTATGAATTGGATTGTCGCAAGTAGTCTTAATCTCATGTTTAATGGCCTCTGTGCACGAGAGTCTTTCACCCTGTAGGTGGAATATATCAGAATAGTCTGAGCAAATTTGGAGTAGAGATTGGGTCTCCTCGGCATTTAAATGTGATATACGGACTTGATCAAGGACATCTTTTGTCCTTTGTATAGTATCACTTTTGGAATGGGAATTGAATACGTCTGGGGTGGTAAGGTAAGATGCGTCGATCGGAGTTAGAGTAAGGTTAAGGTTTGAAGTGAGAGAGATCGGGGACTCGGAAACATTAGCTACAGTCAAGTTGATCCTATTATTTCGTTTTACTTCAACAAGGCAGTTTGCTATCAATAGGCTTTCGGAAGGGCTCTGATCTAGGATAAGGCCCGTCTTCACGTTAGGGTTGGATACAGAGCATTCGATGACGGTCTCGGTTCGGGGTGGTATTATATAGGTAGGCTCGCAGAAGTGTAATTTAATTTTTTGATTTTTAAAGTAAAGTGAATCGGTGCTATAGTCAACAGAGCAACCAAAGGATTTGAGGAAATCATTGCCAATTATACCGTCATAGGGCAGACTAATGTTGTTTATTACGTGAAATCTGTGTTGCATTGGTTTGTGTGAGGAATGTAGAGGAGTGAATTTTAACAATAAATGGCCAGAGGTTTCCGTTGTTTCCTCCCCGGGATCGATGCCTTTTATTATAATTGATTCTTTTGTTAGAGTGACTTTGTTGTGAATGCTATCTAATTTGAGTAGACTGACGGATGCTCCAGAGTCTACTAGTAAGGATAAAGGTATATCAGAAACGGAGGTTTGGACAAGAATGTGAGGCAACATGAGTTTGTTGTGATTGCAGGAAACTTCGTAGATCTTCTGAGGATCTCTGGGTATAGAAGCCTTATTGGATTCAGTGGATATATTGGAAACTGTGGACACAATTGGTATATGGGATGTAGGGGATACAGCGGATACAGTGGATACAGTGGATACAGCGGATACAGTGGATGCAGCTGTGGTGGTGTACATGTCTATATGTGTAAGTGTATCGTAAGTTAGTGAATAAACGATTTACAACGGAGTCTGACGTGTCATTGCGCTACCTGTATTACACTCTCATTATCCAAACATCACATGGCGACCCTGCCAGGGCATGGCGGCGCGCGGAACAGCCATGCGCTTGAGTGAAGTGTGCGAGTTCGACATTACTATACAAGGAATATTAAAGACGTATAGAATAATCGTTGAAAGAGGAGCAAAAAGCAAAATGTGTCGAGCTACGATAGAAAAGGAAGAAATCCTGCAAAACGCTGCCGCAGGAAATGACGCCGTAATCAAAAATATCGCACTGCGTATGGACTCGATACATATTATGGTTATTGCAACCATTGTAATTATCTCCATAATAGTCGTGTTTTTCGTTTGGAAGCAATATGTAAAATGCCAAAAAAACATGACGCGGAAAGAAATTCATCGCTACGCCCTACAGCGCATCCGGTCCTCGTTTAGCAGGAAAAGGAATGCAGACGCCGAAAATGAAGAATAAGTGAATGTGAAAGTGCAGGTGCAAGTGAAAGTGAAAGTGCTCTAATAACCCAAAAATAATCAAATTCCGACAAATAATTAGAACAATTAATGGAAAGACTCATAGCAATTTATGAAGAGTTAAAATACTTATTTGAGAACATTAGAAAATTAGGTCCTAAAAGAAGAAGTGAAAACATTGGTAAAAATAAAATTCTGGCTGCAATAGATTTATATAATGAGTATCAAATACTGATAGAAACCAAAACACTATGTTTGTCTACCTTAGAAGTAGCACCATTAATAAACGGAATTGAGAGTACATATATCAAAATAATTAAATATAAAACGGAAATAGATAAAGCTAAAACTGAAATAAAAAATACAACATATAAAATGGAAAAATTTAATTTTAAAACGGCTTGTAACTTAATTCCGTTTATGGATGGAAAAGAAGAAACAACAGAGAGAATTATAGAGGGTATAGAAATTTATGATAGTTGTATGAGTGAAGAAAATAAGAAATTACTGATTTCATTTGTTATAAAGACGCGTTTATCAAAGTCGGCTAAGCTTAAATTAAAAAATAATTATTTGACTGTATCTGACTTGGTCGATGATATCAAGAATCGTCTTTTGACAAGGAAATCGGCAAATTCTTTGTTAACACAAATGAATAACTTGTCACAAAATAACTTGAGTATTTCGGAATATGGTGGTAAATTAGAAGAGCTTTTCACAAATCTCACTATAGCGCAGGCAGGAAATGACCAAAATGCATATATTAGACCGCTATATTAGGCCCTATTAATGAAAAATTAGCAATTCAAAGATTTTCAGATGGATTGAGAAATCGTCGTCTAAGCACTATTATAGCGGCGCGCAATAATGGCGAACTTAAAGATGCAGTACGTGCTGCAGAAGATGAGGAGTCAGCTCGTCCCGATTCGTCAAGCGAGGGTGCAGTGTTCGCGTACTCACGTCGAGGTAAGTACTTTAAATATAGACAAGGTCATCAAGCATATTACCGTGGAAATCCCACATATAACCGAGGTAACAGGATTTCAAGATTTCAACATCAAATAGGCCCAGAACAGGCACAACGTGGCAATAACCAAGGTAGGTACAATCAACAGCGTACATATTCAAGGTCATTCAATAGGGGTTCCTCTAGAAGTAATATGAATTATAGGAGAGGTCGGCGGAACAACATGTATTTAGTGACAGAGCCTAAAGAAGAAATAGAAGTTAATCTAGGTGAGTTTTTTCGGACATCCTAGTTACATAATGACATGTGAAAGTCTTGATTATATTTATTTGTATTTTCGAAACAAACCTTTAAAATTTTTAGTTGACACTGGTGCATCTTTATCTATAATTAGGTCTGCTATAGTTAAAAATTATAGTAATATTTATAATGATAAAACAGTTATAAAAGGCACAGGTGGAAAAGTACAAACAAATAGCTTCGCATACATTCCATTGCAATCGGAGGACGGTGTAGAATTCCGTCACAAGTTATATCTATTTGACACCGTACCGTGCGATACCGATGGCATCATCGGGTTAGACTTTCTGAGAAATTATAATGCAAACATTGATCTACCTACTGACAGACTTACTTTGCAATTAAATAATGTAGAGTGTAGTATCGAAATACAGAAGCGGCACGAAAATACAAGTTTAGAAAATTATTTAATTATTCCAGGTAGAAGCGAATCTATACACTATATAAATATAAATAAAAACATTTACAAAGAATGCGTAGTATATACAAAGCAATTAGGTAAGAATATTTTTTTGGCAAGTAGTATTGTGCAGCCAAAAAGGGGTAAAATACCTGTTAAAATTTTAAATACAAGTGAAAAGTCTATAAAAATTGATAAAACTAATTTGATTAAAAATTTCGATTTAGATTATTTGGATAATTATAACATTTGTTCTTTTAATAAAACGCAAAATGGAGTAGAACGTGTAAAATCATTATTGTCAAAATTAAAGTTATCACATTTAAATTCTATTGACAGAAAACAAATTGAAATTATATGTGCAAAATATGCAGATATATTTTTCTTAGAAGGTGACAGACTAGGAACTGCAAACGTTGTAGAACAGTCCATAACAGTGAAACCTAATACAAAGCCAGTGTATGTCAAACCTTATCGTTTGCCACAGTCTTCCAAACCGGAGGTTAATAGACAAATTGAGAAAATGCTTAAAGATGATATTATAGAACCCGCTATTAGTGAATGGAATAGTCCAATACTTTTAGTTCCTAAAAAATCTGACGGAGATAAAAAATGGCGACTGGTCATAGATTACAGAAAAGTTAACGAATCAATTCAAGATGATAAATTCCCACTGCCTAATATAGTAGAAATATTAGATTCTCTTACAGGAAGTATTTGTTTTAGCCACTTAGATCTTCAACAAGGGTTTTATCAAGTGAATTTAAAACCCGAAACTAGAGATATTACTAGTTTTTCTTCAAGTGCTGGTCAATATCGCATGAAACGTCTCCCTATGGGACTTAAAATATCACCTAGCGCATTTTCAAGAGTAATGTCTATAGCTATGTCCGGTCTTACGTTTGAAAAATATTTTGTTTACTGTGATGATCTAATAGTGTTCGGAAGGTCAACAGAAATACATAACAAAAATCTTATGGATGTTTTCGAAAGATTAAGAAAAGTAAACCTTAAGCTTAATCCAGCAAAATGCGATTTTATGAAAACGCAACTTCTTTATTTAGGTCATGTGGTATCAGCTAAAGGTGTATTACCAGATCCCGAAAAGATTATCATGTTAAAAAATTACCCAGTGCCCACAAATTCAGATGAGGTGAGACGATTTGTAGCATTTGTAATTACTATAGAAAATTCATTCCCGCATTCGCAGAAATTACAATTCCACTGAATAAATTATGCAGAAAAAACGAAAACTTTATATGGACGCGTGAATGTCAAAACAGTTTTGAAAATCTAAAAGATAAATTAATTACCCCACCTATTTTAGAATACCCAGATTTTTCTGATAAAAACGAATTTATACTTCAAACAGACGCATCTGGAATAGCAATAGGTTCTGTTTTATGCAATAGTAATCTAAAGCCCGTAGCATATGCCAGCAGACCTTTAAATAAAGCCGTGTTAAACTATCCCATAATACAAAAAGAACTGTTAGCAATTGTGTGGAGTATAAAATATTTTAGACCATATCTGTTTGGCAGAAAGTTCACAATTATGACGGATCATAAGCCTCTAATATATCTTTTTGGCATGAAAAACCCGTCAACCCGACTTTTAAAATTTCGATTGTTGTTAGAGGAGTACAATTTCAATATTAAATATATAAAAGGTGTTGATAATGCAGTAGCCGATGCTTTGAGTAGAGTGACCATAAGTTCGGATGAATTAAAATCAATGAACGAAAAGATGACAGCTATGGTAATGACTAGAGCGCAACGCGCAAAGGTTGATTCACTATCCAAAGAACCACCGTGTAGTTCTCTTAATAAATGTGTAGAACCAAGGTTTGGCCAACCAAGGGTCGCACAGATATTAAGAAAACCAAGCGGAGCCGTAGAATTAAAATTTATAAAAGGAAAGGATCTAGCTAGGAAAAATATAATTTATGAAAAAGAATGTTTATCTTATGTTGAACAAGAATCTACTTTATTTATCAATCTCAATTATATGTCGCATTTTACGCGAGCCGAATTTGCGAATTTATTGAGCAATTGTTGTAAAGAGATTAATATCGAAGAGCTATGCATAGTAAAAGATAAAGGTAATATTAAGTTTATAAAAAAGTTAATAAACGAAATAAAGAATAGAAAAAAGTGGTCCGGACCACGGATACATATTCTTAAAGATATTAAAAGAGTCCTAGGAAATGATGAAAAGACATTCATCCTACACGACTATCATTTATTGCCTACGAGCGGACACGCAGGTGTCCGCCGCATGATAAATAATATCAAAGCCAAGTACTTTTGGCCAGGAATGGAGAATGACGTACGTAATTATGTTGCTAAGTGTCAGAAATGCCAGACAAACAAGTATTCAAGGAATATCGTTGAACCGATGACAATAACTTCGACTGCCACGAGTGCATTCGAAAAGTTATATTTAGATTTAGTTGGGCCCCTAGATAAGGATTTAGATGGTAATGTTTATATTTTAAGTCTACAGTGCGAACTAAGTAAATACGTCGAAGCATACCCGTTACAGCGAAAAGATACGGTAAGTGTAGCAAAATCTTTTGTGAATAACTTTGTTCTCAGGTATGGTTTGCCTACAACTATCGTCTCCGATCGAGGTACAGAATTTATGTCAGAAACTATGACAGAGGTATGTAAATTACTACAAATAGAAAAAGTAAATTCAACAGCATACCATCATCAAACAATAGGCGCGTTAGAAAACAGTCATAAACATTTAGCTGCATTTTTAAGAACTCAATGTGACGGATATCCTGAAACATGGAGTCAATGGTTGCAATTCTGGTGTTTTTCTTACAATACCACTGTCCATACGGAAACGAAATACTCTCCTTATGAATTAGTTTTTGGCAAGTCATGCAACTTGCCTACTAACCTGACTAATGATGTAATAGATCCACTTTATAATGCAGATAACTATGTTTTAGAACTTAAGTATAGGCTACAGTTAGCAAATAAAGAAGTTAGAAATAATTTAAATTTAGGAAAAATGAAAAGAAAAATTGTCTATGATAAAAAATGTAATACAGTTAATTATAAAAAAGGAGATTTAATTTTGGTAAAAAATATAACAGGAAAAAAGTTGGAAAAATTGTATGAAGGACCTTATGAAGTCATAAGCGAAAATGAACCTAATGTTACCATACTTAAAGGTGATAAGATCGACACTATTCATAAAAATAGAACAAAAAGATATGTTACCTAAAATTATCATTCTCTATAAGTTTCTAGTGATTAAGTATGTATAATATTCTTGAATTAAATTGAGATATGAACTATAAAAAAAAAAAAAGTTGATTCAATATGGTCTTAACCATTGTGTATCTTTTTTTATTATTAGATTGTAAGTTACATAATAAGTAAAAAAAAAATGTTATATTTCCTTTTTTTTTTTTCTTACCACCCCCGGGATGTGGTGGTGTACATGTCTATATGTGTAAGTGTATCGTAAGTTAGTGAATAAACGATTTACAACGGAGTCGGACGTGTCATTGCGCTACCTGTATTACACTCTCATTATCCAAACATCACACAGCGGATACAGTGGATACAGCGGATACAGGGGATACAGTGGATACAGTGGATACAGTGGATGCAGCGGATACAGCGGATACAGTGGATACAGCGGATACAGTGGATGCAGCGGATACAGCGGATACAGTGGATACAGCGGATACAGTGGATGCAGCGGATATAGCGGATACAGTGGATACAGCGGATACAGTGGATGCCGCGGATACAGTGGATACAGGGGATACGGCGGATACAGTGGAAATGGAAGATTTGTTGTCGATTTTAACGGGTTGGCGCCTCGTTCTATATTTGAACGAGGCGTGTTTTAGTTTTTTGTACCGTCAAAATCGTCAGAGGGTTCACGCGGAGCATCGTGACGGACAGGTATGTTATCCGAAGTTTGTACAAAATTAATAGCACGCGGTCTGAACGAGGGACCTGGTTGACTCGAATTAAAGTTTGAGAACCGCTGATTATTGTATTGTCTCTTACGGCAGTTCTCGATACTGTGGCCGATGTTTTTGCAGTATCTGCATGTTATTGTGTTCTGGGAATTATTGTTAGTGATCCGCGGTCTCTGATCGTATTTAAAATTGATTGATTGTTGGCGTATTGTATTTGAACGTTCATGCCGAATTGGTATATTAGGTATCTGGATGGGGGTGTAGCGTCTAACACTAGTTTGTAGAATTTTTTCTTCTGATAATGCAAAGTTAATAGCATCATTCAAGGTTTCGGGGTCACGGCATCTGACTATAGTTGACAATCTAGGGTTAAGGCCGACTATAAAAGTGTGTGTCGCCAGATCTTGCATAGCGGCGACGCGGCCCGCTAATTCACCCTTCTTTTTAGTGGGTATTGAAATATTAATTTCCATGAGTAATTTAGATAGGCATGACTCTACTTTTAGTGCAAACTGACTGACAGTATCTGTGTTACTTTGCTTGCATTCCTGAAGGTCGGATAGTAACGACGAATAATGTTTTTTATCGCCGAATTGAGATTTTAAGAATTCTTTGAGTTGGTCCCAAGATGAAAATTCTTTGAATGAGCATGCTACGTCTGCTTTGCCTTGTAATTGGCTTAATATGTATTTAAATAAGATAGGCCTTTGCACTTCTGACGCTATCTCGTAAGCATTATTGCAATTGTTGATAAACGAACTTAGAGTGTCCCTATTTCCATCATACGGTTTAATAAATTTGATTAGAGTGTTGAGTTCTATTTCAATGCTCATATTGAAATGTCGTGATTTTCTATGAGTGTCTGTTATAGGGCTCGGAGCGAGCTCAACCTTATCTGGGGTTGGACTCGATTCGTGGGCCTGAAATTCTCTGTGTTCAGTAGTTAATTCTATTTTGGGCACTTTAGGCATACTATGATTAGCTGAGAGTATATAGTCAGATTAAGGAAAATATGACCAAATTCGATATTAATTATTGTTATTAATATTTATTAAAAGCAACTGTTGTGTTGTGTTGTATGCAGTGACCAAGGACTTACATGTAAATTGTAATGTAGACTGCGTGAGTTATCAGCATTGTAGATGCACTTCCGGTCGCACAAGGCAGAGTCGATATAGGCAGGATCACAGCACGCACAAGGCAGAGTCGATATAGGCAGGATCACAGCACGCACAAGGCAGAGTCGATATGGGCAGGATCAAGCACGCACAAGAGAGAGTCGATATGGGCAGGATTACAGCACGCACAAGTATTTTCTGGAAACACCGTTGACTGTGCTTTGATAACAGCTTCTTTGGATACAGTGAGGGGTCGCTGGTAGACCGCAGCAGAGCTCGACGCCGATGAATGTAGGAGTAGCGCTTGTATGGTAAATCCACAGCAAATCCAACTGTGCACGGGATTCGAGTTTTTTCACTTCACGTCACTTCACAGCACTTCAGTCACTTCATTTCCACTGGACACATTGAGTTCGTGATCAGAAAATACTTGGAGACGTATTCCGAGATTTTTGTTCTTTCGAAAAAATCCTTTGCGCTGCCATCAAAAATGTTATGCGGAAAACCGACTTTGGGTTTTTAAAAAAAAAATATAATAAAAGAAACACAATTTTATGAACTCAGAAATAGTAAAATATAATTAATTAACACAGTTTTGTAAAACACGAATTTGAAAATAGTAAAGGAATAGAAACAAAACACCAACACGAAAAATGGTAGCGTCACAGGAATGACTGCGCGAGACTAACTGGAGCAGCCCGGGCTCGGGCTCATATATAATTCTTAAAATGATGACTGTAAGATTATAGGCAATTCTAAGTACATGTGAGGGATGTAACAGTACCACCGCAATGTCTATTTCTCCCGTCAAACAGCAGTTTAAATGCACTGTTGTGTTTCGGATTGAAGGACATTGTAGCCAGAGTAATTACTGGACATATTGAGACTTAACATCCTATGTCTCAGGATGGCGAGCGCAGTTGAATGCCAAGCATTGCTTTGTAATTCAAGGTGTTGTTTGGTTTTGCTACTGTTCATGAGCGGTCGCATCGCTTACCATCAGGCGAACGGCATGCTCGTCTCGCCATTCACTGCAATAAAAAATAAAAAAAAAACATGTAGCAGGAAGGCTCTGCGTACCACTTCAGATGGTTTCAGGGACTACTGGTTGAGGACCACTGTTGTAGCCAGAGCTACTACAGGACACATTGATACTTTAAATTTGTCTAGTGCAGTAGAAAGAAAAGCATTGCTTTGGAACTCACGATGTTAGGTTTTGCTACTGTCCATGAGTGATGGTATCGCTTACCATCAGGCGAATGGCGTACTTGTCTTGCCATGCAAAAAAAAAACGAACAGTCGTTTCGATAGTAACATCATTCCTGAAAGGCTTAAAGTAGGGTTGTGAGACCGGCACATAATATAACCGCCGTGGTGCCATAGTAACAATAGTTAATTTCACATTTCAACAAAAAAAAAAAACGGTTCGACGTTTGCAGAACCTGGCTCAGTCCTCGGAATGTGCTGGTTATGTCAAAGTCGTCTGTATCAGCCATATAAATCCCACTGTAGGACATGGGCGTCCTCTACAATCGAGAGTACGATGGAGATTGGTTAGGCCATAAAGTCTATCATGCTGGTCTAATGCGGGTTGGTGGACTTACATACCATAGAAATTCGTAAAAATAGCTATGGTATGCAAGTTTCCTCACGATGTTTTCCATCACCGTTTTAGTGCGTGGTGATTAACTATCAATACACCCATGACTCTGAAAAGTCAGAGGTGTGCCCTGGGATTCTAAGCTGCGACCACCGTGAATATTTTGGCAGCTGGTCCGTTTACCAACAGGCCCCCACGCACTTAAAACATACGCAGTTAAAGCAGAATGTGGATAACTTACTTGCTTCACTTAACCGTCTTCCAGGTATTAGAAAATCCGGTTTATCTGGTAAGTTTGGGTGGCAGGGATCCAATTCATCGACGGTTATATATGAAGTTAAATACTCATACGATGTTAGACTGGAGTTCTCAACCGTCGATGTTGAGGTTTGGTTGTCCAACGGTGGTGGATCATCATCATCATCTGATTGAGCTTTGTGGTCATCTTCACACCTCTTTTCTCTCTGTAATTACACATATTAATATGACTTTGATGTAGATAATATTAAAACTATAGTTGGTTGTTCAATAGATGATTGAAGTTTCTATTATGAAATTTAATTGAACCTGTTTTTGTTTTAAATATAGTCCTATTTATTTATTCCAATGAGTGGCGAGACGAGCATGCCGTCCGCCTGATAGTAAGCGATGCGACCGCTCATGAAGCTCAGATTCAGGAAGTTGTGCCCCATATAGTGATAGGCTCGCCCCGTATGACAGCTTGGAGTGTCCTGGTAGTTGGTACCACGTCTGCCTACCCCTTCTTGGAAAAAGGCGTGAATTTATGTATGTATGTAACTTGTTTCGTCGATGTTACAAGTGGCATATTATTATATTAATAAATATGAAGTGCTTAAGTTGTTGAACCCACATCGTAAAAGAGGAAGTAGTTAAAACGATGTTTGTTTTTTCTTTTGTACGATACAGGTTTTATAGCCTTAATGGAGGCTAAAAATCTTCGTTTGTGCATCATTGGAACATAAATTAAAAAATATACAAATTCAACATACAAAACTGGTATTTCGAGTTTAAATTGCTTGAAGCGTTTATTGATCTTACTAGCAAAAATATAAATAGAAATTTTGTGTTTTAGCTGTATAAAAGGGAAGATATTTTATATAACTACCTCAGTGGCGTGGTTGTACTACGATTACAAAACTGAAGTTTCCGGTTCGATTTCCGAGTATTTTGTGCTGTACTGCTTTAGAACAGTCTAACTTTTATGAATTCAAAGACAAAATGAATGTCTATTCATGTTAAAATATTTTGTTAGAATAAGAAGAAAGAAGAAGAAGGAGAGGAACAAAAAAATAACTATGATAGAACGATTGAATACAAATGTTATATTTGTGCCTTGTCCGACCTTCTTACCTGTGGTTTGGCAAGGTGTACCATTGCTAATCAAATTACCTTCACTTTCATAACAAATTATTATTCATATTATAATACCGAATTTGTTTGTTTGTTACACTATCATAATTCAAATACTCTTATCACCGATATAAATTGTCAAGTCTGCAGAAAAGGTAAAAGGGGAATTTTACTAGAATTAGTTTGTAAGTAAAGTAAACAAATGGTACTTACAATATATTTTATGGGCTCGTCGTGTGAATATTCGCGGCAACATGTGCAACTGTAAAAATATACAAATCTATATATATAATATTTCGTCAATCATCCAGCCTCTAGGATGGGATTTGCCTTGAGCACCAATTGATTTACCAATTAAGTATTTGTCGCAGCTTATTAGTTTGCCGAGTCATGTCTCCTTCTTTCTAGTGTCCTGTCACATTTCCCTGCGTAAATAATAAAGGAAGTCGGCGTATCTTTGTCGAATGCATAGTAATTGCTGGAGGTACCATCGGGCTAAAAAAACACTCACGAATAAATGATAATTATTCTTACAATTCACATATGACTCCGAAAAGTCAGAGGTGTGCCCTGGGATTCGAACCCGCGATCACCGTGAACATGTTGGCAGTCGCGTCTAGTCCGTTTACCAACAGGCCAATAGCCCAGTCAAATAAGGGTTTCATCTTCGATGAAGACATCATAAGTTGAAAATTTGTATAAACCTTTATTTTGGTATTCTAAACAATGCAGCGTCTCAAAAATCTCACTTAATCTCAGCGTCGTTAGGCGAGATATTAAAGTGCATTTACACTGCTGTTTGGCGGCTAAATGAAAATGAAATTAAACACTCACCCGCCGCGTATAACACCACAGTAATGAACCACATCACATACGATGGAAATTAATACTAAGGAATATAATAGGCGTCCTCGCAACAGACTCACGGACAGTTCTGTTAAAAATCCGGTTGTTGAGTTATTATATCTATAGCCGCCAATTTCGCACAAAAAACTATTGTATTTTTTATTGTAGTTAAGCTAATTTACCTTAATGTTTGCAGCGCCATATCCGCATATAGGATTCACTACATCAAATAAATAAATGAAACTATGTAAAAGATTTTATATAAAAAAGCATTATGAATTTGTATAAAAAATATCGAGATTAGCTTGAGATTAGCTTTTTTAATACGAGTAAATATTTACATACTTTTGTCTCAGTAATATTCAAGTCGTACGTGTTGACGGAAATGGATGTATGTAATCCTTCATTGTATACAATGCCTTGGAAATGTGTACAATTCCTAAGATAGATAGGAAATATATTAATTACATACATTGCGCTTTCAATAACTGTTTGTTATACAGCTACGGTTATTTCCCAGAAAGAAGAGAGGCCAACAAATCAACGTCATATTTCAATATCCACTTTACATACTGGATCTTCTCAATTTTAACTAGGACTATGAAAATTCAGTTGTTGTTTTTAACTACAGACTGTAGACTGTTGAACAAACTGAACAAACAAGGTATATCCGAAGGACGTACAGCGTCCTGCATTCAACTTCCTTTACCAAAATTAACTTTATCACAAAATAAATCAAGATTTCAAAAAATTCCCGTGCTGAAAGAACGAAAGCCGCATAATCTCTAAAGATGACATCCAAAAGCTGCGTTGAACGAAGAAAAGAAATTTATAACCGAAACAAAAGCATTCAGATAAGACGCGAACGAAAACAATTCGAGATACGAAAGAGATAGGCTGTCGACTTTTTGTCGAGCGTTCGGAGTCTCGCTGCGGATAATCTGTTTGGATTACTGCTGGTGCGTATTTTAAGTGAAGCTTTTCCATTGGTTCCATTAAAGTGATTGTGTTTTTTGCAAATGTTGTTGTGAGTGGAGGTCTGCGAGAAATAAGCAGGACGCGATCTACCAAGATCGTGGACGAATCTTTTATGATTTCCAAATTAATGTTTAATCATAATGGTCTCGTAGATTTACGAGAAAGTTACACGTTGAAATAGTACTAATTTTTAGTCCGCCCCGTGACCACAAAATCTGTAAAGTAATCGAAACGTTGAGTTAAACAATATAAAAATTAAATCCGCGATCAAATCCGTAAAAATATTTATGTCATGTGTAATCCGAATGTGATGAGCTGTGGTGATGAGTCATCACTTTCTCACATCTC
Organism: Hyles vespertilio; assembly: GCA_009982885.2. NCBI lineage: Eukaryota > Metazoa > Arthropoda > Insecta > Lepidoptera > Sphingidae > Hyles > Hyles vespertilio. Next base: position 3,384,940 of record CM042824.1, read on the forward strand.
GACAAATATAACCGGGACTTGATGCAAATTGCTGTCAGTAGAGAGATGTGGAAGAGCTTTGGGCAGGCCTTTGCCCAGCGATGGGACCTTATAGGCTAATATATAACGGTGTGTAATCAATCAATTACCACGCCCTTTCAAATAGTGAAAAGTCCTTGAAAAGTCTCTCGTAGTTTCTACTCAAAATAAATACAAACGACATAAGACTTAATTGTTCTCAACATGGGGTCAGGACTATATATTTGACTATTTATTTAGTTATATTTATATTGCTAATATTATTATTATCATAAACTTAAATTATATTTTTATGGATTCTTTCAGTTTTAGTATATTTTATCACATTATATTTTATCTTGCTACATATTCTCTAACTGAATTTAATGTTTTACCCTAGTATTCTCTAAAAGAAGTAATAGACAAAGTGCCCGTAGCCGCGAGACTTTCATAATTTTATATTATAAAAGCTAAAAAAATTGCCTGCGCATGACTCTTAACATAGACATCACACAATCAGCTAGCAATCATGCCAGCATTATAGTATAAAGCTGAATTGCATATTATATTATGTTACTAAGGGAACCTATCAAAAGTTGTTTCCTTGGTAGAAAGATACTTTTGATGGTTCTTCACTTCTTCACCACGATCGGAACTTCATAAGATGATCGTGTGATGCTTATGTTAGTGGTAGGCGCAGACAAACTTTCAGCTTTTATAAAATGACGAAAGTCCACGGGCTCTTGGTCTATAAGGTGACAGCTTACGTTAAGACACAATGCCCAACGAACTGAAAAAAAAAGCGAGTGATTCATAAAAGAAACGTTATTGCATAAGCCAATAATTTTATCAATACTTAACTAACTGGAAGATTGCAACGAATTTATTGGCAGCTGACACAATTCGTGACAATATAAAATATTGTTTTTATTGAAAGACTTGAATTAGTTTTTTGTAGTCTTTGACGGCATTTAGCGGTTGGAATCGTTGAGCTGAAGATCAAGCCCAGTGGCGTGCCATAGGAGAGGCCTATGTCCAGCAGTGGACGCGAATAGGCTGATGATGATGATGATGATGATGATGAGTCATTGACAGTTTTCGTGGTGTAGTTTGTTAGTGGCAAACAATGAAACGTGAGGCCGCAGGTTCGTTCCGGAATCAAGATAAAATTTGTGTGGGCAACAGGTATTTAAGAGTTTTTGTGAGTCCGAAAAGTCTCTAGTAGTTCTGATACCCACGATTTTAATATATCAGGGCTACCTATGTATGCCTGTGACTGTAGGGTGTACTTTTTTTGTACCAATGAATCTTAACAATAAAACTATTTAAATTACACTGGAGTACGAATCTCTTACCGACTACCGTGGGATGGATAATTTTTATATTATTTATGGCTAGCATTGTTATTGGTGAATTTACTATAAAGAAAGAAAATAAAATGTATTTGTCAAAAACCTTAAAAAAATAAATTAAGACTTACACCTAAACAGATGACAAAAAGAGAAATATAAAATCGTATTTTATACTACGTGCATCGAGATAGCACGTCGTGGCTGACATGTAGGTGACCACAGACAGTCAACAAAGATAGAATCAACTGTGCCGCAAACACAAACTCTTCCAAAATCGTTCATACAGTAAATAATCTGACTGTTTATCTCTCCTCCAACGTATGTCAAAAAAACGGTCAACGCCTGTCGGAGCTATTTTGAGAGTTTCTCTAATATCTTGAGTCTTGTAATAATTACCGCATCAAATCCTAATTCTTTAACCCATTTCGCTATCTCCTCAGAACCGACCAGACCTATATCCTTGCAGCCTTTGATCTTCGCAATTTGGCCTGCGATTGATCCAACAGATCCGGACGCGCCAGATACTACGACTGTCTGCCCAGACTTCGGTTTACACACTTCTATAAGTCCAAAATATGCGATGAGACCATGCATACCACCCGCTCCAACACCATTAGATACAGGCAGTCCTCGGAAACCCGGAAAAATGAATGGTTTATCCATAGTTTCTTAAATTTTTTCATTAGGGTTGATTATGTAGTAATCACACCAACCTCTGTGACTTCCTATTCTAGATCTAACAGGATAATCGGGATTCTTACTTTCCAAAACAGTGCCGACTTAGTATGCATACTGGTCGTAAGGGACAGTAAATTTCACGTGCACCTGCCATAGGTAACTATCAACGCTCATACATTCTGTCTTGACTAAGATCTCTTGGTCTTTCAACGGAGGCAGCTCGTATTCCACCAGCTCATAATCCTCGTGGCTTGGAATGCCTGTGTAATTGTTCTTAACGACGTATTTACGCTTTCATTTTATGTGACTGCAGATATACTTCGACTGACGATGACGATCATGAAATGCATATTTATATAGTCTATTTATGTGACTCAAGTGTGAAATCAGCACGAATACTGCTAGTCATTGGTAATATTTTCGAGCTCAAAAATTAAATTTAGTATGTCATGCTGAGTTTCATATGATATATAAATATATTATATAGCGATGTTAAGAATAAAACATAGGATTGTGACATTATTTAAGATAATCGCAATTTGCCTTGATGTCAAAGTCCGTATAGGCGTCGCTTGGTCTAAGTGGAGGGAGGTTTCGGGCATACTCTGCGACCGCAGGATGCTGATGAGGCTCAAGGGTCTATAAAAGCATCATGGGGCCTATGCTTCTGTTTGGTTCTGAGACGTGGCCTGTCCTTAAGCGAAATGTGCAAGAGATCCACGCGGCCTCTCGTTTCACAGCCGAAATGAAATCGAGTATCAAGAGTATTCGAGGTGGCAGGTACATTTTTTTTTTTTTATTGCAGTGAATGGCGAGACGAGCAAGCCGTTCGCCTGATGTTAAGCGATACGACCGCTCATAAACAGTAGCAACATACCACTGCGCTCGCCATCCTGAGACATAAGATATTAAGTCTCAATATGTCCAGTAGTTGCTCTGGCTACAATGTCCTTCAATCCGAAACACAACAGTGCATTTAAGCAGTGTTGTTTCACGGAAGAAATAGACATTGCGGTGGTACCTACCCAGATAGCCTCTCACATATGAGAGACCTACCACCAGTAATATACAACTAATCAGTCACACTTGTTACTGCGTCCGGTACTTGGCGACCTCCTAACTACTTCTCAACTGAAATCAGTTCACAACTATTTGGGACCGCTTAATTGACTACACTATTAGCGGGCGACGTCACTGCAAACTTAAGAAATTAATCTTAACGCTGAAAAGCTTTTGTCCACTATTTGAAACTGTTTCGAATTACTTTAGTTTTGTAAGGATGGTATTGTCGCTTAGGAATGCTGAAGTTGAGGGATTAGCGCTGTTACGAAGACCGTGTTTTGTTCACGTGATTTTAGGCTTGAATTAAATGAATTGCAAAACTCTTAAATACAATTAAATAATCTGATTCGATTTGTAATAAATCTTGCGATTGGCTGCTTATTTAATTTTTTACATTTTTGATATTTTCCAGCTTTATAGAGTCAGACTTAATATTCTTCCGAAATTCTTGTGATAAGCTTTCAAATAGTTATATTTTTTTACAAAATTTTACTTCATCATCAAAGTATATAATATATACCAATAAAAATTATTTCATGTGAATACATCAAAGACTAACTAAAGAGGCAACAATGTGTACAAATGCTAAATCCAACTACATCCCCCTAATATGTTTTGCTGCTTTATTCTGTAATGCACTCTCCGTCGAAATTAAGATACCTCTTACGCAACATTCAACGTGAGAGTTTTGTGAGAATTAAACAACAAAATATATTTATGACTCGCGTAGATAATATAATGCATACCGCATTATTGATAATATTATCATGTAATATTATTTTTCGGGACTTTGATTAATACAAAAAATGTAAGTGACTGTAAATAAGACACCATGGGAATCGGGATCGAACATAGATGTAGTATATAATGTAGATTGGCAATGTAACATTTTGAGCGCGACCAAAACCATAGTATAGGACGAGATTGAACATGCGTCCTCGTGTTTATTAGTTTGTTTCACTAGGCTACATCACCACGTGCGTATTGTATACGAAGTAAACGACATTATTCACTCAAACCTGCCCCTCAGGAAACAAGCGCGGAATACAAAGCATTCTAACATTATATCTTCGGTTAGACGTGGCGGGAAGTTTTCTTGTTAAGGAGCGACAATTGTGGGACTTTTAATGGCAGCGAAGTGACGCTGCGGTTGTGGTGATAAATAAAATATCTGCTGATTGTTCGAATAAAACAGAACTTTTGTTATTTTTATCTTTTCTGGTGGAGTTGGTTAAACGCAGTTGTTGAAAGAAAATTCGTGGGTTTGATGCTCCATAGAGACAAATGTTTGTGCGATCTATACGCATTTGTTTCGTGTCTGGGTGTTTGTGAGACCTAAAAGTCTTTTATAGTTTCTGATACGCCACCCAACAGTCACCTACATAGTCCTGACTCCATACTAAGATCGAGTCTTGTGACAGGAACTACGAATGACTTTCCGGTCTCACAAACACCCAGATCCGAAATAAATACCTTTATTCACACAAATATTTATCTCGATGCGGGGGTCGAACCCGCTGCCTTACGCTTCATAGATAGACGGCTTAACCAACTGCGCCACGGAGGCTGTCAAATATATTTGATTATAGTCGAATATATTTGATGAAGCTCTTAACAACTTAACAATGTAACGTGTAAAATTTATTATTTTACGTAAAAGTATTATTTATGATGATATATTTAATTATTTATATCTATTGGAGCTTTTCTTATCTTTGTTTATACACTACCTTTTCTTTCTCCTTCTTTTATATCCGTCCAAAGGTTGTCTGGTAGAGATCGCTTTTTAGCGATAAGACCGCCTTTTGTACTTTCAATTTATGTTATTTCTTTATATTATGATCTTCCATTTGTTTGTGTTCAATAAAGATTAAATAAATAAATCTATAGTAATATAATCCGCGTAACACATTTGTGCAGAATATTGCGGATGTTATATTCCTTTATTGGGTTCATTAGTTCCGTAGTGATAAAATATCGGAGTATTGCCTGCGGGCGATATTGTGCTCAATGTGTTCTAGTAATTGTCTTGTTTGTTATATTGTTTACTTTTATGGATTTTACGTACAAATAGTACATCCTTCTTGGTGCAGTTGGTAAGACGAGGGCTATGAAATATGAGGTCGCGGGTTCGATTCTCGCACCGAGACAAACGTTTGTGTGATCCACAGGTATTTGTTGGGTCTGGGCGTTTGTGAGACCAAAAAGTCTCTTGCTGTTGATGATGCGACACAAGATTGCATCTTAACTCGATCTGATTGCGGGGTCAGGACTATGTAGGTGACTGTTGGGAGTTTTTATTTATTTATTTTGCAAACTGTCCTAAAACCTCAGACAATGTGTAAATTAAAGTAAAATGAGGTCAGGTTAAAGAAATAATTTTATTAGAAACACGACCTTTGTAAAGGTCGGAAAAGTATGGCAATTTGTATTCCTATATGCGTATAAAGCTCGATTGTGTATTTTTATCGACATATTTACATATATGTATATGTAACGTCGAATTATAATTACAATAATCAATGGACATACACCCACAAATACACATTTAGATTATGAAAACCGCCAAAATGCGTATCGAATACGCAGTGACGTCACACAGTGAGCAAGTGACGTGAGCAGGAACGGACTGTTAGGGACTTACTACACTTTTTCAATATCCAGCTCAGTTTAGCCTTTGCGCGTCGAAAATGTATATTATTAATAGGTATATTATATAAATAGGTGATGTTAATAAATTGGTGACATTTGATTTGCAACATTTATATTACTAAGTGGAAAGGACTGCAGTGGAAAGGATTCGGCATCAATATCAACGGCGAGTATATCACTCACCTTCGGTTTGCCGACGATATTGTAGTCTTGGCAGAATCGCTGGAAGACCTTAGCACTATGCTCGAAGACCTCAATCGAGTCTCCCAACAGGTGGGTCTTAAAATGAACATGGACAAAACGAAGATCATGTCGAATGTCCATGTTGTGCCCACCCCCATCGGTGTTGGGGGTCGACACTTGAAGTTGTTGACGAATATGTCTATCTAGGACAAGTGGTCCCGTTAGGCAGGTCCAACTTCGAGAAAGAGGTCAATCGTCGAATCCAACTCGGTTGGGCAGCGTTCGAGAAACTACGCGACGTCTTCTCGTCCAAAATACCTCAGTGCCTTAAATCGAAAGTCTTCAATAGTTGTGTGTTGCCAGTGATGACTTACGGCACCGAGACGTGGCCTCTCACTATGGGCCTTATTAGGAAGCTCAAAGTTACTCAACGAGCTATGGAGAGGGCTATGCTCGGGGTTTCCCTATGAGATCGAATCAGAAATGGGGAAACCCGTAGGAGAACTAAACTAACCGACATAGCCCACCGGATTAGCAAGTTGAAGTGGCAATGGGCAGGGCACATAGCGCGGAGATCTAATGACCGATGGGGTCGGAAAGTGCTCGAATGGAGGCCACGTAGCGGAAAGTGCAGCGTGGGACTTCCACCCACAAGGTGGTCAGACGACCTGGTAAAGGTCGCGGGACGCATGCAGGCTGCCTCCAACAGGTCTCTGTGGAAATCATTGGGGGAGGCCTATGTGCAGCAGTGGACTTCCTTTGGCTGATGGATGGATGGATGGATGATAGTACTAAGGGCTATACGAGTACAGAAAAATCCGCCACAAATACTTTTGTATGTTTTTGTATTTTTTAGCAGCAGACCGGGCTTTAGGGCGTAGCTTGGGAGAGGCTTTTGTCCAGTTAAAGTTGCGCCAATAATACAAACTATTTTAGTTTTTCTTATTCCCTTAATAGGGGTTTAAGCAACTGTTTCGCGTTTCGGTTTCTTTGTATGTATAAAAATAATAAAGCTGGTATTGAGTCAACCCGCAGATGATTCCCATCTCGCATCCATAAATAGTCTAGACTGCATTGTACTTGGCAAAAAGTAACACTATAGTGAATTTGTCTAAAAAAAATAACTCTATTCTGTGGCGTCTCTATCAACAATCAGTACCCCAACTGCACCACTAATATCAAGACTTCTTTATGAAATAGCCTGTGGCGAATCATTTAATAATGAGGAAAATAACGGGAATTACTAAATTTACTAGCTAGTTTGATTTTGATTAGAGGGCTGTGATTGTTTTATTATGATTGAGAATAAGGCCAGCAGTTGGTCAAAGAAAGAACAAAATAATTTGTTGTTGGATAGTAATAAAAAATATTAAAAAAGGAGATTAATAATATACATAAGTATTTCTCGGAGTGGCGTGCGCAGTGGAATGCCAAGCATTGCTTTGTAATTCATGGTATTGCTTGTTTTTTTTCCTGTTTATGAGCGGTTGTATCTCTTACCATCAGGCAAAGGACATATAGTCTCGCCATTTAACACAATAAAAATAATCTTATACTTACAAACCTTCACTGAATAGGCAAATCATCAGATCTACGTTATACCCACAGAATAAACGCAGTGAAGTGGTTTTATGTATATTGTATACATTTGAAAGCCCAAATATAGCATTTTAATTAGATCCTTGTCTAAAGCCTTATAAATAATTTATTAAATTGTCACCATTCCCCAAACTTTGCCATTGATACTTAGTCCATTGAAATGTTACATGAGCTTTGCATTTTTTAGAGGACGCAATTTTATTTTTGGGATATGTTTGGGCGGTCAATAGAAGCTTAACCTCAAGTTTGTGGGGTCGCCACCCTTGTCTCCGGCCGCTATCTTGGAAAAAGGGGTGAAAACACTTTCTTCGCGTTATCTCGGAAACTATACGTCTTACGAAATATTGTAAAAACATTATTTGTAGCAAATTGTATTGCCTACAAATATGTTTATTTATCTTTTTGTCCTAAATTAAAAATTAAAGAAGTTATAAGCAAAAAAGTGAGTAAATACTTATAAAAAAATTTTTTTTTTCTCTATAACTTTTTATGAAAAAAAACTCACTTTTTTGCTATTTTTTATTTATATTAACCTATTCTGTGCCACTGATGGGCAAAAGTCTCCCTCAACTCCTTTTACTTATCCCTATCTAGTTGCTGATGCCATCCAAGTGCTGCTAAATTGGTCGAGATCGTCGCGCCACCTTTTCCGAAGCCTGCCGCGTGGCCTCTCGCCATCCTTAGGCATCCATTGATTGGCAATGTTTGCCCACCTCTTCGGGTGCATCCGGGTGACGTGGCCCGCCCAATCCCAGTTTCGTTTATCTGATTTCTGTGCAACATTCTTGACTCTGGTTATGGAGCGCAAGGTGTTAGTGGGTACTCTGTCCATGCGTGCTACGCCTAGCATCCTGTGCTCCATAGCTTTTTGACAAAACTGGACTTGGACCTCTGAAGTTCGGTCAAAGACCAGGATTGAGCACTGTATGTGAGAATTGGTAAGATACAAGCCGAAGAGTCTACTTTTAAGAGAAACGGGAAGATTTCCCTAAAGAAATTTCTTCTTCACTTTTTTGCTTATAACTTCTTTAATTTAGGAAAAAAAGTATATTTGTAGGCAAAACAATTTGCTACAAATTATGTCCTTACAAATTTTTTGTAAGACGCATAGCTTCCGAATTATCGCGAACAAAGTGTTTTTACCCCTTTTTCCAAGATGCCGGCCGGGGGACAAGGGTGGCGACCCCACAAACTTGAGGTTAAGCTTCTATTGAACCCCCAAACAAACCCAAAAATAAAATTGCGTCCTCTAAGAAATACAATATTCGGTCCTTAAATTGTAACATTTCAATGGACTAACTCCAAATTCGAAAGAGAATGAAAAACATAGCATTGTAACTCGGAACCTTACTACTTTATTAGCCAAATTTTTGTTCAAATGTATGTTTACTACGAAGATTTCATTGAAAAGGGTCTGCTCATTGAAAGGGAATTCTCTACTTTTCCACTCGCTTAAAGCCCACTCTATTTCGTTCAAATAAGGAAATCGGTAGACAAGGACTTTTAAGATTTACTTGACTAGAAGGGTAGTACATTTGGGATTTCTTATATTTTATTGCTTATTGTAACAATGTTGAACGAGTGACAGCCTCCGTCGCGCAATTGGTTAGACGCCGGCTGAGAAACTAGATGCCGCGGGTTGGATCACCGGGACAAATATTTGTGTAATTCACAGGTATTTGTTTTAGGTCTGGGTGTTTGTGAGATCGAAAAGTACTTAGTAGTTCCTGATGCCAATGACAAAAGACTCGATCTTAGTGTGGGATCAGGAATATGTATGTGATTGTTGGGTGTATTTATTTATTTTAGACTGCCTCGGTGGCGTAGTTGTACTACGATACGGTTACAAAGCTGAGGTCTCGGGTTCGAATCCCGGGTTGGGCAAAGTGATATTTGATTTTTCTATTCCTTATCAGCCCAGAATCAGGAATTTGTGCCCGATATGGCGATAGGCTCGCCACCTATCACATCGTATGACGGAACATACAAGGCGAAATGTGGGTGCCCTGGCACCTCTGCCTACCCCTTCTGGGAAAAAGGCGTGAGTTTATGTATGTATGTATTTATTTATTTATTATTTATTTACCTACAGTCGGGCGTATAAGTCGGGCTATCAAGGGTACGAGATCGCTAAGGAGAATTCTCAAATAGTCTTTTTAGGGTAATGGAACAAATCAGATTTTGATACAGTTCACTTTATTTAAAACTACAACTCATAATTTCAGTATTCTTATGCAAAAAAAAACCTGCTCTTTGACACCAAACCTATAACTTCTATTCATACTTTAACCTTCTGACAAACGTAAATAGACTCACTGATTTATCTAATACATTCTTAAATTTATTATATCAAGAAATTGCCATTACCAATCCCCACAAATCTTGGTAAAGAAGGACAAATAGCCGGCCTAACGATACAACTCTTTTCATGCACGATCTTGCACGAAATATAAACAGAATTTGTCGGATAAATGTGAGCCATCAAGTTTAGAACGCTTGTTAAACGACCGGGATGAGCGAACTATGAGCTGCGACGAATGTGAGGGCTAAACGGCGCTTTGTTTTCAAAATTTCGAGACTGCAAATAAATGTTGTGTTTTTAATTCAAGTTCGTACATGTCACGGTCTACAGACTCCTTTTTAACCTTATATAAAACGAATTATCTGTCTTTCTCGCCTTTTGGCTAAACGTTTCGAGCATATATCAAGTAAAACCATAAAAGACTGGCAACGCATCTCTATGCCATATGTGTGCGGTGATCACTTACCAAGTGAACTGTATAGTCGTGTACCTCCTATAAAACCGGGTATATTCAGACTGCGACTATTTTTCAGGTAGTTTTAGCGACTTCAAACACAAATACATTTTGGAAAAATATTGACGATTTTTTTTCATGCCGTCCTGCTGATGTGCTTTTTTATACAAAGGCGGAAGTACCCAGGATTGTAGGAAGGAGGGAATATGCGTGACAATTCCACAGGTTGACGGTGCGGTTTAGGAAAATATTTGCGAACCTTTTGACTCGTTCCGAGATAGTTTGGACCATCAAGCTATCTAAGCTATAGCTAAGCTTCGCAAACCAGCACGCGTGGTTCCAGTCCAATTTATTTGTACTTATTTCATTTGAAAACTCAAACTATATCATTTGTTACCATTTTTGACTCAATACAAAATTATAAAGTAATATTTGGCTCCACTCCGTTCCTGTCTACCACACAAACCACCAAGATAGCGATAGGTAAACTAACTCTATCATAACACTGTGTAAAATTCAGGGCATGCCGAAAATTTCACCTGTATACATCAAAGAGCGTTGCCACCGCTGTTCGTGATACGCAAAGGGCATAACCGTTTAGGACATTTTAAAGGGAAATTCGCTGACGTGAATTCTTGTTTGTTTTTATTGGAGTAATGTTGCGATGGAATTTGAAACCAATTTTGAGAGGATTAAAGTTTAGTTTCCAGTATTGTGTTTGATGTTTATGCTCATTTTGTCATGCGTTTATGGTGTTGCATTATTGTTGACTCAATTGTTGGCTTGCAATTTAGATGTCGTAATTGAATGTGTGAATAAACCACATTTGAAAAGACATACATTTTTATTCTCAGCTTTGTGGCGAGATCACATACTTAATTCATTTTCATTTCTACATATCTATGAAAATAAAAGTAAATAAATAATAAATAACACGCAACAGTCACACGAATAGTCCTGACCTCACACTAACTAAGGTCGAGTCTTGTGTCGTGGGTATCAGAAAGGTGAACTTTAAGATACGGCCAGACCCGAAATAATTATTTGTGGGTCGCGCAATCATTTCTCTCGGTGCGGGGATCAAACTCGTCGCATCTTGTTTCACAGTCGGCGTTTAACCGACTACGCCACGGAGGCTAAAAGTTATTTAAAAAATAGTCGTATTCCCCATCAAAATATTTACATCATTAAAAAAACAGTAAATCCCTTGAATAAACAAAGGAACAATTAAAGCAAAAGTACCAGGAGAGCAGCAGACGAAGGTAACTTATCTAAGACTGCGTTTACACAGGACGTTGCATTGTCCCGTCCTATTGAAAATCAAATCCGGACCCGAGACGAACAAATTAAATATGAAACGCATAAATTAAGGCGAGTTAAGGCAAACTTCCGGCCCAACTTCCATTCAAAGAGGTGAGTTCCTTTTGAGGGATTGTTGTCAAATGCAAAGATAATTTTGCGGTGGAAAAAGTGGGTTGTAAAAAGCTGTACGGCGAGTGTGGAATGAAACCTTTTTGGTCTGTTTTATGTTTTAACTAGCTGTGCCCGCGACTTCGTCCGCGTGGAATTTATCAACAAAGTTAATTGTTCGTTCAGTTTTTTTTTTTGCATTTTTATTTTTATTTTTAACTTTGTAACGAAACCATACCGCAATCTAATTCTACGGTGGCGCCATCTCTTAGCGAGCGGCGGTAAGCTCCCGTTACACATTTATTTTCAGTTTTTTGTATTAGCTTTATTGAAAAATTTCTTTATATACAATATTTTGTATTGATTCGTGGGTGGGAAAAGTGGTGGGAGGCGCCCGACGTAACGGCCCAGTGGTGGCATGCGCGTGAGCTGCGCGCGGGCATTGCAACATTACTTTATTTTTATAAAATAAAAGAATTTTCTAAAATAAATGTACCCTAAGTTACTCCTTGTTATATCAGCTACCTGACAAAAAAAAGTCCCGTCAAAATCGGTCCAGCCATTTCAGAGATTAGCCGGAACAAACAGACAGACAGACAGACAAAAAAAATTTTAATATCATTTTCGGCACAGGTATCGTGTATATAACGATATGTAGTAGGACATTTTTCTTTATTTTCACTTTTAAAACAGACACTTCAATTTTATTTATATGTATAGATTAAAGTTATTCGATATATGATCTTTTCTAGATTACTGATGTGAAAATTGTTCCTGTAAAATATTTTATTTATTGTCTTTCCCTGGTCTTGGCTATATCTGTTAATTTCTGTAAATATTTTCAAATTTTCATAAGCCACTAATTTTAATAAACGTTTATTTTAATATCAAATTAAGTCCTTGAAACAACACGTGGAGTATAAGCCTCGTTAGTAGGCACAAGCCACAGGCGTATGGACAGTGATAATATGAGAGCGTGGAGCTAGTACCACAATACTGATTAACGGGAGAGTTGTCATTGTTTTTTCCTAATATATGTATAACAATTTCGGTTTTTTTTTTATTCTAGCGCTATTGCACTACACTACACTTGATGGTAGGTTCAAATGCCTTCGAGACAGAGTATCGAATAGTATAAGATGGCGGTCCCATGCCATTCAATATATTTTATTTATTTTTATTTATATGCTTTATTGTACACCAAGAAGAAATACAAAATACTTAAAATACTAGACATGGTTACAATAGGCGGCCTTATCGCTAGCTGCGATCTCTTCCAGGCAACCTTTGGATGGACTGGATTATTGCGATATTCTAATATAGGGTAGTGAAAATAGTGAGCGAGAAAAAATAAATAAATAATTATTGATGTGCATGCTATAGTATATCAATTTACATACATAATAATATGCATCTATAATATAAATACATACAAACATACATACATACATATATACATACATACTAATATACATATACTGAGGTAACTTTAACCCCTGGCTTGTCGTAAGCGCCATATTGTGTCCTTGAATTAAAATAGCCCCTATTTCAATACCGTTAGGTTGCTTTATTGCTTGAAGTCCGACGAACCTGAGCGCGGTTCATCCGACGGTCCAGGGGTTAATGAAGATATAAGTAAAGAGGAGCAAAAAAATTAAAATATAACAGGATAACATGTTACTGCAGTGACAAATAATGTATCTTAACAAGTCTCTTAAAACTTGGCAGTGACTTAGCTTGCCTGATAGACAGTGGTAATTCGTTCCACAAGTGAGCAGCATGAACAGTAAAAGACTTGTCGAGAAATGATGTGCTGTGCTTGGGAATCTCTAGTATCAAATTCTCTGTTGATCTAAGAGTTCGTGCATGAGTTTGACCTAGGAAATTAAAACGGATTTTAAGATAGTGCGGGCTGGAGGGATTGAACAAGATACCGTATAAAAGTAAAAAAATATATATATAAGTATAATATAATTACTTACTGGTAGTAGGCCTCTCATATGTGAGACGTCGCCTGGGTAGGTACCTAGGCTGTGTAAATGCGCAGATCTGTTTCGGCGTGAAGGACATTACAGCCAGAGTAACTACTGGACATAACGAAACTTAAAATCTTATGTCTCAGGATAGCGAGCGCATTGTAATGCCAAGCATTGCTTTGTAATTCAAGTTGTTGTTAGGTTCTGCCACTGGTCATGAGCGGTCGTATCGCTTACCATCAGGCGAACGGAATGCTCGTCTCGCCATTCAAAGCAATAAAGAAAATGCCGGCCTGCTGAGGTGCTTCTTCACACTACGGCAAAATATAATATAGAAACGTCACATATTATAGTTCAGGCCCCACACAGAGAGGAAATTCTTATGTCGTGGGTACCAGAAATTACGAGATATTTTTCAGCCTCACAAACACCTTCCTGTACCTAAAACGAAAGGTTTTGGATTACACAAACATTACTGTCTAGGTGCAGGGACCAAATATGCGGTTTCTCGTTTCACAAACGTTTTGTCTATGTGAAAATTCACCTTAGAAGCAAAGCCGAGTGAGTGATCTATAGTTTTTTGAGTAATACTCTCAATATACTCAGTATTGTGTCTTCGGACTTCCAACAAGTATTACTATTAAATTCAATGAAGGTACTGTACGTTACTCCTGAACAATCTAGAGTACGATCGAGAGTGGTTAGGCCATATAGTCCACCACGCTGGCGCAGTGTGGGTTGCCGGACTTTATATACAATATCAAATCTTACAAATCGCTATGGTATGCAGGTTTCCTCAGGATGTTTTCCTTCCCGTTATAGTGCGTGGTGATTGACTATCAATACACACATGACTCTGAAAAGTCAAAGGTGTCCCTGGGATTTGAACTCGCGAACCATGAACATGTTACCAGCAAGCACCTAAAAATGCACAAACAGCCTAATATTTTAATCTTTTCATGTGAATAAAGTGTTATATGTACAACAGCAATGTGTTGGCGGTATGCTAATACCCAACTCCCTTTGGAAAGATTCCGCAGTCGACCGAATTGGATGGCAAATCAGGAATATTTATTAGTCCCGGGATTTGATCCCGGTTTCCCTTTGGCTCCGTTTGTTATTGTGTTACCGAATACTCTTGTAAACACGAGCACGCTGCGTAATTATATTGTCAGTTTTGACATTTCTAGTATTAATTAATTCTGTTTCTGGTTAGTCCAACTGGGGTTGGTAATGTTTGTAACTATTAATATAGGGTTTGTTTTATGATTTGAAAAATTATTCTTAGAATATTTTTTTATATAGTTCCAATACCAGGGACACACATCTTAGTGATCTTCGGTTAAATCATGTTCTTTAGCGGCGAAGTAAAACATTGTGAGTAGATCTGCATACCATAAAAATTAACATGATTTTCTATGCCATATGAGGTTCACCAACCCACTTATTAACCCCACTTTGATAGTCAATTAAACTATGGCCTAAGCCCACTTAACCGATCTCTGGGTCGTGTAGAAGTGCAGTAGGTACTTATCACAATATTTAATTTCCTGAATGATTTCCGTCATAATGGTTTCTTAGTATTACGCGAATGTTACACGTTGAAAGTAAGTTTACTATTATTTACGAATTAGTTCGCCCCGGGACTACGAAAGCTGTAAAGTAATCGAAGAGTCGGAAAGTTAAACATTATAAAAATGAAACGGAATCCGCGATAAAATCCGTAAATAATAGTTTTATTTCGATATTTTTATTATACACATAGACCGTACAATTGAATCCACCATCCCTTTGAGTAGAACTCATCTGTAAACGTAATACAAAGCGTTATTTACTCATATAAATCTCTTGCACTACAGTTTATGGCCAGTTTATAACATCTGGCAAATAATTCAATGTAGCCACTACAAAGCTGGAAGCAATTTAACTTGGAATTGAATTGCAGATGTGGTTGCTGTGTTTCGGCGCGCCGCGGTGTGCTACCATCTTAGCGCTGTGGTGTATTAGGTGAAGAGATTTTTGATATATAACTTCGCTAAAAAGTGTACGTTGTGGTGACAACTGGCATTAAAGAAAAACAATTACAGCAACACCATTAAAATGTCATTGAGTTCGTTGAATAATTTTATGCGTAGGTATTTCTATACACTTTCGTATGGTTCTGTTTGTTTTCCGAGCTGCTACTGTCTCTGGCCCCCTCCCGTGGAGACAGTAGTATCTCTCTCAAAGTCTGTTTCGGCGAGGGTGGCAACCCAATGCCCTAGGGCGACGGTAGAGGGCGTACAGTTACCGTCGGCCAGACACATCATCCGACCTCTTTTTCAGTCGTAGCGGTTCACCGTTCCACTGAATAGGGAAGGGGTAGGACGAGTGTGTGCGCCTGCGTATGCGCGAACGCTTGCGCACCTTAATATATCCTGCGCAACTGACCGCTTCCGATATATGGACTCCGAGTACGTTAAGTCCCATGGCGATGGGCTGAGGTGGAGAGGTTCGGCGCGATGCAAGCCGGACTTTGTCCGATACCTGCACATAGGCGGCCTCAGGGGCGTGAGTACACGTCGTGGTCGCTTTCGCATTGCAAGTTTGTGCTGAGCGAGGAGAGCAGTGCCTGCTCTCGTCGCTCAGCCGAGGAGGGGGCTAGAAAAGGTGTCCTAAAAAAATGCTCGTCCCGACCCGGAAGGTGGTAGTAACCGCGGCTGCCACTGCATCAATCTATCAGCTATATAAGCCATCTCCGGGCGCATCAGCGCCAAGCCCTATAAGGGGTCGAAGTGGTCGCCATGGCCGTAATCGGTCGGATTACATTATTATTATTAAATTCAATCTTAGCGCTCTCATTAAAACCGACTTTTTTAGCTGAAGCTACATATATTTATCTAGAAAGCTTACTGAACATAACACCATAAGGCTTATATTGTATATCTGTCATTGTTAATTGGGAAAGAAATGTCTATTGCTCCTGTCAAACAGCAGTGTAAATGCACTTTTGTGTTTCGGTGTGAAGGACATTGTAGCCAGAGTACTGTTGGACGTATTAAGACAACACCATATGTCTCAAGATGGCGAGCGCTGTGGAATGCCAAGGATTGCTTTGTAATTCATGGTGTTTTGGTTTTGGTTATGCTACCGTCCATGAGCGGTCATATCGCTTATCATCAGGCGAATGACACGCTCGTCTCGCCATTTATCGCAAGGATTTTACTTATAGTTTTTTCTACTTGAATAAATACTGACCAAAATACTTGCACTTGATAAGTGTAATCTATGTAGGGCATAGAACAACGAGACTCATGATTATTCCTCACTGAATATCTCAATATAATATTATCACTCAAATCAGAACACAGCAGTGCTCCTATATTGTTTGCCGACAGTAATGTCCAAAGTGAAGGTATTGTCTGCGGTGGTGCTTGGCATACCAGGAATGATTACCTCTTACATTTAAAATGTTCTATTAATGTTGAAAAAGTTAATAAAATTACCTTTTAATCATGCTATTTTTTACTCGTATTTCCTTGAATAGCGATGCGGGCATACATTCACCTGATGGTAAACGGCTAGCAACATCAAACAACACCATGAGTAACATACAATACTTGGCATTCCTCACTCGCCATCCTGCGGCATAAGATGTTAAGTTTCATTATGACCAGTAGTTACACTGGCTACAAAGTCCTTCAAACCGGAGGACAACAGTGTATTTACAGTGCTGTTTGGCTGAAGAAATAGACATTTCAGTGGTACCCACCCAGGTGGCTTCTCACATATGAGAGACCAGTTAGAAGACCCGTCACAAGTTAATAAGACATAATAAAGTCCAATTTTAGGTAGAAATAAACTAAGGTTGCATCGAAAAAGTTTACTCATACTGCCATGCGGGCACACTAATAATAATAAAATATTAGAAAAGTGTAATACAAGTGTGTCTGAACATGGTACAAGAAATTCTAGTTGCCCCTGCACCAAACTTCAGACTACATTCAATCGTTGTAACAAACGTAACAACTTTGGAACATTTCCAAATTTGCTTCAGATTTGTGCACGTTTCAAACACAAGATTTGTGCTTGAATGTACGAACTGTGTTGTAACTACTATTTTGGCTTGTTTCAAATCTTCTGTAGGGCGATTCACGTTATTTCTTGACGCGACGATCAAGTTGCGGTGCGGTTACAATTAAGTTTATGTTTTGGTACAAAATGGTATTCTTGTAAATATTTAGCTGCGCGTGAGCTGCGCGTCAACTGTACGTCAGACGTATGAAATTTATTTGACATTCACATATACGCGCAGCAGTAGAATACACTAAAGCGCTCACGTGACGCGAACTTGACGCGAGCCTATTACGAGAATACGAAAAGGGCTGTTTTGATCGAAACGTAACTGCAACTGCGCCGCAACTGAACTTATTTAATTACGTGAATCGCCCTACTGATAGCTTTGACTTATTGTGAAATATATTTTGCACTTAATTTAAGTAGCCACACAATAATATGATATTTTACTTTGACTTCAAAGTTATAATAATCCCGAAGAAATGCTTCATTGAATCCAAATACTTAAATGTTTTATAGAAATTACTTGTGCAATTTAAATCCTCATCTGGTTATGGTGGACAGGTTATTTATTATGTTCTTTACAAGTACATCAATAATAAATAAATACACTTAACAGTCACATACATAGTTCTGACCACTAAGATCGAGTCTTGTGTCGTGGGTATCAGGAGCTCCGAGAGTCTTTTCGGTCTCATAAACACCCAGACCCGAAATAAATTGTTTTGTTTCACACAGACATATTTTGTCTTAGTGCGCGGACTGAACTCGTGGCCTCTCGTTTCACAGCTTGCGCCACGAAGGCTGTCCAAGTTAAATGCTAGGGAAAAAATAATACTTAGGCTGTCTTAAATACTTAAACAGAAATTACAAGTAAATTTAACTTTTCTAAGTAAAATAATAGAAGAAAATAAAGTTTATTGATAAAACGTTTCCTAAAAATTTATGAAATTATTTAATAAAATAAAGATTTTGGATACTTTAAGTTAACATTATTTACCACTAGCTGTGCCCGCGACTTCGTCCGCGTGGAATTTAACAAAAACTTTAATTTTCTAAAATAATAGAGTTTTTCTAAAATAATTGTAGCCTAAGTTACTCATTATATCAGCTACCTGACAATAAAAGTCCCGTCAAAATCGGTCCAGCCATTTCAGAGATTAGCCAGAACAAACAGACAGACAGACAGATAGGCAGAGAGACAGACAAAAAAATCTAAGAAAATCTAAGAAATTTTAGTTATAGGTGTCGTGTATATAATGATATCTAATTGGACATTTTCTTTAATTTTCACTTTACAAACAGACACTTCAATTTTATTTATATGTATAGATGTAGTATTTTTCGAACCAGTAAATAAACAAGCGCTGATTATATCAGATAATTCTGTAGCACAGACCGAGGACTGAGAACTAAAACTCAAGAGATTATAGTCGCGTCTGTCAGTTGGGAAGTTTGCGAGGCGCCCGAGTTATTCGCACTTTATCAAGTTGGCGATACCAGCCGTCGGTTATGTGGTCCTGGTACTTGCTCAATAATTCTACGGATATGTGTTTTGTATAGTTTCGTGTTGACAGTTTAGATATCGAGTAATTGATGTATGAACATTATATTGTTTGACGTAAATACATGTATTTGGAATATTATGTATAAATAATTTTATTTAAATAATTTAAATAATATTTTTTAACTTTAGTTATAGAAAATATATCTTGTACGTTTCAAAAAATGTTTTTAAAATGTCTGTAATCAATATACTCCATCAGTCGTAGTAAGTACATACTTGAGCAATCAAGAGGAGTGCAACCTTACTACTATATTTGATTTAAATATTTTCTGGATTTTGTTTTTTAGATGAGTATGATGTAAAAGTGCGTGGTGGCCTGTTGGTAAACGGACTAGACGCGGCTGCCTACATGTTCACGGTGGTCGCGGGTTCGAATCCCAGGGCACACCTCTGACTTTTCGGAGTCATGTGTGTATTGATAGCCAATCACCAAGCACTAATTCGGTCAAGGAAAACATCGTGAGGAAACCTGCATACCATAGCGACTTATAAGAATTTCTATGGTATGTAAGTCCGCCAACCCGCACTAGGCCAGCGTGGTGGACTATATGGCCTAACCACTCCCAATCGTATTCTCGATTGTTGAGAAGGCCCGTGCCCTGCAGTGTGACGTATATGGGCTGATACAGATACAGATGATGTAAAATATATTTAGATATAACAAAATTAACATACATATGGGACAAAAAAATTCAAATCTCATAGGTTGAAATTCCATAAAAATCCACTCCGTCGAAGCGTGGCGACCAATAATCCCGTCGCATCTCACCACAACCCTTAAATCTGATTTTATAATCCGCCGTCGATTTCCTCAATTACATTTGCATCACGGACGACAAGCGAAACTTTTTAGCATCGCACAGATAAAACTTTCAAGATGATCGCACTTGAGCCAGCGGAAAATCTATGCCAACGTAACAAGACCCTCGGGTTATACCCAGCGGCTTTGAATTTGCTCTGATTACAGAGTTCTCTGTGTTTTGGGTTCTGTTCGTTTTGCTCTATGTTTATTAACGTCAAGTGAGACGGCGGCTAATTCGCGCCTGGACAGACAAATTTAATAACAAGTAATGAAGTACGTTGAATCGCCTCGCCGGCTATGTGCGCCTAGTACCGTCCATTTTAGTATTACAGAAATAGAGAATCGGATTCCTTGCTTTTCCTATTTCCTCGGCTGTTATATTTATTGGCAGATGGTGGTTGAATTTAATTATTTTCGAATACGATTATTCCACAGGTTTTTAAAGGCCTCACTGTGGTCCAAATATTATGTATTGCCGGCAGTGTAGTGTGTTCAATTGTGTTGAATAGACTTAAATATTTTTATTAGCCTACACCTGGCTTATTGCTGGGCATAAGTTTTATCCGACATAACAATAAAAAATAATTCTAGCCAATATCAAAATCGTATTTATGTGCGAAAAAAGTTCCATATCAATCTATAATATGTTCCATGAGTGGATTATGATAAAATTTATCATGAAGACAAACTATGGACCAAGTAATTGAATAAATATATATTACTACAATCAACCACCACACCCGCTGTTATCAGTCATGAATCAGCGTGAATGGATAAGCTCGTCCAGAGCGGTACCATTGTCTCATAGGAGTTCGACATGAAGCGACAGTGTCGTAGTAGTGGTGAGAGAGATTGCCGGACCAAATCCCTCTTTCCCATTATTTTTTTCTGCTCCTCTCCATTAGATTTGATAGGCCAGCAACACATTATGATCCCAGGATGATAATGAATGGCATTGATACTTCACCATCAGGTGACCTGTTTGCTCGTTTGCCGGACTTATATTACAAAAATATCAAAATGCAATGTATAACCTTCTCAATAACATTATTCTCGACGATCAATCAAATATTTTCAAATAAAATTCCGGCAAAAAGTGCACCAGAGTCGTCGACTTCAGCCGAATTGGAATAGTGCCAGTATGTTCCCGGATTCAGCCCGGACTTTTAATCATCAAACTGTTCAGACGGTGAAAAATTGTTACTGAATGGCTGGAAGTTCTAACTCGAAATGGTATAGAGGTATGATAATTGCGCCATTATTCTAACGTTCTCTGTTACAATAATACCTGTAGCGTGATGAGCTAGAAAGCGACTCATACTGATATATCCCTTTCAGCCTTTCACAGTATACCAAAATAGGAGCTTAATAAAGGGAAATGCTCATTCATAGCATCGGTAAAAAATATCGTAGATTCCGACACTGATACATCTTAAAATTTATAATTTTGATTAGACTCCAAGTTAATTTCTTTAAGAACTCCGGGCCTGGTTCGCAATGTTTATATTTATTATACATATTCATCGAGGGATAAATCAAAATATCTTCGCACCAATACTTAGTTTTACAGTAACATGAGAATTCTCATTTTCCTCTTGTATAAAAAAAATATACCAACTGATTAGTGATGAATATCTGTCTCTTACGATAGTATTATGCCTGTTTTTTTCAAACTGGATAATCATAGAAACTTGTGTTGATCACTAAAGGTCATTTTCCAAGCGGAAGTTATTATATTAAACGTAATAAAATACGGCTGAATATTTTCTAGTTGCAATTTGTAATTTCACTAAGGGTATGAATTCTCCTGCACTAGTAATCTGTCACTATATAAACGGATTTTCCTCCTCGAGGCTTGGTAATGAAAACCGAGGCGAATTAACAGTTATGCGATATGTCTATTTCTCCCGTCAAACAGCATTGTTGTGTGCTAGTTTAAAGGACATTGTAGCTAGAGTAACTACTGGACATATTGAGACTTAACATCTTATGTCTCAGGATGACGAATAAGCAGAGAAATGCCAACGATTCCTTTTAATTCATAGTATTGCTTGGTTGTTAATAAGCGGCCGTATACCATCAGGTGAATGGCAGGCTGGTGTCACCACACATTACAATGAAAAAATATATGATTCGTGGCAGTAGCTTATTTTTATCTGCTAAGATCGCTATGTAATTAACTTTTCAGCTTCAACTTGTTTATCTAGTTTCGATCACGCCGACATAATAACGTAGATCCCCAACAAACAACTATCCCTTTAAACCGTACTCACGTGTTCTATCCTTGCTATAATCCTAGATTCTTCCGCCGTTGCGTGAAGTAGCATCATAGCGGGTCGGCATGATTGTATCGAAGGGTATAAGACTGCTGCGTGATGCCATTCAATACTCTATGCTATACCAGGTGACTGTCCCGCCCTCACAACCACTACTGTAAGTGCTGTAGTGCAGGGTCAACAGTGGCACGCATTGTTATGACACCGAGAATTGAAGCTCGGCGAGTCTCCGGGAATGTCTAACATATCTTTAACTCGCAACGAAATCGTGGCTGGGATCCTCCAAGACTGATCATGCTGGTAGGACTGCTCATGCATTCGCTCTGACTCATGACTTGACACAGCTGGTGAACCAGCCCACCAGGATCCCAGATGTAGCGGGTCATGAGCCTTCTCTGCTGGACCTTCTGCTGGCGAGTCATCCGGCCGGGTATCGTGTGACCGTTAGTGCACTCTCTGGGCACTTCCAATCACTGCCTGGTTGGGTCGTCAGTACCTTTCGCTTCACCTCCACGTCCCGTGCATGTTAAGCGGAGGGTCTGGCATTACTCGTCGGCAGATTGGGATGGTATGCGGGAATATTTCGCATCCGTCCCTTGGAGGCAACGCTGCTTTGAGGGCAAAGATCCTTCAGAGAGTGCCAACGCTATTGCTAGCGAGATTAGGCTAGAAATGGATTACTACATTCCTTCCTCTGAGATCGCCAGTAAGGGCCGTGGGCGCTCCTGGTTTAATCGTGCTTGCGCCGATGCTGTCGATGACAAACAAGCGGCGTATCGCGCTTGGATCAGGGGTCACGCCAAGAAGAATCCCAATATCGGTTCCCTCAAAGAAGCCTACAAACGGGCCACCAAGGCCTGCAAGAAGGCTTACGTTAGAGCGGATGCCCAGCGCGTTAGCAGGATTGGGCGTGCGATGGCTAATCACCCGACTAGCAGTCGTGCTTATTGGAGTTTGGCCAGGGCCGTTCAGTCTAACTTCTGCCGTCCAGCATTGCCTCCGCTGAGGTACCCGGAAGGTTCGCTGGCTAACAAGCCGCAAGAGAAAGCTGCCTTACTGGCAAATGTCCCGCCTCGAAGACCGTGGTTCTCAGACGCTGCCCACACTGCCTGATTGCGGTTTCTCAATGGCGGATATTCGCATCAGACAGTGTGATGTGCGGCGTGAGTTACGGTGAATCTCGATGTGCGGAAAGTCAGTGGTCCGGATGGGATACTAGCAGTGGTTTTAAGGACTTGTGCAGCCGAGTTGTCTCCAGCCTACCGCACAGGTGTTGTGCCGGAATCTTGGAAGGAGGCCAATGTGCAACCGATCCCCAAAAAGGGTGATCGGTCGGACCCTACCAATTGTAGGCAACATTTATTTTAGTTTAAAAACCCATGTAAACATACACATAAATATATACAAATAAATAAATAACCAATAAACAGACAAACCAAAATTAATATTACTATAAAATTTTATATAGATGAAGCCGTGCCATTTTTTATAACGCTAGCGGCCGGCGCTCTTTTGTTTAGGCCGGTACCTGCTGCGTGACGTCATTTTGGGTTCGTTTTTTCTATGTATTGGGCCGTATGCGGTCGTCCGGCCAGCTGATCTACAGCTGACCGCCAGTCGCATTTTATTCGCTGGACGACGAACTACTCATTACTAAATTGTTTTTCGCGATAGTGATTAAGTGTTGCCTTTTTTGTATTTAAATCTCTTTGTGAACTGGACTATTAAAAATAGTTACTGCTAGTAGCGTGTCTAATTTGTGCATCCGACGTACCTAAACTGGTGACCCCGACGTGATCACATTGGAAGATGGAGCGCAATTCCACCGAGTCAAGCGGATCGGATTTGGAAACCACAGTGGAAGCCCAAGCCCGTGTTGACTCGCGTCCACGTCGTCGACACGCCAAGATGGCAACACCCACGCTTCCTGCCAAAAGTTCATCCCCATCGTCTCCACCGCCACCGCCCTCACACCTCAGAATACCACCATTCTGGCCAGAAAAACCGGCAATATGGTTTGCTCAAGTCGAAGGGCAATTTTCTTTGATGCGTGTAACGGATGACGCGGCAAAATTTTACCACATACTGGCTACCCTCGACCGCCAATATGCAGCTGAGATTGAGGACATCCTTATTGGCCCTCCCGATTACCAGCGATTGAAGGACGAACTGATCAAACGCTTATCGGCATCCAGGGAGAACAAGGTGAAGCAACTTTTAAGGCACGAGCAGTTGGGTACCCGTAAGCCGTCGCAGTTCCTGCGACACCTGCAGCATCTGGCGGGACCCGATATTCCGGCGGACTTCGTACGAGCGATCTGGATAAGCAGGCTACCAGCCTCGCTGCAGCCTATCGTCGCATCGCAGCCAACGCTACCCCTGGACGCACTGGCGGAGCTCGCCGACCGTGTCCACGACATCGCAGCACCAGCGCACCAGATCGCGGCAACTACGACATCGATGTCACCGAGACCTCTGGAATCGACCATCACGGATTTAGTGACTCAAGTTGCTGAGCTGACGGGACAAGTAAGTGCCCTGACCGCGTGGTCACGACATCGCCCACGGACCCCCGAGCGAAGAGGACGAGAGCAACGCAGCCGTTCCGTGTCACGTCGTTCTACATCCAACCACCGCAGGTACCCCATCTGTTGGTATCATTCAAAGCATGGAGCCAAGGCCCGCCGATGTGTAAAATCCTGCGACTTCAGGCAGGGAAACGCATCGGGCAGTCAGTGATGGCGACGAGCAACTGCCAGAACTCCAGCACAGGTCGCCTCTTTATCACGGACCGAAGTACACGGACACAGTTTTTAATCGACACTGGAAGTGACATATGTGTGTATCCCGTTACCGCGCTTCGTGAGCGTCGCGCTAAAACTAGTTACCAACTCTGTGCTGCCAATGGTTCAACTATTGACACTTACGGGTACGTTCATCTTAACTTGAACCTAGGCCTCCGTCGCAATTTTCCGTGGCGCTTCATAGTCGCCGATGTAACGAAAGCGATCATAGGCGTAGATTTTTTATCGCACTACCGCCTCATCGTCGACGTCAGCGAACGCAAGTTGGTCGATAGTTTAACCAATGTCAGCACTGTAGCATGCTTAGATGTAAGTACTTCACATGTGCTAAGTGTTAAAATTGCGACTGGTGGTGATAGTAAATATCATAAAATTTTGTTGAGTTATCCGGAAATAACACGCCCAGCAGGTATTCCGACTACTCCGAAACATAACACTACTCACCACATACGTACCACCTCGGGTCCGCCTGTCTCATGTACTCCTCGTCGTCTTGCTCCCGACAAATTGAAGATAGCGAAGCAAGAATTCGACAACATGCTTCTTAACGGTACTGCACGACCGTCAGACAGTTCTTGGTCATCGCCCCTCCACCTAGTATCTAAAAAAGATAGTGGGTGGCGTCCTTGTGGCGATTATAGGCAACTAAACGCGCGAACGATACCCGACCAATACCCTATCCGACATATACAAGATTTTTCACATTGTCTGTCCGGATGCTCCGTATTTTCAATAATCGACCTAGTTAAAGCCTATAATCAGATTCCTGTTGCAGTGGAGGACATTCCTAAGACGGCCATCACAACACCTTTCGGCTTATTTGAATTTCCATACATGACCTTTGGACTTAGGAATGCCGGCCAAACCTTTCAGAGATTTGCAGACGAATTAACGCGAGGTTTTGACTTTTGTTACCCGTATCTCGACGATTTCTTGATTTTCAGCAAGACGCATCGTGAACACGAGGACCACTTGCACCAGCTGTTTCAACGTATGCGCAGTTACGGCGTTCTCGTCAACACGGCTAAATGTGTCTTTGGGATGTCGGAAGTCACTTTTCTCGGCTACCGAATCTCTGAAAGAGGCACCAAACCACTGGAGAGCAAGGTACAGGCGATCGCCCAGTTTCCACCACCTAAAACCGTACGAGAACTCCGACGATTTTTGGGAATGGTAAACTTTTACCGACGATTTTTGCCCAACGCCGCGCAAATCCAAGCACCGCTCAATGCCTTACTTAGTGGATCCGTCAAAGCTTCTCAACCTGTCGTCATAGAGGGAGATTCACTTAGAGCATTCGAATCCTGCAAAAAGAGTCTTGGTGACGCAGCTCTACTCGCTCATCCAGACCCGACAGCCAAGCTAGGTTTAGTCACCGACGCGTCTGATACAGCGATAGGTGGTGTCTTGCAACAACTGAAGGACGGAGACTGGCAACCACTCGCATACTTCTCTCGTAAATTGAGCCCCTCACAGACGAAGTACTCCCCGTACGACCGTGAGCTCCTCGCAATTTACGAGAGTATAAAGTTCTTTCGCCATATGTTGGAAGCTAATCACTTCACAGTCTATACTGACCATAAACCGCTTTGTTACGCTTTCCACGAGCGGAAACGTAACTGCTCCCCGCGTCAGTATAGACACCTCGACTTCATCTCCCAATTCACCACCGACATCGTGTATATTGCCGGCAAGGACAACTTGGTTGCTGATACGCTGTCGCGTGTTGATGAGCTGCAGATGCCTGTCGATTTCGAGTTAATGGCCAGGTTTCAAACCGCAGACCCAGAACTCGACGAATATCTTAAAGGCGACACGTCACTTCGACTCACAAAAACATCTGTGCCCGGAAGTCGTGCTTTATTGTACTGTGACGTCAGTACACCGACGCCCAGGCCTTTCGTCCCCAAGCAACTTCGTCAGCAGGTTTTTGACTGTCTCCACTCACTCAGCCACCCAGGCCCCAACGCCACCGCCAAACTCGTTGCTCAACGATTCGTTTGGCCACTAATGCGCAAAAACTGCCGTGATTGGGCTAAGGCGTGTTTGACTTGCCAGCGCTCGAAGGTAACTCGCCACGTCGTTTCACCTTTAGGACAGCACGACATACCTTCAGCGCGTTTCAAACACGTCCACATAGACCTGATCGGCCCACTACCGCCCGCTGGTGATTATCGGTATTGCCTCACAGCCGTTGACCGTTTTACGCGATGGCCGGAAGCTGTGCCAATTACCGATATCACAGCCGAAACAGTGGCCAAAGCATTTGTGTCCTGTTGGGTTTCCCGATACGGTTGTCCGACCGAGATCGTTACCGATCGAGGCAGACAATTCCAGTCGGCACTTTTTGAACAGTTGTCCAAATCTATCGGTTTCGATCACCGTAGGACAACGGCTTACCACCCACAGTGCAACGGTTTGGTGGAGCGCTTTCACCGGCAACTAAAGGCAGCAATTACTTGCCATGCTGACCCTAACTGGACTGAGTCGTTACCATTAGTACTTCTCGGAATTAGGAGTGCTTTCAAAGAGGACCTCCACACTTCGTCGGCTGAGCTCGTGTACGGTGAGCCACTTCGTCTTCCCGGAGATTTCTTCGGCCATGACGCTGCTCATTACACCACCGATATTATGGAATTTTCAGCCCGTATGAAGTCGTTCGCTGAACGCATACGTCCGGTCCCACCTCAGCATCACTCTAACTCTCGCCGAACCTTCATATTTAAGGATTTAGCCAGCTGTAGCCACGTATTCCTTAGGGAAGAAGTGCTACGCGGTTCACTTCAGCCTCTTCAAGTTCTTAAGAGAGGTGCTAAAACTTTTATAATACGTGTTGGAAATAAAGATGCCACAGTTAGTATAGACCGTTTAAAACCAGCCTATATACTGGACCCCAATACACTGTCACCGCAACACGACACCTTGGTACCAGACACAGATGTCTCACCTCCACTCCCACAGGACGCTCAATGTAGGACTACCCGATCAGGTCGGAGAATCCAGTTCCCTGATTATTATCGCCCTTAGTCGGTCTCTGGAGGGGGGTGATGTAGGCAACATTTATTTTAGTTTAAAAACCCATGTAAACATACACATAAATATATACAAATAAATAAATAACCAATAAACAGACAAACCAAAATTAATATTACTATAAAATTTTATATAGATGAAGCCGTGCCATTTTTTATAACGCTAGCGGCCGGCGCTCTTTTGTTTAAGCCGGTACCTGCTGCGTGACGTCATTTTGGGTTCGTTTTTTCTATGTATTGGGCCGTATGCGGTCGTCCGGCCAGCTGATCTACAGCTGACCGCCAGTCGCATTTTATTCGCTGGACGACGAACTACTCATTACTAAATTGTTTTTCGCGATAGTGATTAAGTGTTGCCTTTTTTGTATTTAAATCTCTTTGTGAACTGGACTATTAAAAATAGTTACTGCTAGTAGCGTGTCTAATTTGTGCATCCGACGTACCTAAACCAATTACCGCCCTGTCGCTATCACCTCAGTGATTTGTAAGGTCATGGAGCGGATCATAAACGCTCAATTGGTCCGCTACTTGGAGGATCACTCGTTGATCAGTGACAGACAATTCCGTCAATATCGATCAACGGGCGGGTGATCTTCTATCGTTTGTCCTGCATCGCTGGGGTGATGGCGAGGCTCTTGCTGTGAGCCTCGACATTGCCAAGGCGTTTGATAGAGTCTGGCACCGTGGTCTTCTGTCCAAGCTTCCGGCATACGGTCTACCCGGCAACCTGTGTTCGTGGATTTCCGGCTTCCTGCATGTGCGTAGAATACGTGTAGTCGTTGACGGACACGCTTCGGCGCTCATGTCGGTAAATGTTGGAGTACCACAGGGCTCGGTTCTGTCGCCCACCTTGTTTATTCTGCATGTTAATGACATGTTGTCGCTTGGCAACAATCATTGCTATGCAGATGACAGCACGGTTCATGGGCGATACCACTGCGGGCCTCCGGGTTGCCGAGTCGAAACTGTGAGGGGACATGAAGATCTTGTCATTGAGCTCAACCGGACCTTGGACCTCATTTCCACGTGGGGTTCCAGGAATATGGTTGAATTCAATGCCAAGAAAACTCAGGTGTGTGCGTTCACGTACTCCCCTCTCAGTGCGGAATGACCTGAGTATCATTGGTGTGGATATCCGCTGTGATCTCAATCCAAGGAATCACATCGAAGGCGTAACATCTGCCACATCACGCAGGGTAGGAGTCCCGAACAGGGTGCGTCGGTTCTTCACGCCTGGTCAGCTTTATCCTTTGTATAAAGCGCAGATCCGGCCGGGTATGGAGTACTGTTCGCACCTCTGGGATGGATCCGCCCAGTACCTGCTCGATGTCTTGGATGGATTGCAGCGGCGGGCCATCCGCATTGTGAATGATGCACACGTTACGAGCAACTTGGAGTCGCTACAACTCCGGAGGGATGTCGCCTCTCTAAGCGTGTTCTACCGCCTGTATCACGGTGAGTGCTCTGAGGAATTGTTCAACTTGATCCCCTCCTCTCCATTCCTAACCAGAACCACGCGTGCTGGCTTGCGACAACAACATAAGCATAGCTTGTCGGTCCACACCATCCCGGCTCGAACCAAACGGTTCTCTAATTCTTTTTTGTGCCGCACCGTCAGGCTGTGGAATTGTTTGCCGTCTCACGTGTTCCCTCCTTCCTACGATCCTGGGTCCTTCCGCCGTAGCGTGAAGAGGCACCTTAGCAGGCCGGCATAATTGTTCCCATTGGCATGGGACTGCCGTCAGATGCCAATGGATACTCTGCCTGGGCGGTATTTGCGCTTACCATCAGGTGCAATACCGCCACTATGCCGGGCCAGTTTGGAAAAAAAAAAATACGTGCAAGCTCTGGAATGAACTCCCTGCATCGGTGGTTCCGCAGCGCTATGACCTGTCCTTCTTCAAATGGGGTTTAGAGAGAGTACTCTCCTCAAGGTAGGCAGTGACTTTGTTGTGCTGGTCCCCTGGCACTACGGAGGTGCATGAGCAGCGGTAGCCGCTTACCATCAGGCGGGCCGCTAGCTTGTCTGCCTACATGGCAATAAAAAAAAATGATTGTCCACTTTCCTCCGTGACAAAAAGTGTATCAAAACGATGAACTATAGAGGTAAATGACCTTGCAAAAAGACTTTAACAGCCGGAGAAGCCAGCAATTAAGCATCATGGATCAAATCATTATTACATTGAAATGCTTATATTGCTATGCCCTACCAGTTTTAAATAAAAAAGAGATGCATTGATATAACTGAACTCACCTTCACATGCACTCCAGTCAATTTGTCATCAGAATATCTGCACTCTTAAAATTTTCCAAGGTGTCCCCAGTAGACACAAAGTTGTAACCTTTGAGTCTGTATTATGGACTTTAAACTTGAAACTCATTGAATTGGTAAACGGCTGACGAAGTTGGGCCGAATGAACGGTGATCGGTTAAATTCCATGAATTATTCAATGTCGAACAGTCCTTAAGCGATGACAGCTGATATTGGATGTTAAAAGGTTGATGTTAAAAAAAATATTAACCTCAGTCCTTCACTGATAAGGTGTCTATCATAGTTGCGAATTCGGTAGTGAGTTCTAGTTTGAGGTACATTGTGGTCAGAGTAACTTCTAGACATATTAAGACTTAACATCTTATGTCTCAGAATGGCAAGCGCAGACAAATACTAAGCATTGTTATGTAATCATTGTGTTGCTTGATTTTTGTACATGACAGGTTGTATGGCTTACCATCAGGCGAATGGTAAGCCGTTAGATAGATCGTTTCGCCATTCATAGCTGAGTTAATAATTATAGTCAATCAACATACTTTAGTAGACCTACGATTCCCCATCAAATTGGTATCCCAAATATATTATATAAACTGTGCTGGATTAGTATAATATGATTGCCCACAGCTGGGCGCAGATCTCTTCTACAGCTGAAACTTCGGTTCCCAACAAAAACAAAACTTGTTAAAATACCAAGATTCGCAACTCAGTTCTTCTACCGTAAAAAGTTGGGAGATCCATGTAATAACAAGTATTGATTCAATCCGTACTCAAGGGAGTGTGTTTTTGTGAAGTGTCTTAAGTTATTAAGTAATTAGCTAACTTAACAATATAATTATAGTGACCATGCCAATTAAAAATATTTTAATATTGATATGGTATATAAGCGTTGGTCTTACCTTTTTACAAAATAAGCATCAGCAACTCTACCTATAATTTTAGTAATTCCTTAAATTGTTTGATGAAAGGTACATCTTAGTAATAAAACAAGGACACTCAATTTGTCAGTTTATTATGAATTGAATTTAACATTACAAATATTGAATTATTTAAAGTTTGAACAAGCTACGTAGTTCGTTAAACTATGTAAACAACGTTTTGTTTGCTCGGATAATACATTTAATCGAAACGACAATATTTTTAGCTACGAATAGAGAGAAACAGTACTTGGTAACCAAGTTATTTGTAGGAGAAACAAGTCAAATACAAAACATTATCTGAAAAGACTTTGGGGAAAGATATTATATATTGTATTATATATTTGGTTTCAAACATACGACCATTCTAATGAAAGGGTCATTTTTTTAAACTTTAGGAGAAAGGTTTTGGTTTTAGGTTTTTTAGGTTAGTATAAATGTGGTTTTTAATCCTTGTGTAAATAAATTAGCTTAACCAAATCCGGGATAAAATCCGTAAATGAAAGATTTATTTTAATAAATTTGTTTCATTAAAAAAGCTTGAAATACAGTATATGTAATTTAACTTGTTTCTCTTTTGCATCGAGTCATATTCACTAACATCTAGCGATTATAATATTAAATTAATTAATAATTACCAGCCTTACACAGTATTATGAATATGTTCAGAAGAATATAAAGACGGAATAGCAGCCAGTTCAATTATTTTTATTAAGGACAAGATTTTGAAAAACAACAACAACAACAAATAAGTTGCATGAAAAAAAATACAATAATAAATATATTTTTAATTCAGTCTTTACAAAATAATCAAGTATGATAAATATTTAGAAATTAATTTATTACTTTAGGTGAGTCTAAGCATCTACTTCGTATATATTTGTGTTGATACGGGGATCGAACCCGCGGCCTCTCATTTCACAGCCAGCCTATAGATAACTACTCAACAGAGGCGGATAAATAATTCAATTATACACAAAGTTCTGTCAAAAGGAAAATAATTGAGTAAAACGAAGAACAAGTAGTATATATTTTTTGGAATAACACTATCGAATACTTACTCGAATAATAATACATTTTATGCTTTGCCACATAGAATGCGTTAGGGCTTTGTCGCGTTATGTGTCGACAAACCGAAATTGAGTAATAATGGCAGTTATCGCATATAACTGTTTATATAAAATTGCTATAATATTCTACCTCTTCTACCTATTTAGATAATAAAAAATATCAATACATTTACCTATTACATTACCTGACTTTCATATATTACTGAGATACACAGTTTTGCAAAAAAAACGTGATATTTGTATACTCTCCCCACTCTCCCCCTAACTGAAATTTGGAAAGATTTAGCTTGATCCCCCCCCCTCTAGAACACTTCACGTAATTAATGGACGCCTCCTTATAACAAAAAATGAAGTTTTGGAGTAAAGGCGTTGATATAAAGACATTAAAGGTATACTCTAACTACTTTTAACTACTAATCCATATAATTATATCCTAAATTAATACTGTAAAGCTAACACAGCCATAGGTATTATTTATTATAACAACCGCATATTTGGCATGCGTTAGATGTTGACGCGGTTTTGGCACAATTATTTGCAGCATACGGAAATCTAAATCGATTTATTTAAATATTTCACTAAATACGACTTATGATAAGAAAACAGTCATATATCAATTGTTATTTCATCATAATAAGGAAAACGAAGGAAGAAATGGGTATTTATTTTTGGCACAATATGATTATAGTAATATAAATTATCTGTATCTGCCTATACCTATATATATCCCACTGCATGGCACGGGCCTCCTCTACAATTGAGAGTACGACTCAGAAGGGTTAGGGCATATATGGACTAAATAATCCACCATGGCTGGCCTAGTGCTCGATTGGCGGACTTTAAAATATACAGAAAATTCAACCTAAATTCATCTATTCTTTAAATACAATTAATGTACTAACAATTGTATGGCTTTGGATATCCGTAGCTGGACTATAGGTTTCTCTTAAAATTTTCGCCGCGGTCTGTATGCCATTCGAAACAATTATGCCGCCCTGCTAAGATGCTTCTGCACACGACGGAAGGACGAATGTCTTATAAACCTCGTCTGTTACCTTGATAGTGGACGTCCGTGCTTTGGTTGTTACCTACCTATTGTAAAAGAAAGCAATTGATGCTATTTTAAACAATCCAATCCGAAACATTTACATATAACATAATAACCTTTTTTTCATGGATCAATTATTGATTTATATCGCACATTATTTAGATATAGGAATATATTGCAATATTTTATAAAAAAATGGTTCAAGGATACATAGGGTAAAAATTATTTTATATTGCCTCCTCTTAGACTATCATAGGCCTTCTCAGAATCGGATGATACAAATCAATAAATATTATATTCCAGTAGTAATATTTGTACGAGTATTTACAACATTGTATATATGTATAAATTTTGGATTAAACAGGTTACAATTAAATGAATAAATAAATACACCCAACAGTCACATACATAGTCTTCAACCCACTCTAAAATCGAGGCTTGTATCTTGGGCGCCAGAAACTACGAGAGAATTTCGGCCTCACAGTCACCCGTAATACTTGTAGATGAAGTATTTGTCTCGGCGTGGGCATCGAACCCACTACTTCTTTCACAGCCCACGGAAATATCCACTACGATTAAGAGACGTTAATATTTGAAGCTAAAATCTAGAAATTGGAGTATTCGTTTTCTATTACCCATTTTACGTTATAAAGGTAAAGTACACATCAAGTCTACATCACAATATTATGATCTGAAAAAATCTATTTTTTTTATATACATCATAATTCAAGTATCATCAAAACGTTCTTTAGTTTAAACTAAATTATCTATACAACCATACTACATAAGTAAAATATTTTCACAAGTAATTTATGTTGAGATAAGTTGCCGAAAAGGTATTTCGTAGACTGAGCCATCTTACTGAAATTATTATTTTTTCATTACCCTTCTCTCATTAGTCATTATTCAATAGATTACGACCAGAATACGAACACTGAAAGGTTTTTATATATTTTTTAGTGTCATCACCATTTGTAACATAAAAAAAACTTTGGTTATTATTTCCACTAAAATGATTGATTGAACCTTTATATTTAAACCTAATTTAAAATAGTTTATTTTGGCACATGGAAAATTTGCAACTTCCCCCTATACCACCACTTTACCAAAACCTTTCAACCCCCATCTAAAATATTCGGCAAAGGCTAAAACCTGCGAATCACTTATGTCTAAAAATTCAACACTAAATAATGTACTACAGAAATTTAAAATTGTTGAGCAACTTAGGTATCAC
This sequence comes from Hyles vespertilio, assembly GCA_009982885.2. Lineage (NCBI taxonomy): Eukaryota > Metazoa > Arthropoda > Insecta > Lepidoptera > Sphingidae > Hyles > Hyles vespertilio. Next base: position 3,419,680 of record CM042824.1, read on the forward strand.
CACTTTCCACAGGTAAGTACTGCTGTTGAGCAACCGAAGACAGCATCATGTCAATTGGCTTCGTGTCATCATACAGAGATGGAGCTTCGCAGAGGATCGCAAATGTTCCAACGATGGAGGCAATAGTGAAGATCCAGAGAAATAGACGATCTAGAACCATAGCCACGAAGCCCCAGTCTTGATCTTCCTGCGGGCAAATATAAGTAAAATAAATCCTTAATGACCATGACTCTTAACCATTAAATATTTGTTTTGCGTCTTGGATAGCAGACTTTATAAAGATCCTATTGATCCAAAAATGCCTAGAAACTGAATTAGTAGGCTTTTTTAATTCAGTTGTGGTCTCTTGTTGTAGTCAATTAATTAATTCACTAGGCCTTAGTGTATGTGAATAACAATTTGTATTTTTATTTTGACAGCCTCCGTGGCGCAGTCGGTTAGTCGCCGCCTGTGAAACGAGAGGCCGCGGGTTCGATCCCTGCACCGAGAGAAATGTTTGTGCGGCCCACAAATATTTCTTTCAGGTCTGGGTTTTGTGAGACCAAAAAGTCTCTCGTAGTTCCTGATACCCACGACACAAGACTCGATCTTAGTGTGGGGTCAGGAATATGTATGTGACTGTTGGGTGTTATTTATATTTATTTATTTATCCTATATAAAGAAGACACACAAGTGTTGTTATAATTTTCCCTTCAACCACATTTATTTTACCAATTATTTCCTTACACTCTCTATTCAGTCACAAAAGGTTCTTTGCTGTACATAGGCCTCCCCCAAGGACTTTCCTTTTTTAAATTTTAAACTTGATAGGATCAGTCTTCCTCTATTGTATCTTTGCAAGCTTACATAGCATTGATGACTAATTGAATTCCATATATTATATTAACAAAGAACGTTATTTTTATATGAGCTGCTATAATTATCATACAAACCGCATTAAATTCATCCTGCCGCTGCATGTGATGCTGTATAAACATCACGTTATGAATGGCTTTCTCCAGCTCGAAAGGATATTTCTTTCGAGGAGCCACATCACTCAGGGAGTCGTCCAAACCTGACATTACTGATGGTAGCCCGTTGTATCCAGCTCCGAGGCTGCCCAGAGCACCGACTAGACCGCTGAATCTATTGACAAATTAGGTATAGTTCACACTTTGGAAAACACAGCTCAATAAACAAAATGTTTGATTGAAATTAAAATTTATTTGATCCGTGTTCGAGAAGTTGATCTACTTAACTTAGATGCATTTAGACACAAATTCTATTGACAATAATAGTAAAATATCTGAATTTTTTCGAAATTGGCCCCAAGTTCTATATATCTATATATACTCATATACAAATACATATATAAAGAGATGTTATATATAAAACGTAAATTTTTATTATACAAAAAAATAGCTAAAGTATTTTAACAGCTTTGTTAATTACTGTATTTTGGTTTATACGGAACCACTTAGCATAATAAAATAAAGCTGGAAAGTACACAACTAAGTAGATACATTATCAGCCCATTACCTGCGCACGTTATTTTTATGCTTCGCTTTAATCGACCATTATATCGTCATTAACGGTGTTGCCAATATTAAAACTGTAGCTATTATGACTTTGGTGTGTATTAAGGAGAGTTTTAAAGATTATTCTAATATTTTTTCAGTATGGTTTCAGCTTAAGATCTAAATTAATGATGGGAAATGGGTAGCTTATTAAAATGAGACAAACACGAGAGAAACTAAATATTTAGAAATAAAAATATTGAACTATATGAGTGGGATGTACATATGTTTTAGTACAGTGTTTTTTTGTCTACAAATGTGATTAATAAGGTGAATTTTAATTACCTATTAGTAGCCGTAGTCGAGTGTAACCCATTACACCCTCCAGGCAGGTGATGTCTAAGAGAATCAGGACTTGACGCATTTGAATTAGTCTGCTCCGCTGCAGCCAAGGCATCCTTAAATTTATTCTTCTTCATACTTCTCCCAGCAATCTTTTGCGCTGCTAAATCTCTCAGTAAATCCTTTGGCACTCTCATTAATAATAACTTCGGTAGTTTTGTAATAAAGAACTTCCGAACCCATGGAGCCATTTTATGCGTGCTTGGCTTTCGGTAATGGACATTCAATATTATTATAGTTATTACCACTGATAAGCCTACTAATAACATTGTGAATAATAAATACTTTCCCAATAAAGGTAAAGCCAACGAAGTTGATGGTATAATTTCCGATATTAGCAAGAAAAACATGGTCTGAGATAGTAATATTGAAATGCTTAAAGCGATCTTTTCTCCTGAATCAGCTGGTAAGTAGAAAACTAATACTGATAGATAAGATATGCCAACGCACGGTACGATTAAGTTGACGGTGTAGAATAAAGTTTTTCTTCGTAATGTGATGTTGAAGAAGATATCTGGAACAAATAATTTTGATGAAATATTGTTTTAGTGCAGATTGTTTAACAGAAGGAATGTGATAGTTTATTTCCAAACCTATTGTTTAACATTGATGTTCTAATGTAAGTGGTCGGATGTTCCTTCCATTATATCGTCCTGCAAAATCGTATTATTCAACTACTTTAATTCAAGGATTTTCCGAAAAATTGGTACAGTATTAATTATACTTTACCTACTAAGTCTAAAATTAATTCGGAAAAAACATAAGGATAGATATATTTACAAGCGTCATAATTATAAGTATTTAACATGCAATCAGAAAAATATGACTGTTCATAGAGAGTCAGTTACTTGACCTGATATTCTGGTATTCCTATTCATATTTTAAACGGGAACAGCTTGCTAATCAAGTTTGGCATTGCGACTTTGCCTATTATGCACGTGAATTAATCTATAATATTATAAAGAGGAAAGATTTGATTGTTTGTTTGCATTGAACAGGATCTGAAACTAGTGGACCTACTTAAAAAAAAAATTCAAAATTAAAATCCTATGTTATCCCTGATGAACATAGGCCATAATTTACATTAAGGGATTAAAACAAGGGTTGAAATGGAAATATAAACAAATGTGTCTGCAACCGGGCGGAACCGGAGCTAGTTTTTAATAATTCCTCTCAGTTTTCCGTGAAAAGTTCCTACGATATTTAAATTTGTCTTTTAGCTTTGCCATGTCTAATATCTAATCTGATTGTTAAGTTGCCAAAGTTCCTTCGAGCGACTATCATTAGAGGCTGCCAAGCCGCGGAAGAAAATGTTTAACTGTAAAAGAAACATTCCACTGAGAAATAAACTTTGCAATTTATAAATGTACAAAGGATTTCATTTTATTGTTTGTTAAATATTTCCTCGTCTTTTCGCTGAGTTAATGGTGGTTTAGTTGAAGAAATTGGAATTTCTCTTACATTTTGAAGTCAGTGGTGGAGAAAAATAATTAACTTTTAACTTAGTATTGTTTTGTATAAAGCGCAAGAACAGTATATTTAATGTACGGTAAAAACTCGGCATCAGAACAGACGGCTAAACTAATGGAATGTGACAGCTACTGCTTTGCCCGCCTTAATGGAAGGCGTTGGGAAGGAAAAGCGTAAATATTATTGGTTCTTGGTCTTAAATAAAAATGTTGTTTAACCTTAGAGCCTCTACTTATGATCATGAGATTTTTTATATAAATATATCAACAGTCACATACCTAGTCCTTATCCTACGGTAAAATCGAGCCTAGTGTCGTGGATATATGAAACTACGAGAGACATTTTGGTCTCGCGAACATCCAGACTCGAAATAAATATCGTCATCTTAATATATTTTGTCTCGGTACGGAGGCGAAACGGTGGCAAAACGGTCTTGTTACACAACCAGTATCTAACCAACTGCGCCATGGAGGTTGTCAAAATTTATCAAGTATAATATTTTATTTCCCTTATAACTATGTTCTTTCAAAAAATAAAATAAACGTACCCTTTCCAAGGTAATATCATATTACTCTGCAATAATAAAATTGTAACATAATTTTTGTGACATAATTTGTTTGCAGCTATTAGAAAAAACCAAAGATATTTCGCGTAAAACATTTAAAAGTCGATAATTTCCTTTTTATTTTTATTTAACCATCTTCCGGAGATTAAGCCCTTTATTCCGTTGACACATTTTCACCGTGTTTCGTTTTCCACCATCTTCTTAATTGTTTTATTGTGGACTAGCGGTCCTGCACGGTTCCGTCCGGATATAGATACACTTTTCTGAAAATATTCTAGTCGCCAATGTTTATCGGGGAAAATGTAGGATGCTAATTTTGAATTTTTCAAATCGGTCCAGAAGTTTCAGAGTTTATTATTATTATTATTTTATTTCAATGAATGGCGAGACGTGCAAGCCGTTCGCCTGATGGTAAGCGATACGACCGCTCATAAACAGTAGCAAAATTCCACTGCGCTCGCCTTCCTGAGACATAAGATGTTAAGTCTCAATAATATGTCCAGTAGTTACTCTGGCTTCAATGTCCTTTAATCCGAAACACAACAGTGCATTTACACTACTGTTTCACGGGAGAAATAGACATTGCGGTGGTACCTGCCCAGATGATTATTCAATGCAAACAATCAAATCAGTCTTCTTTATAATATAAATATAGGTTAGATTATTTAGGATTAAATAAATCTTAGAGACTTGTAAGATTGAGCTGCATAGAAAATGTGTAGTTGTATTTGTTTAATTTTTAATAACCACAGAACATGTTATAGCACATTGTATTTAGTAGTATGAAATACAAGCAATTAGCTATTTTGACAGCCTCCGTGGCGCAGTTGGTTAGACGCCGCCTGTGAAACCAGAGGCCGCGGGTTCGATCCCCGCACCGAGAGAAATGTTTGTGCGGCCCACAAATATTTCTTCCGGGTCTGGGTGTTTGTGAGTTTTGTAGTTCCTGATACCCATGACACAAGACTCGATCTTAGTGTGGGGTCAGGACTATGTATGTGACTGTTGGGTGATATTATTTATTATTTATTTATTTATTGGTTTCAATCGAGTTGATTAGATATACCTCATTAAAATCATAACACAAGTAGTTTCCTTACGAATATTTTAATTATAACATATATGTTTATTCATATCCCTTACAGATTTCCTAGGCACCATATCACTCTAAGTTTCTTAAACAATTATCCCACTAAATTGTCCCCAAAGACTAAGAAGCTTCAGGATTTCTAAACGACTATCATAATATATCCTAATTACTGTCCTCTACATTATGTTATGCTTTAGGATCCCGCTTAATCCTAAGGTCATTTGAATATGACCCTGGATCATTAGAATCCTCGCAATGACCGCATTTATCTAGGATTTTAGGGATATTCGGGACGCTCTGCCTTACAAAGCCGAGGCGTAATGGATATAAATATTCTTCAGATGTAAGGGCCTGAGATTTAAGCGATACTTGGATCGTATAGCTTTATATAGTTAGAGCTTTATATTTAAGTATCCTCTAATAAAAAATCTTCGAAATATTTTCGATTTATATCGAAGAATTTGATTTCTTAGTACTGAAATTTATGAAATAGTACCGGTTGGAGACCATAGGCTGAAGGTCGAGCCCATTGGCGTTTGATTAAGATAGCTTAAGTCTTATATCACCACACTGGCAATGACTTACATACCATATTATGTTTACGTCCTATCATTCTGGTGATATCTAGTATAAATTAATAGATTAGGTAGACCTAAACTGTTAGGATTTATGTATTAAACGGAACCATATTACAACTTTGACAGCCTCCGTGGCGCAGTTGGTTAGATGCCGGTTGTAAAACTAGAAGTCGCGGGTTCGATCGCACCGTAAGAAATATTTGTGTGAAACATAGGTATTTGTTTCGGTTCTGGGTATTTGTGAGACGGAAAAGTCTTTTGTAGTTCCTGATACCCGCGACACAAGACTCGATCTTAGTGTTGGGTCAGGACTATGTAAGTGACTGTTGGATGTATTAATATTTATTTAATAAGAAATGACTTGAATTAAATGCATTGCCCAAGACTAGTAAGTTAGACAGTAATACAGAGTAAAGAAACGCTGATTAACTATAGATAATGTACAATATCTTGTGCATGCGTTCATAATTCATCACATTCTTAACCCATTTTACTAATAGTACTCTACCTACAATACGGAATGTAACACACAAACCAATTTTCCTCCTAGAACCAATATCTCGGCGAACCGAAAACAAATTGGGGAGGGACATTAACATCACTGTAATGGATGTAATACGCAAGTTTGCGTTCATTACACGTGATGCTAATTGCCGTTGTGGCATTTCTGGAGTCACATCATTTATTTCACGGAATTCCTTAGTGTTAATTTCCTTGGTGGTTTGTAGGACATTGTGCCCAGAGTAACTACTGGACGTATTGAGACTTTATATCTTACGTCTTAGAATGGTGCAGTGGAATGCAAAATACAAATGCTTGCTTTGTAATTCATGGGATTGTTTGGTTTTGCTACTGTCCTTGTGAGGTCGTATCGCCTACTATCAGTTGAACGGTATGCTTGTATCGCCATTAAATGAAATATTATAAAAAGTACGGGTACTTAAGAGCTAAGTAAAGGCTTCAGTATGGCCATTATATGTTCTTTGTTAGAATAATATTGTGATACTGATTGTAGTCTCCACTAAGATCCACAAAATTATCCTTAAAGAATTTGGATCTGCAATTATTCTGTGAATCTAACGTTGTAGATATGAAAAAATAAAACAGCGAGTACCTTCTTATATCGCATTCGCACTATTCAGCCTTAAATTTCTGTAAATCACTATAATACGTTTTTTTTAAGATTTCTTATTCATTTCATCACACATCCCATACGTTAATTATATTATCTATATGTAATATATGTGATTCATTATGATTTTAAATTAATTTTGTTCGCACAAATTAGTTGAAATGTTCAATAATATGCTTTTCTAATCATTCAAAAATGTCTTTAACAATTCCATATCCAAAAAGAGGCGTATGTAATGAGTGAACATCTTAATTACATTTTATTTACTTTGATCTATAATCAAGAGCAATTCTCCATAGCTTTTGCAACTCATCAAACTTACTTAATACTCCTTTGACATCTGCCCTCCAATTAACATTTACATCGTCTGTCTCTCGCACGTGTAAGGTACAATTTATCCCATAACAGCACATGATTAGTCATGATCAGATAGGGTTAAAGCCAGGCAACCTATCGGTCTAGATTTGCCAGACGTCCTGAAATCTAGATCTCGATCGTGCAAAGCGGATATGGGATTTCCCGGACGGCATTGAAGGGTTATTCCGAAATATTGCTTCCGATATTTTATAGGGTCTATTTTTAGTGGAAATTGTTAAAGCGGAGAGAAAAATTGTATTGTTGAGTCATTATGTTCCTTTGTAAGGCCTGGGTTAGATTTCAAATTGTGATAATGAATATCTCTGGATGGGGTATTTTTAAAAGACTGACGCTAGACTGGCTTTTATAATTTTTCCACTAATACATAGAATTATAAATATTAAGACACTAATACATACATAGATAACGTATGTAATATTTTGAAGTTACAGTAAAATATACTATTTGTAACGAATTGTATTAAATATTTTTTAGACGGCCACCTGTACTTTTTATACTAATTGCTAATATATGATCTTTTTTAATTTTATTTGCAATAAAAAGTATTACAATAACTCTTCCATTGAGAATCTGTCAATAAAGTTAACACTAAGATTCCTTTCTTGAAAAGTAAAACCCTTTGGAAGCATAATGTACTGTAGAATACAGATGCATCACATAAGCATTAAATATCCACAACAATTTTCACAGCCATATTTTTTCATTATCTCGAAACTCGGAACAAGATTTTATTTCAACCAGGTATATAAATCTAATCAAAGTTGTAACTAAACAAATTACTCGTTGCATACTTTGATTGGATAATATGCTAGCAGGAGTTATAAATATGGGTTAACAAGTTGAGAACAAGCAATCCTACGGGATCAAGGAAACGGTTGTTAACTCCCTACCATTTTGGATACGGTTGAATGTCAGTGATAATTATTACTTGGCAAGTTTTACTTTTGACTCAGCCCGGTCTGAACGTGACTGAAATTCGGTAAAAAAGTTGTGATCGTTAGCCTTGCTTATCGAGCTGTGGATTTAGTTCGGAGCGAAGACTGATATTAAAAATTGTTTTTATGAGGTGTTGAACTTAGTTTGTTATTGCTAGTGTCTATATCTGTTTTGATTTCCTATAAAATTGTAAGAACATCGACATGATAAAATACAGGATATGATTAGAAAAATCAAAGATTACTTCTCCCCTTGGCCTATTAGAAACAAAAGCACTTTTGTTATTCTATCAAAATTTCGATTCAATAAACCCGCTCAGTTTACGCAAAACCAAGTTTCCAACAATCCATATTTATAAAAATTAAAGCGAATACAGCGCTGATAAAAATAGTTCTCCTTTAACTTGCAAAATTGTTTTCCCAATTGTTATTCAAAGCGCAAAACCGCTTTCAAACTACGCTTTACTAAGGCCCCTGTCAAGATTTAAAAAACAAAACAAGCCTTAACTAAAATTACGATCTTTTTTGGAGGCAATCCTTTTGAGTTGGTAGCGGGCTAATCTCTTGCCTCTTGTAAATTACCGCAGCGCTGCGAAAGCGCTTATCTATGTTAAATTACTGCGCTTCTGTGTCGCTTACAGGTGAAATGGCTGTTGTGTTTATACGCCCCTTGAATTTTGATTGGGATCGTATATTTCAATATAATTTGGGCTCCTTAGATCTTGATTTAGCTGTTTGGATGTTGCTGATGTTGATTTCATAAGAATTATGAATGATATTTCTGTTTTGTCAGAACATTTTATGAAGTTTGTTCAGTACGAAGTTAGCCTCAGAATATATTTTTTTCTTGGTACTACTGAATGCCATTTGCATTGTTGACTCTTGAGTGGTAAGGTTGTAAATTTGAGCGTGACTTGATGGTTTTACTTAGTTGTGAAATTTCATATCGTAACAGTGCAACTTTGGAGTAGTTAAACGTCATCACAATATTTCGGGCTAATGAAAACCGTGGAAACTTTCTTAGTCTTCGTTTGAGTCCTTCTTTGTTTTTTTTTCCTACCAATCATCTAAACCGAATGCTCACGAATTTTATTAAATTCGACATATTATTTCCAACCACTATATAATATTAATTATCTAGTACTTCACGACCTGTAGTAAATTGGATGCATTATTTTAAGTCTTCCTAGAAATTACTTTTGTTTTAACTTGGCAGGCAATCGAAGATTCCTCTTTGTTATTATCAGTACTACCACTATTATTAGTAACAAATACTAAATACAACTTACCAGGATAAGGCTCCTGACAGCAAGGGTAATACCGCTCGTGTCTTTCAGCAGGCACTCCCAGTATGTCCCATTCTACCGAGGGATAGTACTCCCTGAGGTCTATCCCCACTTCCACCATGTCGCCTTTCTTCTGGTTTATGTGCTTCAGATCGATCTGTGAACAAGATCTTTCTACAAGATTTCTTGAATATCATATTAAATTTCAAATGATTGGTAAATTATTTTCTTCAATCTGTTATTGATTTATAGTTCGTCCTAAAATTTATACAAGATCTCATGCGGTATTGCCATTATCAATTCATACTTAATTTCATCTAGAACCATCTAATTCGAAATTATAGAGTAGTAAAAAATAACGAATTCGCATGTTTCTAATCAGAATTGTGCACTAAGACAGTATTGTGACAGAAACAAAACAATTATCTAACTCATTTATTTAAGTTTGATTTCTTTAGTTTGATTTCTTTAATATATGTTTTTATTTTACTCACAAGTTTATAAATTTTAGTTAACTGTTTATAAACGTTTATCAGTCTTAAAAACAAATAATCTCACCTGATCTCCATCGTAGCTCCAAGACCCAAACTTCAAGAAGCATGTCTGCTGGTCAAAAGGGAAGTATCGGACGTCGATTTCGCACGATGATTTAAATATGGCTGGTGGAGTCCACAACACCTTGCCATTGTGATGAAGAACTGCTTTGGTCATGGTCGTGACTACGTATTCTCCGTCAGCACTGGGAAAGAAGAAAAAGTTTTAGACGCCCAGAAATAGATTAATTGAATACCTAAGCTGTATCCCTAAGGGACTAGGCAGAGGGATTATGAGGGTATGTTCCCTATAATTAGCCGCATTTATTTTCATCAAAAAATATGGGTCGGCGCTATAGCCATACGGGATAGAATATCCGGGTCTCTTTGAATTCAAATTGAGGTCCCAATTCTAGAGTTCATTAGTCAGTGATGCTACGTAGATTCACATTGGTGCTGCTACATTTGTTTTAAATAAATACATTTAACAAATACATCCAACTGCCACACACATAGTCTTGATCCTATTTTAAGATTAAGTATTGTGTCGTGAATAAAAGAAAAAAACTAACTGTCACAAACTAAGTAAGACTTTTTGGTCTCATAAATCTAATAGACTTGGATCACACAAATATTTGTCTCGGTACGGGAATCGAACCTGCAACCTGAACCTCTCGTTTTGTTTCATGCCGGCTTCTATCCCGCTGCGATACATACGATACATACGAAGGCTGTCTACACCGAATTTCACAGCACGTGTACGTCACAGTTCATGTTTAATTCTTTAAAATCAAAAATTTAGACAATGAAAACCTTTCATAGGCAAACAATTTTAAAACCTCATTGACTTGGATACACCAGCAACCCTTGACAAACATTTGCATAGTTGAGCCAAGATTGGCGCCACCTGCGCTCCCGCCAAGATTGGAGGCACGTGCGTGATGATTAATAGCCTCGCTGACACCACGTGATGTATCATTCCTAACGTTTCTTGTCGATGTTAGTACACACAATCAACTAATTTTCTGATGTGGTTGCTTGAGTTTTTGTAACGTACTTAGCAAGAGTACTTTGGATACAAATATAAGTTTTTTATGATTTAAGTTAATAACCTTTTGGGGTTGCTTAGACTATGAGATTGTGCGAGGACATTGTTATTTTAAATTAAAACAAAACGATTAAAATATGAACATAATATTTGCTCTGTGGAAGAATGATGTGTTTATATTATTTACATAGCTCGTCTAACTGTGCCACGTTCTTTTAAATTTTACCTTATGCAGAAATTAATAAATTATTTTATACTAGCGGCCCGGCCCAGCTTCGCCCGGGTACAAATAGATTTCTGTACAATAATATGTACGTATTATACATATAAACCTTCCTCTTAAATCACTCTATCTATTAAAAAAACCGCATCAAAATCTGTTGCGTAGTTTTAAAGATTTAAGCATACAAAGGGACATAGGGACAGAGAAAGCGACTTTGTTTTATACTATGATAGTGATAACAAAACTCACAAGCTTTTATTACTATGGCTATAGCTATAACATCACGAAGTTTTCCTTCACCGTTAAAGTGCATGGTGATTGACCATCAATGCATATGACAACGAAAAGTCAGAGGTGTGCCCTGAGATTTGAACCCACGACTACCGTGATCATAATAATAGTAGCCACGTCTTGTCCATTAGCAACAGGCTACCACGCTTCCGCACATCCCACAAACAATCTGGCTAATATCTCTATAGAATGTGGTACTCACGTTTTTCCTCACCAGTTAAAAATAAACATTCCCTTTACACATAAATACTATAATATCAATAAACCATATCTCAGCAGTCAGGAAGTACATAAGGATATCACGAAATGATTTATGGTATAGGCAGAGAATGACATGTACGCAACACGAAGCGTGTCGTGTGAATTTATTGTTCGTGGCAAATGATTCGGCAAATACGAGGCGTCCGCCAGATAGTATATTGTCTGTCACTGGTTGCGAAACGAAAGGATGCGGATTCGATTCGATAAACTTGTTCGCGTGGACGTATGACTGGTGAAATAATTTTCTTTCGGGTTGCTTAACATTAAACCATGGATTGAACATTTAATTAATAGTTCTTTATCATATCGCCCTGAATAATATTTCTTCGAAACTATGTTTACGGACCGCGCTGAAATTGATGTGCGTTACTATACACCACAGACTTACCACCAGTACTTGACTGACCATGACTGTTAAATTAACGTGATAAATTCAAATATATCGGTGTATATCGGCTACTTTATATCCCCCTTAGCTACAAACCTTTCCATCCACATTGAAAACCCCACATCCATTGTAACAAACCGCACACACGAACAATTTGTCCGGCCAACAATTACACGGCCGGCCGACATCCGATAGCGAGTTATGCAGTAGTAATTGCCAAATTAATTTCGGTAGAACGCCGCCGAAGTTGCAAATGGACATTAGGCACAAGTAAATTGCATTGTTATACCCTCTCGCCCCTTAAAGGGGTAGGGGAGGGGTTAGAATCGTAAGTGCATTTGGACGTGATTAAAATATTCTAATAGATAAGTTTTGTGGTATGCTGCAAGGGTTCTGATGGGTTGTTTAGATTATGTGTTTTGGAATGCTGCTGGATTTGTGGAGTATTGGTTGTAATTTGCCAGTAATATACGCATATTTTGACTATTCTAGTTAGAATGTGTTAGAGCTGTGAACATGTGAAGGCCTGGGTTCGGGAATTCAATTTATTAGGGTTTGGAAAGGATCATAATATTAGTCGCTTGGAACTGGAGTTACTGTCAAGTATGACGAGATAGCCATACATCTTAGGATTTCTTCTATGACCACCTATTAATTTAAATACTCTTTTTCATTATTACAATGTCGATCTAGACTAACTGCAAAATCATGGATATCATTTGGAGTCCAGAAAGTGTAAAACTAATTCTCTGACATAAAATGGTCATGTTGTAGAAATAGGTCTGACTTTACTCCTTTTCTTTCGAAGTTACATACATATGTGGTTAATACACACTTCCTTATATAAAATTTAACTACATACTAACTTGTTGTAAAGAACGATGTCCGGCAGCCATATGTGTTCGGAGGGCACGTACAGCTCCTTCACTCCGCCGTACTCCAGAGGATCCCATTTGAACTTGTGATCCTCCCACTCCTGCGATAATAATTGTTATTATTTACTTTGAAGCATGCTTTGGATATTTGGTTTTAAAACTAGGAATATTAATAATTGTACGTTAATGTGTGTGTGTATCGATAATAGTTATCGATAGGCCTAGCACTATTTTATTAGATTTATTCAGATGTATCCAAATACATCTAATTTACTATAATCAATGAATTTTAAACGTTAAGTAACCAATTGACTGCCTCGGTGGCGTAGTTGTATTAGGGTGCGGTTACGAAGCTGAGATCTCGGGTTCGAATCCCGGGTTGGGAAAAGTGATATTGGATTTTTTTATTCATTATCAGCCCAGAGTCAGGAATTTGTGCCCGATGTGGCGATAGGCTCGCCACCTATCACATCGTGAGACGGAACATACAAGGTGAAATGTAGGTGTTCTGGCACCTCTGAGAAAAAAGGCGTGAGTTTATGTATGTATGTACGTAATCAATTTTTTATCGCGTAAAACTAGTTAGCTTTATTAATTTCTATCTTTATCTATTTCGGTACCTATATTAAAATAAATAACGTATACGGTTTTGTAAATGGGAGCTGGAATGGGATAACATTAGATCCAAAAAGTTTTTTGGACGAAGAAATTAATCAAAATTGTTGAAAATACTTACATGCTCCAGCCAAACATTGGTCGTGAGAATTTGATCCTTTAAGTTCTGCAACAAAAGGAAATGAGTGTAAGTGCAAAAATATAACTTGTCTACTTTGATCAATAAGAAGGAAAATCATTACTAACTGCTAGTTTTGTTTCGAGGAGTTCAATACACAGTTATCATTATAAACATCACAGCAATTGATCTAAATAGAAAATGCTAGTGTAGGCTCTATAGGTGTCCAAAATAAGCTTAGTAATTTATTTACTTCAATTATGGTCTTTTAGGTTCAAGAAGTTCCTTGTTAGTTACAGGAATGGTTATAGGTAGTTATTTCATATATTCGGAAATTAATAATACAATACTTCATTGACTTCAGTCCAAATATTCTGTATCAGCAGTCTACATATTATGTTCCACAGCAGGGCACGGTCCTCCTCTACAATTGAGCTAACGATTGAGAGGGATTACTGTAGTCCATCACACGGGCCTAGCGCGGCTTGGAAAACTTAAGTACGAAGATTATCCTGTATGCATGTAATGTGGCTGTGACTATTATATATGGTATTAATATAGCTTCACCCTCCATTAAGTGAAACAGGACATCCAAACCGCCAGAGTTAAGACATTACATCCCTTATTCCTTTAGTAATCGATTGTGCTTGGACGGGATCCAACAAATATCCGGGCTCATCCAAATAAATGTGTATATAGCAAGGATGTCTTCGAACCGTTCTGAAATACCGAAAGTTTATTGCTATGCTGTTATTTAAATTGATTCCATTTTGGTGTGTGGTGATTATTATTACTATCAATGATGTATAAAAGCATTTCCCAAACTATGGGTCGCGAAATAAATTCAAACACACTGCAAGTAAAAGTAAGTATAATTGTAGTTGATGCTAAAGCTGGAATGGCAAAAAACGTTTAGCTTTATTTCCGCTTTACAGCCAAAAGGGGAGTCGTGATTTTGTCAGGCTTCGGAGCCCAGTCAGCCAGCCAAGAGAGTATTTAATAACTGCCACAAAAACAGTTTGTAATTATTTTATTTTTACCAATGTAACATATTCTGTTTTTTTTAGATCTTTCTAGAACTTTTCAATCCGAATAACTTTTCTATAATTCTCTGATTTACATTTTATTGAATTGCGTATATCGTATGAAGTCAGTTCAACTCCGACAATTCTCAACCGAACTAATACCAAATCATTGATTTGCATTTCCATGTCCAGTTTAACTAGAGCTTCATCCCGGGTCATTGTGATAATAAGTGCGGATCGCATTCTAGCATCAGCTGTAACTAACCATTAAAGCGATTATTTGGAAGCTATTTACAATGCAGCATCAGTTTCAATTTGGGCCGCATGTTTCGTGATAAACTTTATTAAGTGAATTAATTTTGAGTTCGTAGTTTTCATTTGTATAATTGCCTGTCTGTATTAGCCCATATAAGTCACAGTACAGTACATTTTTTTGTAGCTGAATGCCTATGGTTTTCAACCGATCATCGTGGAAATTCAAGAAAGTTCCTATGGCCCACTGCAGGGCACGGGCCTCCTTTACAATCGAGAGTACGATTAAGAGTGGTTAGGCCATATAGTCCACCACTATAGTCTTTCTGATATTTTGTAATATATAGAGGAAACTCGCGATTCGCATGTTGGTATACTCTTACTTTTCTGTAGATGTAAAGATGAGTGAATTCAGTTATAGAAATGGCGAAGTATTAATGTAGGTCGTTAAAAATAAGGATAAGACTTAATTGTGGTGGTACCACTGCCTTATACCAACGTAAAAATTGTGTTTCATTTAGTTTGTAAGAGTATCGAATGTTCAACAAATGTTAGTATTAAAATATTTTCTTCGTCTCTTATTAATGTTAATCTTGTGTTTCGTACAGTGTGTAAGACTGCTGGCGATTTAGTAAATGTTGGTATTAAGATATTTATTTCTACCTTCGGGACAACCACCGAACACAGTGAAAAACAACTCATAGTGTCAACAGCGTTTCAGTGTATCAGATTTTCAATAAGGTGGTAATTTGTTTAACATAATGTTGGCAACATCGAGTAAACGGCACGGAACAAGAAGAAGTTGTCGCGGACGACGGCAATTGGCTGCCGATCACGTGATCAACCGGAAGATGGCTACTCATCGGGGCAGGAAAGCAAGGAGGAAGATTGCGAAAAACAGAGGAGGCACTTTCGGTTGAGCAAGTGAACGCGACGCTTCTCTTGTAAAATCTATGCTCAAATTTGATAATTTAATAAATAAATACGTGGTTGATTTTAGTGAGAATATATATATATATATCTATTGTAATTGTGATTTATAAATTTGAAATTAAAAATAAGTTTTTGTAACAGTCTTCCGCAATCATTTAAATCCACGTGTAGTAGCGACTGCCGTCATTTGAGCATTTTATTTCTACATCAGAAGTGCACTGTAGCCTGCGCGCGCCATAATCAGTGTTCGAAATGGGTAATAAGAAGAAAAGTAGTAGTCGGAAACATAAGAAAAAACGCTGCCGCTCGCCGTCGTCTACCAGTCGTAGTTCAAGCAGTACTGAGGCAAGGACTCCGTCGCCGGTTCCTAGAAGGAGGAAACGGCCGAAAGTATCGGGTAATACAGACACAGAAATTGTGAGTACAAAGCATTTTATTCTTCATAACACGATACCTGAATTTGATCCCATATGTGATAATATTACTGCATGGTCAAATGTGATAGAATATCACGCGTCAACATTTGGTTGGTCTGATAGTATGATTCGTTATCAAGCGCTAAATAAGTTAAAAGGTTCTGCGAAAGTATGGTATGAATCTCTATTACGTAATGATCATTCGTGGACAAACTGGTTGTGGCATGATTGGAGAGAAAGAATGTGTAATATATTTAAAGTAAAGAGAAATATGTTTGATTTATTGAAAGAAATTATCGACAAAAAACCGGTAGAAAATCAATCACTTTACGATTTCTTTTTTGAACAGAAGGGTAGAATTAATAATTTATCTCTAAATTTTACGGAAGATGATATGATTTCTATAATATTAGGCAACATCGGTGATACAAATATAACCGCGGCGGTTGAAGCGGGTAATTTCGTTACTTGTGATAGTTTAGCTGGATTTTTTTCATTGTCGAATTTTTAAAGCTAAGTCAAACAAACAAAATACAGTAACCAGTAATATGCGCGATGGGAGTGATAAGATCACTCCTCATTCACAAACGATGTCTACCCCCATTTTCAGGGCACTTACGCCCAATAGCACAAACACGAATTTTAACGTTTCGGCTAATTCATATCAAGTTCGCAAACCCTTAGAATGTTATAATTGTGGAGGTAATCACAAGAGAATACAATGTTCGATAAAGTGTGAATTTTGTGGCAAACGAGGTCATAAAGAAGCCACGTGCTATCACAAAAAGAACGCAAAGTCTGAGAATGCGGATAAACACGAGACGAAATATGTGCAACTACCTAATGTGAAAGATAAGTTTTATAAAATGATAGAATTGGATAAAAATAAAAGTCAAGCTTTTATCGACACAGGTAGTAGTTGTTCGATTATAACATCCAGTTTGGTAAAAAGGTTTAACCTGAAAAAATACTCATTAAGTTCACCAGTTACGATACAAGGTTTTTCCAAAGATAGCATTAAAGTAATATATGATGTAGTGCGGGTAGATATCAAACTTGATTCGATTTGTATACCTGGAGTCGAACTGTATGTTCTAGACGAGCTCTCAGGATGTGATGTTTTGTTAGGACGAAATGTTACCGAATTACCGTATTTAACTTATTCTCGTATCGGGGATAACTTGATATTTCAACATATTACGACTTATAAAGATTTTTGCAATAATATAACGAAATCTGAATTAGCCTTTGATGCGGATTCACATCGCGACATCCTGAGTAACCTTTTTATAAATACCGGCAATGTATCGCTTCAAGTATAAACCAATTAGGCAAAGTCAATGGACACGAAATGGTGATCAATTTAAATAATGACAAAGCCGTGCAATTCAGACCATTTAGAACTTCGCATAATGATAGGCAAATAATGCGTGATATGGTTAAAGAACTTTTAGAAAACAACATAATCCGAGAGAGTAATTCTGCCTATGCCAGTCCCGCTCTGTTAGTTAATAAAAAGAATGGAGAGAAACGGTTGTGTATAGATTACCGAGCGTTGAACAAACATACTATTAAAAATAAATATCCGATACCGCGTATTGCACGTTGGGTTTTGTCAACCCAAGAATTTTCTTATGATATCGTTCATAGGGAGGCTACGCGTATGCACCATGTGGATGCACTGAGCAGGAACCCAGTAGAATCCGGTGAAAAATCTGAAACTGAATTAATTATGTCCATCACGAACGCCGATTGGTTACTTTCCGTGCAACTTCAAGACCATCGAATAGTAAATATAAGAGAGATATTACAATCAGGTGCAGCTGATGATAATAAAGATGTCTACGATAAATATGAGCTCTTAGGTAATAAAGTTTACCGCCGAACAAATAAAGGTCGTCGTTGGGTAGTTCCTAAAAATTGTATTTGGCAAATAATAAAATGCAACCATGACGATCTTGGTCATTTTTCTGTCGATAAAACTGTAGAGAGGATCTCTAGCCAATATTGGTTTGCGCGTATGCGATACATTGTAAAAAAGTACATTAAAAATTGCATAAATTGTATTTACTACAAAAATAAGGGTGGTACAAAAGAAGGCGAGTTATATCCAATGCCGAAATATGCACAACCTTTTCACACGTTACACTTAGACCATTTAGGTCCTTTCGTAGAAACTCGAAACAAAAATAAAAATATATTAGTAATCGTAGATGGGTTTACTAAGTTTGTGTTTATTTCGGCAGTGCCAAATACAGAGTCCAAGTATGTAATCCAGGAACTTGAAATCATTACAAAAATATTTGGCAACCCTCGCAGACTTATAACAGATGCTGGTTTAGCTTTCACATCTAAAACGTTTAGAGATCACTGCGTGAATAGGAATACTCGAGCACATACGACAACTCCCGGTACGCCAAAATCTAACGGTCAAGCTGAACGATTTAATAAGACTATTTTAGATGCTTTAAAAACAATGGGCGCCGATTTAGACGAGGATAGTTGGGATGGTTGCTTGTCATTACTACAACAGGGGATTAATAGCACCTATCATAGAACTATTAAAGCTGTCCCGAGTGAAGTCTTATTCGGATATAGATTGCGAACTAATGAGGATAGAATAGTACCTGAGCTTGATAACGAACGTACATTAGATGTGACTAACTTGCGTGAGAATGTTGCCAGAAATATAAAAGAAAATGCAGTTAGACAGAAAGAGTATTTTGACCAAAAACATACCAAACCAAGAAAATATCATGAAAGGGATCTTGTCCTAGTTAAGATTCAAAGTCAATCTAATGATGGGCGAAGTAAGAAGTTGCTGCCCACATTTAAAGGACCTTTTCAAATAGAAAAGTGTTTGGATCGAGATAGATATAAAATACGAGACATGAGAGGTAATGAAAGAAGTGTTAGACCTTATAATGGAATAGCAGCTGCAGAAAACATGAAACCCTGGATAAATATCGATAACTGGAGGATCGAATAAATAAGTAGCAGTTGTGATTTAAGACTCGTGTTGGCAAGGTAAAGTTTATTTATACTTGCATAAATATAATTCATATACTTACATTTATATTATGTAATAATATTGTACGTGCTTGTCAAGATATCGAATATAGTCTCATTGTGTGGTTTTTGGATAACTGGTAATAGTAGACAACAGCTATAGATAGTAGGTACAGATTTATCTTACTTGTTTCTGCCTTTATTTAACAAATGACTAAAAAAAAATGAAGCTATATGGTTTAAGTTCTAACCTGATTAACGCAAGTGAGCTGACACAGACACGTCCTAAGTCTAAAGGAGTGACTGGAACAGGCACTAGGGCGTAAAATTGGGAAGGAACCTAAGATTGCGGGAATGGTCTAAGTCTAAAGACTATGTTCCTCAAATGTGATCATCTACAACTAAAGAAGTCTATTTTCTGTGCTCTAAGATTACCTAGGACCAAAGGAGTCTTGGAGTCCTTTAAATGGACAACATTGATGTTGAGAGTTTAAGATATAGGATAGGCCGAGTCGAACTTTGGCCATCGAGTAGTAACAGGGAAATCTATTTGTGGTTCTCTAAGATTACCTAGGACCAAAGGAGTCTTGAAGTTCCTTAAATAAACGAAAGTAAAATTGAGAGTATATACAGGATAGGCTAAATTATTTACGTGATTTCAATGAGTGCAACTAATCATTTGACATTATGCTGTTTATAGATAAGGCTGATCAAAAATCAGGCGTGCCTGGGGGCATGCACGATGCAGGAGGGCCGTGTTGGCAACATCGAGTAAACGGCACGGAACAAGAAGAAGTTGTCGCGGACGACGGCAATTGGCTGCCGATCACGTGATCAACCGGAAGATGGCTACTCATCGGGGCAGGAAAGCAAGGAGGAAGATTGCGAAAAACAGAGGAGGCACTTTCGGTTGAGCAAGTGAACGCGACGCTTCTCTTGTAAAATCTATGCTCAAATTTGATAATTTAATAAATAAATACGTGGTTGATTTTAGTGAGAATATATATATATATATATATATATATATATCTATTGTAATTGTGATTTATAAATTTGAAATTAAAAATAAGTTTTTGTAACAGTCTTCCGCAATCATTTAAATCCACGTGTAGTAGCGACTGCCGTCATTTGAGCATTTTATTTCTACAATAATATTCGACATAATTGAACTTTGTTACATGTATTTGTTACGGAGGGAGGTAGAAAATCATTTATGTCCAACTCCTTCTATTAATTTCTTCCTCCTGTTGTGTTGTGTTTGTGATTGATTTCGTTGCAAAACTTACACATTCGGTGTCAATGTTGATCCTGGCTTACAGGAATTTTAGTGGCGTATGTGCGAATAAATATAATGATTTTACTTGTGATAAGTCTTATTTGTGAGTGGCCTTGGTAGGTACCATCGGAATGTCTATATCTCCCACTAAAAAGCAGTGTGAACGCACTGTTGTACTAAAGTTTGAAAGACTTGTAGCCAGAGTAACTACTGGACATACTGAGACTTAACATCTTATGTCTTAAGATATTGAGCGCAGCGGAATGCCAAGCATTGCTACTGACCATAAGGGGTCGTATCGCTTGTCATCAGGCGAATGGAATGCTCGTCTCGCCATACATAGGAATAAATAAATTATAGTTTAAAAACTAAAAAAACACGCTTTCATAAATGATCCAACTAAAAAGTAAAATATAATTGATCATGAGTTGAACTTTAGAAATTGGAGTAAAATACATACATTTTCTTACTATATGCTATAAAACGGGGGGTGCTAGAGGATAAGTAATTGCTGTAAGCGTAGGGTACGTTACATACTACAGGCGACGTTAAGAAAAGCGTATTAAAAAAGTAGTGCAACTAAAATAAGTTAGTTTTCATACACAGTTTACGCTACAAGGCAGCTACTTAAACCGCTAGTTCTAGTTCATGAATCATTCCGGACAAGATCCGATTCATCTACTAAGACTTTGGAATATTCATTGGGCAATTTGACTCATTCGCGCATCGAACCAATTGGATTTATCTCGCTCGGATATCCTTGATTGTTACTTGTAATAACGGAACGGAGGGATGTTTTACGAGAGAAATTCAATTTTAATATCGTATCTTCTAGAATTGAGAAGGTAATCCTTGGTGATCGCCATTTATGAGTGGCTATGTTCAAAACTAATTGAAGTGAAATTTGAACAGAATATGCGACATTAGGTAATTTTACATTTATAAGCGGCGACATGTTCACTAAGTGAAAAAAAAACTAAATGTGGAATAATAACACGACAGGTACTACGACAGATTATTTACACACGCCGTATCATACAAAATAAGCATGTTTCTTGATGTTTTGTTATTGTTATAAATAAAAAAAAATGGCATAAGTATTTGATTCCATTTCCGAGAAGGACCTCAGCAAACGTTTATAAACACAAGAATCGTAAAATTAACACGCAAATTGTTTTTTTCATAAACTCGTCAAAACGAATGTACAGTCAGCAACATAAGTCGCTGAACACTTCACATTTTTTGATAACCTTTTTATGAATTAAAATTTGTACGTACTACTCTATAGTCGTAAAATATAACCAAGTAAAGTCATCTATGCCGAGAAGTGCCATACGATATTGAAAATAATTATTATTTTATATGAGAAAACAATTCCAAATCTCGTGAATGTGTAGCGACTTATGTTGCTGACTCTACAGCGTGAAACGTAAGTGCAATGCCGTCCATTATCGATTTGCCACAATTATCTCATGTAAATTCACAGTCTACTCGATTCTTTGTTAAACGTTTCGCAGATTAGCATCGTGATACAAATACAAGAAGATGTAGTTGTGTACTTACTTATCTTTTCACTGGCGTTAGATATCTTTTTTTTTTTTTGATGTGATGTGTTTTTTTATGTTAGAAGCCGCCTGGTTATTTACTACTACAATGTCTATCTCTTTGTCTTTGTCGGGACAAATAGCTGTGTAAGTGCACTGTTGTATTTTTTGTTGCACTAGATATATTGCTTTGTAATTTACGGTGTTTGATTTTGCTACTGTCCATGTGTATTGCTTATCACCAGGGGAAAGGCACGCACGTCTCGCCATTAATTTAAAAAAAAATACTATAATTGTGTGACGTTGTTTCTGAGATACACTGTGTCTTTGTTGCACAAAGCATAAAAATCCGAAAAATAAAAATAAAGTTCTGCATTTATTTGCTGCCATAACTGTCCCATTAATAATATGTTTGATTCAATTATCAAAAAGCATCTAAATATTTATAGAAATCGTGGAATTGATTACGTAAAACGGATTTATACTAGTCAAAACCACTATATAGTCAGTGCTATATTATTGATTTGCCACAGACAATTGTCTCTCACCGACATTGTAAACTTGTTCTGTAAATTCAACGTCTACTCGATTCTTCGATTAACGTCTTGGAGATAAACATCGTGATAGAAATACAAGAACATGTATAGTAGAATTTATTTGTCTTAGATTATTTGTAATATAGACGAAGCGCTAGCACACAATTGCGTCTTCAGAAATGTAGATATCTGGGGGCGCGGCCGAGCCCCCTCCAAGTCGAGCTATAGGCCGTAACATCCTTTTTTCGAAGCAATTCAGACCATTTTCAACCCCCTATAACTTCGTTGTGGCTAAAGCATGAAGCCTGAATTTTACTTTCAGTTACTAAGCAGGCATTGTGTAAACACGGTATATTTAAATTTTCATTTAATTTGAACCAGTAGTTTAAGAATTATAACTTGTCAAACTTTCGTAATTTTGTCACTCACTGACTGACTGACCGATCATCAAAAGTCTAAGGCACTTCTAGCAGACATAGAACCTTCAAATTTAGAATATAATTAGTGTTTAGTGTCTAAAGTAAGGGAAAATTCAAACATTTCAAAATTTGTGTCTAGTTTTCTAGATAGACCAACTGCGTGAATAACTTTGTAATCCTATATAAATGTATAGGATTACAAAGTTACATTTGCAGTTAATGAATCATTGTACCCGTATATAATGGAATAATAGTTGTAGATAGATATCTATATACATGAGGCATAACAGGAGGGGATATAGAGAGGGAAATGGTGTATTCAGCCCATGAAACTGTACAACATTCCTCTAGAAAAACATGACAAAGAAAAACTTGCAAATAAATAGATTAAATAACTCGAAAATATCAATTACAATGAAAGAAAGAACATTAATAATCAAATCCGCTATATTTGTGATAAATTGATACCTACAAAAATAAGAAAAATCCATAAGACAGAGGCTTTAAGAAAAATCGTTAGTGATATTCTAGAAGTAAGAAGTACCGAAACGGAAAAAAAAGTAGGACTCTACAAAAAGACGTGAGATCCCATCAAAAACATCCTGAAAAAAAATTCCAAGTCTCGCAGCTCAGGTTTTCTACCGCAAAAAGTTGTGAGATGCATGTAATACCAAGTCGATTAATTTATTTAGTCCTTAAGGGACCTTCTATATAAAGTTATTACGTTAGTTATTACCATATCAATATTAAAAATTCTTTACGTTTTAAATAAATAGAACGACTTGGTCAGCAGCATTATGTATAAATTGTACGATACATTATGTTTTCATGCGATGGCCAAGTCGATCTATTTATTTAAAACGTAAAGAATTTTTAATATTGATATGGTAATAACTAACGTAATAACTTTATTTAGAAGGTCCCTTAAGGACTAAATAAATTAATCGACTTGGTATTACATGCATCTCACAACTTTTTGCGGTAGAAAACCTGAGCTGCGAGACTTGGAATTTTTTTACAGGATGTTTTTGATGGGATTTTCTTGTTCGTAATGTTGGCAGCGCTCCTGTATAAGTCAAAATTTAACTAATTATTTAAGATTAAATTGCTAGAAATTCTGCTGGTGGCTGAAAGTAAATTAAGTTCCTATCCTTCTAAAATGAGTTTTAGTGGATTTAAATAGCCCTAAAATATGTTTTTATTAGCAGGTTGGTGGCAGCCCGTCAAATATCTGCCAATAAGAGGGCAGAAAATGATGGCCCGGCATCACCATTTTTATTAGACCATCAAGACGAATAGAATTTAAAAAGAAAACTCTTCAGTATTAGTATACATACTCTAAGTTATATGTATAGTATAGTGTCGCTGATTCTGAGTTACGTGTCTAGTTTGCAGAGCGTCTTTGTTGACAAGTTTCGAATCTCACCAAATTATCGTATGTCTGCAGTTCTTTCACGATGTTGTTTTATTATGCATGTTCGTGTGTTGTGAGTCGATCAGTTTTTACAATGTTGGAGATTTTGAAAGCATTTATTTTGTTGTTTTTTGAATAATTAGTATCATAAATACAGAAATAAATATAGGTAAAATTTTTGGGGTTATTGTTACTATTGAAATTAAACTATAATATTATTTACGGATTTCATCATGGATTTGGTTATTGTTACTATTTTGAATACACCTACATACCTAAGAATTATCTACAAGCATGATATACAGTCTGTAAGATTTTTTGTGCCTTTGAGCGATAAAACCGCCAATTGTACGTACTTTTTATGTAAGTATGATTATGTGATCCCTCATTGTATTAGTTTTATATTTGTGTGTGCAATAAAGTATATGTAAACATATAAATACATAATATAAACGTTCCCAAGCATTATAATTATAAGTCCCATACATGGCAGTATAGATAAATATCGTTATACCGTATATCGAGAGGCGGTTATTTCGATTCCTGCATAGAGACAAATTTTATGTAGTTGATAAATATTTATTTACCTTTTTCTTTCCTTCATCATCATCATCATTATCATCAGCCTATTCGCGTCCACTGCTGGACATAGGCCTCTCCTATAGCACGCCACTGGGCTCGATTTTCAGCCCAACGTCTCCAATCGCTACCAGCCATCTTTCAGATATCATCACTCCACCTCGTTGGAGGGCGTCCTACACTACTATTTATTTATTCCTTTTCTTTCCTTATTGGTTTAAAACTCATATTCTGCTTTTTTGATAATTCAATGTTACTTTCGGACTTTGTGTATTATTATGTGGTATATTTATAAAAATATATATAATTGATAATTTAAAACAAAATACACTCTAAAAACTTTGTAAGGACATTCCAGCCAGAGTTATAGTTATGGTCACGATAGAAGAACGCTGTAAAAATGTGAAGGGGGTGTGTTTGCGCAGGATAACTCGCGCGCGAAAGTACTAGGCCTATTGTTTTATTTTGAACTAGTCTTGGCTTCGTATATTGTTTATTGGAAGGTACATCGAAAAATAGATATAATATCATGTAATAGAATTAAAAACATGTTTGATTGAATGAAGAATGTTTAATCAAATTTAAAAAAAAAATAAGTAATTTTGAAACTCCTTCCATTAAGTCGTTTTGGGTGAGTCTGCGGTTCGTTTCACACAATGTTTTAAATTATCAACTGCATCATTATCAGCTTCTCTATAAATATTTTTTCTCACTTTTCTATGTAAGACCATTTTGTAATTAAAACTTTTATGCGCGATAGTATCTTGAAAACGAACGTAATGTGTACGAAACAATAGCGCACCGGCAATAAATCGCCTACGGCGCAGTTTTACCCCCAGCGTTCTTTTAACGTGACGAGACCTATACTACTGAATATATTGAGAATTTACATCGTATCAGGATAGCGAGCGCAGAGGTATACAAAGCAATGTTTTGGAGTTTGTTTTGTTTGGTTTGGCTACTGTCGAGCGCCAAGTGTCGCCATCCATTGAAATAATAACGGAAAAAAAGAATAACCTAGCGAAATAGATAGAAACAAATCGAGCCTCACCAACAAAAACACCATCTAAAAATAAATAAATTCCATCGTGTGGCAACCCTGTGTGTACCCCATAGTTAACATTCCGCGTACCTAACTACTGTAGAGACGCGCGTGGCATCCCTACCTGAGTTAAGTTTTAACGTAATTTGTATAAAATAGTTTGTCCCTACTCTTTTGAGGGCTCGTTTTGAGTGTAAATATCTCGTACAGTACTCGTAATATAGTATATTCCTTAAATCTTGGTTTACATGTTTGGGTGAGTGGATTAAAAATTCTTCTAATACTTAGTTGATATCTGTTTGTATCTGTATCAGCCCATATACATCCCACTGTAGGGCACGGGCCTTCTTTACAACCGAAAGCATGATTAAGATAGGCCATACAGTCCACCACGCTGACCTAGTGCGGTTTGGCGGAATTTACATGTCAATATTTTTTTTTTCAATTCACTGTGGTATGCCGGTTTCCTCACGGTGTTTTCATCCACTGTTTTAGTTGGTAAGCATAATATATTGTACTGTATCGAATATATAATCTGCAGGAAATAAAATTCATCCCCATCGAGGCCATTTCTGAAAGATTTTAAGCTTTTTGTCTTTGTTGGTCTTTTCGGATTCATAATATAGATATACGATATGCTTGTAAAGAATTCTTTAGAATACGTGGGTATATTCTAAATGAACTGAAATGAAATTTACGAATATAAAATTTAATATTGTTTTGTCTACTACATATACTTATCATTCTTTAGATTCCAACGAAACTTTACACAATTGTTTTATATCCGTTCAATTGTTTCGTAAACATATTTCTACAATATGAGGCGTGTGTGCCATAGGGCAGCATTTGAATGTCAGAAAGAAATAATGTTAATTTTGAGTTTTTCAAGTTTCTATACACTTGATAAAAGCGCTAACTGACTAATTAATTCGATCCGACCTTGACACCATCACTTTTAGACATATGAATAGAAAAAAATCTGGATGTTCAACTCATTTTTTAAAATATGTGTTTATAAGATCAACAAGCATATAATCTTGTAATCCAATAATTTTAACATATCCAGTATAATAAAATGTGAAGAGAGGAAACTGTTCCTAATGTTTGGACTACACCATGACAAAAGTGTATTTGGAAGCCAAAATATCGTAGATGGTCTGTATAACATTTCAGAAAACAAAACTTCGATGCCAAGTGTCAGTTTTAATAATTAATAGTCATGTGAATCTATCAACCGTCACTCCTTTCTCCTATAGCGCCATCTATTATCAGAAAACCGATATTAACCCATTAGTGGCCAAATCAAAACAAGAGACCGGATTTTCTAAATTCTTTTTTTAATTGAAAGTTAGTAGCTACAAGAGGAAGTAGTAACACAATAAAAAAACAAAAGCGATAATTTTCATGAATTTTCAGTGGTGTTCCCAAACTGGCACGACGGCTCCTTATAGGTGAAAATTAGCAAGACATGACTTTTCAATACACAGGGTTTTCTTGCAGTTCTTGCAACCCCTGAAATCTCTGATATGGCACACAGCACATCGCATTTGTTTTAGAAGCTTTTCAGGGAGGAGATCAACCCCATCCAACTGCAAACTTTCAATATTGGATGATGAAGGGCAAGCAGAACAGTTTACTTGGTGCGTCATTGTTATCTACAACATGCAAATTGCGTTTTTTTTTCCGGAATCTATTTCTGGACACAGATTTTAACACCGCTGCAACACCAATATCCTTATCCAATGACCAGTACACATGTTTAAGAGGTAGTTTGTATAGCCCGACTATATCAGTATTCCCAAAAAAGTTTTCAGCTCTGTAGCAGTGCCAATGAAGTTGTGCCGATTATATTGATTGGCATACAACATACTGAACTCAGCAATCATTGTAAAAACTTCATCGTCAAAAAGCTTCTCAAATATTGCAACGGGCCTTGTAGTTCAGCTAATACCTATATCGTCAGTTTTTTCATCGCTTGTCGAGTAATAAGGTAAACACTTTCGGCAAAGCGGAAAACTGGATGACTGCCGGCACGCAGAGACAGTGGGCTGCTCTGGTTGGGCCGATCTAAAGGAAGTCGTGACCTTACAGCGGCCAAAGGTTCATCACTGCTATCTTCTGATTCCAGAGTTGCGACCCACGTTGCGAACAAATATTACCTAAGACATCGTTTTGTAGGGTACTAGGTTGGCAACTATTACCCTGCCCATTAGTACCAGTAGTAATGGTTTTTTTTTATTGCATGGAATGGCTAGACGAGCAACCCGTTCGCCTGATGGTAAGCGATACGACCGCTCATAAACAGTAGCAAACATTCTACTGCGCTCGCCATCCTGAGACATAAGATGTTAAGTCTCAATATGTCCAGTAGTTACTCTGGCTACAATGTCCTTCAATCCGAAACACAACAGTGCATTTACACTGCTGTTTCACGGGAGAAATAGACATTGTGGTCGTACCATGATGATGTGGCCATCATCATCTCCTTCTTCGTCAGTCGCAACGCTTGATTCTGGTGGAATGATTGCTAAATCATACTCCAAGCCGTCGGCAGTATCCTCGACTATTGTGCTCATAGCTTCTTCTAAGCCCTGAAGTCATTAGTACCACTAAAATATTGCTTCCTATTGATTCTTTAAATAATATGGTTATTTTCAGTATACTTGTAGCCGTTGTACCCAAATTGGCACACCAATATTTATGTCACTATGTTTTTATATACATCTAAAATAACTGTAATAAAATAACCTTAAAGGTTAGATTAGGTATTTATTTTACGAAAATATCAACAATATTCATGATATTCGTCATCTGCTATGAAAAATAGGAACAAAATGACACTTATCTGTAGTGCTCTTCGGATAACGAATTTGAATGCATCCAAAACGAAAGATTTTTAAACAAATTAGTGTAATCCGATATTTTTCCCTAATAAACACACCTTCGACTGCATAACAAAGTAACACGATATTTACTATTGTCAAAGCTTTTTTTATCTACCCTCTTTTATTAGGTGTTCCCAAATTGGCACAGTGGTCAAGAATGGGTTAATGTTTCGTCTTATTCCGATAGGTAGCGTTAAACGATTATACCGCCATAAACCAGTGTTTACTGCTTATTAACTTTCATAGACCATGAGCCGAGTACTTAAACTTTAATAACTCATTCTTAAAGCCTTTAAAACGTGTTTAATATCAGGACTACCTCATTCTGACAAGAATTTCACAGTATTAGCGTTGTGGCCTGTTTTTCGAGTTTCTACGTTTATGTGACAAGCAATAAAGCATGTCTTTGAATTGTAAATGTAATGAGTTGCACGTCTTAGGAATCTAACGCACGAATTCTTGCGAAAAAAAGATTGGCTAAGGCCACCTGTAGTATTATACAAGACTCAATTTATTTTGAAGACAAGTAAACCGTATGACATTTTGTATTCCTCTTATTCTCTTACTATTTTTTATCGAACCAGCCACCACCGTGAACATGTCTACGAACAGGCCACTACGCACTTTAAAAATTGAGAGTAACGTGTTCTATAAAAATAAACTATTGACTATATATCTTTTAAATGATAAAATTATTTACGAAGTGGTAAATTTCAAAATACAGAACAAATGGATTGAGCTCTATTACAGCCTAACCATACCAGGATATTGCAAGAAAACTGACAATTCCTAGGGTCTTCCTCCTCCGAAAATCTTAAAAAAAATTAGTACTACAATTCCCTCTATGTGCAGAACCATGTGTGGTGTAAATTGATTTTACATTAGACTAGCGGCCCGACCCAGCTTCGCCTGGAGGCAGATATTTTTTTATTCCACTTCACACCAAATACGTGCTATTGTTTTATATAAGCTCTTGTATACCTAAACTTGACGTATCCTACGGTCCTGTTAATCCCGTCCCATCGCGCTTGTTCAGTCACTTCCCGATCCATCCCGTCCTTTGTCTTCATTTTCCATCCCGTCTTATACCGTATAATTTACATTTCGTCCTATCAAATCTGTCAGCTATCCCAGTCCTCTCCCGTATCTCGTATTCTATTATATCCCATCTCTCCATATCCGAAAAGTATGCCTTGTACATTTTTTGTCATTAAACACTTTAGCGATTTTGATTATCCATGAAATATTCCATCCTTTATTTCACCCCCACAATGCTGTTTTCCCAATAATATTGCACGCCATTACGTTTTGTTAGTAATAAAGAGTTGAAATATAAGTTTTCATAGAAATAACTTCAGTGGTTTCGATTTTCTTCGTCATAACATTTGAACCCTTTTTGACCCCCCTTTAGGTAAAATAAAGCCTACCTCACTCAGAGACGATATACATTTCTATCAGTGAATTGTAGCGAAGGCAAGGCCAGTGTAAGAATTCCTGATAAAAGTGACATTCGATCCATGTTCGATCTTGAATAGAAGTATTAATAACTGAACATTATTGAATTTTTAATAATATTCAATATTGCCATAATTGTTTTTCGTTAATGCCAATTGTCACCGCATCGTACTCTTTTTTGCAAGTTATAACTGTCCAATATTTATGTAGCTTAATATATACTCCTTTGTTTACATAAAATAAATTTTTGAACGCATGCATAAATATTTGACAACCAATTTAAATGTCAACCACTTTTCATTACTGTCATTAATTTACATATTTAAAATCTAAAATACGCCATTAATCGAATACTGTGGATATATGTTGTCGATTCGAAACCTTTATTTAAATACGTTATTTAATTTGAGGGAAGAGTTTACCGTATCGACGGTATGAAAATTAAATGTTTGACAGTTACAAACCCATGAACATTTTGTATGGCAAAATGTTTTTTCCTTTATTTTATACTTTCGTCAATTTAATCGAGATAAAAACTATCTCACCCTGTAAGTTGGAACAAATAACACATATCTACAAAATTTCATTATAATCAGTTGAGTGGTTTAGGAGCCCATTGAGGACAAACAACGTGACACGTGAATTATATATATTAAGAGATGATCCGCATGCTCATTTTCTGCTTCAGTCGTAATAAACAAAAATACAACTAAAACATTATTACGTATTAAAATACGCTTCAAGGGTGGAAATTGAAGTTAAAAAACTTTAAAACTTCAATGAGATGTTTAACGCGTACTAACTAACATAATATTAAACTAAAGTAAAAATGTCTCGATTATTATAACGATGATATAGCGATGCTCTAAACATGAATTTAATTGAATTATGATGAATTAAATTATAAATTAAAAAATACGAAGACAAAAATTTACCTACGTCGAAATCCACGGCAATAGATATTTGAGTTTATACACACTTTTAATCAAATACTTATCTTAGCCTACTTTCGCTAGTTATCTATGGACAACTGTTGAGATATACGGCTTTTCACAATTATTATTACTTAAAAACACATAGCAATGAGAGGATGTGCTATTTTTTTTTATATACACTGGCCTGGCATAGTGGTGGCATTGCACCTGATGGAAAGTGCCAATGCCGCCCAGGCAGACTATCCATTGATACTATTTGTATTCAAAATTAAAATGCGCATCATTCATTATTTAATCTTCTTAAAGCCGTCTCATATATTAAACTGTATAAAGTGTTTATGTTTTAATATATTTTATGATATAATATTTTATAATTGAACAGTACTTACCAAGTCAATCAACTGCGACAGTCGCAGCCCAAGTTTCACCAACACTGTATTATTGTTTTTATCGACCGGTCTTATCAGTCTGTTGTAATTACTCAGTAAATCATCATAAAGTCTCTTTGCGTCAGGATTAGCATAACATACACCAATAAGAATGTAAAATATCAAATTTGTCCGGGACATTTTGTAAAAACACTTGAAAACTAACCACAACACAATTCAAACCACATTAACGAGGTTATATTTTGATTTATGACTGGTATATGACAACAGCGATCCAAAGGGAACATTAAGGTTTATCGATTCCCTTTGTTTATAGTTCGATAATCACGATATAGTGCAAACAACAATTTTTAGGGAGTAAAATTTTGACAGCTACGCCCGAGATGTCGCCGCGATAGTGGCGCCCCTACTGGCGGGAAACGTTACTAACTTCGCCTCATTGCGCCGACTCCGAAATAAAATTTTATTGGTGGAAATGAAACATAGCCCATTGAACGCAAACTAATAGTAATTAATGCTTTAATACAATTCGGCTATGTATAATAATGGCTTCTATGTGTTCCATACATTAATTTTGTGTTACAATATTCTTCAAAAAGTAATTCTCGGCAAGATTTTTTCACTCAGCGGAGCAATTTGTTGTGAAATTGAATTTGGAATTCCATTATTGCCGTTTTGTAAACGTCGAAGTGCCGCGACGAAAAATTACTTGAATTTTTTGTCGTCAAATACATTATTTACATGTCGGCGTCAGTGGATCGATTGGTAGTACGCTTGCGCGGTGCTTCATTCATGACCCTGTGCGAGATAAGTTCGGAAATCACAATGAGAGATGGCGTTAGTTGCAATTAAATTTTGGACTGTTTGGGATGTGGGTCTTGTTTGGATAGGCACAGTTTGCTTGGCCAAGAGAAAACATCTAATTAAATTTTACATTTATTGTACGAGAAAAAAATATTTGAATTATGTAATTTGGTCTTTGATGTTTTGGTGGAAAATATTTTCGGTTAGATTCCTAATGTCTTTCATGAAAATTATCTTGGTTGCTTGTATACCTACTTTGATTTTAGTTTATGTATTTGTTACTTGACTTATATATTAACATTTAAATAAAAAGTTATTCTTCATTTCAAACGTTTTAATATACAGGGTATATCAAGACTGCTACCGAAAACGAAGCCGGGTGGTAGTTTAAGCGACTTCAGACACAATGCAACAGAAAAAGTTGCAATAAAAAGCGACAATTTTTTTTTTTGTTTTTTTTTTTTCTATGGCCATATTTGGGTGGTAAATACGTTTTTTCCTAAAATAATAGTGTATACCCTTTTATTTATAAATACTCTAAGGTATAAAAGAGTTTAAATTATTATTTTAGCAAAAACTAAGGATTTACCACCCAAAAATGACGATATTTAAAAAATCATAAAAAATAATTGTCGCGTTTCTATGCGAAATTTTTAATTGCATTGTGTTTGTAGCCACTAAAACTACCACCCAGCTTCGTTTTCGGTAGCAGTCTTGAGATACCCGGTATATGATTGAATATAATATAATATAATATAACAACTATCCATTGTAGAAACTTTCCTTAATATTTCTAAAACTAATCATTATTATGTTTAAATATTTAGTTTTCTTAAATCAAAGCGATTGATGACAAAGAAAATTAAACTTGTGCAACTCAAATCCTATGAAGAAACCACGTGAAAATATGATAAACGCGAAAACTAATTTTAATTATAATATCTTATTTTTAAAGATCGTGGAAAATTGCCACTCATGTATATACAAATCACGTAAAATTTGTCTAAAGTTCGTTTCGTAATATTATAAAGAGTTCTCAGTTCTCGACATTTTAAATCGAATAGTTGATCCTATAACTAATTGCTAAATATGCATGGAGATATAAATAGGATTTACTCGGGGGATTATTTTGGTTGGCGTCATCAACAGCTGTTTTAAATTCAAATTTCAAAATTTCACTTGTGGTAGGTCTCTCATATGTGAGAGGCCATCTGGGTAGGTACCACCGCAATGTCTATTTCTCCCGTGAAACAACACTGCTTAAATGCACTGTTGTGTTTCGGATTGAAGGACATTGTAGCCAGAGCAACTACTGGACATATTGAGACTTAACATCTTATGTCTCAGGATGGCGAGCGCAGTGGAATGTTGCTACTGTTCATGAGCGGTCGTATCGCTTACCATCAGGCGAACGGCTGGCTCGTCTCGCCATTCAATGCAATAAAAAAAAAAAAACTTTCTAAATACACTGCCTCTTGAAGCTATCCACTTTTATAAGTTCAGCATGAGTTTCCTACTTCTGAGTAACCGTGGTATAATTACAAATTCAAATTCACGCAGACTTGGAACTGATAAATACATATAAAAGAACCCATATACATACATATATTCATGCTTGTACCTTAAAAGGGGTAAATATGTATAGCTGCCACTTTTGCAAACAAGCATTAATTCTAGTCAAGTAATATGTCGGTTAAATACTGTGACGAGATTTTCGCTATTACATGTACAAATTTATTTTTGTAGCAATCCATATAAGGAATATCAAACTGAAAAATACACACAAAGTAGCCAAAAATGAGGAACCACTCAAAGTCATAAGTACCATCACTATACCGAAGAAATACAAATGATTGAAAAAATGATTGAAAACAAAAAAATATTGTTCTACTAAATGAAACGCAAAACATTGAAATTATGACGCAAATATTTGTAATTTTTGTTTACTAATAAAGTACGTATTTTCTGTTTATGTTTACGACCGATGTTTGCGCACTGTTTATACGAAATTAAAATATTCGCGCAAACAAAATTTAAATGTTCGCATAATTTTTAGGCATACTGCTTGATTCATAATTATTGTTTTATTATGTTCAACGAAAATATAATTACTGCTTTCAGGAAACGCTCTGATAAATTGAAATTTTTAGTGATAATGGTTGTAGGTGGTAGGTGGTAGGCCGCCTAGGTAGGTACCACCGCATGGTTTACGTCTCCCGCCAAACAGTAGTGTAAATGTACTGCTAATTTTTGGTTTAAAGGACATTGTAAATTAAAGTAATTACTGGACATAATGAGACGTAACATCTGATGTCTCAGGCTGGCGAGTGCAATGGAATGGCAAGCACAATTTTTATTTGGTTTTGCAACGGTCAATGAGTGGTATTATCGCTTACCGTCAGGCAAATGGCAAGCCGAAAAGCAAAAAGGCAAAAAAAAAAGCAGCTGAGTGATGTGGTGAGTAAATTACACTATATGATTATTAGTACTGTAAGATGAGCATACACCGCCATTTCTGAAGCCCTAAGCCCAAGTTCATAATTGATACTGTTAATTATTACCCCAACTCACCATCTTCTAAAAGCCCGTTGTAGTCCACTACTGGACATAAGCTTCTCCCAAGGTACGCCACAGAGCCCAATTTGCTGCTTTTTGCACCCAGCTGCTGCCGGCCCTTTTGTGCAAGACATCCCGCCATCAGGCCAGAGGGTGTCTTCCATTCCTTGATAAATATTAATTCCTACTCACGTATTCTATACATTCTAAAAAATTAACATAACAATGAAAGTACCTACACGTTTCGTTTTACATAGCCGTTTAAATCTCTATTATAGAGACGTCCCTAAAGGTTAATACTAAAAGCCTACGGATTGAAGTTATACGCACTGCGCATAATTGTCGCCCACACATTATCTTTGACATTTGAAATAAAAGAAAAGCATAATTATCGTTAAGTAGGTATTTTATTACAGTATACTCATTGTAGAGTTTTGTTTAATACTCAAATTGAGACGAAGAATGGCGAGATAGAGTTAAATCAACAAACTAGGAGCTTTGCGCAACTCATTTGGGATAGACAAATTTGATACCACCATCTCAATGGGGATACCACGTCCCTACTCAAGTCGTCTCATTGGAACATACATACATAAACTCACGCCTTTTTCCCAGAAGAAGTAGGCAGAGGCACTACATAGACTCCGACATTTCGCTTACTATATTCTATTCTACGATGTGATAGGGAGGGAACTAACCACCATATAGGCCGACAAATTCCTAACTTTGGGCACATAATGAATTAAAAAATCACTTTGCCCGACCCAGGATTCAAACCTGAGACGTCAGCTTTGTAATCGTACCTTAGTACAACTACGCCACCAAGACAGTTATTGAAACAATATCTAAAATGTGCTACCAGCAAGACTATATCACTCACCCTCTTTCCGCAGCCTCAAGACATGTACTGATAAACATCCTCCTATTCCTCCTCCTCCTATTGTTTCCACAGATTCCTGTTGGAAGACTCTTTACTAGTACTACTCGAAAAAGCTAGGAGTTTAAATGCGAAAGGTCTTTAAAAATTTTCATGACACTACTTGCATATTAGTTTGGTATCAGGAACTAGAATGCTTAAGTTAATGCGCAGTTGGTTAAATGCATGACGAAAGGGGAGATCGCGGGTTCGAACCCTGCACCGAGACAAATGTTTGTGTAAAACACAAGACGTATTTGTTTCGGATCTAGGTTTTTATGAGACCGAAAAGTCTCATGTAGTTCCTGATACCCACGATACAAAATATTAGTATCTTTGACACTGTTGGATTTATTTATTAAATGTTTACAACTATTATGTACAACAGACTAATCTCAACATAATCTTAAATTAAATTGAAATAACCCAGTACAAATATTAAAAACTAGCGGCCCGGCCCAGCTTCGTCTGGGTGCATATATTTTTTGATTCCACTCCACACCAAATACATGTTATTTTTCGTATAAACTCTTGTATACCTAAACTTGACGTAGCTGTCCTACTGTCCGGCTCAATCCCGTCTCATCCGTCTGTTCAGTCTCTTCCCAATCCATCCCGTCCTTTCTCTTTATTATCCATCCCGTCTTATAACATGCATTTATATTTCGTCCTATCAAATCTGTCAGCTATCCCAGCCTTCTCCCGTACCTTCCATTTTATTATATCCCGTCTCTCTATATACATGTACATATAAAGATTGCCTTATGAAATTTTTGTGCAGCAGAAATCGTAATATTTTAATTTCACCACAACTTCAAAACCAAACGTCCAATTTTAATCATTCAAAGACCAAATATTATCAACATAAACTGTACTTATTGATGAAATAATTTATTTTGATAAGGTTTAATAGCATGAGTAAAATAAACGCGTTTAAATGTAGTCCAAAAAAAATTCAAGATTTTTAAATAAAAATGTGGTTGTTGTGCCTCACTCGACATAGATAGGTATAGTGTGTCGCGGACTTTTTTGTAGATATTTATAAGATCTACAATTAATTGTAACATTTTATGGTTCTATCTTTTGTAGTTTAGGCAGCGTACGCAAAATAAGTAACTTCTTTGGTTGATTTTTTTCAGTTTGTGTCCGAAAAATCCAAATATCTTACGGAACCCTATTTTTTCCCGATTATAAAATATAGTCTATGTTACTCGTGGATAATGTAGCTTTCGAATGGTGAAAGAATTTTTAAAATCGGTCCAGTAGTTTTGAGCCTATTCATTACAACCAAACAAACAAACAAACAAAGTTTTCCTCTTTATAATATTATTATATAGTGTAGACAAGAACATTTAGATCGAGCGCGCACGGCGTCGGTGGGCGAAAAGGTTCGTAATGTGGACATAAAACGAGAGGGCCGCCCAACTTAAGCGAAAAAGTTTGCACATTTTTCAAATCTGGAATTGGTGTTACGTTTTTGTCGATTTTCAGAATTAAGTCGCCACTCCGCCTTAGTTTTTATGGACTTGTGCGTTTTTTTCGATTTCCCAAACAGCCTTTTGATGGTTATGAAAGGTTTAGGCTCGTTTCGGCTTAGATTTTCGCCTCAAGTGATATTTGGTTGAACTGCTGAATACAATATTATACATTCGCGTAAATCTAAGAAACCATTATACAATGTTATATATTAAGCGTATTTGCTGGTAAAGAATTTACAGATCATGGTGTTAAATTGATGTGATGTTAGAAGAACTATAAATCTGCAATGTTTATTTATACATTTTCGAAGTTTTATTACAAATTTTAGAAATTTAATTTTAAGTAGGCATTATCAATTCAATATTGATAATGCCTACTTAAAATTAAATTTTTGCCAACCCGCATTAGGCCAGCGTGGTGGACTATATGGCCTAACCACTCTCAATCGTACTCTCGATTGTAGAGTAGACCCGTGCCCTGCAGTGGGACGTATATGGGCTGATACGAACGAACGATTGATAATAAGTTGTCAGCTTTAATGTGATGTTATAATACAAAAAGATCCATCGAATTGCACGCATAGCATTTACGGGGTGTATCCAAAATGCAACCAAAATCGAAGCCAGGTCGGCAACTTCAAGTTCAGAGTTTAGTGTTTGAGATAAAAACATTTTTGTTCTTAAAATAATAGTGTGCACCATTTATTCCAAGAGACACAATGTTATGAACGGGTTCCAAATATGATTATAGCAAAAACTCGATGTATTTGTTCATATAAACTCACAATTTATTAATGATGAGCAATAATAAATCACAATTTTATTTTCCAATATTTTCATTTGCGTTGTGTCTGAAGCCACTAAAGCTGTCACCTGGTTTCGTTTACTGTTGTAGTCTGCATATACCCTGTATATGATACACTTTGTATGGTAACATATTCCCTCCTTATAATCAATGAAGCAGCAGTTAATTTATTCTGTACTAGCCCGGCAAGTGTAAAAATAATCTTAATACAGCATTTCTTTAAATACATTGATTCAAATTTGAAATTTGAAATGAAATTTGAAATTTGAAATAATGTATAGATTGCATAGTGACAAACTTAATTTTTTTTATTATAATTGTTATTTTGTGTAATAGCCATAATCGTGATGTATGTTTTACACATGTTTTATATTGTTATTTGGTAAGATATATTACTCTTAGTTTACTTTACGGTAAGGTGCTTATTTTTGTATATGTATTGGTGGAGGCTTGTTGTCAGCATTTTTTCTATATTTCATTTATTTCTACTCATATTTATAATTTGTCTGTAAGCCTTCCTAAAATAAAATCAATAAATAAAATAAAAAATAAAATTAAGAACAATTGTGCATAGCAATTGTGTCGAGTGCCAACTAATAAATAATAGTCTGTTGCCAATCGCACTTACTGGATGGCATTACAATTACAGGAAGTCGCTGGATGCAGGCCGCTTCCAACAGGTCATTGTGGAGATCATTGGGGGAGGCCTATGTTCAGCAGTGGACTTCCTGTGGCTGATATGATGATGATGATGATGATTACAATTATAAATACAGGGTAGAGTTGGCTTTTAAATTACTCTGTTTTAACAAGCTTAGATGCTAATGATGATTAAATAAAATACCAATTATGTAAAATTATCGCTTAGCTACTCTAGTACTTTCGATTGTAGAGTAGGCCCGTGTCCTGCAGTCGGACATATATATATGTGTGTATATGAGCCAAAACAATGATGTATAATTAAGTCCAGTGTTTTATTAACTTTGTTCTCGTATTATGTTATGATATTTACGGATCTTTGAAAGGTTGATTCACGGGTATCTGATTCAGGTCAGGCATCGATTCAAAGGGTTACGAAACATTACGATAAAAAAGGTTCAAACCATTAGACCGGGCATCTTTATGATAGACACTTCTTTATCTCTCTCTGGTCGGTCTCTCATGTCTAAGGATCGTGGTCAGCTTCAGGGTTGCATCTGGAGCGGATGATCTGCCTTCACCAGTCTTCCGGTTTCAGTCCAACGCGTCTCTCACGGATAGACATTTAGGTGTGAAAAAGTCTTAAATCATGATATCTCACGTTTAGAATTAGAGTGACCTAACTAAAAAAAATCTTATTTTTTTGGGAAACGTTCATCAAATATTTGTAACATAAAAAATATTGTATTTATGGAACACACATCTAGAAGACCAATTTATACATCTTTCAGCCTTTCATGCATCAATAAGTCCTTCTTTGATAACGGATCGATAGGTAATTTTGATCCAAAATATGATGCAAAGCCAAAATATATTTTATTTTTGGGTTAGGTCACTCTAATTCTAAAGTTCGATATATTGTATACTGTATATTACGCATATTTTTTGCTTACTTCTAGTGGAAACGTGTTAGAGATTGGTATCTTCTTGCGCGAGTTATACATAAGTTAAAACTTAACTTGATTCTGCATTGCAGTTGCCAAACTACACCTTTCGACTTAGTATATATTCTGTTCCCAGTGGAGTCGGCATAATTGCAAAATCCAGTTTGAAGCTGGGCTGTGGTTATGTAACTATGAAATTTCTTCACAATTTTGTCTTTGTAAATATTATTAAATTTTTTATACTATTAGCGACAAGGTGGATGGACGACCTGGCTAAGGTTGCAGTAAGTTGCTGGATGCAGGCCGCTTCCAACAGGTCGTTGTGGAGATCCATGGTGTAGCCTATGTTTAGCAGTAGACTTTCTATGGCTGAAATGACGAAGACAACTTGCGAAAAATAATAGGCTGTAAACCTCAAGGTCTTGAAATCAAATCCCGCGGTAGCCAATCGACGTTTCAATTTGTTTCCGATATGGTGATAGGTTCACCATCAACGGCAAAACGGTAAGTGGCAACGGATAAGTAACTTTAACTAATAATATTATTATACCAGTACGAAATTTAGGCACGATTTTACTTATTACATGGGTCTGGCAAACTAGCAAACAGATTACCTAATGGTAAGTGATCACTGCCGCCCACGGACATCCACAACGCTGGAATTAAATCATTAGGCGAGCGAAAATCTAACTCACCGAACCAAATGCGACAGCGAAGTTGTCGCTTCACATCATCCCGTGCGACATTAGAGACAGTGTGAAATGATTTCTTCAACATCTGAATTATTGTTGCTTGTATTAGCCATACCTTAATTTGAATTACACATTACTGAGTATCTGTTCCTTATCAAGTTTAGCTACGACAAAACTTACCGCCGGATTAAAAACAAAACCTTACCTTACCTATATGTTAACATCAACACGCACCCACAAGAACACATCGAATTAACGTCATTATAAGAGCCATCTGCGTAGATCACCCACTTTACTCGCAAAATGTATGTGCCCCGACAAATGTGATAAGTTTTTTTCACCCACAACACGCCCTGCGCGAGTGTATAAAAGTTTATTTTGTAAATTTAGAGATATGTGCGCTGTTGTCTCGTTTGAGGCACTCGGATTGTCTGGGGATGGTGTGGACGTGGGTTCGCATGTTTAATGACCACAACTCGCTGAAATGTGCACATTAATTATAATATGGTTTTTTATTGCATGGTTTCAGTTATTTTTTTGTTACTAAAACTTTGTTTATAGTGTCATCAATGTCATTATTGTTTATATCAAAAGGTTATGTTACGCATAATTATAATCTGGAAGATTATTTTATATCCGTATAGTATTAAGCAAGTTATAATTATTATATAAACGTTAGCGGTAGGAGCAATAGACGAGGATGCATCATGCACGATGTAACGTTATCTTTTATAAGGTGCATACTTGCGAAAGAGATTACGAGTGCCCCCAACACACTTTAAAAAATATTAAATCTCAGTCACTTAATCACAGATTTTGATGCTGTTTTCAAATTCATGTTCTTTATAAGCGATGCAAAATCAAATCTGGTGTTTTATTTGTAAGTACAAAATTAATTATCAACCCGGAGTCAGTGTGCCCGATATGGCAATAGGCCCGCCCGCTATCACATCGTGGGACGGAACATATAAGGTGAAATGCGGGTGTCCTGGTTCTCTGCCTACCCTTCTGAGAAAAAGGCGTGAGTTTATGTATGTAGTACGAAATATAATGAATAATTAAGTCTATGTTTGTCTTAGCAAATTCTATATTGGAAAGTCAACTTAAAGAGTCTGACCAATGACTGAATCTAAGTACAATTATCAAACCACTGTAAGGCTGTTTCATAAAATGATTTAGTCAACTAAGTTATAATGAGCTAACACCACAAATATAAGGATTATAGTAATAACTACCAAAATTTATTTTAATAAAAGAAATTCCAGCACACAATTAGAAACCCAGTCCTTCAAGATTTCAAAGCCAAATTCAACTCCACACAATTCAAAGCATTAATTCTTTTATATAAATTAATTTAAAAAGAGCCCTGGTCAGAACCACGAGCGAAGTCAAAGGCCTATCTAGACGCAATTATCGCGAGATAAAAGTGACGTAGGTCCATGGAACAAACCCGCCCTATCTTGTAAATGCGGAGTAATGAATAAGGGATTTTAATTACCGACTTGGCGATTATTTTTTTATCTCCCAGATA
This sequence comes from Hyles vespertilio, assembly GCA_009982885.2. Taxonomy (NCBI): domain Eukaryota; kingdom Metazoa; phylum Arthropoda; class Insecta; order Lepidoptera; family Sphingidae; genus Hyles; species Hyles vespertilio. Next base: position 3,461,838 of record CM042824.1, read on the forward strand.
AAATGGGTAATCGTCTCTGCGGTATAATAGAGGTAGGTCGTAAAGTATGTGGATTTTACCATGGTCAATGAACTTAATGGGAATGTTTTGAGTTTTTTTGATATAAATGAGCGAAAAAGTAGCACATCTGAAGGATTAGATTCCTTTGTCAACCAACTATAGATGATAACGATATGAACAAGTAATGGCATCTTAATTTTTGAATTCTTAGCATGCTCAAAATTTTTGCTGTTGCTAATTGCCCCTGACAGAATTTGTAAACAAAAAAAACGACCATATATTATAACCATTTTCCACATGTTGAATTACACACAACATTGACTATTTAGTTTCTTTTTTAAATGGGGTTGGAAAAAATATTATCCGATCGACTTTAAAATTTAGCTTATTTATATAACTTGTCAAATGTTATAATCGATTTCACTTGCTATTTGTGAATACTATTGCTATTTATTCTAACGTTAATTGGAACTATACCTAGAAATTTTAGCATTTATTTTTTTCAGATAGTGTATGGAGAAGATAAAATATATAGAAAGAAAACAAGTCAAACTTTCCCGAAAAGCGCCATCTGAAGAACACTTCTAACCTATCAAAGACACTAGTAGTAGTAATAAATATATAAGCAAGTCATCGCCGTCTTATAATTTTGTCTTTTTGTGTATCATTTGTACATTTTTTTGCTTATTAATATTAATATTTGTTATATTGCGTAATGAAGATTTAACATCCATCCATCCATCAGCCAAAGGAAGTCCACTGCTGAACATAGGCCTCCCCCAATGATTTCCACAGAGACCTGTTGGAGGCAGCCTGCATCCAGCGACGTCCCGCGACCTTTACCAGGTCGTCGGACCATCGTGTGGGTGGACGTCCTACGCTGCGCTTTCCGCTACGCGGCCTCCATTCGAGCACTTTCCGACCCCATCGGTCATCAGATCTCCGCGCTATGTGCCCTGCCCATTGCCACTTCAACTTGCTAATCCGGTGGGCTATGTCGGTTATTTTAGTTCTCCTACGGATCTCCTCATTTCTGATTCGATCTCGTAGGGAAACCCCGAGCATAGCCCTCTCCATAGCTCGTTGAGTGACTTTGAGCTTCCTAATAAGGCCCATAGTGAGAGGCCACGTCTCGGTGCCGTAAGTCATCACTGGCAACACACAACTATCGAAGACTTTCGATTTAAGGCACTGAGGTATTTTGGACGAGAAGACGTCGCGTAGTTTCCCGAACGCTGCCCAACCGAGTTGGATTCGACGATTGACCTCTCTCTCGAAGTTGGACCTGCCTAACCGGACCACTTGTCCTAAATAGACATATTCGTCAACAACTTCAAGAGTCGAGCCCCCAACACCGATGGGGGTGGGCACAACATGGACATTCGACATGATCTTCGTTTTGTCCATGTTCATTTTAAGACCCACCTGTTGGGAGACTCGATTGAGGTCTTCGAGCATAGTGCTAAGGTCTTCCAGCGATTCTGCCAAGACTACAATATCGTCGGCAAACCGAAGGTGAGTGATATACTCGCCGTTGATGTTGATGCCGAATCCTTTCCATCGCAAGAGCTTGAAGGCGTTTTCCAGCGCGGCAGTGAACAGTTTCGGAGATATGACATCTCCCTGTCTCACGCCTCTCTGTAGTGGAATAGCCTTCGTACTCTGATCTTGTACTCGGACCGACATGGTGGCGTTGTTGTATATACACATCAACACTTCGATGTACCGATAGTCTATATGGCACCGCTGGAGAGACTGTAGCTACAGCCCAAGTCTCGATCGAATCAAAGGCTTTCTCATAGTCCACAAACGCTAAACAAAGCGGCAAGTTATATTCCTCGGTTTTTTGTATAACTTGCCGAAGCGTATGGATGTGGTCTTTGGTACTAAAGCCTTTTCGGAAACCGGCTTGTTCGGGAGGCTGGAAGTCATCAAACCTGCGTTCGAGACGATTTGTGATGACCCTCGAAAACAACTTATAGACATGGCTCAGGAGCGAGATGGGCCTGTAATTCTTCAGCAAAGTGTTATCACCTTTTTTGAAGAACAGTACCACCACGCTCCTGCTCCATGCCTCTAGCGTTGAGCCCTCGAGGAGAACGGAATTGAAGAGCCTCTGAAGGACTTTCAGTATCGGCGTTCCGCCCGCTTTCAGAAGCTCTGAAGTTATTCCGTCCTCGCCCGGCGCCTTGTTGTTTTTAAGTTGCTTCAGGGCCATCTCAATCTCACACAGGCTGATGTCCGCGATATCATCGCTAAAGTGTCGGATCAACTCGGCTCTCGGGTCTTCGGCCGAGCTAACAGCAGGTTCGGCAACCGAGGTGTAAAGCTGTCCGTAGAACCTCTCGATCTCCCTTAATACCTCTGCCCTCGTCGATACTACGCGGCCGTCTTCCGTCTTCAGCCTAGACAACTGGCTTTGCCCAATAGACAAGTCTCTTGCAAACACTTTGGAGCCTCCGTTCCACTCGATTGTCTCCTTAATGCTCACAGTATTGTGAGCACGGACATCGTGTCGCAAGGACTTCCAGATCTGTCTATTGAGCCGCCGATATGCTTCGGCGTCAACGGAAGACTGCAGCGCTAAAGATCGACGTTCGGCCATGAGGTCAAGAGTGTGGATCGAGAGTTTTTGTGGTCTATCTCTACGGCGAGGTCTAAAATACTTAGATCCCACCGTATGGACAGCTTCTACCAAACCGCTGTTTAGCTCGTCCACTGCAAGGTTTTCTCCTAGACAATCAAAGCGATTTGTCAGCTCGAGTTGAAAGCTCTCGGGGTTTTGGATATGGGCGCGAGCAGGTCGGAGCGTAGATTTCATCAAGCGACGCCTTTCCGATTGGACATTGATATTCAGTGTGCCCCTAACCATTCGGTGATCACTGCCGGTTTTCACCCTATTGATCACAGAGACATCTCTGAATATCCGTCAAGATGAAATCTATCTCGTTTCTCGTAGAACCGTCAGGACTCAGCCAGGTCCATTTCCTGTGAGGCGGCTTCTGGAAAAAAGAGTTCATCGCAAAGAGTCCCTCTTTCTCCAGAAAGTCGGCCAGCCTCTGACCTCTGGGGTTCCGTTGCCCATGTCCAAATTGCCCCACTTTCAACTCTGCATCGCTTCCCTTGCCCAACTTTGCGTTGAAGTCTCCCATAACAACATTGAAGTAGGTTTTGGAAGTATGTATGGCCCGACTTATGTCCTCATACATTTCCTCTACTTCTTCATCTAGGTGTGTCGAGGTCGGCGCGTATACCTGTATGACCTTTAACGAATATCTTTTAGATATTCTGAGTATAAGGTATGTTGTTGATGAGAGACTTGTGGACGAGAAATCCGACACCTCCTCGGGACTGTTGGTCGTCCCCCCGGTAGAAGATTTAACAAATAATCCTAAATAAATAACCTTGCAGTTTTGTGTAAAAAAGAAAAAGTTGATAAATAAAGATTTTATCAACAAAATATTTTAGACACAACAAACTAGAGCGGGAAAGAAACATGTAATTTGAAATTGGTTTGGTCTGGTGAATGACGCAATAATTCAGCGCAAAAAGCCTCGCCCGGGTCTAATGTATCAGTGCGGTCCCTCGGTGGGTATCAAATGCCGTCCTACCCCAACGCTATGCGACAGAACGGTTCCTGACACTTTTAGAATTATATTTTTAGTCCATTTGTATAAAGTTATGACGTAAGATGTGTCTGTTTCGATAAAATTTATATTTAGTTTTTTGGTTCTCAAATAGTTCGTCACATACATTGTTCTGGCTGCATGAAATGAAATGAAATGAAATGAAATGAAATGAAATGCAAATGAAATGAAATGAAATGTATTTATTGGTCACGTAGACAATTTAAAAGCTCTTATGACAAGTCAATACACATAGAACTTAATCTCTATAAACAATATATTTCCTATACTTAGTATTACTTATTTTAATTTCTTGGTTTAATTAATTAATTTACGTAATTTATTTATTTAAATTAATTTTATTTTTATTTAGCATTAGTTTTATTTATTTGTTTCCTTTTTATTCTTATTTTATTTAAAGTATTAGTTATGACTTTATGGTAATTTATTTTTCAAAGAAATACAATATGTACGTTGGTCAAATTAAATTAAATTAAATTATTTAATTAATGGACCATGAATATTATTACAACGGTGCGTAGCGGTTTATTGTTACCACCGGATCCAACGCGGCCCTTCCTGAGAAGACCCGGCGAAACAAACTCAGTGGGCTTACACTACCACTGGAACTACGCGACGCGACCCAATCCTGAGTATATCCAGCGAATAAGACTCAGTGGGCATGTTTTGGGTCCAATTTAAGACAACGACCATAAGTATTTCCGAAACGTCCCGTATGTTTAGGCTTACTGCCGGATCCAACGCCGCCCTGACTGAGAAGACCCGGCGAACAAACTCAGCGGGCTTTACTTTACTACTGGATACTACGCGGCGCGACCCATTTCTGATTAGATCCAGCGAGTCAAACTCAGTGGGCTTGGTTTTGGTCAATTTACTAAAATAAATATTTGTGACTTGTCTTACAAAGATTTGCCATATTATTATTTTTATTTGTTTTGTCGATCGGTCGTCATATGATTTTAATTGGCATTAATTAATCATTATATATTTAGTTATAATTTAATTGATTAATTTAATTGTATATTGATCAATTTTTAACTTTAAAATTTTTAATTATTTAAATTAGGGGATGTAATGAGTGAATAGTGCAGGGCCCCAGGAGATCGCAATGTGCAAGAGAACACCTAATCCCAGGCTTTTTTATCCTCAATATATTCCTTAATATTATAATAACCCCTAGTCATAAGTTTGTTTTTAATATGTGCCCTAAATAGTTTATCCGGTAGCTGCGTTATCCTATTGGGAAGTTTATTATAAAATTTAATACAACTACCAAAGAAAGATTTTTTTGACTTTTCTAGTCTAAACGAGGGTATTGCAAGTTTATTTTTATTCCGCGTATTAATAGTGTGGGTGTCACTGACCTTATAAAACTTGTTAATATTTTTATGAACGTGCATTATATTCTGAAAGATGTATTCAGATGACACGGTTAGTATATTGCTTTCCTTAAAAACAGATCGCAAAGAATCGCGGCTCCCTAGATTATAAATAGCACGGACTGCTCTTTTTTGTAAGATGAATATGGATTCGATATCAGCCGCTGATCCCCATAAAATAATCCCGTATGACATTATACTATGAAACTAAGCAAAATATACCAATCTAGCCGTTGCAACGTCAGTTAGTTGTCTTATTTTTCGGACCGCGAACGCTGCGCTGCTAAGTTTAGCTGATAATCTCTCAGTTTGTGGACCCCATTGTAATTTTTTATCTAGAGTGATACCTAAAAAAATTGTGGAATTAGCTAAATTTAGAATTTCCGAATTTAATTCGATACGCGTGTTTACGCTTGCCACGTTCGGTAAAGCAAAACGGACGCATTTAGTCTTACTAGCATTTAATAGTAAATTATTAGCAGAAAACCAATCCGAAATTAAATTAAGAATATTGTTAGGTGTATCTAGATTATCGTCTTTCCGATTAACTTTAAATATTATAGAGGTGTCGTCAGCGAATAAAACTATGTCTGACCACTTCTGAACCATGCAAGGAAGATCATTTATGTAGACTAGGAATAAAAAGGGGCCCAGAATGGAACCCTGCGGAACCCCAATTTTAACTTTTGATCCTACCGAAGTGAGCCCGTCCAAAAAAACCTTTTGTTCACGACCCGACAAGTAAGACATTACGAGATCCAGTGACGTATCACTGATTCCGTAGTACCTTAGCTTCATAATAAGTGTTTGGTGGTCAACACAGTCGAAAGCCTTGGAGAGATCACAAAAAACTCTTAGAGCATCTTGAGATGCCTCCCAGGCTTCTAAAACCGACGTGATTAGTGATATCCCGGCATCTTGAGTTGAGCGACCCTTTGTGAAACCAAATTGATTCCTATGTATTAACTTATTTTCATCAAAATGTGCTAGCATTTGATTAAGCAAAAGCTTTTCGAAGATTTTGCTAAGAGCCGGTAGTATAGAAATGGGTCTATAATTCGACGGATTGTTCGAACATCCTGACTTAAAAAATGGGTACAACTTTACTAATTTTCATTAAGTCGGGAAAGATACCGTCACTTAGGCAGGAATTAAAAATAGTAGCTAATAACGGTGCAATGTTAACAATAATAGCTTCTATAGCTTTAACAGATAGTCCCCATATATCTTCCGTAGTTTTTATTTTAATTTGCTTGAAAGCCTTTATTATTTGACAAATGGTTACCTTTTGAAAGTTAAACTGAGGCATATTTCCAGGAACATTTTCCTTTAGAAAAGATTCCGCTAAATCTACTGATGAATCTAAATGTTTAGTTAAGTCTAATGGTATGTTAGTGAAAAAATTATCAAGATAATTGGCAATAATAGATTTATCTGAAATAAGATCGTCATTTATGCGGAGAGCAATTTTGTTGTCATTTTTTTTATTACTCCCAGTTTCAGTATTAATAATTTGCCAGGTTGTTTTTATTTTATTATCTGACAATCTAAGCTTTTCACTTATATAATTAGATTTAGCCTGCATACATACTTTTTTAAATAATTTTGAATATAAACTGACATACTTTTTAAAGTTCACATCAGGTGTATAGGACCTTTTGTCATATAGCTCATACAAAATTTCCCTACTATGTCTAATGCCTTTAGTGGCCCAAGCACAAAATTTTATTTTAGAGTTAATTTTAATTGTTTTAATTGTACATACTTGGTCATACTCTTTTCGTATAATTTTAAATAATGACGAGTACATGTCATTTGGACTGCCATCAAGTGTAATATTATTTATTTTTGATTGTACTTTACTGTTAAATTGACCTAGGATGTTCTTAGATAACGGCCTAAAAGTTATTAATCTACTGGTTTTGTCTACAGCATGTTCTAATTTCACTAATTGACATTTATGGTCAGATCTAACCCCTATTTTTACACCTTTTTCAAGTACTTCGAAGTTGGTAATGATATTGTCAATACAACTCGAAGTTTCAGGCGTAATTCTAGTAGGCTCCGAGAACAAACATGTAAGATTAAATGAGCCGAATAAAGACACAAACCTACACTTATCAACCGAATCAACTAGTAAATTAATATTAAAATCCCCACAGACTAGAACTTTTTTATTACTTTTAATTTTATTTAAAATATCCTCCATTGTTGATAAAAATAGTGAAATATTTGATGAAGGAGGTCTATAGACACACAATATGACATAAAAAGTTGTTTCCGCACATGCGACCTCACACACTCGTTCAACAGAGAGGCAAGAGATATCCTTTCTTTCCCTAAATGTGATATGATCACGTACTAGAATTAACGAGCCTCCACCTTCCGCCGAAATTCTGTTATGTCGCATATACATATAATATGTGTATATATATCACGCTATGAACTAATTGTATCGGGAACTAACATAATAATATCTACAATTACTGAATATCAAATATAAAATAGCCTAACATTAGATGAACCGTATAAAAAATGTATTTAATAATAAAAGTTTAAAAATCAAATAAACAATTACAAAAATGCGATAAGTAACCATGAGTAAAACAAGAAGTAAATGATCAGCAATTACCATCGGCTCGTTACAGCAAATAACTAATAAACACGTAACGAAACTCACCATCCTTTAATACACTCGCTTGCAAAACTTTCGCCCAATTACCGAGTCGGTTCGAGTAAACTCGATCGTAACTCGATCGGGCTCCTTTCCGTAATTAGGCAACGCCTAAAATTCTCTTTCAATTTGACTTATTCGTGAGGTTCTGTTTTCGAGTTTGTGTGTTTCGTGTTTCAGTCGAGTTATTGGTTGGCTTGCATGGAATGTGAATTCATTTGGAAATGGACGGGTAATGTGGTGGTGAAATAAGTTCAATTCTCAGGTTAGGGTATTATTAGTAAGAGTTCTCTATTTTGAAAATCTCATGTTTTGATTTGTTCGAGACAGAAGAGATCATACTTAACACTTGACTAGTGATTTGACTATATCTTTTCTTTAACCGATATCAGTGTGAGCTTATAAAGTATAAGTGTAAATGTGAGAATAATTCTGTCTTGGGTCAAATCAAACAACGATTGGCCTTCAATTGTTCAGCACCTTAATCATTCCTCCCTTTACTCTTTCCTTCGTTTTAATTTCTATTCACCATCTCTTTCACGTAACATGTTCCATATCAGTAATTCGTCTAACGTTTCATAACATTCAAATCCTACAATGAATCTAGTATTAAAACAAGATTTCAAAATTATGTTTGAAATCATTCCACGGACTTAGAATTCACTTCTAAATCGAATGTCGACTAATAGAATTAACACGCAAATAAAAATAAATAAACAGTTATTATCATATCCGTTCATGCATAAAACAGAAGGTCGGACTAATAAGAATCGTGGGTACCTTGACAACGCGTTGATATTATGATAAATAGGGGACCCTCGTCACGGCCCTGTGTTACAGCAGCTTGTAATGCATTATACAGTGTCGGATATTGCTCCCCGCTCCAGGATTCTTAGTTGAATATCGCGGATATTCGTACTATGATGTTTTCATCATGGGTTTTGAGTATATTTGCTTTGATCTGATGTGTGATTGCAAGAATTTATAAGCCTTCTTATTTTGATCTTATCTTTCATTAATAGAAGCAAATGTGCTGGTTGACGAAGCCATAGCTTGTTGATGGCATATTTTAGGCTGAAACCAGTTCGCATTATTTTGATTCCTATCAACTTATAAGTTATAATCTGGGGGCGCGGCCGAGCCCCCTCCAAGTCGAGCTATAGGCCGTAACATCTTTTTCTCGAAGCAATTCAGACCATTTTCAACCACCCATAACTTCGTTGTGGTTAAAGCAAGAAGCCTGAATTTTGAGTTACTAAGTGGGCATTGTGTAAACACAGTATATTTAAAATTTCATTCAATTTGAACCAGTAGTTTAAGAATTATAATGTGTCAAACTTTCGTAATTTTGTCACTCACTGACTGACTGACCGATCATCAAAAGTCTGAGGCACTTCTAGCAGACATAGAACCTTCAAATTTAGAATATAATTAGTGTTTAGTGTCTAAAGTAAGGGAAAATTCAAATATTTCATAATTTGTGTCTAGTTTTCTAGATAGACCAACTGCGTGAATAACTTTGTAATCCCATATAAATGTATAGGATTACAAAGTTACATTTGCAGTTAATGAATCATTGTACCCGTATATAGTGGAATAATAGTTGTAGATATATATCTATATACATGAGGCATAATAGGAGGGGATATAGAGAGGGAAATGGTGTATTCAGCCCATGAAACTGTACAACATTTCTCTAGAAAAACATGACGAAGAAAAACTTGCAAATAGATAGATTAAATAACTCGAAAATATCAATTACAATGAAAGAAAGAACATTAATAATCAAATCCGCTATATTTGTGATAAATTGATACCTACAAAAATAAGAAAAATCCATAAGACAGAGGCTTTAAGAAAAATCGTTAGTGATATTCTAGAAGTAAGAAGTACCGAAAAGGAAATAAGTAGGATTCTACAAAAAGACGTGAGATCCCATCAAAAACATCCTGTAAAAAAATTCCAAGTCTCGCAGCTCAGGTATTCTACCGCAAAAAGTTGTGAAATGCATGTAATACCAAGTCGATTAATTTATTTAGTCCTTGCTTAAGGGACCTTCTATAGAAAGTTATTACGTTAGTTATTACCATATCAATATTAAAAATTCTTTACGTTTTAAATAAATAGATCGACTTGGCCAGCAGCATTATGTATAGATTGTACGATACATTATGTTTTCATGCGATGGCCAAGTCGATCCATTTATTTAAAACGTAAATAATTTTTAATATTGGTATGGTAATAACTAACGTAATAACTTTCTATAGAAGGTTCCTTAAGCAAGGACTAAATAAATTAATCGACTTGGTATTACATGCATTTCACAACTTTTTGCGGTAGAATACCTGAGCTGCGAGACTTGGAATTTTTTTACAGGATGTTTTTGATGGGATGTGGTTTTTTCCTACATAAACGGGACGACAAAAATGTCTTCAAAAATAGTTACAGCTACGCGCATTGGGATCCAACCCTAAACGACTATCCAACTAAACCAAAACTACTAAATAAAAATATCAAATCCAAGAGATTTCCACAGAGACTCCACTAGACTGTAAATGATTCGTGTCCAAAAATATCGCCGTTTGGAGATTAAAAACTGAATAATGCATGCGGTGCACAGGTGTCTTCGTGCCCAGCGCATAAATAACTGTATTGACAAGTGCACGTTCCATACTTGTATGAAGAATAGAGATTAATAATGCAGGGATACAACCTTTTTGGATGTATTAGGTACTTTGAAATTGAAGATGAGGGAATTGTTGAATTTCTGAAAAAGGAATAGGTGAAAGATGTTATGTAATGTTTCTGATGATTTGAATAGAGCGAAGTAGAAGAAAAATGTAAAGAAGACCAAGGGCGGATCCAGGGAGGAGGTCATGGGGGTCATGACCCCCCTGGTCTGGCTCTAGATTGACAAAATTTATTAATTATCTTGTTAATAAAATTTATAAGCACAATTAATTCTTTGTATGTCGATAAATAAAGTAAAAAAGTGTGTGCGTGTCCACAAATCAGGGCTGTAACAAACTTTAAAAAGTCGTTATTATGAATTGGAATATTGAAATCGGATCCAGTGTTCTGACATGAACTATAATATGGGTCAAATAGCCCCCCGGCGTAAAAGCTGGATCCGCCCTTGAAGAAGACTGACCACGCCACTCAGTGTATGGCAGTGCCCTCTTAGATAAATGTCAAAATATGGTCTGAACTTTAAAATATATCTCTCTATGAACTTGTAAGAGAGTTGAGCTGATGGTGATATGTAAGTATTAACTTGGGATGTGACTACTGTACATGATGGTGAACATAATAAATTTCAGATAGACTAATTAGTTTCCTTTATTTAATTAGCCCTTTGTTACATTTTATACATATCATAATTAAAAAACAATACATGATGAAATATTTCAAAATAAATATTATTGACATTTCGTCAGCGAGACTCAAGACTGAAACCATCAGGTGGAATTATTAATTATTGACTAGGAGTAACAATTTTGAATCCGTCCTCGAAGCTTCCAGAGCTTTTATAATTCCCTAATCACTATAACAGCATACATAGTTATTATTTCTATAGTTCTAAACCAATATTGCGTCTCAAACACGTAAGGACGTAAGAGAAGTCCGGTAAAAGGCACTTCGTGGGGGTAAACTAGTCGTACGTGCCAAAGAAGTTTAATTCCGAGCCGCAATTGAATTTCAAAAGGCTCGAATTAAATCACATGTTTGCCACCACGGTGACAAAATGAACGTGGCGGTCAACTTCGCTGTCCGAGGTTGGATTCATAGAATTAAAAATGTGAGGGGTGCGGGTAATAAAAAAAAAACATTCCAAATATTTAGCTACTGGTCATTTAAAGTACAAACCTTATTATTAAAAGGTACACGTGTTTACCTGAAGCGATAGAAAAAAGATAATGCATGCTTTCACGAAATTTTCGGCCTTGAATATTTTAAAGTATATTGTCGTATTTACTGGTGGTAGGCCTCTGGTCAGTAAATGCTCTGTTGTGTTACGGTTGGATTGACATTGTAGCCAGAGTAACTACTGGAAATATTGTGACTTATGGGTGTTGGGGTCGTGAGCGATTGAAACAAGTTAGGCAGAAGAGGTATTGCGTCCCGTGGTTAGATCACAACTGATCAGCTATGGAGATGTGGACTACCAGCTCTTCGATACCAAGAAACGATTCAAAATTTTATGTTACACAACCACATACACAACTGACAACTGATTTTTTAAAACAAAAGCGAGCGGATCGCTATGTAAATAGGTCGGCGCATATATATATAAAAATAATGTTTATAGTATCAAATTGTTTGTCCGTGTGTTTAAGAATTTATTTTTATATACATAAATAATTATATGTTGTTTGTGTTTAGTAAATATATATATTGTGTTATGTGTATAAATATGGTGGTGATAACAAGATGACAAGCGCAGTGGAATGCCAAGCATTGCTTTGTTATTAAAGGTGTTGTTTGGTTTTGCTACCGTTTATGAGCGGTCGTATCGCTTGCCATCAGGGTAACAGAATGCTCGTCTCGCCATTCTTTCAATTAATGAAATGGCACAATCTAATTCGGGTTTAAAAGTTTCTGGGCAATTATTTTAGTCCATACGTTGCTATTAGGTATATTTATAAAAGTTTTACAGTACACTAACAACAAGCAGCTGACGTCCTTGGTGGTGATAATTTTATATTTTTGATTTCCCTCATCAATTACTTTTCATACAAATAAAATTTGAAAAAACCTCGTGAGTTCTAAAGTTGTCTGAGTAATATTTTAACATGGGAATTTTATCGAAAATATCTTCTTCTTCTCGGTTCTTTTCTTCTGGCGATTGCTAGTCGTAGTATACAATATGCATTAATCATATAGTCCTAATTTCAGCAGTAGACGGTGAAAGGCTGAGTAAATACATATTTAGAGTTAATATACTCCAACATTCCCACAATAAAATAGCAGTTGTGGTTCCGATATTGCATTCAGCTTCGCCAAACTTTTTGTCACAGTACCGCTAGTTGCATTCTTGATGATAATGTATGAGTTAAAGCACTGACACGTTGTATGCAATTTAAACCAGGATCCGCAATGCGGCTTACTACACCGGATCTACGTGGAGCGACTGCGATCCGCTAATACAGTTGTTGGTTGTAAATGGTATAAAATTTTTGAATTCGCGTTTTATTTTACTGTGTGAATTTATTGTGTAGTGAGACAAAATGTTTGGGTACGATATTCAGTGCAATGCTTGATGGTAAGTATAGTGGATTTTAAAGAAATTATAATCCGGCGCCGGCAAAAGCGCCATGAGTCAGCTGTCGGGGGTGTGGAGAGACAGGAACATTAAGAAATCGACTAAGATAAGATTGGTCCATAGTCTTATCTTCTCCATTTTCCTGTACGGCGCCGAGACCTGGACCCTCAGAGTAGGTGACCGTAAGCGCATCGACGCATTTGAGATGTGGTGCTGGAGAAGAATGTTGCGTATTCCCTGGACAGCAAGAAGAACAAACGTGTCAATACTCAATGAACTCAATTTAACAACAAGGCTCTCGACTATCTGCCTTCAGCGAGTTCTTGAGTACTTCGGACACATAGCCCGGAAGAAGGATGATAATCTTGAGAAGGTCGTCATCACCGGTAAGATCGAAGGGAAGAGACCACGAGGCCGGAACCCGTTACGATGGTCCGATCAAATCCGTGCCGCCCTGAACACCAACATACACGAAGCCTTACACGCCGCAAAAAACAGATCCAGATGGCGCAATATGATTATCAAAATAAAAAATGCCCATGGTGGGGGTCACGACCCTCAGCAATGAGGAAATCGACTCGAGGAGGAGGGATAATCCGGCGAGAGAAAATTTATTGTGCAGTGATTTAATTGCATATACCTTTTTTATAGCCATGAAGTGCTATTCGTCTGATGGTAAGCTATACGGCCGCGTATGAACAGTAGCAAAACTAAACAACACCACGAATACCACGCAATGCTTGACATTTCACTGCGCTCGTCATCCTGAAACATAAGGTGTTAAGTCTTATTATGTTCAGTAGTATGCTTGCACAAAACTGGAAGTGTTTCCTGATCCAAAAACACTCCTGCGTTTGAACCAATATTTTCAATAATGTTCGATACGATAGTCTTACTGAAAATAGTTTCCTGTATCAGCCCATAAACGTCCCACTGCAGGGCACGGGCCTCCTCTACGACTGAGAGTAGTTAGGCCATATAGTCCACGACGCTGGCCTAGTGCGGGTTGGCGGACTTACATACCATAGAAATTGTATAAATCGCTATGGTATGCAGGTTTCCTCACGATGTTTTCCTTCACCGTTTTAGTGCGTGGTGATTGACTATCAATACACACATGACTCCGAAAAGTCAGAGGTGTGCCCTGGGATTCGAACCCGCGACCACCGTGAACATGTTGGCAGTCGCGTCTAGTCCGTTTACCAACAGGCCACTTTTTCACAGGTTTCTTTAAGTCTGTGGATTTCTGACGTCCAATAATAATTAGTCCCGCCTTTTCTTCTGCTTTATTAGTTGTTAAAAGGTCAGTACTCATAATTTCCGTCACACTGAATGCAACAGCAAATTCTTACAATCAAGGGAAGCGATTGCATCTCAGCCTCCCCTATCATAAAGCACAAAAATGGACATTACACTACCAAACCACAATAATCGAAAAGATTTTACTGGGACACCACATGACGCCGATAAAAACGTTCTAACGTCGACAAAAGTCCACCTTTGCATCCCGATATTGATATTAATACTAGCACGAGCGGTCTGGGGGTCCATTAAAGCGATTGCTTCGTTCACATATCTCTGGGGCGGCGATTCGATCTATACGTAAAAAGGTTGCGTGGTGGTGTGCGAAACTAGTGTGGAGGATTTTTTTTAACATTGATCGCTTTGATCTTGTGTACGACAGATTATGTTTATTGATATGTGCATGTTCTAGTTTCGGTTATTCATGTGCAGCGTCGAAAGTTTACTTTTATGGTGGACAGACCTAATGTTGGTTGCAGGAAGTCATTGAATGCAGATCACTTTTAACAAGGCCCTGTGGAAATTTAGAGGCCTTTAGTTGTGGACTTTACTTATGGTAGGTATCTTACATGTGAGATGCCGCCTGGGTAGGTACCACCGCAATGTCTATTTCTCCTGCCAAACAGTAGTTGCAATGCATCGTTGTGTTTCGGATTAAAGGACATTGTGGTCAGAGTAACTACGGGATGTATTGAGACTCAACATATAACATGTTGTGTATCTAGATAGCCAGCGTAGTGGAATGCCAAGCATTGCTTTGTAATTCATGGTGTTGTTTGGTTTGCTACTGTCCATGAGCGATCGTATGGCTACCATCAGGTGAACGACATGCTCGTCTCGCCATTCATTACAATAAAATAAGGTGAATGATGCTTCAACTGAGTGTTGTGTATTTATGTTTATGGGAGTTTATGGGAAGATTTTGGGAAACGCGTAAATGATAAAATAAAGCATAGTCTAAAAAGTTCAAAAGGGAGTCATGTATAGGTTCGGTCCGGCAACCTCCGCTTCGTTGATCCAGAAATCTTCCTTCTGAAATTTCTCATAAGCTGTCGTTTTCTCAAAACATGACTTATAAATAATACACCCAACAGTCATAACATACTCCTGACCCTTCACCAAGGTCGAGTCTTGTGTCGTGAGTATCAGGAACTACGAGAGCCTTTTCGTTCTCACAAACACCAGACCCAAAACAAATACTTATGGTTCACACAAACATTTGTCTCAGTACGAGGATCGAACCCGTAGCCGCTCGTTTCACAACAGGTATCCTAGCTGTGCCACGGAGAATGTCTTTAGGAGACTGTCCCGCCCTCACACCCACCACTGCAACTCCTGTAAGCCAGGATCAACAGTGGCACGCAATGTAATGACACCGAGCATTGAAGCTCGGCGAGTCTCCGGGAATGTCTAACTTGTCTTTAACCCGCAACGAAATCAATCAGAAAGTTAAATTAATAGGAGGAGTTGGAAATAAATTATTGTCCACTTCCCTCCGTGCAAAGCGGGTGACAAAACGATGAAATAAAGAGGTAAATAACCTCGCAAAAAGACTTTTACAGCCGGAGAAGCCAGCTGTAAAGCACCACGGATCAAATCCTTATTACATTTAAATGGGACCTAATATGTGAGCTGTTACACTTGATTCCAGTAATAGGTATGGCAAAAACGCCGGAAAGCACGGAAATTCGTCCTAGTCTCTACAAGGTCCGTGTAGTATACAACTCCAGATGATATTTGCATACTATCCAGCATGGTTTTACGCTCATTCTGCCAAAGACTACACTCCCAAAGTATATGATGCGCGGATTGTTCATATTCGCAATTTGCTGTTGAACATGGGCACGCAGGCGATTCCACAAGCTTAAAAGAGTATAGTTTAGACTGTCGAGAACGACGAAGAGACGGAGAATGTCTATAAAATATAAATAAATAACGATTAAAGAACGATTCATACGCCTGCGTTTCTAAGAGCCCTCTCTTGCAATACCCAGTTACTTTATTCCATTTTGCATTTAATTTCTCTAGTTGTCTGAGGGTTCAATATTTACCGACTACGTGGTACCCGGTCTTCAAATTGACTGCCTTCGGGCAAATTCAAGAGTGGAGGATTTTAGCTACCCCACATCACTTATAGGAATTTCTAGTTTTTGGACTTTAAAAAATCCGTTTTTTAATTTGTAAGCTATAAGCTAATGAACTAATGAATGACATATTATTATTCGAACAATACCATAATATACAGGGTATATCAAGACTGCTACCGAAAATGAAGCCGGGTGGTAGTTTAAGCGACTTCAGACACAATGCAACAGAAAAAGTTGCAAAAAAAGCGACATTTTTTTTTTGTTATTTTTTTCCTATGACCATATTTGGGTGGTAAATACATCTATTCCTAAAATAATAGTGTATACCCTTTTATTTATAAATAATCTAAGGTATAAAAGGGTTAAAATTATTATTTTAGCAAAAACTATGGATTTACCACCCAAAAATGACGATTATTAAAAAATCATAAAAAATAATCGTCGCGTTTCTTTGCGAACCTTTTAGCTGCATTGTGTTTGTAGTCACTAAAACTACCACCCGGCTTCGTTTTCGGTAGCAGTCTTGAGATACCCGGTATAAATAGTAAGTGCACATCCCCCTTTCGTTTACTTTATAAAATTCTCCGCAGCTTTCATTTGAAATCAAATTACTCAAGGACGACAAATGGCTAAAAATTAATTATAAATTAGAATGTGCATCAGAATATAAATGCAATGTCGGGGTGCAGGTGTTCTGTCGGCATCTGCGACGGATGTCTCCATTAGTCGGGCCAGTGAGTTTTCTGACTACTGACTAGTGAGTACCGACTAGCTTTCAAGTCTGAAAGTGTTCTAGTCCTACCTTTGTTTAAAATTAAATTATGTTTCGTGTTTTTGAAATTCGAATTTATAGAGATGCTGAGGTTGGACAAGTTCTGTTTTCTTTGTGTATTTAAGTGTCTAAAATTTTAGAATTGTATGCTTAAAACATATATTATAAGCAGTATATCAAATCTTAATTATCTATCAAAGCATAAAATTGAAGCTTGGGTATACGGTTGAAAATGTAGAGTTCCCAAATGATCTCTAAATCTCGTCTTTATTTACGAGTAAAGCTGAATCGTCTGATACTAACAAGCGATACATTTTGTATGTTTAATCTGTGCTAAAATAGATATATAAAATGCATACTATCTATAACGCATACATAAATGTCACGCCTGTATCTTTACTCGATCCTGATATGCCACTTTCGTTTTTAATTCTATAAACTGAACTTTAGTAATGGCTGATGTATGAAACGTATGAAAATAAAGCATTAAAAAAAACGTATAACTAGATTTAATTAATTATATTTATCACAAATTATAATATAATACAGGAAAATCCCAAAAAGGAATACCAAAAAGGATCCTGCACACAATTCTGCACTAAACAAAAAATATATCTCAAAGCATAGCCATGAAACAAAACGGAGATACGTTGAATATTCCTTTGACGAATTTCGCGATAGGCACCGTAATTGTTCCCGAAGGCACTCCTTATACATTAAAATGGGAAGAAATTGCGTGAATCTCTCAAGATGTGAGATTACGTCGCGAGACTCGAGCCTGCTGGAAGATAAATTATCCTTAAGGCGATTAAACTCACTGCAACTAATGTATTTATAGCCGCGGCGAGAACAACAGATCTCTTGTGGCTTTAAATATTTTTCCATTGTTGGATGTATAATTTTAAAACGTGTCGGGGGAAGAAATTATTTTGTAAATTAATGTAGACGTAAAGAGTCTACAGTTTTTTAATGGCGAGAGGAGCATGCCGTTTGCCTGATGGTAGCGTTACATCCACTCATGAACAGTAGCCAAACCAAACAACACATTGAATTACAAAGCAATGCTTGGCATGCCATTGCGCTTGCCATCCTGTGGCATAAGATGTTTAGTCTCAATATGTTCAGTAACTACTCTGGCTACACGGTCTTTCAAACCGAAACACAACTGTGTATTAACACTACTATTTGGCGGGAGAAATAGACATTTCGGTGGTACCTACCCAGGCGGCCTCACACACATGAGAGATTTATCACCAGTAAAAATTAATGTAATATACATTTATGTAGACTTAAAAAGTATACACAGTATAATTGATCCCCACGGGATAAAGGAATTTAGCTATTTCAACTGTTTACAAACCATTTATGAATTGGTTTTTCCATCCACTTATTAGGAATTAAGCAGTTGCTTTAAATATACCATAATCGTCACAACTTAACGTTCACACATTGTGTTTTTTTTAAGGATATCAAAAAACAATTACCTACAGTCACAATAGTTGTGAAGTGGCACCACTTGCTATGCTAATTCAGGAACTTTACAGTTTGAAAAATTTGGCAATAGACTAATACATATTCATTTATGGGTTAATTTAAATCGAACCTGTGGTAATAAAGATTACGAGAAGATGCTAGAGGCATGATGCTTCCAACAAATCGCTGTGCAGATAGTGATATTGATGTTTAGCTGTGGACTTGGCAGTTCGAATAATAATAATTAAAATGGCACTTTTCTTATATGTGAGGCAAGAGGTTTTACTGGTGATAGGTCTCTCATATGTGAAAGGCCGCTTGGGTAAAAGTACCACCACAATGGCTATTTCCTCAAATAGCAGTGTAAATGATCTCTTGCGTTCTGGTTTGAAGGACATTGTAGCCAGAGTAACTACTGCATATACTGAGACTTAATGTCTGAAGATGGAGACTGCAGTGGAATGCCAGGCATTGCTTTGTAATTCATGGGATTGTTCGGTTTTGCTATTGTCCATGAGCGTTTGTATCACATACCATCAAGTGGATGGCATTTTGGTCTTGCCTTTCATCGCAATAAAAAAAGCCTTTTATGGATTTAATAAAACAATTATATTTTAATGATAATTATTATTTATTATTATTACCCCACCGGATACGAATACCCTACTATTTATAATGCAAGTTTGTACCAACTGAGTAAGGACACATTCATGAATACACATACATATATATACACTAATCTCGGCAGGCGTCATCCTAGGGAATATGTTATGGGACATCTTCGTCTTGCACCGAAATGGAGAGATTATTACGAATGCATATATAATAGCTTGGGTGTATTAAAATAATTATGATGAAAGCTTAATATGCTTGAGTAAGGCTATAAATAAATAAAAAATAAATAAACCCAACGGTTACATACATAGTCCTGACCCCACATTAAGATCAATTAAGTATTGTGTCGTGGGTGTCAGAAACAGGACCATACCAGTGCATTTACACTGCTGTATTTGCTGTTATGTTTCTTTTTCAAGAGTAGCCTATCTGTTTTTAAGCATGATATTTTTTTTCAATGTCCATAAAGGTTTATCAGTGACTCACTACTTACAAGACGTAAAACAAAGCTATTACTTTGTGCGAGAGTCCGAGGGTAGATCTGTTTATCATAATTTGGCAGGAACCAGCGCCCCTGTCAAACAATACAATATTGGCTCACTCCGCATGTATTATGTATGAAGGTGGCTATAGCTGTGGATGGGATATTGATACTACCAAGAGTAACAGAACACGGTGCTAATTAATAGTACGAAGGAGAACGTGGGTTCTTGGTTTACTTGCTAATAACCAACTTATATTTAATTGTTGGATTATTCTATATATTTAAAAGCGATTTCTGCCGGAACACCATGGAATGGATATAAGATAAAAAATGAAACACAAATCTTTAGTAATCGTTTCCCAAAAACAAATTTTTTTTAGTTAGGTCTCTATTCTAAAGGTGTGAAATATTTCTTTCACAAAGCAGACTATCCACAAACCGGCATGGCAACAGCCGATACTTCTCGTTAAGGCGAGGACAGATCCACGTTCGAGCACCTAATGGGATCACAAGAAACTTTCGCGTCGCTGTTTATCCCGGCTCGATTTTCTTTATACATCCTTATATCTGCGTTCACGCTTTTGCCAATTGGCCGATAAATTAATTTTTCGATGTTTTTTCCTTGGTTGTCTTTTCTTTTTTGGTATAAGAAAGGTTTTTATTGGATGTTTATTAGGGAACGAATCTGTATTAAGAGTTTTATTTTTACTGTAACATCATAAATTCTAGATGATAGTATTACTTAAGATATACAAATCTAATGTGGAAAGTGTCTTAACAATAACAGGGCAACAGAGTTGATGTGGTTTCAAAACCCAT
This sequence comes from Hyles vespertilio, assembly GCA_009982885.2. NCBI lineage: Eukaryota > Metazoa > Arthropoda > Insecta > Lepidoptera > Sphingidae > Hyles > Hyles vespertilio. The sequence continues at coordinate 3,482,353 of CM042824.1, forward strand.
GATTATTTTTAGCAATAGAGAGCAACTTAATAATTATAAATTTTGTAGCCGCATGATCGAATAAAACGCAATAGCCTGAGCCAGCCACCTACCACCAAAATGTCTCTTTCTCCTGCCAAAAAGTAATGTAAATGCACTGTTGTGTTTGAGTCTGAAGGGCATTGTAGCCAAAATAACTAATGAAAATAACAAGACTTAACATCTTATGTCTCAGCATGACGAGCGCAGTGCAACACCAAACATTGCTTTGTAATTCAAGTTGTTTGATTTTGCTACTCTCCATGAGCTGTTGTCAACAACACATCACAACTCACCATATCTAATCTACATATTAAAGCTATAGGAAAGATACTAGAGTAATTTTTTACCCCAATAACATACCTCAGAAAAATCCTATATTTACACAGACAATAGGAACACAAATAGGCTTAAATAATAACAGACGGATCCAGTATTTCACGCTTAAATCTAACTTTGTAAATAACGAAAAATTTTCATGATTCCCCGGTACTATCCGGCCATAGGAACGCGGAACGATGCCACCAGTACAAAGTATGAAGTCTCGCACTTGGATACGTTTTGTGAATGGTCCTTGTCATAGGAGGGAGCGGGAGCGGGCTAATGTGGCTTAAATCATAATAAATTACCCAACAGTCACATACATGTATACTGTAAAGTCCTGACCCAACACTGAGATCGAATCTGGAGTCGTGGGTATAATGAACTACGAGACATTTTTCGAACTCACAAACATCCAAACACGAAAATACTTATAGTTAATACAAACATTTATCTCGGTGCAGAGACCTAGTCCTTGGCCTCACGTTTCAAAGCCATCATCTAATCAACTGCGTGTCTGAGGCTGTTATGTTTGAATTGTTGTTTGAAAGAAAAAAAAAATGAAAAAAAAAAATCATGAGAGCTATTGTTACTTAATATGTACAAAGTAATACTTATCTTACTTACTATTATATTTAATAATCATCTATACTGATACTGGTGATACTAGATAATATAAAACATCATCTAGTGTCACCATCATCTAAACCTCATATCCAATTCACAAGATTTTATATAAATCGCGTCCGCCTATAACTCACACCGCATTGTTAACAAAGTTACGCAGTGTATTCATGCCAGTATACTACCAACTTTTAACTGGCCAGATGTGTCCCAGCCTCGCGGGGTATGAATCTGATTTGCTTTTAGATTAATACGGAACGGACGAAACTTTTTTTTATTTTATAACGGACGCCCGTAGAGTTCTTAGGGTTTGAAGAGGTTTTGGCTGGCTTTGGAAGTTCGGAGCGGCTATTTCATTTCAGTGTATTTTTAGGTTAGGGAGACTGGGTTTTGTTGCTAAGTGTCGATAGTATATTTTTATCGGTAGGATCATCATCATACATAATGGTAGAAAATCGTGGTGGTTATAGTGGTAGAATTTGAACTGATAGCCTCTGAGATGTTTTTTTATGGCAATGAATAGCGAGACGAGCGTTCCATTCGCCTAATTGTGAGCGATACGACCGCTCATGGATAGTAGCAAAACCAAACAACACCATGAATCATAAAGCAATGCTTTGCATTTCACTGCTCTCACCATCCTGAGACATATGATGTTAAGTTTCAAATTGTCCAGTATTTATTTTGACTACAATGCCAAGCCAGACCACAACAGTGCATTGACACTGCTAAAGACTCAAGAGGTCTCTAGGGGCATGTGATTTACGAATATTTATTTCAGGTCTCGGTCTACGGCGGCGAAATTTCTCTCAATGTTTCTGATTGTTATAAAACTTGTATCTTATTGAAAGCTTGCGACGATGGGTGTAATTGTGACGTATTTATTATTTATTAAAAGTCTAGCCCGGCTCCGCTCGTGTGCTGATACTTTAAGTCCACTTTAGAAACTTAAGAAATATTTCACGTGATAATTAATTAACTTATTTTAACTCAACTTACTGCCGCACCTTAAACTGCCCGTAGCATTCCTTTTATTTTGAAAGAGAATCGAATGTGTTTGAATTCTTTGCACATCCCACGGGAACACTGAATTTTGACGGGATATGTATATATGTATCATATATCCATCCTATGGTTGTCTGGCAGAAATTGCCTTAGAGCGATAAGACCGCCATTTGTACTTTGTTGTTTTATACTGTCTCTAAACTGTTATTTCTTTTTACTGTGTACAATAAAGAATTAAATAAATAAATAAATATGTGTTAATCCAAGGTGTCACTTAGCTCCATGCCAAATTTCATCAAAATTGGTCCATTTTAGGGTGAAGAGGTAACAAAAACAAACTTTCACATTTATAATATTATTAGTATTTTGATTTGACCAAAGACGGGCTAGCTTTAAAAGTTTAAAATTTCTTTCGTAAAAGGGTCGCACTGTGATGATTTACAATTAATTCTAGAAGACCGAATATGCTAAAAGAAAGCTATTAAATCCACAAGTACCTACAAGTAAATTTCCTCAATTATTAATTACTAGTGGCCCGGCCCAGCCTCGCCCGGGTACAAATAGATTTCTGTACAATAATATGTACGTATTATACATATAAACCTTCCTCTTTAATCATTCTATCTATTAAAAAAACCGCATCAAAATCCGTTGCGTAGTTTTAAAGATTTAAGCATACAAAGGGACATAGGGACAGAGAAAGCGACTTGGTTTTATACTATGTAGTGATAGTTGTCATCGTTGTTATCCTATCACATCTTACGACGGTACATAAAAGGTGAAACGTCCTGGGACCTTTGCCTAGTCCTTCTAGAAAAATGATTTTATGTATGTGTGTATCAATGAAGGACATAAGCACTAAGCTATAGCGTTGCCTATAGAGACAGCCTCAGCCTATTCAAATGAGATGTCGGTGAATTTGTATACAGAAATCTACACAATCAAATAAATCAATTCAAACCCTATAGAACCGCCAATCACTCTCGACACTAATCAAGTAACATATGATATCGTGTTTCTCGGTTTATTGCCTCCGAGGGCATCTAACTTAGTATTACTGGAGTCTCAATTACAACATCTGTGACTATTCGGTTGTAACTCAATTGCTGTGCGATATTAATCATATCATTTCCGGATTCTGTGAAATGGTTTGAGGTAATTGCCAATATTGATCGGTGGTGTGTGCTATTGTTTGGTTCAAGTAATGATTTGTATATATGTGTTGACGTTTAATTATCACCATCTTTAGCTACAGGAAGTTCACTGATAAACGTAGGGCTTATACGTTCTATATTGATATGTAAGAGAGCGCAATACACCTTCTGTCTTCCCATCATTTTTCTTTTTGTTCTTCTCCTAATTTAATGGGCCTGCAATACTTTCATGATCTCACCGATATATTTATTCACGGGCGGCAGTGATAACTTACCATAAGGTGATCTGTTTGGTCGTACTCTGAATCTGAGGAATAAAAAAAGCAGTATGTATAGATGTATGGTAGCTAGCGATTTTTGTCAAACTTTTTGTGGACAGACGCCACATTGAGGGTGGAAGTACAACGCTATTCTTACCGGTGGCATTCATTCGAATTATTCCACTTATAATATTTTATTGAAAATATTGTTGCCGTAATTTAGACATTTTAGGCTTGATTTTTGTTGAAATTCGGCATTTTCTAACAATTTATTTTAGTACTTGGACATGGAATTCAATACTTCGTTTTAACCAATTATAACTAACAATAATAACCATTCACCCCATTATTCTTAAAATTCCCTACATATTGTAAATAAAGATGTGCAAAATAACGAACTAAACATAAGATTGCGGCGGCCATTATAAAAGCAAAGATATATGCTAATGCAGAATATTCTTGGAAACAAACTAGCAAATCACTTGAATCGCAATTTTCTTACTCCGAAAATTGTGGGTTGAATACATAGGGGCTTATAACTTGACACAAGATGCCGCGATTTTACTATAAAATCGGTAATCATAATCAAGAATCTAATATTCGAGACGATTTCTTTATGATGTGTAGTCAAGTTTTAGTCTATCTAGCGACCTTTCTCCAATACAGATGAAACCTCTTTAGTTATCCCCATTCCTTGGCCTATTCCGTTTGATGTGACACAATTTGGGAGAGATCGGCATCACAGTTGGGAGTAACTTGAGAGTGCTACTGCCATTTTTAAAAATCTGCCTGTCCAAGCAACCAAAAAGGCTACATTTTCATATTTACATTGCCCTTCTCCAAATCTTGCATTTTCCATGCGCAAATATCTGAAATCCATCAATGATCCAGGTATTAGGTATTTAACTTACATAAGGTATTTTATATATACGGGGGAGGAGGATTATTACCAAATTTGACCACTAGTACCTTATCTCTTTAACCGCATCAATAATTAATCTGCTATCTCTTAAAAACAGCGTTTAAAACCGCAATAAACTCCCGTATACATTCTTTTATTCCGAAAATTGTCGTCGTAATTCCAAGAAATTCAATTTAAAATCGCTCACAGCAGGTCAGTGCCGAATATTCGCGGGCCGGCCGAGTAATTGGTGCAGGTCGTGCACTCGATGCATTCAAAAATTGTTCGAGACGCGGCTAGCCAATAAACCCTATTAGGAGAGGAGCTTGTCACTTTAATACTCACTTTTTGTTTGTTTTCTTATAGTAATTAGCCTATTCAGTATATGGTCTGACCACTCTTAATCGTTCTATTATTTGTAGAAGAGTGGTGGTATTACTGGTGGTAGGTCTCTCATATGTGAGAGTCTGCCTGGGTGGGTACCACCGCATTGTCTATTTCTCCCGTCAAACAACAGTGTAAATGCACCTTTGTGTTTCGGATTGAAGGACATTGTAGCCAGAGTAAATACGGATGGCGAGCGTAGTGAAATGCCAAGCATTGCTTTTCGCATCGCTTACCATCAGGCGAACGGCATGCTCGTCTCGCCATTTACTGCAATAAAAAAAGAGTCCCTTGCCCTGCAATGGGACGTGTATGGGATGATATAGAAGTAGGCTATCGGAAAATTGAAAATTATGGAATTAACGAGGGTGGTCCTTGATTAGCAGAGGCTTCTGATTAAAACACATGGACTTCAGATCAGACGTGGTCCATGGACGGTTGTTAAGTGCATCGGATGGCATTTGTAATGAGACCTATGGAATAGATTTACTGGGATGGCCTAAGTTCAGCAGCAGACTTCCTGTGTATAACAATTATTATCTTTTATTTTGAGTAATTTTACTATTTACCATACTAGTAATATACTGATTTTACGCATTAGCAAATTAGTATATTACGAGAGGATAATTTTAGGATACAGAGTGGCTAATTTTCTAATCGATTCCATGGTTTTAAATGTGATAGCCTTTAATGCAAGTTTAATTTCAGTGAAATTTCTAAAATCAGATTGAAAGAATTTGAAAGAAGATTTTCTTCAGTTAAGTCAAGCTTTATCCTACTTGGTACACTATTGACTGCCCTCTCTTTTTTCCATCTCTTATTATCCATCCCAAGGTGGGTAAGAGATTGTTTAGGGCAATACAACCGCCTTTTGTACTACGGTGTAATATAATGTTCTATTATTAAGTTTATATAGTGTACAATATAGGATATATTATATAAATAAAGAAAAATATAGGTAGTGATATAATCTTTCTAATATTTATTATGAGGTGATTAGCTCTCTTATTCTGGTAATGTGTGCTCTATATAACATACGTAATAACAGAATGTGTACAACATTTGTGCTCGTAACATAAGTACCTAATAACAGAATATGTACAAAGGACATAACCGGTCCCAGTAACTATTTCACATTGGAATTACGTTTAGAGCGTTCACAATGGTAGCTAACGCATTTGGACACTAGACGGACCACGAACCTAATGAAATTCATCCGACTACGGATTCGTACTAATAGGCTGAATGTCCGGTCGTGTAGGAACATCTATTTATTTCCAAAGCAGCCGTATTCACACATGTGTCTAGGGGTCTTGTTTATTTATTTATAAATACTTTATTGAACTGTTGAAATTAAAACGAATTTAATATAATTAAATTTTAATAGACAATACATTATACGGAGTAGATTAGAGAGACAACAATAAAAAAGAATAACTAATGCTTTAACGATAAACAAAACTTTGACCCAACAAGGAACATACAATTTTAATACAATTAAAATTGAATCTTCCACTTGAACACCACATACAGAACTAAGACAAAAAAATAAGGCAACACTTTTAAATAAAGGTCACAAATTGGCGGTCTTATCGGTTACCGTGATTTTTTCTAGACAATTATGTTTCTGTATGTATAATTGAGTTTAAATGCACTGTTGTGTTTTGGATTGAAATACATTGTAGCCAGAGTAACTACTGGACATATAGAGACTTAACATCTTATGTCTCAGGATGGCGAGCGCAGTGGAATGCCAGGCATTGCTTTGTAATTCAAGTTGTTCTTTGGTTTTGCTACTGTTCATGAGCGGTCGCATCGCTTACCACTAGGCGAATGCAATAAAAAAATATATTAAACAATCTGTCTTTATGATATGGGCTCAATTTAATAATTAGTATATTGAGCAATTACACTTGATGATAACACAATGAATAAATAAACCCAACAGTCACATACAAATACCTGACCTCCACATTAAGATATATAACGTATATCTTATCATACAATAAATATGAATCTTGTATAAATCCAACAATAAATAAATAAACTCTTGTGTGACAAGATAGTGTAACAAATAAAATAAATTTTGATTTTACAAGTCCAGTGGACACTTTCGCTTACACCTTTTAGGCAATATAGCATCCATTTTTTTTTATTCTGTCCCGCTCTCACACCCACCACAGTAAGTCCTGTAAGCCAGGATCAACAGCGGCACGAAATGTAATGACACCGAGCGTTGAAGCTCGGCGAGTCTCCGGGAATGTCTAACATGTCTTGAATCGAAATTAATCAGAAAGTTAAATTAATAGGAGAATATTGAATAATCTGTGATCTGTGAATTCTTATGCAGCATTCTTCACCGCATCCTTTCTTAAGTGAGCTATAAATGGCATCAAAAAGGGATAAATGCATGCATCGACCGGCACTGAAGTGGACACACAAGCTCTTAAACAATGCTGGAATACCGACCTGCCGTTTCCGCGGTAGGTTCGTTGATTGTTTTGCGAGCTTGCAAGGCTGTAGATTTGTTTTTTTTTTACAAAAACCCACTGACAGTTCGGTAATCGACTTCACATGTTACACGGCCAACCGCGTTTTTAATTAGTCCGCGGCTGGAGCAAAGCGATATTTTTACGCAACAAACTAAAATGGTATTTGTTCGACTGTACATAAATTTATTGCGTGTTTGAAACACGAATATTTGTGACGCGATTTTTTTTTGTGTGTCCGTCTCGTTAGTTTCGTTTTTACAGATAAAATTTGATTTAATGTAGCACATTTTTATATTTAGCACGACCGAAATAGTTCCGGGAAATCTATCGCGGGGAATTTTTCCATGTAAAAATCCGCTAACGCTTTTTAATGTCCATTTTTTACTGGTCATTTTTACGTCACAAATTTTGGCGAAATTGAATTTTATTGTTGAAGCTTGTATTATTCATTTGATGGATATAGCCCTCTCCTATCGCATATTATAATTATTTTTAACTTTGGTTTTTCTTTTCTGTTACCAGGAATTATGTGAAACTTTGGTTTTTCTTTTCTGTTACCAGGAATTATGTGAACGTTTAGGACGTCAGTTATGTTCTTTACTTTGTTGTAAGGACAAAGTGACTGCAGTCTTGTACTCGGATGTATGTAGGTAAAATGCGATCTCAATATAATATACGAATGGGCAAAGTTATGCCAGCTCCTTTGATATTTAATCTACACGCGTTACACCCGACACTCGACACTTTTGCGTAGAGCATCATGAAAAGTTTTCCACGAACATGTATCTGCCAATCGGTAGGATCGATATATTTTCGGTATAATATCAACTACAATATATTTTTTATATTTAAGTTATAAAACTTACTACAAATCCATCACCACATTCAGGTACTTTCAACTCTAAAAATTCCAAATTTAAATCACATTAAGGGTTAACACAAACCCATTTAACCTATTTCCTCTATACTTTTTGATACACAGCAAAGCTCAGTTGATCAGGGTACTAGAGACCGCTCGCGACCCACCGCCAGGGGCAATCAATAAGGCTCTGGTACATTTAGGGTTAACGAGTATCGCTCTGTGTGCCCGGCTCTACTGACAGCCGCTCTGTAATAGATATTGCATAGGTTTAAGGGGAACTTCGTGGTTCGTCGAAAATAATTTATTTTCAAAGAGTTTTGATTATGTAATAAAAATATTTTTACGAATGTAATCGCTAATTTGGTACGCTTTTTAGATTGTTTGTAACACTCCGATGTGACGTTTCGATTACTTTATAGCGTTCGGAGCACAATATCTCGGATGTTAGTCATCCGCTCAGTGACTTATAATTTAGTTGAATTTTATTTTTTTGCCCAGAATGTCATGTACAATTAATATAATAAAGGGTGGTCACTGGTCAAATTATAGTCCTCGTGTTGGCCAAGTGCGTGTTGACGGGCTTTACATACCTTCGAAATTCCAGAGTAAATATCTTAGGTTTCATAATTAAGTTAAATTGTAATCGTAAAAATCATTCCAATAACAGAAATGTGTCTTTATGACACGATCATGTTTCTTTTTTCTTAATGGTGCCGACTCTCCTATTATTTATCTAAGGTTATTTTGCGGTGTAGGTCCGACAAACTAGCAAATGGCTCCCTTTAAGGGAATGAATTGGTTGAAGAAAACAATTGTATCGAATAGGAACTGCCGTCTGATGCTGTTCGATACTCTGCTTGGACGCCATTCGCGCTCATCATCAGGTGTAGTGCAGTAATTATGCCGTACCAGGGTAAACATAATAATAAGAAACACATTTTTGTTGTCTTTACATTCGGGTTGTAATTCTCCACGAGGAAAGGGATATAGGACATCTTAAATTCTCATTCACATATTATATACGGCCGCAAAATCGACGTTTCATATTGGTTTTCTATAAGACAGAGCATCTTGGTCTAGGTGACCCATTCCTTCGGCAGGCCAAGGTATAGTTTGCGCTAGCACTTAAAAAAAAAACGATTTTTGAAAATTCATTCCTTTAAATCGTTCCTAAAGAAGATACCGAAGTATTCGATTTTGATATTTTTATAATTGTAAACTCTAATTGCTTTATTCATAGACAGATTTTAAACCTATTTTAATTATAGAAAGATATATGACAGCCTCCGTGGCGCAGTTGGTTAGACGCTGCCTGTGAAACGAGAGGCCGCGGGTTCGATCCCCGCACCGAGAGAAATGTTTGTGTGGCCCACAAATATTTCTTCCGGGTCTGGGTGTTTGTGAGACCGAAAAGTCTCTCGTAGCTCCTGATACCCACGACACAAGACTCGATCTTAGTGTGGGGTCAGGACTATGTATGTGACTGTTGGGTGTTATTTATTATTATTTTATTTTATTTATATCTTTTGCGCTCATCATTCATCCATCAACCAAAGGAAGTCCACTATATAGGCTACCCCCAATGATTTCCACAGTGACCTGATGAAGGCAACCTGCATCTAGCGACGTCCCGCATCCTTTACAAGGTCATCTGACCACCTTGTGGGTGGACGTCCTACGCTGCGATTTCCCCTACGTAGACCACATTCGAGAACTTTTTGGCCCATCGGCCATCAGTTCTTTTCGGTGAAACTGATCTGAAACTCTTTCGATAGGAACAAACCATTCTATAACTAAAAAATATTTTAAAGCTATAAATAAAGCCTTAACAGGCCGGCATAATTGTTTCCATTGGCAGAGTATCCACTGGCATCGGACGGCAGTCCCATGCCAATGGATACTCTGCCTGGGCGGCATTTGCGCTTACCATCAGGTGCAATGTCGCCATTATGCCAGGCCAGAATAAAAAAAAAAATACAATCACTCGTCGAGAAAACTACTCAATAAATATATGCAGAATAACCGTCTAGGCCTTAACAGCTCTCCTTTCCACCTCTTTACAGCTACAAGTTTAATATCTGGTTATCCAACACATGCGAATATGAATCTGCAACGTTTACCAACTTCATACATCAGTGTTTGTGCTAGATGCAATATGAGTAAAAATGTTACCGATTTTAATGGAAGCTGGCAGGTAGCTTATTTATTTGTTTATATGGACCCTGAACTGAGGTCATGGTTTCTTAGTATAACCGAATGTTATTCATTGAAATATTTATTTACTGAGTCTATCGCGTTTATGGTTCATTTTTAAAATTTTTAATTTGAATGTTTTTATGACTTTACATCTTTACATCTTTCGTGGTTACGAGGCGGATTGAGCCATATAGTCCCAGAGATGACGACCAAAACCATGTATCATAGCAATACGGTCGAAACTGTATAAAATCGTTAGATTATGTAATTCTAAACCCGACTAGGTAGATAGTAACGGTCAAAAGTGTAGCAATTGCATGTGAGGCTATTTCTGCTGTGTCCAAAAAAAAGGCAGTCGGTATCATAGCAATACGTCTGATATTGGAAATGTACATAGATTTTATAATTTTATGACGAATAAGTTGGTTTTCAGACATTTTGCGCGTAGTATATAGCTGAAGCGAATTTTTGAAAATGTCAACAAATTTAGCCGACCTGTATCATAGCAATCCGAATGAATTTTTTTTCTACCGTTCGTAAATAAGGCAAGATTGCAAAAAAAAATGTTTTCAGACATTTTAGATGTCGCATGTACTCCCAAAAGAGAAAAGAACGTTTTGGAGTCGCTTGGCCGATGCCTGAGCGCTTCTTACGTTTCTGCTGCGGTGGGAATGGTTTTTCCGCATATTTTACTCCTGCCACTCTCTTACTGTACATAGTCACTCACCAGCTCCAGAAATAACGCTCACTTAAAGTGACAACAAACTCTAAGTAGCTCAGGCGGACGTGGGTGTGTTTCTGGTTGTCCGAGGGCTCGCGGACGTTTTTTTTCTTCTATCCCCAATGATAAGGCATAGTTTGCTCATCTCCCATTGACGAAGTTTTCGGGGATGGAAGAGTAGCATTTTAAGAATTCAAAATTATCAATTATAATAGACATTTTTATAGCATAGATACGTTGTCCGCGCTCTATTTTGGCAAGACAAAAGCAAGGTGATTGCCCAACTTGCAATCAGTCACGCTTCAATACGGTCGATATCGAAAAGTTGTCTGATAAGGGAGGTGCTACACTGAATTCTTCTGATATTTTTTTTTACATCTGGTTAATTCATTTCATCAATTTCAACAATTTTCAGACAGGTTGCTATGATACCGATCGGTAAAATTCCTTAACATATTTAGAATGGTCTAAAAATTTGTTGCATCCGAATTTTCTTCTGAAAATATTTTTTTTCGTATTAACTACTCTTTTACCCGTAAAAAACATTTTCAGACGGATTGCTATCATCATATTTTTTTGTCTCATTTTTAATTTTTCTAAATTATTTTTTGAGTTCGCGCTACACTATTAACTTCTGAAAAATATGTTTTCGGTATCTTATAGCTACTATATAACTAGTCAGATAATCAGACAGATTGCTATGATACAGTCCGGTAAAATTTGTTGACATTTTTGATAATTCAGTGCGGTCAAACGCTACGTGAAAAATGTCTGAAATTGGTATTTTCGAGTTTGAAATAATCAAATCTATCAATTTGATGCGGTTGTGGCCGTATTGCTATGAGACAAAAATTTTGGTTGTCATCTCTCGTACTAATAAGTTATCTGCCCAGTGACAGTTACAATTCAACTAACCTTATTTTGTCATTATTAAGAAAATGTTTTCATTTTCAATATTTTCTGATTTTCGATTAATACAATCCGAATCAGTATTTCTCTCTCTCTCTCTCTCTTTCGAGAATAAAAAAACTCGCCTTTAACTTACTGCTCTCTCGATTACTACTGCACCATTATAGTCTATATGTACATGACTAATTATGTATGTATATACTCGAATTCTTTCCCTTTTATACGGTATCTTGTTCAATCCCTCCAGCCCCCACTATCTTAAAAACCATTTTAATTTCCTAGGTCAAACTCATGCACGAACTCTTAGATCAACAGAGAATTTGATACTAGAGATTCCCAAGCACAGCACATCATTTCTTGACAAGTCTTTTACTGTTCATGCTGCTCGCTTGTGGAACGAATTACCACTGTCTATCAGGCAAGCTAAGTCACTACCAAGTTTTAAGAGATATATTTGTTAAGATACGTTATTTGTCACTGCAGTAACATGTTATCCTGTTATATTTTAATTTTTTGCTCCTCTTTACTTATATCTTCATTAAAGTTACCTCAATATATGTATATTAGTATGTATGAATATATGTATGTATGTATGTTTGTATGTATTTATATTAGTAAATTGATATACTATAGCATGTACATCAATAATTATTTATTTATTTTTTCTCGCTCACTATTTTCACTACCCTATATAAGAATATCGCAATAATCCAGTCCATCCAAAGGTTGCCTGGAAGAGATCGCAGCTAGCGATAAGGCCGCCTATTGTAACCATGTCTAGTATTTTAAGTATTTTGTATTTCTTCTTGGTGTACAATAAAGCATATATAAATAAAAAAATAAATAAATATGTAACGCAAGAATTTTAAGTCTATTTTACATAAGATTTGTATGTTGCAAAGATGTGTACATACATACATACATAAACTCACGGCTTGTTCCCAGAAGAGGTAGGCAGAGGTGCCAGGGCACCCACATTTCGCCTTGTATGTTCCGTCCCACAATGTGATATAGATAGATGATAGGTGGCGAGCCTATCGCCATATCGGGCACAGATTCCTGACTCTGGGCGGATACTGAATAGAAAAATCCAATATCACTTTGCCCAACCCGGGATTCGAACCCGAGACCTCGAGCTTAGTCTATCGTACCACGCACCTTTGTAATTATAGAGTCCTAACTAAAAAAATCTTATGTTTTGGAAAAATTTCATTAAACATTTGTAACATAAGAAATTTTGGACTTATGAAAGATACCTCGAGAAGACCGACGTATACTCTTTTTGTCTTTCATGCGTCAATAGGTCCTTCTTTAATATCGGGTCGATGGAGATACTAATTTTGAGCCAATATATGCCAATGCCTATTTGATAATTCGCTTATTGATAACATTGTTACCGCATTCAATCTGTCGTAAAAATCACTTTTTTAACAATCGAGTGGAAAAGTATTAACTACATTTAAAATATGCAATATGTTACGCCGATAGAGTGAACGCTTCCCGTTTGACCGAAATTGTGTTCCAACTTGCAGCTACTAAAATTATTGAAATTATAGAAGTGTTAAATGTATGTTTATGCTTGGAGGATAAATTGACTAAAATGCTTCTAAACATACTTTGTACATCTAGCTGCATGTTTTTTGATCATTGTATATTATGGTATTTAATCATAGAACGAATAATTAAGTAATAAGACACATTGTTTAGACTATAATTTACGTAATAATATTATGTGATAATTAGGTTGGATAGAGATATTTTGAATTTTGCTTTTGGAAATAGGTATCCAATAGTGGAATATTTTGTCTCACTTATTTTCCATACTATTACTATTGCTACTTTAATATCATAATATAGTTATGTAAAAAACCATGCTAAAACTGTTTGTCAGCACACGAAGTTTTCCACTCCACCACAAATGCGCTCCAGTCACATGCAATATAAAAAATATGTACCCATAAAATATTTTAGCAGCAAGTCAGCTTCGCCCATCAAAATTTGCGACATTTACAAGGAGTTGTGGCGCAAGACGCCGCTAACGCAATTTGCGAACGTTCCTGCTCCGATGCTAAACAGTTTATTGGCAACTTTGTGTTTGCATGCGACGGCCGTTTGAAGAGTTGTTGATGGTCGTATAAGGCTCTTTAGGCTTCGAGCCACTTTGAGGGGGTTTTGAGTCGGTGATGTGTATTTAGTACCAAGTTCTACATTTTATGATAATATTGGATATTTAAGTGGCGATATGAAGATTGAAGGAATTGGAAAGTTTTAGAATATCGACAGGTCATCGAAAGGCAAATACCAAGTAGGATAGGATGTCTAAAATTATTTCAATGGGCGCCCAATCCAAGGTTTTTTTTATCACAATGAATGACGAGAAGAGCCATTCACCTAATAGTATGCAATACGACCACTCATGGAGAGTAGCAAAGCCAAAACACACCAATAATAACAAATCAATGCTTGGCATTTCATTGCGGTTGCTTGCTGACTAATATTGTCTTGTTGTGTACCATTCACATCAGGAAAGTAATAATATAGCGATGCCTAATATTTTGAGAGTAGTGTACGTATCATAATCAAAACGTTTTAATTTCATATCGCATTTAAATATTTCACTTGGGATCATATATAACCAGCACTAAGCAGATATAAATGAATAGGTACACCCAAAAGTCACATAAATATTCCTGACGCCACATTAAGATCGATTAAGTCTTGTATCGTGAGTATCAGAAACTACGAGAGACGGACGGACGAAGAGACGGTTTTGACAAACACTCAGGCTCAAGAAAATACTTAATGGCCTCACAAACGTAAGTCTCGGTGCGGGTATCGAAACCGCGGCCTCTGGTTTCAAAGCGTCCAAACTACTGCGCCAAGTAGGCTGTCTAAATGGATAAACCTAAAAATAAACAAGGAACTAAACATAAAACAAACTGGAAGCAATTTATACTAGTATTTTAACAACATACGTAGTGAATTTCGGTAATGGCGGGCATCGATACACACTCATACATTATGTACGAACAGTGGGTACACGGATGCCGGCAAAGTTAAAATATAAGTCAGCTTGAGGTAATCTATTGGCTCTGGGCACAGAGCAGCGTTGACCGACTACTGAGACGGTTCAAAACGGAATTCACAAACAGTACTGCTTGACTTTTAAAAAATCAAATGTTTGGGCTATATTTTAGATTTTCCGCTTTGACCAGCCCCAAGTCCTCGCTAAAGAACACTGTTTCCTGCCTAGGATGTTACGCGAGGCTATTGAAATTAAAAAACATCCACATTTCAATAGAGAAGATGGCTTGAAGCTTGCACAAGCATGGGATACAATACTACATTTAATTACATCGGAACCCAAAAGACCAACTGCCAGACCTCAGGACACTGTGAGCTCCTTCTGCGTAGATCGGATAGCAAATACAGATTAACTATTTAAATTAACTTTTTAATTTAATAATTATAAAATAAGGGTAGTCGATGTAAATTAGGATATTAAAATTAAGTAAAATACATATAAACATCATTCTTACGTTTACCTACCTACTTGTTTTGTTTACAAATCTCTACAAAAACATAAACTAGTTTACGAAAAGTCGTAAAGATATCATTAAGAATTCTTATATCCTTATGTATGTATGAGTATAAGTATTACTGATGAATAAAAACATCTTTTTTTTTATTGCATTGAACTTCTAGAGGAGCAAGCCGTTCGCCTTATGATAAGCGATAGGACTGCTCATAAACAGTAGTAAAACCAAATAACACCTTGAATCACAAAGCAATGCTTGGCATTCCACTACGCTCGCCATCCTGAGACATAACATGTTAAGTCTCAATATGTCCAGTAGTTACTCTGGTTACAATGTCTTTCAATCCAAAACACAAAAGTGCATTTACACTGCTGTTTGCCGGGAGAAATAGACATTGCGGTGGTATCGACCCAGATGGTATCCCACTTATGAGAGACCTACCACCAGTAAAGAACAATTAATGAGTATCAGAGTAAGAGGCAAGTTCGAGACTAGTTTTATAAATCTTTCTATTATTTCTGGGTTTCACATCAAAGAGGATGCAGAAAATTATATTAAATATAAAATAATGGCATAAATTCTCTTCACAATGAATTATTACTATGAACACATAAAACTATTCACTTAATATATAAAAAAAAACAGAGACACAATACACAAACAATTATTCCTCAGAAAAGGAACCATACAAATTGCTTGTTGACAGCAGACCTCTCGTGTAAATCTGACGTCACGTATCATCCACCAATAGTGTTGCGTTTCGGAAAATTGCGCGGAAGGCCACTTTTTGATGATTAAATTTCACTATTAAATAAAAATAAATTTTAAAAATTATTGCATAGTGTGTTTTCAGTAGCAATAAAGATTAAAAAAAATATATTTTGTCCATATTTAAGTTACGTGCATATTCCCCGTTGAGTGGATAGCCATACGACCGCTCATGAACAGTAGCAATACCAAACAACTTATTCATTTAAAGACCGTGAAAACATTTGCATGCCCTCTGGTGTTGCAGATGTTTATGGGCGGGGGTGATCAATTACCATCAGGTTAACCGAATGCTTGTTTGCCCCCTGTAATATAACATAAAAAAAAACAATACCATGAGTTACATTGCTTGGTATTTCACTGCGCTCACCATCCTGAGACATGAGATGTTAAGTCTCAATATGTCCAGTAGTTAGTCCGCCTATAGTGTCATTCAAACCGGAACACAACACTGCATTTACACTACTGAAATTAAAAATAACAACTCAACTGTTGTAACAACTTATTGAAGATAATCATAAATACATCCAACAGTCACATACATAGTCCTAACTCCAAATTAAGATCAATTCAGTATTGTGTCGTGGGCATTAAGAGAGACTTTTCGGTCTCACAAACATCCAGACCCGAGACAAATATTTATAAGCCTCACAAACATTTGTATCGGTGCGGGAATCGAACCCGCGGCCCCTCATATCACAGTCGGTGTCTAACCAACCGCGCTATTTAGACGATCAAATATAATAAACATAATATATAAAACATATTAATAGATAATACACAGGTATCGACTCATCTTGGCTCGTAGCTCTATGAAGTTATTTTTTTTTTAATTTATATACAAGTCGCATGCATAATGAAATTATACGATAAGGGATAGGTATAATGCAATTATTTAATAATCGCTTTTTTTTTATATTTTCCATAAAAAAACTACATGATACGTACTTCAGACAGCCATAACACGTTAATAAAAGATGTCAAGATGCGTATAAAATACAGGAGTCTGTTCAGAGTTAAAATATTCTATAGTTTAGTTTTACGAGCTATCAAAGCCTCTTGGTGGCCCTGAGCTCCTTGTGGCCGAGATATCGCACAGATCACTGTTTTTGATGGATTCTGTAGTGTATGGAAAGCTTTATTTCCAGCATAATAACTAAATTTTCATGGCAGTTATAATTTTGAGAAAAAACTACATGGCTTTGTTTCCAATACATTATATTCTGTTTTTCTTATAATTACTTATCTATTGTCTTATGTATTACGTATTTAAAACGTTTTAGGTATCACATAGACTTTACTATATTTATAACAGTTTGTTCCTTTTACTTATTAAAATGTTAACATCAAATGAAAATGAAAAAAATATTGTGCCCCGATAAAAAAATCTTGAGATGGTTTGGTTAAAAATCATTAACTGATACGTATGTTCATTCTTGATACGCTTAAATAATGGATAAAACATGAACAATTGGCTAGATGCCTTCTCACGAGGATTAATCAAAAAATCTCAATAAACAATTTCAATTTTTTACCCATTAAATATCAGATCTCCGGTTACCGCATTACAGCTCGGCCGGTCTTCGGGACATCTGGCATACCGCCAGACTTGCAACACTGCGCCGTTGTGATCGCATATTAAAAATTAATAATAACCAAATATGTTGCGGTTTGCTTCGGGACTTACTGCTTTTTTGTGATATAATTTGGTGGAGGGATTCAATTTTGCGACTCGCTATTTTGTAGCTTACTTTTGCTCTTGAGGGATTCAATTTATAGAATTTTCATACTTGAAAATGCTGGTTGTTTTTTATACGTATTCTATGACAAGGATTTTTTTGTTTAAAATTTTAATTTGTTTTTTCTATTACCAGACACATTGTGATCATCCTCGCCTTTAAACATCTACATACTAGTCGAAGATTCGTTGCCGGCTTCGGAAAGTATACAAAGAAAGTAGGAGGAAGGAAGGGTTCCATTGACCTGTGGCAATTCCTTAGTCAATTGCAATCCCTATAAACCAGAATCGACAATGGTACGCAATTTGAATTCTGATCTTCAGTGATTCTATGGGATTGTTTAAGCTGTTATTAATTCGCAAAAAATACTAAATGGCAAAATTGATACTATTGGCCACAGCACCATTAAAATAATATAAACTTTTCAATCCTATAAAGATAAAAATAAACCTAAACGATCACATCCCGACAAACAATACATTTGTTGTCAAAAACCACTTAATGAAATTGCGCTAGGTTCAGTTAATTTCCATCGCCGTTATTACAGGCCGGAGGGCACTTTGGCAAAAAAAATCAATAAATATAATACCATCGAATATCGGACGAAATGAAAAGCAATCGGCGGCTTCTATTCGATCCAATATTTCCTATTGGACTTAAATTTCCCGGCGACGTAGGGCGGTATCGCGTTAGTCACAGGGGTTTAAT
The DNA here is from genome assembly GCA_009982885.2 of Hyles vespertilio. Lineage (NCBI taxonomy): Eukaryota > Metazoa > Arthropoda > Insecta > Lepidoptera > Sphingidae > Hyles > Hyles vespertilio. The sequence continues at coordinate 3,500,954 of CM042824.1, forward strand.
ATTTCTTTTACCATTGGGTTTTGTTTTGCTTCATTTTTGTAGGAATATTTTTTAATTATGTTTTCAAGTGTAGTGTATGGTGTCTTTTGTAGGAATATGAATTGGAAAAAGGAAGCAATCAATTGAAATTTTGCAGTTTTATAATATTTGCCCGTTAGTGAATAAAATGCATCTTGTTGGTGCAATGAGAGCGATTAAATTCTTTATCGTAACATTTTTAGGTAAATTAATCAGAATCAGAATAAATGTGATACTCGGAAGTAATAGTTTCTACGTTACCGTATTTTCTAATTACCGCTATTAAATTTATGATATAACTGTAAAATTAAACCTCATAAAGGAATGAAATCATAGAGGATATGACAGAAAATAAAAAGGACCATTTTTAACATTCTCATAATCCACGAAGACACAGTACTAATATTAGGAATTAACTAACAGCTTCCGTCATGAATTGTCTTTCTAAACTTACTTAAACTTAAATTAAAAACTTAAACATAAGTTTAAGTACCCCATCTTACTTCATACATACATACATGCGTAAATACACACCTCAATCAGAGAAGGAGTAGGCAGAAGTGCTACCATTATATCCATGTTTCGGCTTGTATGTTCCATCACACCATGTAACAGGGTCGATTCTATCGCCACATCGGGCACAAACTTCTGATTCCGGGCTGATAATTAATAGAAAAATCCACTATAATCTTTCCAGACATCGGATTCGCACCCGAGACCTCTTCTAGTAATCGTACTGCAGTACAACTAAGCCACCAAGGTAATACTTTACTTAATGCACTTTGTATATTGAATTTGAGAACGGTAATGTTTTCAGGTGTCGTAAAAGGGGATGGTAGACGTAACCCGGAATCCACAACGTTCAGATCGACAATGCAAATACCTTAACGACATTTTCACGAGTATTTTGTACCGTATTAAAATAGTTAAATGTCGTTTAATTCTATTGCGAATGGGAGTGGGGATCTTTTCGTTTTGTTAAGGATATAGTGTGCGTGGAGTTTTGTATTTATTAGGTTCTCGTTACTATAACACGAAGACGACTTGAACTTTTACTGTTTCCTTTTTTAATATTTTTGATTGTTTATCGTAGTCAGAAGTGTACCAAACTTAATCATATGACCTATGTCGCTACTCAAAATATACATATATTTATTTATTTACACTTCATACTTATTTTATGGGTGGACTTAATGCCTGAGGCATTCTCTAACAGTCAAACCTAAGGTGATGTAGAAATGAAAAGAGGTAGTTGCGTAAAAAATAATTAAAAATAAATGCACAGTGAAGTTGAATAGCATAAATACAATTTAAACAGACTTAACAATATAAACATAAAATATACATAAATACATAAACTCATGCCTATATCTCAGAAGGTATCCTGCCTACCGCAGAGGTGCCAGGACACCCACATTTCGCCTTGTATGTTCCATCCCACAATGTGATAGGTGGCGAGCCTATCGCCATATCGGGCACAAATTTCTGACTCTGGGCTGATAATGAATATAAAAATCCAATATCACTTTGCCCAACCTGGGATTCGAACCCGAGACCTCAGCTTTGTAACCGTACCTTCGTACAACTACGCCACCGAGGCAGCCATGCAAAAAATATAATCATAAAAAATATGTGAAACTATTGTTGTGATTCTGTCATTCTGCTCAAAAATAGCTCTCTTACCTTCAACTTAAACTTTGTCATGTTTTGCACACCAGATATCCTGAGGCAGTGTATTTCTAAGAAGTATGGATTGTACAGCGAATGAAGAGTGGACAACCAATGTACCCAGTAATTCTTTAATTGTACAAACCAACAGACATCGACTTATATTTCATAACATTTACAATTAGTAATTCGTCATAAAACTACAGCCATAGACCAAACTAGATATTTAATAATACCATAGCGCAAAAACCTCGGCTCTCGCAATGGTAATATTAAGTTACCGGGTGCAAACGAGACGAATTGATTTCACAAATCAAATAAGGCTTGCTACCAAGCCGGTAGCTCCCTGGCGGATAACTTAGCTACGATTCATATTTACTGGGCTGCCAGCGGTAGGTAAATGGTTTCCCGGAATTCCGGGAGTATTGGAGATACCGAATACAAGATTGTTGGAAATGTTAGCTGTATTGTGTAACGATTCGACGAATTAGAGCTACAATACATTGTTTAGTAATGTGTCATAACGAGATATTTTGTGAATTGCTTGGACGTGTTTTGCTGTGTAGTCGGTAAAGGGTTTTATATCTATAGGTATTTTAGCAACGTACGCTTCAATTTTTATTATGTTTTGTTTTCGATTCCTATACTTTAAGTTAGCTCCTTAACTTTTTACACACTTCCGAGTATTTCTGCAGTGACGGTATTAGGTAATTATACTAACAAATGAAGTTGTGAATCGTTGTCATAGTTAGTAGTAATTAGGTTGGCAAATGTCCTAAACTATATTTATACACTAGACATAAATACTTATATATTAAACAAAGATTCGTAAGTGCGAAAATTAATGAAGATCCTTTTGGAGCGCATAAAAATAAACAAACGGTTACAACAATTTTATTTACTTATAAATTTAAATGATACCATTTATTTTACATTACTTTCAATAAGAAAAAGAATACTAAAACAAAAAATTAAAGAAAAGTCCAACAAGTTCCAACATCACACATGACTTTTGGGAAATTCTTCCAAATACCTGGCAACACTCCCTATGGCCGCTGACAGAGCGACCTTTGCGAACATCCACGACACTTTGTTCTTTGGACTTTGACGTGTCTCAGTAACAGCCTCTTGAGGCAGACGAGATTAAAAGGGCTCACAAGCATTGACGTCACTTTTTCTTATCGGTTGGAGTGTGATGAATGAACTTTACTCTTCATTTGGGTAATGTGTTATTGATTAAAATTGATAGAGAGATATATTTCATAAAAAAAGAAAGTTTTGTTACGCAAAAATATTGGTAAAATGATCATGAGTAGGATAATAAAATTATGTGAGAAATTATAGACAAAAAATGAATTTTAATGCCCCACTACAATTCAGTTTGTGATCATCAAGCAACTTTTAAAATAGATTTTGGTTGTAATTTGATCGTAAGACAAAATTCTGTTTTACAAAACACTGGACTAATTTAGCTTTATATCTATAAAGATCTATAAGAATATTGGAAATCTACTATCTAGTAGACTTCCAATATTCTTCAGTCAGAATGTCATGAGCTTCTTAATTTCAGCGCTTCATTGATAATATTCAACATATTCATCAACACAAATGGTCTTAAAGATATATATTTATAAGAAAAGTTTGTATCCATACCTATTATAGAACTATTGAAGAACTATTGATTTAAAAGTAAACAGTAGTTATACTACAACGTTTTTTATTCACTTTACCAGAGATTTAAAAATACTTGAAAACTAAATTTATCACAAAATATTAAATACATCCACAATTTAAAGAATCCTTCGGGAACCTCTAACCACACCATGACACAATTACAGGGTAAGAATCGACATATTCTTTAAGTGCATGTAAAACATGATATTTACGACACAAGTCTGTATACGTTACGTTTTGACGGCTGAAGAAAATATCGCTCGATAGCTTTTATAGCTTCATAGAAACGTATTTCGAAACATATTTTGTAATTTAAAGGGCAAAGGCCCCTGTATTTTATTGCAGATGTTTTTATTAGATTAACCAAACTCTTATTGGTTTAATAGCAGCGTGTGTAGGTTGTCAATGACGAGGTCCTGGGTTCGAAACCCACGCCCTGCAAATAAATTTTTGTGAGGTTTTTTTAAATAATTTGTATTTACGTATATACTCACGCCTTCTCCCCAGAAGAAGTAGGCAGAGGTGCTACCAAACCACCCACGTTTGGCCTTGTGTCTTTCATCCCATAATGTGACAGGGGGGCAAGCCTATCGCCATACCGAACAGGCTGATAACGAATAGAAAAATCTAATATCACTCTGCCCGACTTGGGATTTCAACCTGATGATTTGAGAAATCAGCTTTGTTATCGTACCAAAGTACAACTGTGCTACTGAGCCACTCTTTTCCTTCTTGAAAAACTCTCGTATAACTTACCAAAGAGGGAGATTTTTTTAGACTTAGCGGTTAGCTAAGGGACTATCCTACCCTCATACCCACCACTGTACCTCCTGTAAGCCAACAGAGGCATGCAATGTAATGACACCGAGCACCGACAGCCTCCGTAGCGCAGTTGGTTAGACGCCGCCTGTGAAACGAGAGGCCGCGGGTTCGATCCCCGCACCGAGAGAAATGTTTGTGCGGCCCACAAATATTTCTTCCGGGTCTGGGTGTTGTGAGACCGAAAAGTCTCTCGTAGTTCCTGATACCCACGACACAAGACTCGATCTTAGTGTGGGGTCAGGACTATGTATGTGACTGTTGGGTGTTATTTATTTATTTATTGAAGCGAGTCTCCGGGAATGTGTAACTAGTCTTTAATCCGCAATGAAATTAATCAGACAGTTAAATTAATAGGGGAGTCGGAAAGAAATTATAGCGAGAAGCTAGCCACCTATTACATTTTGTACGAAAAAGCAGGCTAACTATGAGTGATATTAATACGTTTAAAATAAAATTTTGCACGCGTAAATAATGCGCTTATGCTGGAAATATCAAAGCCTGTTCAAATATAACAAAATATTACAAACTAAGTGATGACGTGAATACCAATAAATGGACACAATGTATTGTTTTGGTTAACCCACCAATAATTGCGTGTATCGACAATGATTCCGTTGCAATGGCGTGTACCATAAACAAGGGATATGCGCAATAATTGTTGTTTTGTACCGAATGTATGCCATACAGCAATACCGTGAATTTTGTACGTGAAAAACGTATGTGCAATGTTTCTAGATTTTTCAATGAATAAAAATGTTGTGGTTGCCGGGTGAGAATTGTGAAAATGACCGTGTAGAATATATATACAGGGTATATCAAGACTGCTACCGAAAACGAAGCCGGGTGGTAGTTTAAGCGACTTCAGACATAATGCAACAGAAAAAGTTGCAAAAAAAAGCGACATTTTTTTTTTGTGATTTTCTTCCTATGTCCATATTTGGGTGGTAAAAACATTTTTTTCCTAAAATAATACCCTTTTATTTATAAATGCTCTAAGGTATCAAAGAGTTTCAATTATTATTTTAGCAAAAACTATGGATTTACCACCAAAAAATGACGATATTTAAAAAATTATAAAAAATAATTGTCTCGTTTCTTTGCGAAAATTTTAGTTGCATTGTGTTTGTAGTCACTAAAACTACCACCTGGGTTCGTTTTCGGTAGCAGTCTTGAGATACCCAGTAGAAAAAATAAGACACTTTTTCAAAAATGTCCTGCTATTAGTGAAGTAATATTTGTGTCCAAAGATCCAGATTCTTTTATTTATAAAGAGGAAAAAGGTGCGAGGAAATTAAAACACTGACACAAAATGTTGGTTCGTATAATCATAAATCGTTTCGATCTTTATTTTATGAAACCGAAGAGTCCCTGGCGAATTTGTAATCACTGGTTTCGGAATCATGAAATTTCATTTACACCACGGTCTTTCAAGTTCGATATAAGGCAAAGCCGCCGTCTTCCTGTATTTATTTTTATTCAATAGATTTTTCTAAAACTTTTTCTTTTCGGTCCGTCATTGGGGAACGCCCGTCAATAGTTATTCCATAGTTAAAGCTTGTTGGTAGAAGGAACTCCGCTAAAAGCTTGCTGTGTGACCGAATCCAATCTTATAGTACGCCAGTTATACGCAGGGTAGCCAAAGGTTGGGTGCAGCTGAGGATATAAAATTACATTGGTAAAATTTTTATTTCATTGCAATAAATTGCGAGACGAGCATGCCGTTCGCCTAATGGTAAGCTATACGACCGCTCATGAGCAGTAACAAAACCAAACAACAATTTGAATTAAAAAACAGTGCTTGGCATGCCACTTCGCTCGCGACCCTGAGACATCAGATGGAAAATCTCAATATGTCATGTAGTTACCCTGGCTACACTGTCCTTCAATCCGAAACATAACAGTGTATTTACACTGCTGTTTGGCAGGAGGAATAGACATTGCGGTGGTACTTAGCCAGGCGGCCTCTCACATATAAGAAACCAGTAAAAATAAGTAATTTTAATGTTTTTATGTTGTATGTTTCTAAAGCTATTTACTTGTTTTTTGAGACAAAAGTAATATATGTACATAGTTTACTACTGAGAATGAATTATTTTTTAACGTATTTTGATATAAGAATGAAGAAATATTTTCTAGCCACAATAAGAAGAATTTGCTTTTAAAACAGCATACTCGATTTCTTCTCTAGAAAACCAAATACCTTAAGCAACCAACACGAGGCGCGCAATGGAGTATAAGGGTATTCTTCTCTACCTTATTTTATTTGCAAAAGGGATTTAAAATGTCCCAAATAAACAATCTCTTATGGGCACCATACGCAAATCCTAGTAATGTTTGACAACGTGTGGTTGACGCTAATGAGATTCGACTGCGGAGCGGGAAGAAGCCTTGTCAAAAGGTATTAAGAATACATCAATATATTCAGTTTACATACGTTGTTTGATTTTTGGTAAATATATGGGGAAGTATATTTTGTACTGTCATAAAAAAATAAAGTTTGTGGGTATTGTGTTCATGAAGCACGTTTCTGAACAGGCGCCACGGCATGATGACGTTCCGCCTGACACAGATCCTATCGGGGCATGGGTGCTTCGGCAGATACGTAAATCGGGGCGCCCTTCACCCTGGGATGTCCGGTGCTGCCCACAATGCGTGTGAGGGTTATCGAGAGGTTTTAGTCAGTATGCTGGCGTAGGTATTGCTAGGGACCCAGCTCGGCCACAATATCCGCGTGTGTACCGGGCTGGAAGGCCAGAGACACTGACATACCCCTTTCGGCCTCCCCCGGGGTACCGAAAAGGCAGCTTAATAACTTTTCTTCTTGAAAAAAAAAGTATATAATGCATGTAAAAATATATTAGGGAAAGTAAATGAGTGGAGATCCTTGTGAGAGGTCCATGTTTAGCAGTGGGCTTGCAGTGACTAAAGAGAGAGATAGATAGATAGAGAGAGAGAGAAAGAGATATGGTGTGCTAGGGCTGTAGCGCTATTTTTTTTTAAATTATATAAATAAATATTCATTTGTATCGCACCATCTTACTTGTCTAGACCTAATCGAGGTGTCATTGAAAGTACTCAATAAAATTATGAATAGTAAGTTAGATCCTGAATTTTTCGCCTGGTGTAATGTTGGTAGGTAGTGGCTGGATTTTTTTCTCAATGTTATCATAATGGGAAAGACTATGCTTTTTTTATAAAGCGTAAACTGTTTTTAACTACTGGGAAAATTGATAAATCAGTAATCAATAAGGAAATGAACAATGTACATTATACCGGGTATCTCAAGACTGCTACCGAAAACGAAACCGGGTGGTAGTTTTAGTGACTACAAACATAATGCAACTAAAAATTTCGCAAAGAAACGCGACAATTATTTTTTATGTTTTTTTTTAAATCGTAATTTTTGGGTGTTAATTCCATAGTTTTTGCTAAAATAATAATTTAAACTCTTTTATACCTAAGATTATTTATAAATAAAAGGGTATACACTATTATTTTGGGAAAAAAATGTATTTACCACCCAAATATGGCCATAGGAAAAAAATAACAAAAAAAAATGTCGCTTTGTTTTGCAACTTTTTCTGTTGAATTGTGTCTGAAGTCACTCAAACTACCATCCGACTTCGTTTTCGGTAGCAGTCTTGATATACCCGGTATATACGCTTAGTAATCTAGTCATAGCAAAAAATATAACGCAGTATAATTGGACTCACGTCGGTTCCTGACTGGCTGCCCGTCTTAACCCTTCAAGTCGTTCCGACGTCCATCGGGAGCCGTCTCATACCTAGTTCACATCTCTAGGGGCGCGCTCTGAAAACTACATTGGTAGAGTCTACGTAACCACTTTTAAAATCAGTTTTTTTTACCTTGGCGAAATGTATAGCATAGTCATCGAAATACATAAACACTTTTAAGGGACTCCTTGCCTGTATTTTGATGTTATTTTCCTTAATAATTTAATCAGGAAATATCTTTATACACGTGTAACATGGATAATACTTGGTACGTCCCTAGTAGCTTTGTAGCGCAGTGGTAGGAATTGTGAAAAGAAACGCCTCGGGTTCGATCTACTCAACGAGACAAATATTTGTATAGGATTATTTATATGTGACTGCATAGTATATTTTTTGTCTTGTGTATAATTCTATATTGCTAACCACTCTCAATCGAAATCTCGCTTATGGGGGAGGCTCGTGTCCTACAATGAGTCATATAGGGGCTAATAAACATAATTATATACCTAAACTGTAAAAAAGACTATTAAAGCTAGTTTAAGTGTAAGCTGTGTTGAAAAATCTTCGTTCATTTGTTATGGCCATAAATACAACGTAATTAGAGTTTTATATTTTTAGCGTGTCTAAGCGTAGAAGAATGCACCGTAACCAAGTTTGTGGAAGTTTCCAGAATAAATTCCCCCTCTAATTTAATTGAGAAGTGGAAACAAGAGGGATATTGATGCCTCCTGTAGGGCTGGCGCTTGGTAAATAATATCGACTAATTAGCTCCTTTTTTTCTGCGTCATAGAGGTTGTAAATCACTATTTAAGCTCAGGCTTGAATATTTAAGTAAGTAGAGATGATACTAGATATCACAATTTGACATGGTAATATCGGGCACAAATTTCAATCCAGGGCGCACTAAAATTTGTCAATTTAACATTGAAAAATTCACAAAAATTTATAGCCAATCTGGTATTTGAATCCAAGACCTCACTATACCCCCTATATATCCATATATATAGTATTCGACCAATACTGCAGCAAGCTAATTGTATAAGTCCATTTGTGTCGCGGCAGCCCTGCCCGCACGAAACCAATTTACTTATTTCTCTAAAGAAATAACGATTTATCTCAAGTGGTCCGTCCCAATGAGAATTTGATTCTCAATTAAATTTCAAAATAAATGTAATCGCAATAATAAGATACTGAAGTCGAATTAATATGAAAGCCCGTTGAATGCGCCCGAAAGTACTTTTGTTCAAAAATGGCTTTTGTTTCGTATCGATTTCAACTGCTTGCGAATATTGGAAATACAGGGTGTTTCGACACATGAGGCTGAGTGAACAGTACCCTAATTGGAGAGGGTCATGACTCTAGAAAATAAGGTCATAGGTTCGAACCCAGGGTGACATCTTTTTATGTTAACGTTAATTGTATTCGTAGCGAATTGTCGATAACTTTATGAGGTAGTTTTGAAGTCAAAAGTCAACGTATTTTGAAGCAGAGAAAAAAGAAATAAAATTCAATTTCAACGGTAATTAAACAGAGAACGGAATTTTGTACAGAAAATATTTAATATAGAGAATTGCTTTCTGGATTTTAATATTTTGCTGATAGCAATGTCCAACAGTCTTAAAGCTAGAATAACAAAAGATAAAAAACAAAATCAATCTTAAAAACCGATAACTCTGTGTTTCATATTGAAAACCTTTAATATAACGATTTTTACTATACTAGCTCAAACAGGAATACGTGTCTAAGGTGTCTACAAAATCGACGCTTGTATAGCGCCCCTACCGAACGTAGTGAGAACTAATACTTGTCATAAAAATAATTGACATTTCGACGAAGATACCGACAGGATTATTCCACAGTGTTTACACGGATTATTTGTTCATGTACCACATAACACATATAAATTATACGAATTTTTAATTATGAAACATTGAATGTACTTTTTTACTAGTATGGCAAAAACAAAATAATGCACATGATAGTATTTAAATGCAGCGCTATTCAAAATAAGTATCAAAATATTTTTTCTGTTTATTAATTTATAAAAAATATTGCTGTTTTACACTCACTGTGACTAACATGTCACCTCAGTGTCCCTGTATAGTCTTGAGCAACTCAAACCTTGGAACTCTAACCTATTTGACTATTCAATGTTCACCTGATGGTAAGCGATTCGACTGCTCACGGACAGTAACAAAATCAAATAACACCATGAATTACAAACTAATGCTTGACATTCCACTGCGTTCACCATCCTGAGACATATGCTATTAAGTCTCAATATGTCCAGTTGTTACTATGGCAAAAATGCTCTTGGAACTTGAACAGAACAGTGCATTTACACTAATCTTTGGAGGTAGAAATAGACATTGCGGTAGTACCTACACAGCCAGTCTCTCGCATGTAAGATTTAAAAAAAAAATACAAGTTTATAATGGTGCGTTTTCACTATGTTATCACTTCTTAGCGTCTCAGGCGAACCAACGATGTATAATTATTGATACAGCACATGGATATATCAAATTTACACATTTTCTGTCAATTTACCAATTGCCTAAGAATCTCGATAGCGGAATAAAGCTAATTGCATTCATTTATATCGGTTCCAGTTTTACAGGAATCTTGCAATTCAATTATGAGTTGGCTAACGTCTTTATTTTATGGCCACTTTTGTTTTATGATTTCCTAGTACTTACATATCAGTTTAGTACACTTAACAGTCTCTGTAGCCCAATACTTAAAAAGTCAAGGGGTTTTGGGATGAACCTCCACATCAAACAAATATATATAACCTATTTGTATTAAAAAAATATATAAATTGAAAGCTAACCAACCTATTGAGAATAGAGTAAAAATACTTTATATCAAAAGTCTTTTAAGAGGGACATAAATTAAATATTACACCTTACTACATTTGGTAAACTTACAAGTTTGTAAGGAGCATTACCTGCAGGCGTCTAATCACGCAATTAATAACAAATAACTATTAAGAAAGATTACAATTAAATTATATATTATATTTTAGTATAAATGTTAGTCAAGTTTTCTTAGGAAAAACTATAAAACTTTGGAGATTTAGCACACATACCGTTTAGATAGATTTATGGTCAAACTAAACAGAAAGTGAGAACTAATGTTGGGTCTTTAGTTCAGAACTAGAACAGAATTTAGTAAATATGACATGTATTGTATAACCTATTATGTGCCATTTGGGAAAAAAAGAAAAATCACGAAAAGTACCTTAGTTTTTACATTAATAAATATAAATTTGAAAATATAATTTGTAAAACGTATTTTTAAGAAACCCTTTCTAAATTTCAAATCAAGTTAGTATTAATTTAGGTAAAAGGTGTGAAAATTAAATGTATTTGTAAAATAAGTAATAAAAAATACAAATAAAATAATCAGTTTTCCAAAATAATCGATAAAACAGTAATATTTTTAACAAAGTGTATCTTCAGAAAGGTGTTATAAATATTTTTAGAGCGCATATATTCATACTATACTATAAAAATGTTTACCAAAAATTACGTGTATATTTATTTGCATAAAATAATATACTTAAATAATGTATACTCGTAGAATGCGTGAGGCTAGCGATTGCGCGTGTTTACTTAGCCTCACCGTGATGCCATCTACACGTGTTGAGCGACTTTCAAACTTGCCAAATACTCAGAACGTGAAATGGAATACAGTTAATCAAGTGTAAAATCTGGACGTTAACGATGCAGCGCGATATGCTCATTATACAAAATAGTCCAGTTATCCTTAATTAAATGTAATTATTATAGGTTAGTGTCTTTGTTCGGCGAGTGGAGACGGCCTTATCGACTGGGCGGCGCCGGTGGCGCGCGCTCGGCCGCGCTCGGCGACCGCCGCGCGCCGCTCGGCAAACCTCGGCAACCTTCGGAGCGGTTTAGTAGAAATTTAAGGGCTGCGTTAGGGGTATTCCGACAGGCGCGCTGCGTCTGCGGAACGGCCAAGGCACCCGCACGCCGTTACATAACTCCGACCCCGATACATGACTCAAAACAATCGGCACGCCGGCTGATAGCAGCGACGCCGACGCCAGCTCACACGCGACATTCGCTCCATGCGCCGGGAGTCCGCCCGGGACTCCGGTCAAAGAGAAAGCGCCGCCCGAAGCGCGGCCAATTGTCGTCACGACAAAAAGACGATAGTAGCAATTTCCCTTTGCCGACAACCCTTTGCGAGGCGAGAGGCTGAGCGCGCTCCGGGCACATGGCGGGCGGGGTGGCGCGGGCGGGTGTCGGCGGGGGCGGGCCGGGGCGCGGGGAGGCTTTCCCGGGCCGCCCCGCCTCAGTGGCGGCCTGCAGTGGCAACGACGCGCGTGTCGCCTCCGACACTTCCGCCCCGCGCACCTAATCCGCTCATTTAGCAAGCAAACGCCGCATACGGTGCGGTGGCGGCTGCCCTGCGGCGCCGAGCCCTCGGGGCCGATGCTCTGACGAGCCGGGCCCCTCAGCCCGAGCTCCTTCGGCCCGCGTCCCGCCGGCATGTGATATCGCGCCGCGCCGCTCGACAAAATGATTGTGTGTTCAATTGTTTACGTTAACTGTAGTTGATAACCGGAGCCCGACGCTGGCATGCTAATGTGAGTATTCTGACCGAGCGATCAATCGGCACGCCGGCCGGGCCACGCTCCGCCTCGTGGACTCTCGCTGAATATTCGCGTGGCCGTATGCGAGCGAGATGCGGCCTCCTGCAATGCGACATGAGCGCGTCGCGATAAATTCATAAATAATGTAGGCGAGAGTGTCAGGTCGGGTCGGCGTGGGTGCGGGTGGTGGTCGCTTGGTGACGGTCTGTGTTGTCGGCAGTCGGACTGTTGGTGCGCTCACGTGGACTGCACGCGCGGGAGGCTGTCGCGCTGCTGGTGTGGCGGTTTCGCGCCCTGGATGTGTGGAGCCGGCGCCATGCGGCGGTAGCGCGGCGGCGCGGCCGAGCGGCGGGCGACCACTCGTGCGCTCTCGGCTATGTGCCCCCTTTGCGCTACACTGTAAGTACCTTTTTAATATATCAAAATTAACCATTTTATTGTGACTATTAATTTCGAGAAAAATAATCTTTGTTCATTTTTTTTCAATTTTTTACAAGTGGTTTTATGCGTATCACGAACAGTTTTCGTAAAATAATACAGTAAAAATTGGGTCTAAACCATGTATTTTTCGTCATATAATCTTAAATTTTACGGGTACAATGACAGAAAATGTGATATATTTATTATAATACAGTTCACAGCGTACGAAAATACTACCCATTCATGTAAATATAAAAAATACACATTTGTGTACATTTTTTAACGTTAGAGATTCGTATCAAAAAGTGGCCAAAAATGGTTATCATTTTAGTTCACGATTATAAAAATCGGACGCAAATAATTTATTTTTAAATTCGTTTCAAAATAATGCCACCCTATTATTCTGCTTTTCGTGTTTATCATTTTATGTCAATGATATTAAGAATAACAAACAACATTGACATAATAAACGCTTACATTTTTCGTGCCATCAAAATATTTCCAATTTCATGATATTCGTCGAATAATAAACATTTTCTTCAAATTACTATTTTCATTTAAAACTACCATTCCAGCATCATATTTTGTATAATTCTGATCTTGATCAGTATTTTATATTTTATTATTTCCATCACAATTTTTTCTTAATATTATATAACCGAATTTCTCTCAACACTCCCGATTGATTTAAATGTTGTTCTACACACTTATACAGAAATTGGAATTTAAATCAAGGAGGAGATAAATTGTGGCCGAAAGCTACATGTTTTTTGTATATATTTTTGCTATTTCTTCACTATTCTGTTTAATAATGACATCCAATGTACACAATCTTAGAACAAAAATATTTATGACTTATGCAATTTGGCTTTAAAGCATATTTTATGAGAATCTTTACAACAAACCAATTACAACGTTGTTTTTTTCACAGAAACCCTGCAAATGTTGTATTAATAGGGCAAAAAAATGTTCTTTTTTATTCATATACGCATCACAATACGATTTCGTAAAATTTATTTTACTAAATGTATGTGCTAAAATGCAAAAAAGCCGATAGTGTTATGAATGCAGAGTGATATATTTTGTCCAAAAAAAAACGAAACGCTGCATTTATTAAAATTTGTTTTATTCCGTTTTTGTCGATAACCTTTTTATGCAATTTATTACAATTAAAAAACATGTCAACAACATTCCCTTTTACAAAACATTCCATGTTATATTTGTATTTGAAAATATGATGACTTATTTTTGCTAATCACTGAATTTTAGTATATAAATCACATATATGACATTCCATAGTAAGTTATAGTCTATAAAAATATGCAAGAACACAAAATTGTTATAAAATCATCCCAAAATATGTTTAAAAAGAAGATAAAGAAAGCCATATATGTAACTTGTTATAGATATTAAAATTAATAGTAATTATACAGGGTATATCAAGACTGCTACCGAAAACGAAGCCGGGTGGTAGTTTAAGCGACTTCAGACACAATGCAACAGAAAAAGTTGCAAAAAAAAGCGTCAATTTTTTTTTTTGTTATTTTTTTCCTAGGGCCATTTTTGGGTGGTAAATACATTTTTTCCTAAAATAATAGTATATACCCTTTTATTTATAAATACTCTAAGGTATAAAAGAGATTAAATTATTATTTTAGCAAAAACTATGGATTTACCACCCAAAAATGACGATATTTAAAAAATCATAAAAATAAATTGTCGCGTTTCTAGGCGAAATTTTTAATTGCATTGTGTTTGTAGTCACTAAAACTACCACCCGGCTTCGTTTTCGGTAGCAGTCTTGAGATACCCGGTATAAATTACACTGACTTAAGTGATAAACTTCTCTTTAAAACCTTTTTTTATGTTTACCTTATGAAGAAATGTAATAACTTCGTATACAATTTTGCATAAATATGAATAAGATGTCTAATATTTCTTTGCGAACGAGCCAAAAAATATATAATGCAAATCAAAAGCAATCTTCTGAGTGTATATTTTTAAACATCAATTTAAAAACTACCCCAATCACATTTTATGCCATAAAATGGGTTAAATTTCGCAATTGCACTTTCATTAAATTCACATTTCGGAAAATAGAGCAATAATAAATTTTAATTATTAATGTTCAGTATAAATAGTAAACACAAATTTAAATGCAATTTTCTGTATGATAAATATATTTACCAGAATTGTTAATTTTTCTTTCACAATTCTGGGCCTTAGATTTTTATTTATGTTCCTTAACTTTTTTAGACGCACATAAATTCATAAACATTACGTGAATTAATAATAAAATATTCTCAAATAACAAATAATATAATTTAAAATCGTGTACACAAAAAATACACATAAATATATATTGGAATGTATTTGATAGTTCGAAATATGACATTAATTAAGTTGGCTCAAGTTATTTCACGCTGTTACCAACCATTCCTAATTAGTTTCAAACAAATAAGCCTCGGAAATCGATAAATTGTTTAGTTATTGTTAGCTTGTTTGTCGGCCCGGAGTAGAGTCGAAAATTAAGTTAAAATATTTATAAAGGCCCGCAGATATGAATTATTAGGCCAGCTATTTCACGGAGTGAAGAACAATATGAAGTATAAAATATATTTTAACTGTGTTAAGAAATGCATTTTGGTTTAAATGTTCGACAGATGATAATATTTTAAGTCAAATTAATTTATTTGCCATGTGATGGTCATTGGATAGAGAGTCCCTTTTAATTTTCTAGACACTTCTTTTAATATTCTAGTCTTGGTATTTATTTTCAAAATCACATGTAGCTTTACAAAAAATAAGAAAAAAAATAACAAATTACATATTAATACGTTGATATCAACTACCTGTTTTCATCTTCCAATTAATATAACATTTAATTGAATTTTAAACTGTTTGTTAATTGAATATAGTGCAATTCAAATTGAAGATAAGTATATGTTGACCTCAATACATTAAGTAAATATCTATAACCATACAAAAAAATCTTTACTCAATCGTCATTTCCATGTTTCCACGTATGACGAATAAAATATAAATTTATTATTGATACGAAAAAAACAGCGTCTAGCGTAGAAGGACTTAATAGCTTATTAAACTTACTAATGATGTCTGATAGGATAAGATGAATATTATTAAAGTTGTTTTTCCAGTAACATAATTATGAATCTCTATTGGTTTGGAGAGCATACAATATTTTTATTATACAATATCAAATATTATATTCGATTGAAAAAAATATCCATTGCAGGATCTCATTTAAAATTTACTAAACAATCTTTATTAATTGACGACCTTTTTGGTATTAGTATTTTACATGTTATAGTATTTTGCTGAGAATGAATTTCTCGATCTAAATTTGTTTTTTTTTTTGTTCGAGAAAATCATAACTGTACTAGCTGCTAGCTTTTCGTGAGTTATCTTCATGCTACTAGAAAAAATAAAGGCGAATTTAGTTAAAACACTTTACAAGTAAGCTGTTGACTTGTACCAAATTATGAATATGCTTAACCGTGCCTGTGAATTTCACACCTGGAAAGTTAAACTCTATTTGTCACTAACTGGATGTACTAAACCTGATACAGTTTATTATTTATACTTAAAAATTCGAACATAGGACCTTACCCTTACAACCTTGATTCAATGCTAAACTCAATACAACTGAGGTATGTGTTCTACAGAACTGTGCTACGAACAATTAACATAGCCACGTTTACGGTTCGACTGAGCTACAAATTCTCGTAGCGCAGCACTACGAACCTCTACGGAGCTACAAACCAATTCTGACTGAGCTACAAATTCTCCATGACTGAGCTACGAACTCTGAGTGACTAGATCATTCCAACCGAACTACGAGCGTCAAAAGAGAAATATTTTAAAAAAAATCTGCATCTTTTTTTAAACTAAGCCATATAAAGTACGCAGCGCACTACCCTCTCGTTAGAGCCCCAGTTAGTTCAGAGAGGTTTTCTGCGTGAGCTACTCTGGTTTTCGTATAACCGAGGAAATTTTAGTTTGAAAACATAACGTACGGTGGCTTTTTAAGTGAAAAAAATGACCTGGAAATTGGATTTATGACCTGTTTAACATTTTGTTTGGCGAGAATGAGTTTCGGCTGTGTTATGTGCGTTATAAAATATGTTATTATCTATTTTATACTCTACCGTTGTTTTTGCTAGAGCGTGTATCATTTTAAAAGTAAAAAAGTCTGGAAATGAGTGCCTTGGCTGAAAATACGAGGAAAAAAAAAATAAACCTCTCCTTTCAATGAATAGTGACATAAAGTAGAGCTTTGATCAATTGATTAGTTTTTAATAAAACTATAAAATACATTAGCTATTTAGAAAGTAAATATACCTGGTGATGTTTGATTTATGAAGTGGCCCTATATTTGACGTATTTTTTTACATTTCTGTCACACTATGATTCAATAATATATATTTTTTAGTAATATTAACTTTAACAATTGACTGTGATAGCCGTTACTCAGACTGAGGTCGATATTAGAATCTCAAACAGGTTAAAATAAAAACATATAATATGTTTTTGTCACAGATATGCTGTTTTTATATCATCAAAAGACACACATATCTTTGCAAAAAAACGACACAAAGGCATTATAAAACGGAGTTTTATTAAAATACCTGTCCCGTTTATTCGAAAGAAGGAAAAATGGGGGAAAATGTGATCCAGTTATTTACAAAGACAGTACACGAAGACATGGAAATATTTTTCTTTAAGCAATTTAATGAATAAAATTGTAATTCTCGGAATTCGGAGGTTACTTTTCCACGAGAGAAAATACGCGAAGGAACATCACGAAAATGCCTCATCTTGACGTTGATATTTCATCTTTCGTCAGTTTTGAGATTTTTAAATTGTAGAATTTTAAATGATAGTAGTGAGATTTGGCTGAATGAACGTAAATTCTAATTGGTGAGTACGATTTTGGGTGGCCGAATTATATCGGTAGAAAACGCTAAGTTGACGGTCGTAGTTGGCATAGTTACCAATAATAAACTATTTTACATTAAAATGAAATATCAATATTCTATAAAGCACAAACTGTCCTTATGGAATCTAGAAGTGAAAGCATCAAGCAATATTTTTACATAAAACGTGTAATTTTACACATAATAGTAACAGCTTCCTGTATTCACCATCTCGTACTTTTACATTTTGTGTAGATTCTTTTCATTCAATTTTCATAACATAAATAAACTGAGGCAAGATCTTCACAATACACTGCAGTCTACTCGAGCCAGTGCAGACGGCATCAGATATCCTGTTACATTATTTAATAATATTTTCCAGTGGCAGCGAGCCACTCCACTTGTCCTCGCGTTAAATAAACAATAGAAGGTTTCTGACATCATATTTCAATTCGACTTGCGCTGTTTGTGAATAAAATTATGTTGCAAAATATTATGCACACTGAAAATTTAATTCTTATATATTTTCTTAAAGACGGTGTTTGTCATGATATATAAAATTGTAGGAATATTTGATTTGTTGCCCTGGGCATAATAACTATTTATTTTGGCCCTCTCCCACTACCACTAACAACTAGCGGATATAAAACTTCAGATTCTGCTGTAAAAATTTAATATAAACTAAGTTATTATTAACTTTTTCATTTATTCACAAAACATATTGTACTTCTGAACAACTTTTTTTTCTTTGAAATAAACGTTTATTCGAAGCTTCAATTCAGGGCAGTCTGCGTAATAAAATTTGACACAAAATTTAAAAAAAATGTAGCCTCAATAATTTATCAGTAAACGCACCGAGATTTTTCAAAATGAAAATATAGCAACAAAATTGTCACTGGAATTCAATTCAGTGCTGTATTGCCTTTTCTAGGACGTACTCAGTACTGACGACTCGTTTCATTTAGTAACAGCAGCCAGAGTTTTATAGGTCAAGTTTTGTAACGATTCTGTAGTTAAATCGAAATATTTTTAATATATAAACCACTGCTATGCTATTGGATTTATTGAAAAATTATACTGAAACTCAAAATAAAACCTAAAGTATTGGCAAACGTAGTTAAAAAATGTATAAAACATAAATCAGATTTTAAAAATTGTACCAATTACCATATTATTTACTTATTAGTTACAATACATTTTCCTGTTTGTCCTCCAACTCGGTACAAACCCCTCGTAAATTGGGGATATTGATACGCGCTAATGATCACTTTTCAGTCATCTCGTATGTTATTTTTATGAAATAAAAAAGAAAATATATTCACCGAATGTAGTCTCTTTTTCCTGTAGAGCAATTAGCTGTTATTACCAGAATTAAATGTAATTATACCGGTGGAAAATGTGGGTGAAGCTATCTGGTCAGGTTATAAAATTGAGACAGGATCATGAATTACGAGCCCATCAATTAATCAATGGCAAGTTTTTTTCATTTTGTTTACTTACTCTATATATATTTTAAAAGCTTTACAAGAAATTAAGTACGGTAGTATTAAAACTAGATTGTTTAATTGACGACCTATGCAATCTAGTTTTTACTTGAGTAATACGGAATAACTTGAAAGTAGTCAAAATAAATACAATATTTATTTGCAGAATAAATATGATAGAAGACACCAAACGAAGAAACAATTTAATTTATAATATTCAATATTTTTAAGTAAAAATTGTATAAAAATTGTATGGTATATAAATCCGCCAATCCGAACTAGGAATTTTTTTTTAAATTTGATGATATATTGAACCATATTAAGTGCGTGGTGGCCTGTTGGTAAACGGACTAGACGGGACTGCCAACATGTTCACGGTGGTCGCGGGTTCGAATCCCAGGGCACACCTCTGACTTTTCGGAGTCATGTGTGTATTGATAGTCAATCACCACGCACTAAAACGGTGAAGGAAAACATCATGAGGAAACCTGCATACCATAGCAATTTATAAAATTTCTATGGTATGTAAGTCCGCCAACCCGCACTAGGCCAGCGTGGTGGACTATATGGCCTAACCACTCTCAATCGTACTCTCGATTGTAGAGGAGGCCCGTGCCCTGCAGTGGGACGTATATGGGCTGATACAGATATTAAACCAACACGGCTATAGAAGTATTTGGCTTGTAATGGACCACTGCCATTTTTTTTTTATTTTTTTATGTCAAAGATTTCGTTATGCCTAATCATAAACATAAAGAATTTTTAAAATCTGTGTAATAATAACTAAGTTACAAATTTGTAAAAGTCAGTTGTAGAAGTAATAGAAAAGGATGCAACACGCACAACGTGACGTCATCATCCATAAAGTTCACGCGTGCGAAAGAGACAATGAGTGTCCCTACCGCACAACTACAAATATCTCAGTCATTTTACATCCAATTTTGATGCTGTTTTCAAAATCATGTACTTTATAATCTATACTTTTTAGGAACCATTACATACTACCCAAAAATCTTAGACACAATCATATTATAAAGGCTTCAATAAACACCACCTAAAAATCGTTAAAATGCTATTAATCTATACGAGAGTTTCCGGTTTTCCTGCAGTATTGAATTCCTTAAGCGTAGTGTGAAGAAGCAATTAAGCAGGCCACCATAATTATTACCACAGTGTGAAGATTCTCGGAGCTCTCGTTAGTCGACATTTTCTTTGGACATGGTACTTACTATTATGTAAGTGTTGTCTCTTTACTGTGCCAATTTAGGAAATATATGTATGAATTGATCAACGAAATATATAAAAGTAGTTGGTTCTAGGTTTAAAAAATACCATTATATTGTGTTACTTTTTTCGATTTCTGATTTTTTGACATAATATTTTTGTGAACAATAGGTATTTTTTTGGGTCTGTATATTTGTGAGACCAAAAAGTACCTCGTAGTTTCTAATAGCCATGACTCAAGACTCGTTCTAAGTGTGGGGTTAGGACTATTTATGTGACTGTACTGTACTGTATCAGCCCATATACGTCCCACTGCAGGGCGTGGGCCTACTCTTCAATTGAGAATACAATTGAGAGTGGTTAGGCTATATAGTCCACCACGCTGGCCTAGTGCGGGTTGGCGGACTTACACACCATAGAAACTCCTATGAATCGCTATGGTATGCAGGTTTCCTCACGATGTTTTCCTTCACCGTTTTAGTGCGTGGTGATTGACTATCAATACACACATGACTCCGAAAAGTCAGAGGTGTGCCCTGGGATTCGAACCCGCGACCACCGTGAACATGTTGGCAGCTGCGTCTAGTCCGTTTACCAACAGGCCACCACGCACTTACTAGAATTTATGTGACTGCCCGGTGTGAATTTATATATATTTCATTTCCGGAAAAGAGACCTCTCTCCATATTATTTCTCTGTCCTTAATTTAACAGTTTCGGCTGAAGTTAGATTTGTAGATATGTAAATTTTATAATATAAGTGATAATTCTAAATTTAAGACATCGTTTTTTACTACAAAAAAAAATCAATTGTGGATTCCATTAAAATCTTCAACATCATTTAGATTCAGTCATTTAATTATTCCTAATAATTAATAATAAAAACACCTGGTTCCAAAAGCGTTTTCATTACAAGAAAGCAGACAGGAAACTTGTGTTGCTCTCTGAAAACTCATAACCATTTTACAATACAGTGATTATTTCAAAAGTAACAAGTTGATATAAATTAAAGTGATTTATTAACAATTTGCTATAATACATAAGCAATTACTCTTAAAACAAATATGATTACGTTCTTAATACGGTTGAGTGAAGCGAAATCGCCTAGAAGTTTGAATCAGTATACTCTGTTCTTTTTTGTTATCCGTATTACTATTCCCACACTTTAAATCGATGTAAAAATATTTATATAGATTTCAATAGTTTTCGTTCACCATGGCGAGTCTACACTTTCAGCTGAAAAATGGCATCGCAATAAAAACAGTGAAAAAGTTCCAAATGCCAAATACAACTATTGGTAGACTCGACTTTGTGTGCGTATATTCAGGGGTAGAGTTAACGCATCTACAAATAAAACGGTTCCGAATGTATTGATTTCCATTCACACGAGTGTATTCACGTTAAAGCCCGCCATCATTCTCTACATTTTTACTCTACTGGTTTGGTGGAATCAGTATGCTTTACGACTCTATCTGGTATGGATGTTTGATACATATAAATTATTTGCCAAAATCCACATGGTATCTAGACCGTTCTTGCAGGTCAACCTGGATTAAATTCCTTTGAGAACTTACCAGATTTGGCGGATCCAGTTGACCACAACTCATACGGCATGTTGACTCACAACGGCAAGGTTAAGTCCTTAGGCCATATGGATACATAGACACAGCAAAGGCACATCTAACTACACACATTTATCTGAGGTCTTGTGTACTTGGTATCAGAAATACAAAAAGCTTTTGGTCTCACAACTTTCAGACCCAAGACAAATATATTTTTTTTTTTTTTTTTTTATTGCATTGTATGGCGAGACGAGCAAGCCGTTCGCCTGATGGTAAGCGATACGACCGCTCATAAACAGTAGCAATATTCCACTGCGCTCGCCATCCTGAGACATAAGATGTTAAGTCTCAATATGTCCAGTAGTTGCTCTGGCTACAATGTCCTTCAATCCGAAACACAACAGTGCATTTAAGCAGTGTTGTTTCACGGGAGAAATAGACATTGCGGTGGTACCTACCCAGATGGCTTCTCACATATGAGAGACCTACCACCACCTATTATGAGTGTCACACAAATATTTGTTCAGGTATGGCTATCAAAACTGTGGCTTCTCGTTTTCCTATCGGCTTCCTATGTTTTTTATCTATGGCAGCCATAAATTCAAAATACTTACCACAAAATAGTCTACCACTATTTCGGATACTGTCCTTCCCACTGTTGTCAGATATCGCTTTAAGCGATAAGACCGCCCATTGTAAGACTATTGTATTTTTTAATTTATTATATTTCCTTGTTTTGATTACAATAAAGAGTTCTTCTATTGTATTGTACTTGCAAAAGGCAGTTCTATAGCAACGTTATCGATATAAAATCATGTATGTTCTTAATTTTTTATCTACAATCAAATGAACACATTTATTCTGGCTAGGTTGGATGTTGAATCAAGTTGTTTTTTATATCATGTCTTAACTGAAATTTTAGTTTCAACTGCAGCCCAATTTTATTTACATCATTAAAAGCATTTTAGCAAGATGACGAATATAAAAAATGATATTTTTCGCAAGAGCCCTTATCTTAACCTATATTGTTTAGTCAGCGCATCCTGAGATTTGTATTGTGTCCGTGGCTAACCGAAGCTTGAAGCGTCTTAAATTAAGCCAACGCACTTAAATATTGTTATTATACCGGGTATCTCAAGACTGCTACCGAAAACGAAGCCGGGTGGTAGTTTTAGTGGCTACAAACACAATGCAACTAAAATTTTCGCATAGAAACGTGACAATTATTTTTTATGATTTTTTAAATATCGTCATTTTTGGGTGGTAAATCCATAGTTTTTGCTAAAATAATAATTTAAACTCTCTTATATCTTAGAGTATTTATAAATTAAAGGGTATACACTATTATTTTAGGAAAAAAATTATTTACCACCAAAATATGGCAATAGGAAAAAAATTTCAAAAAAAAAATTTTCGCTTATTTTTGCAACTTTTTCTGTTGCATTGTGTCTGAAGTCGCTTAAACTACCACCCGGCTTCGTTTTCGGTAGCAGTCTTGATATACCCTGTATTTAGCGTAAAATTCTAAGTTTTTGTTATCCAAGTTTTTGTATATAATTTTTTAATATGTTTCATACTGTTTTATAGACAAAATACATTATTATTTTGAACATACATGCATTATCGAATAACTACCATATAATAACCTAGCTTGCTGTAAATGAAAATATAACTATTTTATCAACATTTGTCGGTAGAGAGTCGGCCTAAAGTCTTGCAGCTGAACTCTGAATGTGTAAGTTCCTGAATATTAAATAAACGTTCGTCTTTTGTAGTTATTTTTCTCTAAATTTTATTACGCGAGAAGTAAGTAAGTTCGTTGACAGAGAGTGAAAAAAAAGAGGGAGAGAGTGTTATAATCCACGTTCTCTATTTATTACTTATACGAACATACGTATTCTTGCTTAGAATATTTGTGAATGGGCAATGGTTGCAAGTTGCAGTATTTGTGCAGGCATTTCGAATAAGCTTCCTAGTATAGTTGTCTATTACTATTTCATTTTACCTATTATCCTAGAGTGTAGTATACCGGGTATCTCAAGACTGCTACCGAAAACGAAGCCGGGTGGTAGTTTTAGTGACTACAAACACAATGCAACCGAAAATGTTTCAAAAAAGCGACGATTTTTTTCTGTTATTTTTTTTTCATATGGTCGTATTTGGGTAGTAAATTCGTTTTTTTTTCCTAAAATAATAGTGTATACCCTATTATTTATAAAGACTCTAAGGTATAAAAGAGTTTAAATCATTATTTTAGCAAAAACTATGGATTTACCACCCAAAAATGACGATATTAAAAAAATAATAAAAAAAAAATTGTCGCGTTTATTTGGGAAATGTTTAGTTGCATTGTGTTTGTAGTCACTAAAACTACTACCCCGCTTCGTTTTCGGTAGCAGTCTTGATATACCCGGTATATATGTAAGTTACCGTTGGAGATGGGTATCTAATGAATTATAAATATAATGGGATGTATGAAGGGCAGTGAGAATCAGTTAAATGCATTCGAACCTTACATGGCCTAACCCCTCTCAGTCGTATTCTCGATCGAAGAGTAGGCCCGTAGGACCCTGCAGTGCGCCTTATATGAGATGATATACCATACAGTTCAAAATACAGAAGAAATCTTCGTCAAAGGATTTCCAAAATAAAAAAATATCATTAAGAAATTGACGGATAATAGCAAAAGAAAACCTTTATAACGATTTTCAGTTTTATGGTGAAATTCATTTTCATTGATTGTTGCGAAAATCCACGGAATGGCACATAGGGATTTGTATTTACAAAAGGATATAATACAATAGGACATATTGCTTTCAATATTTAAAAAATATATATATATTTCCTATGAATTTATCCATGTCGATTTTATTTTTATGGGGAAGATTGAGTGTTTTTTATGAATATATTTTCAAGCTCAAATATTATCTTTAAGAAGTTTTTAATGGAATTAAAAATATTATCCTTCTTTAGTCTATTGCCGCCTTTCCCCAGTTTTTTTACTGCTTTGAATAACGAGCATGCCAAAACAAACAACACCATGGATTATAAAACAACAACCTTGGCATTCTACTGCGCTCACCATCATGAGCCGGAGAATGTTGTGTCTCAATAAGTCCAGTACTTAGTCTGGCTACAATGTCCTTCGAAACAGTACACAACAGTGTATTTACTTATGAAGCCTTTGGGTTATGTAAAACATTAATCTCAATGAGAATATATGAAATGAGAATATTGTTTTTTTCATTCAATTGATGCCACCGTGTTTCTACTTTCTTATTTGTAAAGATCTGTATTAGAGAACTGCATTTAATAAATAACATAAATTCGCTAACCAACTTCCCGAAATAGAATTGCAATTAGTAAAATTATCAGGCTCTCTACCCATCTCCACATCGTCTAGAAAATCTAGTCATCTAAATTCCCCAGTTGTCCTGTTCAGTGGCTTCATTTGCACTTCCTTCAAACCGTAACAACTATTAGGGGAACAATGTAATTTACCAGTCACACAGCGGCAATAAAACCTCACCAAGACCCGTGATTACCCACTTCAACATTAAGTTAATGTATTTTTTTTTCTAAATGCCTAACCACTTTTCTTTGGCAACTTCAATTGTTGTAGGCTGGCCAAATACTTCGGAGAGAAATGTGCCTTGAATTTACTGAAATGAAGTTGCAATTTCTAGTTCCATTTTATATTATAGTAGAGTCATCAGTAAACGTAAATTTAAAATTAAATTTAAATAATGGTTTATTGTTGATATTTGCTCTATTAACTTTAGTAATTAAATTCCTAATATAATTGTAAGCCATGGCTTAACTAAGTTTCTGAAAGGGTATTAGAAGCCCTGCCATGCCAGCTCCATTGAAATTAACCCACACAAAAATACATGTTTCCAACTTAATTTCTGCTGCCAAATCGTCACCGACGTTATTCGACAAATACAGAAACAAAATTTCAAAACCATTGGAATATTACTCTTATTTTCACCCGTGCATGACACATTTTTGTTTACACCACCACGCCGCAAGTTCTCGACGTAACAGTAAAATTGGTGCTATGGCCTCAGAAGGCCGTGCCCGCCGTTCTGCCCCGATGGACCTCTTCCTTTATTTGAATATTTATTAAATCATCCCCCCTTACCCCAAAACGATCCCGAGGTCCCCCCTTTAGTGTTGTGACAACGAGCCGCTCCCTTTTGCCTTTCATTTGGCTTATCGCGGGAAATGTTCGTGACAAAACGTTTTTTGACTATGCAAATAATTCCGGCTCTATAAAAACTCAAATTGAGTGGGTATTGGAGAATAGATAAGGTTTTAGCCATAATTAGAAATTAATATTGCGGTGATTTAAAAAAAAAATTTTGCAAGTTAATGAAACGTTGATGGGTAGACAAATAATACTTTTTGCACAGGAATCACTTACACCAGTTAAAAGAGATATTATAATATTAACTGTCGCTACATACAAGGTATTGCTTGAGCCGTTCGTACACCAAATACATATAATAAATTTTCTATTAAAGAGGAAGTCATAAATTACTAAATGGATTATAACAGGTCATCGCATATATTTTGTCTGGAATGAATTAATGGTCACCTACTCTTTAATAAAAGCAAAACAATTTATAACTTAGTCGAGGACATAAACACGATGGCGCAAAAAATTACACGAATTATAAATCTAAACAATAAATATTCATAGAAAGTAGAATAAAGTATTTAAAAAAATAGGAAAACCTTAAATAATGATCAAAATTGAACAAAACTATTAAAAGACAAATAAACAGGAACAAATGTTATTAGTGATCAAAATCCAACGTTGTCTACAACTGACAACAGGGCGGAAACTTTGGGGAATAGCAGGAAATGTCTGGATGGAATAGACTGCGCTGTATCGGAAAATGGCGGAATTAAATGCATTAAAATACGTTCTAGGCAGAATTGACTGTCATTGAATGAACTTTGAAAGGCATAGCGCAGTGAAGTAAAAAGATTGCTCGAAAAATGATTTGTAAGGTTGTAACGAAAGGTTCGGAATATAAAAACTCTGATGTGATATACGACCTTTTGGAATGTTCGATTTGTGATACTAGAATAATTATATAATTTTGGTATTAACTGAGATGATATATTATTTTTTTAAGTGTTGGCACTCAAAGTCTGTAAGTTGTAAACATATAATCTGTATTTTTTGTTGATGTACACGACTGTTTGTTGTCCAAAATAAAATAAAATAAAAAAATAAAATAAAAAAATTCCGTGGCAACGGTATTTGAGCAGAAAATAACTAAATTAGTACACGATTGTTTTTTAAAATTGATTACTGTTATGAACATACATAATGACGGGTCTCGAGAATATCGTATTTAAATGTAAGTCAAAAATAGATAAATAAAAATATTTTGCTAATAAAAACAACTTATGAAATTAACATCACCTTATTTTATCTCAAGACTATTCTTGGGACCCTTGGTACATTAAAAGGACGAATAAACAAATAATTTCATACAAACGCCACGAAATGAACATTGATGTCGATTCTCAATCGTATTTCACCCGCTTCTAAGAACTTGACTGGAACGCTAGGATCAATACTCTCACTCGCACAATAACACTTCTGTTTTATATCGCAACTTTTGGATCTGCGAAAAAAATGAGACTACTCAGTGTTGAGAAGTAAACAAGTTATTTTGAATTAGTTATTCATATTTTTTGGTATTGAGTAAATTATTGACTTAATTTTGCTTTTTACGACCAAATTTGGCTTTTGAGAGGTAGATATTTTGATCGCATTTATCCTACATGAGATAAGCAATGTGTAGTTTCTTTTCTTTGTTTGTAAATGGAACGTCATTGTAGCTAATTTGAAGAGTGCAAAATATATGGATAAGGGTGTCATCATTTTGTACACAAAAGGATCATGGATGAAATTAAGTTATAATAATTTTTCTAATACATTTCGTGCCGTCGATGTCAATGGTTCTTTATAGGCCAAATATTACACACGAGTAAATTTAATTAATGAAGTATATATTACGACCAAGTCACATGCAATTTATATATAGTTTACTTTTGTCGAAGGAAATGCTTGGAAATGAAATGATATTTATTCATGTCGTGTAATATTATCAATAAGTTTTCTGAAAACACAGAATTATTTTGCTGAAACCTCCATCAGTCCTTATGTTATCATACCTTACAGTGAAAAATCTAAGATACATATAAGGTCAATAATATTCAGAGTGCGTGGTACAAACGGACCAGACGCGACTGCCAACATGTGCCGTCTAACTTTTCGGTGTCATGTGTATTGATAGTCAAGCTTCACATTCATCACATGCGGTAAAACATTGTGACGAAACCTGCATAGCATAGCGATTAGTATGAATTTCTATGGTAGGTAAACTCTGCTAACGTGCACTAGGTTAGTGTGGGGGACTTATATGACCTAAACGCTCCCAATAATATTCCCGATTGTAGAGGACCTGTGGCTTGCAGTGAGACGTATACCTGATACAATACAACAATATTTAAAACACTCTCGATGTTATTATATTCTCTCATTCACACCCCTACTTTTCAAAATGGATACAGTAGCATCTGTTTTCGCAGACGATAATCGAATTCGTCGAATTCGGCGAGCAGCTGTCTATCGAACCAAATTAATACCGGATAAGTTGTTACCGACACGGGATGTAAGGCAATGCGCGTCATTGCTGTTCATTGGCGACAGGAAATCATAAAGCTGATATGCGGAAGCCTGTTAATTTGTACCGCAGTTTATCTTCAATCGGTATGGAATTGATAAGCAATTGTGAGTAGGGTTGTTACTTACGAGTTCGAATCGAGTTCCGATGATAAATTATTTTGCGGAATTGAGAGAATTAAAATGATTAATTAAATCCTGTTCAATGAATATTTCAGCTATATTTTGGTTTATCAGAAATCCTATTCGATTTGTTTGTTTTCAATGAGTAATTGAATCGTGGTAAAGCTTATAAATTTAATTAATAATAATTACTTACTATCATACTACATTAAAACTGACGTGAGATTTTGAATCATACCCTCAGAACCTTTATTTAATTCTTTCTTTCTTTATTGAAAATCAAGAGCCCTTAATTCTAACATAATACAACTGGTGTCCTTATCTTACGGCCAATAGTGGATTTACATTTGAAAAATATTACTTATACAATAATATGCAGTTGAAAAATTGTTTAAATATTACTTATAGTAGCAAAATGCAGTAAATGGGTTTTGCTTGTATAATATGAGTGTTACTCAGTTTAAATGATATTAGATGAGACTATTGTACCTTATTTTTCATATTAAATTCCTAATTGACCTGTAAGTTTAAAACTCCATCAGAAAACATCCTCACTTAAAGTCCATTATACGTAGCTTCCTTAATAAAAAAAGTCAAAAATATATACATAAACTCACGCCATTTTCCCAGAAGGGGTAGGCAGAGGTGCCAGTACACCCCAGTTTGGCCCAATATGTTCCGTCTCACGATGTGATAGGTGGCGAGCCTATCGCCATATCAGGCACAAATTCCTGACTCTGGGATGATAATGAATAGAAAAATCCAATATCACTTTGCCCAACCCGGGATTCGAACCCGAGACCTCAGCTTTTTTACACCGTACCCTAGTACAACTAAGCCTACGGGGCAGTCGAGAAAAAAATATCTATTCAAAACTATCATATTCCAGTCTCTAAACATTTATACCCAGCGACTGGCGCGTTCCAATTGGCATAACAATTAGATTTGTTACCTAATACCGGTGTACAAGCTTGCCGCTAATGAGTTTAGCGGTCCAATACACGTATACTGCATGACAACATCACTGCTCTGTATGGACGATAGATTCATTCAAGTGTTGTGCTTTTCTTTGTCCTTTTTTGTGGGTATATTTTTTAAGATATAATATTAAATATGTAATAAGGCTGAAGAGTTTGTTTCTTTGTTACCTCTAATGTCACGAACTAATGGTTCAATTTGTATAATTCTTTAATTGAGGCAAGCTATAAGATATATCATGACCTATAAGAGGGAAGCAATAGTGAACAATCTAGCAAACACGAGGAAATTTTATTCGTTTTTCGTGGTCCAATTGGTCGATATTCTAAATTGATTGTCGGAATTGAATATTTTGGCCGCCATTTTGAAAAGTGTATCTGCACCCGGGCGGAGCCGAGTCGATCCGGTAGTAAAATAATAAAAACTGTATTTCTCTTCACAAAAATCATAATAACATAAGTTATATTAATACTGTTTTTAATAAATGATTTCTGATCAACATTCACCAGGCTCTCTTTCATTTTAGGATCTATCCATAAAATTGGGAGGTATACAGTTAATAATACTCAAAATAAGAAAATAAAAACAAATAATTTAAAAAATATTTAATAAACTTAAATTTAAAAGCTGTGGAAAGCAACAAAGTTCTACCAAATCATACTGTTGTAGTGTTATGTTGCACATTAGTACAATAAAGAGGATACATTTTAGTATAGTGCAGTCCAGATAAAATATTTGATTAGAGATGACTGTCGTTGGTTGACATTGTTATGCTGAAATGTTAAAAACCGAATATATGTACACAGAACGAAACTCAAATTTCGTGCACGTGGATGTCTCAAAAAGACTTTTATATATTCTCTCTCTCTTCCTTATTCTACAATACATTTTACAACAATAAACTAATAACTAGATATGTATTTTTTAATAATATGACTGCAATATGAGTTATATTTTACACATTTTAGGTTCATATAATTACATGCATAATCTTCTTATTGAAAAACACTTGGTAACTTTATAGAATAGAAATGATATTATTTTCATATAAAAAACGCAATATTTTAAAATGCGCGCAATCCGATTTTATATTGAAAGAATACAATATATTTTTCACAACTTGGTCTCACGAAACTACAAATAACACTTTAAACGGGCCGATGACCTGTTAAAATGTAAATATATTTTGGATATTATTCCATCGAAGTAAATCTCTCTATACATTGTTGCTATAAAATTGTATACTAATTTCAAATTCATGGAAAAACGAGCCGCGCCCACGGTGTATTAAAAATTTCATTATAATGAAAAATATTGAGACTAAGCCGAGTTTTTCATAGGTTTTTAAAATATTTTCGTTGTTCTTTTGAGAATTAATCGTAGAGAATAGACCTGTTTAGACATGCGTATACAGATTATAACTACATAGTATAAAAAAGTACGATTGTGAGTGGTTATGCCATATAGTCCACCACGCTGGCCTAGTGCGGGTTGGTGGACTTACATACCATATAAATTTTTATAAATCGCTATGGTATGCAGGTTTCCTCACGATGTTTTGCTTCACCGTTTTAGTGCGTGGTGATTGACTATCAATACACACATGACTCCGAAAAGTCAGAAGTGTGCCCTGGGATTCGAACCCGTGACCACCATGAACATGTTGGCAGTCGCGTCTAGTCCGTTTACCAACCACTCTCAATCGTACTGGCGATTGTAGAGGAGGCCCGTGCCCTGCAGTGGGACGTATATGGGCTGATACAGATACAGATACAGTATAAAACAAAGTCGCTTTCTCTGTCCCTATGTCCCTTTGTATGCTTAAATCTTTAAAACTACGCAACGGCTTATGATGCGGTTTTTTTTAATAGATAGAGTGATTTAAGAGGAAGGTGTATATTATCAGGTGCATATAGATTCCTCTACAATAATATAGGTGCATATTATTGTAGAGAAATCTATATGCACTCGGGCGAAACTGATATATATGTAACAACTTGTACTAGTGTAATCATATAAATAGTAGCGTGATTTTTTCACATAATTCATTGTCATTTTTATTTTAATTTTTTAATATGAGCATTTAGCCCGCAAGCGTGAAATTGGGCATTATCAAGCCAGTTTTCCACCTTCACAATCACATACAGCCACAATGTATAACTATTCAAAATGTGGCCGTATTTGTCACGCACGAATCAGTATCATTGGTCAACAGAGTAGATGTATTTTGTAATTCATCTGCAACAAACGCTATTAAATCATCTTACGTAAATGTTAGTTGCCAATGATCATGACGAAATATACGATTAGTCTATTCTAAAAGTGTATTTTTTTTACAATTTAAATGTGAAATACTATCACTTATGTATCGCCTAATATTAAGGTTTTACCAAGCTATTTTGAACATGTTTTGTAATTTATTTCTCAACTCATAACCTGATCATTTTAATCAGCAAACAAGAGATTTTCAAGAAATTCTACTTAAATTAACCCTAAACGAACATTTCAGATATTCCAACAGTTTGTAACCCTAACAATATAACTTGTGTGTGGCATATTAATTTATAGATCATTAACGGACCGCTTGCAAAGACGTTGCATGCCAAGTTTTGCATCGGAACTAAGTTGGTAACCTCATCAAACTGTCTTGTGTAACGTGTTGTGCTGGACGTCTAATCTGTTATGGATTGGGCTATTGAGACGGCATTTTGTGTTACTTGTTGTTTGTCTTGTAAAGGGTTGAATGGATGGATTTACCGCTGGTAGGTTTCTTATATATATGTGAGAGACCGCCAGGGTGGGTACAACCGCAATGTATATTTCTCCCGTCAAACAGTAGTTTAAGCGCACTGGAGACTGTCCCGCCCTCACACCCGCCACTGCAACTCCAACACCAAGCATTGAAGCTCGGCGAGTCACCGGGAATGTCTAACTTGTCTTTAACCCGCAACGAAATTAATCAGAAAGTTAAATTAATAGGAGGAGTTGGAAATAAATAATGCCCACTTCCCTCCGTGCAAAGCGGGTGACAAAACATTGAACTAAAGAGGTAAATAACCTCACAAAAAGACTTTTACAGCCGGAGAAGCCAGCTGTAAAGCACCACGGAATTCATTATTACATATAAATGGGACCTATTGTGTGAGCTGTTATACTTGATTCCAGTAATAGGTATGGCAAAAACGCCGGAAAGCACGGAAATTCGTCCTAGTCTCGACTAGGTCCATGTAATACGACTCCGGATGATATATGCATACTATCAAACATGATTTTACGCTCATTTTGCCAAATACTACACTCCCAAAGTATATGATACGCGGACTGTTCATATTCGCAATTAGGTGTTGAACATGGGTATGCAGGCGAATCAACGAGCTTAAAAGAGTACAATTTAGACTTAAAGTTACCATGGCCCGTAAGGAACTGTGATACGCAATAATCGAGCAGTTTAAGTGCACTGTTGTGTTTCGGATTGAAGGACATTGTAGCCAGAGTAACTACTGGACATATTGAGGTTTTACATCTTATGTCTCAGAATGACGAGCGCAGTGAAATGCAAGTCATTGCTTTATAATTCATGGTGTTGTTTGTTTTTGCTACTGTTCATGAGCGGCATCGCTTACTATCGGGCGGAATGCTCGACTCGCCATTAATTACAATTAAAAAAAAAATAGAATTGTGAATATCAATTAATTTACTGGTGGCAGGGCTCTCATATGTGAGACTCTCGCCGTCACCTCAATATAATGACTATTTCTCCAAATAGCAGTGTTGATGCATTGTTGTGTTCTGGTTTTAAGGATGTTATAACCTGAGTACCTATTACACATATTGAAGGACTTTACATCTTATGTCTCAGAATGGCGAGCGCAGTGAAATAAAAGTCATTGCTTTGTAATTCATGTTGTTGTTTGGTTTTGCTGCTTTATCATTTATCGTCAGGCAAATGTCATGCTCGTCTCGTTATCTATCTATCAATATCAGTTCATATACGTCCCACTGCAGGGCACCGGCCTCCTCTACGATAGACTATGCGATTGAGAGTAGGTAGGCCATAGTGTCCACCACGTTGGTCTAGTGCGGGTAGGTGTACATAACGTAGAAATGATTCGCCTTGCATTGAATAGTAAAATATCTTCTCTTGTCGTTCCCTCACTGCTGAGGATCGCGACCACGTACGATCTTTCTCCACTGGGTGCGGTCATGTGCCGTGTGGACCGCACGGTGCAAGCTGCCGCCGACTATCTTCACTACTGCATCAAGCTATCGTGATGGTGCCCTTCCCCGAGCACGCCTGCCTTCCAATTTGCCTAGCATTATCTGCCTCTCCAGACAGTGTTTTGGAGATCTTATAATATGTCCAAATAGCCTCAGTGCTCTTTGTTGGCAGATTGTGGAGAGTCTTGTGGTGATTTTGAACTCTTTTAATACGGACTCGTTGGTTCTCATAGCAGTCCAAGGTATACGGAGCAGCCTTCTCCAACACCACATCTCAAAGGCATCGATCTTCTTGCTGTCGCGTTGTCTTACAGTCCACGTCTCGGCACCATATACATAAGAAAGCAGAGAAGACGAGCGCCCGCACAAGTCGTACCTTAGTTGTACGTCGAATACCTCTGTTCTTCCAGATCTTTTCGAGGTTAAACATAGCACTCTTGGCTATACCGGCTCTTCCGCGAATTTCTTTAGTGCAGTCACCATCACAGCTTACCAACGATCCCAAATACACAAACTCACAGACTTTTTCATATCCGTTAAGTGCATCGGTTAAAGGAAGTACTTCAGCTCTGTCCACCACCATAATTTTGGTTTTCAAATGGTTTATCTTAAGCCCGAGTGCGGCACTTTCCTCTTCAACTTATAATAAAATATCTAAAACAACAAAAATGCACCTAACAGCAAAAAAGCCGAATTCACATAATTAGCAGACATTGGCCCTGAGCATAATTAATTTGGTGCTGATCGAAAATTGGTGTCAAGTCAATCACTCAATTATTTCCGGAGACCTTGAACGATATATCGGCGGACAAAACTGATAAATAAAAGAGACCATTTAATTGACTAACTGTGTCGAAATGGCCGGAAATGACCGCAACGTCATTAAAAGAGTTGAATCGTTTTCAATTAATTAAAAGGATTTTATGGTCGCACTTGATATAGTTTAATTTCACAGTTGTCATATTTATCTGTTGACCAATGCACGCTGGTTTCATTTGCGATGTAGTGTTTAAGGAATATTAAAATTATTTCGCATTATATGGTTCGAATATTGGAAATTCCATTGACGTTTTCTAAAGGATTGCTAGTTGGTTTTTAAATTAAAACTACGTCAATACTCATATTACTTTATTGTCATTACTAGCCGTGCAACCCTGGCTTATCCGGGTACCATTCAATTCATACATATGAAGCGTAAGATAAATCAGACGAACGATTTCTCATGTTAAAGTATTAGGTATAACACCTGTTCCCTTTCTTTTTTCTTCCCGTTACCTTATTCTTTTATGTGAGAGACCGCCTGGGTAGGTACCACCGCCATGTTTATTTCTCCCACCTAACAGCATTGTAATGTACTGTTGTTTTTCGGTTTTAAGGACATTATAGCCAGAATCACTACTGGAAATCTTGAGACTTAACATATATTTCGGGACGGCGATTGTAGTGGAATGCCAACAATTGTTACAGTCCATGAGTGGTCGTATCGCTTAACATCATGCTGGTCTCGCCATTCATAGAAAAAACAAAAGATTTATTACTAACTTCCATCGACTCATTATCATCACTCGACAAGCCTTCTCATAGATGTATATTTCTAGGGCCTAAAAGGTCTTGTTAGTAATATATTTAAATAAAAACTCATTTTCACAAAAATCACTCACAAAGACGGGATGAAAAAATAAACACGGTGAAGCAAAAGCTTCAAAAAATTCACGGAAAATACGAACGCCATAGCTACGACCCGTGTTGATGGGAAAAACGTGTCGGTGGCTATGCGGGGAGAAAATTAGCACTGAAAATGATAATACCTGTGGCTATGATGTTGATTTTCTTGGGTAATTTATTTTGAGCAGATATATTTGGAATGTTCGTGTATATCAAATGACAGTCTCCGTGGCAAAGTCAGTTAGACGCCGCCTGTGAAACGAGAAGCCGTGGGTTCGATCTCCGCATCGAGACAAATATTTGTGCAGCCCACAATTTTTTTTAAAACATTTCTTTCGGGTCTGGGTGTTTTTGAGACCGAAAAGTCTCTCGTAGTTCTTGATAACCAGGACACAAGACTCGATCTTAGTGTGGGATCAGGACTATGGATGTAACTGTTGGGTGTTAGTTATTTATTTATTTACATACATATATCAATATTAGAAATACGAAAGTAATTCTGCATGTTGATGATCATTGTAGGACAAAATATCAGGACTGATTCGATATTGTGGATAGCCCTTAGGCTATTATATCGAGTCGAGTGGAAATAAGGTGCACTTGAGCAAAGCTGGGCAGGGTCGCTTTTGTAATGTTAACAAATAGGAAAAGAAAATAAAAATATATCAAGACTATTTCCATTAATTATATACATTGGTAGAGGGTACATTTTTTGCAAGAACGCGTTGCAAATTAGTAGTATTAATGGAAGACTTAACATATCTTTCAAATAATAATGAGGCCGTAAATATTTTTTTAAATAAATACAATCTCACCCCGACCCGAAACAAATACCTGTGGATCACACTAATATTTGATTCGGAGCGGGAATCGAACCCGCGGTATCACGTTTCACAGCCGGCGTGAAACTAACTAAGCCATGAAGGCTGCTGAGTTGAATGATTAAGTAATTAAATAATTTTTTTGGGAAGAAATGGAGACACCAGCATGCCGAGGATATCTTGAATTACAAAACAATGCTTGGCATTCTACTGCGCTCGCTATCTTGAGACATAAGATGTTAATTTACTTATTTATTTATTACTTCATATACAAATTAGTATATAGGCGGGGCTTAATGCCAAAGGCATTTTCTTACAGCCAACCCTCGGGTGGTGCAGGAATAAATTCAGAAGGTGCATAAAAATGGGTTGCGAAGTAAACCAAGGAAATATATACTAAATACTTACACTAGTACATACACAAATATAATATACATAAATACTAAGAATAATATATTAAATAATGATATGATAGTTCTGCCAATTTGTCGAGGAACAGTTTTCAAACTCTCATTTTAAAAGCTAAGTTAAGTCTCAATATATCTCGTAGTTACTCTGTTTACAATGTCCCTCAAACCGTAACAAAACAGAGCATTTACACTATTATTTGTTGGGAGAAATGGACATTACCTATCCAGACGGCCTGTCACATATGAGAGACCTACCACCAGTAATTATATTTTGATATATCCTTCTCCTAAATCAACTGGAGAAAACCTCTTGCGTGGATACTACTATTGGGAAAAGCAAAATGGACTGAAAGTCGCCCTACGGCTGTGTGGAGAGCTGCGGGCAGTTACTGTATACATGGCTAAAGATCGGGGTTAGTGGCGTGGACGAATGTAGGCTGATGGAGCTGATAACGATGTTCTTTTACATAATCTGAATACTGTGTTTAGAATTTGAATGACTAAAGATTAGTACGTAGATGATATTTTTGGATCGTGATTTTATAGTAATATATGTTAAAAAATATATAGTCCTAATCCTATTGTAATAGTACTGCATATAATCAGATTTAAAATCTTTTGTCTCAGGATGGCAAGCTCAGTGGAATGCATTGCTTTAAATTTATAGTGTTATTTGGTTTTGATTCTGTCCATGAGCGGTACATTAGGCGAATGATAATGTCCGTCTCGCCATTCATCACAATAAAAAATAACTAAGAAATAAGTCTTGTGTCGTCCCTGTCAGTTAAAGAGAGTTTTTTTAGGCTTATTACTTCCAGACCCGAATAAATATTTTCACAATTAAACAGGGTATATTATCAAGACTGCTACCGAAAACGAAGCCGGGTGGTAGTTTTAGTGACTTCAGACACAATGCAACTAAATTTTGTGCAAAAAGTTGCGACGATTTTTTTTGTATTTTTGTTCTATCATCATATTAGGGTGGTAAATACATAGTTTTTTCTTAAATAATAGTGTACTCCCTTTTATTTTTAACGCTATAGTACGCCAGGCTTTAAATTATTATTTTAGCAAAAGCTATGGAATTACCACCCAAACTTGATGATATTTAAAAAATAATTTAAAAAAATTGTCGCTCTTTGCGAAATTTTTAGTTACATTGTGTCATTTAAACTACCACTTGGCTTCGTTTTAGGTAGTACTCTTGATATACCCAGTATATCTCAATATGATGATCAAATCCAAATTATTATTTCACAATACAGCATTTTATAAAAGCACTACAGAAAATGTAATAAAAAACAACAGAATTAAAAAAAAATCATACATGGAGCAATATATCATAATATAACCAAATAAAATATTGTGAAGCAACAGATATTGCAAAAATAAATTTTATTATTAAGTTAAAATATTTGATTCAACACAGCCCGTTGCAAAGAAATGTTATATTATTCACTGGAATGCTATTTCGGAAATGAATATCGGACGGAAGCTGTGTTCGGATGACGAGAATCATTTATTGGCGTAAGATTAAAAGATAGCCCAGCTCGACATCGCTTAAGTCAATTGCTAATCTTATTTTTGCGTGTGATA
This sequence comes from Hyles vespertilio, assembly GCA_009982885.2. Lineage (NCBI taxonomy): Eukaryota > Metazoa > Arthropoda > Insecta > Lepidoptera > Sphingidae > Hyles > Hyles vespertilio. Next base: position 3,539,637 of record CM042824.1, read on the forward strand.
TAGTTTCTGGTTTGTCATTTTATTACATGCTTCTTCTAAGGTCTTATTTGAGCATAAAAAAATGTACTCTAATCAGCAATTATTGTAAGTGCTACTAATAAATTTATTTCGGATTTAAATGCTGCCTAAGAACACGTAATGATATTACTTGTATCACATAAATAATCACAGGATTAATGAGATAAACAAAACATATTATGGCGTTGTGAATTAAAAGCAAATTTATTTTATTACATATTAAAACTTAAAAAAAGTGATATCCATATTAGATATTTCCATTCACTATCCCTGCACTGAGGCAAATTTTTATGAGGCCCACAAGTCGTCTTGGGTTTGGGTGTTTCTAATACACGGCACAAGACTTAATTGATCTTAATGTGGTGTCAGGACTATACGTATACATATGTGACTGTTCGGTGTATTTATTATTAAAAGTATACTCTAAAACCGATATGGTCAAATTGCAATATTTTTTTCTTAAATCATCATCATAAAAAGCGAAATAAATTTTATCAAAAATAAAATACGAGAAAATTATTATCATATTTTACTTGGAAAACAAACAGTGTATTATGTCTATATTCAATACAACTAGTATATAAGTAAACTATGAACAATTTATAAGTTACCGTATTTATGCGCATTATTTTAACATTACTCTCAGAACAACACGTATACGCACACATACCGTGAAATTATGTCTGAAAATTTCACGGTTTGTGCTCTACCTTGCTGAAAAGTCTGAAAATGCTCGTTAAAAACAAAGAACGGGGCTAAATAAAACCTTTTAACCTACGCTGTGGTACTTTTAAGGCGTCCTCCTCTGAAATGCGGTCCTCTGGATATTTCTGAAATATTTTTCTAGTTACTTAAATTGGCGTGCGATATTATGGCCAGAAATTGTGGTGGTGAATTCTAATGTTGACAATTTATTCTGTTTGTGCGTCTTAAATATTTTTTTTGCAATGAATGGCGAAACAAGCATGCTGTACGCCTGGTGGTGAGCGATCCGACTATTCATTAACAGTAGCAAATTCAAACACCTTGAATTACAATACTGAATATTCAAAATCAAAAATCAAAATCAAAATATTCTTTATTCAAATAGTCTTTCACAAGATCTTTTGAATCGTCCTTTTCTGCTACCACCGCTTCGGAACGTGTTGTAGCTGTGAAGAAGAAGCGGATTTTGACATTCTTGATTTTGATATTGACATTCCCCGGCGCTTGCCACCCTGACACATAAGATTTTAAGTGTCAATATTATGGCCAGTAGTTAAGAGTAACTAGTAACCTAGTAACTAGTAAGTTTGAAGGACATTGTAACCAGAGAGTTACAATGTCCTTCAAGCTGGAACACAACAGTAAATTTACATTGCTGTTTGGCGGTAGGTTAAGACATTGCGGTACCACCAATAAGTTTACCGTCTGTTGAAACCATTTTACTACGAACTGTAAAGTCCGATATCGTAATATAGCAACATATTGTGGGCCCTGACCACTTGACAATAGCTCGGCCCGAATCAAGTATTTGTCAACCTGTGGCTTTGTACTTTTGAAAATACATCACATGGTTTGAGGAAGGTCGTGTCGGCAAATTACTAAACGATTGGGTTCAGGTCAAATTCCTTGGTATCTTTTGCGACTGGTTTTCGCACTGTTTTGTATTTATTACATTTATTTCGTACCTTTTTATTGGGTATTTTATTTGATGTGATATTGTTTATTATTTGCGTTGGTGCTTTACTAATATCTAATATCGAGTTTAATTGTTTCAGTACATTTGTTTCAAAAAAAAATTATTGACGCTAAGTTTATATTTATATTATTACTAGCTGTGCCCGCGACTTCGTCCGCGTGGAATTTAACAAAAAAGTTAATTAGTTAATTTAGTTTTTTTTTTGGTTTTTGCATTTTTATTTTAATTATTGATTCGTTGGTGGGAGAAGTGGTGGGAGGCGCCCAACGTGATGGCCCAGTGGTGGCATGCGCGTGAGCTGCGCGCGGTACTGAACAGTACTTGGGCATTGCAACATTACTTTATTTTTCTAAAATAAATGTAGCCTAAGTTATTTCTTGTTATATCAGCTACTTGACAAAAAAAGTACCGTCAAAATCGGTCCAGCCATTTCAGAGATTAGCCGGAACAAACCAACAACAGACAGACAGACAGACAAAAAAATTCTAAGGTCATTTTCGTTATAGGTATCGTGTATATAACGATATGTAGTTGGATATTTTTTTTTTATTTTCACTATACAAACAGACACTTCAATTTTATTTATATGTATAGATAACCTTTCTCACTCCGATACGATGTACATTTCTATCAGTAAATTATAGTGAAGGAAAGGCCACTGTAAAAATTCGTGATAAAAATGGCATTCGATCTTGAAAAGGAGTAAGTATAACTTCTTATGCTGCATTTACACGCTTGGCCAACCTCAGCCAGCCTCGACCAACGGCAGCGTGTAAACGGAGTGTTTGGCATTATGTTTTTCATAGTTAATAGCTTGGAATTGGTAGACGTTGGCCCAGCCTCAGCCAACATGTAAATCTACCATTACGTGTTAACATTATTTATTTCATTGTCCTATATTAATGTAGCTTGATATATTCTCATTAGTTTATACAAAATAAATTTCTGAACGCATGTGTTAGAATTTTTGTGGGAAAAGGTATATAAAATAATATAAACATGTATATTTCCAATAGATTATATTATCTATAATTATATTTTTTAACGATATAATTTTTAATATTTATCACTTAACATAATGGTTAATAATTATTATAATGTTACAAAATTATCAATTAAATTAAATGTTATTTATATTTATAATAATATGGTTTAATTCAACGACAATCGATAATTACAATATTACAGAATAATATTCAAATATTCTGAGCAATTAGCAACAAAACATCATATTAATAACTTAACTTGCCAATCCTGGTTGCTACCGGCGAGGATAAGGTCCTTCCTCTGTCGTTGTCACTCGAAAAGTAACGATCCAAGTGAGACAACGCTTTATATTAACGATTTCCCACTATTTGTGAATCATACGATGGGTAGTTTTAATAAAATTTAAAAAAATTGTGACAGTATTCTAACACATGCATAAACAATTACAATCAAACAAAATGTCAATCCATTTTCACTACTGTCAATATTTTACATCTTTAAAATCTAAAATACGCCATTCATTGAATATTGTGTTGTCGATTCGAAACCTTTATTTAAATACGTTCTTGAATTTGAGGGAAGAGTTTACCATGTCGACAGGGTGAAAATTAAATGTTTGACAGTTACAAACCCATGAACATTTTGTATGGGAAAATCACGCACACTGTTTTGATAAATATGATTGAATTTGAACTTTGTTTAGCGGTAATAAAGTTCAAATTGACTCTTTGACTTTAGGAACATACCTACATTGTTTAAACAACAGTGAGTGCTTGTAATTTAATATGAACTTTATACAATAGCAATAAAGCTTAAATTGACTTTACGTTTTAGTTAGAAAACGTTTGTATGGGAAAAAGAAAAGGGCTGTTTTTAGGGTTTTTCCAGCAATTATTCGATTTTTTCTCGCCGTAAGAACCATCCTTGGACTTCCACAAACATTTTTAAAAAAAGAATTATCGAAATCGGTTCAGCCGTTCATACGTGATGCCGTGACAACGCGAAACGGGATTCATTTTTTTACCGTCAATCAATTATTGTTATGGTTTTCTGTTTTTTATTAATTCAATATTAATAATTATAAGTTCATCTTCTGTATGACAAAAACACTACACTTTCGTAGAAAAAAGCAGTAAATGCCATTTACGACAAAGTTATCACAGCTAAATCATATCTAAGAAAGGGAAACAAGGGCTTAACTACAAGTGTAGCCTATAACAATATGTTAAGTGACCTCGTGGCCCCGTTATTCCCGTTGCCATGGCAACCGAAGTTTCCCGTATTTGGCCAGGCAATTACTACGGCTACTTACGTTATGGGATCAGAACATGTAATGTAATATGTATGCAATCAGTGTATATTTGCGTTATGGAATATTGTTTTGTATGAGACCTGAGGGAGGAACTAAATGGAAATGATTATATTGAAACTGTTGTTTCTAGATACTAAATATTAATAAAATAAATATTTGAATGTAAATTCTCAATATTTAAAAATATATATTTAGCTTTGCTCTTTATTAGACAACTTTGCTTATATAGCTAAATAAAATAAAGAATAATGTGTTTTCAATTGTATTCATTTCGTCTGAAATTATTTTATGGTAATTATTATTGATAATATTTTCTGTAAGTGCTTCCCTTTCATAATTATCATTATCGCCATCAGTGCGTTGCTGGACACGGCTTGCTCCAATTGCATCTCATTAAGCACGATAATTGTCATCCTTTATGGCCTCTTTACATTGCCTCTTTAGTAACATTATAATAATTTAATTGTCATTCATACATTTTTGTGCATTGCCATTATCGGACTCTGTAATATTTACTTTTATTCAATTAATATTTAATTACTTTATGTTTCCTTCAAGTTGTTTAAACATAGCATTTTTCTGACAATCGAGCAAGCAGTTCACCTGATGGTGAGTGATCACTGCCACCCATGAATATCCATATCACTTGAATCATGGAGCAGAAAGGAAAATGGATGGGAATAGAGAAAGAATATTCGGCATCCAGCAATCTCACTCATAGAACGAAACGCAACAGCAAAGCTGTCGCTTCACGTCGATCTCCTGTTGCTTGCCTATTTATGCTGAGTTACGACTGTCAACAGCATGGCTCTATCACTTATAAAGGGCATTTTAAATTACCTGACGTAGGCATATATTTACCATTGCCAAAACTCATCTGGAAATAAGATGAGTTGACAGAAATTGTTTTTTTTTAGTCCACAAAGTGCGCCCTGTGATACGGAGCTCAAACGTTCGGAGTCGTATCGTAAAAATATATGGGGTGTTGCCCCTGCATAATATTCTCTTTGGAGGCAAAAATTAACATAAACAGAACTCCTATTAGTGAGATAAAGGCTTGAATGTGACGCGTGGGCGGTTGCTAAGAGATAGCATGTGGGTTTGGAAAATGAGCTTGGTTTTATTGCATACACGTTAGGAAAATGCATGCAACTTCTTGGGAGTTAATTTGATAATTAATCAACTATAATTCAAGTTGAAATAAAATGCACATTGTGATAGTTTTTGGTTTACATGAAAAAAAATTTTTTTTTTTGCATGGACTAAACATAATTTGTTATTGTTAAAACTCTTAATTTAAATAGGATAATATCCAACGTGATTAAGTTGACTCTCTGATGAACATTAATATCTTACAAAAAGAAAGGTTTTTTATATGTTAATTTTCATACAGTCAGTGGTCGAACCTGCCAACTGGCACTATCTATTTAATGAGTACAGTATGGTTCTACCAGTACCTTTTGTATTATCCAACATAAATCAAAATTCGCTTACACAAAGCATTGCTGTATCACTTCTAATTTAGTCTATGACTTATAATAAAGGCCCTGTCATTTGGTATGTAAGCTATCATAGCGATGTGTTGTAAAGTCCGTAAAAATAGTCGATATCTGTACGTTATAGTTATAGCCCATCATACGCTCTACTGCAGGGCATGGGCCTCCTCTACAATCGAGAATTCGATTGAAATGGGTTCTAATCAATATAATAAACCAATAATAAAGTCTACATATTTACATCAAAAAATAAATACACCCGTACAACCTTCTCTTTATCTCATTCCATTGAATCATCAACGAGACACGTATTTGCGTTAAATTTTGACACCCAACACCGCTTTGCGAGTTTACATTTTCAAAAACACGAAACGAGAGCTTCGTTTAAATATTCATCTAGAATACACTCTGTGAGTCCTTGCATATCTTAAAGGGCCACAATTATTCATACCGAGTAGACGTTCCCTTTTAACCTACTTAGCAGTGGAATTTTAAAACACGCTTTCTTAAACTTACCTACGGATATCACGCGTGGGTGTTTTAAGAGGGTATTTTTGAGATAATAAGCTTGAGTGGTGTGGTGGCAATGTGCTGGATAGTGGATAATCTTTGAGGTCGAGTTTATCGTCATACCGTAACATATGCTATAGTAATTAATAATAATTCTATGATATAAAGTCCGCCAACTCGCACTAAAACGTGGTGGACTACATGTTCTAACTTGTCTATATCGCACTCTCGACTGTAGAGGAGGCTCGTACGGCAGTGGGATGCATATGGCCTGATACAGTGTAGATACCGTTATAGGGACATACATACGTGTGTCACGTTTCAAGTTTAGTTTTTGTATATTTGGCTTCGATTTGGCTGGCATAATTATGTCAACTGGCGAGAGACGATTATGATGCTTTACTTTTATTACCGCTACGTACCGTAAAAAATTCTTAACCTCCAAAAGAGCGTCAAAAACCCCGCAATTTTGTAAGTCATACATCTGCCTAATGGGAGGTCATCCTAAACCAGTTTCTTGGGTGTTTGCTATGCCAAGTTACGCTCTCAAAGGTCATCAGTTCGGCAAGTTATGTGGCCCACTGCAGACACTTCAATTTGCGAATAACTCGAACTATGTTCCCAACTTTGGTCCTTCAAGCCAGATACACTTCCGAAAGTTTATCTATGCTGCCTTTTTAACTGACATACGTATTGATAAAATAAGGATTATGGTAAGTGCTATAGTTTTTTTTTTCATATCAGCTATTAATATTACTAATGGTTATCTTTTACCGATTGATATTTTGATGAATTTAATCAATTAAGTATATTGACTCGAATACAGTTCTGTTAAATCGGTGATATCCGGATACAGATTATTATATGATTCGAAACAAAATTCAAATGTTCGGATGTCGTACGTGAAATTTTACTAATAAGCCTAGGTACTCCACAAGATGTCCGAATCCTTTATCGTGCGTCATAAAAACAGACTAAGTTTGAAGTGAGTGATAAGTATCTGAAAGAATAGTATTGATTTTTCGAAGGGGAAAACTTATAAATTACTTCGGAGGTTGAATGTACAAACATTCGAACTTCGTTTCGGATATCATAGAGTAACCAAAAACGATGGATTTACTATTATTACTATCATTTATGGTAAAGGTTATACTGCCACGAGTTGTTTGCAACCTTTAAATTCACTAATTCAAACATTCGACATTAAAACATTTTTTAACGAATACCGAGACTATACGATCACCCTTGAACAGTAGCAAAACCAAACAAAACCTTGGTTTAAAATGCGATGCTTGGCATTCTACCGTGCACGCCATCCTGAGAAATAAGATGTTAAGTCTCAATATGTCCACTAGTTACTCTGCTGTTTATCTGCAAATATTTTCTTTAAAATATCACATTAATATTAACAACCTCGACGTTTAAAAGCTTGCGTATACATTTAATTGAAGTATGGGAAAAAATAAGCCGGCTAAGAAATTTATTCACGGGGAAGGGAGATAGGACATTAATCCCTCCGCGGCGGAAAGTGGATCGGTGCCGACAAACAGGGAACCCAAGAACATCTAAAGTTTCCAAATGGCTGTTCTTTTTGAAGTTTAATCGGTATATAAAAGATATGCACCTGGTATTTGGTAGGTTTGGTGGCAAGACATCTGATTGTGGGAGTATCATCCGGATTACGCACGTAGTGGGTTTTACTTCTTGTTCTGGGACGTAGGAAAACGAAGGCATAATTCAGGAGAAAAGTATTTGTGTCTTGATAATAGTATGACTGAGACTTGAAATTTAGTTTAAAAAAATTAATGCCTCTCTTCTAATATTTGAGAATTAATTATCTTCTACCGTAAAAGTTGTACTTAAGAAAGTAGTCATTTGGATGAATATATTTAAATAAAGATAATTAGATAGATTATTAGTAATACATACGTTTAGTCTACTGTAATTGTTCATTGGGCCTATTTATTGATCATCAATGGTCCAGAAACATCAAGATGGATACAAAATATATAATGTAGTAAAAATTATTCGGTTTGAAAGACATTGTAGCCCTCTGGCTGGCTGGTAGTTACTCTTAACTACCGGGCATAATGAGACTTACCATCTTGTCTCAGAATGACGTGCGCAATATGCCAAGCAATGCTTTGTAATTCATCGTGTTGCTTGGCTATGCTACTGTCTATGAGCAGTCTTACCATCAGACGAATGGCATTTCTTGTCTCGTAATTCATTGCAATAAAAAAACACCTTTGAATTGTGGTAAAGGGCACTTAGTACTGAAGCTGATAGTCTTTTAAAATTGCCGTTCGCTACAGCACTTATATCATAAGAGTTTGCAGGTCCTTAAGATATTGGATTGCAGTAGCTTATATTTCTTAGCTATGTCAGACATAATAATTTTGCCGATTTTTGTTCGATGTTTAATAAATGCCAAATAATTTATAAATTATTGTTAATAACTATGTTATAATTTATATGTTACAAGTGCAATTAGATAGAGTATTCATTATTTCAATAACCAATTTCAATAACTATTCGTGACATGTGTATACATCAATAATAAAGACAATAAACTGCCTATAAAAACGATAAAAACACAACGACACATCAAAATTCGATTTGACATAAACTCTGCCAACAAAGCACAAAGCGCAATGTACAGAAAACTACCAATTGAAGTAATAAATACGTCTAAACATTAATAATTTAAAGTTTTATCAGACATATCGAAGGCGGAACTGTACAATGCGGCGCAAGTGATGAGAGTCTGAGTCTTAAGAAAATGTTGAGAAAAAAGAAAACGCCTTGACATTAAGCCGAAAGAGCCATTGTAAGGATGTTTTGTGTTTTTCAGTTTCTTTATATTCTAGTGTTCTTATCTGAGTCGTAATATAAGTGTTTTGTCTCACATACTTGTAACTGAAATACAAGAAGATTAATTAGGGTAGGAGAATAGAGACATAAATTTAAAAATACGGTTTAGTGTTTGATATCTTATATATAAAAATGAATCGCAAAATGTGTTGGTAACCGCATAATTCAACAACGCCTGGACCAATTTGGCTGATTTTGGTCTTGAAATATTCGTGGAAGTCCTGGGAAGGTTTTAGGGGTGAGAAAAATAGGAAAATTTCTGAGGAAGATACTAAAAACCTTTTTTTTGGGTATCGTTTAAGCGTGATGCGTCCAGCCAATATAGGATGATCTTTGTTTATTTGACGGGAGACGTAAAAGACGGTCCAGCTTCAACTACCATCCAACGTAAAATGATCTATCTTTCCATTGTCTTTCATTGACGGCTGACGAAATAGAACAAAATTCAAAAAATGTGTACATCGTGTATATAATATTATCTAGATACGGCGTCTTGCGCATAATTTTGTTAAATGTAAATTAAAACGATGTCCACATCTACCAAAATCGCCCATTGTTTTTTGAGATTATTGCAACAGTTTTAAACAAAGTATACTCTATCGAAGCGTTTTGCCGGAGTATACCAAAATATATCTAATTATAATTTTTCGTTTTCATAAACGACATTGTTTTTTGAATTGATACTTTTAGATGCGCTGGGGGACATATTTAAATTTCGCATTAGTATTGTTTTCAGACTCAAGAATAAAAAAAATATTGGTACGTTGATGCCGTATCTAGACATTATAATGAAACGATATGCAGTTTTATATTTTTAAATATTTGTTCTATTACTTACGTCACCTGGTAAGGCAGTATGAAGGTTTTATTAATTTGTATATGGTAACGTAATAGACGCGACTGCCAACAAGTTAACGATGGTCACGGGTTCAAATCCCAGGGCACACCTCTGACTTTTCGGATTAATTTCTACGTGAAATAAAATCCGCCAACTCGCACTAAGCAAGCATTATAATATCTTCTTCTATAATATAAAAATGAATCACAAAAAGTGTTGGTAAGCGCATAACTCAACAACGCCTGGACCAATTTGGCCAATTCTTTTTTTAAATGGTTATTATTACTTTATTACTAACAAAAAGTAATGGCGTGCAATATTATTAGGAAAAACAGCATTTTGGTGCTGAAATAAGGGACGTAATATTGGATGGACAATAAAAAACGCTAAAGTTTTTAATGTCAAAATTTCATAAGGCAATCTTCATATGTACATGTATATGGAGAGACGGGATATAATAGAGTGAAAGGTACGGGAGAGGGCTGGTATAGCTGACAGATTTGATAGGACGAAATGTAAATGCACGTTATAAGACGGGATGGATAATAAAAGAGAAAGGACGGGACGGATCGGGAAGAGACTGAACAGACGGATGAGACGGGATTGAGCCAGACAGTAGGATAGCTATGTCAAGTTTAGGTATACAAGAGATTAATACGAAAAAAAATGGTTGCCTGTAAAGTCGGTTTTACGGGCGAAGATTTTACGTGACAACGTCTTTTTCTCGGTAGAATATTTATTGATATGAATATAATTAAATTGCACAATAGGAACAAGGAATTGAATGAAAATAAGAATTGCACAAATTTTAACTATAGAAATATATTTTGTTTACTAAAACATTGTACATGTAATGACGAATCTAAGCACTCCATATTTTCACTACAGACACAGCTGACGATACTTTAACCACACGTGTGAACTTGTATTGTGACGCTTTCTTGTTTTTCCAACGCCAAGAACGTTCGAGAAAGACAAAGACAGAGACACAAGCATGCGCCGATTCAATGCGCCTAATTCTCTAGTGCTGCGCGCGCACCGTTACGTTACCGGGCGTTACACTTTTTCATAAGTGACTCCCAGCCGCAACCTAATTTAAGACGTTGTCACGTCAATAAGAAAAATCGTATTTTGCCTGCTCTCGATTGTCGAGCTCGTCAAGACGATTCCTCTGACTCCAAACACGGGGGGTTTACTTTAAGAAATGACGGAGTTATGCCTGGACAAATATTTTAGGGGAGAGAGGGAGGAATTTGGGGATTTGGTTGGGGCCAATCTGTAGAGCTCACCGAGCCGGTTCCAAAGATACCAAACTCGGTGGGTCTACGATCTATATTGGCCGAGATAGGATTGGGGGGGGTGAGGTAAATTTTCGGGGTGGGGGTAAGGGAGGGAGGGGGAGGAAGGTTTCGTGGGGAGGCTAACTTAAATTAATTTTTTGGAGGTAAAATATTTTTTTTTGGGGGGGGTAATTTTTTGCGTAATTTGGGATTTCTGGCGGGGTCAATTTGTAGCCCTCACCAAGACGGTTCCGAGGATACCAAACTCGGTGGGTCTACGACCTATGTTGGCCGAGATAGGATTGGGGGGTGAGGTAAATTTTCGGGGTGGGGGTAGGGGAGGGGGGGGGGGGTAGGTTTCGTGGGGAGGCTAATAGGCACTATTTCGGAATAAGGGTGGGGGAAGGCAGGGGGGGGGCTATGGGACAATTTTGGAAAAAGTGGGTGAAACTGAAAAATAATTCTCTAGTGCTGCGCGCGCACCGTTACGTTACCGGGCGTTACACTTTTTCATAAGTGACTCCCAGCCGCAACCTAATTTAAGACGTTGTCACGTCAAATAACATGTATTTGGTGTGGAGTGGAATCAAAAAATATATGCACCCAGGCGAAGCTGGGTCGGGCCGCTAGTTTAAATAAAAAGAGAATCCCATCCGTTTTTTACTATCTTTCACTTCAAATTGTTAATAAAATAAATTAATTTAATAGCATTATTAATTAAGTAAAACAAATATTAGAATTATTTTGTAAACATTATTTCCGTGTAACATGAAATTACAAGAGCATTTGCCAGTACTCTTCAAAAATGATTTCAAGCTTAAAAACTCATTCTAATAGTTTATTTCTTACCTAGTGCCTATACATCACAGAAAAAATCCCAAATAATCTACCACCATCGCAAAGAACATACCCGCAAATATTAAATAAAATTTATATACTGAGAAAGTAAGCAATAACGTTAAAGTTTAAATCTCCGCCAGCTAATCACTTGGATCGGGCCCAAACGTTCACAAATGGCCAGCCACACAACAATGGACCCGCAAAATGGCTACAATAAACTCCGGCTGGATGGATAAATTTTGTCTTACATAGTATTCTTGTGCACTTTTTAACCGGATGTTGATGTAATGAACAGCTTTCTAACGCTTTTCATCGACAAATTATTTTCCGTGATGGAATTTTCCTTTGAAGGTGCTTTGTAGCGTGTGGCGTTATCGAGATGTATCGGTCTCGTTTTTATTTGAAACTGTTCAAAATTGTAAGTTGTATGACAGAGTGAGAAATAGTGACGAGAATTGACACAGGAATGTTACGATGGTTTGGTAATTTAGAGAGAATAGATGAAAGGAGAGGTAACAAAGCAAATGTACAATGCTAGTGTGGATGGAAGAATCGATGGTCGACCTCACCGAACATACACAATCCAAGTCGGTGATAACCTCAACAAGGATCAGGTCAAAAGTACCCTGAACCGACAAGAATGCATGAAAAGGTTGATGAAAGTGGATGAAGCGAAAGTAATGTCAGGATCGAGCAAAGTGGCAGTGTATAATCTCTGCCTACCCCTAGGGGATAGAAGCGTGACGATTATGTATAATATGTATGTATGTTGAAATAAGAGTATAAAGATTTTCAGCTTACTTAATAGCCGCCGTTGGGTTATTAGTTGCGTAGATAAATAGGCGGGCATTCAGACCACGCACTTAGACCATTTCTTGTGATCTATATACAGGGTATATCAAGACTGCTACCGAAAACGAAGCCGGGTGGTAGTTTAAGCGACTTCACACACAATGCAACAGAAAAAATTGCAAAAAAAAGCGACAATTTTTTTTTTGTTATTTTTTTCCTATGGCCATATTTGGGTGGTAAATACATTTTTTCCTAAAATAATAGTGTATACCCTTTTATTTATAAATACTCTAAAGTATAAAAGAGTTTAAATTATTATTTTAGCAAAAACTATAGATTTACCACCAAAAAATGTCGATATTTAAAAAATCATAAAAAATAATTGTCGCGTTTCTTTGCGAAATTTTAGTTGCATTGTGTTTGTAGTCACTAAAACTACCATCCGGCTTCGTTTTCGGTAGCAGTCTTGAGATACCCGGTATATTTTTATTGCAATGGATGGTGATACGCCATTCGCCTTGTACATTTCTATTTCTACCGCCAAACAGCAGTTTAAATGCACTGTTGTGTTTCGGGTTGAAGGACATTGTAGCCAGAGCAACTACATACATACATACATACATATTGAGACTTTTCATCTAAAGTCTCAGGATGGTGAGCGCAGTGGAATGCGAAGCATTGCTTTATAATTCAAGGTGTTGTTTGGTTTTGCTACTGTTCATGAGCGGCCGATGGCGGACGGCATGCTCGTCGTCGTGATGAATGGTGATTTATAGCAATAAAAAAAATTTGAAAAAACACCCACAACACAAGACTTGGTACAGTGTTCAGAAGTACAGGCATACTATACTGGTAGTGAATAATTTTGGAAAAATATAACTTCACGTTTTTAATTTTAAAATGGGCTGTCGAAATACCAGTGGCGAAAAGTAAATTTGTTACAATTATCTTTTGTTTGTTAATTTGCTTGTTAATTTTACTCTTGAATGCATTATTTGTTCATAGTAATAGACCTGAAATAAATAAATGAAAAAAGTAATTACAGAGATCAAATCTACAATGTGAAAATGCAAGAAGCATCATTTTCATGATTGACTACTGTTTATTTATTTACACTTCATACTTATTGGGTTTACTTAATACCTGAGGCAATCTCTAATAGTCGAACTTAAGATGATGCACTATTGAAAAGAGGTAGGTGCGTAAACAATACAAAACAATAGGTAACTGTTTCGATTGGTATTCATAATGCTTTCAATTTTAGAATAAAAGTCATTATAACTAATTAATAAATGAAGATCTAAAACACACTTCAAAATAAGACGCACAAGATTAAATCTATTCGGTTACATGCAGACATATCGGTTTTATTGTGAACTTGTTGGAGAATATACTAAACCTATATAGGTCTCTTGCTAGGACACGACCCCGTCACATTGAGAGGGGCTTAGGTCATTTGAATCCGAGCTGCGTACGAAATACATGAACCCGAAATGTACTTAAACGCTTACATTTTTATTGATTTTTATATAAGTCGGGCACGTAAGATATCTGAGGTCAGCCTTTTTGTGTAGGCGCAATTTTTTTTTTAATTATTAACTTAATTACTGCCCCGATGACGTAGTTGTACTAAGAAACGGTTACAAAGTTCGGGACCAAATCCTGGGTTGGGCAAAGTAATATTGGATTTTTCTATTCGATTATATTAGGACGGCCAGATATTTGTACCTGATATGGCGATAAGTTCACTCCTATCACATCGTGGGAAAGAATATACAAGGTGAAACGTGGGTGTCCTAGTACACAGCTGCCTACCATTTCTGGAAAAAAAGCGTGGGTTTATGTATGTATGTACAATACCTAATTCTTTTGATTTTTTTTTCATTACAACTTCAGATACAAAAATATTATGAGACAGCATTCGATATTTTAATAAATTTAATTAATTTTCACAAAAGTATTTCAATCCTAATAATAAATACAAGCGACAATTAACAGAAAAAAAAAATAACAAGAAAACACAGAGGTTATCTTATTATCTCCGAGCAAACATTTTCATCCATTTAAAGCGCGAAATTAGCACGGAAAACTGTTTCAAACGAACACCACCACGTCTGTGTACACATAACTAACCCAGTTCCCACGTTACAACTGGTCATAAAACAATCCCACCCCGTCGGTAACTCCCTGAATGTGCACCCTACGCCAAGAAAAAATAGAAAAAAAAGAAAACACATTCGCTCATTTATTTATGAGAGCGCCTTTGGCTCGACTGCCCGGGGCCATTAGCAGGACCACTATGTCTGTCCTTGTCTTGCAGGCACGTACTTGCATTAAGCCATCTCGTACGGATTTTCCAGCTCTATTACTCTTCGGGTTAAAACACTTAAACTTTGAACTAGTGTGGAATATGTAAGGACGTTTCTTTTTATATTGCGTGTTATGATTTATTGCTTCGTTCAGTGGTTTTTTGTACGGCGATGGTTTGATGTCCCGCTTTCTAGATTGCCAAGTACAGTTTGCATAATCAGCATATACTGAATACTGAACCAAACAGTGCATTTTCTAGCACATTACAACAAACATACAATTCAGATACCATAAAATGTATAAATTCTGGGTTAATTGACATTATTTTATATGGCTCATTGCGGGTTGGTAGTAAACGAATTTGTATAAGTCCGACTGCTGTTAGAATTTAAGACTACGTTAAATATTGGTAAAATGATTTCTCAATGCCACTGGCAAATACATATCATAATCTACAACAAATAAAAAGATACCATTTTTCTGTTAATGTTTGAATCGTAACCTAGTTTACCCTCTCTATGGTATCAAGAATATATTTTCCACGTACTGAATCACAATGCTGCAGTTCTCAGTAGAAACCAATTTATTTGTCTCCTTTCTACGATCGATAGATACGAGAATAGAGAGCTGTATTCTTTACAAAATATTTAAGTACAAACATCAAAGAAAAATATCATTCACACAAAGAATAACCCACATTTCTGTCTGTATTAAAGTATAAGATTGTGCACTTTTTTTACAACTAAGTAAAACATTGATATCTGTCACAAACGGCAAAAAACATTTCAATTCGATAACAGTTTGAAAATTGACTGGAAAAACTACAGACGTTAATAAAAATAAATCATTCATATAGAAAAATAGCAGAACTAGTCTTTGTTTACCCGGGCCTCTGTGCGTCCGGAGAAAGCTTACGAATGGTCAGATCAAAGGATTTTCTTTCAAAAGAATATATCTGAGTTTTATCGAGATAAAAAGCTCTCCACCGCGGCTTGAAATGTGAGCGGTTCGCGGACGATTTGGGTTATGGATAGGATATCGTACAAACAGGTAGATTGGGATAAAAAGTGTTTATACTTCTTTGTGACATACCTCGAATAAATGAGGAAAAGAAAATGTAATATTTGACATTCGTATTCATGAAGTTATAGAATAAATGATATTGCTCTTTCCGCATATCTATATTTATTTATTAAAGACGATGAAAAAATAGATACAGAATACTAACTTGAAATAAACATTGTTAATTGTATTATGCTTTTAGATATAATTTAGCTTGTAATTTCACGATCAGCGAAACGAATTAATCCCTAGCAGATAATATTTTTCGAATTGAAAAACTGATATGAAATGGATTGGCTCACGGTTCACTGGTTCTGTGCGCCATTATTAGACCAACGAGGCAACAGGCTGAAATGTCTGTTACTTATTTCTAGCATATAGCTACTGAAAAATTGTTTGTGCATTTTTATTCCTCGATCATCATCACCTAATTGTGTCAGCCCATGTACGTCCCACTGCAGGGCACAGGCCTCTACAATCGAGAGCACGATTGAGAGTGGTTAGGCCATATAGCCCACTACTCTGGCCTAATGCGGGTTGGCGGACTTTACATACTATAGAAATTCTTCCAAATCGCTATGGTATGCAAGTTTCCTCACGATGTTCTCCTCACCGTTATAGTACGTGGTGATTACACACATCATCAATACACACATGACACCAAAAAGTCAGAGGTATGCCACTGTGTCCACTTAGCTTCATCTACATCTTGTACCAAAAAATATTGCTAGCGTAAATCAGATAAAAATAAACGAAAGGGTAAATTGCATAAAATATCATTAAAAAAAAACAAGAGTCAATAAAGTCGCCGATCGCCTCTACCTTGACTCTACCGAGACATTGCGCAGTTACCGTCGGCTGTAACGTCTCAACGAGCCGAGGGCCCTTACAGATATCTGCGGATAAAATAAATCTCACGCCAAATACCACTTCTAGACATAATTACCCTTCGTAAATACCACTTGCCGTCGCGTTTACAGTTCCTTCGAGAAAAAACTGAGAAAAGACAAAACGTGTTGTGTTTTAAATTCTCGAATCGTAAACACTTGTGTATGGTAATGAGCGGTATGTGAACACAAAATTTGCTTTATATTATTTTGTTTTGGCATAATAGTTTTGGGCACAAGTATTTTATACAATTTGGTAAAAATAAAACTACTCTGCAAATCATTTTTAAATTTTATTTTTATTATTTTGTTCCGGTATAATTCGTGTAAGTAATAATGTTGAACATTAACAATAAAATAAAATGCACCCAACAGTAAAATACATAGTCTTGATCCCACACTAAGATCGTCGTGGTTATCAGGAACTACTAGAGACTTTTCGGTCTCACAATCACCCAGACTTGAGACAAATACTAATGGGCCTCACTAACTTTAGTCTCAGCGCGGGGATCGAACCCATAGCCTCTCATTTTACAGCCAGTGTCTAACTAACTATGCAATAAAGGCAATATGTGATGAATATGTAGTTTTTTTAATGCAACAGTTTCGATTGCTCCAATAATTGTATCTCTTTTTGCCTTACAGCGCTGAATTAATGTAAATTATTTATCATTGCAAATATGTTCGATTATCACAAAATGACTGACGTGAATATGTAGATTTAATACCTGGTATATCAATAATAATCCAGTGAGTGAGAGAGATTTGGCTTCAGCACAAAATGTATTAAATAAAAAAATAATTTATTATGAATGAATTATTTTGAAGTCATTTTAAAAAAGGAATAAAATATCATATTATTAAAATTTTAACATCTTAATTAAATGTTCTTCCATTTAAATTTCACGAGTTTTCCTTAACAACTTTAAGATTATTTGTCTATGTAAGATCTAACAGAGTTTTCATATTTTTGTTACATGAAATTACCATTATATTTATCAACAAGGATTATATTCTTAGTATATCATAATTATTAATAAAAAATAATGCTTTATATATATATATATATATATATATATATATATATATATATATATATATATATATATATTATAAACTCAAGTCCTTTTCCCAGAAGAGGTAGGCAGTGTTTCCCCTGGTAACAATCAGAACCCACGTTTTGCCTTGTATGTTCTGTCTCACGATGTGATAGGTGTCCAGCCTATCGCCATATCGGCCACAAATAAATTACTACGGGCTGATAATAAATAGGAAAATCCAATATCACTTTTGCTCAACCAGGGATTCGAACCTAAGACCTCAGCGTTCTAACCGTACCGTATTACAACTGTGCCACCAGTATACATATATAATATACATAGCGTATGTCCAACACTAAACAGTCCCAAAACTCAAAAACCGAAACGAGGAAACAACAACCATTTATAATTGTCGTATCAAGCCCGTATTACGATTGGGGTTGTGAGAAGAAATCCTGCGGTGGTCCCGGCCCTCCCTGGGGACCACACGCAATGCGCTGGATTAATAATAAACTCGAGTTGAATTTGTCAGGGTGCGTAGGCACTGGCATTGTTAATGCCCATGAGTTGTGGTTACTGCTTACCATCAGTTGGGTCATTTGGCTTGTTTTCCTGCTATAATAAAAAAGTTGGTATATTTATTTATACTAAGCTAAAGTTATGTTTGAAAATTAGTAGCTGTACCATGTTCTCTCTTTTTCAGTCACGCGAAGCTTAGTCATATTGAAAACTTATAATGTTTTGTCAGAAAAATATATTGATATTCCATCTTATTTACTTATTTAGTTTATGCTTTATGTACAGAGTTCCATACAGCCGCCTTAATGTCTGATGCATTTTCTACCAGGCGACTTTTGGATAGTGCAGAGAGGGAATTAGTAATTCACGAAATTTTAATATTGACATTCAATAAACACAAACAATCCTTATGTATAAAAAGACATATGAAATAGAATATTGGAATCTACCGTTATATCTATTCTCTTATAAAAAATATCACAACCAAAAATATTTACGAACAATGCTAAAAAACGAAGCTAATGTCCTATTTCTCGGAACGTGTTGAAAGCTGTAAATTGTCACAACGAGCCATCGCGTTTCTATATTTGGGCTGGTCATAAGGTTATATTTAAAGCCAACCCATTGATCCCGGAGCAACGCCCGGGTACCTGACACAAGCGACTGGCGCCGAATTGGCAATTTTGATTCGGTGCCAGGGATGGGAGCACAATACGCATGTCCTGTGCGGACGAGTTGGGAGCGATACTTGCGTGGATCGATGTACAGTCAGCGACATAAGTCGCTACACATTCACGAGATTTGGAATTGTCTTATCATCCAAAATAATAATTATTTTCAATATCGTATGGCACATCTCAGCATAGATGACTTTACTTGGTTATATTTTACGACTACAGAGCAGTACGTACAAATTTTAATTCATAAAAAGCTTATCAAAAAGTGTGAAGTGTTCAACGACTTATGTCGCTGACTGTACTTAGGCTGTGCAATGGTATATTGCAGATGCTGCGGTTTTTTTATTTTTTTCTGAGTGTCCGATATTTGAATTTTAATGGGGGTTTCATGGGATTTGTTTTTTTTCGTCAGTTGATTTGAATTTTTAATCTAAGATATATTCGAACGTTAATATAGAATGTATTAGATGAGATTATACCCGCATACGCCATCGTCCTGATTCTCAACCAACATAAGTAGCCGTTGTAGTATACCGGGTATCTCAAGACTGCTACCGAAAACGAAGCCGGGTGGTAGTTTTAGTGGCTACAAACACAATGCAATTAAAAATTTCGCCTAGAAACGCGACAATTTTTTTTATGATTTTTTAAATATCGTCATTTTTGGGTGGTAAATCCATAGTTTTTGCTAAAATAATAATTTAAACTCTTTTATACCTTAGAGTATTTATAAATAAAAGGGTATATACTATTATTTTAGGAAAAAAATATTTACCACCCAAATATGGCCATAGGAAAAAAATAACAAAAAAAAATTGTCGCTTTTTTTTGCAACTTTTTCTGTTGCATTGTGTCTGAAGTCGCTTAAACTACCACCCGGCTTCGTTTTCGGTAGCAGTCTTGATATACCCTGTATAATGATATTCAAACCCACATTCCTACAACCTACAAATATCTGCCAATTATACAAAAAACGATGGCATGAAACACATGAACTTTCGTATTACATCCGTCTTATGCTCTAGGATATAATGCTATGATTCATATAAAATGTACTGATTATTCCAACTCAGGTTCATGATGATCATACATACATTAATATGTAACATAACAAATTGACGCAGCTGAAAACAAGAAACTTGAGTTAGTTTGTCGAATCGAAACAAATGTTTGTGTCTTTCACAAATATAGATCATCATTATATATGGGCGTGTGACATTTCGAACTAAAAATTTTCATACTAGCTGTACCCGAGACTTCGTCCGCGTGAAATTTAACAAAAACTTTACTTTTCTAAAATAAATGTAGCCTAAGTTACTCCTTATTATAACAGCTACCTGACAATAAAAGTCCCGTAAAAAGGGGTTCAGCATTATCAAAGATTAGCCGGAACAAAAAGACAGACAGACAGACAAAAAAATCTGAGTACATTTTCGTTATAGGTATCGTGTATAACGATATGTAGTTGGACATTTTTTTTTATTTTCACTTTACAATCAGACACTTCAATTTTATTTATATGTGTAGATTATAAACAGTCTACTTCTATACTCGTAATCTATTTTATTAACATAAACAATGTAATAAAATATGAAGATACAAAAGCAATTCTTGATATCTCGATAACAGAGTTTTCGACGACAAGCGCGTATACAACCTAGATATAGACATTTAAGCCAGAGTAACTGCTGGACATATTGAGACTTAACATCTTATATCCTAGGATGACAAGCACAGTGCAATGCCAAGAATTGCTTTGTAATTCATAGTGTTGTTTCCTTTTTCAACTATCCATAAACAGTCAATTCCCTTACCATCAGGCGAATCTCATGGCATGTTATTTGATATCTTCTAGTTTATTGTTTCTTACCAACATAGAACACGAATCTTAATTTGAGCTCCTGATCTATGCGGACTGTTGTGTACGTTTACTTACTTAATTAACCATTGTTAATACACTCATTAATTAGGATTGTCAGTATCGGAATAATTTACTCCAACAGTTCCAATTTCTAATTGTCGCTTGATAATAACAGTAAACAATAATTGCTATTTTGTGGGCGTTTATAGAGACTTCTTTAGAAAACTAACATATAGATATATATTCGAAACTTTAAAAAGTCTATGAAAAAGCAATATAAACATAAAACAATAGAATAAATCGACGGTTCCTACGTATATAAGGACAAGACAAAAACCGAGGTTTACAGGAGAGCGTAATTTGTGTTCAATTCGCCCTAGAAATAATTCTATGACCAAAAATAAAAAACATATTTCTACAATAATTTAACTGTTTTAAGAGCTTTATATTGCCATTTACACATATTTTATTTTTTTACGTTTTCTTAGAAAACTTGATAGATGACTGTTTCTACACCGATAATAAAATAGAAGCATTGTAAGTCTCTCTCTCGAAGTTGGACCTGCCTAACCGGACCACTTGTCCTAAATAGACATATTCGTCTACAACTTCGAGAGTCGAGCCCCCAACTCCAATGGGGGTGGGCAAAACATGGATATTCGACATAATCTTCGTTTTATCCATGTTCATTTTAAGACCCACCTGTTGGGAAACTCGATTAAGAGATTAAGGTCCAACTTCGAGAGAGAGGTCAATCGGCGAATCCAACTCGGTTGGGCAGCGTTCGGGAAACTTCGCGACGTCTTCTCGTCCAAAATACCTCAGTGCCTAAAATCGAAAGTCTTCGATAGTTGTGTGTTACCAGTATGACATACGGCACCGAGACGTGGCCTCTCACTGTGGGCCTCATTAAAAGGCTCAAAGTCACTCAACGAGCCATGGAGCGGGCTATGCTCGGTGTTTCCCTACGAGATCGAATCAGAAATGAGGAGATCCGTAGGAGAACCAAGGTTACCGACATAGCCCATAGGATTGGCAAGTTGAAGTGGCAGTGGGCCGGGCACATAGCTCGTAGAACCGATGGCCGTTGGGGCCGAAAGGTTCTCGAGTGGAGGCCACGTACAGGCAAGCGAAGTGTTGGAGGCCCGCCTGCAAGGTGGACGGACGATCTGACTAAGGTCGCAGGAAGTCGCTGGATGCAGGCCGCTTCCAACAGGTCATTGTGGAGATCATTGGGGGAGGCCTATGTTCAGTGGACTTCCTGTGGCTGATATGGTGATGATGATGATTGTAAGTCATGTCTATGATATCTTTTTATACGCAGGAAACAAAAAAACTGTGTCTGATATAGAATTTAAATCAAATGTTATATGAAAATATAGGATTAATTTACTATTTTTAAACTAATAGGTTTAATATCCCCAAATCATCAGCCATGTATATAATAAGTACTCCAATAGAAACTTATCACTTTATACGTAGATTTAGTAATTCGGGGTAGGAATATGTTCTTTTAATGTATACAAAGACATGTCTTTAAATAAAATGATCCGGTTTGTGTTTTATTAATTAAACAAAGTTGATAAATTCAACTTTATTTATTATTAAGCAACAATCTTCTTAACATATAAATAAAAGGCACTTAAATGCTCTCTGAAGTAGGAACTAAACATAAAAAATTACTGTCGTCTAATACTTATTAGTAATTAACTATATTAATTTGAAGATTGTGCCTGATTGATTGATTCAATAATCATCACAGTTTGATTAAGAAGGTTCCCCAGCTTAATTAACTATACTACTACTATTTATTACTATATACTTTCGACTTAATTAGTAAAATTTAATAATCATCACAACATTGTTTGAGTACGTGCCTCATTTTAACACCTAATTGGTAAAATTTAACATTCATCACAGGTTTATTCAGACGGATTCATCTTATTACTAACTTAATAATTCAACCGGACCTTGGATCTCATTTCTACATGGGGTTCCAGGAATATAGTTGAGTTCAATGCCAAGAAAACCCAGGTGTGTGCGTTCACGTGCAAAAAATCCCCGTTCTCTCCCCTCCCCATTCTTCATGGTACTCCCCTCTCAGTGCGGGATGACCTGAGTATCCTTGGTGTGGATATCCGCTGTGATCTCAATCCAAGGAATCACATCGAGGGCGTAATATCTGCGACATCACGCAGGGTGCGTCGGTTTTTCACGCCCGGTCAGCTTTGTCGCTTATATAAAGCGCAGGTCCGGCCGGGTATGGAGCACTGCTCGCACCTTTGGGATGGATCCGCCCAGTACCTGCTCGATGCCTTGGATGGATTGCAGCGGCGGGCCATCCGCATTGTGAATGATGCAGACGTTACGAGCAACTTAGAGTCGCTACAACTCCGGAGAGATGTCGCCTCTCTAAGCGTGTTCTACCGCCTTATCACGGTGAGTGCTCTGAGGAATTGTTCAACTTGATCCCCTCCTCTCCATTCCTAACCAGAACCACGCGTGCTGGCTTGCGAAGCCATAGCTTGACGGTCCACACTATCCCAGCGTGAACCAAGCGGTTCTCGAATTCTTTTTTGTGCCGCACCGTCAGGCTTTTGAATTGTTTGCCGTCTCACGTGTTCCCTCCTTCCTACAATCCTGGGTCCTTCCGCCGTAGCGTGAAGAGGCACCTTAGCAGACCGGCATAATTGTTTCCATTGGCATAGGACCACCGTCCGATGCCAATGGATACTCTGCCTGGGCGGCATTAGCACTTACCATCAGGTGCAATGCCGCCACAATGCGGGGTCAGTATAAAAAAAATATATAACAAAACAATATCTATAAAAATGTAATAATTTTGACAATCTTCTTCATCATTGCCCTGTTCTTCCTCTTCCTCACTATGCTTAAGATTTTTATAGAAGTTGTGATACTTATTAGGAATAATTAACGTATCGCTATTTAATCAAATCCTTATATTTCACTTCAGTGATAGTAATAGGATTATTGTATATCTTCTCTAAAATTAGTTCTTGTTCCTTCTTTTTCCTTCCTCTGGTCAATTTTAGATTATTTCTACAGTTAACTTTTCTATAATTTTCTTCAGAAAAATCTTACTTCAATTCTATTATGTGTGGATTATTCCCTTGCACTTTTACTTCTCTTACCTTATTCCAAGAAATTTTCTCTGAATTTGTATCTTTTGTCCAGTTTTTAGTATGCAGCCAAGTTTTAAAATCTAAGACTAGATCTTGATCTACTTCTACAACTGTATATGGTGGATCATTCTGTTTAGCCCAACGAACCAGTGTGTACCATTCATCTGGTGTATAAATTAGTCTATTTATTTTCTTTAGCATCGACTTGTCTCGTCCGGGGAACTCCTGTAAATGGCGACAAGTCTGACAAGACCGCGTTCGCACCGAGTGGGGCGCATTTTAAAACACCGTACAAAAAGATATGTATAGATGTCTGTATCTACGACACTTATTTGTTGTATTTATAATACTTGTTCTTTTATACGATTTGTAAAACAAGGTAAATAAATAAAATAAAATAAAAAAGAGTATGTCAGTATGTGCTCATAGATCATCTAAAGCCAATGATACAATAAAAAAAATGGCATTTTCGACATGTCTTTATATACGTAGGAACCGTCGAAATATGTGTATTTGTGTTTTTGAATTAGCCGGCATTATTGTCGACTTGTAATTGACATTCGACAATATTTCTCGCTAGTCGTTACTTTGGTTGGATAGTACTAGACTTATCATTATGGTCACTTCACCATGCGAATATATATTAATAAAATCATATTATATAACCATTTACTCCACTATGATCACCCAAGCCCCCAAAAAGTGTAAAGGTAACATACAATAACAGTAAAAAATATATAAACACCAGCGTATATTTCATCCCAGCTTTGTATTCAAACGTTAAAATTCGATAGCAGTTCGCTCGTACACCTTCTAAAGATTTTAGTGACGATACAACACTTCTATTGTCTATTGTTTCACAAGTGGCGTATTAAACGATTGAGTGGCTATCTAGGAAAATGGGACGTTTTTTCATGCCCGCTCCGTTCAGTGTTGTTATAACTTGGTGGTATACTTTGTTAGTTCACGATGAGATTTCATGCTCGCTTGTTATTGACTACGGGAAATTGCGTTTTATGATAGCATGTATTTTTAGTAGCAGTCATTTTAAAACCATTGAAGGATGCCTTTGCGCCGTACTTATTTTTTAAATTAGAATTCATATCTAGAATATTCTTAGCCACAATAATTCCATTGTTAAATATGCCATCCCCAAAATTCTACTTCGATATTTTGGAAAAGGCCTTCATACAGCGACTTTGAACAAACTACTTTCTTAATACCATTAGTTCAATATTATTATAAATGTGTGTAGCTATGGTTTATTTAAATATTTTTTTGTTATTTGGAGAAATAAAAACAAATTTTTGATTTTCGATATTTTATATTAGTTTAATCCAATGATCAAAAATTTATTGGGATAGTGTCAATCGGTGACTAACAATTATACTAATTATTCCAGCCTGTTTATATTCTATCTAAAGTCAAGGAAATACATTGAAGCCATATAGATAGCGACATCTTTTGGCATATTCTTGAAATATTTTTACAATGAAATTTTTCCTTCCCACCAGCGGCTTTCGTGAGTCTTGGAGCTTGATAAAATACAAGATTTTTTTCTCGAAACATTACCTTCAGAAAAAGCGCTTGGAATTTGGACTGCCACAGCGCCAACCTAAATTTTAAGATTATTTTATATGCCGTAAAGTTGAATCATCTAGCATTCCGTTTGATGACTGCTCGGGTACCCTATAAATGTTATACTCAATTCTAGCGAAAGCATTTCAGCCCTCTAATGTATACAGACACCCTTTTTCCACGCTCTCCAAACATTCCCATTCGACATTCCTATTTGACATTTTTCTTCCCCTTTACTTCTTGTAGCGGCATTTTATTTTTATCTTTCCGAATATTTCCCGATGCCTCGCCTCGACGCAATGCCAGGGAATTTCCAAATACTTGCCACTATTTTCTACTTCAACATCCAATAGTTACGCAGGGAAACACTCATAACTAAAGACAAAATGGAAAACAATAAGTTTTATTGGTGAAAGTTTTGCCGCCAATCACACGACGTTTACTCGACTTTTGTTTCCAGAAATTTCGATATTGTGCACTGATTTGGTGAGAAGTCCATGTTTCTGATCATGAGTTTTAGTTGCTCCCTCATCTCGCTGTCGGATAGTATCGTCTCGTAGGATATTGACCTCTTCACCCGCAGCAAATTCGATAGGATATATTCATTGCATATCATGTTCTTTTTTTCTTTAGTTTCAGAAAGCAAGGCCACCTCTTCTCCTTTCTTAAAACATTCTTTAAGACTAGCTGTGTAGGCAATCAATGCTCTCACTGCATACATAACCACAACTAGAAATAGTGAGAATCCGGCTATTAAGTAATTCTTCTCAATGCGAGTGAATAATATTAGTTTCTCGAACTCGTTGATATCGGTGGAGAACATGAGATTATGAATGACTTGAAGCGGCACATACATTCCAAGTTGTACGACACATGTGAAATAGAATACTATAGACGTGTAATATATACGCCTGTGATACTTCACGAAGTTGTTAATGCAGTCCGTGATTTTGCTGATATCATTCACTGGGTTCAGCATTGCCAAAATCATAATCATTTGCAACAGCAAAAGGAAGGATAATATAATGCTTGAGGCATCCATCCTGGCGTAGGCATCGAGATAAATATTTCCAATTTAAGGCATATCTGTGATGTTTTTGTTCGTGTTTTACACAATTTCACTGTTATTTGTGTTCATGTTCACAGCTTCCAAACTATGACAATATATTTTGACGCGAGTTTGTTTTGTGAATTCTTTTTATTATATTTCACGTTGTCAATGGACAACTTGATTGAACTTTTTGTTTGAAGTTTTATTTGAAAATGCGTCAAAGATCTGTACAAAAATGTATAGCTATTGTTTAGGGTTTGAATCATAAATGTTGAAACTTAAAATAAAAATATATTCCATTCGAGGGTTTAAAAATAAAACCGGTTTTATATTTCCAGTCTACAAAATTTATTTAACAAAACATTAAATTATAAAGTTTCACAAATACGAAATCATTTGTGTATACTTAATTTATGTTTGTTGTACAGATTCATGGTAGCTTCTAACAAATTTGTCAAAACAATCGTAGTGTTGGACATTTGGGTCGCCTCTTCTCTTGTTAAAATGGCGTGTCTACACATCAACTCAAATTCTAACAGCCTTGCAATTGTCACTAGAAAATGAATTATTCTCTCGATCAACATAATAAGATACAAACCAATGAAGAAACAGGTATAGCAAATCGTTATCTGGCTCAAATAAAATTCTAATATTAATTGATTATCATCAATATCGTCTAAAAGATTTCCATAATATTTTTTCTCCCAGGATAATTCCAAAAATGTGTTAAATAGCATCAAGAATAGAATGAGAATTAACGCTTTTGATGGATTGGCGGTAAGATTCTGTAATTTACACCAAAGATCTCTAATCACACAAGGTTCTGCCACTGGCTTCAATAAAGCTACAACGAAAACTATTTCCACAAACAAGAATGATCCAAACAATGCAGTGAATATGTTAATCATCTTTTTTGGTTTCCTTTGGATCTTCTTTCTTAGGTGATACTTCCTTAATCTCTACTTCTTCTTCAGTTGCTGACCCTTCTTCAGCACTTTTAACGGTTCCAGAATCAGTACCTTTGTCTGCGCTTTCAGGAGCCTTTTGTAACTGTGATTCTCTTGACAGTTCAAAAAATTCACCTTCAGATTTCCTTTGCGTATCTCTAAAGAATGTCTTTATACGTCTATGTTCTGATTTATTTAGCTCAACTACAGAAGGCCAGTGTACGTCTTCAATAGAATCTTCAATGATAAAAGCTGGTTCGGATTCTCGCTCCAGATCAGTAGTAAACGTTATGTCTATCAAATCGTAGTTTTCCATTAATTTAGAAAATTCATGCAGCTTAGCCGAAAATATGATGTACTCAAACAATCTCCAAATAACCAAAAGGAAAAATAAAGAGAATCCTGCTAGCAAATAATTTCTAGTTGCGTTAGTCGAGTCAATTATCCTCATAAGTTTTTCTGGAGACGTCTCGTTGTCCCTTAATATTCTCGGGATCTTCAGCTTATTTAGCGTTCGTGTCGGACCTAATATACCGTATCCAACAATCACAATGCCATATAATGCCGTCAGAGTCTTTAACAATGGACTATCTTCGAATAAATCCTTGTAATATTTTATGTGTTTCGACAAAGTGATAATGTCCACAATCGGTATAAGTAAAAATAATATAAATACCATTTGCACTACATTTGTGGTTATTAAAATGATAGCTGAAATATCTAGAGATAACATTTTACTTGAAATTTTTGATGTAAGGTGTCAAGTTGACATTGAATGGGTAATGGCAATTGGTTTTACCTCTTTGGTGATTCGAAGGGAAGCGTGAAACTTTTTAGGTGTACGCAAAGTACTTGAGCTACTTCCTCTTGATTGAATTCTTTATCAACCGCCCACAACGAGGTATCGAAATCGAAACTTGTAGCAGAAGCCTATTTACGCTTGGATGTGAAACAAACTACGTATACGCTGGAACATATGTTGCTTATCCTTGTTTAGTACGCACCTACCTGTGTCGGGTGGGTGCGAGCGAAAGGGCCGATGCTCTGTCTCTCTCGTCGCACGTGATCTCCCCGCAAGTGCCGGCCCACCTTCCTCTATCAACTATTACCTATGTCGATTCAATTATGCTGAACTGTTGACTTTGTGGACACTGATATTTTCAGTAGTTTGTGTAACCAGCTCTCCCGTAGAAGCTTGGTGTGGCCAATTTAATCTTTAAACTAATTGCCTTTACTTTGAAGTACATTTTTCAATCGATAGCAAAGCAAATTAATTGATGTTTATTTACGTTTGTTTGTGAAGATGTTTAGCATTCTACTGATATATTTTAATATTGTATGAAATCTTTATTAGCTGCGTTATGTTATCAAATATGAATCTGATTCTATACACCTTAAGCTCCACCGCCAACTCATTACAAAATCATACATAATTCAACGTTGAAAATCGCACAAATCCAACATTTTATGACCTAATCAGTCAGGCGACCGCACCCTAAAGCCAGCTCGCGAAACTCCAAATTATATTAAACCAAATTCAAGCCGGAAGTTCCGCTTTCATTTTACAAGCACTTCGCGTCCAAACATGAATGATACCGAGGCACTGCGCACAACAATTTATTAGGAAAGATAAAACCCTATTTACATGGACAAATAAAACCGTGCAGATTTTCAGTAAATCAAGCTGTGGGAGCGAGTTTTCAAGATTAACAAGCTATTTTAACGGCAACCGTAGTTTTGCGGTGTGTCGGTAATTAAGACTGTATTTCGGCTCGGACAATATTTGGATTCCTTTTTCAGGTCATGAAGTTAATGCGCCTGAATAATTGAGAGACGCGTCCGCCATTTTATTTATGCCTACGTACGTTATACAAGCTGCATGTTCTTGCCCGAATAGCCGCTACCACACAATATAGACAATCAAATTAGTAACTCGTTCTTACATATTTTTTTATTACATACAACCGTCAAATGATTTTTTTTTTTTTATTGCATTGAATGGCGAGACGAGCATGCCGTTCGCCTGATGGTAAGCGATGCGACCGCTCATGAACAGTAGCAAAACCAAACAACACGTTGAATTACAAAGCAATGCTTGGCATTCCACTGCGCTCGCCATCCTGAGACACAAGATGTTAAGTCTCAATATGTCCAGTAGTTACTCTGGCTACAATGTCCTTCAATCCGAAACACAACAGTGCATTGAAACTGCTGTTTGACGGGAGAAATAGACATTGCGGTGGTACCCACCCAGGCAGCCTCTCACATATAAGAGACCTACCACCAGTAAGATTAATAGTAAGTGATCACTGCCGCCCATGAAAATTACTATTTGTCGCGTTTTAGATTCAAGCTGTGTTTCTGTTTTCAAACAGGCTAATAATTAAATAGTCTGATGAATGATAACCATATGTTAACAGATACGTATTTTCTATTTATTCTACTGCATTTGTGTATCGAGTGCATTGTATTGACAACCTGTATAATTGAGGAATTCTATAACATAGAGAAGGTATAAAACAGGCGTCATACATCGTATATCGCCTGAGGCGTCCAGGTGATGTATGAAATATTATGAATATTAGTGTGTATTACAAACTTCGCGTAGGTAATGTATACAATACCTAGGGTTTGTTTAGTAAACCTGCTGTTTCATCGGCAATGTTTAAAATAAATATGTAATCCGGTAATGAGCTATTTAGATAATTAATGAGTACGAACGCTAAATAATATATTATATTGAGATACAGTTCAAAAGAACAAAAGTGGATAATATTAAAAAATAGACTATGTTAGAAAAGTTTATTTAACAATTGGTTGGTACTTGGATGTCTGCGTGGAAGAATCGGTCAATTGAACTCAAATTAAAATATGATATTCATGCTTCTTTCAATAGTATTGATGATGATGATATAACATTAAGTTACATAAAACTATTTTTAAGTCATAATTTGTAAGTAATAGTTAGCGCTTTGGGTACACTGTAAGCTGACTATTCTTGTATAATATAATAATAAATAATAAATAAATAAATAATAAACATAGCAAATAGACAAGTTATGTAGTAATGTATGGAATTTCTGCCTGAGAAGCATGTTGCCATCTCATTGGTATTCATTGATTTGGGGCTTAGTTATATCTCGGTGCATATGATCTTGTTTCTATGCTCCAAGCATTGTATGTTCCCCTGGTATGTTGACCATATTGAGTAACTGTATTATACTGACTATTGATCTCGGAACTTGAATTTGTGCCTGGCATGGCTATTATAATGGTGTGGTGGCCTGTTGGTAAACGGACCAGACGTGGCTGCCAACATGTTCACGGTGTTCGCGAGTTCAAATCCCAGGGCACACCTGTGACTTTTCGGAATCATATTGTGTATATTGATCAATCACCAGGCAATGTAGAGGAAAACATCGCGGAGAAACCTGCATATCAAAGCGATTTGTATTAATTTCTATGACACGTGAAGTCCACCTAACCTATTCCCTTAACGATTATCGAACTCTCGATTGTAGGGTAGGCCCGTGCTCTACAATGTCGCGTATGTGGGCTGATACAGTACAGTACAGTGTGGCTATAGGGTCGTCCCTATCGAATCTTGAGATGAACAGTCTGCGAACAGTGACACATTAGCTTGCCCGCCTTATACAGATGCAACGTGGGGTTTATTTGTATATTTTATATTCCCTACCCTAATTTATTAACTCGCTGTGAAACGAATTTGGCATTTGGCTTCACGTAGTTCCCTGAGAAAATGGTTAAATCTATTTTCATACCAATGGTTGGCATATGATAGCTCAATATTACTTTAGAATCATATTGAGCAGATATTCATACATAAACATACTTGTGTTCCGTCCCACTATGTGACGAGTCTATTGCCATATCAGGCACTTTCTGACCACGGGCTGACAATGAAAGAAAAAAAAAGAAAAACCCAATATAAAATTATATTTGCTTCACCCGGGATTCATCACGAGACATGCATTTTTGGAGTAAAGACAAACGGGAAACAAAATTTTTACACACCTATAATTTCACATTTTCACATACCGATTAATTCACCACAACCCTCCACAGCAGCTAAATCCTTTAAAAAACTATTCAAGCGCAGAAACTCCTTTCGTAATTAACATAACATGAACACGTTATCAAACTTTGTACTCAGCACGCGTGACGTCATTCCCAAGGGACGTGACACACAGCTCTTAAGGCACCTTACATGATAAAAGCATTTCGCGTATTATAATTTGATATTGTTCCGAGCGTGATCATTTTTCACGGGATTTGGGAGCAATCAATTTTTCACAAAATTGCCATAATATTACTGTCGAAGTAGGCTCATGTTTAATGGCATGGAATATATATTATATAGGTTTTTTAGATTTCAGCTTGTGTGGATTTTTTATAATAGACTATAGGTGTAGGTAATAAAAGAATGAATGTAAAAGGGAGAATATAGTGACGATTTCTAGTTTGAGGCAAATAATTTTGAAGGATGTTAAACAGATTATACTCGACCAGTATACACTAAGAACTACAATTACTCGACAATTAATCGATAATTCGACCTACTATAATTTCTCGATATATTTGAGGTAAAATGGGCTGTAGAACGAACAAAAATCTCATGTTATTATTTTGCGACATTCGGAGAAATACCACTGTAGAATATAGGCCCTTGAGTCCTCTAAGGATTTACACGGTAAAATGTATTTTATTTTATATTTTTATTGCAATGAATGGCGAGACGAGTATGCCGTTCGCCTGATGGTAAGCCAAACAACCGCACATAAATAATGTAGTAACAAAACAATGCTTGGCATTCCACTGCGCTCGCCATCCTGAGATATAAGATGTTAAGTCTCAATATATCCAGTAGTTACTCTGGCTACAATGTCTTTCAATCCGAAACGCAACAGTGCATTCTATGTTATATAATTCTTCATCTCCTAATATTCTATATCTCCTAATCCCCAAGCTTGTAACAATCCGGTGTAATAAAACAGAATATATCGTTATTCTCAGTACATGTTTCGGACGACCCGTTACAAGTTATAACAAGGCTTAACTGAGTTTGACGCGAGCCGCCAGAGGCCAGGCTTTTATGGGCTGTCTCTTTTAATGAAGAGATGGGGGTTATAATGATAAGTGACAGGCAGGTAATGTTTATGACGGAATATTTTAGATTTGTTAAATAAAATGTGAATGGTCACAAAAAATAAACAATTTTTTTGGTGTTTCTTGGCAGTCTGTATTTTGGAGCATATTGATCGTCAAGAATTGTGGAAAGATATAAATTGAAATTTTGAAATGTCTATTTTTCAAATCCGTCTTCTATTTCTTAATTTCATGTCTAGTTAATAATAATCGATCTCCGGAAACACAACGAGAAAAAAAAAAACAAACTACGCACGCCGGCAGAATTAGAGGAACACGCGTTAAATATTGAATTTCATAGAAAATATTATAATAACTGAATGTTTTTATTTTTAAATATTTAAAGTGAGGTAAAATTTATAACAAATTACTATAATTGAGTTAAAAATACTTTAATTAATGACGCAAATGCAAACAGAAATACAGTAAAATGAAATTTCTGTATTGTCAAATGTAATCGTGTATTTTAAAAACTCACAGAAATAATTTAAGAAAACGAATAAGAGTCTGGATATGATCCTTCATGCTTTTAATGACGTCATCAATCATTTTTTGCGACAAATTCTGCCACTCTTGCACTAACATGAATTTTAATTCTTGGACGATCTTAGGGGCTTCTTTCTTCCATTTATCTTTCTTCCGATGACGTCCCATACGTTCTCTATCGGATTCATGTCTGGTGATCTTGCTGGGTAATCCATTTGCGCGATTTGGGCCTGATTTAAGTAGTCACGAACCATTTGCGCTGTGTGGGGTCGCGCATTATCATGCATAAATAAAAAAGATTCGCCTATGCATGGTGCAAAAGGCAATACATGCATGCCGCATGCATGCTCCGCGCATGCTTCCAAACATATACCACCCCATACTAAAATTGACCCTCCGCCATAAGACACGTCTTTCAGTAAAGTTAGCTCGATTATCGTTCTCCTCAATACCTCCAGATCTTCTCCCTTCCTTCTATGCAATTCACACCAAAACTGCTTTCATCACTAAACAAAACTCGGCTCCACTCATTTGTCCAGTCGCGGGGTCGATGAGCAAAAGCTTATCTTGCTACTTTATGTACCACCTCAAATTTTGGAGCTTTGGACGGAACGTAAGACTTTAGTCCAACTTCATTTAAGCGTGTTCTCACTGTGCGCTTCCTGATATTAACATTACAGACTTCATGTGACATGTTTCGGGTCTGAATAGCCGTTTGACGACGATTTCTCAAAGTTTGCAGCCATATAAAATAATTATCCTGGGTACTGGTTCACCATTTTTTGTCTTATCCTGGCTTCCGCACATAAGAGCCTATGTGCCTGTAACGTTTAACGTTGAGAAAGACGACAGATACCGATACACCCAATGCGCGACTTACTGAACCCTACCGTTGACAATTTTCAATCATTGTTACCGCTCTGGCAACTTCAGTGGAAGGTAAGCCACTCATTTTATATCCTACAAGACAGGTACTCTCAAAATAATAACACTAAAAATATCTTAAGTGACATAAAATGAAATTAAACAACATTTTGTGAAACCACTTGAAAGTGAAAAAATCTTAAAAACACTTGAGAGCGTATAATTAACGATAAATCTCTAAATATCCAATAATCTTATTGCATCATTTTATTTTTTAATGGTGCTGAAATATAAATACAAAGACAATTTATACAAACAGTAAAAAAAAATTTAAAAATAACTAATTTTTGTGCGTGTTCCTCTAATTGTGCCGGCGTGTGTATTATTCGCCTTTGAAACCTACTTGTCTGATTTTTTGGTGACATTATCATAAAGTTCTTGTAGTATATTTAAAGTTGGATGAGTTAGGTTGTAATGCCATTACCGTAAGGCTTAATTAAAATTCAACATTGTAGTTAGAGTAACTACTGGGCATATTGAGACTTATGAAATGAAATGAAATGAAAATATTTATTGAATCCATAAAATGTCATACACTATTTAGATTCAGTCATTTTTTTTTTCGACTACCCAGTTCACAAGGCTGTTTTCGCCAGAGAAGAACGGGCAAGAAACTCTAGCGTTGCTCTTTTCAAAATAAGTTTACAATACAGTGATCATACAGGAGTTGAAATTCAGAGCAGTTCATAAATTATTCATAATAATAATTATATTGTACGGCTGAGTTAAGTGTGGTCGCCCTGACCGCGGAATCGGTATACACTGTTCAGCAAAAGCAATGAAAGGCAATAAAAAAAATGTAATTTAATATTATCATTATAAGCAAATTGAGCAGACCAGTCTACACAAGCAACACCCGTTCACGAGTATGACCCGTGTGCCAGCCATCGGTCTCCTTAACCGTGTTATAGAGAAGTGACCGACCCGGCACACGACGCCGCCGCAAGCACAGACCTTTAAGCGAGCATGACGTACTCAAATTGCCTACAACTATGGTGAAACAAGTGGGATAACTATTTTAATTATATTTAACAGAGTACACACACATCCGGTTCGGGGACTTATATTATTACTAAGTATTCTGAAATTTTATAATATGCTTTATTAAACAATTGTCGTTTAATATTAGATTTAAATTTATTTATAGATAAGGCTTTTATGTGAGTGGGAACTTTATTATAGAAATGTATACAGTAACCCTTAAAAGATTTGCTAATTTTCTGGAGCCTGGTCTTATGACTGACTAGATTATTTCTATTTCTAGTATTTCTATCATGAATATCGCTAACCTTTTGAAATTGTTCTATATTCTTATGGACATACATTAAATTAGCGAATATAAATTCTGATGCTACTGTCATTATATTTATTTCTAGAAATTTTTCTCTCAGAGATTATCTGGAGCCTAACGAATAAATAGATCTTATGGCTCGTTTTTGAAGAAGAAAGATGGTATTAATGTCAGCAGCACCACCCCACAGCAAAATTCCGTAACTCATTAGGCTATAAAAGTATGCAAAATAGACCAATCGAGCTGTATCAATGTCAGTCAATTGGCGAATCTTGCCCACTGCAAAAACTGCAGCGCTCAGCTTTTTAGCTAACGCTGTTATGTGGGGACCCCATTGAAGTTTAGGATCCAATGTGATTCCCAAAACATAGTAGTCTCCACAAGGCTCAACACATCCCCATTCATAAAAATGTTGGCGTTCACTTTTTTTACGTTAGGTGTTATAAACCGAATACATTTAGTAAATTGTTAACGCCAAACCAATGTACTATTCTTGAGAGAGTGTAATTTACTTCGTCAAAAATTGATTGATGTCGTTTAATTTTAAATATCAGTGAAGTATCATCAGCAAACAACACTACCTCACATTTATCCCTTATATTAATAAGGCAAGTCATGAATATAAATCAAAAAGAGAAAGGGTCCAAGAATTGAGCCCTGCGGAACCCTCATAGTAACAACAGAACCATGTGATTTTTGTCCGTTGACATCAATCCTCTGAACCCTATTGTTTAAATATGATTTACATAGTTCAAGCGCAAGTCCATTTATTTCATAGTGGCTCAATTTCCTGATAAGAATATCATGATAAACACCATCAAATGCTTTGGATAGGTCACAGTATAAACCTAAAGCATCCTGAGAGATCTACTTAACATCTTATGTCTCAGGATAGCAAGCGCAGTGGAATGCCAAGCATTGTTTTGTAATTCAAGGTGTTGTTTGGTTCTACTACTGTTTATGAGCTGTGGTATCGCTTACCATCAGGCGAACGGCACGCTTGTCTCGCCATTCATAACAATAAAAAAAATAGTGTTAGATATCAGGACTGGTTATTAAAATACCCGTTATCAGTTATAACAATCGCGAATATAAATACAAGACGTTTGAGTGAAGACAGCAATCCAGTTTCATACATTGAAGAAGCAACACCGAATTGCTTACCATTTTGTTATTTATTAGTACTCAAATTGTTTTCATGATTAAATTATAATTTTTAACATAACTTACATCTTATGTATTTCTGAGAATAGAGAAAATATTGCAGGAGATATAATAAAATACTCATGTCATTAAATAAACGTCAATTTTAAAACTATAAAAAATGCATGAATTCCAGCAATTGGCTTGGTCAAAGTGGTGGGCTAAGTGTTAGCATCAATCCAACTCTCGTTTGTAGAGAAGTCCCCTACTCAGCTGTGTATTGAGCTAATCTAAAGCATAATTAATGGATTGAAATTAAACTATTATTTTCAGATTTTATCGCGGATTTGGCTTAACTTTTACATTTTTTGACTTCCCGACGTTTTGATAACTTTACAGCATTCATGGTCACGGGGTGGAGTGGCAAAAATCCGTAAATAATACTTTTATTTCAATGAATAATTTGCGTAAATCTGAGTAACAAGTTTAGTTAATAAAATAACAGAGACGATGTACTTATAGGTATGTTTTAGAAATACAAGTGGAAAGCCGGTGGGAATCGGTGTACAGACAGCCTGATACGGGTTGATATATATAGTTACCCGACCTATGGTTACAAGACAATACGTCCAACTTGCCTTATAAAAGTTCGCGACGGAACACAAACACAACTTGCCTGCGTTGGATACATGGGGCCTGAGATTATTTTTCTTCGGCTTTATAAATAAAAGTTCTGTTTTGTTGAACATCTGCACAAAGAGAAGTTGATGGTAATGCTATTTCTCCTGGTATGGACGGTTCTTTTTGATTTTTATTGTATTTATATTGTATTGTGTTGGAATTGTTCGGTTTCTGGTATAAATTGTAGAGTAATAAAACTATATTTTTGTGTAAACTCATCTATACTTATTATTAGCACAAGGGTTGGAATATATAATAAAATAAAATAGACTGCCTCGATGGCGCAGTTATACTACGATAGGATTGCAAAGCTGAGGTCTCAGGCTCAAATCCCAGATCGAGCAATGTGGCATGAGATTGTTCTACTCATTATCAGCTAGCAGTCAGGAATTACGAGACTGTCCCGCCCTCACACCCACCACTGTAACTCCTGTGAGCCAAGATCAACAGTGGCACGCAAAGTAATGACACCGAGCATCGAAGCTCGGCGAGTCTCCGGGAATGTCTAACTTGTCTTTAACCCGCAACGAAATTAATCAGAAAGTTAAATTAATAGGAGGAGTTGGAAATAAATTATTGTCCATTTCCCTCCGTGCAGTCACAGTGCAGGAATTAGTGCTTGATATGGTGATAGGCTAGCCACCTAACACATCATAGGACAGAACACATAAGGTGAAACGTGAGTTTCTTAGTTGT
This sequence comes from Hyles vespertilio, assembly GCA_009982885.2. NCBI lineage: Eukaryota > Metazoa > Arthropoda > Insecta > Lepidoptera > Sphingidae > Hyles > Hyles vespertilio. The sequence goes on from CM042824.1 coordinate 3,577,727, forward strand.
ACCTCCACCTACCCCTTCCGGGGTAAGGCGTGAGAGTATGCATGTATACATACATAAAATGGATATATTCCTATACGTAGTTAAGCATTATTATTGATTTTATACGATCAGTTGATATAATATGACATCCGACAACATGATCCGTGTTACTTGACAACTTGCTCAATACTGCAGAACATAGTTGCTATTGTACTACGAGTAAGACATGGCAAAGTGCTTGTACTGACCTGTACTTTGGTCAACCATCGTTTATTTTAAAACATCTATTATTAATCAAAACACTGTTCAACATTTCACTATTTTCATACAAACCAAAGCCCCAATTTCTCAAACAAGTGTAATCTGAACTCCATTTGCAGGTGAAAAAATATTTCGGAATCGGCGAGAGGTAATTAAGTCATCGGCAGATATCATTAGGTTTAATTATCACAGTGTTACTGCACGCTCGTTTGCTACCTATTTTGTATGAATTTCGTACTTGGGTTTCGTAAAAGTCGAGGCAAATATTGTAGCATCAACAGTGTCATGAGAAAGGTGCCTTAGTTTGTGTTTTTCAGTTGTTATATTACATTAAATACTGGGTATCTCAAAACTGCTACCAAAAAAGAAGCCGGGTGGTAGTTTTAATGACTACAAGCACAATGCAACTAAAATTTCGCAAAGAAACAACAAGACAACAATTTTTTATGATTTTTTAAATATCCTCATTATTGGGTTTTCAATCCATAGTTTTTGTTAAAATAATAATTTAAACTCTTTTATACCTTCGATTATTTATAAATAAAATGTATTTACCACCCAAATATGGTCATAGGAAAAAAATAACCAAAATAAATTTGTCGCTTTTTCTTGCAACTTTTTATGTTTTTGTTTGTGTCTGAAGTCGCTTAAACTACCACCCGGCTTCGTTTTCGGTAGCAGTCCTGAGATACCCTGTATATCCGCGATAAAATCCGTAAATAATAGTTTAATTTTAGTGTGGAACATTCGCGTAAATTTAAGAAACCATTATGGTATATTACATTGTTAACATTTAGATACATTAATGCTTGTGGGTCTCTTATATGTGAGAGCCGACCTGGGTAATGGGATGCCAAGCATTGCTTTGTAATTCAAGGTAATGTTTGGTTTTGCCACATTCAGCAATGGTCGTATGGCTTATCGAACGGTAAACTCGTCTCACCATTCAATGCAAAATACATAACACATAATGTTTCGGTAAATATCAAATAGTTGCTTATTTCGCTAAATTTTAACAGGGTTTAGGTACAGTCAGCAACATAAGTCGCTGAACACTTCACGTTTTTGATAACCTTTTTATGAATTAAAATTTGTACGTACTACTCTGTAGTCGTAAAATATAACCAAGTAATGTCATCTATGCCGAGAAGTGCCATACGATATTGAAACTACTTATTATTTTTGATGATAAGACAATTCCAAACCTCTTGAATGTGTAGCGACTTATGTTACTGACTGTACACATACAAAAATTCAGATTAGGAGAGCAAAGGAGACAATTTATTTTGTTGTTTTCTTTAGACTAGGTGTCTTCATAGTGCGTTTTTTACGTTATATAGTATCTGTCACTTTATATATTCAAATGAACTAAATATACAGCTATAAAATTATATAAAAAACGTGACCGAAACATACTACACCAAAACAATATGATATAAAAAATAATTCAAAAAAAGAGGCCCAGACGCCTTTTAACCCTCGCCATGAATTTTATTCCAAAAATTTACTTACAAATTTGTCTGATTGCGAGCCTCCTTTGCTTTGCAGGACTTTTTAAATGCTCTAAAGCCCTCATTTGGAGATACGAAAATGAAACCTTCAAGGCAAACGAGACAGCGTAAAGGATAGTGTATCTTATTCTCCTCTGAACTGGGTTTAAATTACAACAGCAGGATACGTTAGCATAATACATCTTGTCAAGTTTTTATTCGAAAAGTTGTGTTACTGATTATCGGAACGCGGAATTCTTTTGCGGTCACGCAGATGTAATTTGGAAGGGAGGGGTAAAGTGCTTTTACCGCTCTGTCATATTTCCCCAAATCGCTTGCGGCCATTTCTTTTTGAGCGTACGTGAGGTGGATGCCTTTTCGGATTTTTTTCTGGTTTACTGTTTTTACTTTATAATTGTGATGTCGGAGGATAAGGATGTTTCTATTTTTTATGAGTTTTCCGATAAAGTGTTAATTCATACGATATAATATATTCAGCCCTATTGGTGGCGTGGTTGTTCTACGGTACGGTTACAAAGCTGAGGTCTCGGATTTAAATCTCGGGTCGTGCAGTGATATTAGATTTTTCTATCCATTATCAGCAGGGAGTCAGAAATTTGTGCCGGATATGGCGATAGGCTCGTTTATCACATTGCGAAATGTGGGTGTCCTGGTAGCACCTTTGCCTACCCCTGGGAACAATACGTGAGATTATATGTATATGTATTACGGTTTCACTCCTGTTAAAACCCTTATTGATGTCTTATTGTGTTGTCATCGACTGTAAAATAAATTAATGTCAACTATTAGATACATTATCCAAAACTTTAAAAATGAATTTCCAAAAAGGGAATTCGACGTAAAATGATGATACCTTTGTCCTGACAATTCAATTTAGTCGTACTCTAAGCCGAACCTAGGGAATTTAAAAAGTGACGCATTTACAAAACTTTTCACACCCTGTATACTACCTATCCGAGCGAACACCCTATCATTTTAAATATATTCATACGAAACCACAAAAACGGTACGCAAAAACCGCCCTAATTCGAGGCTCACACGCGAAACAATGTCTCAAAACTGAGCCATTCAAACTCTATGTATGTAAATAAGTTTTAAGTAAAGTGCCTGAGATAATGCAAAGTACTAAGTTACGTAACAACTTAGGTACACTCGGCGGCAAATAACTTATCAACTTTCTTACGACTACTCGGTACTTACCTGGCCTATCTAGTTTAACGAGCGTGAGTTACGTAAAAGCCGCTTAATGTATTCAAAACGTCTTCATCTTTGGCGCGTTTTAATTCATATTTAACATGCTTCATGCCTGAAAGCGTTGGCTGTTGCTAGCTGGGATGTGCTTGTATTCAGGTCTTAAAATTGGTGGTAGAGTCAAATATTGGCTTGAGCAGCAATAATAAATAAATACACCCAACAGTCTCATACTTCCAAGCCCACATTAAGATCAATTAAGTCTTGTGGTATCAGAAGTTACGAGATAATTTTTGGCCTCTCAAAAACTCAGACGCGAAACAAATACTTGTGAATCGCATAAATAATTATATCAGTGCAGGGATCGAATCCGCGGCCGCACATTTCACAGCCGGCCTTCAATCAACTGCGCAGACGTGGGAGGCTGTCAATAATATTAATAATTATATTAACTTGTTATATATGTATATAAGTGCGTGGTGGCCTGTTAGTAAACGGACCAGACGCGACTGCCAACATGTTCACGGTGGTCGCGGGTTCGAATCCCAGGGCACACCTCTGACTTTTCGGAGTCATGTGTGTATTGATAGTCAATCACCACGCACTAAAACGGTGAAGGAAAACATCGTGAGGAAACCTGCATACCATAGCGATTTATAAAAAATTCTATGGTATGTAAGTCCGCCAACCCGCACTAGGCCAGCGTGGTGGACTATATGGCCTAACCACTCTCAATCGTACTCTTGATTGTAGAGGAGGCCCGTGCCCTGCAGTGGGACGTATATGGGCTGATACAGATATTAACTTGTTATCAGTAACGAACTAACTAGGGAGTAACTACTGGACATATTGAGACTTAACATCATGTCTCAGGATGGCGAGCGCATTGAAATGCTAAGCATTGCTACTGTCTATGAGTGGTCATATCGTTTACCATCAGGCAAATGGCATGCCCGTCTCACCAACCATTTTAATAAAAAAATAAACAGTAGATGAACAAAAAGTATTAAAACATCATATTTCTAGAGCATATTCCCTTAAATGTTTTTATCCTTTCTCTCTTTTAGGGCTGAGTTTCAGAAGATAACTAAGCTATGTTCTTTTCTTTCCGATCATTACCGAGATCTCGTCTTATGGTAAACAATACCCAAACAATTTTATTTATTTTTATAAACTCACGCCTTTTTCTCAGAAGGGGTCGGCAGAGGTGCCAGGATACCCACATTTCGCCTTGTATGTTCCGTCCCACGATGTGATAGGGGGCGAGCCTATCGTTATATCGGGTACAAGTTTCTGACTCCAGGCTGATAATGTATAGAAAAATCGAATACCACTTTGCCCTTAGTTGTGCACCCGTATTGTAGTACAACTACGCAACCTTTTTATAAAAGATTGTAAATAAGTTTGCCCAGCAGTCATACAAGCGATTGTAAAACTCAAAGTAAACTTATACGCCGGACTAGATTGAACAATATAAAATACTTGGCAACAGTTTTTGCTTTAAAGTAATCTTAGTTTATATTCAGAGCGAAACTTGGTACAGTTGGAAAAAGTTGGACATAACAATAAGTCTACACTTTTTTTATGATTCCTGAAAGAATTTGTGTAAGTTTTACCAGCAGACATCTTGTAGTAAGCTTCGAGTTTTACAGGTTAGTATCCTGGAAACTCCATCCGTGTTTTCAAGACACGGCTCGTATTCGCGCTGAGTTAAATCGCCGTGATTTGAAAGTTAGCATGGCAATTTCAACCATATCTCCAAATGGTAATGGACAAATCAGATAAAATTATGTGCTAAGCATTAGACGCTCGTGGGCGCGAATATTTCGTACATTGACAGAAGAAAGAAAGAAAGGAAAGAGTAATTGCTGAATTTTCGGAAGACAACATAGCGCTGGTTTTCAGAGGCTAGGTTGCCGCTGAAAACTAAGAATTTGACGTCGAATGCAGTGCTAACTCAAGGGAATCATCATCATCATCATCATCTCAGCCACTGGAAGTCCACAGCTGAACATAGGCCTCCCTCAAGGATCTCCATATCGACCTGTTGGAAGCGGCCTGCATTCAGCGACTTTAGTCAGGTCGGCCGAAGACAATACGTATAACTAACTAGTAGGTAAAATAAATCTGACTTTGAAAATGTTAATGCCATACATAAGCAATGTTAAATACGCCTCAAATTAAGAAAGCCTCAAATGTATGGCAAGTTATGGGCCAAATTAGTTTCAGCAACTACGCCTTAGAAGATAGCTTTCAACCATCGTGTCGGTAATCACTGCTTGTGTGTCTACATATATCCTACCGCCACCTGATAATCAATAGGTATCAACACTTAAATAAGGGCAGACAAAAAAATACCTCGCAACAAAAAAATCCGACTTAAAAAATTCCAAACTATAAGCGAAATATATTTTCAGCAAATAAAATCCTTTATGCAAAAATACCAGAGACCAATGACATCCGCGTCACACACAGACGCAGCGGTGAGCGAACAAAAACACCCAACAAAAAAAGCATGGCACAGAAAATGTCCGAGCGAATGTATTCCATTCCGGCCCACTAGTTATTCTCTGATAAATGATTGCGGGTGATATAGTGTTTTGTGAAAATACCGCCTTTTTGTTTCCGCCACCAAAGGTCTGTGTGTGACTGATTTTTGCGCGCGATTTCGTGTACATTGAACTTTACAAGTGAGTGTAATGAAAAGCGTCGAGTTTAAACCGGGTAATGTATTGTTCGTTGTGAATTGTAAACGTCACTAGTATGTTTATGGACGTTTACTTTATTAATAAATACTTGTTTCGAGGGTGGGTGTGGTGGCACCGAAAAGTCAAGAGTAGTATATTATATTAACCAGTCACTACGAACAGGTTTGTTTCATTAGAAATATCAATTGATATTATCAAAAATATATGTAAATACTACGTTTTCGGAAATCTCATGACTTGTTAGAAAACTAAAAAAAAATCCAGACCGACATTTACTGGGTTATTTTTTTATCTAATCTAGTATTTTTGTATACAAAACATTAATTTATGAATACAGAAATGTTGCATCAGTATATTTTTTGATGTGGTATTATTCCATCATAATACATTCACAAAAACATACTTTAATATTTCCACCATACACTTAAATATAATTAATCCCATAACCCGTTGTAAAAATTATATCTAATAAATCGATCATCTAAAGTTCCTTCATTAGGTTGCTAGCCTCGGGCAGCTCGTTGAAACCATTGCTATAACTTCCAAACACTCTTTAAAAATCTTGCATTTAACCCGGCTATATTCAAAAGTCCGTCGGCGCACGCAAGACAAGCGCGACACACGGTCGGCTAACTTCGGCAACATTCGCAAATTCAATTTCCTATTCTGCATCGGAAAAACCGTGTAACTTGTGTAACTTGAATAATGTAGTAACGAATGTTTGAGCGCTGAATTTGCGTTGCAAAGTTTTTGCCGATGTTCCGTTTTTTTATACCCTCGAATATTTAGCGCTTGTGAATTACTGTTTGTTGTATTGGATTTGACGGTTACCAGGAATGCCGGGTTTTTAATAGAGATTTGAAATGAAAATATTTATTGAACAAATAAATTGTGAAACATTATTTGGATTTAGTCGCTTTTTATTTTTTCGCTACCACGCTATTCACAAAGCTATTTTCGCCAGAGAAGAATGGGCAAGAAATGAATAATCTTTTCAAAATAAGTTTCATATCTTCCACCCTCCCCACCTCTATACTCGCGCCCCGGGTATACTCGTATATTCGTGCATTTGTCTTAGCAGTACAGTGATTATACAGGAGGTGTAGATTACTTGAATTCAGAATAATTCATTTAATAATTTATAATATTAATTGATGAAATATAATACTGTATTTTTGCTTTGCTTCCCGTAATTTTACTCAACCTTTCGTAGACAGTTCATCTGTACGCTATAAAGGAATTATTTTCTATGTTTCATACTATGACCAGAAAAAGAAACAGACACCGCGACATAATCCCTTATGTATAGTCAGTAACATAATTCGCTACACAGTCACGAGATTTGGAATTGTCTTATCATCCAAAATAATAATTATTTTCAATATCGTATGGCACTTCTCGGCATAGATGACTTTACTTTGTTATATTTTACGACTACAGAGTAGTACGTACAAATTTTAATTCATAAAAAGGTTATCAAAAATGTGAAGTGTTCAGCGACTTATGTTGCTGACTGTATATAAAAAATGTAGAATCAAAATACAGCGATATCAAAACAAAAAAGTCTCATCTTGTAATATATTATACAGGGTGAATTGGTAATTTCTAATCACTCCAGTTCTGAGGTGACATTATAAGGGATTTGAAGAGGAATTTGACACGATTTATCGACAAAAATCGTGCTTTTTTTATGGCGAGGTGAGCATGCCTTTCACCTGCTGCACATGGTAAGCTGTTCATTCATAATTTAAAATGAACGCTTGGCGTTCAACTGATCTCGCCATGCTGAGACATAAGATGTTAAGTCCCATATGTCCAGTAATTACTCAGGCTACAATAATAAATGTTGGTGTTACTAAACTCTACGCGTCTAGGGCTAATTGTTCTTAACCTGATAATTAAAATGCTTTAGAAATAGCAAATACAGTCAAGTCGGGTTTAGTTAGTTGACAAATATAATCGATACGTATAACGAAGTGATGTGAGATTAATTGAATAGCACCTAAGTACTGGCATGTCTGCTAACTCTAACGCTATGAAGGTTTACGCAAAATCAATTATGTACAGAGATTCCTTTGAAGTTATGTTGTTCGTAGTAGGTTTAATAAATACGTATTCATTACAATACGATAATTAAATAAAGACTGTTGCGTTAAGCCTATTAGAATTTAAACGAAGTAATGTTTAGGTCAGGGGTGCTCCTATCTAGTGGTCATGGCTTGTCCTAGAATAGGTGCTACGAATACGCGACCTCGGCCCCCCGAGCTACTGCAGTCAGTACAAACATTCCCTTCCATGACTGCAGTATCCACTCCTACAGGCCATACTCTCCTTTCCCATTATATCCTCTACTCACAAACCCTATTTCCTTTCCCCCGCTGATGATGGGCAGCAGCGTCGTCAGCGCGAGTCCCCTCCTGCGCTCGCCAACCCGCCTGCCAAGCGTGGCGAGTATTGGCAAATACCCCTCAATGGCGACACAAAAATTGACCAGGCCCCCAGTCCCCGGCAGCCCCACTATTCCTGGCGATGGTAGCAGCCACGGTTACGGTGGGGCAGGGGGTGCTAAGAATCCCCGGGTTGGCCCCGGCTACCACCCCCGACGACGACTGGCCCTGGTAACACACAACATACGCACTTTGAGGACAGACGAGAAGATTGTCGAACTGGAAGAAGAATTGAGCGGGTTACACTGGGATATTCTGGGGTTATCGGAAGTCCGAAGAATCGGGGAGGATACGATAACCCTGAAGTCTGATAACCTGCTCTTCTACCGGGGGGACGACCAACAGTCCCGAGGAGGTGTCGGATTTCTCGTCCACAGGTCTCTCATCAACAACATCGTATCCATCGAAAGTGTGTCGAGAAGGGTAGTATACCTTATACTCAGAAAATCCAAAAGATATTCGTTGAAGGTCATACAGGTATACGCGCCGACCTCGACACACCCAGATGAAGAAGTAGAGGAGATGTATGAGGACATTAGTCGGGCCATACATACTTCCAAAACCTACTTCAATGTTGTTATGAGGGACTTCAACGCAAAGTTGGGCAAGAGAAGCGATGCAGAGTTGAAAGTGGGGCAATTTGGACATGGGCAACGGAACCTCAGGGGTCAGAGGCTGGCCGACTTTCTGGAAAAAGAGGGACTCTTCGCGATGAACTCACAGGAAATGGACCTGGTTGAGTCCTGACGGTTCTACGAGAAATGAGATAGATTTCATCTTGACGACGAATAGACGGATGTTCAGTGATGTCTCTGTGATCAACAGGGTGAAAACCGGTAGTGATCACCGAATGGCTAGGGGCACATTGAATATCAACGTCCAATTAGAAAGGCGCCGCTTGATGAAGTCTACGCTCCGACCTGCTCGCGCCCATATCCAAAACCCCGAGAGCTTTCAACTCGAGTTGACAAATCGCTTTGATTGTCTAAAAGAATACCTTGCAGTGGACGAGTTAAACAGTGGTTTGGTAGAAGCTGTCCATACGGTGGGATCTAAGTATTTTAGACCTCGCCGTAGAGATAGACCACAAAAACTCTCGATCCACACTCTTGACCTCATGGCCGAACGTCGATCTTTGACGCTGCAGTCTTCCGTTGACGCCGAAGCATATCGGCGGCCCAATAGACGGATCTGGAAGTCCTTGTGACACGATGTCCGTGCTCACAATACTGTGAGCATTAAGGAGACAATTGAGCGGAACGGAGGCTCCAAAGTGTTTGCAAGAGACTTGTCTATTGGGCAAAGCCAGTTGTCTAGGCTGAAGACGGAAGACGGCCGCGTGGTATCGACGAGGGCAGAGGTATTAAGGGAGATCGAGAGGTTCTACGGACAGCTTTACACCTCGGTTGCCGAACCTACTGTTAGCTCGGCCGAAGACCCGAGAGCCGAGTTAATCCGACATTTTAGCGATGATATCCCGGACATCAGCCTGTTTGAGATTGAGATGGCCCTCAAACAACTTAAAAACAATAAGGCGCCGGGTGAGGACGGAATGACTTCAGAGCTTCTGAAAGCGGGCGGAACGCCGGTACTGAAAGTCCTTCAGAGACTCTTCAATTCCGTTCTCCTCGAGGGCTCAACGCCGGAGGCATGGAGCAGGAGCGTGGTGGTACTGTTCTTCAAAAAAGGTGATAACACTTTGCTGAAGAATTACAGGCCCATCTCGCTCCTGAGCCATGTCTATAAGTTGTTTTCGAGGGTCATCACAAATCGTCTCGAACGCAGGTTTGATGACTTCCAGCCTTCCGAACAAGCCGGTTTCCGAAAAGGCTTTAGTACCATAGACCATATTCATACGCTACGGCAGGTTATACAAAAAACCGAGGAGTATAACTTGCCGCTTTGTTTAGCGTTTGTGGACTATGAGAAAGCCTTTGATTCGATCGAGACCTGGGCTGTGCTACAGTCTCTTCAGCGGTGCCACATAGACTATCGGTACATCGAAGTGTTGAGGTGTATATACAACAACGCCACCATGTCGGTCCGAGTACAGGATCAGAGCACGAAGGCTATTCCACTACAGAGAGGCGTGAGACAGGGAGATGTCATATCTCCGAAACTGTTCACTGCCGCGCTGGAAAATGCCTTCAAGCTCTTGCAGTGGAAAGGATTCGGCATCAACATCAACGGCGAGTATATTACTCACCTTCGATTTGCCGACGATATTGTAGTCTTGGCAGAATCGCTGGAAGACCTTAGCACTATGCTCGAAGACCTTAATCGAGTTTCCCAACAGGTGGGTCTTAAAATGAACATGGATAAAACGAAGATCATGTCGAATATCCATGTTGTGCCCACCCCCATTGGAGTTGGGGGCTCGACTCTCGAAGTTGGAGACGAATATGTATATTTAGGACAAGTGGTCCGGTTAGGCAGGTCCAACTTCGAGAGAGAGGTCAATCGGCGAATCTAACTCGGTTGGGCAGCGTTCGGGAAACTTCGCGACGTCTTCTCGTCCAAAATACCTCAGTGCCTAAAATCGAAAGTCTTCGATAGTTGTGTGTTACCAGTGATGACATACGGCACCGAGACGTGGCCTCTCACTGTGGGCCTCATTAAAAGGCTCAAAGTCACTCAACGAGCCATGGCGCGGGCTATGCTCGGTGTTTCTCTACGAGATCGAATCAGAAATGAGGAGATCCGTAGGAGAACCAAGGTTACCGACATAGCCCATAGGATTGGCAAGTTGAAGTGGCAGTGGGCCGGGCACATAGCTCGTAGAACCGATGGCCGTTGGGGCCGAAAGGTTCTCGAGTGGAGGCCACGTACAGGCAAGCGAAGTGTTGGACGCCCGCCTAAAAGGTGGACGGACGATCTGACTAAGGTCGCAGGAAGTCGCTGGATGCAGGCCGCTTCCAACAGGTCATTGTGGAGATCATTGGGGGAGGCCTATATTCAGCAGTGGACTTCCTGTGGCTGATATGATGATGATGATGATGAATGTTTAAGAAGTTTTTCCAAAACTATTTCATTAACCAGAAGGCATAAGTCATATTATTTACATTCATATAGAAATTATTACGCAGCTGTACACAATTATTTAATCAACTCTAAAAATTTTTTGTATTCTAATCAAACATAACCAGTTATATGCCATACCAGTTGACGTCTAAATATCCCAAAGAAAATTTGATCCTTCCATTTAAATTATATTTCTCAACGAATACTTAGTGCTGGATAGATATTGAATCAACTACACCATACAATTTATCTATTCAAATTAATACATATTATACGTACACACATAGTTGCTACCAGGACACCCACGTTCCGCCTTACGTGTTCCGTGCCACACTGTGTAAGAGGTCGAGCCTATCGCCTTATCAGGCACAAATTTCCGACTCCAGCCAATAATTAATTGAAATATTCAATACAACTTCGACTAACCTGGGGCTGGGAGCCCTAGTCCCCAGCATTATAAGCATACCGTAGTACAACTTCGCCATCCAGGCAGTCGGCATTAAAATGAATTGATTACGTAATAATCGATGGAAGTGTGTAGGGTAGCATAGGGATGAGAAACAAGGCAGTCGGCATTAAAATTAATCGATTACGTAATAATCGATGGAAGTGTGTAGGGTAGCATAGGGATGTGAAACAAGGCAGTCGGCATTAAAATTAATCGATTACGTAATAATCGATGGAAGTGTGTAGGGTAGCATAGGGATGAGAAACAAGGCAGTCGGTATTAAAATTAATCGATTACGTAATAATCGATGGAAGTGTGTAGGGTAGCATAGGGATGTGAAACAAGGCAGTCGGCATTCAAATTAATCGATTATGTAATAATCGATGAATGCGTGTAGGCAGTATGGGGATGTGTAATTAACCGAGTATGGCCTAAGTATCGGCAAACTCAGTGTAAACTAATACAATAAGGGCCTTATTAATGAAGCGGGGGATGATCTTTAGCCAAGGCTTTGCAATTGACTCGATTGTTTTGAATAGCAAGCTATTTACAACTTTATTAATAAGGCATGTACTTCGGAATAGAATGAACATTCTGTTTTTGCAACCCACAAATTTTAAAGTAAAAATAATGAAAAAAGTAATCGAGTAAATTCAAAAGTCTTGGGCTAAAGGTAATCCCTCGCTCATCCGAGTTTATTAATAAGGACCTAAAGGTTCAGACAGAATTTATTGTAAAAAATATTTGATTAAAACACATCTTTCTAATATATATATCAATCACATACTTATACGAGTATACAGGGTATATCAAGAGTGCTACCGAAAACGAAGTTGGGTGGTAGTTTAAGTGACTTCAGACACAATACAACAAAATTTTGTGCAAAAAATTGCGACGATTTTATTGTTGTTTTTTTTCTATCGTCGTAATAGGATGGTATATGTATACATCGTTTTTCTTAAATAAAAGTGTACACCCATTTATTTTTAAAGACGCTTTGGTACGCTAGGCTTAAAATTATTATTTTAGCAAAAACTATAGGTTTACCACCTAAACTCGACAATATTGAAAAAAAATTAATAAAAAGCAATTCTTTGCAAAATTTTTAGTTGCATTGTGTTTGTAGGCACTCAAACTTCCACCCGGCTTCGATTTCCGTAACGCTCTTGATATACCCTGTATATGTCTTACAACTTTATACAGTCTAATTGTACTGGCGGACTTAATGGCTATAATAATTTTCTACCAGCCAAACCTTTGGAGACACAGAGATGAGATCAGAAAGGGTATATCGATACATCGATTAATCTAATCGATTGTCTGATAATGGATTGATGTGTGTGACTTGTGAAATTAATTGAGTATGGCCTGAGTATCGGCGTACCCAATGTAAACTAAGACAATACGGGCTGCCACAGAATCGATTATATTGAGTATCGACAATACAGTAAGTTATACTAACCATAGTTTGCGAATATTGGTTAAGCCGAACAATATCGATTGTACTTTTAAAATGCTATCATGATTATTCTGTTATAATCGATTGCAACTACCAGTATCTTCGTTTTGATTATTTAAAGTATAAATAAGTGAGAGTTCTAAAGTAACTTGGAAAGTAATTTCAAAAGTAGCTTTATATTAAGTTACGTAAGTAAAAGTATTTATAAAATAAAAGTAGACATGTAGTTAAACATAATGATTTCAATAGTACACATTAATAAAAATATATTTTATGTTCAAGAAAACAGGCTGGGAATTAACAAAATCTATTGTTTTTGTAATTAGTAAAAAAATACGATACTTGGGATGCCTTTGAAATACTACAGCTTAACAAAAATAAATTGAATATTCTAGACCTAATACGATAAAATTAATTGCAGGACAATATAGTTTTATAGACGATTCAGATGAGTAATTATTCGTAATTGCTTTGTAGGAACTGTCCTTAGCAAAGTTCGTGATTACAGAGAAACCACTCCAACTTGGTCTAGTGGTCTTGTCCGTATAAGTAAGAGCTAAGAGATTTCTTTTTTCCATGATAAAGGCTGTATTTAATTCAGAAGAGTAAAAAAATAAATACATAATAACATAATATTATACTCTTTGGTCATATACGTAGCCACGAACTTAAAATAATAGGCGTGTCTTGTCTCGTGCCTTATAGATATAAAAATACTAGAAAGTAATGTATGTTTCACCCACCAAACAGCAGTGTAAATGCTCTGTTGTGTTCCATTTTGAAGGACATTGTAGTCAGAGTAACTACTGGACATGGTGAGGCTTAAAGTCTTATGTCTCAGGATGGCGAACGCAGTGGAATGCTTAGCATTGGTTTATAAATCATAGTGTTGTTTGGTTTGCTACAGTCTACTAGCGGTCATATCTCTTACCATCATCAATGGTCAAACTCCATATAAAGCAATAAAAAGAATATAAAAAAGGTTATACAACGCCGAGTCTTGGAAAATGTTATAACTTCACTATTTTGCCGAGGCAATTAAATTTTCGCTTGTCAATTTAAAGGAATTATACCACTTCGACAAAAATCTGACTTGTATCTGAAATTGCTGACAAAATATGACCAAAGAAGACAAATAGAAATCACGTCGAAAACATCAAATAAAACAGACAGCTCAAACCCAAATAAATCCACAGAAAAAACGTCTGTTTGTAAAAAGCGACAAATAACGTTCATCTGTCAACATCAAACATTGTAGCGCGCAGAAAGCCGTGTATCGCTTGTCTGCTTTTGACTCTACCAGCTCTACCATCAATTAAAGGGCGAGCGATTTGTCAATTAATACCCGGCGACGACAAAGAAGGTCATTGTGATTGTGAGAGCAACGTGTAGAGGGCTCTTATATTAATGGTTCTCGAGTGGCGGCCAGGCTTTCCCGGCAGATAATTGCTTGAAGTAGCGTTATGAGACGGTATAATTAGACGGGTGTGGATTGATGGGGTTTGATGTCATGGAAACGACATGGCTTAACCTGAGTATATACATACATACATACATAAACTCACGCCTTGTTCCCAGAAGGGGTAGGCAGAGGTGCGAGGGCACCCACATTTCGCCTTGTATGTTCCGACCCACAATGTGATAGGTGGCGAGCCTATCGCCATATCGGGCACAAATTCCTGACTATATACGTATGTCTAGTTTTAATACAGATTAAGACGCCACATACGTCTGAGCAGAGGATTAGGTAGAGATGTGGATAGAGCCATAGAGTATAAATACGGACTGCTTGGAAATTATTCTTCAATTACTAATTTTTGAAGTCCACCACAAGACTACCAAATGATGGTTTTATTTAAGATATTCAAATTAATCACCACATTAGTCACTGAAATTGTTATTTCCCATTTGAATACTGTGTTGCAATGTCTGTTAACATGCATGATCAAAACGTCTATTTACAATATATCATCTTTATAAAATCTATTACAAGTCCATTATTTGAGATTTCAATAGTCGAAAATCTACAAAAATATTCAATAAGACCCAATGTAAAAGTTTTACTTTAAGCTAGAATTCTCAGGGCCAATTGTCCAATAAAGACTCTTGGAAAATATTGGCAACAATTAAAGCCAAAGTTAACAAGCAAGTTACTCTGCTTACCGAAGTGATACTAATATGTGCGCAGTCACACGCCTCCTTTTATTCTCTGGAAATAAAAACTATCCCGCCGGCTCAACGATACGTGACCAATGTTAGTAAGTAGTTCCGGAAAAACCAAACGTTTTCCCGGAACAAAGTCTCTTAGGCAGAGTCAACAGAAACATGTCGGATACAGAACTCAGCGAATGTAGAGATTTGTGGGAGAGTTTGAGTGTGTGTGTTTTTACTTTTGATTTGTTATATATATATATATATATATATATATATATATATATATATATATATATGTGTGTGTGTGTGTCTGAAATTATACATAGGTATGAACATTCATGTTAAGAATATAATATGCGGACAGTTGGATATAAAATGAAAATATTATTAAACAAAGAATAATTTGATTATTTCTTATCGCTAAAGAGACTGTCAGTTTACTAATCAACGGCATATAACGTGAAGCACTATATAAAGACTAAATAAAGAATTTTGATTTGATTTGTTTTGATTTTGTAGAGACTGTTAGTTTACAAATCAGCAGCATTTATCATGGAGTATGAGACGCGTATTCAACGCTTCATAAAATAATATTTAAGAATGTTTGTACCCAGCAGGATAGAAGCGAGCTGATCCAGATCTATACCTGGGCAAAGTCAAATAAAAAATATCAGAAAATGTACACGACGAACAATTTCCGTTATTTAAAATTTAATCATTGCATATTGAAATAAAACAACCCATAGCCAAAGAGATTGTCTTGCTGCGAGTGCACGCCGGTTTTGTATGGTAAAAGTCATAACAGTAGCGATACGGTTTTATTTTACCGAAACGAAGTCCAACTGATTAATGTTTGGTCGTGGCAAGACCTAGATGCAGCCAAAATACCGCTAATATTTAGATGTGAAAGATTGTTGTTGTTTGTTACCTCTTCACGCTCAAACCGCTAGACCAATTTAGATGAAATTTCGTATGGAGGTGGTTGATACCCTGGATTGACACATAGGCTTCTTTAGATCCCGATTTAGATTTCCCGAGGAATGTGCAATTGATTGAAAAATTTCCGATACTTTTTCAAACTCAAAGGAATAGGATGTGGTGATTAAAGTACGGTAGTAAAGTTGAGTTTAAATGTTCAAAACAGTTATCATGTGAAATAGTTCCTATGCTTCTAAAGTGGACTGGACTCAAAAATATCTTTAGCCGGGCAAAGCTGAGCCGGACCGCTTGTAATATTATAATAGGTATAAGACATTCTAAGCATTGTTGATTAGTTTTTGGTATTGGAAGAACTTAGCAGATAAAATAACTCAGCCGTTTTGGTTGAGGTGACACAACTATGATGCTGAAAACTCAAATGAATCAACAGTTTAGCTGTCACATTTTGTTAGAAAAAATACTTTACTAATTTGTTCGATTTGATTTCCTTGCTTTTGCTTTTTTGGGCTGTTCAAAAAATAACGTTACGATCTTTAATTTTTCATTCATAAGAAATGAATATTTTTTTCTAAAATAATATACTCTCAGAATAGTATAATTTCCCAAAAGGATTTATACCGAGAAAGCGGTCGGTCGTAAAGTCATAATTCAAATCTTTCTGTGACATGCATAAAAATGATGTCACGTAAGTGTGTCATAAAAACAAATGGAATGATACAGCCTCCGTTCGGGTATCTAATTTGTGGACAACTTATACCAATATTTATTTCTACATTTTCATAAAATTTTGGAACTTAAGAAAAAATTCTATTTAAAGAAAATGATGTGGAAATAATGATATTTTCATGGATATATATGTGAAAAATTATATACTTACAGTCATATCACATTGGGACGATGTGCAAACGAGGCGAAATGTAAGGGTCCTGGTAGCACCTCTGCCTACCCCTTCCGGGAAAAAGGTTTGTTTATGTATATATAAACATATCAGCATCATCGTCCCAGCTACACGTAGCCTCCCCCAAAGATCTCCACATCGACCTGTAGGAGGCGACCTGCATCCAGCGACTTACTGCAACATTAGCCAGGTCGTCCGTCCACTTTGTAGCTGGGTGTCCGACATTTTGCTTGCCTGTACGTGGCCTTCACTCTAGAACCGTGAACCACCAAATAAACATATAACTAATATTTATTACAAATAGCCAAGATATTTCATTACTTATCGAAGTAATACAATTATAGTACCCATTATGCCATACGTAAATACAAAATAACACGAGCCAGCCTCTCACAACTCGAGCCAAACCCGCCATTATCGGATCGCGCAGGCTCCAAACTCGAGCAAGTCTGCGAAACTTGCCTGCGCCTCAGTCGCGCTAACAAGTCGCATTATCTGCGCTCTTATCATATCGCGGGTTGTACAAGTGTTCTCCGACTTGTACTACATAACAGAGATTTTTGACTTTAAACTTTGGTATCGAGGTTACGACTTTTGTGTTGCAAACTGTAGTGTCGTCTGAATTTTTAGAACTTGTTTTTCTCAGATGTATTTTAGATGCATTTTGATTTAAGACTAGCGGTCCGCCCAGGCTCCATCTGGGTGCACATATCCTTTTTTTGCAAATATTCTATCACCTGAGTCATTCAATGTAGGATTCCAATGTGAAAGTTTTTTTTTTTCTATCGGTCTAGTAGTTTCCGAGAGAGAATAATATTTATTGAGTAAGCATTAATAAGTAGGAAATCTCTTTGTGGAAGGTATTAGAAGAAATAATTAAAACACAATTTGTATCCTATACGAATTTTATAAAATATTTATTTATTTTGGTAAAATATCTTCAAGTTGATTGTGCACCAAAGCAAGTTAATCTGTAGTATACTAAATTTCTTGACGGTCTTTCATGAATAATAATGACCTGTTCTGACTAATTTGTTCGAAATAATTCTGTGGAAAGCTGATTTCAAAATATGACAGTAAGACGGATAATATTTCATGAAAATGGTTGCCTGTAAAGTCGGTTTTACGGGCGAAGATTTTACGTGACAACGTCTTTTTCTCGGTAGAATATTTATTGATATGAATATAATTAAATTGCACAATAGGAACAAGGAATTGAATGAAAATAAGAATTGCACAAATTTTAACTATAGAAATATATTTTGTTTACTAAAACATTGTACATGTAATGACGAATCTAAGCACTGCATATTTTCACTACAGACACAGCTGACGATACTTTAACCACACGTGTGAACTTGTATTGTGACGCTTTCTTGTTTTTCCAACGCCAAGAACGTTCGAGAAAGACAAAGACAGAGACACAAGCATGCGCCGATTCAATGCGCCTAATTCTCTAGTGCTGCGCGCGCACCGTTACGTTACCGGGCGTTACACTTTTTCATAAGTGACTCCCAGCCGCAACCTAATTTAAGACGTTGTCACGTCAATAAGAAAAATCGTATTTTGCCTGCTCTCGATTGTCGAGCTCGTCAAGACGATTCCTCTGACTCCAAACACGGGGGGTTTACTTTAAGAAATGACGGAGTTATGCCTGGACAAATATTTTAGGGGAGAGAGGGAGGAATTTGGGGATTTGGTTGGGGCCAATCTGTAGAGCTCACCGAGCCGGTTCCAAAGATACCAAACTCGGTGGGTCTACGATCTATATTGGCCGAGATAGGATTGGGGGGGGGTGAGGTAAATTTTCGGGGTGGGGGTAAGGGAGGGGGGGGGGGGAGGAAGGTTTCGTGGGGAGGCTAACTTAAATTAATTTTTTGGAGGTAAAATATTTTTTTTGGGGGGGTAATTTTTTGCGTAATTTGGGATTTCTGGCGGGGTCAATTTGTAGCCCTCACCAAGACGGTTCCGAGGATACCAAACTCGGTGGGTCTACGACCTATGTTGGCCGAGATAGGATTGGGGGGTGAGGTAAATTTTCGGGGTGGGGGTAGGGGAGGGGGGGGGGTAGGTTTCGTGGGGAGGCTAATAGGCACTATTTCGGAATAAGGGTGGGGGAAGGCAGGGGGGGGGGGCTATGGGACAATTTTGGAAAAAGTGGGTGAAACTGAAAAATAATTCTCTAGTGCTGCGCGCGCACCGTTACGTTACCGGGCGTTACACTTTTTCATAAGTGACTCCCAGCCGCAACCTAATATAAGACGTTGTCACGTCAATAAATATAGTTTATAAAATTCATCACATTACTACACAAAACTACATTCAAAACCAAACAACAATCCGTGTCGCAAATACCTGGATATAAAAGTGAAATTCAAATGAAAATAAATTGAAAAAGCTTTGGTAAATCCTAAAAATAATCCACTGGAACACGTCCCAGCCATCGCTGGTTAAATGGCCGTGGAGTGACCACGCGTTGTGTTAATATAAATCATTGTTATTGAGATAGTAAATCCGACTGCTGATGGACTTGGCACGGATCAATGTTTGTAGTAGTTTTTGGGAATTTTTCGCAATGTTAACAGTAACAAATACTATTAATCCCACAATGAAATGAAAGCAACAATAATTTGTTGAACCCGTGAAGATTAAATTATTTAGGTCCAGCCATTTTTTATTTTACCACTCGGTGTAAAAAGCGGTTTTCGCTAGTGAAGAACGTGATGGAAAGGTTGCTCTTTTCAAATACAGTTTACATTGTAGTGATTTATTTTACATGTTAATGTATTTGATTCAGAGCGGTTCATAAAAATTGCTCTGATACATAGCATGTATTTTTTTTTCTAAATATATAATACGCTTAATAAGTCGCCCAGAATAGAGACATTGTTTATCCAAAGCAATAAATGCTGTCAATGGTTTTGCACTTCAAAGTTACCTAAAAATGCTAAAACATTATTTTAATATACAGACCATAAACTACCCATATGCATAACCAGATTACACAATTTTTCCAAAAAAATGGGTTCCTTATTCACCTGAAATTTCCTATAAGATCAGATGACCTGACCAATACACACGCATACTTTCACCACGAGTATTTGGTAGCTATAAGTACCAAAACTGTAGCATGCGGTCTGCGCCGTTTTGTCGGTGAGCGATCGGGTCTTCGTCGGTTTGATTCGCCGCAACCGCTTCGGTTTCACGCTTGTTGGAGATTGTGAATCGAGTAATTAGTGTTGACAGATACATTTTCACTGGCCGTTCACGTGGTTGGTTCCTTTGTTGTGTGATGGCTACGAAATTTCGTAGGCATTGGCGTAGAAACGTAGCAATCGCGTAGCAATGGCGTAGTAATTGTGTAGGTTGTTTGAAAATTATTACATTATAAATTGTTGATAGAATATTAAATTTCTTGGGATATCGTCATTATCTACCTAAGGATATTTTTTTTATTTTCATAGTTCCGCCAAAACAGAGTCATTGTTTCTATTGAAAACATAAATATATAATATTTAAAAATAAATCGTTTAGCATATTTACATTTCCTTTTTGTAAACATGACGTATTTTATTTGTCATTTTTTCAAACGTTGGGATTTCTCACCAATTCAAAGGTATGTTAACGCAAAACTAAAGCATTGAGACCACTTGACAGAGTTGGAAATTTAAAAAAACCACGCTACGCTAAAGCTCCTCACCTTTCACTACTTTTCTAGTGTCAACTGAAACAGGCGAAGTAGGTTTTAAATGTAACGTTGGGTTAAGATTATGCATCGCGAATCTCAGTACTGATTCGTTGCTGAGTTTCGTTCACGCAAAATTAGTGTTCGTGGGTGAATTTTATTTTGAAACTTATTGTTCTGTTGTGTAATGTTAAAAATTACTATTATTTTGATAGTTACGGAAACTTTTATATTATTTATCTTTTTAGGCATTCCAATATCATGGCCTCTGCGTTTTTTGAACAGTGAATTTTACCTATACGTTATATAAACATAAACCCATGCACTTATACGAAATGAAATGAAAATGAAATAATTAATTGAATTCATAATTGTTTCCATTGGCATGGAACTGCCGTCCGATGCCAATGGATACTCTGCCTGGGCGGCATTGGCACTTACCATCAGGTGCAATGCCGCCACTATGCCAGGCCATTATAAAAAAAATCATTATAGTTTTATTTATTTATTTATCCTTTTTGCACTATGCATAGAACTAGTTACATTAAATAAATAACATAATAAAAAAGCACAAATGGCGGCCTTATCGCACTAGGCAATCTCTTCCAGGCAACCTTGGGATGGATATAATAATAGGAGAAAGAGAGGGGCTGTCTAAGAAGTAAATAAGGAGTAATTTTTTAGTAACTCTTTTATCTACCACCTGATTCGGAAAGCAGTTTCCATTAGAGAAGAACGGGCAAGAAACTGTACGCTTAGGTACAATAGATAATTTACGTACCTACTTACATATTCATTATTGATGTTTATTTTTCTATTTATTTTTAAATAAATATGTATACGCCCACTTCATCACCCAAAGGTGACTGGTAAGTGATGCTTCTGACATTAAGTCCACCTTGTATAAAATGTATATGAAGTATAATAAAAAAATATTAAGGGAATATTGTTTTATCTACGCCAGTCGATTAGTTATTACGTTTATTGGAGGCAATTCGATTTTTTACAATAAATTATAATATGAATACTTATATCTATATGAATAATTCAAGAAAACAAAATTGTATGGCACTCAAAGCATTATTTAAATTGAGAAAACGAAATAATCGCAAAACGATCTAATCCTCATTGCATTTCAAACGAGATTACTAGAAAAATATTATTAGACAAATAACTTAGTTAACATTCAAAAGAGGCAATCATAGCCCCAAATATACTGGCGAACCGTAATAACGAGATACGAATGGAAATAAAAATTCTACTCGTTTACCAAAGAAACATAAGGGACAGCATCATTTACGTTCACCTCCCGATAAAAATATCATAGGGCCCGAAATGGGCCACGTATATAAAATAAACAATAGCTGTAAACTTAAGATATTTCGGTGGACTCCGCAGTTTATAGTCCAATATTATTTCTCGTACAGAATTGCCTTTGGATACGTTTGGACCGCGTTCACCCGGCACAGTATTGGACGTATTTTGCAGTATACATTTTGACGAATGAATAAAGATAAGTAAGTTTGAAAGCTAAAATTTAGTTATTATTCTGCGAGAAAGTGGTAGGTTATGCGTTTATAACTTTTAATATGAAAATGTAAATATATTCATACACAATACACAACAATATACAACTGTTAGTTTTTCCTTAATAAAATAAAAAATAAATTAAATGAACAGTGACGTGGAGTACACACATTGTACGTATGTAAAGTTGTTCAGGCGATGTTTGTGATTCACAGCTGTATGTTGATATTTATACTCACGCAGCTTCTTACCACCGGTCATGTCGATTAAGAAATTGTCATATTGCCAAAATAAATTCGTCTATATTTGGGGTGATACCATGTATAACCGGATACATCAAAGCCTGCATAATTATGCCAAAACCATGTGCTCCCAATACTCGATTAATACTACATCTGTTCTACAAATTTATGATACCAATACTCGATTACTACTTCATCTATTCTACTTAACAATAATTATTACTTCATCACACCAGAATAAACCTTATATTGCAAAAAACGTATCGAAAACTGCGCGTTTTTTTTTTGGCCGTATGAACGCAGTCTTACTTTGTGTATCCTTTTTCCCCGTTCCCAACGCAATTATTGGACGGCAGAGTTATTCTGCGGATGATTTTGTGGGGCACCGGCGACTTGGAAACGTTAGACGTGGTTAGGACACAAATGGGCATTATCTACTGGAATGGAAGGTATTTATAATTTCGCCTGGCCGTTTATCTTTTGATGGGATGTACAAAGGATTTGTTTGAATTGCGTGCTCGTTTGTTTGTCTTTGTGATGTATTTATTTATTTTGTTTTTGGGGTAGATACGCATAAAATTGGCTTTGTTGAATATATTAAAAAAACTATAACTAAAATATATAAATTAATTAATGTAAGAAATATTTTTTTTTATTGCAGTGAATGTCACGACGAGCATGCCGTTCGCCTGATGGTAAGCGATGCGACCGCTCATGAACAGTAGCAAAACCACACAACATCTTGAATTGAACAGTGCATTTAAACTGCTGTTTGACGGGAGAAATAGACATTGCGGTGGTACCCACCCAGGCAGCCTCTCACATTTGAGACCTACCACCAGTAAAAAAATTGTTTGTAAATACTTTGTTGTACACCATACAAATTAACGGAAATAATAACCCAAAGCGCATATATTTGTGTAACAAACAGTATATATTTACGCCCGGTAAATATATATATATTTGTAGTATTATTTTACTGTTGAAAATCTGAGGTTAGCTGTTGATTTATCACTGAAGATGCTGACATCATCCATTGATAAATTATAATATTAACCACACTAAAGTCTAGCTACTTGATCCAGCAATAGACTGAGACCCTCACAGCCTTTGTGCCCATGCAGCAATGTAAAGCACAAAGCGTTTGTGATCAAGAAATTCATAAATTTTCTGGAATGCTGGCAACATTATTTACATCGCAATCCATACTCGTTTATTCATTTGTATTAATCGAAAACGGCGGTCACGGCGCGGTTAAAACTTAATCTATGAATGTTTTATTGAAAAACAATGTTTGTGCTTCACTGTAAAACCGCATGTGCATAACTTTGCTTCCGATGTTCACAATTATTTGTTTTCAATTTTCTTTTTTTGTGATTGGTTTGTTTGTGAGACTGATGTGGTTTGTCAACCGCAAGCCGGCATAACTGTATCGACTGGTAAGAAAAAACATGTTAAGCAGGTTTACTTGACATTTCATTCACCCTCAGGTGCTCTCCACAAAAAACCGACAAGCTTTAGTTTTTCAATATTGGCTTATTTGCATAGGTGATATTAAATTTATTTCTAACTGTAACACTGTTTTGTTTCGTTAGTAGTTAGTATAGCGAGTATTAGAATATGTATACCTAGGACTAACATAAGTGGATCGACTTTTCGAAAATTCAATAAAAAAGTTAAAGCCATTTTTGAGATTTTGTTTTACTTTATCGCATTATTTGTGCCTATTTGTGACTTCCGTGGTGACGTAGTTGTACTACGGTACAAACGTACCCGTACCCAAGCTCTTCCCTATTACATCGTGAGACGGAATATAAAAAGCAAAATATGGGTGTGATGGCACCTCTGCCTTCCTTCTCCTCTGCCTTCCTCCTTCTGGGAAAAAGCTGTGAGTTTATGTGAGAAATATTAATTTAGCTAGTTATCATCTTGTTTCTATAAAGATGATTCATTAGCGCCAACTCAGGAGATTTCTATTAAAATCTTCTGTAACAATGACTAAGTAAACACCATCCATCAAACCAAATATCAACTTAACCACTGCTTAACAAGTATTCGTGAAAAAAATTCTGAATGGCCCAAGATTTCGGCTACAGCGAAACTTTCAGTCAGGTCTTTCATCGCGACGAGTTTTTCGCAACTCGACTTTGTCGCAAACTTTGTTGTCTCGTCAAAAATTGTTGTTCGTTGAAATTGATGATGTGTCAAACTGCTGGTTGACGTAGCTGAACGTTCAATGTAGCCTAACTCTTGCTTTGTTATATTTTGTAGTACAAGACTTGTAGAGCACATTATAATGATAAGAATCTTTTGTTGTGTTGATTGAAGAATTATGCCAAGGATGTGTTTTTTTTACTAATTACGTAGAGTACTTACTGTATAAATATTTTAATAAACCTTATTATCTCTATACTATCAACCCTATAACAGTGAAGGAAAACATCGCGAGGAAACCTGCATACTAAAGCGAATTGTAAGAATTTCTATGGCATGTACAGTCCTGCCAACCCGCACTAGGCCATCGTGGTGGACAATGTGGTCTACCCACTCTCAATCATACTCTCGATTGTAGAATAAGCCCGTGCCCTGCAATGGGCTACAAGAACATTCTAGAATTTCCACAATGACCGATTGAAAGCCGTATGCATCCAGCTGGCCTAGCTACATAAAATTGTACTTACCGATAGTTTCATAGATTTACGCGAATCTTACACATTGAAACAAAAAAAAAAAAAGACTTTTTACGGGTTTTTATCGTGGATAAAAATTTTATTTTTTCATTTTTTCAACTTTTCGGTACGTTTCGGTACTTTGCAGTTATGACCGCCACGGGGTTAACTGAGGTATTTATTAGTCCTTCGCTCAGTGACTATTTTGTTTTAGTATACTAACTATTTTTCTCTAGGCTAGTTTTCTCAAACAACCCTGAACGTATATAAGTTGCTGTATGCTGTAATGAAGGCGTTCAAACCACCCTTGACCCAAATATGCAGGATGTTCTCTATTCAAACTAATTACGTTTAGTAATTTAATAAACGGTGCAATTAATTTAAAATTATTTGCGCGTTGAAGAAAATTAAATTAACGGGAAAATATTATGAGCAAAACTTGTACATTGGAAATATTTATATTATGTATGTACAATCTATATAACATAGAATAATCTACGTATATACATGCTTACATATTGTGTATAAAAATTACGCATTTTTCTCAGAAGGAGTAGGCAAATCTAGGACATCCACGTTTCGTTTCGCGTGCTCTGCCCTGTATGTGATATAGGCGAGCCAATCACCATTCTGAATTGATAAAAATCCAATATTACAATGGCCGACCCAAGGTTCGAACCCGGGACCTCAGCATTGTGAAAAGAGCGCAGTACATCTACTCTACCGAAGCAATCCTTGAACCTTGAAAATCTTTACAAGAATGTCCATGGTATGTGAAATCCGCGAACGTGTAATGCGCTACCAGGAAGAATTAATGGCTTCAGGGCTAAAAATATTTTTAGCGTAAATGAGGCCTATTATCTGTGAGGAACGTATTTAATACAAGGATTCACTTATACAGGATATATGCCGACTGCGACCGAAAACGAGGTCACAAAAGCCGCCAAAGTTTTGGTGACTGCAGATACAATGCAATAATCATTTTCGCGAAAAAACGCGGGCATTGTTTTTTTATGGTGTTCCAAATATCAAATCTATAGTTTTTTTTTTTCTAAAACATTTTTTTAAACGGGTGTACATTATTATTTCAGGAAAAACTATATATTTACCACCCAAATAAGATGATATGAAAAAAAAAAATATCTTGGCTTTTTAATTGCAGTTTTTTTATCGCATTACGTCTAAAGTCTCTAAACTATTACCTAACGGTCTGGATAAATCATGTATAGTACAAAAGAGATTGAATTTCATACAGGTGTATCCCAATTCCTATCCCAAGAGTTAAAATATATCGTATCCCTCTCTCTCTCTTTCTCTTCGACCATAGAGTGTCCATCACACACACAAAGGTCTTCCTCAAGAATTATTTACATACAACCTAAGGTTGTAGAAAGTCGCTTGATGTAAACGACTTCTAACAAGTTTCCTCTCCTTGAAAGCCAACAATCATAGCACAATATTTAATCTTCTTCGTAAAAAGGCAACTTATTATTTATACGAAAAATAAATCAGCCCAATATTACCATGCGGCGTTTTTTACCCCTTAGCCGCAAAAAAGGGTAAATAATTCCAGTTAAGTAGCCAAGCGAATGTTTCAAATTTACTCTTTCTATTTTACGCCTATTAAACATACAAATAGGGTAAGTTGAACCGTGACTGTGTACTTTGAGCATGGTACGCAGGAAATGGCTGATGTTAGTGTTTGTTGGCAGAAAGGGTTACGCAATATTAATATACTTATTCAAAGGGTTTATTAGTATGACAGAAGATACTTATGTATAGTAAAATATTTGTTGCATTTCGTAGAGCCATTGATGCTTTCTTAACTTTGTGTTTTTGAAGTCAAAATTGTCATCACCAAGTGCGTATATATATCTGCATCAGGCCATGTACGTCCCACTGCAGGACACGGACCACTTCAATCGAATACGATTGATAGTATATTGATAGTATATATATTGGCCATATAGTCCACGACGCTAGCCTAGTGTGGATTTGAGGACTTTACAAACAATAGAAATTCTCACAAATCCCTATGGTATACAGGTTTCTATGTTTGCCTTCACCTTAATAGATCATCTATGTATGTATATAGCAGGAAAATATATAGATTTATAATAATTGTTCTTACTAGAGAAAACGAAGAATTTAGCAATGGCTATCTAAAACGCTTTTATTCTCTTTATATAGAACATGAAAAGCTATATCTAGTACATGCAGTCATAAACTTTTGCCTGTTAACTGAAGAGTTAGAAAATAATTTAAAACCAGTAGAAAAAAATATTTTTACCTATCTTATACATATATATGTATAAGATAGGTAAAAATATCCTTGATAATGACGTGCGGTTTTACAAATTCAGACCTTAAAGTGTCTGGCTGACTATTTTAAGTACTCTAACATCCCGACCGCTATAGCAGTTCGTCAATGTAATGTCAACTTTATATTAGTTTTAATAAGGTTTTTTTTTCTTTTGTTATTCAATGTCAGATATATTTTAACTGCCAATGTCAATGTAATACCTTAATGATGATATAAATAGGGTATATTTTAAACAATTGTCGTATGCGACTCGGCGATCGCTGGATGTTCAAGTAGTTAAGTATTCCTATATGTGAATATAATAATTTAATGTTTTTATTTCTTCCGCAGGTAAGTCTCGGTCTGTCGATGACACAACCAAGGAGGACCCATGTCTTACTGGTAGGCCCTGTTATTGAGATTACAGCTTTCATGTGGCCCGTGATTTTAATTTGCTGGCAATTTCTAGGATTTTCGAAGGCTTTTGTGTAACAAACGCTTAGTATAATCGTGTTTTATTTTATTGCGTATTACTCGTAATAGTTTTGTAATATAACAATGTTGATAGCTGCCGGAAAATATTTATAATAAGATACCGACGCTATTTAAAAAATATATCTTTCGAAATCTCTTTGCTCTTCATTATATGAGTATGTAAAATATAAATGAATTGAACCCAAAATACAACTAAATCAAATATTCCGCAAAAAATGTCATGCAAAAACCAGCACCCCAATTTAATATCTCGTAGAAAATGAACAGCAAAAACCCGACATCTTAATAATATAATAATTGAATAAACACAGGAGGCCAGCCGGCACTATTCGGCTAACAAATCATTTTCGCCCTAAGGCATCGTCTTACAAGTTACCAGCTAATTACGCTGTAGCTTACCAGTCGGGTTTAATAAGTAATACTACGCTACGCCCCTGTTTTTAGGTAGAGGCCGCATTTACACCGTACAATGTTTAGTACAATACAGGGTATATCAAGACTGCTACCGAAAACGAAGCCGGGTGGTAGTTTAAGCGACTTCAGACACAATGCAATACAATCATACAATTTTTTTTTGTAATTTTTTTTCCATGGCCCTACTTGGGTGGTAAATAACTACTTTTATTTATAAATACTCTAAGGCATAAAAGAGTTAAAATTATTATTTTAGAAAATCCTATGGATTTACTGCCCAAAAATGAAAATATATTTAAAAAATCATAAAAAATAATAGCCGCGTTTCTTTGCGAAATTTTTAGTTGCATTGTGTTTGTAGTCACTAAAACTACCACCCGGCTTCGTTTTCGGTAGCAGTCTTGAGATACCCGGTATATTGAATTTTTAGAGGTCTGATAAAGGTATTGTAATGCGAATAATATCATTTATTAACTAAAAAATATACAATTATGATCCCAAGAACTTTTTACCTGTAATGTCAAATATGACGGACCTCATATGTGAGAGGGCATCTGGATAAGTACCACCGCAATGCCTATTTCTCCCGCCAAACAGCAGTGTATCACTGTTGTGTTTCGGATTGAAGGACATTGTAGCCAGAGTAACTACTGGACATATTGAGACTTAACATCTTATGTCTCAGGATGGCGAGCGCAGTGGAATACCAAGCATTGCTTTGTAATTCAAGGTGTTGTTTTGTTTTGATACTGTTCATGAGTGGTGTTATCGCTTACTATCAGGTGAAAGGCATGTTTGTCCATTAATTGCAAAAAAAAATATATATAAATAAATAAATACACAATTATGGTCCCAGGAAACCGGGATTCAGTGTGAAAGGTTAGGTGAAGTTTCATATATTAGTTTCTCTCTTCATTCCTAAGTTTATTTTATTAAAAAAAAAATGTAAACGATTGAAGCTTATACTTAGTTCGATAGGAAAAATAATGACAGTTCGAAAGTTTATTATGTACATCATGCCTATTTCAGAACGCGAATAACTTTCATGTATATCGAGGGAACAGATTTTACAATCTCATATACCGTAATATATGTCCTTATAACAC
Organism: Hyles vespertilio; assembly: GCA_009982885.2. Taxonomy (NCBI): domain Eukaryota; kingdom Metazoa; phylum Arthropoda; class Insecta; order Lepidoptera; family Sphingidae; genus Hyles; species Hyles vespertilio. The sequence continues at coordinate 3,607,183 of CM042824.1, forward strand.
TGGAAATCATTAAATCATTTTTTATGTTAGCTCATATGATATCAAGCAATAATCATTTCAAAGAACATTCTGCGTAATCTGTATCTGTATCAGCTCATATACGTCCCACTGCAGGGCACGGGCTTCCTCTACAATCGAGAGTACGATTGAGAGTGATTAGTAATATGTAATATAATGTTTTCTGGTTTATACAAAATATAATTTTTAACATAAAATTTTAAACTCTTATTAAAATTCCCGACGGTGTAATAGCAGATTATTAGCTTTAATATGAATCGGGCCTAAACAAAGGTCTTTAATAAAACAACAAGGCAGCAATAGCTTGACTCATGAAATTTATATTAACAGAGGCTGTCTCGAAACGCACTCGGTACCTTTTTGTTTCATACAACTTGCGAACAAATAAAACGCTTAGCGATTCAAATTAAATTTGCAATATATCAGCTATGTTCGAGACTTGAACGTTGGAATATTTTACTACATTTCGAATGTAATTTATTTTAAAGTTGATGTTAAAACAAATCGAGAATGTACTAATTAATGGTTGTGCCTGATTTCGCCTGCGCACTTTAATTTTCTTAATTTACTTGACTTAACATACAAAATCTACATATACTTACCAAAAAAAAAATGCTTTGAAAACCTCGTTTACCTCCTTTACCTATTAAGGGTTGAATTTCTAAATAAAAATACTCTATTTCCTTTTCCAAATTTATATTAGTTTCTCTTTCAAATTTTAGTATGATAGGTCCATGTACTTTAGTAGTGCAAGCACATTTCAATTTGCGATGTTTGTATGAGAATGAATCTACCTAATAATTAAATCCACTACAGAATACCGGTGCACGATAAGAGAAATATATATCAGTATCAGTAATGGTTTGAAATGCGTATTCAGAATATCAAATCTCCACGTAGCAATCTGCGTAGTGCATACCACTTAGCTACGTAGCACACAGCGTATCTATAGAATGTGTAGCACTATATTGTACGCAGAATAGTTTCACATTATACGTAGCGCAGCCACAACGCGAGCGGCGCTAAATATTGCGTAGCGCGGCTACTAATTGCGTAGTATTGCTACGTAGTTCGCAGCGTTTCTACGAAACGCGTACTACTGCTACGCTTTTGTTGTGTGATTTGAGTATTCAGAGTATTGCTCACTGAGTAATTGTTTTTTATTGTTACAAAATGGCGTATTCATTTTGTAAAATGCTTTTATGTTGACGACATATTTCTAAAGATTTTTTCAAGGATGCTTTCGAGTCCATAATATTAGTTTAAGAATGTTTGGTCGTCGTATATAATATTTACGGTAATTGATGCCCTTGCAATTTTTCTGGGGGCACGGCAGTGCCCCCTCCAAGTCGAGCTAAAAAGCGGCACAGCCGTACTATCCTTTTCTCGAAGCACTTCAGACCATTTTCAACCCCCCATAACTTCGTTGTGGTTAAAGCAAGAAGCCTGAATTTTCAGTTACTAAGCAGGCATTGTGTAAACACGGTATATTTAAAATTTCATTCAATTTCAACTAGTAGTTTAAGAATTATAACTTGTCAAACTTTCGCAATTTTGTCACTCACTGACTGACTGACCGATCATCAAAAGTCTAAGGCACTTCTAGCAGACATAGAACCTTCAAATTTAGAATATAATCAGTGTTTAGTGTCTAAAGTAAGGAAAAATTCAAACATTTCATAATTTCTGTCTAGTTTTCTAGATACACCAACTGCGTGAATAACTTTGTAATCTCATATAAATGTATAGGATTACAAAGATACATTTGCAGTTAATGATTAGTTGTACCCGTATATAATGGAATAATAGTTGTAGATTGGTATCCATATATATTATATATGAGGCATAACAGGAGGGGGGTATAAAGAGGGAAAGGGTGTATTCAGCCCATTAAACTGTACAACATTCCTCTAGAAAAACATGACAAAGATAACCTTGCAAATAAATAGACTAAATAGCTCGAAAACAATCACCATGAAAGATAGAATACTAATAATCTCACTCAGTTTTTCTACCGCAAAAAGTTGTGAGATCCATGTAATACCAAGTCGATTAATTTATTTAGTCCTTGATTGAGGGACGTTCTGTATAAAGTTATTACGTAAGTTATTATCATATCAATATTAAAAATTCTTTACGTTTTAAATAAATAGATCGACTTGGCCAGCAGCATTATGCATAAATTGTACGATACATTATGTTTTCATGCGATGGCCAAGTCGATCTATTTATTTAAAACGTAAATAATTTTTAATATTGATATGATAATAACTTACGTAATAACTTTATACAGAACGTCCCTCAATCGAGGACTAAATAAATTAATCGACTTGGTATTACATGGATCTCACAACTTTTTGCGGTAGAAAAACTGAGCTGCGAGACTTGGAATTTTTTACAGGATGTTTTTGATGGTATAATAATTACTAGGATAACTCTATAACATTGTAAGGGCTTAGCATTGTAAAAAATGTGAATATAATATTTTATTCGTTAGTAAATTGGAAAAATCTTGTATAGTCTTAAGAAATATACAGTACAACTATGCGTAATCTTACGTGGGTCTCTAAGGACTAAGACGAAATAAATTAGTATTTTAAGTCTTGTAATCTATGGATGTACATGATTGGAATTCAAAACGTGTTCTTTTTGTGCCGTTTTTCCATATATTATTTTGTTCGAAATCGTTATAGCTAAGACCTATCTACGATTTAATCTTACATAACTCGATATTATACTAGAATTGAGAACCTTTTGGGTATCAATTTTAAATGTTATAGATTATTTAAATCAAACATACATTTGGAGTTCATATGGAATTTCATGATAATATGTATAAATATTAATGGCTCTATACTATTTGCCAGAACATGTACCCTATTGAGAATCGCAAGAAATTTATATACTTTGTCCATTTTCTACACTTCCATTTTCGGTTACTTGGTTTTACTCAAAAGCATGTTCAAATAATTTCACAATTAAATACACTCCAACAAGATTCTCCCATCCCATCGCTAACAAAGCATACCATCAGAAAGATAATCAATATATCAAGCAAAGTAAAAATACGTAAAAACAATAGGCCAGCATCAACTAGGATGAATTAATCGGCGCAGTCACGACCCGCGGTAACGATCACGAAATATTTCCAACTTATTTCAATGTTCTTAGCTATGCTATTATCGCTTATTTATTGAATTATTTTGTTGGGGGTAATTGGGAGCTATGGTATATTTGGATAGTAAAATTTATCATATCCATTACATAGTATAACGGCAAAGGAAAACATCGCGTAAAATGTGCAAGTCATAGACAATAGGTGCATAAAAAAATGCCTAATTTCCATAAATCGTTGGATCCAAAAATAATTTCTTGTAAAATCATGAAATTAGAATATTTTACTTACTTTTACTGGCAGTGTGTAGGTTACTCTATGGGACGAGCTGCCTTGGTAGTTACCATGTCTAATTCTTCCGCCAAACAACAGTGTAAATACACTGTTGTGTTCTGGTTGGAAGGTCATTGTAGCCAGAGTAACTACTGTGACAACAGCTCTACTTAGCCTCGGGTTTATTAACAAAGTATTAGCTCATACAAATTAATAAGCGACACTCCATTTGACAGCAATTCTAAAACGCAGCAAGTGTACGTTTTACAAAGCTCATATACAACAGCAACTGTATTCTCACCGTATCTATTTGCTAAAGCGATCCCCATTGAGATCCACCGCTTTTTCCTGCATTCGTATTCAAATATTCAACCCTTGAGGACTCTTGTTGAATAACCATTAGTTTTGAGTTTCTATTTTGTTCACACTTTCAGAAAGGAGTCGCGAATGTCCGGATGAAAAGTTGTTTGTGAACATTTTTGTTGGAGTTTCAGTTGGATACGGTAGAAGGTTTTTTCAAACGAAGGGCAGTTTGTAAATGTATAGAAATAATCTAGGCCCACGTAAGTGCAATTATAGAAAATAAATTTTGCATTTGGATTTGAATTGATTTGATATTTGATATTGATTGTGTAATTTTATTGCTGATATTGATAGAATTACACATTGGAATAAAACAATTAATTTTTTCATCACATTTCTAATACTTCACAGCTTTCGTGGTCAAGGAGAAAACCACCACTAAACCAAGTCCGCGATAAAATCTGTAAATAATAGTTTTAATCCATTTTTTTATTGCTGTTAATGACGAGACGAGCATGCCGTTCGCCTGATGGTAAGCGATGCGACCGCTCATGAACAGTAGCAAAACCAAACAACACCTTGAATTGAGCTTGACAGCCTCCGTAGCGCAGTTGGTTAGACGCCGCCTGTGAAACGAGAGGCCGCGGGTTCGATCCCCGCACCGAGAGAAATGTTTGTGCGGCCCACAAATATTTCTTCCGGGTCTGGGTGTTTGTGAGACCGAAAAGTCTCTCGTAGTTCCTGATACCCACGACACAAGACTCGATCTTAGTGTGGGGTCAGGACTATGTATGTGACTGTTGGGTGTATTTATTTATTATTATTTATTTATTTATTAATTACAAAGCGATGCTTGGCATTCCACTGCGCTCGCCATCCTGAGACATATAGATGTTTAGTCTCAATATGTCCAGTAGTTACTCTGGCTACAATATCCTTCAATCCGAAACACAACAGTGCATTTAAACTGCTGTTTGACGGGAGAAATAGACATTGCGGTGGTACCCACCCGGGTATTTATGATTATAAATTAATGATAATATTTTCTTATTGTATAGATTTTTAGTTATGATTGCTTTTTCACAAAAGACCGTAAATAAACTTCTATCCTAGAATATGTGGCGAACTAGGGCACTTAGCTTTATATTGTCGGTAAATTATGAGAGTTTTTAATAAATTTCCCACTACACTTAACTAAATCAGCGTCAACAAATTAATGTCCTCGGTATCAAACTTATATTACAACTAATTTTATAAGACTAATTTCGTAATATAAATTATGGACTTGATTGTCACAAAATGACTGTTCCTCAACAGAAGAGCTACGAATAGAGCAAACTTGTGAATGTACTCATTTAGACGTCTATCTGCGCCGTGGGTGTAGCCTAAAAATAGATACTACTGTCCCAAGACATAATACAATGCCCGCTGAATGAGATAGTAACGTACTCCATCTACCTGGAAAGCAACCAGTGTATGTGATAGTAAATTAGACGTAAAATGGCAATATGTGGCTATTAAGTAGGCTGTTAAGCTGGTGGTAGGTCTCTCATATGTGAGAGGTGACCTGGGTAGGTACCACTGCAATACCTATTTCTCCCGCCAAATAGCAGTGTAAATGCACTGTTGTGTTTCTGTGTACAAAGCAATTTGAAACTCTTGTTCCCTCCTTCGTATAATCCTGGTCCGTAGTGTGAATAGGCATCTTAGCAAGCCGGCATAATTGTATCGAATGACATGGAACTGCTGTCTGATGCCATTTCATACTCTGCCTAGACGGCATTCGTTCTTACCATCTGCAGTTCAGTCATCATGCCGAGCGTGGATTAAAAAAATATACTTTACTTCTTATGTTTCAGGATGGCAAGCGTAGTGAAAGGCTAAGCATTGTTTTGGAATTCCAGGAGTTATGAATGGGGTCAGGAGTGACTGTTGGGTGTATTGTTTTTTTTTTTTAGTCGCTCGATGATTAGTCTAGTGGTTTATGTCATAGGTTAGATTTCCAAGCATAAAATCCTCTTTATTTGATTTCACCGTATTAAACTTCTTGAGTTACCCGACTAACTTTTATGTAGGTATCGTAAATAATCTCGACCAAAGAAAACACCTCCGCCTACCCTTTTGAAAAAAGCGTGGGCTTAACGCTTTATTGCATCGAGCTAATATTTTTAATGGCGACGAAAATAGCGCAGCAAATCTCTGGGCTTCCACTCTCTGTTTGCATCTGCGTTGCGTGTACGTGGGAGTTTGACCGTCGCTATGACGTCACGCGCGACCTTCATACACCGTCGCATATTAAATTTATACAGAACCAGAATGGGATTTTTTTTGTTGGAAACAAGATATGGATTTGTAAAGTGGATAATACGCCGGGATACGACCTTGTTTTGAACTATTTGTGGAAACTGCGCATTGATTAGTGCAAAAATTAAAATATGTTTTATTAAGAAATAGTCATATAAGTCTTTTGAAAGGTGATTCGTTATATAAAAAAATTAAATTGCGTTTTATCAAGGACTTCAGTTGAATTCTTGTCTATCTTGTTTATGGGCTGATACAGATATATGTGGGAACAGTTCCCTTTAGGATTGATTTAAACAAAGATGGGTATATAATCTTCAATATAATTTGGTATTCTTTACTTCGTCTTAAGATTATGTCTTCATTTATTGTACTCTATGTCTTCCATCGTCTTCCATATCATTCTCTCATATACTGTCCTTCCGTATTTCAACATCTAAATCATTCATTCTCTAACTATTTCCATTTTAAGTACTTTCATTTCATTCGTCATCTCTTTCACACATCACGTTTCATAGTCAATTGACTAAAACTGTATTTTACTCATCTTACTTTAAATCGTTTTAAAGCATATTATAAATGTTAAATAATTTGAGTAAAATTACATTATCCAATAACAAAACTATATTGAATGGTATAAACCTCTGGCTATTCTATTACTAGATCGAATTTACATGTTTTACGTGGTTTAAATTTATTGATTTTTGAATTTTCGTTTCGGTACCAGATCTTTGTGTTTAAATAATTTAAAGTATTTTATATATTATCTATTCCAAGTATTTAAGGTGAATGTGAGACCGTAAAAGTCTGTCGTAGTTCCCAATATCAACGACACAAGAGCCGATCTTAGTTTGGGATTGTAAAGCTTGTTTCCGAGAAAAATCCTAAGTCTTTTTGGTAATGCCACAGACACAAGCTAATTCCACGAATTCCCGATGACAAGAAAATAACGTTTCATTTGGAATTTGGTTCAAGTAGAAAATTTGAAAACTAATAAAAATATATTTAGAAAATGCTATCCATTCCGCGGAATACAATTTTCGGTAGCATGTATTGAAGAAAATTATAAACCATTGATGTTAAGTTTGAATGAAATGTTTAATAGTAATACTAAACAGTTTATTTTTATCTAGGAATTCAAAATATGTCAAACTGAAGAGTGTTGTTATAGCTTATTGCTGAGAGGACTTATTGTTAATGACGAGACGAGCATGTCAATCGAATAATGCTAAGCAATACGACCGCTCATGAACAGTAGCAAAACCAAACAACACCATGAATTACAAAGCTATTCTTGGAATTCTACTACACTCGCCATCCTAAGACATACGATGTTAAGTTTCAATATATCCAGTAGTTATTCTGGCTACAATGACCTTCAAACCGAAACAATAATGCATTTGCATTGTTTTTTAGCGGGATAAATAGGCACTGGGTGACCCACCCAGGCAATTTCACACATACGAGAGACCTACCAGTACTACCACCACTAGTTTCTAACGAGAATGCAGTTTAATTCTTAACTAAATAATCAAACTCAATCGTTCAAGTTACTTCCTAACCTCTCCACTAAAAAGATTAATTATTGCACTTCAGCAAAAGTGCATGTACTCGCCGCTTGATTTACCAACTCAGCATTCACGTGCTCAGCAAACTCAGCACAGCTGTAGCATTTATCCTGAAACTATCACAAAGATGCTTATCTTAAACTTGGCAACAGCTAAAGGTTGTTTCTGTGAATTTTAACGGGTGCAAACAAAGTTTCTGTGCAAATTTACTTTTGCCTTTATGAACGTCTGTTTGTATTATGCTGTTGTATTTTTGTTTAGTTAATAGATAATAATATTAGATGTTTGTTGAGATGAAATATTACTATATCTGTAGATGTTTTATCTGTTCTATAGAGTTCTATCAATATCGGGATGCATAAACTGGTATATTGTGAAGTTGCCATGTTAACAAACTTATTTTGAATATCTTATTATTTTTAAATTAAGGGAATTAATTACTATTTTTAAAGTTCGCCACTGTTGTAAAATGTAGAATAAATTCATGTTTAAGTTGCATATTTTCAAAATTAAATTTACGTGAAAGTTACACATTGAAATAAAACTATTCTTTTACGGATTTTATCGCAAACTTGATTTATTTTTTCCGAAACGTCGGGAAGTTTTAAAATATGCAAATTAAATATATAAAATAGTCTTATTTTACTGCGTATTTTCTACATATTTTCCAATACCCAAACAAGATTTGTATCTATAGGGTCAATATGTTACCCTTCGAACTATTTTATCCGATACATGGGCTTTAGATTAATAAGCCAATTTGTCCATTAGGTCGATGCTATATTAATGTCCATCAATAAATCTGAAACAAAAACGTTCCGGTCGAGACTTAAATTCTTGATAGTGTGCCAAGTTTGGCAACTAGTTAAAACCCGGTGAATAACAGCCTCATTCGTACATTACAATGCACGACTTTCGACTTGTAAAAGCTACTGGGATAGTCAACTTTTTTGGATGTGATTCAAATTGTATTTTTTTTTTCGTTTGATTATTTGCCAACAATGCGTGCGTTGGGAATTTAGTGGCATGCGAAACTTTTTAATTTAGCTATGATTTTAATATTTAGGGAATCGTTTTTGGTACGAATTGTGTGATGAATATTTTGTTAGAAAGAAAGAAAGAAAGAAAATTATTTATTTGTAACAAGTAGCATTAAAAAATCAAAACATTATAAATAGTGATACAAATAGTGCTCGTTATAAAAACGGACCACACTCAGCATGTGCTGGTGCTACCAGCGCTGGTCTTCTGTGTGGCCGTGATGTGATTTCATGAGCGTCAAACAAACAATAAATGTTCATAACTATCTTAAGACAAATCAGAATAAAAAGAAAGAAAAAATGTTATATGAATGCACTTAACCTTATGCATTTTATCCCGTGGAGTTTAACATCTAGCTTCTAAAGCTGTATATCTTTATATTGGAGGATAATACCTCTCAACTCAATATTTTGTCACCCGCTTTGCTGCGGAGAGAAGTTGAAAAATATTTTTTTCCAGTTTCTATTCGTTTTTTCTTTCTGATTAATTTCGATGAGGTCTATAAAGACGAGCTAGTATCTAAGAAACTCACCGAGATCCTAAGCTCGGTGTTCCATCCGAGCGACTGTTAATCCTGGCTGACAGGAGTTGCAGGTGTGAACGTATGAACGGGAAACTCTGTATATTTAAGCACAGAATATTTGTTTCTCGTGAAGAATAGTAACCTACATAATCCTTATTATATATTCAATATTATCTACATGTTATCATCTTGTCTTCTCTTGTAAAGCTTACGTTAATTTTGCCCTTTCCCCGTGACTAAAATGTTACAACGTCCAATCAAAGAAAAGTTAAGTCTCACAAAGTGACTTAACTTTTCCCATACTTCCTTCTTACTTTAGACACTATTTTAGGATTTTATTGACTCCATACATAGTACTTATCCGCGTCACCATAAAGACTTATAAAGAAAAGTTCCACTAACAAAATAAGACTGCATTTAACTCTAACTTAAAATAATCCGCGATAGCGTCAGTAACAATTTACAAACTTGCCTCAATAAATCTAAGTTTACTTTACATTGAAGGTTTTATATGAGGTCAGAACTAATGAAAGTTGAACTTGGACGGAGTTGTACTCGTACATTGGCCGTAGTTCATGATTAGCCCCCGCGTGGATCACACTGTCACTATAAAGATAAGGTTTCATCAATTCAGCGGACTCTGGTTGGGATTACGGAATTCCGAGCTCTTTCGGGTTTATCGGCCAACTTGTACATGTGACTGATAAATTGTTATCGCCGGTTGTTAAATTTTATATTTTTTGTTGGATAAACATAATTATATAAACATAATTGGTATTTTAAATTTGAGATATTTAATTACGTCATTGCCATCTTAGATTGAGAGATGAGAATGTTATTGGTATTTGATATCATAAATTGTGCTTAAATATTAAAAGCACTTATTGAGAAATGTAATAGTCCAATTTGAATTTAAGATTGTATATAATTGCCATAAGGTTTCAAGTCTGTGTAAATTTTTAGATTGTTTTAGTGAATATTATAATCTCTACAAATTAGAAGTTAGCCAACTGTTTTACGTATAAAGCAATAAATGAAAATTCTTCCCTTATGGATTTTAATGAGGATTTGGTTTTATGTTAAATTGTTGACTATTTGAAACGTCAACAAGTTATTATAAAAGATTATTAAACCAATTAATCGATGAAATCTGTAAACAAAATACATGTATTTCAATGTTTATTATTTTAAAATATTTTTTTATTAACGCAAAATACTACTTTTTGGAAGATGACGTTGTACAACTACATAGTAATAGGGTCAACGAATAAAAAAATAAAACACAACAAACCCGGAACAGAAATACAAATCTTAGTAAAAAACAGACACGTTTCAAAAACTGATGCGGGAGGATCCAATAATGTTTTTCAATAAAATACCCCTTAATATCATCCGACACGGGCCGAGACAAAAGGTTCCGGGAGAGAATACATTTATAACACGTTTTGGAAATAAAATCCGTCGCTGCGTATTGGACTCTTCACGCAACGTTGGGTTTCCTTCACTGTTCCTGAAGTAATTAGTTCGGGTAGAGACGGGATTATTTTAAATTTTATATATTCTGGAAGTGGAGCGAATTTGAATTATAATTAACGGACGAACTAATAAGTTCATTCAATTGTTAATCATTATACTAAATTTCGAGATTTGTGTAGTTGTTATACTATATATGTAGTTGTTATGTTACCAACTACAAAATACGTCAATTTCCATACGAAAATTTATAAAAAATGTTTGTTGATAACTTCCAAATCCTCGTCAGTCATATTTCTCAAGGGTCAAATCAATACCCATAACTCACTTGATCTTAATGCGAGGTCAGATTTGTGTATGTCAATAATGGGTGTTATTTATTTTTTTATATTTATGATATGTCTTTCTACTAGTTTAAACGATTGTTAAAGAACGAAATACAATCTTTATCTTAGTGCTATTTATTTATAAACTAAGATAATGGTGCTGTATGATGTTAGTAATTGATGGTTTCTATTGGTGAACCACATGCCTCTACCAACGAAAATGAAAAAAATAATAATATGAAAATAATTTATTGAATCCATTAAGATGTTCTACATAATTTAGACTGTCATTTTTTTATCTACCACCCGGTTTGAAAACCGGTTATCACTAGAGAAGAACGGGCAAGAAACTCTAGTGTTACTCTTTTCAAAACCAGTTTCTCCTTTTTCATCTCCAAAACCCCATGACGTCATCCCATAAACCAGCACCAATAAACCCAAGGTCCCGAACGAGGTCATTACAAATAGTGTACATTCAAAATTATTAGGCGATAAATTCAAAACGCCCGCTCGTAAAATACCACATCAAATTATACCGACTACCCGCATGTATGAAGTTATTTGTTGGCTGTAAAAGTTTATATGACGCATCGTACCGCCTATATGGTTTGATCGCATTGAATGAGAGTGATCTTTAATATGGTTGGCATTTTTTAGCGCCATGAAAAAATATAATATGTAATAATATTTTGAATATTTTTAATTTAGTGTAAAATTACTTTTGTTTATTATGATAAAAATTCTTACCATAAATATCTGACTAATATTTGCTACGGTATGCGAAGTCCTCTAATCCTAAATTTGACTAGCTAGTTGCACTATGGTCTAAGCCATTTCAATCAAACTGCCTGTTTTAGAGATATTCCATGCTCACTAGTGGACAGCTGTAGGTGGGTATATTAAGTACAAAAAATACCATCCTGTATATTGTTTACTGTGGATGTTTTTATGCGTGTCTTAAGGAGGGTTGACAAAGCCATTTATTTCTGTGGATGTACAGTCAGCGACATAAGTCGCTACACATTCACGAGATTTGAAATTGTCTTATCATCCAAAATAATAATTATTTTCAATATCGAATGGCACTTCTCGGCATAGATGACTTTACTTGGTTATATTTTACGACTACAGAGTAGTACGTACAAATTTTAATTCATAAAAAGCTTATCAAAAAATGTGAAGTGTTCAGCGACTTATGTCGCTGACTGTACCATAATTTATCGTGCTGGTTCCCGGATTAAGGATCTGTATCCGGCGGCAGTAAAAGTTGTTTAAGATGTTATCCCTAATCCTGCGTGCATGCCGGCATTCTAATTAATGTTATCTGTGCTTTTCATGTAGCTAATTTGATTTTGGAAAATGCGATTATTTATCTAGAGTTACTATTTAGGAATACTATTATCTGTTTGTCTTAGAAAATGAGGTCTATGAACTATATTTTAATGAAACTAAAAAATATGGTTACATATCACCCCCCATGATCCAAATTTGACGAATCACAAAAACTATATTAAACTGCACGCCTGCGACGCTCAATATGGTGAAACATAGAAAGGCCGCGATAAAAACTTTTCATAAAACGTTACTACGAGGAAAACTGTGAAAAATCACCCAAAGAAAATGTATCCGTATACGGAAACCATACGTCGACAAAATGGCAGAAGAAAAGTCTTTGTGTCATTGGAATTAATTACAGCAATGATTACTCGATGTGACAGTGTGAAATTTGATATATCCTTTTATGGGCCATTGGATTTTCTTGGAATGTAATGGATACGTTTTATTGAGTGTGAGTGGTTTCGTACGTTCTTTGTTTATGTGAAATTTATTTGGAATGTAGGTGTTATTGCTATGTGGAGAATTTTGAGTGATATTTTAGAGTTTTAATCATGGAGGCTAAATTGACTTTAATGTTAAGATGAGTCCTACTATTAATTTAATTCAAAAAAGCATTCATTAAGTTGCTTAACGCTGGTAAGTGACAGCTCCTAAGTTCAAAGAAAATGATCAATTAGAAACACTTAATGAAAATATTGCTGTCTTAATTAAGTGAAAATTTTACTCATTTTTTTAGAGACTATCTTGTACATGATCGCTATTAGCAATTCATCAAGAAACTCATCAAGTAACCAAGATAAAAGCAAACAAGCAAAAATATAAATCAAAATTTTTTCATGGTGGAATAAAAGATTTTACACTATGTCTATTTGTTCAACTATGACCCACCACATTTGCTTCAATAAGATAGTGGATAATTAACGTATTTTAAATAATAATGATTACTTCTATACTATTACGCATTAAGGAAAAAATATTCCCTGCTCCACCTCCCATATGTCTGTTTATACAGCTCATATACGGCCCACTGCAGGGCACGGGCCTCCTGTACAATCAAGGGTACGATTGAGAGTGGTTAGACCATAAGGTCCACCACGCTGGCCTAGTGCGAATTTGCGGACTTTACATACCATATAAATTTTACAAATGGCTATGGAATGCGGAATTCCTCACGATGTTTTTCTTCACCTTTATAGTACGCGGTGATTGACTTTCAATACACATCCGAAAAGTCAGAGGTGTGCCTTGGGATTTGAACCCGCGACCACCATGAATATGTTGGTAAATGGCATGTTGATTGTTTGTTTACACTGCATATTCTCTGAAAATAATGCACTGATTTGATAAATGAGTTCACCATTAAAATTCTACATTATCCCTAATAAGTATAGGTGATATAATATTGTCAAATAAGTATATTTGAACCCGGGCGAAGCTAGACCGGACTGCTAGTAATCAATAAACCAAGTGAAATCCATTCAAGCCTTCATAACAAACAATATTCGAGTATACAATAGGTACTTTAAACATAAGCGCAGAGGCGTCATACTCGCAACGTTATTGCTGTATACACGCGGGCGCACGAGCGCTAACAATGGACGCACCCTGTAGATTTTTATACCTGCGAGCGAGGTCGTTGCACTTGCCGCTGAATAAGAATACAACACACACGGATTTGTAGGTTGGGTAACTAATAATAATAAATAAATACACCCAACAGTCACATAAATAGTTCTGGCCCTACATTAAGATCAATTAAGTCTTGTGTCGTGGGTATCAGAAACTACAATAGAATTTTCGGTCTCACAAACACCCAGACCCTAAACAAATACTTCTGAGCCTCACAAACATTTGTCTCGGTACGAAGATCGAACACGCGGCCTTTCGTTTCACAGCCCAAAATTAAGTAGATGACGTCACTCATAATTGAGCGAGTAATGAGGATAAATGTATTATTGTATTTCGGTTTGTCAAAGGTTATAGGTACACGATAAGTTTTGCCAATGAAAAACATCAGAATTTTTGGATGAACATGAATGAGAATTCGATAGTAGTCTGTTATATGTGAGAGGCCGTCTGGGTAAGTACCATCGCAATGTCTATATCTCATTATCCCGTCAAACAGCAGTGTAAACGCACTGTTGTGTTCCTATTTGAAGGACATTGTAGCCAGAGTAATTACTCGACATATTGAGACTTAACATCTTATGTCTCAGGATGGCGGGCGCAGTGAAATGCCATACATTGCTACTAACCTATGAGCGGTCCCATCACTTACCATCTGGCGAATGCCGTGCACGTCTCGCCATTTAAATACATAAAAAAATATATATTTAGAATGGGAGATGGCCCATAATTACGTATATTTGAAGAATAGAAGCAACATATTACCAATTTATTAAATTCATCAACATATACCAGGTAGCACAATAATTTTCTTGCTCCGTACGATATTAATTAATATACCTTGATAAATTACATTTTCAAAGCAGCGAAACTAGGCTATCACAACAGCCATTTAAAAATAACAGTATACGTTTCACTGTTTTATTATTATCCAAGCAAAATACATAGAAGAAATACAAAACAGCGAGCTTAGCCAGCTCGAATAAAACTCGTGGAAGTATTAAAAACAATAGAATCTTAAATAAAAATGTCCGAAGTATTAAACTGTCCAATAAATCATTTATTTACAGCGAGTTTCCAACAAAACTCCGAGCCGAAGTGCTTGTTACTTTTTACAGCAGTGTTCTTGTACCTTCGGATACAACTTTTCGTTGTAAAATGGAGCGTGATAATGCAAACATAGACCAACTTTATGCGCTGAAATAAGCCGAATTTAGTCGTTATAAGTTTAGCTCCTATTATGCGATTGTTAAAAAGATTTGGGGTGAGTTAGGTGAGTCTGGGCGTTGGTCTACCAAGCTGGAGAAACGTGACTTAGTATATGACTGTATAAACTGTACACGAGAATGATTCAACGTAGTTTATACGACTAATAATCAGTTGTCAGAGGTTACTGAGCTTTATGAAACAAATTTTCAAAATGTAAAAATATTTTTTGACTATCCAGCATTTTTTACGAGCACTCTTTTCTCCTCTTCCTAACCTGAACAAATATACCATGTTTTGATCACTTCTGAGTATAACTGGCTTTAAGTATACCAGTATTTCAAATGAGACTATATTATGTAATGTTGACGGAAAATATCGTGAGGAAACCTACATACCGTAGCGATTTGTCAAAATGTATAATGTTTTTTAATTCCAACAACACGCACCAGGCTAGTGTGGAGATTTATGATCTAACCCTTCGCAGCCATACCCTCGATTATAGAAGAGGCCCGTGTCAAGCAGTAGAACGTATCCGGGCTGATATAGCACAGTACAGTTTTGCATTAATTAGGTGCATAGTTCGTACAAGCATAAAAACACGATTTGATGGAGAAAATTTCCAACAAAGCGTCTTAGCAACTCAGTGGGATTCCCAACATGTTCTACACAAACGTGAAACGCATTCAATACGGTCCAAAGTTCTTTTAATTATACACCTGTGCGGGGCCACTTTCCACTTATAATCGCGTTTTAATTAAATACCTTGTTTTCTTGGGAAACATTTGCAGTATTTCGTTACTCCGCGCTCTGTTCGTTAAATGTTGAATTTAATTATGTAATGTTTATATTGTTGTGTGTACTGTTTAAATAGTAAATCTATTTTAAGTACTCTCTCTGTTGTTTTCTCTACAGATAGAACACATACTGAATTTATATAATGAATAAAATTCTATATTATATTATAATTTATGTCTCTGAGTACAGCAGTATAACCCAAACCAACCTCGTATAGGTAAAAATAAAAATATACACAGGCTGAAATTTGACCAACTTTTGTTTCTAACTGTAACAGGATTTCCATTATTGTTAACGATGGCCAGTTACCACTTTTTAGAATCATTTCAGTCAAAATTAATTCACTGACGGAAATACGCCTATTCTATCTAATAAAAGATCAACCACTTACAAAAATAAAAATAAAATATTACCAAATTTTTTACTGGAGGTAGGTCTCTCATATGTGAGAGGCTGCCTGGGTGGGTACCACCACAATGTCTGTTTCTCCCGTCAAACAGCAGTTCAAATGCACTGTTGTATTTCGGATTGAAGGACATTGTAGCCAGAGCAACTACTGGACATATTGAGACTTAACATCTTATGTCTCAGGATGGCGAGCGCAGTGGAATGCCAAGCTGTTTGTTTTTGCTACTGTTCATGAGCGGTCGCATCGCTTACCATCAGGCGAACGGCATGCTCGTCTCGCCAATCATTGCAAAAAAAAAATGTAATTATACAGCATAGTAAAAATTACGACAAGGAAAAAACAAAAGTAGACTTTTTCATCAAATCACTTTCCTCGATTCTGCAAATTATCTAGCATTTACAAAAATATATCCCAAAATATGCTTACACAGAATAGTGAAAACTGTGACAAGGAAAACACAAGACACGCCCAAAGAATGGAATGGGAATAACTTACATTCAATTAAAGTTAGTTTATTGAGCCCAACTTCCTCTGCGACCGTCGTAAAAATGTTTTCACAGATTTTTACAACGCGTGGACGTGTTAGTTTTGTAGGAATGTTACTTTTTATGAAGAAATTCTGTTTTTTTAACGCCGTTTAGGGAAACCAGTTAAGGAAGAACGAAATTGTATTAATATAGTCAAGTTGTACTAAATAAATAATACAATATACTATAACGTCACGTTCAAGGTTGATTACAAAATCAGAATGCGTAAATACATATAAGATTTTTATTTTATGGAAATTTTTCTTCATTGGATTTCAAGACCGATATTCAATTCTTCGGGAAATTATTATTCAATAAAATGTTAATCGTAAATATAACATCGGTTTGGTAACTAATCATCAACTAGGTTATAGAGAAGTATCAACTTAAAAGTTATCTCCCGCACTAAAATATTATATTAGGCACAAACAAATTGTCTATAATTCGAGATGCAACATTTTTGTACCAACGCAACCAATACACATGAAACCAACCGAAACCCATACAAAAATAGCCCCACAAACCAAGAAGTCGACCGCAATAGCTCCAACAGCTGAAGCGAGAATTCGGCCCAACAAATGTCACCATTACTTAAACTTTAATGTTACTGTACCAGTAAAGTATTCGCACTTGCCAACGATTCGATTCCAGGTCAGTGGACGCCTGACGCTGAAGCTATTACAGCCCTTACAAACAGGATTTGTCCTACGCTATAAAAGTAAAATACTGGAATGCGGTCCTTTAACGAGTTTGTTTTTCAAGCATAATGGTATGGTTTTGTATGTCAATATTAGTGTTTAGGAATTGTAGAATAATTAACTTAAAATATTAAAAGTTTAAGGGGTTGGGGTTGAAACGGAATATACCATAAACAACTACTTTGAAGGCTCTGCGTATTTATTATAAATGATTTTATTCGAAGAAATTTGCTAGGAAATCAAATATTGATTTACTCCTTTTTACTGGTGATTTATTCAACAAATCTAATATGACATTACAAATATAACGCAACTTTTTAAAACCAGAATCTAAAGTACCAAATTTCATCCAATTGCTTTGCATAACGCCAGCAAGTTTCTCATCCACCTCGTTACCACGCATAAAATCACTATTGACTTCGACGTTGTTTTCTCGAGTAATTTTAAAAACCATATCGAAAATTTTGCTGTAGCACGCTCCTTTCATATGATCACACTGACGCGCTGTCAGTTCTCGGCAGCCATTGGAAAAGACACTGGGTCGTAAAATCGGAACGTGCCCGCGTCGAAACTGGCTCGTTGAGTTTTTGGTAAATGCATTTAGTGTATGCTTTTAGACGTGCACTTTGCCGGTAATGTCTTTGACTTACATCGGATTTGAGGTTGAAATAAAATGAACTCTTCTGTGACTGTCGATATTAAAGAGACTTTGAGTCAGTTCAATTTGCTATTGGCAATTCTAGTGCTCGAGTTGTATTTTTAGGATTTTTGATGAAAGATGATTCCTTAGATTAGCTATCTTCCCATAAAAACGAGAAATATTTTCATCGACAGTTCATTGTATTATTAATTTTTATAAAGTAGACACTTTTGTCTTATATATGTATATAAACAATATTCTTTAACTTAGTTGCTAATAGAATTTCAAAAAATGAATCACAAAATGCTCCCAGCCTAAAAACAAACACATATATTTTTCCCATGAAAAGAAACGGTTCGCAACAGCATTCATCTAAGGTCAACAGAGGAGACCACGCATTGTCCCAGCCAATGAGTGACTGAGTGAGCCAATATGACGTGCGTCCCTGCGTTTAATCAAAAGAATAGCAGGGGATACTGCCAACCCTACGATAGGGCTGTGATTAAATACTTACAGACTACCTATTCAAATGATTGTGTATTCCAGTCATTAGGAGAACAGTGGAACAGTGATTAAATGAATTGATTCGTTTTGTTTGTGATTTAGTTTGTACATATTTATTTTTGAACAGTTCAAAATGAGTATAGTATGTGTATTTTAAATCTATACACAATATTATTAAGGTCAATCATATTTCATCATCCTATTGTAATTTGTTTGGTTCGTTAAATTAATTAACTTAGAGCATTATGTTATCTAACAAACCCAATGCGGATTGGTGTGCAAAAGGAATAAGAACAATCATTGCAATTTGATAAAGTAATGGCGAGTACGGCATCAGAATATTGAAGTCGGGTAACAAATTCTAATGTATAATGACAAATATTTCTTTAGTAAAATTTGAAAAATAAAAAATGCATTTTAATCATGCACGCAATTCATATTGTTGCATGAATAAGGAAATAATTATGACAGTAAAGAAAATTTTGTAACTCTCTTTTGCTACTTTGCTTGTTTGCACTGACAACAAAAACATGAAAACAACAAGGGAGTACTACGCAACGGATTTTGATGCGTTTTTTTAATAGATAGAGTGATTCAAGAGGAAGGTTTATACCGGGTATCTCAAGACTGCTACCGAAAACGAAGCCGGGTGGTAGTTTTAGTGGCTACAAACACAATGCAATTAAAAATTTCGCTTAGAAACGCGACAATTATTTTTTATGATTTTTTAAATATCGTCATTTTTGGGTGGTAAATCCATAGATTTTGCTAAAATAATAATTTAAACTCTCTTATATCTTAGAGTATTTAAAAATTAAAGGGTATACACTATTATTTTAGGAAAAAATGTATTTACCACCAAAATATGGCAATAGGAAAAAAATTACAAAAAAAAAAATTGTCGCTTTTTTTTGCAACTTTTTCTGTTGCATTGTGTTTGAAGTCGCTTAAACTACCACCCGGCTTCGTTTTCGGTAGCAGTCTTGATATACCCTGTATGTATAATACGTACATGTTATTGTACAGAAATTTATTTGTACCCGGGCGAAGCTGGGCCGGGCCGCTAGTAAACAATAAATTATAACATTTCTTCAATATCTTATATCTTAACTAAGTCCAATAATTATCTTTCTTAAATCAGTCACGCGTACAATTTAATACACCGTCAAGGCGTATTAAATTTTACACGGAATATAAATTTAGAATTCCCAGCGGCCCCAACTCATTCCAGAATCCAATTTTACCGAGTACCCCATGATATCATAAGTCACTTCTTAGAAATTACATCCAAAGTTGACCCCACATTTCACATTTCGAATTATGAGTTATGCCAAGAGTCGGCCAGGCGTTTTAACGAGGTTTTATGGGCCAAAATGTACTTTATTGTTATGAAATAAGAGTGGCGGAGGTATAAGCGGTGGGAGTAATTGAATTTTGTCATTGAAAAGACAGAGCTGTTAAATGTTTAGGTTGTGTTTTTAATCTACCAGGTGGATGGACAACCTACTAAAGGTGAGTTGCAGGAAGCCGCTTGATGCAAGTCGCTTCCTACAGGTCAATGTGGACATCTTTGAGGGAGGCCTATGTTCAGCAGCGGACTTTCTGTAGCTGAAAAGAGAAAGACTATTAGATATAATATTTATTTATTTTATTAAGTACTGCTACATCATATATAAACTCATTTGCAAAAAAAACGGGCACCTGCAATGAACCATTTCAAATGTTACTATTGGTTTGTTTGATAATTATAGGTAGTTTTACTTTCACAATTTTTTAAATTAATAAGCAAATAATCGTTTTCGTCAGTATTGTCATAAAATTTTGATAAAACTTATGGGTTTTAATGCTAAAGTTCACTAGTAGTGTATGCTCGCTAGTAGTGCATATGCTCGTGAAGTAAAAGTTAACAAAGATATTTGTTTGTTTTTTCTTTAATAAAGTAAAAGCAGATAAATGTTTAGTATCGAGTGTGACCCCCTCTAGCTGAAATCACAGCTTGAATTCGTCTGGGTATGCTAGCGAGGATATCCCGGATACTTGCTTGCGGAATACGTTCCCACTCCGCGGTAATCACATTCTTCAGCTCTCTGATGGTCTGCGGAGCCGGTTGTACTGATCTCACGCATCGTTTCAGAACGTCCCAGACATGCTCTATAGGATTGAGCCTGGTTCTGGAAGAAAACCATGTACCCAACCACGGGATGATCGTTTTCTTGTGTGTTGCGCATTGAGAAATCGCATGTCTTCGTATGTGGACCTTAAGAACAACCTCGAAGAAGTAAGAAATGTGCATATTAGTCTATGGACGGTCAGGAGGAGGCTTCTCGCGGCCAATATACGTAGTCATCGCCCGGCCCGCGGCCCTAAGTTACTCCGTGAGCACAGAGTTGCCAGGCTTAGGTTTGCTCGAAATTGTGAGTCATGGACTCAAGAAGACTGGAATAGGGTATTGTTCTCCTATGAAGCCAGGATATCTCTGTTCGGTGAAGATCGACGACGGCGAGTGCTACGAAGACGAGGAGAACGCTTTGCAGAGGCTTGTTTTGAAGAAATCACACCTTATGGTGGGGGCTCTGTTATGTTTTGGGCAGGAATAAATTCAATGGATCGTACAGAGTTAGTCTTCATTGAAAACGGCTTACTGACTGGACATCGATACATAACGGAAGTTCTAATTCCTCATGCACAAACCGCATTGGCCGCTTTAGGCGAAGACTCTATTTTTATGGACGACAACGCTTCGCGCCCACCGGTCTGGCGATGTGGAAGCGTATGTGCAAGAGGTCGGCATTCGTCGTTTGGATTGGCCAGCTCAAAGTCCCGACGTCAATCCTATAGAGCATGTCTGGGACAATCTGAAACGACGCGTGAGATCAGTACAACCGGCTCCGCAGACCATCAGACAGCTGAAGAATGTGTTTACCGCGGAGTGGGAACGTATTCCGCAAGCAAGTATCCGGGATATCCTCGCTAGCTTACCCAGACGAATTCAAGCTGTGATTTCAGCTAGAGGGGGTCACACTCGATACTAAACATTTATCTGCTTTTACTTTATTAAAGAAAAAACAAACAAAAATCTTTGTTAACTTTTACTTCACGAGCATATGCACTACTAGCGAGCATACACTACTAGTGAACTTTAGCATTAAAACCCATAAATTTTATCAAAATTTTATGATAATACTGACGAAAACGATTATTTGCTTATTAATTTACAAAATTGTGAAAGTAAAACTACGTATAATTATCAAACAAACTAATTGTACCATTTGAAATGGTTCATTGCTTAGGTGCCCGTTTTTTTGCAAATGAGTTTATTATAAGTTAATAAAGTTTTATCAGTGATAAATTAAACATATCTGATAAATATGTATACACATACAATTCTCCAACACTATTGGCTAAATCAAAGTGATATTATAATTTAAAAAATTGTAAAACATTTATTTATATATATATGTATATATATATATAGCTAAGTTTATTGTACTTTTTGAGTAATTTTATGCTATTTCAAAGTGCAATGAAGTGACCCTTATCTAGTGTTGTGACTAACTCATACATAAATAAATAATAATAAATACATATTGTAATATCCCATCGCCTATCACAGGCCTCTTCTACACTTGAGTGCATCAAGCTAGCCTAAGTTATGCCTAAGTGATCATTATCATCAATGAGTTGTATCGAGAAAATTATGATTAAAACAATCACTTTGTGTTTTTTATTGTGTATATTATTACGCGGTTATCTGTATTAAATGTAATCATTATTTGTGAGTTTTACAACTTTTTAAAATTATATTCATGTAATGAACAGCCATGGTCGCGGGTTCAAAACCAAGTACACACCTCTGACATTTTAGAATCATGTGTGTATTGATATCACGGTGTAGGAAAACATCGTGAGGAATCTGCGTACCATGGCGCCTTTTATTTATTTTTTATGTATAGTCAGCCAATCCGAACTAGGCCAGAGTGTTGGATAATATTATGCCCTCACGCCTCTCATTAATACTCTCAATTGTAGAAGAGACCCATGCCCTGCAGTAGGACGCATATGGGCAAATGCAGTCAT
The DNA here is from genome assembly GCA_009982885.2 of Hyles vespertilio. NCBI lineage: Eukaryota > Metazoa > Arthropoda > Insecta > Lepidoptera > Sphingidae > Hyles > Hyles vespertilio. The sequence continues at coordinate 3,629,947 of CM042824.1, forward strand.
CATATCATCATCATATCAGCCACAGGAAGTCCACTGCTGAACATAGGCCTCCCCCAATGATCTCCACAATGACCTGTTGGAAGCGGCCTGCATCCAGCGACTTCCTGCGACCTTAGTCAGATCGTCCGTCTACCTTGTAGGCGGGCGTCCGACACTTCGCTTGCCTGTACGTGGCCTCCACTCGAGAACCTTTCGGCCCCAACGGCCATCGGTTGTACGAGCTATGTGCCCGGCTCACTGCCACTTCAACTTGCCAATCCTATGGGCTATGTCGGTAACCTTGGTTCTCCTACGGATCTCCTCATTTCTGATTCGATCTCGTAGGGAAACACCGAGCATAGCCCGCTCCATGGCTCGTTGAGTGACTTTGAGCCTTTTAATGAGGCCCACAGTGAGAGGCCACGTCTCGGTGCCGTATGTCATCACTGGTAACACACAACTATTGAAGACTTTCGATTTTAGGCACTGAGGTATTTTGGACGAGAAGACGTCGCGAAGTTTCTCGAACGCTGCGCAACCGAGTTGGATTAGCCGATTGACCTCTCTCTCGAAGTTGGACCTGCCTAACCGGACCACTTGTCCTAAATAGACATATTCGTCTACAACTTCGAGAGTCGAGCCCCCAACTCCAATGGGGGTGGGCACAACATGGATATTCGACATGATCTTCGTTTTATCCATGTTCATTTTAAGACCCACCTGTTGGGAGACTCGATTAAGGTTTTCGAGCATAGTGCTAAGGTCTTCCAGCGATTCTGCCAAGACTACAATATCGTCGGCAAATCGAAGGTGAGTAATATACTCGCCGTTGATGTTGATGCCGAATCCTTTCCACTGCAAGAGCTTGAAGGCATTTTCCAGCGCGGCAGTGAACTGTTTCGGAGATATGACATCTCCCTGTCTCACGCCTCTCTGTAGTGGAATAGCCTTCGTGCTCTGATCCTGTACTCGGACCGACATGGTGGCGTTGTTGTATATACACCTCAACACTTCGATGTACCGATAGTCTGTGTGGCACCGCTGAAGAGACTGTAGCACAGCCCAGGTCTCGATCGAAATAAAGGCAAATGCCATACAATTAATGAACAAACATGAATTTCAGCGTAAAGATCCTACTTTAGGTCTCCAGTCAATTCCTCAAACAAAATAAATGTACCTACCAAAAAAACAATTTTTACGACCCCAATTCATATCACACAGTCCTTTCTCAATCGCAACGTAAGCATAAGTCACAGCATACACGTAAAGTTCAAACAAAAACACCGTGAAATATCACCTCAACAATTTGTCAGCACGCCGCGTCAGCTACACACGGTCATCGTAAAATCGTCCATAGTTCACTTTTTCGTTCGGGTTGGGCGTGTACGAAGTGCTGGGATTATCGAGTTCGGCTTGCGGGACTATCGATAAGCATCGGTTTTATCGATACATCTTTCCGATTCGTGGCGTTCGTCTTTGTATTGTTTTTGTTGGCGTTGGTGGGTGATTTTTAAGAATATGTTTTAAATTAGTTGTTTTTTTTTTTTGGATAGCAAAAAAAAGCCAAAGATATCTGGAACGATCATTGAAGATTTATTTTACAAGTAGAGAGAAATTTTAAGGATACTTAATAACTCTAGACAATAATTATTATTAACAAAATATTGGTCATAGTACGAGTCGACTTTAATCTTAAAAAAATTATAAACATAATTTTTTTTTCTCTGTTTATTTCCCAGTGTTATTCTTCTAAAATCTATTACACATCTTATACACGAGCCAGCAGTAAGAGGTACTAGATAGTCCATAATATTCAGTTTCGTAATGCAATTAAACTCCCCAAAGATGATGAAACTACCAAATTCCGTATTGAATATATCAAAGAGGTAGTTATTCACAGTTTCCACATCATTAAATCGCGTCAACGGCCCGGCGTCAGTTCTGCCTTTAGTTTGTATTCAAGAACGGCTCATAATATCCGGAAGTTGGTAACTTTGGTACTACCTTTGCTTATCTGTGGGGTACAAGTCTTAGGAGATGCTACTGTCACGTTACTAGTGAACTGTATTTTTTCTGTTTTATTTATAGATTGATTGAGTAATTAACCATTAACTTTAAATTGGTATTTTTTGAAATAGTATTATAAAAAAGACCATAAACATTATGAAGATTTTATTAATTTATAAAATTAAAATCTTACTAAACCAAAATGTACCGCCCTGGACACCATCATACACGAAGCCTTACACACCGCAAAAAATAGATCCAAATGGCGCAATATTATCATCAAAGTAAAAAAATGTCCATGGTGGGGGTCACGACCCTCAGCAATGAGGAAATCGACTCAAGGAGGAGGAAACCAAAATATTTCAAAGTCTCTAATTTAATACGGCTATAAGGAACTATTGCACAACAAAATTTAAAGCCGTGCATTTACGACAAATTGACGACGGAAACCTGATATTGTAATAAAGTCCCTGAACGACCTCAGCATTGCGGAAGTAATTTCAAATGAAATATATTTTATTTTCTTATGCACAAAATGTATGATTATAATATTTGGTAAATTATTAGTATCCCTCTTAATCGATCCTCTTATCTCAATTATAGAGTAGGACTGCGATGACCTATGGAACGTATCTGGGCTGCAATGGGCTGATACGGATGCAGATAACAATTTGACAAATAATGAATGTCAAGTGACGGTAAACTCAAACTACGAAAAATATAGCATATTTCATTTTAAAGATTTTTAAGACAAATCGCCGACGCAGCCCTAAAAGTACAATAAAATCTGGACAACTCGATTCCGATGGCAGAAATCCGGGGATTACATCTATTAGATTGATTATTTTCGTATTTAAAAATGTATGTGATATTGCGTAAATTATTTTCCCAGGAAAAAAAAATTGAACATGAATATCGTACTTTATAATTCAAGACCTTTTATGACGTAGCCCTATAAATGCAATAAAATCTCGAGACCGCCACCTCGATATCGCTGGCAGGAATCTCGGGCTTACATAAGTTATATTGATTTTTTTTTCATCTATATCATAATATACTCTATATTCTCTCAACTCTATTACTAACTAAAATATGGTAAAACAACTTTGACTTTCGGAATACGTGAATGTTACGTGACAGAGACATAAACCAAAAAATTATCGCTCTTTAAAATTTCCAAGCCATTAACGACAAATCTACGACGCAGCCCTAAAAGTGCAATAAAATGCCGGGACTCAACCTCGATATCGACGGAAAAAACTAGGAACTACGTAAATAATACGCTTTTTTATTTATAATACATACTATATCACGTAGTATACATCAAAGGTAGTAATTGTGAAGGAATAAATAACAGCAAAGTAAAACCACAAAAATATCGTATTTTAAAATTTAAAACCTTTTACTACAAATCTACGACGCAGCCCTAAAAGTGCAATAAAATTCCGGGACTGCCACCTGAAATCTAAGAATTACGTAAATAATATAAGCTACTTTTGATTCGCGTAAACATACTAAGTTTATACTATAAAATAACAGCAAAGTAAAACCACAAAAATATTGCACTTTAAAATTTAATACCTTTTACGACAAATCTACGACGCAGCCCTAAAAGTTCAATAAAATCCCGGGGCTGCCACATCGATATCGATGGTTGGAATCTCGGCATGCCACGTCCTTACAGTAGTCACGGCGAGTAATATATGTCCTTTATTGACCGTTAGCAGTGTTGAGCACGACCTACCGGACCAAACGTTTTCTTACTTTATTAACTTGTAATTTGGTTGGAATCGTTCTGTTTGGGCCGAATATGGGAAGGTATTTTTTATTATTGGATAAAGGTTATTTTTTTTAGAATAGTCCGTACCCTTGATGAAATAAGCTTTTATTAAAATAATAAAGGTTGTAAGATAATTTTTATTTCTTTATTATATTTTTTTTTGTAATTTAGTCCTTTTATATGCAACAAATATTTATTGGATTATTCCCTCTTCTAAATCAAACAGTTTTGGCACCTTACAGGGAATTTCCTAATCATAATAAGCAGACAGCTTAACGTCACGTCAAACCTTATCTATAGTTTTACAGCTCCTACATACACCTACATACACTGGTTACCTCAGATAATTCAATGTAGGAATCCAATTTTATCACGTCTTCGCTAGCGACACGTGTTTGGCTCCTAAGTTGTGGAAAATGCGTGGTCTGCTGTCTTACACAGTGTGGTCACTTCACAGTGTATTTACTACTATTTGTATTACTTTTGTTCTTTATTTGATTTAGAACAAAGTCTTTGAGATAGATGATTTTACTTATATACCATAAAATAATGAGTACCTTGTACGTTTTGATATATTCAATAAATTCTAGATAGGGTCATAGAATTCTTTCTATGACGAGAGAATAGAAGTGCGTGGTGGCCTGTTGGTAAACTGACTAGAGGCATTGGCAGCCGCCGCAGCCGCATGTTTACGGTGGTCGCGGGTTCGAATCCCAGGGCACACCTCTGACTTTTCGGAGTCATGTGTGTATTGATAGTCAATCACCACGCACTAAAACGGTGAAGGAAAACATCGTGAGAAAACCTGCATACCATAGCGATTTATAAGATTTTCTATATTATGTAAGTCCGCTAACCCGCACTAGGCCAGCGCGGTGGACTATATGTCGTAACCACTCTCAATCGTACTCTTGATTGTAGAGTAGGCCCGTGCCCTGCAGTGGGACGTATGTGGGCTGATACAGATACAGATACAGGGTCATAGAGAAAGTTGACACAATATTTTCCGGCTCAAACTCGGTTCGACTAAGGCTTAAGCAGAAGTATATTGCATAATATACATGTATACCTAATATACGTATACACGTATATTATGCAATACTAATAATATAGGCATACGCCTTTAAGGCATATTCTATAATTATTAAATTATAAGCGTATTCCTAAAACGATTCATTCATCATCAATATTATTTTTAGTCTACCCAATATTAAACAAAAAAATATTATTAAAAAATACAATATCTTTTTTGGGTTATTGAGTGAGGCCAGTGTCGAAATCAGCTAAAAAAATTAAAAAATAATCAAACTGTTTTTCACAAAATAATTAAACTGAGCCAATTAAAGAATGTTCGAGTACTTAACGGACAAAAGCCCTTTACTGCTCAAATGTTCAAAGCAACGTCTCAAGGCTGCAAGGGGAAATTATACAAGAAATTATTCATTCAAAGGGTCGGCGATGTAACACACGATTTTTCGCCTCCCTAGGGGATGCGCACTTCATTTTTCTTTTTATCTTTTAATAATTAAAATGAGAGCTCTTCGGAATATTTTGAGTCGGATTACGGATGCGTCGATTTCTTTATTATGTTTTATGTATACTCTGTAATATGATGATACGTGTGCGGTGTTTGAAATTTGATACGGTTTTTGTTGCGGTTGTGATTGTGATTTGGAATATAAAATTTAAGGTTTTCTAGTCAATGCTTAGTTGAATAAGAAAAGCGCATGATAGTTAAGTAACAGAATGAGAGCAACATAAAATAAATAATGTATGGATCGAAGTTGGCTTCTTGTCTTTTACGGTCATTGAGCCACAACAGAAACGATAATTGTATAAATTGGCGAATATCGTCTCTTTGTTGCCACACATGGTAATTGGAACTTTGCAGTGATAATTGAAAAACATGATCTACCAACTTCAACCTGAATTTAGATATTAATATACATAATCCATTTAGGCCCAAAGAGAGATACGTTGTACTTCAAAATAAATACCAGACATGTAGGGCATATAAAAACATCGATAAAAATATAATCATGGAAAATATGATTGATTTACCAACCAAAACCAAATTGATTAAATAATCAACACCTACAATTCGATGTAAAAATTCATCTTCTTATTTACAATTTAAGCAAAACACTCTATTCATTAAAACAAAACTACACATAAAATCATAAAAAAGACCGAAATGGAGATGTTATCACCAAAACGAGCTGTGAAAAAAAAAACACGGGTCGGTAACACTTTGATGTAACTCACAAGTGGTATAGCTCATCGCATAACTTTGTAAGATTTCGCAAAAGCACTCCTTTGTAAGCAGTGCCTTTGTCAACGGCGCGGCGAATAGTTTAGAACTATCGCTCTTACACTTTTGACGTTTTTACCCGTGCTCTGCGATGTGGACACGGTCGTACATACCTTTTATTTGCAGCTCAGTTGATTACTATAGACCGTGGATGGACTGAATGACGGCAGACACGCTTTTGTGTGAATGCTGTTTTAGAATGTCGTAGATAGTGGTCTAAGTTTTATTTAGTAAATCTAGATATTAGAGAATATATTTTGTGGCTCAATTGATGGTTGTAGATTGGTATTAATGAATTGAATGTCCGTGTAGAGAAACGTCATGTATTACATTCTAAAATATCGATATTTCTATTCACCGCATAACATATCTGGTCACACAGTTGATTGGCTGTTATTAATGAACTCATCGATTAAATGTCGCATGTATATATGTTTTGTTCGGTGAATGTAAAATATCGTAGTGAAGTGAATAGTTTTGAATGCCAGTTTTCAAAGCTGTATTAATAGGTGGAATAGTTTCCAAAAGGCAAAATAGAGAAGAGTAGGGGACCCTTGTTGCAAAACTCACAAAATGATTGTTATTTGTAATATGTATTTTTTTGTACGTAATATAAAACTATCATTGAAAATATAAAAAGTATATGCATGAATAGCATTTCCACAAAAACCGCATATGAACTCACATAATCTCGAAACATACGAGTACCATACAGCCAACTTGGCATCAAAGCCAAGATATAGAGCGAATAATTAATACCTAATTCCCCTGCAAAGCTGAGTAGCTAATGCAAAATGCACATTTTCCTACCATGAAACCAGTTACTAATTAATGAAATCACACGGCACCAACATTTTCAAATGTCCACCGACCGCATTTGACAGGCGCTATGATTCCTATCTAGTGCTAGCTGCCTCGCTAATTCCACGCTGGCTACTAAAATAGCTTTAATATTTTATATTAACACAGCTTTCCACTGGTCAGAGCGATAAGGGATTTCACTATAATAAGCATTTTAATTATTTAATGTATGTCTGTGTGTTGTAGTCATTAGTCTAGTGCCAACTAGAGTGTTACCATGGGGTCTTGTGACTGGTAGTCAACTTTGCTTCTATTTCATCGGTTTGTAAAACTTAATAGAATTGGAATGTATTATTTTATTGTTTCTTAGGTACACAAGTGTGTGTCTATCACACATGTTTAAGGGAAGATTTAGTGATTCATATAAATTAAGCAGGTATCAATTTTGGTCAACTAATGTATATTATTCCGGACATTTTAACTTACAATTATATTATACCTAAGTAAATGTAATTTCACTTTTCATGAAATGTAAAATTTTGGTTCAAGCTTTTAGGTTTTATTTTTTGTATCATAATCATCAAATCAACCTGAATTTATCCACTGCACGGCATAGGCACATCTCCATCACACCACTTTTCGCGATCATACGCATGTCTCATCCTCAATATGCCTTGAAATTTAGTGATCTCATTCATGGCATGTGGTCTACATTCCTTTTGGCCTCTGTTGTTACATACTACAGTTAAATTACAGTCTTTATAGCGTAGTTGGTAAGACGTCGGCTGTGAAACTAGAGACCGCGGGTTCGTTCCCTGCAACGAAACAAATATTTGTGTGAACCACAGGTATTTGTCTCCGGTCTGGGTGTTTGTGAGACCGAAAAGTCTCTTGTAGCTCCTGATATCCACGACACAAGACTCGACCTTAATGTGGGGTCAGGACTATGTAGGTGACTGTTGGGTATATTTATTTGTTTAAATAAATAACCATCATCCATCCATCAGCCAAAAGTCCACCGCTTAACCTATGTTAAGTGGTGGACTTTTGGCTATGGAAATACCTGTTGGAGGTAGCCTGCATCCAGCGACGTACCGCGATTTTACCAGGTCGTCTGACTACCTTGTGGGTGGACGTCCTACGCTGCGCTTTCCGCTACGTGGCTTTCATTCGAGAACTTTTTGGCCCTATACACATATAATAATAATAATATAATATTTTGTTTTCATATCAAATAGAGATTAAATACAATTATTCATTTGTTGTTCAATTAAACAGATCTATTCCTAGATAGACTATCCCTTGTCGAGAAATTGTCTCTTGTCGGTCGATGCATTTACCCATAATTGACCGGCTGGCCATAGTTGTTGGAAAACGGATGTATAGTGGTCGATTCCGGAACATGACGCATTTATGCAAGCCTATATGACGGACCTTGTGTCATGAGTGCGGTGGTTACTATGTCTATATAACTAGTATGATAACTTCTATATTATAATAGAGGTACCTAGTATTTATTGGCGATAGGCTCGCCACCCATCACATCGTTGGACGCAACATACTAGGCGCAATGTTGGTGTTCTGGCAGCTCTGCCTACCTCTCCTGGGAAGAAGGCGTGAAGTTATGTATGTATGTACGCCTCTGGTATTTTTAAAGTGAAAAATTAACGGATGCATTTTATTAATATTATTAAAAATCATATTTAATATATTTTTATTTATTGATCAATACATGTTCTTCTACTTGGTCTAGGATTACCTAAATAATAAATGAAGAGATTTTACCTTTATTGCTGATTACCAGCTCTGGTCGGATTATAAATAATTTCGACAACCATTGATCAATCTAGCATTTAGAATCTAGATTAGTCTAACAACCATAAAACATTAAGCTAACAACTAATTCCTATATCACTTGGCAAATATTTCCCAATTCCACTAACACTCAAACGCATAGCATTGTATGTTAATCGAATTACAAGCGAAACATTCCATACCGAAATACGCTAAACAATATCGCTTATCACTCACACCACATCCAACGCATCCTCAATAATCTAATTTAGATCCAATTATCACCAACACAGAGTTGAAATTCATTCAACCATCTGAGCCACTTGCAACTTTGTTCCATCATTAGATTAGTGTCAAAATGTGTGTAATTTAAAACAGTAGGGCATTATTGAAGTGTTGGTAATTCAATTGGCCCGCATGATAATTGCAATTTAAACAATGCCCGTAATTAGGTGGAACGTAAACGAGTATGCGAACGTTGATTACAATTTTGCGGTGGATATCGACAAATGAATTTGCAAATCTGATGGACAAATATTTTTGATTACGTTGGCACGTAACACGCTTTTGTTGGTGGTTATTATTCATTCCATTAGTTTATCGATCTATACCGGGTATCTCAAGACTGCTACCGAAAACGAAGCCGGGTGGTAGTTTTAGTGACTACAAACACAAAGCAACTAAAAATTTCGCAAAGAAACGCGAAAGTTATTTTTTATGATTTTTTAAACATCGTCATTTTTTGGTGGTAAATCCCTAGTTTTAGCTAAAATAATAATTTAAACTCTTTTATACCTTAGATTATTTATAAATAAAAGGGTATACACTGTTGTTTTAGGAAAAAATGCATTTACCACCCAAATATGGTCAAAGGAAAAAAATAACCAAAAAAAAATTGTCGCTTTTTTTGCCACTTTTTCTGTTGCATTGTGTCTGAAGTCGCTTAAACTACCACCCGGCTTCGTTTTCGGTAGCAGTCTTGATATACCCTGTATATCGTTACGTCAGAGGTCACTTGGATTGATACCACCGCAATGTCTATTTCACACGTCAAACAGGAGTGTAAATGCACTGTTGTGTTTCGGTGTGAATGCCATTGTAGCCAGAATAACTACCGGACATATTGAGACTTAACATTGGCAAGCGCTATGAAATGCCAAGCATTGCTTTGTAATTCAAGGTGTTGTTTTGTTTTGCTACTGTGGGTAATGGATTACATGGGCCTGAAAACTTGGTCACGTGGGTTCAAATCTAACTTTTCTGAATCACATGTGTAGTGATAGTCAATCATCACAAACCTACATACCATAGCGATTTGCAGGAATTTCTAAGGCTTGTAATGTCCGTCAACCACACTAAAGTGGCGTGGTGGACTATATAGACTCTCCACTTAAACTCGTACTCTCAATTATAGAGGAGGCCGGTAGATAAACCTATCAGGATTGCATTATCTGTCGATTGAAAATTTTGCTTGTTAGAATTTTATGTATTATGTGCTTTGGAAAATGGTATCTTATTCTTATCAATATTAACCATGTGTTTTATCTATTTCAGGTAAGTAAAACAGTTTGCAGTTATTAAGGTAAAATATATGTCATAAAAAAAAGAATTAACCGCCAAGGATATGCTCTGAGATATGTTCCTGTGTATATCTGTATCAGCCCATATACGTCCCACTGCAGGGCACGGGCCTTCTCTACAATCGAGAATACGATTGAGAGTGGTTAGGCCATATAGTCCACCACGCTGGCCTAGTGCGGGTTGGCGGACTTACATACCATAGAAATTCTTATAAATCGCTATGGTATGCAGGTTTCCTCACGATGTTTTCCTTCACCGATTTAGTGCGTGGTGATTGACATATCAACACACACATGACTCCGAAAAGTCAGAGGTGTGCCCTGGGATTCGAACCCGCGACCACCGTGAACATGTTGGCAGCCGCGTCTAGTCCGTTTACCAACAGGCCACCACGCACTTACTTAAACTTCATATTACTCGTAGTAATTTTGTACTGGCGGACTTAATGCCGTTGGCATTTTCCACCAGTCAACCTTTTATATCAAAATCAAAAAATATTTCACAATATACGCGAAAACACAGCTGAATGAAACAGAATAATGGATGGATAAATCATTCACAGCTCACCTAATCACTAAAGCTGCGATGCCTGTGTATCGAAATATTTATAATCAGTAAGCAAAAGTAAATTGTTCGCGGATTTCGTATAATCCCGTATTGACCTCTTAGTATGATATATCCACGACGTCAAACATTCGGTCAAATACGACCATCATAACACGAGCCGTGTATCAATTTACAATACTTATTCGCCAGAGGTCTTTCAAACTGGACCCTACCAAAATTACTACCAACTCAACTTGGCCTACAGGTCTTCAGTACACTCAACGTTTTTTGTCTATCCATAGAGCTCCTTCACACTGGTCGTTTACAAAAACGAGTAATATAGGTCGTATATATTTCTGTTATAAGTCATTGGAGCATTTTCCCTTAGAATCGCTTCAGTAAGCCATCCAAGATTTATCGAGGGCAAAGGGCTGGCAATATCCAAATAAGTATTTCTATTTCTCTTTATTTTATAGCGTCCGACTTAATTAATTTTAGTAAAAAGCTGGCATAAATCACTTGAATGGGAATTTTGGGGCAGTTTGTAAAGAACAGAGTAATATTTTGTGTGTGAATTGTCGAGGAACTAATGGTTTTGCAAATTTTTGCCAATGGTTTTATTTTTTAAATTATTGCTGGTCTTTTTATCACAATTGGGTTAAAAAATAAAATGGAATGTTATGCATTAAAAAGACAAATTTTTAAGTGGACATGTTTGAAACGTGGTGTCGGAAATTGAAATCCAAGTTTCTAAACCCACTACGATTATCATGATTGGAAAAATATAATTCTCTGTGTTCTTAATTTATGACAAGCAGAGCAGTCTATTGTGAAATAACAGAATATTTTTTCATAAGCCATGACATGTTTGATCAAAATATTTTGTTGTTTGTCTACCAAATTTTGCATCTCCAGTTACATTATTTGCATCAGTACCTTATATTAATGCGAATTTTACGCATTGAAATGATAAAAAAGAAAGTAAAAATGTAACCAAATACGCGATAAAATTCGCAAAACGTAGTTTTATTAAAATTTTATCTGAAGGTAAATAATAAAATCATTAAAAGATTTTCTAAAAATTGAAGTATTACAAAAAGGAAATATTATTAATGCCAAGTATTCCGAAGAAAACTCTATCAAAAACAAAAAGTTGTCCAAAGCCAAATTATCCATTAACACGTTATTCAAATTATGATACTAAAGCCATATAGTGTTTACATAGTATTTCAACTACAGTATTCTACTATTACCTATGACCTAGATGTCTAAATTCTGATCCTGGGAGACAAACATTTGTTTACCAATGTTGGTGTTCGGATCTTGTTTGTGCTGTGTATTTACCATGCCACCTTTAGTGTCGGGATAATCGTATTTTAGGATCAAACATGAGGTTGTTGTTGAAAATAATAGTTATGTAGTGTTAGATTTAGAGATTACGAATAATTTTATCACGTTTTAGAATAAAATAATCAAATCATATTTTAGTCAAAATGATCGAAATTATTTGAATTAAATGGTGTTTATTTAATAATTCTAAAACGGAACGTATTTACTGTATCTAAAAAGTACTGTACGATGTTCTACATTATATTTTAAGCTCATAAAAATGGTTTTTTTCGGATATATTCGGATAAGGAATCGAAGATATTTCAAGTCCTAATGAAGTTGGACTACCACTATGGTAGACTAAAAGGCATATTGCTTAAAGTATTGATATCAGGCAGACGATTGTAAAGTTTTGAGCCAAAGTATTAAGCAATATGGTAGGCAAAAAGTTACCAAAGTAAGTCTATACCACATTTACATAGACACGGTAGGACAAACATAATATTCTAAATATCACCTTTATTAAAAACAAAAATAACTTCATACATACTTGAAAAGTTCCATTAAAACAAAAGTACAGTCCTCTCGCTCAACGGATCAATAAGACGGATCCAATTTTAATATTTCTAAAACTGACCGGATAAAGCGCGATGTCAGCACATAAATAATTCGTCAAAAGTATCGCCCGGCCGGACATCCGTGCCGGGATCATAATGTAAACAACGGATAAGATGTCGGACGGGGAGGGGAAAAGGGGGGTTAAAGGGAGGGGAGAAGAGGAGGGTCTCATGAATTATTTGCTTTCGTTTCTCTTTGTAAGGACGGAGATTTGTAAATACACCAAGTTTAGTACGTTTTGTTTCTTTTCATCGCGTCTGTATTTGAAGATTGTGCTCGTGGATAGATATGGATTCGAGAAATTTATTTCTAATTACTTTTTGAATTATACAGAGATTCTTTTATATTTTATATTTTATTTATTGGGACAACAAACAGTTACATGTACATATCTTTCGAGAAATTACACAATAATAATATCAGTATAAATAGCGGCCTTATCACACTAGGTAATTTGTTACAGGTAACCACGAGATAGATATATAGGATAAAGAAAGGATAGTCTAAGGCGTCAATAAAATATTAATAATCAACAATTAATAACTAAATATAAACATTTACTTCATAATTAAATTCTTTTGCTGCGATATACTTTCTTTGGCATATCATATAACCCTATCATCAAGGTAAAGGTGATTCTATTACCATATATGTCTATAGTTTGTAAATGTTATTTTTGTCCCAAATGTAGGTGGCCAGCATATCATATCTAATGGATACTTAATGACCGATGGCTTCATTCATATACACTATCATAACCTATGTTTTATCTTCTTTGCCCATACCGAATTCAAAGGTCATTTCTAGGAGACAACAATTCGGTCAACAAAAAAGGTTTTAAAACTGTTATGAATAAGACCGTTATAGTAATTTTTATATCTACACTTTTACAATATAAACGCATAATTTCCTTTTATTTCATTTCTTAACACGATAACTGCAATGCTGTTCCCTATAAAGTATACTCGTACAATGCAATACATATATTTTTTATTGTAAACCAAATTACAGTACTCAGTTTAAAAATAAGTTGTTTTTATTATTACAATGGCGGTCTTACGGCTTATAGCGATTTCTACCAGATAACCGTGCGAAATGAATATCTTTGTGTGCCACATGCATGTCGGCCATTTTGAAACTGAATATACAAAGGTAAATTTCACATCACATTCCACGACGTACGATACTGGTTTTACTTACACGGATACAGTGACTATTGTCAAAGCGAATCCTGATATTCCAAGAATAAAATTCAATTTGATTCGCAGTAGCGCGACCAACCCAATGGATCAAATGTCCTCTAGTAAAATACTAGGTAAAACCGAAAATCTCATCCAATGTCAAAATCAGTTACCAATCCTGTATAATTCATGTAGATTTCCACGAAATCCCAAAAACATAAATAGATTGAATTCCACATCAGTGGCGCCATATAAAAGGGCGAACCCAGCTTTTTAGCCAGGGGGGTCATATAGTTCTTGTGAGAATGATTATTGAAATGGGACCCAGTCCCATTTCAATACTCGAATTCGTAACAATGATTTTTTAGAGTTTGTTACAGCCGTGATTTGTGAACACACACACACCTTTTTACTTTACTTACAAAGAATTAATTGTGCTTAACCAGCATAGGGGTGGGATCATAACCCCCATGACCTCTCTCCTGGATCCGCCCTTGGCCATAAATTACATTCACAGGTCGAGTTCAAAACAATAGCACTTATTGGAAATAATTATGACGTCACGCTGGTTTGCGTATCGGCTGGCAATACCGCTGAATATTGCTGTAACGTGGGCCAATTGCGTGATGATAATTGAGCGTCTATTCCATTAAATGCCGGAATTTCAGTCACATTTTGCTATAATTATTGCCGTGTTGCGTAAACAGTTTTAATTTTGGAATGGGTTTTTTTTTCGCCATATTTTAAACTGTAACAAATGTGATTATTTTTTTACTCGGGCCTACTCTACAATCGACAGTACGATTGAGAGTGGTTAGGCCATATAGTCCACCACGCTGGCCTAGTGCGTGTTAATTAAATATAAAGGTAATTAATACAATAAATAATATCGCAATTTTTTTTTAATGAAATATTCATTGGAATTGTGGCTAATTTGGTCAGTGATATTGTTTCAAGCATTCACCGCTCCTACACTCTTTACTCTTAATCACATCTCCTAAGATCAGTAAAGCACCTACAATTATCTAGATCGAACTAATTAAAATATCTATAGAATAGCTATAACAATGTGCAATTTTTCTATATTAATTGTTATGTAGTATTTTTTCAAATTCCCTCTAAAATTGTTACATTTTTTGTTATTTACAATAATGTCAAACACCTACGTCTAAAACCGCCCCCCAATTAATATTAATATATTTGACAGGACAAACGTAACCTTTGTTCACTCGTCAGGAAACGTAGAGTATGTAGAGTATGAGTTGAATGCGACTCTACGTCTCTACGACGACGCTACGACGTCTACGACGTAGAGGTGACGCCGGGCGCAGTCAGTTTGACTGATATTTCCTCGTACTTTGTGCAATGCCGTGAAAATTTCAATTTTCTCAAACAATGTAACCACTATGTCGTGAAGACTTGTACGTAGCAATTTTCAAGTGTTGCCGTGGTTTAAAATAAAAGTGGAAGCGGATATGGGCGTACTTCTCTATCTATTCTTATTTTAAAGTTTCGTATGGTTGATGCATTTTTTATGTATATTTTTGGCGTATTACATTACGGTCACCTATTTGTCTACACTTTCTGAAAATAGACACTATTGTATAAGTAAGCCAATACTCGAAATTACCGTGTCATTTCTTATCTTAAAGTTGCATAATACATTCTCAAGCTATTTAGTTATATTATTACGAATTATTACTATATACTATATTACTATATTTGTCACTTAATACTCTTCTTACTGTGTTTATTTCATAAGTAATATCCTGAATGTGAACTTATTTTTAATTTGATGCTCGTATGTTAAAAATATATAAAGAATATTACTTGACAGCCTCCGTGGCGCAGTTGGTTAAACGGTGGCTGTGAAACGAGAGGCCGCAGGTTTGGTCCCCGCATCGTAATAAATATTTGTGTGAACCACAGGTATTTGTTTCTGGTCTGGGTGTTTGTGAGACCGAAAAGTCTCTCGTAGTTCCTGATACCCACGACACAAGACTCGATCTTAGTGTGGGTTCAGGACTATGTATGTGACTGTTGGGTGTATTTATTTATTTACTAACGCTTGCCTCTTCATTTTTGTACCGCACCAAAAGTCACCACTGTTGAGTGAAATGTATTATAAGTTTGTGTACTCTGTACGGCTGACACGTATAAATAGGGAATTAAGAACTTAATGTACCGCAACTTTTATATAAACAACTCTGAGTGCAAAGTTTTGTAATTGTTCTGTTTATTTCAACATTAACACAATATGTATGTTTAGAAATGTTATTATAATTGTGAAGTTTATTGACGTGAAATATTATTCACGAGAGAAGCAAAAGTATAATTTCCAGATGTGTTATAGCTTGGTCCATACTGTTAATCTATACCATTGATAGGTGACGTAAGCGCGATTCCACTGCGCTCGCTATCCTGAAACATAATGTCAAGTCTCAATATGTCCAGTAGTTACTCTAGCTACAATGTCCTTCAATCCGATACCCAACAGTGCATTTTTTACGTTACACTGCGGCTTGGAGAAATAGACATTGCGGTGGTACCTACCCAGAATGCCTCTAGACCTACCACCAGTATCTACTTGAAGTTATTTTATGATGTCAAATGACACACGACACAACAAAAGTAATAAATACCGAAATGAAAATTGTTCCAGCAACAAATTTCATTACGAATACTATCTCATTTCAATGCAACGATGCAATAAATTATAATTTCATGTTAGCGTCAGTTGAAGAAACTTCCTGAAATTGACGATATATTCAACCCGAGGAATGCATATTAACATAAAAACTCGGAATGTGCATTTTGGCGATTTTATTTAGTTTATTACTAGCTTGACAAAGTGGCTACATTGTACCTTTTGGAATGTAGATTAAGTATCAAAATACTACAGAGAGAAAAACCACTTTTTATTAGATAAAATTATGTCATTTCTGGTGATCAAACGATACTGTCAATTTTGTATGTTTTTAAGAATGTTTCTTTGAATGTTTTTAAGAACGTTTCTGGTGATAAAACGATACTGTCAATTTTGTTTGTTGAACAATGTTTTTAAGAATTTTATAACAAAAATAATTATGCCTTGTTCTAATTCCTAGTCCGCTTGAGCGCACATCACCCACCGTCTCAAAACTCGTACAATGAAAACACACGAACGTATAACTCCACAGGAACGCCGCAAAAAATTACACTTACGTGCTCGCATCATTCCAGGAAATTCCTTGGGAATCGGCGAAGAATTCGGCCCGTGGAATGTCTCCATTAACACTAACAGCGTCTGAAAGTGTGCACTTTAGGGAGTTGCTTAATTTCACTCCCGGGTCGTGGGTACGCTTTTTCTTATGACAAGATTTTTCCTCCAAGATTACTGTATTTAAAAGCTTTTAGAATTGCGGCTGTCGCTTCAGACTTTCTTACAGTTTTAGAGTTATTATTGATTGTTTTTTATGTGAGTAGAATGTATGGGATTTGTGAAAAAAAAAATGGTTAGTATATTTTCCGATGGCTAATAGGTATTTCACATCTATTGATTTTGAAAGTGCCTTAAAGTTTACATATTTATTAGATATACTTATTATGTCCTGGCGGGTTATTATTTGATTCTCATAATTTATTTATTTATTTTATTCTTAACTGCACAAAAAAGGATAAACACTTAAATATATTACAAATGAAAAAAAAAAAGTACAGATGGCGGTCTTATCGCTCTAGGTGATTTCTTACAGACAACCTTTGGATGGATAGAAAAAAAAGAAAAGATGAGAGGGCAGTCTAGAAAAAAAAAGGATACAAGCTCCAATAAAATAATAATAGACGAATTATTTATAATTAGTATTTACACAATATATGATAAATAATTATATACATACACCTATTATAAATATAAATATATATATATATATATATTTCTACAGACATATATACATACATAAATAAATATACTATAAATTACTTTTAGGTTCAAATGCAAGGAATTATACTTTTCATTTTGGCTGTTCAGAGAGAAAGGATTAGTATTTATTATTAGTGATCTTCTAATAATAAATACTAATCCTTACTAATAATTGAGTTGAGTCTTTAGTATTTAATGGCAAAGTATTTAATGTAAAAATATTTAGAGCTAATGTCACATGTAAACCAACCACTATTTGGCATAAAGACGTTATAAACAGCATTAAAAAATTATTTACTGCCTTAATTTGTATATTAACCCATACTGCCTTAATTACATTTAATAACAACAATGGTGCTTAAAACAATAAAGAAATATTTACATCTCGAAGAACACAAGATGTTGTAAATTTCAGATATCCCATGTGAACGCAAAAGTAACTAACCAAGTACGCTGAATAGAAAACTAACTGAAACTGAAGTATTTTTATAATTAAATTGTAGACTCCAAGTATTTTACATTCACCTGAAACGGTTTTAACAAAATAAAGGCATAATAAACACTCCGTTTTTAAAATATTTCACGGGGCAATAATTAATGTTTAAATATTTATTTATGCTTTGCGGGTTTTTTTTTTACACATTGTAATATTTATTTTTGAATTAGCATTTAATAACAGTTCAGTAAATAAGTATAATTAACCATCTATAGACACATAATAGGTAAAGGTATGCTGTATACCTATCGGTATCGGAATCAAGATTTGGTTTGATTTATCTGGAAAAATTGTGTTATAGTCCAGTCATCTGGTAGTTTTAACTGGAAAGTTTTCTGAGACTTTTTCGACGCTCGAAGTAAATAATTAAAAGTATTTAACTTCCAAAAAACAATATTATTCTCTATGACCCTTATCATTCACTCCACACTTAGTCTATGGTTACGAAGTAAAATAGAGGATTCGATTTTTTTTGGAGTAGCTACATTTGCACAGTTCAACGTACGACGTCCGAATATTTGAACTTCGTTTTGTATCAAAGAGTAACAGGTCAGGGGGACCTGCACTGATATATCGTCAAGTGAGTGAGTTACGGTCTCTCGATGTGCGGAAAGCCAGTGTTTCGCATGGGATACCAGCGGTGGTTTTGAGGGCTTGTGCAGCCGAGTTGTCTCCAGCACTGACTCGCCTCTACCGAGCGTCCTACCGCACAGATGTTGTGCCAGGAATCTTGGAGGGAGGCCAATGTGCAACCGATCCCCAAAAAGGGTGATCGGTCGGACCCTACCAATTACCGCCCTATCGCTATCACCTCAGTGATGTGTAAGGTCATGGAGCGGATCATAAACGCTCAATTGATCCGCTACCTGGAGGATCACTCGTTGATCAGTGACCGGCAATACGGTTTCCGTCATAATCGATCGACGGGTGATCTTCTAGCGTTTGTCCTGCATCGCTGGGTTGAGGCGATTGACCGGCGTGGCGAGGCTCTTGCTGTGAGCCTCGACATTGCCAAGGCGTTTGATAGGGTCTGGCACCGTGGTCTCCTATCCAAGCTTCCGGCATACGGTCTACCCGGCAACCTGTGTTCGTGGATTTCCGGCTTTCTGCATGGGCATAGAATACGTGTAGTCGTTGACGGGCACGCTTCGGCGCTCATGTCGGTAAATGCCGGAGTTCCTCAGGGCTCGATGCTGTCGCCCACCTTGTTTATTCTGCATATCAATGACATGTTGTCGCTTGGCAACATTCATTGCTATGCAGATGACAGCACGTTTCATGGGCGATACCACTGCGGGCCTCCAGGTTGCCGTGTCGAAACTGTGAAGGGACGCGAAGATCTTGTCATTGAGCTCAACCGGACCTTGGATCTCATTTCTACATGGGGTTCCAGGAATATGGTTGAGTTCAATGCCAAGAAAACCCCAGATGTGTGCGTTCACGTGCAAAAAATCCCCGTTCTCTCCCCTCCCCATTCTTCAGGGTACTCCCCTCTCAGTGCGGAATGACCTGAGTGTCCTTGGTGTGGATATCCGCTGTGATCTCAATCCAAGGAATCACATCGAGGGCGTAATATCTGCCACATCACGCAGGGTTGGAGTCCTGAACAGGGTGCGTCGGTTTTTCACGCCCGGTCAGCTTTGCCGCTTATATAAAGCGCAGGTCCGGCCGGGTATGGAGTACTGCTCGCACCTCTGGGATGGATCCGCCCAGTACCTGCTCGATGCCTTGGATGGATTGCAGCGGCGGGCCATTCGCATTGTGAATGATGCAGACGTTACGATCAACTTGGAGTCGCTACAACTCCGGGAGAGATGTCGCCTCTCTAAGCGTGTTCTACCGCCTGTATCACGGTGAGTGCTCTGAATAATTGTTCAACTTGCTCCCCTCCTCTCCATTCCTAACCAGAACCACGCGTGCTGGCTTGCGAAGCCATAGCTTGACGGTCCACACCATCCCGGCGCGAACCAAACGGTTCTCAAATTCGTTTTTGTGCCGCACCGTCAGGCTGTGGAATTGTTTGCCGGCGCACGTGTTCCCTCCTTCCTACAATCCTGGGTCCTTCCACCACGGTGTGAAGAGGCACCTTAGCAGGCTGGCATAATTGTTTCCATTGGCATGTGTTGACATTTTGTTAATATGATGACATCCATTGTCGTATCCGACAACAGCGACTCCCTTCAACAAATGCCTGTCTCTCTTCTTTGGTGGGAGCGGATATGGCTAGCAAATCCAAACTTGGACTTAAACATGCGATTGCACGAGGCACAGTAGAGCTGGCCGGTAGAATTATACGTATAAATATAGGAGGGCTTGGGCCTGGTTTTATGGAGTTGGCGTTCTGTATCCAGATCGTGAAGCCACTTCTCCTCAAATAGATCGACGCCTTTATTTATAGTATTGCGCCACTCCGGTCGCTGCGAGGCCAGCGTTTCCCATTGGGCAGGTGCAATGCCACATTGCTTTAAATTGCGTTTAAGCACATCCTTATATCGGAGATATTGCCCGCCACGTTTTCTTTTCCCGGCTGAGAGTTCCGAGTAGAAAACTGCCTTCGGCAGTCTCCCATCAGTCATACGCTCGACGTGCCCACTCCATCTCAGCTGTCTCTTCATAATAAGCGCTTTCAAGTGCTTTCAGTGTTCGGAACGTGGTCTTGCCATTTGATACGAAGGATAGAACGTAGACAAGGAAGGTGAAAAATGTCTAGACTTTTTATGTCCTTTTTGTAACAGCACCAAGTTTCACTAGCATAAAGAAGTGTAGGAATAACCATAGCCTTATAGACTGCCACCTTAGTTTTAAGTCTGAGGTCATGGGAATTCCACACACGCGCGTACAATTTCCCGAACGCTGCGGCTGCAAGGGCTATGCGGGTTGGGATCTCCGATGCCAAGGTGTTGTCAGGCCTAACCACACTCCCTAGGTACTTAAATTGAGATACATTTTCCAGTACTTTATTATCCAGTATTGGAGTTATCTGTGATACATCCTCTAGGGGGCTGTTTCATGACTTGCGTTTTATGAATGCTGATCACCAATCCAAATTTATGGCATGCCGCATGCAAGGAGTCTACATAAGCCTGAAGTGATTCCATAGAATCGGCCATTAAACATATGTCATCTGCATACAGAATATCCACTAATGAGACTTTGGTGACTTTAGACTTGGCTCTGAAACGCGAGAGGTCAAATAAGCTTTTGTCAGCTCTTGAGTCAAGTTGTATGCCTCCTCCACAGTACTTCAGCGCGTCACTCATTACGGCAGCAAAATACAGCGCGAAAAGTGTCGGTGCTAAGATACAACCCTGTTTCACGCCACACGTGACGGGAAATTGGTCAGAGAGAACATCTTCATGTCGAACTGATGCCATCATGTTCTCGTGAAACTGGCGTACTAAGTTTATAAACTTCTTAGGACAACCCGATTTCTTCAACACAATCCAGAGAGCGTCCCGCGGTACGCGATCAAAGGCCTTTTCCAAGTCAACGAAACACATATATAGAGGGCGGTATTGTTCCAGACATTTTTCTTGGACTTGTCTAATAACAAATATTGCATCGACCGTACCTCTAACAGGTCGAGACCCGTATTGAGACTCTGGTAAAATTTCTTCCGCAAGGCGAGAAAGTCTAGTGTTAAGTATGTGGGTTAGTATTTTTCCAGCTGAAGAGAGAAGTGCGATGCCCCGGTAAGAGCTACAATTAGTGATGTTCCCTTTGCCCTTGTACAACTTGCAAATAGAAGCGTCTTTCCAGTCTTGGGGAACTTCTTCACGCGTCCCAGACCCTCAGAATAATTTGGAATAAACCCTGCTTTATTCCCGCTTCACTATATTTAAATAGCTCAGATGGTAACGAGTCTTTACCAGGAGACTTGTTGTTTTTTAGGAGACTTATTGCTGCTTCGTATTCTTCAATTAATGGGGGCTCGTCCATATCTTCAATAGGCTATTTGACTGTATAAAAAATATTGACTTATTTGTTTCCATCCGTGTACATAATTTAATTTTAAAACATATTTCATTATCATACAATAAAATATTGTATATTTTGGCTAAAAACACAATTATAATTTAATTTATTTTGAGTTCGCGCCACGTGATCGTAAACGATTTTGATTGGCTATGACGTCATGCGTTTGTATGAACTACTCACATACAGGAAATGAATGGGATTGATAACGGCATAGATGCAAAATGAATATTAAAATACCTTCAAAACGAGTTATTTGACATTAATACCCGTGAATTAATAATATTATCATGTCCAATGTAATAAAATGTGAAGAAAGAAATATAATTCTATTTTTTTTTGACAAAAACTCATTGAGGTATACAACTGGAGGGGATCTAGACCAAATAATTTGGAACATTTGCAAGGGTACATGTACCCTTACGCTGACAGTCGGCTATGACAGTTGTCATTTATGCTATTTATTCTAATTGCTTTAAAAATACCGTACTCCCAACTGAAGACATGTAATAACCATTCCAGTTCACTTGAAAAAAATATAGAATTTAATTCCATACGTAAATTAACGATAATTTGAATAAAGTAGCAAAAATATTAATAAATTAGATTATGTACCAAAGCCGTTTTGACAAATGTCATATTTTAACAAAATTATAGAATAAGATTAATGTTACGGACAAATAGGTAAATATTGAAAAATTCGTTTATTTATTTTATTTAATATATTTATTATTAGATACATTGGATATTGTAAATATATTTTTTCACTATCCATATTTTTGACACAAAAGTATTTTTTAGTAGGATAACTCAATACGCTATTTGACTATTTTCTGAAAACCATACCACATTATGAAGTGGAGTCTATAAACCTTACAAATAAAGGTTATTTTTAATTACTATATCTATATCATTTAAAAATAAATTTACAAAATACACTGAATAATTACATTGTCAAAACGCTCTATCTGGCAATGTGGCGTTCAGTTCGTAAACATCCATTCCAGAGATTCGTTCGCATGTCACCCATTCTCTAATCAACCATAGATCAATCAATCAATCAATAGTCCGAATGAGGTTTTGTCTTTCTTCACATTTTATTACATTGGACATGATAATATTATTAATTCACGGGTACAAATGACAAATAACGCGTTTTAAAGGTATTTTTAATATTTAATTTGCATCTATGCCGTTATCAATCCCATTCATTTCCTGTACGTGAGTAGTTCATACTAATGCATGACGTCATAGCCAATCAAAATCGTTTACGATCACGTGGCGCGAACTCAAAATAAATTAAATTATTATTGTGGTTTTTAGAAAAAATATACAATATTTTTAATGTATGATAATGAAATATGTTTAAAATTAAATTATTTACACGGATGGAAACAAATAAGTCATTATTTTTATACAGTCAAATAGCCTATAGGTTAAGGCTAATAGGTTTTGTTGTTTTAAAATCTTTATAATAATGTAGCTTTATAAGTTATTAAAAATGCATGATTATATTGGGCTTTTATATTTCGTTTTACTTTATTCTGAAACATTAGGTAACAAATGTAACAAATATATGAAGTGTCGTATCTGCAGCAATGCCGACTTGATCTATAATATAATCCGCTCCAGTTGTAATACCTCAATGCAAAAACTCATTCGGACGATTGACTGATTGATTGATCTATGGATGATTTAAGAATGAGTGATATATGCGAACGAATCTGTGGAACGGATGTTTACGAACTAAACGCCACATTGTCAGACAGAGCGTTTTGACAGTGTAATTTTTCAGTGTATTTTGTAAATTTATTTTCAAATGATATAGATATAGTAATTAAAAATAACCTTCATTTGTAAGGTCTATAGACCCCCGCTTCATAATGTGGTATGGTTTTCAGAAATTAGTCAAATAGCCTATTAGCGGCATACTTTCAAGTGCCTCCACATACTCCATGTCAGTGGTCTGGGTGACGGGATTCAAAACCTCGTCGAAGTATTCAGCCCAGCGAGCCAGGACATCAGAGTGCTCTGTTAATTTACGACTTGCATCTTTGTTATAGATGGGAGCCACTTTTTTATTTTTGGTCCAAAAACGGTAGCTAGACATTCAAAAAATTTGCCGGTTTGATTCGTATCAGCATACAATTGCATTTCAGTAGCCTTACCCAACCACCATTTGTCTTTCAAATCCCTCACTTTTACTTTCAAGTCATGATGAGCTTTATTACGGATTGAACTTTTAGAACACTGAAGAGAGCGTCGAAAATCCTCTATAAATTGTTTTATTTCTAGGTCGGATGAATGAAACCAGTCTTGATGATATTTTTGCGGTCTGCCCAATACATTTAAAGCAGCATTGCGAAGGTTGCTGCTATAAATACCCCACGCTTCATTGATTGAGCTGGACTCCACTAGATCTGAACTACTTTTAGTAAAAGCAATATCCAGGTCCTTCCTCGCCAGTGTCATAAATTAGTTTATTAAAGTCTCATTTTGGCGGCATTCTATGTTCGACTCGATGAGGTGGTCTTATCTTTAGACGGAGTTTGGATCTAACCAGCCTGTGATCAGTCCATCCCTGAGCTCCTCTCATTACACGTGTAATCAATACTTCGCTGAGGTCTCTATTGCGCACTATGACATAATCGAGCAAGTGCCAGTGCCCTGACCTGGGATGCATAAATGAGGTTTTCAGTTTGTCTGGTAGCCGGAAACATGTGTTAGTAATGGAGAGGCCAAATTCAGCACATAATGTGAGTAGATCAAAGCCATTCGAGTTACATTTTCCGACTCCATGACGTCCGAGTACCCCATTCCAGGCATTGAAGTCAGTGCCAACGCGAGCGTTGAAATCATCCATCAGCACAACCTTATCTAATGCAGGGATTTTTATGAGGACATTCCGGAGTTCCTGATAAAACCTGACTTTATCATCATCTGAGGAAGGTATATACTATACTTAGTGGCTGACATTTGAAGCCGTAGTGTTATTATCCGGTCATAAATTCCATTTGGGAGTTCTTGTAATGACTTCGCCAAGTTGTTACGTACAGCAAAGCCAACTCCACTTCCTGCCCTCTCGCTAGATGGTTTTCCACTCCAAAATAGGTGTATCATCCAAGTTGTTCACATAACTGTCCAGAGTCGCTGAGATGAGTTTCGCTTATTGCAGCAATATCAATGTTATACCTGGCCAGCTCCCGCGCAATAAGTGCAGTTTTCCTTTCGGGACACGTATTCCGATCATTGTCTAAAAGAGTACGAACGTTCCAGATAGCAATATATAGATGTTTTTCGGTTCAACGTTTTTTATTATTACGACCGCTTTGATGGTGAACAGATGACCGCGATTAGCCATCTGCAGAAAAGTGAGACAAACTATGTTTAGGCCACCTTTTCTAGGCCCCTCCCCATGTTGGGGAAAGCAGAACGATTCTAAATAGGGCTGCTTTGTCATCCGACGAGCTGCCGGACCAGACCTCCTGTCTCAAATGTGGCCTGGAACGACCATCACCATCAAACCGCCATACGTGCAGAACACCAACTAAGGTTCAGGCAAACCAAGCCCTTACCCCACCGCCGGGGCTCCATCGCCGTAGGTCTTTAAGTATCGGGAACCATGTATGTTGCAGGAGTCATCTGCGCGTGACTATATTATAGTGAGCAAATCGTTGCGCTGGAGCAAGCCCACTCGCTCGTCCCCCACAAACCTGTTGCTAGTGGATTGGGTGACCAATACGTCTAGCAAGATTCGGAGGATGCAGCAATTAGGCGTGTAGCTTTTAGGCCGTACCACGCTCTTTTAGGCACATTACGGGTACCCTGCCCCATCGCCGAAGCAGCCGATAGCTATTGCTAAAGGTTGCCTGGAAGAAATTACCTAGAGTGATAAGGCCGCCTCTTGTACTATTATTATTGTGTTGTTTCTTCACTGTATTTTTATTTTTGTGCAATAAAGGATTAAATAAATAAATAAATAAATTGCCTATCGGCATTGCGCGCCGATCGGGACTTTGAAGATATTGCCTCTTCCGCCAAGCATACGCCGTACCGAAGCCCACCTCTCTCCGCCGATGCTGCCGTTAAGGTCTTCACCCGTAACCCTGGGCAAGGGTTCGGTGTTATACCCCACAGGTCTGGGTCCCTACTCGAACTTTGCCACTCCTACATCTCGGCCTACTGAGATGTAGAGTGCCCACCCCCGCAACAAGGATGCGCCGAGCAGGAGTTACCTCAGTGAAGGAGATAGGGAAGGTGACTCTATCCTTCCTGAAGCCGGGTTAATGCCCTAGTATGAACCCTAGGACAAAGGCAAATAAAAGGTTAATATATATATATAGTACGGACATACTGCCATGTATGGTAATCATTTTGTTTTAATATATAACATGCATACATAAATAAGCTCAAGCCTTTTGCCCAGATGGGGTGCTACCAGGACCACCCATATTTCAGCGTATGTGCGCGATAGAATGTATAATATACATGTGTATAATATGTTTGGGCTAACTACAAATATTTATGTTATTTGAAACGTAACTTACCCTTAACATCTTCTCTCATTGTACTTCATTTTTCTTTTTTTGTTTAACCACATAAGTAATTTAAAAAAATTACACACAGTTGAAATTACATTCGAACACTGCTACATCGTTAATGTTAAGACATAACATTTAAACAGACACACAAAACCCCAAGTTTAAACAATGATATTCTTAACCACATTAAAGCGCTTTAAACAGCACAACTATTGTTTAAATTCGTACTCTATAAAATTTACGATGCATTCCCACAATGCATTTTCTTTAAACGGCGATTTACAAGACAAACGCAGCGGAAACGCCCATAAAAACCACCCGTATGTTTCCACGACGTAGTCCGGCGACACTCGCAGCATCTGGTCTTTTTTTCCACAAATTCAGTGGGCTGTAAAGCGACAAAGAAGTAGGAAATGTTCCTTTCCCAGCATTTTGCCGTAAGTGGGGCAAATTAAGGGCATAAAGGCAAAATGAGGTCGTGATTTCTCTCAATTGTACGCGTGCCACACTGTAGCTTTAAAAGTTTGATTCAGATTTTGATTGTTGGTAATTTTTAAGCCCATAAAGCGATTACGTGGTTTTGATTATGAAACATTTGAAGTTTCAAATTGGACGGAAGTACGTGATTTGGTTTTGGGAGGAATTTGAACGCGGATGTTATTCTCGAATTTCGATTCTCTTGGACGTCGTTCATGGTTAACAGTGAAAGATTGCCTTGAGCTATAAAAACAATATTTATATTTTTAATAACTATATACTGGCGCAAAATAAATCATTTTTGTAAACAATTAATTTACAGGGAATATTTATATTTATTTATTTATTTATTTACACTTTATTGCACACAAAAGGAAAACAAATACAAACAGAAATCACAAATATAAAAAGTACAATTGGCGGTCTTATCGCCGAAAGGCAATGTCTTACAGACAACCATGGGATGGATTAACTTTTTAATGTTACTCTTTGTAGTAGTTATTCAGACATAAAAGCAATTGTCACTTGCACAATACCGGTAAATTTTAGTTCAATTGTTTAGTTAGTTTATGGGTTTTACTAATGTTATAAACATTCATTTTTTTGTTATTTTCAAAACGAGCCTTGAAAGCAAACATGATATAAATTTAAAATTTGTTTTGAACATTTCGTTCGAGTAAAATTTTTCTCGGAATTAAATTGGAGAGAGATTGTCCATTCAACTTTATGCATAATTTGAAATATTATGGTAGCATATCCAAAAATTTGTTTTATGTCAAAATACTATAGTTAGAACATTTTGAATCTTTATTTGTATTAGCCCAAATATGTCCCACTGCAAGGCACAGGCCTCTTCTACAATCGAAAGTAAGATTAAAAGTGGTTTGTTTTAGGTTAGCTTAGAGTAATTTTGAATCATATCTTATATACATCCCGTTATCAAACTGTATTTACATATACATTTCACACACAACTTCGATTACAATTTTTTTCATAAGGTCATTCTTGTCAGAACTTATTTTGTTCAGAAACCTATTTTCAGTCATCAATATCATAGTGACGATGGTCAAGAGTCAATAACAACTTCAGTAATTAATCAAAAGAATCGCAGTACATACAAAAGGTAGACGTATGAGAAATATGAACAGTTACGAACAAAGGCTTAGTGAAGTGGACGCATCGTTTTGTCTTCTAAGTCTGAGACAATTTTTGTTGTGTCAGCTTTTAGTGTCGACTCTAGTGCTTTTCAAACGGGTTGTCGCTTGAACTTAAATGGGAATTTCTAAACTATTACGTACAAGAAGCGTAATTTAACTGTCAACAACGTTAGAGAATGTTTAAGTTTATTTTGTTTACCGACATAGACACCGAGTAATATGTTTGCTGGATCGTATCTCTGCCGTAGTGTCTTAGTTGCTTGCAATTTAATGTTCATTTTATTTTATAATTTTTGTTATAAATATTGACTATTTAGAAAAATAAAGAATTATTAATTACATTCTTTTACATTACATTCTTAGGTATATATACATACATAAACTCACGCCTTTTTCTCAAAAGGGATAGGCAGAGGTGCGAGAACACATTTCCCCTTGTATATTTTTTCCCACGATGTGATAGGTAGCGAGCCTATTGCTATATCAGGCACAAATTTCTTACTCTGGGCTGATAATGAATACAAAAATCCAATGTCACTTTAAACTCAACTTTCTCAGGCGATATTGATAAAATAAAGTAGAAATTGACATTGCTATGGTAAGTACCCATTAAAGCGGCCTCTCTCATCACTTGAGAGACCTACCACCAGTCAATATCTTTCAATGAATACAATTTCATTGCACAAATTTTATCGAAAGAATACTCGTAGGTCGACTATTTTGAATAAACAGTTTTAATGACAGTAGTTAATGTCGCTGGATAGTGTCTCTCTAACCCAATGAGTAACATGTGCAAGTTTATATCTCTAGTGTATGTCAAGTTTTCTTTTTATGTCTAGCCATGCCATCAAATGAACCTAAATTCTCGTCTTCTTACCAGCTCGGTTCCATGCTTGCATGCAGTCGGTTATTCACCACGTAACAAAATGATTATTTCTAATATAAAAATTTAAGTTATTATTTAAGCGAATTCTAATTTCACGACTACCTGTCTGCCTGATATCAACGCTTTCCGAAGCAGACGTTTTAGTCCACGTCACTTGACTCGTAGTAGTTAAATTCTAATACCTACAATTTTTTATCCAGAACTCTTAGACAAGATCACGATATTCGCCGTCATCATTGAAGCAAGCGACGATTGACATAAATATACATATTTTTTTACAGAGTTATATGTTTTTCTTTTGTGTTGCTTTATTTATAAATAAATAAAATAAATAAACATCACCAAAGATCCGACACCATGCTACTTTAATGGCCGACACATGCAATTCAATACGACACATCCTTTGCTCACGCCAACTGACGCAGTCATAAAACACGTAGCCACTGCAGTGGTTTGGCACTAAGCCGATACTGGTACTGCGTTACTTGTTTTTGTCCCGCTCGATATCGGCACGGACAAATATTTCGTATTAGTTTCCGGGAGGAATAAGGAAGATTGCGTTTCTTAATCTGTAGCAACAGATGTTGTAGAGTTATTAGAAAAATTATGTCGAGTACTTCTTTTTCCTGTATTATGTGCTTTTAGAAGATAATTAATATTATCAGACGCTTGTTAATTATTTTTATCAGTTTTCATGCTTCATACTTTCTGCGAATCAACAAAGTCGTTAATAAGAAATGTTGATTGAAAATCGATTGTTCGATTAATATGTTTATATTATATAATTTCGACAAATGTGATAAACAGTCTCCTACGCTTAGCGTGCGTACAGAAATACCAATAATATCGGAAGATCTTTACGATCTTCCGATATTATTGGTATTTCTGTCGGAAGATCTTTACGATCTTCCGATATTACCGACATTACCGATCTACGAAAATAAGTGGAGATGAAATTACTAAAAATAGAAGGTATTATACTGGTGACCAAATATAAAGCGCATTTAGCTCAGAAGGAACGTAACCTTTCAAAATCGGCACATATTTCGGCAATTCTGAGTATATAAAGAAACAAAATCCATCGATTAACGCCTTACTACCATTTCGTGGCGAAACACTTAAACAATTTGCAACTTCTGGAACAAATTAGCAATACTTCTTCGAATTCTTTTTCTGTCCATAAATAAGGAAAGTTATGGATTGATAAGTGTCTTCGATCTGTGCTAATACAACTTATGAATAGTCCATCATTTTATTTTTGCTGATAACTAATGTCTATGTCTACCGCCAAACCGCAGTTTAAATGCACTGTTTTGTTTCGGATTGAAGGACATTGTAGCCTAGAGTAACTACTGGACATATTGAGACTTAACATCTTATTTCTCAGGCTGCTGAGCGCAGTGGAATGCCAAGTATTGTTTTGTAATTCTTGGTGTTGTTTGATTTTGCTACTATTCATGAGCAGTCGTATTGCTTACCATCAGATGAAGAACAAGCTCGTCTCGCTTATTACTTATATGTGTGGAGAAAAACTTAAGCAACCCATATACGTCCCACTGCTGAGCATGAGCCTCCTCCACAACCGAGGGTACGATTGAAAGGAATTAAGTCATATAGTCCACCAGGTTGGCCTAATGCGGGTTGGCGGACTTTACATACTGATGTATTTTTATTGCAATGATTGGCGAGACGGGCATGCCGTTCGCCTGATGGTATTATGACCGCTCATGAACAGTAGTAAAACAGTACAACACCTTGAATAACTAAAGCAATATTTGGCAGTCCCTGCGCTTGCCACCATGAATCATAAAATGTTAAGTCTCAATGTGTCCAATAGTTATGCTATAGAAATTTTTACAAATCGGTATAGGTTGCTATCACTTATCGAAGGTTTCCCCACGACATTTCCCTTCACTATTACAGTGCGTGGTGATTGACTAACTATATACACATGACTCCGACATATCAGTTTTGCCTTGGAATTTGAACCGTTCAGCCGCGTCTTACTCACTATGCCCTTATTTAAAATTAGAGAATAAAAAAACAAACACATTTTTTAATTAAAGAACATAATTGCCCAATACCTTCCTATTACGAAGTAATTTTATTTTAATTTTATTACAACATTTTCATAAAAATCGTTCGCTCAAAGTAATATATTCCATAAAAGACATAAATTTCCAATTTCCAATCGGGCCATAACATTTTTTACTGGAAATAGCTATTGAATGTAGCAAGAGATAGAGTAATGATCTATAAAACTCAAATTAAGTAGAAACGTGGAAAAGTTGCTAATTATAAGCCATTAAAACAAATTGCTAAGTTGACCCTCGTTAAATTTAAAAGAAATGAACTTCGTTTTTCATGTCGGTCAGAAAGCCATTTCGGAGGGGAAAATTGTTTTTGTGGAGTATAAGAAGGTTGTAGGACAAGATTGACCTTGATTTGTCATGAGATTTGGAAGTATTTTGTAAAACTATAACCTGGCAGACGTAATAGGTCGACTCGGAATGCAGGTCCCTTACACGAAGTTGGAGGAACAGCTTTGGTGAAGATCTATATTTATTAGCAGATCTTATTGGTTTTGATGATGATAAATGAGGCATTTTCATTAATACAAAGGTGAAAATTACTTTTACTGTACCGCGCCGTGTAATTTGCTCGCAGAATCACGAGTAATTACTTCAGCGGGCACTTGAGATAGGTGTCGAAATGAACGGCGCAAGGAGGCTCATGTCTCATGTGTGAGAGGCCGCCTGGGTACGTACTACCACAATTTCTATTTCTTCCGCCAAACATCAGTGTCAATGCACTGTTGTGTCCCGTTTTGAAGGACATTGTAGTCAGAGTATTGCGCATATTGTGACTTAACATCTGATGTATTAGGATAGCGAGCGCAGTGAAATGCCAAGCATAGCTTTGTAATTCATGGTGTAGTTTGGTTTGACTTCTGTCTATGAGCGGTCGTGATCCTTATTATCAGGCAAAGGTTAAGCTCGTCTTGCCATTCACTGCAATAAAAAAATACGTACGCTCACATATTACGATTGTATTAAAAAAAAATTAAGTTTTTAAGTTTATTCTTTATTAACAATACGAACGCTTTGGTAAAGCTTGAAAGTCTATTGAAATATCGATGCAAAATATTAACTATTAATTTATACATATATTTCATAAATTTGTAAGATAGTTTTATTAGTTTTGTAATCCTTTTAAAATTACTCTAAGCCTGCGTGAAATCGAGTTTCAACAAGATGTCACAGATATACAAGCAATTATACCCACGATATCGCTGACTAAAGCCAAATCAACTTGCTGCGCTCGTCACCTCATGATACGCGCTGAACGTCGGAAACGAAAAAAGAACTGCAATTTCCGAAACTGTCCAGAACCTGACATGATTCTGTCACACCTTTTTCACCTAGTGCGAGGTGTACGATTTGTAACCTAATCCTATTTTAACGTAGAGAGTCTGGCCAGTTTTTATAAAACAAATGTAATAGGTGGACTATTGACTAACTTGTTAAATTTATTTTGTGGTTATTATATTTGGCAAATTTTATTCAAAATTAATTTGGATGTAAAGTGTTATTTTTATCTTTCGCTCAGGCGTTAAGTCTTTGCTTTATAAATTTTAAAAAAATATAGGTGTAGTAAGATACATGTAGCTTGTCCTATCATTATGTAGGGGGAGTCCGGGAGAGTTGAACCACTTTTAATTCAAAATATCATAACTACTTGTTCATAGGGTTTAGAAAATTGATTGTATACTTATTTGATGCCTTACTCTAGTAGATACAGTTGAGCTTCATTTTACTGGTAATAAATGGGCAAATAATTTTTTATTGATATTTTAATAAAAAATGGGATATGAGTCAAGTCTCCCCACCAGCAGGGACACTTGAACCAGGGTATGGGGAGAGTTGACCATAGTATTTTTATGGAATATAAAAGCAATTTTCAACTTCAATCGTAGTTTTATTATCTTTTCTTATACAATAATTAACTTGCTTTTAATACTGCCACCAAAAAAAATGTAACTAACATAACAATTTTTTGTAAAATTATACAAAGATTATTTCGGGAAAGGAAACCTCGGAACCAGTCTTTCCCGGCGGAGTTATTCTTCGTCCAGCTATCAGGAAATTTCTTGGAATTTGCTGTCGCAAATTCAAATGCCAAATGCATTGCTTGTTTTCCTGGTCAAACCATAATGCATTTTAGAGCAGATCAACAAATATTCGACAAGAAGCTTTTCCTCGGCTATTGTAAAAATCTGTGATGCTTTGTACTGACTATTTTTTTCTTCAAATTTATTAATTTTACCTTCATTTAATTTATATCGTCTCAATGTACTTCTATCTATGTCATATTTAATATAATTTTCTAATAGAAGCGCCTCCCTTAATTTCATCTAAGGCATTTTGCACTCCACTTTTGTAAGTTTGCGTGCATTTTCAGGCTTGTATTGAAAAGGCATCTTATAAGGTACTGCAAAAATGGAAAAAAAATATATATTAAGACAGAAAAAGAACAATGAAACAAAATTAAGTATAAGTTCCCTGCAATAGACATGAACCACTGAGCAAGTCTCCCGCAACCACCCTGGTTCAACTGTCCCGCTCACATTAATTTCCCATTTAGGTTATGCCAAACAAAAATCCCCGATCGTAGAGCAAAAACACTTAGCACACGTCCAACTACATTTATCTGATAATATAATAATAGCAACACACAATACGTACCTCAGTAAATATGACAGCAATCGTAAAACCACTTAAATTATAAAAATATACTCCGCACCGATAAAAACACGTTTTACATTGTCATTGACGAACCACACCATCTTGATGCAAATGGCTGCATACATATGATTGGCCTTTCGCGTGTGACCAATGAATGTGTTGACGTTTCGTTCGAGGTAAATTTAAATACAATTTTGAAAGACGGCTCAACTCTCCCTCCTGGGCAAGTCTCCCGGTTTCCCCCTATGGATTTGCTCACTCACATTTGTATTCTGGTTAAGATTATAGTAAGTCACTGTATGCAGACCACTTCCAACAGGTTGATGAGGAGATGGGGATGAAGAGAGGATGATGGGGAGAGTAGGTTGGGTCATAGGCCTACCTCAAGGATCTTCACAAGAAGTCCACTGCTCAACATAGGTTCAGAAGTAGATTCCTTGTGGCTGTAGTGTGTGTGTGAGAGAGTGTTACTAGTAACTGAATAACAATTCTGATTATAAAATAACACGCCAAACACTTTTCCGACCTACACAAATCTATTGTGTTGTAATAGACACATGAAATATGAATTACGTAACTCTTTCAGTACAATTTTGGTTTTTAGTACACAAACGGCGTGGCTTAGTATATTTCATCCCAGATTTCATCATTCTTAACTGCAAGGAAAGATCCCTGCAAATCTGTTGGAAATACTAACATCCAAGGACTAACTACAATTTTAACTTGACATCAAAGGTTCAATATTAATGTAATTTATCGATTCCATGTTGTCAAAATAATATGATATTCAAATAAGTAATTCGTTTAATACCTTGTAATTCGACAATCAGTATCAGTATCTCTTTCAGGTGCCCATGGAACCGCATAGAGTAAATTAACTGAAGCATCGTGGCCTAATTATTCAAACATAAATTTGGAATCTTCCGACCATTTCCTCCCTCTGAGTTCCTGTTACGGGGATTATTTTTTCTTCATTAGTAAAGACACAAAGTATTCTGTTCTTTTAATTTTGCAAATTTCATGCAATCATTTTTTTATGTAAAACAGGCATTTAATGTTCTTTGGTGCAATTAAGGTGACTTTTGTGTGGAAGATCATGAAATTGGTTGAATTTGGGCAAGTAATTTTGCATTATATAGCAATTTGTTCGTTTCCGTATGCTTTATTGATACAAATGAAATTATTAAAATTATTTTAGTTCTACTAACACAAATAAATATCTGTAAAATGATGTATAACAAAAATAAAAAACTGATGAAAACATTAGAAATAGTGTGTACTGATAAAACAAAATTATTCATAGTAGTATTAACGATATATCTGCAGTTATCATACTTTGCACAAATTAAATTCTAAATATCCTTGTTGCTGATCCTACACCGTATGCGCGTAATGGTTCACTAAGACTTATACCAGGTCATTAAACAATGTCGTGGTTAACTGTCCTAAATTATAGCTCATATGGCAAAATGATTTTACTCGTAGATAACACATTAAGGCTTTAGTATTAATGCCTAATTTTATTTTAATACATGTCAGACATTCTCCAGTGTCTATCAAATAATGAATCTACGTTATCCTGGCACCTCCAAATGTTTATTTCTTCTACCAAACAGCAGTGTAAATGCATCGTTGTATTTTAGTTTGATGGACTTTGTAGCCAGAGTAACTACTGGCCATATTGAGACTTAACTTATGTCTCATGATAGCGAGTGCAATGGAATGAGTAGTATTGCTTTATAATTGCATGGTGCTGTTTGTTTGCTCGTTTTGCCATTAATTGCAATAAAAAAAAAACCTTCAAAAATCCCCAAAATTGAATAACACGAAACAGATAGGTAAGTAAATTGCAAAAAGAAATTTGACATAAAAAATTAAAACTTTGGGCGAGCGTCTTAAATTACGAAGTATCGTGAACCATCAGCACTTTTAATCCTGGTTGAATTGATTAAACCCGCGCCCTCTTGTTAACTCCAAACTAAGTTTGCTTTTTATTGAGAAATAAAACGGCCAAGTTTCAACACTTTTTTGTTACACGATCAAGTTTTCCAAGTATCGTTAATTCACATCGTTAGATCATTATATTTATTGTTCTATTTTTTTGGGTTTTGATATTTAGCTTTTTAGTCTGTGATTGTTATACTTAAGTGCATGGATTTAATTTGAAAATATCAGATGACTGATTCTAATAGCCGTTTCAACGCATCCACGCCACAGCAGACAAAATAAAGGATTTTACTACGCACCAATAAATATATATTATTAAAACTATTTTGTTGCCAGTAATGGACAGTTGGTTTTTACGATCAGCTACGTTCGCATCATAAAGTTGACATTGTAAACCTCTCCAACCGCAGTAACACTTGTGAAAATTGTTGGTTCTGCGTACAGTGCAACAATTTTTATCAATCTGCAAAAATCTGGGATTGGTGTCCGTAGGGACATTGTCGTGTTGATTCAAGCCAATTTTGTAAGTTTAAATTGTGGGCAAATAAGACTGCAACTGTTATTTGAAGGAATGGGAATCATGGAAACGGATTTCGAGAAAAATATAGCTTTTATTGCCAGATGGCTTTATTTATAAACATTTTTCAAACCTATTTTAGTTATCTAATGTTTCCAACTCCCCCTTTTTGTTTTTCTTTCTGATTAATTTCGATGCGGGCTAAAGACAAGCTAGTGTCCCTGAGAGACTCGCCGAGCTCCGGAGGTCGGTGTCAATTCTTTGTACGCCACTGTTGATCCTGGCTGACAGGAGTTGCAGTAGTGGGTGTGAGGGCGGAAAAGTCGCTATCTAATGTTTTGTCCGATGACTTTTGAATTCAGTTTGAGCGAAGAAGATAAAACATTCGAAAGCTAAAATAGGTTTTAAAACTGTCTTTGAATAAGGTCAATAATGTTTTGATATAAATGGATTAAATATTAAATATGTTCTAGATGATGTTGCCAAAAATATTCACGTAAATCTGCATTTACTTTTAAAATTCCCGCAATATAAAACGAAAAAGTACATTGAATTGCCAACGAAATAAGCTTAATGCATCGAATTTAAAAAGTCCACTGGCCAAAAGAACTCATAACCTACTTTGCATTGCACCTTACACGGCCAGTCCGAATACATAGCATTTCGTTCCGCAAATAGCAGTGGCCCAAAAGTTTCGCATTGCGACAGGCCTCTTTTTGACACGGTGTCCGGCGTTTGTGTCGGCGAGCCTGACACTACCACCACCTTTCAGTTTACAAAGCAACTTATATTTGTAGGACGTGTGAAAGTCTAGTTTGTGCGGCTGGGAAATTAACTGCCAATCTCCAGGTTTACAACTGCTTTGGAAATAACATAGAAATGTTGTGAATATTTTGTATGGAGTATACTTCCTTTGACGGTTTTCTTGCTTATGGTTATGGAGTTGTCACTGCTAGGAGTGCAATATTTGTTGAGACTCAAACTATATAAGATGAAGATAGACTAGCAGATTTTATTGAATATGAGGTTGTCAGCTTACTGTTATTATTTGCATCACTTATGTACTCCATTTTTAAATATTAATCTATATGCAACGGCTAACAGTAATTGAAATGATTCAATGTAATCCAGTTTTTTTTAAATCAAAGTTTTGATAAAGTCGGTTTCCATTTAGAACCATAATGCCCTACTTGAATTACCGTAATAAATTGTTTGTAATTAACAATTCATTACACTTTATCATAACACAAAAGAAAACAGCAGCGAAACTTCCAAATGAAATTTCCACCCGCTGAAATTATGTAAAACCTACCCACGTCCTTTGCAAATATAATAAAATCATTAAGCAATGTTAATTCGCTTAGTGACCAAAGTAAATATGATGAAAATATGCAAATTTTCAAACTCCACGGCTCGGAATGGATTGCAGGCGACCTCACCGGCCTAACCGGCTCCTGCAAATCCAACGTGGATTTGCAGGAGCAGAATACAAATCTTGAAATTAATGATGTTGAATACGCTCTTGTTGATAAATAGTTAGCTATTGACGGCGTTTCGGAAATTGATGCTATTGTAAATATTGATTTATTTGACGTAAGGTACTGTGCTTTATTTTCAGAACTTGGAACAGTATAGTAGTACCTATAGGTATAATAGATTTAAACATAAACACATCGGGATACATTTTAAAGTCGCTTTAATTGTGGACAAATAAAATATTGGAACAACCAACAACAGTATAATGAAGGTTTTCGGATAAAATCTTATCAATTAAATATGATGATGACGTGTTTGACAATTCCTGTCTACTTTTTCTTTAGCACCATCAATATAACATCTACTAGATTAGACTTCTCATATGCCTTGTTTGTCATTCTAAAGCCATTTGTTGTGTAAAATTTAATTTAATCTATATGTCCATAACCGTCTCAGATAGCATTGTCCTAAGTTTGGGAAAAAAAGAGGCTGGTAATTTTGGCAAAACTTGCAATTTTAGATTTTAAGGCTTGTGATCAATTTCATGTAAGTAAGGGTTTTTATAGCCATAAAACTTTATAATTTAGACAAGCTTTTAATACTATTCAAAATAGAAAAAAAAAGTTCGTGTTTTTTAATCGCTAAGGTTAGTTCCCGATTAGACTGATGTTCTGCCAAGAGGTAAAAATACAGAGTGGCTAAAACTCATGAAAACTAAAATCACGATTTTTCAAAAGGAATTCTTTTGAATTTTTCAAATGTTTTAGTACAACGTTACCTAGTCGAGGAAATACATGTGGGTAACACAAACATCATACTAATTCAAAATAAATAGTACTGGGTGATATTGACATACTTTATTTAATACTTTCGTTTGT
This sequence comes from Hyles vespertilio, assembly GCA_009982885.2. Lineage (NCBI taxonomy): Eukaryota > Metazoa > Arthropoda > Insecta > Lepidoptera > Sphingidae > Hyles > Hyles vespertilio. Next base: position 3,668,870 of record CM042824.1, read on the forward strand.
TTTTCGCTTCTGATACATAAATACGTAACCAGATTTGTTCGGAATTGTATTTTACGTTAATGATGCCACAGTGTGTACGGAAAGAAATAAAAGAGATGTGTTTGTGGGTTTAATGAAAGACCATTTGATGGATCATAAAACAGAATCAATGGAAGTATACTGCAATATTACTTCTAATATCACCCGATTCTGTGGATTTATTATTGGTACAAATGTCGTTAAGGATGGGGGATGTTAAATAATTACGTCTGGTGATATTGCCAAGATTAAGGTGGAATAAAATACTGTGAATTTTAGCGGATTTTAAGTCACTTTGCAGTCATTTTTAAATCAAATGTAAATTTTGAGATTGTGGCCGAAAAGTTATTGCAACGTCACGAAACAAGTAAAATCATGAATCGTATATAAAAATATCTCAAATTCCGAATCAAAATATTGCAACTTCGAATATGCCTGTTTAATTATAAATGAAACATTACATTTCGCGGCGCCTATTGTTCAATGGAAATAATCGAAGAGCTATACAATGTGCCAAAGTGCCCGCATCTCCCGTACATCTTGACACGTCATTTGCAGACAATCACATGTCAAACGGGTACGCAACCATTTAAATGAACATTTAAATACCTGACGACAAAAGTAATTTTGAGTGTATTTTACATTGGTATACTAGATATTTTAATTTAATGATTATAGGTAAGAGAGTATCTTTCTCTCTTTGTATCTTCAGCTGGTGGTAGGTCTTTCATATGTGAGAGGCCGCCTGGGTAGATATCACAGCAATGTCTATTTCTCCCACCAAACAGCAATGTGAATGAATTGTGTTCCGGTTTGTAAGACATTGTAGCCAGAGTAACTACTGGACATATTGAAGTCACGCGAAATGTCTCCTTTACGCTGACGATTTAAAATTAATGTTCGAAATACGGTCTGTAGACGATTGTTTAAAACTGCAAGATGATGTCAATGCAGTCTATGAATGGTCAATCGCGAACAGAATGGAATTTAATCCATCTAAATGTTACGCCATGATATTTGGTCGAATGTCCCATCCAATAACTTTTAAATACCAATTAAATAGCGATGATGTCACCAGATGTACATCTATGAAAGGTCTGGGTGTGACATTCGACCGAAAGCTAACATTTTATGACCACATCATTACAGTAGCCAAGTAGTCCTTCTCGAGGCTGGGTTTCGTACTAAGAAACTCCAGGAAATTTAAAAGCGACTGCGTTGTCAGACTCTTGTTTAATGCGCTTGTCCGCAGTAAACTGGAAACAAGTTCTTGTGTATGGCACCCATATGAAAGCACGTATGCCCTTCTATTGGAAAAGGTGCAAAAGGCTTTTTTGCGGTACAGTTATAAATTAAAATATAATACATATCCTTTTATGTACCCAACCAAATTTCTTTTAGGTTGTTTGGGTTACAATAGCCTTGAAGTAAGAAGAACCAGAGATCAAATCATAACCATGTGCAAGATTCTCCTTGGTAGAATTGATGCACCGGATCTGAGCTCTGAGTTGTCACGACTTTATGTCCCTAATAATTAGCTGCGTGGCAGAAGTCACAAATTATTTTCCGCACCAGCATGTCGAACAATTGCTCGTGCCAGGTCTCCTATACCGCGTGTTCTTGCAGCGCTAAATGCCCTCCTCGATGCAAATTCCAAAGTTGTTTACTGATGAATGGACAGTTATCTTGTCAGCGTGTGTGTGAGAAGATTTGTAAATAGCCTTTCACGGTAGTTAATAAATTATAACTCAGAGGTTTGTTTAATATTTATTAGGATTTTAATCATTTTTTTTTTGTTTTTCGTGAACTTAGTTACTATAGTTTATATATTTTTATTACCACACTGTTTTTGTTCATAAATATTATTTATATTTAGTTGATTTGTCTAGATTTAATATATTAGATTTACTTAGGTTTAAGAATTTAATTGATGTAATTGGTGTATGCGTTTTGATTAAATAAAAATAAATAAATTGAGACTTTACATCTTATGTCTCAGGATGGCGAGCGCAGTGGAGTATCAAGCATTGCTTTGTTATTCAAGGTGTTGTTTGGTTTTGCTACTGTTCATGAGGAGCCGTATCGGTTATTGTCAGGCGAATGGCACGCCCGTCCCAACATTCATTACAATAAAAAAAAAGCCAAAGGAAGTCCACTGTCACAAGCCTCCCGCAAGGATTTCCACATCGACCTGTTGACAGCGGCCTTCATCCAGAGAGTATCATCATCATCATCATCATCATCATATCAGCCACAGGAAGTCCACTGCTGAACATAGGCCTCCCCCAATGATCTCCACAATGACCTGTTGGAAGCAGCCTGCACCCAGCGACTTCCTGCCTTCATCCAGAGAGTATCATCATCATCATCATCATCATCATATCAGCCACAGGAAGTCCACTGCTGAACATAGGCCTCCCCCAATGATCTCCACAATGACCTGTTGGAAGCGGCCTGCACCCAGCGACTTCCTGCCTTCATCCAGAGAGTATCATCATCATCATCATCATCATCATCATATCAGCCACAGGAAGTCAACTGCTGAACATAGGCCTCCCCCAATGATCTCCACAATGACCTGTTGGAAGCGGCCTGCACCCAGCGACTTCCTGCCTTCATCCAGAGAGTATCATCATCATCATCATCATCATCATCATATCAGCCACAGGAAGTCCACTGCTGAACATAGGCCTCCCCCAATGATCTCCACAATGACCTGTTGGAAGCGGCCTGCACCCAGCGACTTCCTGCCTTCATCCAGAGAGTATCAGAGAATAGATATTCTGTTAGCAAAATAGTATTTTATGATACTCTAAAATTGGAGCGACATGGTTTCAGTAATAGGGGTGCGACTTCGTACATGAAAAATATTGAAAAAGATTATTTCGATTCTAGCGCCACGCTCTGTCGATAACGGGAAATTATCTCTGTATATTTTCTAATCTATGGTTTCAGTCCAAAAAGCGAATACTGTCGAAGATAAAAAACACCCAACACTTGGCTGATGTTACGGTATCCGTATTGAACCGATAGCGAGCATTGGACATAGTGATAGTAAACTCTTTTCAGTGACCAACTCAAATATGTTAGGTTTCAGATTCAATTTGTGTAACTTTCTGATTTCAAGCAGGTATTTTACTTCGGACAATTTGTTTCACGATGCTATATTTACCAGACAACAATTTTCTACAAGTATTACAAATTTTATAACTTCTCAAAACCTTTCATCTTGTCAAATCGAAAGTCTCCCCCGAGGTTAAGTTTACCAATATCGCCATTAAGGCTTTCACTTTAAATTCAGCATTATAATTCGAACTGACAAAAGCCATGTTAATTTTTACTCTGAAAACACGTCCAACGAAAAAGGTTCTAATGTCGAAGCAATAAAAAGGCCATAGCGTTTTTATTGACAGGCATTCTGTTTAAAAACACTCCCAAAAGAGTTTCTGTCCCTTTGAGAGTTGCCGAATGAAAATGCAAATTGACACTGGGCCGTACCAACGGCATTGTAATTATAAAAACTTTGGAAAAGGCTCCAAATAAAAGTGCTGACGGTAGATCGTGGAAGATGTTGTTTTGTGAAGGCTGCTTTACAAAACCCTTGTTTTTGCGTAAACTTCGTTTAGTCTTGTGAATTGTTGATTAGTGGAAAGATGATTTCAATGTCACTGGATTGTTTAAAAAAGACTTCGGTGGTTTTATAGAAGAAATTTACCGTAGACTCAATAATTTTCATCACACCCTTCTTTAACCCTCCCATCCTGCATTATTCACTCTCAACGACCGACTTTATGAGTGCTCATTGGTCGCGGAGGTAATTTTCTATATGAGTCGTTAGTACGCTTTTCACTTTTATGCTATGATAAAAAAAATTACCGTTCTTGGACTTTACTCCAATGCTGTTTTATTTATTGACATAATATATTGACAAGACATAACTCTTGTGATTTAAGAAAATTAGGTAACTGGAACGTTTACATTATTTTTAGTATTTTATTAAACTTCATATTACTCGTACTAATTTTCTGCAGGCGGACTTAATGCGGTTGGCATTTTCCACCAGTCAACCTTTGGGAAAAAGCAGAGATGAAACAAACGTTGTTTGAAAGATAATGAGAAAATAGTTATTAAACACATACAAAGTATTATCGATAAAATATTATACCTAAGTATATTGCTACTGATTTAAATATATACTTATAAATATATATAATGTATACATACATAAACTTTATAAAAGACATGAAAATTTAAGTCGACAATTCTGCCATTTGTTCGATAAACAATTTTTAGATTTGGTTTCTTAGTTTAGATTGATTACTTAAGCCTTAATAACAATACACTCTTTAATTGTCGTACTGTTTATTATGTAGGTACTTTTAACTGTATAGTTTACCAAGTATATACAAACGAATGGATATAACAGTATTATCATCTACCATAACCAATTTATCTACCTATTCATTGTGCTGTGTTAATATTTCTGAACAAACCTAATAATTAACTTCTGCAAACAATAGCAAATTGATTTGGTCAAAGTTTGCATTGTGTTTTATTAAAATAATTGGAGTTTAGTTTATTATTGCATTACGGGTATAATAGCTGTGTTCCTGAGTTTAATTGATTGGTAGATTAAATGCGAATTTTAAGCTGAAATAATAATATTATGTCAATGATCATAGTGTTCAATTTATACTGGTAATATCTGCTGGGATCTCAGACCTCAACAAGCTAGGTCAATGCTGTAAGGAAGTCCAAAAAACACTTGATGTTGTCAAGAAATATATAAGAGCCAAGATTCAGTTATAAAGCAAATCCTGCTAGGCAATAGTAGACCAAGAGCCTGTGGCCGCCAGACCTTCGTAATTTTATAAAACCTGATAATTTGTGTGCGCATGCCTCTAACATAGGCATCGCATAATCAGCTATTATGAAGTTCCGATCGTGGTTGCTTTGGAAGTTATGAGCTTCAATGTTTCTACCAAGATGAAACAACCATCAAAAGTGTCTGAATACCAAGGAAATGTTTGTTTATAGTTGCCTCAATAATATATATAAAAATTCAGCTTTTATACTATAACACTGACAAAATTACATTATGTTAAAGTTTGAAGATAACATAATATTTAATAACATGTAATTCTGTCGGCGTTATAGTATAAAAGCTGAATTTTATATATGTTATTAAGGCAACTATAAAATAATATTTCCTTGGTATTCAGACATTTTTGATGGTTCTTTCATCTTGCTAGAAACATTAAAGCTCATAACTTTCAAAGCAACCACGATCGGAACTTCATATTAGCTGATTTTGGGATGCCTATGTCAGAGGCATGTGCAGACAAACTTTCAGCCTTTATAAAATTGCGAAGGTCTGGCGGCCACGGGCTCTTGATCTATAGAGCTATTTAGAAATTAAGGATAATACAATCTTTACCACAAAACACATAAGGCTTTTTTTTTGTCTGTTCATAGATTTCTATTTCAGAATGTATGAAAGGAAAGCCGCGTCAGAAATAATTTCCAATAATTCAATTCAAAATACAAATCAAACATAACGAAAGAAGATTTGTCAAAGTCAAATTTAATGTTCTGCGAGCAAAATCAACAGCATGCCAAAAACAAAATGCATTCAAAACAAGTTGGCCACTCCTATTTTAGTCAGCGAAACCTTTTGTAAAATAAAGCTAACAGTATATTAATGAAAGTGAAACTGCAAAAAATACTTGCTACAAAAAGCGGCATTCGATTGGTTGCACGTCTAAATATTGCAGATTTTCGCTACCTACCCGCTTCATAAAGGCTGGCTCACGCCGCGCGACAAACACACGCGTCTCTGGCGCGCCCAGTTTTACATCACAAAAGCTGCCCGACATGCAATTTATTTTAACAAAATTCGCAACTAGGAGCAAAGTTTTTCGTTTCGAAATTTTGCATATTTTCGCTTTAATGAATGTGGCGGGCACTATGACATCCATCTATGTAAATCCATTAATATTTATGGATAATTATACTGCACCCGAAGGAGGACGGTCCATGCAAAACGGTTTTCCTTTGAACACACACGGTGTAATTAAGTTGGAAAATTTGTTTATTTGCATATGTATTACAGAACTCATTATTTTTTAGATTTAGTTTCGGAGTTTGTTCGCCGGTGTTGGGAACGAGTGGCGTAGAAAATTGTCAATTTGTTTTTAAAAATGTATGATTATTCATAAAGGATTTTCATTCTACAGATGGATGCTTGGTTTAAGTAATTTAATGAATGTTGGTGTTGTGACAGATACACCGATTTTCTAATTGGTTCGGAATTTAGTATGGCATTCGGTTAGTATTACTGACGTCTCTATTCAGGGGCAATACATTTGAACTGTTTTCTGTCATACGTTTCTAAAGTGTATTTTCTATCGTACCTTATTTTCAGGAGAAAAACATACACCCTAATCTTCGTAACTACAACGTAATTCCACTATATTTAACTTACTTACTACTTATAGTAACTTTAATTTCAATTCCTTTATGGCACACCACATGTACGTCAAGATGCTACAGAATTGTATAATTTTGACCCTGTCGGGTACAGCAAAACTTAAGGGAAAGAGGAAGAAATAGCATATTTGAAAAATAAGTCCATCTTGTTTATTTTAATGTTTTTCGCATAATCATTATTCTAATAATATTTTTTCATAGTAACAATATATATGTTTTTAGTACAAAGTGGATTGTATCTGAACTTTCGATGTTAGAGGAGACTCATGCTAGGTAGCAGAGCACGATAATATCAAAGATCCAAGCATCTACTGTCTGAATATAAATCGTTTTATCCTACCACTCGACTTGCCAGACGTCAGAACAAGAAATAAATTAACTTACCTCCCAGCAAAGGCCCTAAAACTCCCTACTTTTCCATTCTAACTGAATTCAACACAATAAAGAAAATATAATGCCGAAATTAGTACAATAATCGAAAGAACCTCTCAACATTCCGAGACGAAATACCATCCTTTGTTCTCGTCAAAAAATTTCATTTAATTTACAAAAGAATCGTGGCCGCAAATTACCGGAGATTTTGCATTCTCTTTTGGCTTTTTATAAAATTATCCAGGTCCACTTAGGGATATTAAAGGGAGCAAAACAGTAATGTTAGTTTGAGACACCTACCGTATATTTATTTGATGCTATTAACGTTTCCGGGCTGCTTTTAGTTTTTGCTGTAATTGTCTTGGGACCGCTTTGGCATTTGACCTTTCTTTGAAAAAACAATGACGTAACAAATTGCTTGCTATAAATAAGTTGCGTAACGTATAATGAACCTTGTCTCCTGACGTTAGAGAATGATGTTGATTGCACAGTAAATAATGCCCTTTTAATTTTAATTTGTTGGATTTTCACACTATTTTATGTTTTATATTATGATATACATAATCAGAGAGAGTCAAAAATAACCATACTTTGCTTAAATTAAGTATTGTAACTGGTACCCTGGATTATTTCTTAGGCTACTTTTTAATTCCAAAAATGTAGTGTTTCCGAGGGATAAGCAAGGAATTCCAATATGTATAGTTGTTACGTTTTTAAGAAGAAGGGATGGGACAGAATTCACGCCTTGAGTGATATTGAGACAGGAGAAAAGTAGTACGGAGAACAGAATTGAGTTTGAATAAAAATAAAACAGTACAGGAATTAATATGTTGTTGATGTGGACTAGACTCAAAAATTGCCTGCACCCAAGCGAGGCCAAGCCCACCCCTACTTCGACATATAACCGCTGCTAGCAACGGTTTTGACTACCGCTCATATAATGTGTGCGAATCTATACATTTTAAAATAATTCCTCTCAACACTATAATTTCATCGTCACGCCAGCAGTTGGCATCTATTTACATAATAATATTTGGTTTAATGCAACAAATACTAAAATACTGAAATGTATAATTTTATTTTGCTTTGCACCAATTTGGTGATTCATTTTCCTCGTATAAAATTTGAATACAGAACTGAAATCATTAGGGAATACTTAATTATCAACGGTCGTCCGAAATTAATTTCGGTTTATTTACCAAATTATATGACCTATAGATGCGGTTATTCCAATATCGCATTGACCTACTGATTGAAAATTTAATTTCGTATCGTGTTTCTATTTATTTCTTTATCTTTTGGAAGAGATGCAAATATCTTAAACTATTTACCTTGGACTGCCTTAGGGATTGAGAGCAAGATTAAATTGGGGTAGAACGACTGTCTCATCCAAAACGGAAGGTTTTTTTTTGTCGTGTTTTGATTAATTTTACATTTATTCAAAAATTTTAATTTATCGATTTACAATTTAGACTTAATTATTGACACGTTATTTAAGTAAAACATCGGAATAATATAGTACAACTATATTTTTCTCTCCCAATTGTATCCTAAATAACCACACACTCTAAAATTTGTTAGATAATAGAACTCACACAAAGCTAAATACCGACTGCATTCAAATTCCAATTTTAGCCAGTTCGCAACAATCAGCATGGCGCGAAATAGAACGTCTAAAATCTCGAAAATCGACAGAAAATAGATCTGGATCTAACAGCTGTGCTCAGCGTTCGTGCATTCAGGATGCGGGAAGGGCAAACAGCAAACGGCAAGCTTCTGATATCTGTCTATTCGCTGATTGTTATGTAGATTCATCTGTGCACTGATGCTGTGCTTGTCTTTGATGGGTTAATTATTGTAGGAGGATTTGTATTCTGATTTATAAAACTGAGGCTTTGGAAATTTACCTAAATTTAGCTTAAACATATCTCCTGATGATTCTGAAATGACAATAGGTTAAGATGTTTTTGTTCTGGCACGGATTATTGACTTTGTTAAACCTCATAGTGACAGATTGGCGAAATTTTAATATCTCTCGATATTTCAAGCTACAGAATATTAACAACGCAACTTTAAATTCAGTGACGATTTGCGAAAGGTGGCTGGCAGATGTTGTATGCGATAAGTCGAAGATAGGGTGAAAATTCGCAATTTGGAAACGGCCTATGTGGACTTTTACTGTCCGGAAAATGACGATAAAAGATGAACGATGATAATGAACTTAGAATAAAAAATTAATACACCCTATAGTCAAACACATAGTCCTGACGCCTGGATATTAATTTACAAGCCTTGTATTAAGGGTAACAAAAACTAAGAGTAATTTTTCGGTTCATCATACAAACATTTATTCTTTCAACCAACTGCAACACATGTTTGACCCGCTTCTTTAATTACTTCACTTTAATATACATGCAAATATATCTTAAATACAATTACAACTTCTCAGCATAGACAGAGAATGAATTAAATATGCAGCATACATTTATATCATCTAATTTGTACTTATAACTACGAAAAGAGTGGCTTTGAATAACTAATGAACGTTTTTCGGGATTATTTACAGCTTTTGCCCTAGATTGCACTCTCGCTGAGTTTAATTAAAGAATAATTTATTAGTCTGCATGAAGATTAATTATGAATTCAGTTATTTACGAAATGGATATTGATTTCTCTCTCGTTTGAATTAAATATATGCGCAAGTTTAAACAAAAGTTTTGGTATGATATTATAAAGAAAATAGTTATACGAGAAGTATACTGATAATAATAATTTTAACACTTTCCTATGATATAAATAATGGTTGAATATTTGAATAAATAATAAATAAAACCCAGCAGTCTTAAACATAGTCAGGATCCCACACTAAGATCGGGTTTTGTGTCGCGGGTATCAGGAACTACGAGAGACTTTTCGGTCTCACAAACACTAGACTTGAAATAAATACTTGTGGTTCTCATTTATGTTAGTCTCGGTGGGGGTATCGAATGCCAAGCATTGCTTTGTAATTCAAGGTGTTGTTTGGCTTTGCTGCTGTTCATAAGCGGTCGCATCGCTAACCATCAGGCGAACGGGATGCTCGTCTCGCCATTCAATGCAATAAAAAAAAGGCTGTAAATAATAATAATGGAAGCATATTATAATTTGGTGCAAATGAAAATTATTTTCGCTTGCCCTAAATTCTTTCCTTGTTAGGCAACATTAATTCGAACAAAGGAACTGTCAAAGGAAATTTATAATGGGAAAGTGAGTGGTAGTATTAGCAGCAGCGGTATTTTTATTTTTACCGGATAAAATTATGATGGATTTATTTTTACTGCCAGTGCCGCTTGTCTACTATGCCTTTGTAATGTGAGATGCTTTTTAACGTCATTAGTTGGAATCAATGAATTCTTATGACTATTCATAAACAGTTTTAAATCTTGATTTAGTTATTAGATTTGTCCCCTTCGAATGGCATTTGAATTCAGTTCGAGCGCAAAAGACAAAAGATTGATAGCTAAAACTGGTTTTAAATCTGTATATGAATAAAGTCACTATTATGTATCTTGTGATGAAATCAAGTAAGCTCCTTTTAACTTCTAAGTCCAATTCTTTGAACCAGAAATAATACCACAATTTTACTAAAACAAATGACATTAATACAAAGAACATCAGTCTCGATAAAGCATAGCCCATAACTATTCATTGGAACGACAGCTCGCTCGGGTCCAAGTGGATGCGGGTGGGACCAAACGTTCATTAAGCGGTGATATCGGCGTGACATTAACGTTCCCTTTACCGATTGAAAGCCGGCCTCCATTCCGAATAAAATGGTGATGACCTATTGTTATTGCGAGTTTCTGTTGATTGATGTTACATTCCGTGTAGGTAATAGAAATCGTTGTTTGGCCAGTCAAGATGTGTATGTGTTTACGGGACGTTGGTTTTGTTTACGGCAAGGGATTGTTTTGTTTCGGAAGATATAGAGTTAATTGTGCAAATGTGGTTCTGTATGCTGGTAATATTTTGTTGTGATTTGGACATCTGAAACAATAATGTAAGCTTAGATATATATTGATATAGAACCGGACCGTTCATCATGACTATTTCAAAGTTACTGCATCTGGCGGCGGTCCTCCGCCAGCAAGCTTGGAGATCAGCTGTCCAAGACTCGACTGAAGTCGAAGTGACAGGGGTCAAAATCCTCAGCATTGAGGTAGCGATTAGAGAGAGGGAGAGAGAAAGAGAAAAATATATATAGATAGAACCAATAGAACACTTCGTTGATGTAATATTTGTTTTACTTGATAAGGAAATTGTAACAGCGATCACTCTTTTAACACCTAGCTTTTTCATTACGGGTGCTGTTAAATGATCCTTTTATCTTTAACGTATCACAAACTGTGAGTGCTAGAATCAATCTTTCTACTTCTTGAAAACATTTTGCATCAAGCTGTACTTGCCTTTTCATACGTCACCTATAAACTTTTGTGCAAATCTAGGTATGTTTTTCAACGATCGATTTCAACATATGAATGTATATTAATTATATATATTAAATATATATTATATAATTCACGCATATACGAGTATTAACAACACCAAAAAAATATGAAAACTGAATCACCAATCTCTCAATACTGCTTCGCATTGCAAAACAAACATTGGAATTAAATGATTGGATCAAAAATCATGACATCGGCGCAAACTCGACTGAATCAATTAAATCCTTTGCTTTTCATGTGAAAATCGCGATCCGACTCTAGGACAATGCAAACGTACGAATGACGGCATCGTTACAAACTTCGCATAACACGCTGAAAATTTGGCAATACTAACTGCAATGAATGTTCCATTATTGTAGTTTTTTGGCGATAATTTCTGTCTGTTGTTCTCTTTCTCTTAAATTAAACATAATTAACTTTCGAGGTGGGTTATCTTCTATCGATCTTCATAAGTATGTTAGCTTAATCGGAACCTTATATGCCTGCTAAGCACGAAATGCGATACGGTTTTGTAGGTCACCGTGACGGGTTTTCCAGTACAATGAGATGTGGCGCTGCCCAGACGGATAAGAATATAATCTAGCAAAATAAACAGAACACATTTTGAAAAAAAAAACAGCAACTTAAAAAACCATTTCATACACTGTAATTTACTAATAAATATTTTAGTTCGAAAAATCACCAACGTAAACATGATAATATGATTTGACATTGTACCCAGAATAACTACTCGATATATGAGACTTAAAATCTTATGTCGAAGCATGGCAAACGCAGTGAAATGCCAAGCATTGCTTTGTAATTCATGATGTTTGGTTATGCTACTTCTTAGCTGGTCGTATCACTTAACATCAGACGAATGGCATGTTTTTCTCATGTATCAGCCCATATTCGTCCCACTGCAGGGCATGGGCCTCCTCTACAATCGACAGTACGATTGAGAGTGGTTAGGCCATATAGTCCACCACGCTGGCCTAGTGCGGGTTGGCGGACTTACATACCATAGAAATTCTTATAAATCGCTATGGTATGCAGGTTTCCTCACGATGTTTTCCTTCACCGTTTTAGTGCGTGGTGATTGACTATCAATACACACATGACTCCGAAAAGTCAGAGGTGTGCCCTGGGATTCGAACCCGCGACCACCGTGAACATGTTGGCAGTCGCGTCTAGTCCGTTTACCAACAGGCCACCACGCACTTGTTTTTCTCGCTATTCATTAATTTAAAAAGAATATTAATCCATTAAACCATACAATTAAGACTTTAATACATATTTATTAAGACGAAAATGTTGGCAACATAATTAAGGACAATGTACTAATTCATTTGCTGGCTAAAAATCACAATGACATGGCGAAAGTTGGGGTCTTTCATACAGTTGATTAATGATTGTGACTATTTCATTTGGGATATACTTGTGGTTAATTACATTGGGCCGCTTGTCGTGTTTCAGGGACATTTGGGGTGTGTTACAACCTTAAGCTTTGTTTTTATGTAATTTTACTCGTTATATCGAGTAAGGAGATATTGAATAGTCTTTATGTGAGAGAAAGGTATTGAATAGTCTTTATGTGGTGGTAATCGTTATTATGTTTACAAGTTTTTGTGTCCACATAAGTATATAGAAGTGCAACTGCTTGAATAATAATTATAATAACATTATGAGGGTTATTGCCTAAGTCCAGTACTCCGGGAAAAACAATAATTATGGTTTCTTAGATTTAAACAAACGTTACACATTGAAATAAAATATTATTTACGGATTTTATCGCGGATTTGGTGTAATTATAATTGGTTGTGGTCACGTGGTGGGCTGAATCACAAAATGTCTATTGAAAGCGAGTAAGGCAAGAAGTTAAAAAAGTAAAAAATTAAATCAATTAAATCCGTTAATAATAGTTATATTTCAAAACAATAATTGTTTTTTTTTTTTCTTTTGTGACAAAATAATGTTGATCTTCACCCTGGAGTTGAATGCAAAAAATATTTTTCAGCGAGAAAGTTGCAGCCGCGTAATCAAAATATTTAGAGATTGTAGCATATAATACATTTTTTAGTAAAACAACTTAAAAAAATAATTGCATAAGCATAAGCTGTAAATTATTGTATCTCCAACTAACAATTACTTTTTTTGTTTCAGGTAAGTTTCGCAAATATCATCAAACACCATAGCCTGAAAAACCAAATAGTAAGAATATTTCAGTTTCTCTCTATATACTTATTTACATCTTATTTATTTATTATTTATTTATTTATTCTTAACTGCACATAAAGAGGACAACATTAACATATAACATACAATAAAAAGTACAGAAGGCGGTCTTATCGCTCTAGGCGATTTCTTACAGACAACCTTTGGATGGATACGAGATAAGGAGAAGAAGAGAGGGCAGTCTAGGAAATAAAGGAAACAAGCTCCAGTAAAATAAGAATTATTTATACTTAATATTTTATATGTAATATATATATACACACACACACATACATACATACATACACACAGACATACACATATACAACTATGATTATGCATAAACACTTATAAATACTATAAATTGCCTGTAGGTTTTATTTTCTACATGTAGAAACTATACTTCTCTTCGGTGATTTCAAACCCCAAAACTATGATATGCTGTATTCGACGGAAAACATTAGCACCATACATAAACGCACGCCTTTTTCAAGGAAGGGATAGGCAGAAGAGCTGATAGCAACCAGTACATTCACGTGTCGCCTTGTATGTTCCATCTCACGATTTGATAGGGCGAGCCTATTGCCATATCGGGCACAAATTCCTGACTCCGCGCAGATAATGAATAGAAAAATCCAATATCACTTTTACCGACCTGGGATTCGAACCCGTGATCTCGGTTTTGTTATCATACTGTAGTTTAACTACGCCACCGAGATAGTCGAGACTTAAACAGCTAACCGAAAAAAAACAATATAATATGTACATTAAACAGATATTATAACATATTAAAATAGTTATTGACCTCTACCTACCCCTTCTGGGAAGAATGTGTGAGTTTATGTATATAAATATATGTGTGTTATTAAAAGACAGGGTGAAAAAAGGAACAAAAAAATAAGAACAAAATGTTATTTTATGAAAAAAAATATTATAAAATTCGATTTCCAAAATAAGATACGATACAGTAATTTTCATGTCATTTTATTTTGAGCTCTTTTAATAATCCATAGCAAACAATAAACTTGAATGCCAAATGACTATAGTCCAAGCATTTACCTTCTCCTTTGAAAAAATTGCATATTTTCAAAAGCACCAATAACAACCTAGTAATGCAAACTTCCTAACAAATTTTAAACGTGAGCACTGCCGCGCATATTTTCTAACATAATATCAACTTTACGATACCGTTAGTTGAGAATTTACAGGGGCCAGCTTATTGCACGTAATACGGTTTTTGATAGCTCCAACATTTGTTCCGGAAAGTTGTTTAATATTGTTAAAATGTATGTAACGTTGTTAATATTTTGGAGTGGAGTTTATGACTTTATCGGTTGTTAACGTGTCAGGGGATTCGGTTTTTGAGCCATAATTGACCAGTATAAATTGTACCAAACTAGGTTATTTGTGAGATGAAATATAAAATACTTTGTTTTAGCGACTTACGGTCTAAAATTATTTCTATCAATTTCAAAAGTATTGTTATCAATTTTAGTAATATACAAGTATATAAATATTTAAATCCTTTTATCAAAAGGAATATGTCATTACTATCAAGATTCTACGGAATTGTTTCGCATTTTATTTACGATGATGTGATGATAGGTATGATATGAGTTATTACTGATGTTACCTACAATATCTTCTTTCGCCAATTTTATAAAATATTACAGTGAGTGGCTTGTTCGTTTACTTTCTCTACCACAAAGAAGCCTCCTTTCAAATATACCTGTGACAAGACGTCTATTGCAGTTAAAATGTAATATTCCCTCCACTGCCGTAACAAAATTACACATTATATTATAATGCCATCTCACGTCATACAATATTCTTTATCCGCTTTCCTCGTCGCAATAATCTCGAATCTTACATGAGCTGTCGAAAGCCTAAGATACACTCTATTATCATCTTCCAAGCACAGCTCTTCTCATAATGGAATATTAGATTCTACCATAAGCCCACGTTGGCGACCATTTAAATTAGATCTCTAAAATTTATCACACGCTCTTCTGGTTGTCCGGGCGTAGCTGAAGTGCGGAGGACGAGGTAGTTCCATTAATGCTGGTTATATAAGGCAATGTGTTTGTTGTGGGGATTCGAAGTATGTTTGCTCCAGCAAAAGTGTTGTCAGTTGAAAAGGGGCGGCTGTAATTGGAAAATTCAATATGCCGGTGATTTCGTTAAGATCAAAGCGTGGATGTTTTAGGTAGTGTTTGGAGGGTTGGTAATTTTATAATAAATTTTGGGTCCTAATAATATATGGTGTAGAAATAAAACCTTAATATATTTTATCCAAAAAAATTGCACTCAGATTGTAAGAGTTCCAATACTTGGTGATGGTACTTATAATGTACTTTACGTCCGAAGGTTATTTTGGAATATCGATCCCAATTTACAACTCTTAAAATGCAATAAATTAGTAAATGGTATACCCAGAAATTGAAATGAAGGTATTGTTGTACGCCGCTAAAATACTTTATTTGCTAGATACGTAAGCATCAATACTGATTCTAATAACAAAACAAATATACGTTTGATATTTAGATGTACATATGAGAATAGCAATTTCATACATAACATAGAAACGACATCGTTCGCTAATGATGTAGGCTGTTTGAGTAATGGAATATTAGATTTATTCCTTCAGGCTTGAACATCACCTCATTAAGTAATAACAAGTAAAAAATTAGTTAATGCCCGAAGCAACTTGTGGAAATTCACATATTTAATTATTGGAACTAATATATATGGAAATTTTGATTCAGTAATTCCATCTGAAGTCAGTGTTAGATTTTAGAATATTGTTATGCGATAACGTGATGTTTCAAGACTCATATTTTATATATATATTTTTTTATTGCAATGTATAACGAGACGAGCAAGCCGTTCGCCTGATGGTAAGCGATACGACCGCTCATAAACAGTAGCAACATTCCACTGCGCTCGCCATCCTGAGACATAAGATGTTAAGTCTAAATATTATGTCCAGTAGTTACTCTGGCTACAATATCCTTCAATCCGAAACACAATAGTGCATTTATATTGACCATATTTAATGATGAAACATTCGTTCTCAGAAATAGGGAGTATGTGCTTTAAGGATAATCTGAAATTATACTTATTATTTTATTATTACTATTTGATACTTAGTTGCTTTGATACTTAACTTCTAAAAAGTTCACAGTGTCGCCAGAATAATTCAGCTTTCAATAAAAATATTGGGTATAGGAGTTCATTTTTCAATAATTCACTTTCTTAGGTTTAAAATGCGAATGGAACAAAACTATCACTTAAGATGACACTTAAGAACATGAGATGAACTCTAATAATGATGAATATTACTAATTCAGCTAAAGTTGGACACATATCGACGAAGGAAAGCGATTTTGTCGTATCTCAAAAAATGCGTATATGCGTGTTGTATATTATTTAATTCATAAAAAAATACCGCATTTAATTTCCTTGTGAAAATATAAGGTTTTATTTTAAAATGTTATGATTAAAGATATGGTATTCCTAAATTTTCTAGTTTAAGGGTTATTCATTTTTTTAATATTTTTTTTCATTCTGGTGTAAAATGGCTTGTTTCGAGACACGATAAAATCGGTTTCCTGCGTCGATATTCAAAGTAGAAAATTTGAAGAATTATATAATAGGCTAGCCATATCTTTTACATTTGACACAAAACAGAATGATGTGAAGACATATTTCCCCAAGCAATAAAACGCACCAATTCCGGTAATTCAACAAAGACAAACAGAATTTACGCTTCCATGAAAATAATGTATGACCCATAAAGCCACTCGCCTTATGTCACTTATCTTGGATAACCCACTTACAGAAATATATGGTGGAAGTTTTTTTATTCGCCTATTTAATATTATGGTTTTTCTTGTGCATTAGAAAAGTAATGAAAGTTTGTAATTAGGCGTGGCCGGCTAAGTTAACTTTTTAAATTTGGTTTTGAATGTAGTAATTTAATTTGAAATAATTAAATTATTTATTTATTTATTCTTAACTGCACATAAAGAGGACAACATTAACATATAACATACAATAAAAAAGTACAGAAGGCGGTCTTATCGCTCTAGGAAAAAATAAAAACCGACTTCAAAACAAAAAACCGCTAAAAACCAAAAAATAACTAAATAATAAGTACCACTGCAAAGCAAAAAAATAATATTTGTTTCATGGAACTTGCGCTTGTTGATTAATTTGCTTAATGACTTGACTAGCCAACAAATCAAAATATATGCGTAACATATTGAAGGCGGGCCGCCAAGTACCAAACATGTAGGACCTGTGCCTTATATTAATTTAAATATCTATATGTTTTTCAGATTTTCACCATATTTTTATGGGACCAAATGACAAGCATCAGCTTTCAATCAAAGAAAGAATGGTCGAAATCGGTTCACACAGTACAGAGAAACGAGGTAACAAACATAAAAAAAAAAAAAGCAACATACAGTCGAATTGGGAACCTCCTAATTTTTTTGAAGTCAGTTAATAACGGAAACAAGCTCCAGTAAAATAATAATTATAGACGAATTATTTATAATTGATATTACATATATAATACATATTTATATAAATATACACACACATATATATATATATATATATATATATATATATATATATATATATATTGTATATATATACACATACATACATACACATATACAACTATGATTATGCATAAACACTTATAAATACTATAAATTGCCTGTAGGTTTTATTTTCTATATGTAGAAACTATACTTCTCGGTCTGTAGGTTTAGTGAGAGAGATAGTAGTCTTTCACCATTTTTTTAAACGATTATTTATTTATAATTATCAATTTTCCCACGTATTTTATTGTCTTTAGCTAGTACAGATTAAATTACTTCCATTATTTTAATAAGTTAATGGATAGTTTGAACAGTATAAATAGATACAAAATATAATATAGAATATATTAACTAAAGGAGACTACATCTGACACGAGTATAGTAAAGGTCATATCAAAATACGGAATGTAGGACAGTGCAATAACACGTGACATACCGAGATTCCCGTTGCATATTTAAATCCTTCGTCTGTACCGAGCAGCAGTTCCGTTGTTACTTAACTAACTGTAGCTGAAACTAGTAAAATAAACGTTCGTACAAGTTACACGTAAAATGAGTAATTACGGTACAATTCATCAAATTGTTACCAACGCCGTCCAACAAATACGGCGGCTAACTCGACGCGACTAAGTCCATTCTGGCTCATTTCTTAGTCTGGACTGCTTTGCAAAGCGAAACAAACTTTAACTCAAAGTACTTATGTTACTGAATTGTAGTGTTCCACCATTGTGTGTGTAAGGCGAATGTTTGCAGTTACATTTGTAATGAATTCGACCCAGGGATGGATTTAGTTCGGGTTTCATGCGGTTACTTTTGTAATATTTTTGCTCTACGGATGTTTTCGATTCAAGTAGCATTCAAGCTATTTCAGCAAATATAAATTCGGTTGCCATTTGGTAGTATTTTGTTAGCGCAATCACTGTATTGAGTTTCGTAATCGGGATAACTAGCAAAGCTATATTACGTATAAATTGTAGCTTTATATACCGTGACTTAATGCAATCAGATTAAATTTTGTCTAAATAATTATATACCAGAAAGTTTAAGTTTAGCAAATGCCGATTGTAATATCAAAAGCCAAGTATTTTTTAAACATGCCTAAAAACCATCGGACGATAAAATTTAGGCAAAAAATACTCTTAGTTTAATCTCAATAATGACCTCAACATCATTGTAGTAAAGTAATGTTTTGAGACAAGCATGGCATTCGCCTGATAGTAAGCAACACGACCGCTCATAGACAGAAGCCTAACTAAGCAACATCGCGAATTATTTTTATTTTATTTTATTTATTGGGACAACAAACAGTTACTTGTACATATCATATTAAACTAGTCTTAATCTAAGAAGTTATGAAATACATATAATCCACACCAATTACAAAGCTATGCTTGGCATTTCACTGCGCTCGCTATCCTTACACATCAGTTACAATGTCCTTCAAAACGGAACACAACAGTGCATTGACACTGATGTTTGGGGGAAGAAATAGATATTGTGGTGGTACGTACCCAGGTGCCTCTCATACATGAGACACGACTAGTGAGCCTCCATGCGCCGTTCATTTAGAAACCTATCTCAAGTGCCCGCTGAAGTAATAATTACTCGTGATTCTGCGAGCAAATTACACGGCGCGGTACAGCAAGTGGAAATTTCGACTGTTGAATCCGTTGAATGGGCATGTCTGTATTCATTCGAATGAAAACTTTATATTCGTAATTTCTTTCCCAGATTACGTTTGTGCGGCTATTATGCTCGGGCTCTGGTTGATCGATTATTTCAATAACGATACATATTTATGATGATCAAAGGGGATTTAAAATTGCGTAAATATAATATTTTGTAACCATGACTTTACCGGACTTACAACTAATATATACTAATAAATATACAAGTAAATATATAAATATGATAATAAGGACAATATTTGTAATATGGATAGCCCAATATAAAGTTTTTATCATTTATTTATTTTATACAACGATTACTCGATTCGAAATTATATTTTTATTAAAGCAACATTATTAACATACCACAGTTGCTTATTTAAGACGAAAGAAAGAAAAAATATTACATTTCAGTTACTTTTATTACTTTACTTGAACACTTACGTTCGTATAAAATATACTACCTACATGTTGTTTTTATGGCGTCGAAGAAAATGGATATAGAAAATATCTTAAATTTTGTTTGTTTATATCAAAATGGTCTCGATGCACAAAGCTAAGGGGCTAATTAACTAGAGTGTTTTGCATAAAATTGATTCCATTATACGTTGACCCAATAACTTCGGCAACGGTTCCTTCCCTTGAATATTCTTTTGACTAAGCCAGCCTTGATTAACTTTTCTCGTTTATAGTGTAAATGAATATTTTGGTACCAAAACCTTTGATGCTTGGACCTTTGATGGATGTTCGGATCTAAACTTCATTTCGCTCGTTTATATAGATTTGGTTTTGAAATAGGTCGAGATTATTAAATTCTGTTTTAAATGCAATAATGGATATTAAAATTAAATATTAAATAATATCTAAAATAATAATTAATAACTAGTGGTTGGTCTCTCGTATATGAGGGACCGCCTGTGTAGGTACTACCACAATGTACATTTCTCCCGCTAAACAGCAGTGTAAATGTACTGTTATGTTTTGGCTTGAAGTATATTGTAGCCATAATAACTACTGGACATATTGAGACTTAACGTCTTGTGTCTCAAGATGGCGAGTGACGTGGATTTCCAAGTATTGCTTGTATCGTATCGCTTAGCATCAGACGAATGACATACTCGTCTCGGCATACTTATCAATAAAAAGCAATATATATATAACTAATTTGGTTTAATTAAATATTAGAATTCTGCACATAAATCAAAAATATATAGCAGCTATCGAAAATATATAGTACCTATGTATCTATTGATGAATTTACGAGTAAATACGTCACTCAATAATAACATGATTCATGATGACCAATATAATGTTCTAATGATAAATCAAACGCAATGTATTATCTTCCTGTTATCAAATCAAAACAGACACTTAAACGATGTTGACACTAGAAACACCATTATTCATTACAATTAGTTCAACATGGGAATACAATCTGGGTCGAAAAGGTTGAAGGCAATTCGATTAATACTTTGATGCCATTAACTTCGCTCAAGTCAAATTTTACTTACGCTAAACACCTTTTAGAAACAACATATCTTTCATCACTACATAGTATAAAACAAAGTCGCTTTCTGTGTCCCTATGTCACTTTGTATGCTTAAATCTTTAAAACTACGCAACGGACTTTGATGCGGTTTTTTTTAATAGATAGAGTGATTCAAGAGGAAGATTTATTTGTATAATACGTGCATGTTATTGTAGATAAATCTATATGCACCCGGGTGAAGCTGGGCCGGGCCGCTAGTGATTAATATATCATTAATATCTTTCGAAAATTTACTAAAATATATTGAACATTTCCATAGCAAAAAAATAACAGACATAAACTCCTCATCACAAACTTACCTATTTCTATTAGTGTGGTTTTATCATCGCCCCCCTCGATGCATATCTGTCTCATAACAATATCTTCAAACAAATCTTCCGTTCTTCATGTTTCAAAATACAAGCCGGAATTAACTGCAGGCACAACCGTCCGGCAATTATTCTCTGTCGACGTGTACACAACCGATATTTTTCGTTGCTTGTAATTTCGGCCTGATGTTTGCGTCGGGCGCACATATTGCCTCTGTCTGATAATTTATCGTGCCACATTCACATTTATTGGTTTATCTCGAAAGTACTGGTAGGAGCGAAATTGGTGGTAGGGTATTTGGATTTACCTGGATGACTACTATATATCATGATAAAACATACATTATAGTTATCTATGAGAGTGTTTCGATTTGGGTTTAATCTGTGTGTATATAGTTTTGAGTAGAAGAGATCAAAGCCATCCCAGTAACTTGGATACTCTAGAAATGACGTCTCTTGAATAAGCCAGTGTAAAGATATGAGATGATGTGACTCAACAGCTTTCAATGAATGAAAAAGATACTGAAAATCTTTCTGGGACGAATAAGGTTAATTAATACTGGTGATGAACCAACATCTGATGATTCGGTTAACCTATTACTACTACTTCCTACTCTTCCTAGGATGTTTTTCACACCTATAAATCATTATGAAGTTTATCTTTCAGTTTCAAGATATAAAAACTGATGACTTTAACGCATTTCAAAGAACCAAATTATGTTCCAATAAATAACACGAGAATTTAAAAATAATGTCACAGTTGGATGGATTTTCTGTAACCATAATTCTGTACAGATCCCTCGGATACAGCCGAATTTCATTGATAAACGACAGCTTACCGTGACGAGCGATAAAGACTGGGCGGCGGCTTTGTTCGCGCCGAATTTATTGTAATTGCCCAACTATTTTTTTGGTCGACAATTGATTTACCCGTCATGACGGTCGCCATTTCACAGCGACGAGTGTTGGATTGTTGTGTTAAAACGCTGGCAGTTTAAATCGCACATAAAAATAAAATTGATGTATGCTAATGGTACATTTTTAAAATTTTTATTTTTGAAATATCAGATTGACTACATAACAAATTTTGACCATAAGATATTTGTGATTAAATTACAAATATATTGTAAATGTTTTGTTATTATATAAATTAAGAGGATTGAAATAGATTTAAACAGTCGCATTAAATGGATAAAAATGGATTAACCTAATTCAGAAGGGAACAGTCCAACCTTAGGGGCAGACGAGACAGCAGGTACTAAAGATTATAAAACGAAGTGAAAATAAAATAATCACGGAATTACAATGACGGCCCGATGTTTAATCCCTCTTAGTGATAAATGGAATGAAATACACGCGCAAATGTTTGTGGTACTTCATACAAGAATTTTAATTATGGGATTTATAATCCTTCACGCAAACATTTCGCTTCTCTAAAGATAAAAAACATTTTATATTACACATTCATCCCTGTTTTGAGAAATAAATGCGAAAATTTAATATTTAATTACGTACTTAACAATCGGAAGCCAGAGGTCTGGTTTTGCTGTTGGTGCATATTACACTAGTTCTTTGTGACTTTTATATTATGTGGTTTCAAAGAATACAATAAGATTTCGTGATTTCATAAATTGGTTTATTTATAAGCAATTTATTTTGCAACTTTCTTTTTTCTATTTCGTCTTCGTAAAACTAAGCTTGTTTTCCAACTGACACTTCGACTCTTCAATTGATCGAACTGATACATTTGAATAAACCAGTTACATATTATTGCACCGTTAATTTTGATCCATTCCTATATTAATCATAGACCAACATACATCCACATATATAGCACTTTTGAAGACCTGTTTACATTTTAAATTCGCTTCAAATAAAGCATAACATATTGACAAAAAAAAATCTACCTCACCAAAGCACACCTATCACAGCAAAACCGCTAGATTCTATAGATATCCATGACAAATAGCATTGAATGAGGCAGTCGGCAGTCGATCGCACCGCAAATCTGGCGGTACCACAGAGCTGTCCATCGCATACCCTGCGGTCACAGCTAAGGACATTCAGCTTATCCGCTTCCATTTACTGTCCGGGCATTGTCTGCGATGGCTGTTATTCGGTGGTTATTGGACATGACCGAGCATTTATTAGGTATTCTCTGAGATGTAACGTATGACTGCTTCCAATCATTGATAGTTTTGATTGCTCAATAGTTTGTATTTGGTTTGATGTTGTTGACTGTGATTTGAAGTATGGTAATTGCTTGTTGATTTCAGAGTATTGTATGAGACGTTTTAAATAATCGATAGCAATTTTAAGAACGGTTGACGTAGAATATGACGATTAAGAAAAATAAAGGCGACAGCAAAATTAAACTGATTTTTTTCAGTACCGAAAACCCAATAGAATAATTTATCCTTTTTTGCGATATCCGGCCACAAAACTTAAAAAACCCTCATAAAAATACTTTAGCAAACTAGCTGGTGACCCTGATCTAATACAACCACAAAATTAGTTATTATAGATTTTTATATTATGATCCAAATCAATTAAAACTTCATCACGATAATCCAGCGACAAAAATTCACAACCCTTGAAAGAAATGCATCTTAGTAATCATAATATGTATTTTTCTCTCGAAGGTCAACATCGAGACGTCTATCAATATGTCTGTTTCTTTTGGCGTCGGTAAATTGTAATGCGTCATACGTTTTTCCTTTACTGTAATAATCAAATTCAATAACACACATTCTGTTCACGTCTAGACTGGGCGGGTGACTGTGCGTTCGGTATGTTTCCGGACGTTTCCTTTAGTTGCGTCATCGTTTGAGTTAATGTTTCTTGGTTCCCCGTATCTTGCCACATTTTATTGAAAATAAACATACAACTATATAGCCTAACTCCCCTCAATCGTACTCTCGATGCAAATAATTTTGCTGACATCTTTGATCTTTGATATCTTAGTATGCTTTTATTTGCCTAGCTACTAACTACTAATAATCCCATTACTTTTGCTATACATGAATCAACAATAACGTTAAAAACCAATAAACTAACTACTAAAAGGCCCATATACGATATAATACGAATCATTATTGTCCTGTTTCCAAGCCCAAAACATGGCAGCCCTACATTAGAGAAGTTATTTCGACATGTCCCTTACAATAACACATCTTTATTTCGCACGAAAGTGCCGGCAGCACTTTATTGACAACAACAGGTGTTGCTGGCCGCCAAATAATTCACTTTATTGACAATGTCGGATCGAGGCCAAATTATTATATTTCCGTTAGGTAACTTTACGGATTTTTGTTGGGTTTCTATATAAGATTAGGATAGTTTTTTTTTGTTAAAAGTGTACAGTACATGGAGTAAAATAATTTAATGTTATTTTTGTTTATCTGTCTTTTTATTTTTTACATCGGCGATACAAAGACTGGAACTACTCGTGTTGATTGTCAAAAACGATTCTTAATTTTATTGTTACTGCAAGTCACTCGTTATCTTCGATCGTAGTCAAAACTGGGGGCTATGGGTTTTAATTACTTGTACGAGCCAGAAAATTTTTAACACCGTTTATATAAAAAAATAAGGTAAATCATCTCCATCACTAACCAGCTGACGTTGCAAAATGCGTATAAAATAAATTCGAAATGCCAAAAATGTCTGACGTTCGCAAAATGCAAACAAAAAAAGTGAAAACAAAATGGCCGCCTGATAAAGTCGGACGAGGCGCGTGTTTATGACGCACGTTTAAAATATTTGTCGTTTACTGCTCTGATGTTAGATGGAGCTGAAATATTGTCATGGGACGGTGGCATGTCGTATAGTTGCCGTAAACTGGTTATCTTTGCCTATTTTCTATGGATTTAGAGCGTGTAATTATATTTGTTTAAGTTTTTATTATCAAAGGCTTTTTGAATGTAGAAGACATTTATTTGTCTTATTGTTATCACGTCTTCATATTGTGATAATTCATGGCTAAGGATGTCTGCGGAATGTCTAAACCGATATTTCTTCTTTTAATGTTCACACGTACGCAGAGTCGGCAAAGTAAGGCTTTCCAGCCATTTTACAAAATAGTTTCATTTAGAATTTTCCCGCGTGCTGCCTGAGTGAAATCATTGCTTTTGTAAATAGGTAATTCAGTTCACCATGCTGACCTAATACGGCTGGCATTATAATTAATTAATTATCATTGTCACCTTTTTGCTTTCAGAAAGGATATAAAATGTAAAATTTCACATAAATTCTTAGCCTTTTGAGTTAACGATAGTTGTCATTTGGCAAGAACTGGGACATCTTAACGACTTTTCTGCAAATCTGAATTCGGCAAATATATATTCAATTATTCTAGCTAAGCTAGCTAATGCACACATTACACATGATGAGAGCTTCTTACCTTAGACTGGTTGCCATTTACTGGAATTCTGTTATAGTTTGAACTTTGAAATCGACGTTTTGGAGACATTGTTTTTGATAGATGACTTTTATGCTTTTCGTGTTTATTTTTATTCAACTAAAGGAAACAAAACTCTTAACATGTGAATATCACTAAGGTTGCTAAACTTAAACTTACTACATATTTACAGCACAAGAAGCACTATCATACCCAACGACAATCGATCCAAAGTTCACCGTCCCTACTAATCCAAAATTTACGACATAATCTAGTTTTGGCAATAAAAATAACATCGCAGGTTTTACGTCCGCGTTCCAGTTCTTATTTCCAACTTAGAGCGAAAATCTTGCAGCGAAAAACTATTTCCTTGGTAAAATTATCCCAGCATGGACCGATAGCTCACGTTCGCAGAGGGCTGTGTAAATAACGGTTTAATGGAAATTCTGGCTCGATGCGACTGCCCGGGGACGGAGTTTGGGCAGGGGGCACTGCTGATTTGTATTTGATTGTGTGGGTATTAATTATATAAGCTGTAGCAACTAAGTAGGGATGGCAAGAGTGGCTATTTTGTCATGGTAGTGTGAAATAATTACATCTATGTTCATAGTTATAGGTGCTGATGTACAAACAGTGTGAAGCTATCTAACTACGTAATTAAATATCTTCGTTTCTTGTAAATTCAAGTAAATTACTTTGTAAAAATCACAAGATAGATTGATTATGCAGTTCATTCCATGAGCATCCATTCACTATCTCACATGTCATAAGTTCATTATACTTGACTGAAACTTCACGTCCCTGGTGATCCTAGATCTTGGCACCGAAACTAAACCCCCAATACCTTAACTCCGTCCCGTCCTCGTGGTATAAATATCCGAAGTCGCAGCGGATACGTGACACGGACCGAGCAACACTCCTCCGAATTGCTATTGGGAAATTGTGAGTTGGAATTTCAATAGGGTTTGGTATTGTCACTTGTCTTGCGATCACTATTGGGAATCTTATACGTTAAGTGGTTGCCTAGGTAAAGATTAATCTACGGACTAACTGATAGAGGGCTGATATCATATGTAGCAGGATGATTGGAGAAAATTATTGGACCAAGCGGCTGCCAACATGCTCACGGTGGTCGCGGGTTCATTTACCAGGGCACACCTTTGACTAAAATATGCAACCTACCAAACGTAATGATAAAACTTTATTGTTTTGTAAATTATTTCAACTTCCTAATCGATAAATCAAACATCGAAAACAGGGCTACTAATCCGTTTGTGACTTACTTAAAAGAAAGCAACACTATTATTATATTGGATAGACTCCAAGGCAATTAAGAACAACATAAATAACGAGAAAATGCAATTTCTCATACATCAATATTAATTAAGTACCGAATATTAAGTAAACTTACCAATTTATGAGGCGTTTTAGTTAGTCCAAGTCTGTATTTCTATCAGCCTATATATGTCTCACTGTCGCTGGGCTCGGGCCTCCTCTATAATCTTGGGCACGATTGGGAAGGGTTAGACCATATAGCTCAACACGCTAGTCTAGTGAGGTTTGGCGGACTTTACATACCATTATTCCAAGTGCAATTATAAAATTTCATTTTATAAAAAAGCCATTTATACTAATGTATTAAGGTCATATTAAATAAAATTAAGTTCTAAACACGCATGTTCTTAAATACCATCAGCAGATAAAAAATCAAAGAGTAATAAAACTCAGCACTTAGCGTTCGCCAGATCGTTGAATAAAACATACTTACTTTGTTCGCCATATCACGAGATCGTAAAGGGTGCGCGGGACTATTTCGAAATATTCATAAATACGATGGAATGGTTCGAAAGAAACGTTTCGCGAGTTACATATTTATCCCGTGGGAGCGCACTTTTAGTTAGGATTAAATTTTTACAAACGGCGATGATGTTTCAACACTTAAATTGTAAATTGAATTGTAATTCATCAAGGAATATATTAAAAATAGTATGCTACATGCATGTTCATTATGTATTCTATTTTTAACTATTTACACAAAATAGTTTTAAGATATTTTATTTGTTTAATATATTATTGATTTTATTAGCACCTACTAAACATGTACGTCATATTTTGTTGAGACAAATAAATCAATAATTTCTCAATTTGGCTATACTGTGATGCTGATTCAAAATCAGTATGATCCATTCTTTACACGATGGCCGACGAAGTTATTAATTTAAATCATAATTATTTCTGCTCTACCATTAGCAATTTCAGAATTTTACAACGCTGACATTCAATGTGACCAGACACATGCATACTTATGAAGCAGCTTAAAAAATGTCTAAGTTTGCGAAAAACAGATGTAAAATACTTGCCAACTAACAATTAATTCCTGCGCTCCCAAATGTGGAAAAGATTTCACAAATTACCAACCGTTGGCACACATAATTTCCGACGTAATCCAACACCAACGAATTCAATCAACACAAGACCGTCTGAAGACACCACTCGAAATTCTCCGTGATATTGGAATCATTACGGGCGTTTAGAAAAAAACAAGTTGAAAATTAAACGTCTCGCAAACGAGACTCGGAGTAATGGCAAACAAAAACAATTTGTGATTCAACGAATACACTCAAAAGTTCTTTCCCGTTTCGCTTTTGGTTCCGTAAAGTTTTTCAATTAAGAGTCAAAGATCATGCTGTGACGGCAGCCTTGAGTTATTTGATTTAACCGCGCACTTCAGATTAATCTTGTAGATGCACGATTATTTGCTTTCAAAATGTGTGAGGATTGACAGATTTAGAAGGTTTGATCAGAACATATAATTAGCTTAGTTCTGCCCGCGTATGCGTTGCATAATGTGGGGCATGTCACCATCACATATTTGCAGAACCTAAGACATCCATTATACGCCTGTTTAAAATTTAAATCAGAGTATTATTCAATAGTATGGCAATTTTCAAATCGCCCATGTGGTTTAGGAATTAAGACATGTTTATTCATTTGTGAACAAATTTATTTCAATTGATTCCAAACTTAGCCAATGTTAATGTTATCTTCAGAACATTTATTAAACTATTTGAAAATCTGTTAATTTTAAGGTATAATCGTATTTCAAGTACGCAAATGGTCCAGCATAAATCCTTTCAATCACAGTAGTAACGCTTCAATAACAATAAATAAACATTATGTTTAAAATAGACAATGTTAAAATTTGATTAATTTTCTGAACCCATCAATCTCTCACAAAGAATTTATATGGCGGGCTAATTAATTTAAAACAATGCCTCTCACCCGATTTCCGAGGGCAAAATATTACGTCCGATGGAACATATTAATTTGAAATTTATTCATTACATTACCAAAGTAGATTTCGGGATTTGTATAGAAGCAAATCAAAATGCGAATCGCTGCGATGACCTGCTTTGTAAAATTTACAATATTAGTTTAATAGCTCTGATCTTTCTATCTGATATCGAATCTGGGTGTTTGTGAAACTGAAGAGTCGCTTGTAGTTCCTGATACCCACGGTTCTGTATCATGAACTACGAGAGATTTTTCGGTTAAAACACCCAGGCCCGAAATGAATATTTGTGGTCCGCACAAACATTTCTCTCGGTGCGGGGATCGAACCCGCAGCCTCTCGTTTCACAGGCGGCGTCTAACTGCCTGCGTCACGGAGGTTGTCTTCAGGATTTAGATCATCATGGTCGTGGATCAACACGGTGGTCGTCATGCAGGCGTACACATCATACACACAATACCAAAATTAACGGTCCCAATCTTCACATCGAAAGCAAGGAATTACCCCATCGTAATTTCCACACAAACCGTGGGACGTATGTTGACGGATCTCATCAGATTTGCTTTCAAAAACGTGGGTAATTGAATCGGTCCCGTACGAAAAGATTTATCATGACCGAGCCTACGATTCGGTTGGATATTTATATTATCCCTGTAGATGTTTGTCTTTTACCTTGATTGGTTTGATTTGTATTACTTGACGAGGTTTATACCGTTGGAATAAGAATGTTTGATTAATTAATTTGTTGTGATAAAACAATGTGCTGATTAACTTATTTTGTTTAATAGATCCCACTTTATTTGAATCAAAGGAATAACTCTTTAATTAATAATTTTGATCAAGTAACGATTGTAAACAAATATGCGTAGCCTTTTAAAGTATTACGTCGTAAATACAGTATTCGCTAGAAGAGAAAAATAAATACATAAAATTACAATCGAGACTAAAATATTTGAAATCGAGTATGTCTAGACGAATTGAAACGCTTTAATCGCTCCATCAACTCGAAAAAAAGATTTTAATACCATCAGAGTGGTAAGAAAAACTTTTTCAATTACTCAACAAAAGCATAATGCAGAGATGCTCATAAAGCATCATTAACTATTCTCCAGCACAACGGAAAGAAATCTCATAAATATGTACCACTCCAGCCATTTTCCAGTAAATTAGAGCGTGATATTTTAAAGTAAGGCAACTTTCAAATATTTTTATTAAAGTGGAGTATACCCGATCTAAAGTCATCTACAAGAGTGCTTAAGCAAATTGGCGCGACAGCCAGCACATCGGCGTAAAACTCTCCAAGTAATTGAATTTAAATGAAAAATTTGGTTAATACAGATCGACCATTTTTGCCAACGTTATTAATGATGTTGAACGAAACAATAATGGAGTGAGTTAATTAAATCGAATTTGCAATTGGATTGTTATAATTGCGTTTCGCGATGAGAAAACTGTTATTACGATACGTTATAATCAATGTAAATGTCGGGGCGGCACTGGGCGTTGCCTTTTCATTAATTTAAATCCTGAAAATATTATGAATTTCTGCGATATTTATTTTGCGCTTTTGACGTGGAAACAGGCTTTTGCAGTTTCATGACGATTTAACATTGATTTGAATATAATGAACACGAATGCATTCAAATGTTATTTAGGGTTAAACTGCTTTCTGCTGTGAAACAGAAAGTAAAAGTCAGGTTTGCTTTCAAATAATTAAAAGGAAGCTAGATCATTATTGTTGATAGGTTATTCTTCTATCTTCAAAACCTAGTAAAAAGGTAGGTTTTACTTATTCAGGTTCGATTGAAACACAATAAATAATAATGTCCCAGCCTTCCACTGTTTCCCGCCTGCTTCCAAAGTGAAGCAAACCCGATTTAAGGCACAATGGGTCTAAATTTAGTATGGTATCCATTAACAGGCGCCTATGCACCTACCACTGTGTAACGTCTGAAACAGTTTCAACCAGAAAGCCAATGAGCCGCGGTATCGCTGCTTCGAGAAAAGCTTTATTTATTGCCTTGAAAACGACGATTAACTGTCTTGCAACCCCATTCCAGGCTTAATTTTCTCTACCTACGTTCACAATTTCAATGTGTGCTAATTCATCGTATTGCATATACGACTAAAACTTTGATCCAAAATCCAATATCAAATATTTGTGGATCACGCAAACATTGGTCCCAAAGGCCTTTGTTGCACTATTCACAACATCACGGAAGCAGTCACATTACACATCCAGATTGCAATGTAAACTAATCATTGAGCGAGAGTTGAGCCGATTACATCAGCAACTCAAAGCTTGGCGCGCTTGTACGACAAACACCTTTGACCGACCTATACAGCTGACAATTTAGTGTTATTCAGCAGGTGCAGCGAAGAGAATCGCAAGAGCTTGTTTAGTTGTTTACTTGTTTAGAATGGAAATTAGATTACATTCTAGCAATGATTTTAAAGTGTGCAATGTAAATGAACAAATAGAGGAATAACTAGGGAATGATATAAATTAGTTATCACATCAAGGAGATAGTGTAGGACATACTGTTCTACTCTAATTTCTAGGAAAAAATATCATCTACTAATATTAGTAGACTTTTTGACAAAGAATGGTAACTTGAATGGAATTACAAATGTTCTTATGTGATATTTTAAGATGCGCAAGATTTCAAGTCAAGAAACTTATAGTACTATATGCACTAGCTACGTTAAGACAAAGCTAACATACAAGATGACAGTTCAATTATAACCATATAGTGAATTAATTATTTGGTGAGTGAGTCTTAGAGATTACATCTGCAAACCGCGGCACAAAGCAACGTCGCACGTTTTGCTTGGTAAAGACCTTTACCGCTGCAGTTGACAATTTAAATGTATTTAATAGTAACTTTAGATGCTGTAGATGATAGTTTTAGAAATTGAGAATTTTAAAATGTTGATGCTGAATGAAGAATTACATCTTGTAATAAAACATCGGAATAGCTTAGTTCGTAATGTGTATTATTAGTCGATCATAGGCCATAGCAAATTGAAGCATGATTGTTAATTCGGTTATACTACTGGCGAAGAATGGAAGTATATCAGGAATCATAAAAGAATGAAATACAAACAATATTTATGAGACCTCAATCTATACTGATATACTTAATAATATTCTAGAATTAAGGTCTATCTAATACAATTACGGTGATAGTAAACAAACCAATAAGTTTTAAACAATATTCAAATACACCAAAAGCTAAAATGAAGTACCAATTGTTGATTATTGTCCCAATAATTTCGATTGGCAGATAGTAAATCTTGTCAAGGATATTTGTGTTTACACTATAATAGTAGCCTCTAAAACTGTCGCTCGATTAATTAACTAAAATCCAAATGCATTATTAATGAAACTGTGGAATTTATTGAAAATTTCCGAACTACAAACTCGAGTTCGTTCGAAATCAAGTTTGTGAAATATAAAAATGAATAGCAGTCGTTGATTTATCACTCGTTTCACCTCTCAGAAGTTACCCGAGTTATTTTACAGCTAAAGTTGTTGAGCTTTCATTCCTTGTTTTATACCGGAGTACCGAATGTTGTTAATGGAATTTTCTTTTACTATTTCCTCTTTTGTAATAGCTTTGATTGGGAATTTAATTTATTCATCGACGGAAACTTCTTTATTAGCTCTGAGTATATCGTTTGCGTTGGATGATTTATCTTTCTTTTGAAACGTAATAAATCTTCGTCTTCTTTTATGGCTGTGTTTGTCAGAAACACAAAAAATATAGCTACAGAGTAATATACACAAATTATGCTAAACCTAGTTATCTTATTTTCCTACACAGACTTATGCCTTACTTATGAATGTGTGTCATATTTGGATGACATTTTAAATGCTGTATTAATAATTCAAAAATCTAAATAAGCTAAAATAAATTATAATATGTCACTGATGATAAATTTCTCAGAGATATCAAAAACAATTACACCTTGTTACATTAATGGCACAAAAACATAAATGAATTTATCGCTATTGACGTTTTAGCTAATTAATGATAGACATAACGACTAAAAAATCATACCCACTAAAACACAAATCAAGCAACATTACCCAAAATGGCATGTTAATACACGTCTACTTTTAGTTTGTGCTGATAAATACGTAGTACTTATCTGGTAGAGAAAAAAAAATCGGGTTCGGCCATTATCCTTGTGGATGCTGACGTAAGCAGGAATTAACTGCCATACCCAGTCAAACCGTGCTGGCGAGTAAATAGCTGCCCAGCAAAATGATTTTGTCCCTTTCCGAGGTGAAACTTTATTATAGTAAAAGGGTGGTTTTTATTTACTTTTTCACGTTTTTTATTCGTTTCGGGACTGGTTTTGTAAGGCTGGACATTGGCTATTAGGTATTTGATATTGATGGGTTTATTGGCAATTTCAGTGTTATGATATGCTTTTACTTTAAAATGTGTTGTCCTGACGGTATCCCAGATTCACGCAAATGTTACACATTAAAACTACTGTTTATGTGGGTTTTTTCTTTCACGGATATGGTTAACCTTTTATATTTTTAATTACTTTTTAGTATTTAGGTATAAAGTTATTTTCGACGGATTTAAAAAATAATTTTATGATATTTGATGACCCATGCTTTAAAATTAATTGTTATAGCTGTAAACATCTCATTATTATACGCATCAATCTACAAAATAATTATTTTCCTTTATTTTTTTTACTTAAATGAACTAATTTCTTTTAGCTATATTGATATCAAAATATTTAAAGCTGTTTAACATAGACTAGTAAACATATTAATTATTACAATCATGCTCCATTAACGAACCATAAAATAGACAAACAAGCTTCGCAAACGTATCACTAACGCAATATCAAATAAATAAGATTACTACCAATAAATCCTATTCATGCTATTAACAAAGGAGTATTTAATATGGGTAATGCCTTTCAGTTCTATCGAGATGATGAGCAAATCCGATTATATTGACGGAATAATTGCTGTATGAGGAGCAAATATTGACTCTTTTTGTGGACTCTATTATAATTTAATTTTCATGATCATCGGTTTTATATAGTGATGTATGTGACTGTTGGGTGTTGTTATTATAGTATCTGTTTATATAGAGATTATGAGAGGAATTTTATTAAAAGTTGCGTTAAAATAGACTTGAGCAGTACTTTGTACGCTAAAGATCAGCTTTACTGTCCATGTTGCTTTGTAGTCCGCCCCGTGACCAGGAAAGCTGTAAAATAATCGAAACGTCGGGAAGTCCAAAATGTAAAAAAATAAACTAAATTCGCAATTAAATCCGTAAATAATAGTTTTATTTCAATGTGTAACATTTGCGTAAATCTAAGAAATTATTATCAGCTTTGCTGCTTTTACTTTGCAATGATTGATATTTTTGAAGGCCTTACGGTTATTTTCTCTGCTGTCTTTTGAATAGACCTATTACGCAAGATTCTAACGTCTTTATTCGAAGACATATGGACATAAATTCATAAACACTACTTTTGAATTATGTTTGAGCGAAGAGCGAAGAAAAGCAAAAGATTCGATACCTAAAAAAATATTATTAACTGTCTGTGAACAAGACCAGTGTTCAAAAGAATCGAGTGCTCGTTTGCTGGACCTATCTCCTTTATTTTTCCTGGACTTACTTGGTTTTAAGACTTGCATTTTTACCAAAAAGTATTTATAACGTCTGAAGGTCCTGCCTTCAGACGTTATAAATACTTTTTGGTGGCAGGTTTTAGCAGGACCACATCCATAAACAAGTATGCAAGCACCTTACATCAAACATCATCCCTTTCTCATGTCCTGAGGCATCAAATAGTCACGCAATGGCGAGTACCCGTTCAGATGCCGATGTAGTCAAGTGTCAAAATTGCTAAACCAAATCAAGTCCCACGGCCTTAAAAGATCTCGACGCTCCACTGCCTCCCATAGCGGGATATGAAGGGTATGCAACGCTTGTTAGCTTGCCAAACGGATTTTCTGTTTGCCGAAGGCTAAGATCGAGATCGGAGTTATTGACGCGATCTTGTGAATATTGTAGTTGGGTTGAGCTGAGGGCTCAGTGCTTTTCGTGCTGGATTTCACGCTACACAGTCGATATAAATGATAGTTATGTAAATAGGTTAATAAAATTCAACACAGAAAATAAGTTCAAAAAAGAATTTGTAACGAGAAAATAGTAAAAAAATGTTTTAAAGTAAGAAAATATTCATGTTTTAAATTGGGGTCACATATTGGGGTGAAACATGGAGACGTGTAACATGTGACGGCGCTATATCTTTCATCTATGTGACGGCATATTTTGTTGTGTACATTTCTTTGTTAGCTAACCCTGCATACAAATAGAATAGGTTTCTTAGTTGATCATTTTAAAAAATAAATTATAAACCTAAATTATTTTTTGCATTAAGCGATAGTCTCCGTGGCACAGTTCTAATACGAGAGGCCACGGGTTCGATACCCGCACCGAAACAGATATTTGTATGACCCATTTTTTGTTAGGTAACCCTGCATACTAATTGAATAATAACTTACTTGATCATTTTAAAAATGGAATTATAATTCTAAGTTCTTTTTTCAATTAGGCGATAGCCTCTATGGTCAGTGGCGCAGTTGATATACGACAGGCCGCGGGTTCGATACCCGCACCGAAACAAATATTTGTATGACCCACAGATATGTTTCGAGTCTGCATGTTTGTGACACCGAAAAGTCTCTCACAGTTTCTAATACCCACGAAACAAGTCTCGATCTTAGTGTGGAGTCAGGTCTATGTATAAGACTGATTGATGTATTTATTTATTGAATTGAATAAAAATGAGACTAAAATAAAAAGGATCAATTTTCGTGTTAGCAGCGGAAGTGACACGAGTGCGAATTTTGAACGAGAGGCGATTACGGACCGTAGCAAAAATGTTATCTACCTCAGAGCTTTGGAGAGGTCGTTAGGCCGTCAGTCACGGCTGTTGCCATTTGGCAATGTCCTCGAATGGCCTCATAGGCCATATGAGGGCTCTATAATTCTGATTTAAGAGGAATTTTAATAAAACTGTTGTTTACTAATCCGTAGAGCTATTGGGGTGGTAAGAAATGAGAAGTAAGTTACCCAAAACGAATAATATAAGTGATGTTTTTGTTTTAAAGTAATTAATGCTGAGACGAGCAAGTCATTTGATTGATGGTAAGTTATACCATCGTTCGTAGATAGTAGCAAGTTATTATTTTGCAATACCTGTTAAAGGTCTATAATGTAGTTTTGCATTGCAATACAAAAAGTCTATTGGTTTCTATTAATGTATAAAATGAAAATTTTAGAACATTTTCTCCAATCTCAGCTATTTACATCATGTTAAAGTTTCGGTCCACGTAAAATATTAAAACAAAATTCTCAATAGCAAAATATTCGAAGAAAACATGAAAACCTAAAATTGAACTCACGTACGCCCATAATTTCGTTTCGTAAGCGTGATATGTGGTGAACCAGACTGAAATTACGCATCTTTTACATTCCATTACTTGGAAACCACGTCCGCACTTGAAGGCCATGTTTCCTTCACAATAAATAATAATACAACCCGTATTCGTCCCACTGCAGGGCACGGGCCTTTTCTACCATCACCGGTGCGATTGAGAGGGTTATTAAAAAAATACTTGTACATTTTTGAAAATAAATTAGGATCATTTTAAACCCCGCCTGCGGGCCCATATACGATAAATTTCAAATTAACCCGTAAATTATTTTGTTTAAAATGGAAAAAGGTGGGAAAAAATTAATTCCCGCACACCACACATTGCGAGCTTAACTTAATTGAGTAATACATTACGTTGTTTTCGTTTTATAGATCATAAAAAGTAAATCATTTAATTAATTTAATGGTTAAGGACAACCCGATGTAGAGGTGTCGTAAAATAGGTAAAATTACTTGCAACAATATGATTACATTGCATTATCTTTGTTTTTGTGGTACGGGTTAGCCCCAGACATATTATATCTTTTAATAACGCAATGAAACGCAAATATACGAGTACAAGTCAGCCGATCTTGACTAACAACAGCACATGGTTTTTAATGAAGTCTTGTACATTTTACATTGCAGGTTTCTAATATCAAATTATGGAAACAATAAAGAAAATTAATATTGTTTTCTATTTATGTTCATATATTATTATAACAATGATTGGCTCTTTTTCATGAAAACAATCAAAATCTCACCAGACCACATCCCCGCAAAACCGAAAAGAACTTTCGCGAAAAATTGACAGTTTTTTCATCAAACTATCGGAACAAAACTTGGTCGGAATCGAAAGGTTCCGATTTGCATACCGCATTCATAACGCAGGGCGTGCCCTTAGACCGGGGGCGACACATTTTATCTCTATTTACATACCAGCCGATATGAAACCCGGCACGGTTCGGTATGGATCCGATACTTTTTCAGCTGAAGTTGGATAGGTTGATTTGTTTGATAGTCTATCGAATAGAGTTTCGATTTTTGTATTCTTTTTGTGTTTGCTTGAATATTGAGGTTTTTGTTCAAAGCTGTGCGCGATTCGATTGTGGACGAAGAAGGTTATAAAAAGAATATATTTACTTCAAGATGATTACTGACATTAAACGAAACCAAACTATGTAATAATCTGTTTATTTTTAAATTCACATTAGAAGTGATAAACTAGTTTACATCATACTACCTATCGCCATGTGATGGAAGCAAAATCCGACCCGGGGTTAAGATGATCCTATAAGCTACCACTTGAAATTATAATACAATCAATAACATATACGATATACTGCTAATATTTATTATATTTATTTCAAAAATAATCTTGCAATTAATACTTATATTCTAAGTATATTTCCGAAAAAATCGTTACTTCGAAACAAGCGGGAGTAGACCAGTAACAACGCCGTTGAACAAATGTTTAACTTGGCTATTGATAAGTGAGAATATAAGAACCTTTCTGCCAACCAATTTTTTTTGTGCCGCATCGTCAAGCTGTGGAATTGTTATCACGCGTGTTCCTCCCTATGATGCCAATTCCTTCCGCGCCGTAGCACAGAATACTAAACTAACAGAAGTCAAGCTCCATACAAAGCGCACTAAATCAACGCACACATTGACAGCGTTCACCGACACGATATTTCAAACTAGTCGAGACCACTGCGAGCGCGAGTGTCACCCGCTTCGGGCACGCAAATAGTGAGGTATTTTATGCAAAGATGGAGCAAATGAATAAAAGTTATTACACTTGTATATAAAACACCAGATTATAATAATTGAATATAAATTTCATAAAAAAAGAACATATATTATACAAAAACTATAAAAAAAACTTAGTATAATGATATGCACATTCTCAGCGAGTCCATAAATAAAATTAAAAATTATTTATTGTATTATTGAGTTTTATATATTTTATTTTAAAAATTAAATCAAACGATACGAGTGCTATTAACACGATACGTGTTTTCGCATAAGCCAGAGTTAACAACCCTTGCGCGAACGCCGAGCGTAGTGTGAGTGGCAACAAA
Organism: Hyles vespertilio; assembly: GCA_009982885.2. Classification (NCBI taxonomy): domain Eukaryota; kingdom Metazoa; phylum Arthropoda; class Insecta; order Lepidoptera; family Sphingidae; genus Hyles; species Hyles vespertilio. The sequence continues at coordinate 3,707,811 of CM042824.1, forward strand.
GTGAAGTACATACACAAGCTTGACTTCTGTTAGTATTCTGTGGCCGTAGTGTGAAGGTGCATCTTAGCAATGGCATGGGACTGCCGTCTGATGTCATTCGATATTCAGCCTGGACGGCATTTGCGCTTACCATAAGGCGCAGTCTAGTGTAGTAAAAAAATAAATATTCTACCCTGAAAAGATACTCAAAAAAAATTTTGAAAACAATATACACGTGTGAACTAAAAGAAACACTATCAAATTCAAACATATTATGATACCCGTCGATTTTAGTTAATTGAATAAAAAAATAACGAATACTAGTGCAATGTTCACTTAAACATTTTTACAACGCTAATTTAATTAATGTATTTCACTGAAGCAGCTCGCTCTTCATCTTTGTACAAAGAATATTTCTATCAAAGGAACAAACTAGGTAAAAATGCAGAAAAGATTGTTTAACGAAACCATCACGAAGGAATTTATATAAGTTTGCAAATAAACAGGACGTTTGGAATTTCATTTGAAAACGAAAAGTTTTTATGATATGATATTAAAGTTAATTAGCAAATGAGTACTGGTGGTCTAAATGTGAAAGGCCGTCTGGGTAGTATGGCGATGGTAGCAATGCATATTTCTACCGCCATAAAACGGTGTAAATATTATGTGGTGTTCCGGTTTAAAGAATATTGTAGCCAGAGTAACTGGACATATCGAGACTTAACATCGTATGTCTTAAGATGTCAAGCGAAGTGGAATGCTAAGCATTGCTAGGCAATTCATGGTGTTATTTAGATTTGCTACAGGCGAACAGCGTGCTTGTCTCATCATTCTTGACAGTAAAAAACTGCTGTTAAAATGATTCACAACATTCAGATGGACGTTATAATCAAACACCTTTCTATACGAAATGTAGACGAATCAACCAATGAATTTAGTATATCAAAAATTTAACGTTTCCATTGTAAGCTTACACCTTGCTATTCAACATCAACATCCACAGTATGCCTATGCCATATATCATGTTCTACCTTTTGCAAAAAATAAACCAATTTGAGTAAGTATAACAGAATGTAAGAAAGGAGGATTTTGGCTTTTGATAGAATATTCGTGTCCAGCCAAATACAAACGTTCATAGTGTGTAAAATCCATCATAGTGACCCTCGACAGTTTGTTTCGGGATTTAGCCAGTATATATACAGTTTAGCTCATTATTTGTGTACTAATACACTCAGTGTTATGGGTATTTTCCGTATCCGTTTTAGAAAAAGGAATGAAAGGAATGAAGAAAATACGATGATTTCTTACAAACATACATACATACAAACAAACATACATACATATAAAGAATCATTCCTTTTTCCCGGCTAGGTAGAGGTAACAACCAGGATACCCACATTTCGCCTATTGTTTTCTATCCCACGATGACGACATAACGAGCCTATCACCATATCAGGCACAAATTCCTAAGTCCGGTTTGATAATTAATAGAAATAACCAATATCACTTTGCCCAAGCTAGCATTCAAACCCGAGACCCTAGCGTTGAAATCTTAAAGTTTATGGTTATTTTTCACATCACATTTCTAGCGCAATTTCCCACTAATTTTAATGTGATATAAAAGCTAAATATTTAGCAAAATATTACTTAAATTTTTAACTTTAAAATAACGATGGAAATATAAAATTCTTTCGGCGCTCTAGCGTGTCTCAAAGCGTCGCGTCGGTCTCGGGAAAAAACGAGTATTTTATACGCAAACTAAAATATTTCAGGTCATTTTGCGGATGGGTTCGGGAGACACGCGAAATTCTTCGGCGGTTCGTCTTCTGTAAATAGTTGGTGTGTGCCATATTTTACTACATGCTCAAAACAGGAATTTCCTTAGGTATCTACCTTCAATTTTGTAAGGCCAGGAATGCCTAAAAGATTGAAATTCATCTAAAGGGTACCGATAATTTTTGTGTCGATATTTTCAGTATACGCAACATGCCAAGAAATACCTAAAGCAAAATTTAAAAGCGTTTTCTGATTAATATTTCTGTACTCCAACTAGATTAGGTTTATAAATGTAAATATTTTGACATCAATATTTATAGAATGGAATATAGGTTGATAAAACTGGTTAAAATATGTCTGTTTGTATTAGCTTTACATAGTTTTTCAATTCAAAGTAATATTTGTGATTCTTTGATCATTGGGATACTAAAATATGTCGCGAACAAAAATTGCCGACCAAAGCTCCTGTCTCTTTCTCTGTCCTTGCTTATCCATACTGACCGTTCACATGTCTTGTACGCTCATATAGATTTTGTTCAAGATCTCTGCTTAAATACAATACTTCATGTGATATTTTTGTTGGTTTGACAAGTATGTATATTTTAAACCAAGGTTTTCATCAATTTATCTGTTAAAAATCAAGTCGAACAAAACATGTTATACAGAGATCTGGAATCTTATGATCTTTCAAAATCATAAGATATACTTACTTACATTGCAGTACATGGCCAACAAACAGATGCAGAGTTCGAAACATCAATTTCAAAATCACTACAAACGCAAACCCGTATCTTACAAAGCCGTATTTTTGGTGCGGCTCTAAGCCCGCGCCACAAAATCGAACCGCAGAATAATCTTAAGTCAGTAGATTGAAAATCGTCTGAGGCCACGCGAGCTACACCCTAGGGAAATAACAGAATAGTTTCCCTGTTTAATTTAGTACGGGCTACATCGGCTGTTATTAACGCCCGCATAAACTGTCCTGAATGTAACGATAACGTGGCCTTTGTGATCTGTCGGATTTTAATTTTAAATGCTTTAGATATTATGAGGATTGAGTGCAGAATAGTTCTTGACAACCCTGTAAGAGCGGGTTTTTTACCGGTTGAGCAGAGCTCGCTTGATAGTTTTTAACTTTCATGCTTATTATGAGGGTTGAGATGTGTAAAATAGAAGTCCGTAGCAACCCTAGACACGTGGACGTTTTTTTTAAAGTGAGAATAAAGACGAGCTTGATAACTCATAAGACAATTGTTAAAATATTGGTATTGCTTCTACACGTACAACTTCAAAGACCCAACTGTTTGGCAGCGATTACATTTTATTTTACGGACAAAACGACTCAATAAGCATGCAGACATACGTAATGCGTCAAGCATATCCATTAATACGAGCAACAAACACTATTTAGCGTGGCATTAGGCTTGTCACTCTGATACATTATTACTCCAATACACAGTATTTTGTATCTGTGTTAAATATTCTAGTTAAGTAATTGCTAATTGTTACATAAAAATAATTTCCTTTCCTTCTTATACATTAAAAGCTTAGAGCCTTATTCATAAACATTTTTAAAACTTATTTTATTAACGAATGCATTATCCCTTTCGAATGAATTTTAAACTCAGTTTGGGCAAAGAAGACTAAAGTTTCGATAGCTAAAATGGACTCTATGACTATATGAATAAGGTCGTTATGTCAATATTTGATTATCAAACACATTCTTCGAGGAGTAGAGATCCAGACATGGTTAATAAATTATCCCCTCCCACACATCTAATCATTTTCAAAACAATACTCGAATCTCCCTCTACCATCGAAAGCAAATTGGGCTGTATACTCTGCAACCATCGCCGCGTGCATTCAACACACATTTCAATCCGTTAATACAAACTGTGCAGTGAACTCGCAACATTCTCGCGTCGTCGCACAACAATGCACATACCTGAGTTGCGGGACCCGTTGGGATTACACAAGACAATGCGTCGTGCCAGATTGATCCGTCATCTACTAATGGCGTTAACCGTGCATGTTATAATTAGTTTATTTATTATAATTAATTTAATTCGAGTGCTAATATTATTATGATACACTGTATGCTTACTAATTGGGCAAACAGTGCACCTATCATGTGTACCAGTAAATTACAGTGATTTAATGATTTTTCATAAAAATAGCTTGTTATAATACATTGGTTAATAGTAAGTTTAATATATTATATTGGATGAATATTTACACTTAAAATAAGTCGATTGAAAGGCAATTTAGTGCAACTAAAAGTTCTACAATATTCATAATATTTAAATTGAAACATCTAGTACATTAGATTCACTAGCTTTCTAATATCTAGAATCCACCTAATATAATTGCCTCAGTGTGCTCTGCCTAATCTCTTCATTAGACAAAGGAGGCTCTCACTAATCAAGATTAACTAAGCTGATATACCCTACTTACTTCGCAAATTCCAATACTACTTTTGCATGCAACACAAAACGTTTTTCCAAACTGCTTCCAATATCCATGTACACAACACAAAATCGCACCACTTATTTAAAGTACAGCACGGCATGCTCGGCGGCGGCAAGCTTCGGCCGAGTTGACCGAAACTCATTTTCCAAATTCGTTTGCAAATAGTTACACATACTTGTTCTGGAATTACATTTCAAATTCGAACACACGTCTCGACGTTCGGTCACGTCCATCCAGAATTTCAATTCGGCATGTTTCGCCCCACGCTCGGCTTTTGCCACGTTCGGTCACGAGTTAAGGATGAATTTGAAATTAGAATTCCCGTTTGCGAAATTTAAAGTCGCGTTCTTAAAGTGAATGGAAATAAGGTTTTACATTTTAAGATCGTAGTCAAATTTTTAATAGATACGAGTAAGCAATTCGTTCGATTTTTAAACGATTGAGTCTTTAGTTCCTTTTTTTATTGCATTCAGCCAATGTCAGAAATAGTTTAAGAAAAAATGTTGTATGTTCGATTGGAATTAAGGCATTTTTATAAGTATTAAGCATCATTGATTTTTCATTGATCATGGACAGCCTTTAAAATGTAATTTAAATTAAAAGAACTAAACAAAATACCTAAGAATCATTCAGAAAAATATGTAAAACTGTTAATAAATATGATTTAAAATACTATCATTTTTTACAGGCTCTGATAACTTTAGACACTGTTATCTTTACTAAAAAAATAGCATAAAATTATTTCAAAATGAAGTCCCATATTACACAGTAATTTTACATCGTAATATCCAATATTCCACCCTCGAATATTTCGATAACCCACATCGGCAATCTCTTGGAGTACACCGTAGTAATATCTCAACAGCTCCAACTAAGACGCTGCGTTTCGTTAAGCTATTTGTCACGTATGCGCCGTCATTTGTTATGCAATCGTGAGATCTGCATGAAGATGAATAGTTTGCATAATTTGACAGCTATAAGAGTTATAGTATAACTCCAACTGCGGCTGGAGTTTCTAGTTTGGGTGTTATACGTCGATGTGTATGTGGTTCTGGAATATTCTATCTCATTATAAGGATAATTTAGGTAAGACTGTTAGAAAATTCCTCAGGCGTTAATGGCACCTATACAATTTGTAAGGCATGTCGTGTCAATAAACAAATAACAATAAGAAAACATCGTGTGGAATCCTTCATACCATAGCGATTTATAATAATTTATACGGTATATTACTCCACTTACCCGCATAAGGCCAGCGTGGTGGACGTGACGTGATATGGCCTAACCACCTTCAATCATACTCTCGATATTATAAGAGGCATGTACCCTGCATTGGATCGTATATGGGCTGATACAGTAGGGTACAGAAAATGTGGTTATAAAATTATTTGCTAATTTATTGATTGATTGTCATATTCAACTATTATGTGGATTGATTAAAGAGAAGAGCGTGGCTCTAGAAAACAAAAACACTACTTAAAGGCAACGTCTATGGATCTAAATACTTTCAATGTGGCAAAGAACCGCAATAACGAATTACCTGTCATACAAATTAATGTTTACGTTCCTACCACGTTATTAAGTTCTGAATCCACCCACGGCTTGACTGCTGTAAGCTTAGCGCTAAAAATAAAACTCAACACTGATTCATTGGGTTGTACGTACTCTAATTTAGTACCTTCATTAAATTAATCAGTTAAATCTTAATGCGGATGTATTTAGACTTATAATATTGCAGGGAAAAATATCGCATTTATAAACTTACTCGTATATGTAGCTTAATGAGACGAAGCAGTATCAGGTATAGTAAAATGCAAATTTTTGTGTAGTATTATTAATATCAAACAAAAATAAATTGACGGAATCCCAACTTCCAATTCCCATGCTTTTTCTTTCCCGCTTACCTCCCAAATTAATGCTCCGGTAACACACTCATGATCGATGCGTTATGGATCTTCATACACGACAGTGATCACTTGCCATCGGATGACCTGCCTCCTCGTTTGCCGCACCTAAGCAATTAAAAAATAGCCAAACTTAGATTTCTAGTAAACGTCATTCCACTTACAAAGCTTAGATATCGCAATCACATTATCCCAACCGATCCAAAACTAACGTCACCAAAATTAAATACAGTCCAAATCACCCGCGACGCTCCTCTGATTGGACAATAAAAACTAAAACTCCATTTGCCGGGGATTTCTATTAAACCCAAACGTAATAACAGTGATCGAGTTTGGCGCGAGATTACCCAGCCGTAAGCCCGGGATCGTACATGTTACGGGAACTATCTATCCATGCAGCCGGTGCTGTAGCGTCTTTGTATAATATACTGTCTATCGTAGCTAGGGTTGGTATGTTGGTTATAATTTTATTGTGAGGCTTATCTGGGATAATGGATGGGGAATTGGAAACGATTACTGGGTTAGAGTTTGGGGAAAGTACAAGGAGATAGATAGGAAAGTAGAGGAATAAGAATTGCTGTGTTAGGAAAGAAGAGCTGTGGCATATTTGTAAAAGTAAAATGTATTATCTGTAGTATGCAGAACTGTTTTTTTTTTTTAATTTTATTCTAGCGGTATTTGGGTAGTGGATGGAAAAGTTACAGGTAAAAGAAAATTAAGAGTAAATGCAGTTAGTACAAAGAATAGTAAATACGAAAAATAAGAGACCATTTAAGAACACTAACAGTCGCAACCTCGGTATTCTTTCAGCCAGAATTGAACCTACGTATACAAATATCAACAACAACCTAAATTTATGTAAAAACTGAAAAAGATAATGCTAGCAGTTGTAATTATACTAATCTGTTAAATAATACATGTATTTAAATTACCATATTACAAAACAATACAATATACAACACTTTATCGAACACCACGTACTATAGAACAAATGTAACAGAGAGACCTTATAAGTAAGTGAATAATTGGCGGTCTTATCGCTTAGACCGATCTCTTCCATACAACCATATTAACTTTAGAATTAGTCGTAAAATAAAATAATAATAAATATATTGAGAATAAACGGTAAGCTGTAATATTAGCGTAGAACGAACCATCCACTTTGTTGTGAAATTTTCGATCATTTCCAGAGAACATCATTTACTCGAGATTGGTTTTGTAGCCCCTTATGGCTTCAACAACTCACAAGTAACTGTGTTTTAAGAAGGATATATATTTTTATTGCTACTTTTTTATCGATGCAGTCTAATATAAATGTATTTTAAAGTATAATGTTATTATTATTTATATATTTAAAATTAAATGGAGTAGGAAAACTTCGCGAGGAAACCATGCATACTATAGCGAATTTGTAACTTCTATGGTATGTAAAGTTGGCCAACCCGAACTATGCCAGTGTGGTGGACAATATGGCATAATCTTTTACAATCGTACTGTCGATGGTAGAGGAGGCCATTGTCCTATAGTACGAAGTATGTGTTGATTGTTGGGTGTTATTTATTATTTATTTATTATATATGGGCATATGTATATATTATTATACACAGTCAGGTCATAAGTATTGTCACACAGTAAAAACTTTTCTTTTAGAATGCTTGCCACAAAAAAGTTTATTGCATTCGAATTTCGAATTGTTCATGAAAATAAAAATGTATACTATTTAGAATTTTACTCATTTTTAAATATGGAGTGGACGCTTAAAGAAGACCGTGTTGCAGTTATTGCGTTGCATCGTTGCGGTTACGCGCCAATTCAAATTTTTGACATAATGAAAAATTTGAATATAACCAAAAGATTCGTTTATCGTACCATCAAACGATACAATGAAGACTCTAGTGTAGATGACGGGTCAAGAAGTGTCGCCCTCGGTCTGTTAGGACTCCAGCAGTGATAAAAGCTGTGAAGGCACGTATTTAAAGAAATCCCAAACGTAAGCAGAAACTGTTGACCCTTCAGATGGGGTTATGTAGAACCACGGTAAAAAGGTTGTTAAATGAAGACTTAGGGCTTCGGGCATATCGAAAAAAAAAACAGGACATCGTTTGAATGCTTGTCTAATGGACCTGAGACTGAAGAGATGCCGCGCTTTGTTGAAGCGGTACGCGGGAAAAAAATATCGGGAAATTCTTTTTTCAGATGAAAATTTTTTTACCGTAGAAGAGAGCTACAACAAACAAAATGATAAGGTGTACGCACACAGTAGTGAAAAAGCGAGCAACCGTATTCCGCGTGTCCAACGAGGTCATTTTCCATCCTCGCTCATGGTATGGTTGGGAGTTTCTTATTGGGGCTTAACAGAGGTACATTTTTGTGAGAAAGGTGTAAAAACGAATGTAGTTGTGTATCAAAATACAGTCCTGACGAACCTTGTGGAACCTGTTTCTCATACCATGTTCAATAACAGGCACTGGGTATTCCAACAAGATTCGGCGCCAGCTCATAGAGCGAAGAGCACACAAGACTGGTTGGCGGCGCGTGAAATCGACTTCATCCGGCACGAAGACTGGCCCTCCTCCAGTCCAGATTTGAATCCGTTAGATTACAAGATATGGCAACACTTGGAGGAAAAGGCGTGCTCAAAGCCATATCCCAAGTTGGAGTCACTCAAGACATCCTTGATTAAGGCAGCCGCCGATATTGACATGGACCTCGTTCGTGTTGCGATAGACAACTGGCCGCGCAGATTGAAGGCCTGTATTCAAAATCACGGCGGTCATTTTGAATAAACTTTAGTGTCATAAGAATCTTTGTTTTGTTAAATTCATTTTGGTATATAAATGGTTACATAATGAATAAATTTGTTTCAATTATTTTATATTAAACATGTGACAGAATTTATGACCTGACTAGGTATAGTACAGGCGGACTTAATTCCTAAAGGTATTTTTCCCAGTCAACCTAAAGCGAGTGAGGAGAGATACAAGTGCCTATTAATTATATATGTGGTAAATAAAGTAAATGAAAAAAAATAATATAATAATGATTTTTCAACAAATCAATATTATACGATTACTTATATGTGCTACGTGCATGATTTCAAAATTAACAATATTGACCTCTACAGGTAAAAATCTTTAGGAAAACTGTCTCATACCCCATAAATAATTGTTATTTAATTTCGATATTACAAATTAATATATTGTTCACTACTGTCGTTATCTTTGAGCTTATGAAGTAAACAGCTTAACAAAATAATATAAATAAATCCACTCAATAGTCATATTCATAGTCCTGGCCAATATTTGAGGGCCTTACAAACCTCTCGTTTCAAAGCCAGCGTCTAACCAACTGCGCCAAGAAGGCTGGCATCTAATAAATTAATATTATTTACGTTTATAACTCCTACATCAAGAAATCAATACACACAAGTATCCTAATACACAAATACTATTACTTACTTCATATTGATGAATAGCGTAGTTCCCAATAATAGCTTCGTACATAGATAATTGTCTAGTGCTTAGTATTATACCTAATTATACCTAAGTTCAGCATTAATTAGTTCCAGCGTTTCGACGTAATCAAGGAACAAACACCTAACCTAATTTACTTAGCAACCTAATCCGTTTAACATTGATTGTGTTTCTTACGTGTTGCTTAATTATATGAAAAGCATGGTAATTATTCATAGAATAAAGATAGTCAAAAAGCCTATTTTGAATAATATATATTTTTTTCCCTTTTCCGCTAAAACTGAATTCAAATAATGTTTGAAAGATATAAAACATTCGATATTTAAAATAGGTTTATAAATTGAAGGGTATTTTCCAATAATGCTGAATTTCGTCTGTTTGCAGTTTAGAGATAATGGGGTTAATTGTGTCGATTGAGGAGAAGTAACCGTAAGGATTACATCACATTTACCATCTCATAGCAGTTTTTTTTATCTACAAGATTTTGTAAGGGTAAACAATTTATAATTCTTAGTATAAAAATGTATTTCCAAAATAACCATAAAGTAAATATCGACTACTAATCCAACTCCTCGATTTATTAGGATCTTCAATAAATTGAACAAAACAGCCAGCATCAAAGCATATTCGTGTAGTCAGTTAGTTCAATAATGTAATGGTGCACAAAGATGCCCGGAACGTAGAACTGATACACGGCCCGGAAAATCGGCATTTCCTTATCTGAACGGTTCATAGTAGGAGCGCTGAGCGATTCACTGCACTTTATTGCCACATTTGCAGATGTTTTCCTTTTGTTTGGATTTAAATAAACTTAGGTTTTGAGTAAATTACTGACGGCATTGCTGTTTTATTTGTTAATTGTGAGGTAAAAGGTATCCGTCAAATCCATATTAATATCTTAAGCTGAAGAGTTTGTTTGTTTGAACACACTAATCTCAGGAACTACTCATCCGAAATGAAAAATTCCTTAGAGTTAGATAAGCCTTTTATAAAGGAAGGCAATAGGGTACTGTTCATCATAGCAAGATATATATGATCCCGGAAAAAAAATATTACTTCGCGGGCGAAGCTAAGAGAAGTACTAGTATACGAATTGCAGAAATTTAATTGCAGGATTAATTCATATTTGAGCTAAGTATTTGGAAATTTTAATTTGAATTTGCTTGATTTCGCTTATGTATTCGTCAGCTATTGTATTATACATACAAGCAAGCAATTTATTACTTTTACTAATGTTGTATTCTAATGTTTAATGGTTACGGCAAACATATGCAGGTGAAATTTTATCAGTTCTTTCATTTTATAGTTTCATTCATAGATATACCTTATTGATTTATCCTATTGTCGCATTTTTATAAATAATGAATCTTATTGTCTACGGACTTTTCATTAATTATTGAAAGACTGTGCTTATAAACTGATTTTGCTTTCAATGTAGAAATAAAACTATATGATAAATGATGCATGAAATAGAAAATAGAACGCATATGTTGATGCCTTATCAAAACAAAAATGCTAATAGTAAAATTTTGATCAAATCCCTGGTGGAGTACCAGGGATTTGATCTCTAGTACTACTAACTCCAAAATGTAGTCCTAATAATGTTATTTAATACTTAATAATTAAAGAACACTATTACGAAATTATAACCTGAAGAATTAATGTTGCCTGTTGCTAAATATTCTCCCTTTACTAATAATCCCTCACCTCGGACCAAACATTACTAATTTCTGGAATTGTGTATAATTTCAAACTTAATCAATGTTTAGCCGGATTGTGGATAATATCTCGCTTTGAGGGGCTTTACCTTCGTTAATGTGTTGAGTGAATTGTTATAGCTCAGTTATTACCTATTGGATTTCCTGAAGACTATAGTAACTACGTCATATCGTGTTACTCTGAGATCTTTGTAGTTAAAATCAGAATTATCCATTGAAACATCTGTAAGATCTTTTGAAACGTCAATACCAAAACCGCTGTTGAATGAGTTGTTAATATTATACAGGTATCAAGACTGCTTCCGAAAACGAAGCCGGGATGTAGTTTTAGTGACTTCAAACAAAATGCAACTAAAAATATTGTAAAAAAATGCGACGTATTTTTTTTTGCTATCGTCGTATTCGGATGGTTGGTATCTAAAGTAATACTATACACCTTTTTATTTTTAAGAACAGTAGAAATAGTACGCAAGGCTTTAAATTATTATTTGAGAAAAAACTACACTAAACAGTCTTAATATACTCTGTACAATATAGGGTTCTAGAGCGCTATTTACTGGATTGGTGACTTGAGCCATTATTTTTATCGACATCATCAAAACGAATTCACAGTAAAGTACGGTTGGACATAATACTAAATACTAATTCATTTTATTGCGCACGAATCTCATATACGATTGATATAGGCTTTATCTGCAACACCGCGGCGGCCTCATGCAGCTTGATAGGTTTTATAAAAATAAAGCACGGAGTTACTCCATCCAAATCGACGATAACCTCAGCAAGGGTCAAGTCATACCCTGAATCGACGAGAATGCATGAAGGAATTTATGAAAGTGGATGAAACAAAAGTAATACGTCAGGATCGAGCGAAGTGGCGGTCTATAGTCTCTGCCTACCCTTAACTACCCCTACCCCTACCCTGTGGTAGGGGTAGGGGTAGTTAATGGTGTGACGATAGTGCATGTATGTATAGCACGGAGTCTTCCTACATGATTACTACTGCCTGATCTCTCCTTCAAAATTAATGGCAACATTCTTCGTTTCTCATAGACTTCTATCTAGATACAAAAAACTGTACTCGAAATTTTAATCAAATTTACTGGTATCAAATTAAAAATTGAATACCGGGGTATTCAATTTTTAATTTAAATAACTAAACAAATACTAAACAAACTTTTACGTGCTAATCTTCTTTGGTCCACATCCACTCTCCATTGCGGTGTGAAATTAAATTTCCAACTCATAATATTAAGTACGTTACAGGCGCCCTGCTCGTTTCAAGCATTTAGCTGAGCGTAAATTTGGCCCGAATACATTTTGCTAACGAATTCACATATTATATCGTTTGGAAGTTTTCAATTGTTCTTCAGAACTTGAATTATTGTCCCGCTGTTGATTGGTTACTTTTGGTTGTCGATTTTCATTCGATTTTCGAATTTGGGAACGTGAGTTGCTACTTTTGCGTTGCTAGAAATGAGACTGGTACATCCACACATCTGCTAATGTAACTCGTATTACTAATTAATATACACTAAGTTCAGAGTCTCTATGAGTTTGTTAGGGGCTTTAGTTTAACTATAATATACAAAAGAATCAAGTTCCTAAAATATAACTAAAATTAACTAGCAAACAAAAATTTGAAGTTCATAAATCGGTAATGTTGATGGTCTTAAACTACCAACTAAGCAAATACGATAATAATAAATATGAAAATAGAAAAGAAGAATAAATCATGTCATGAAAAGAATATTTAATTTTCACTAACAATGTCACCCAATACTATTGCTCTGTAAATTACACAATACGCCTGACATCAACCGGTTTGTCCCAACAGTTTTAATTAATCCGACGCCAATAAGGCAACTGTAACAGAATTCGATATAAGATCACGTGAACTATGTACTGAAAGGGCCGAATTAACACGAGTTCCAATGGAGTTTCCACTGGAATTCGCATAACACTCATCTTCCCACCTCGCCAAATTATGTTGGAATTTTAATGCTATCGACCCAAAGGTCTTAATTGAAAAAGTTTCGCTCCATCCCGTCGAGAATGTGCCAAGGCGATGTGTTGAATTAATAAAGAACTTTGTCAAACACTCCCATTGAATTATTGACGTGTGACATGAGTTTCAGTCGAGTTTTAAACGAATTCTCGTGGTACGCCCGCTTAAATATTGCACGTTTTACATTAGCCTGATTTGTTTAACTTTTAATACTTTTGAGGATATTTGAATAAATAATTTTCTGGGGATTAGCTGCGGGCCCGAAATGATTTTATATTACTTCTTAAATTGTTTATGAAATTGAGAGTTATTGATGGATTAGCTTGCTAAATTACTAAACAAAAATAAGGACTTACCACTTTTGAGAATCCAATAAGAAAGAACGCAAATAACATGCATTTATGTTCCTAAATTGAACAGTTAGTTTTCACAGTCAACCCACCCCCACTACTCTACATAGCTACCATTAAAGGACGTTAATAAACGCATGTTTTACTCCACAAAAATCCTCAAAAATGTCACATAATTTCACATGATGAAGAGCCAACAACCCAATCCCTCAAATAAACCATGAGTATAACGTCCGCCGTATTTCAAACACTTGAATTCGTATTTCAAAGTTGAAATGCAGTCTATCATCACAGAGTGTTTTGACCATTTTTCTGTCATCCGTCTGTCACAACGTTCAACGGGCCACACAAGTCAACAATATTCGGTGGCACAATAAAACCGCCACGAGTTTTATAAATTGTTTTGAAGGAGTGAGTTGACGTGATAAAACTGAAACATGGCGTTTGTGAATATTTTTCGGACCATGGAATATTTATCTATCGCCATCCGTCTGGCTTGGCCTTTATTTGATGTAATAAATATTGTTACCATGAATATAGAGGCTGATATTTTAATTCGTTTGTGAGGAAAATTTATTCGATTAATGAGAAGTGCGATATTTTCAAAGACTACTTACAAGGAAAATTGTAATAACACCACGCGTTAATAAAACTATATTAAATGACATGGAGAATACACATAATATGATTGTTATAAAATATAATTCCAACGAACCATTAATGCTTGCTCTGGCTAAAAAGGAATTTCAAGTCTATATCACCTTACATTCGACCACATCCACAAATTCCTTGTAGAAGGTAGTTTGTCATCAAACAAACACATTAAATCACATTATCATCTCTTTACCCGAGCTCGCAAATACAAGTTTAGCGAACCATTTTCTTCGCTTTACAGCAATATTTGAGCAAAGTTACACATCACCTTACTTTAATACCTCATTACTTCCGAAAGCCGCATAAAACGTCCTAACTGAACTATATTGCCAAAATAATATTGGAAGTAATATATCACACGACTTTGCTCTGCTAGCGTATAAATCAAAATAGTTTTAATAAAACTACCGCTTGGACCTTAATGCTTGAGCTTGTATCGACCTTGTATGGGATGTTGAAGGATGTTCTAGTTTTATTTGGTTATCTTTTGATTAGATTGTAGGATGGGAGTATTGAGTGACTGTTTTAGAAAAAAATTTGTTTATTCTATGTAGGATTTGAATGTTATGATGAAAGATGAGTAGAATGGAACGTTGACGTATGACTGATATGGAACGTGGTTTGTGTGAAAGAGATGACTGATAAAAATATTTAAAATGGAAAGAGTAAGAGGATGAATGATATAGATGTTAAAGTATGCAAGGACGGAATAGCAGAGAACAGTCTGGAAGACGACGAAAGACGTAAAAGACGGAAGACGTAGAGGAAGGCTGAAGTGAAGACGAGTAAGACGATAATATATTTAATATTAACAAGACAATCTTTGTTTAATTTGACCCCTTACGGAACTATTCCCACATATTTTTGGGGCTCGTCCGGGATAGTTCCGTATTTTGGGTCAAAAAGACGGGAACAACGACGTAAAGAAGAAGAAATTTCGAAGGAGAAGAATGGATGGACTAATGAGGAAATTCAGGTGGAAGTCAAGACCGATATTTAGTGGTAATGACGAAACCTACACATCAACAAGATGGATGCAAGAAATAGAAGACATTGGCAAACTGTTCAAATTAACATCCAGACAGACGCTGATTCTTGCCAAAAAATCATTGACAGGAACCGCCGAAAAATGGTTGAGAGCTGAGGAACCATTCACGACACTAGAAAATTTTAAAGCCGAAATAATAAAAGAATTTTCGCCTAATGAAGAAGGTTATTGTGATGTGTTTGGTGATATTGCATCGGAATGCAAAGAACAATTGGGCGAAAACATTCAGACCACAACGAATGAGAAGTCGAGCTGCTTCATGGTTATGCGAACTCCGTGTGTCACGGAATGCAAACCGAGTGCTTACGACGACAATGGTTGCCATGACAACGCGTATGATAGCGGGAACAGCAGCGAAGATGACATATTTGGAAAAATGCAGAGTCAAAAACAAGATGAGCTTATGTTGCCCAATGTGTGCAAAGACCAATGATGTTTTAATAAAGATGACGCATATCCATATTGCGTGACGTTTAAAAACTGTACTGCTATGCATATACATACTCATTTGTTAATACTTTATGACAATTTTAGTGAATGAAACAGATTATACAGAAAGTACGAGACGAAAAGAGATAGCATTGCGCTATCCAAACATAGAATCGAAGCGGTAAAAACAGAAGGGTGACGATAAATAAAACTACCTATTTGGTTTTATAGGTATATAATATATTAACTTTGAGGTTGCTACATGAGTATACATGTGGTACGCCGTCCTGAAACAAATATATTTTTATTTGCTTACAAACTTGAAAAAATAAAAAAATAAATTGCCGTTTAGTATATTAGTTTATGGTAAGCAGGCACTGAAAAAACGATCTCTTAATAATATTATTATTTGTTGTAATGATGACAAGTGATATGACCGCTCGTGGACATAAGCGAAACCAAGACACCTTAAATTACAAAGCAATGCTTGGCTTTCACTGCGCTCGCCATCCCGAGACATAAGATCTTAAGTATAAGTACAGCGATTACTCGGGCGAGAATGTCCTTTGAACCGGAACATAACATGGCATTTAAACTGCCGTGTGGCGGGGGAAATAGACATTGCGGTGGTACCTACACATGGTGGTAACGTATGAGCGACCTGCCACTAGTAAACAACCGATACTACAACCGATGGTGCAGGTTTTGTTAGGTGGATATATATATTTTCGTAGTTGTATATTTTTAATCAAAATTAAATGTGCTAAACCAATATTAATCAGTTTTAAAGGCATCCAGTCACGATCCCCTCTTTTTGTCCGAGCTGTGCTTAGTGCATATCCATTTACGTCTCAAAAGCTCATCACGTGGAAATCTGGAAACATTCAATGATATATGTAAATATTGTCTTTCAAAATATATGGGGAAGCTAATGTATTTTGTAATTTTCGTGGTTGGATTAAGTTATTTATTATGAAAATAATTCATAACAAATAACTTAATCGTTTTAAATATGATTGAATTAGAAACAAATATACAATTATCCAAATCCATTCCAACTTTCATCGTCAATTTTCTGTATGATCGGTTTCGCTTCTGACTTGTTAATCTATGACGTACGCTTTTTGTCCCTATCGCACTTCACAATCGTTGTATTAGGCGATCCTTCTTACACAATTGAAGGCGGTGTTTGCTAATTTAAAATAAAAATTAAATTTTGTGTGGTTTTTATATACTTACGTATGGTGTGTAGGTCCAATTTAGTTTCATATTTTTGCACCATTGTTTTAACACTTTTAAAACACACAATTCGACATTTTAGACAATATTTTCGAAATAAATTATGTTGACAGCACTGAGGTCTTCCCTCTGTCGCCGTTGCTATGCGACTAGATGAAATTACACCAATTGCCCGAATTTGAACGCCTCACTTTTGAAGTGGTAGTGCGATATCTACGTCGTATGTGTATAATATATCATTGGCAAAGACGAATTATCAGTGGTTCACCAACCAAGACGGATTTCTGTTAAAGAGGAAAAAATTGTTGACAAGAAGATAGTTAGCGTTGAAAGTGATTTTAAGGTGCAATTATTATCAAACGTGTCAACTTCAGAAAAAAGAGAGTTTGGAAGCAAGAACACTGGACTAAAGATGTTAAGGCAGATTCAGGATTTTATAGGACTTCATTTTGGAAAATTTATTAAAGATTTTGTACCAATTGTGAAACCGTTAGATGATGTTTTGAGATGGAAATTGTTGCTAGACCATTATGACGACCTTGTGGAAAACAGACCTAGAAGAATTCAAGAAAATTGTAAAATTAAAAAGAAGAAAAGAAAGAGAAGATTTTATTTGTTTTGTAAGAGGAATATTGTGTTTATGTTGTTGTAAGATCTGTAATGTTGTTTAGTATTTTATGTTAAGATGTTTTTATAAAGAATATTGTATATATCTTAAAGTAGATGAAGGATGTAACGTGGTTTGGGAGATTGTGTGATTTGAGATTAAGTATGTTTTGCGATGTAAATAAGACCTGACTGAGGGCAGTCACATGTCAGTATGGCCGAGATGTAGGATTTGAATGTTATGATGAAAGATGAGTAGAATGGAACGTTGACGTATGACTGATATGGAACGTGGTTTGTGTGAAAGAGATGACTGATAAAAATATTTAAGATGGAAAGAGTAAGAGGATGAATGATATAGATGTTAAAGTATGCAAGGACGGAATAGCAGAGAACAGTCTGGAAGACGACGAAAGACGTAAAAGACGGAAGACGTAGAGGACGGCTGAAGTGAAGACGAGTAAGGCGATAATATATTTAATATTAACAAGACAATCTTTGTTTAATTTGACCCCTTACGGAACTATTCCCACATCTATATGTAGTATAAGTAACTGTTTATAGCATAGTATAATATCTCTGTATATACTCATAATTCTAATCTATGGTATAATAAAATAAAAAAAATAAGTCATTTATTTCAGGTAAATAAACCCATACAAAATTACTCAAAACAGGACAAATATACAAAAACCAAAATAAAATAAAAATAAATGTCACAAAAATTCAATCATTATATTATAATATATTATAATATAATCATTATAATATAATATATAATATTATTTATAATGCCGCTTTAGTTTTAAAAGTTGTTCACAGCATTACTGTGTTGGTTCGCATTAATAGATAGAAAAATCAATAACTTTTCAGACTACCAACATACCCAAACACCCCTAGTATAATATAAAATATTTTCCTAAGTATTAACCGCATGATATAAACTTTCACGTTAACGATAAAACACGTCACATATTACCCGATAGTTTGCTTGTTAGAGTTGTCTCGTTTTCAAATACTAATTGGCTTCCTTCGTAGTTTGAATACATCGTTTTAGTTATCAATTTATATCTAAGTTATTAAAACGAGCATGATTCGTTGGCTTTGCTCAAATTTATGTTTATCTGGTTAACGATTTGCATTTAGATATTTTGGGGGAATTTTTGATTAGTTGTTTTGTATTGGTCTATTAGATTACCTTTTGGAAGTTATGATCACGAACTATCAGATTTTGATACTAAACTCTAGATTTTTGATCCCAGCAGATTAATCGGAGCACACTAATCCTTGGTTCTTAGCTATTACTAGATTATGTCGACAGTCACATGGTGTCATAAATTCTTTACAAGAATCTTGAAAATCCTAATATGGGGTTCGCTGATTGCCGTAATTAAAAATATCTGTATCATTCGTCACACTGCAATCGAGAGTATGATTTATAGTTGTGAGGCCATATAGTTTAGCACGCTAGTATAGTGCGGGTTGGCAAACTTTACATACCATAGAAATTAATTCAAACTCCATATATACCATACCATAATGCCATGTTTCCGTCATTGTTTTAGTGTGTAGTGATTGACTATCAATACTCACATGATTCCGAAATGTTTGAGGTATTTCCTGGGATTTGAACCCGCAAGAGATATTGAACTGTGGACATGTTGGCAGTCGCGTCTGATCCATTAAGTAAAAAACATAGTGCGCGTAATTTTCAGTGCCGTGCTAAATTAATATTACTTTAAAGATTTCCCCCAGCCAAGTATAGAAAGCTAAACAATTAATACTAAATATTAGAAGCAAGTAAGGGTAATGGGTAGTATTGTATATAAATTAAATTATCCGTACATTTTTACTTCTAGAATCTCGAGCACGTTGCTGAAACAAGAAACATCACGCCGTTCCCTCACTGCCGGCGCCTGATTAATTAGACAAAGTTTAATTACAGACCACTCATTACTCAAACGTCAACCGGCCCTCGCTTTGATTCTGCATTGTGATATTTTTAAATTACCAACTATTTTAGAATGTTATTTTTTTCCGTATATCTTCTGTTATGTACTGTCATGTGAATGTCATACTACTTACTGTTCATCTTCAGCCCATGTGCGTGATTAAGCACCATGAATGTATGCAATAGCACCCGATGGTCTTATACATTCATCAATAAAAAACACAAACCTCCATTGAGAATTTCGAATTTTAAATGATTTCAAAGTAAGGCGAGCCTGTTTATCTTAAGTCTTATTCCTCTTGATCGTTAAGCAGGTTCGTCCTTACTAGTGGAATCATAAATACAGTCGACTCTCGTTACTTCGAAACTCGAGGGACTCTTAAAATACTACGAATTATCGAGTGTTTGAAATATCAAAAGGTTCAAAATTTGTGAGAGAAAGTAAATACAACTGAATTATTAAGTGTTGATCAATTATTATTTATTAACTGCTATTCAATGACAATGACAAAACTTTAGAGGTACATTCGTGTACATACAGGTATTCATAATTTGAATTAATTAATATTTCTAAAGAACTATGTTATACTGGTTTTCCTCTTTCTCTCTAAAACTTTGAATTGCCGAGTGTTGGAAGCCGTTGAGTTCGAATTAACGCGTCGTTTTGTTATATAGCAAAGGTTTTTTTCATTCGAATTACCAAGTGCATAAAATGTATTGATTTAGTTCGAAATATAAAGAGATTTTGTAGGGAACTCGTGATAACTTTGAACTATAGAGAGGTTCGAATTATCGCAGGTTTGAATTAACGAGAGTCGACTGTAGATATAATTATAAATGTCAGAACAACCAATATAAAGTTGAATAAAGTTAGTCTATTGTTCTATTGCTATTAGAGGTTTTGACTAGAGAAGTTCTGGATTCCCAAGTCGAGCAATCCAATTTATCGAAGTTTCTAGATCCGTTTGAGTATATATGTATTATAAAAATTTTACCTTAAATGACGTCGCTGTTGCCTGCTATCCTTTTCTTTAGAGTGATCGATGAATGAAGTTCATTCATTGTAGAAATGCAATCATATGGAATGTAATCTCCATTTGGGTATAAGCTTCTTGGACAGAATCCGTAACAAGCACATCCGTGGCAGTCTTGGTGTCCGCGATATGGCAGATAAACCTCGAAATCGAATCCCGCTTGAGATGGTATGGTCACGTCCTAAGGAAACCACAAGAGTACATCGGTAATGCGTGCCCGAGCCTCAATATTCTCGGAACTCGACCAAGGGCAGACCAAAGAAAAGCTGGCTAGATGTCGTCAAGGAAGATATAAGGGTCAATGGCCTTACAATGAGGATGCCGAAGATCGGGCGAAATGGAGTAGAATTTGCAGGAAGGTGGACCCTGGCACCGGCGGGGATAATGTCAGGTAGAAGAAGAAGAAGAAGAAGAAGAAATTGAAGATATGTCTGATATTATTGCCACCTAGTTGATGTCACATATTTATGCTTTTCGTGAGGAATCAATGCAAATTACAGAAATAGAAAACGATACATATATTTGCTCACCACGAGTGATCATATCATTTTGCCACCTGTAACGTCACATATTTTTGCTTCGAAAGGTTATCACAATTATTTGATGTACATGTTTCATCACATAATTTTGATGCCACTTTATTATGCTGCCTGATGACATCAGATATTTTTGCTGCGTACGTGCAGACTGATATTATTGAACTCGTTCTTGGGACAGATATTTTTGCTAATCTCCCCATAGTAATATACAGGGTATATCAAGACTGCTACCGAAAACGAAGCCGGGTGGTAGTTAAAGCGACTTCAGACACAATGCAACAGAAAAAGTTGCAAAAAAAAGCGACCATTTTTTTTGTTATTTTTTTCCTATGACCATATTTGGGTGGTAAATACATTTTTTCCTAAAATAACAGTGTGTATATCCTTTTATTTATAAATAATCTAAGTTATAAAAGTGTTTAAATTATTATTTTAGCAAAAACTATGGATTTACCACCCAAAAATGACGATATTTAAAAAATCATAAAAAATCATTGTCGCGTTTCTTTGCGAAATTTTTAGTTGCATTGTATTTGTAGTCACTAAAACTACCACCCGGCTTCGTTTTCGGTAGCAGTCTTGAGATACCCGGTATTTATGCTCGTGACTGTACAAATATGATTTACTTGAAATATAAGTGGATTGGATGGATGGATTCACAAATATAAGTTACTGCTGCTAGTAATCACTTTCACCGCATCTGCTGAATGCATTGGATCTGTTCTTGTTCATAGTTTTGGCTGTACACTAATAACAGTATCCTTTGTTTGTGTTTTTAGTTGTTCATCTGTATTGGCACTGTCATATTTACATTTCTAATTTTAATAATCTTTATGACATTATTAATAGTCATCATTATGTTCATTAGAAAATAAATTATTTATTTCCATTTTAGAAAAAATGATGTAGTCGTGAAATTAAGGCCTGAGGATAGAGGATATTCCTCTACTAGTCGAACCAAGAGCAATGCACAGATGATATTATGAGCATTAAATGAAAAAATTTAATTGAAGTAGAATATTAATGACATTCATAGTTATAGTAATCTCATCATAGGTTTTAATTGTTTGTAACAAATTCACTACGTATAAAATAACCTTCCAAAATTTGATTTGAATATTAAAATAGCGTTGCTAATAACAAACTTTTGTAAAAAACTGACTGCAATGACTTTTTATAAATCCAGTCAATTTCTTTATCACAATCTGCCACAGTCTGTCCACTCTCATAAATATTTTTTCAATCACAATATTCCTATTCACTTCATCCAATTCTAAAAACTTATTTTTACATCCAGACTTTCTATGAAGTAATGATATTAAAATTTAATTCCACGAGATTCACTCGCAAAGTTCAATTAGACGGAACTTTAAAACAATGAGTTTAACGAATGCTCTCCGTGAAGTTATTTCTATTCTTTAAGAAAGAGGTCGTTGGAAATACGTCGCCAAGTCGATGGAAAGGAGACCGCAGGCGATATCCTAGACAAAAAGTAAAGTATAAGAATAAAGCCTTCTTTTAATTATGACTTGTTAAATTGCTGAATTTTCGCGCGGTGGAATAGTATTTTTATAATATAGGAATATCAACGGCTGATATAACATAAGTGATTATTATTACCTTCCATTCAAATTATAACAATAGACATTTTAATGTTATACACCGCCATTATTGTGACTTATGACATGATTAATAGTAATTTTTAATGACAAATGACAAAAAAATGAAAATATAAGAAGACAGTTCGCGTTGCTGAGGGAGTTTCTTGCGCCGTTTCTTTTCACAGCTACAACACGTTCCAAAACGGTGGTAGCAGAAATTAATTATTAAAAAATTCTTGTGGAAGACTATGTGAATAAAGAATATGTCGATTTGATTTGATTGACAGTGTACACAATTATATGCAAACATTGTGATACAAACTACTTTATTGCTCACGTAATATTAAATCCTATATAAAAACATGAATAAAGTTTAACCCCGTACTTCTTACAATAATACAGAACTTATTCCAAAATTCATTTACGCTTACAGCACAATAGCCTGTAATATGCCTATTAATTTCGATAATAACCCTACCAAAATGCGTAGATACATTAATATACGGCCACAAAGTAATCCGCGTGTTAAAATCAATCTGCAAAATTATATTTGGTCAGGTTGGCACTGCATTGCATATTAATTGCGTTTGTGTAAGTTTTCCCTTTGTTTACATCACATCGCTGATTTCAATTTTTAAAGTAAATACTACGTCTAATGTCTGTTGAATACTGGCAATTTTAAAATTGATGGAAAAACGCATATTGTAACTAAGTAGTGTATTTCTCAATCACTTAACCTTGCATTCAGCTGATTTGTTTGCTGTAAAACCCACAGAGGGTTTTTAGTTCAATATGAATGTATTGCTGTTGTATAATTTAAAAATGGAAACAGAATTTGTATATTGCAGGTGTTGACCAAAAATATTAGTAATTAAAAAATATTAGTCAATAAATATGTACGTGTTACGTGTCGCCCCTAACGAAACTCCCAAAAAGTTCCCACGAATCTGCACAGTCGGCAGATTCCATATGAATTACTCACGCCGATGACCCACCAGCATCGTCGGACCACCATCACCGGGCAGCAGTGCTTTTCTTCTTCGATCGCCGTCGAGGAAAGTCGCGACAACCAAATTTATTAGTACTATAATTAGTTTAAGTTCAATTTGTAATAATTGATTATATTTTATTTTTGTCCTAATTAAAATTTGTGTTTTTAAAAACCTCCTTCCGAAGGCGACTAACGTAACTGGCGCAGTCGGTAGGATAGTCGAGTCAGTGCGTGTTTCCATAAATCGTAACCGCGCTGATAGTCGTTTCGTCGACGCGTCGACTATCTCAACGAACGGGAAGTCATCGGAGGAGCAGGACCATCGAGGATCCAGACGCAGATTAAGGACCCGCAGGGTGAGACTTCCAGACATCGACGTCAATCACCACGAGACCATGTATTTTGCTAAATACATACTGTGAGTTGCACATTTTTTAAATTTGGTTGTCATTCCTAGTTATATTTCCTTAGTCTATATAGGAATTGATCCTAATTCCTACTATTTATATGTTCCACCCACGATCAAGTAGGGAAATTATAGTTGATAGAAGAAACGCTCTTCGCATCGAGCAAAGAGACGGGTATCGTAATTTAAATAGCATAGTAGAGAATTTTGACGAAATGGAAAGGCCTCAACAGGTAGTCGCGCAAAGTCCAGCAAATCAAGGCGACACTATTGATCAGATTTATAAGTCATTACGCTTCGTGCCAGAATTTAACGGAGATAGTAATGTACTCATTAGATTTCTGCAAATATGCGACGAATTAGTTTTAAAGTATGTAAAAATAGCGCCTGGCTACGATCTCCAAAATTATTCATTGCTCAATGGAATACTTAATAAGATTGTAGGGCCCGCCGTGCGATCATTAGCGACAAATGGTAACCCCAGCGATTGGCGAAGTATCAGAAGTACATTAGTGAACACTTTTTCAGATCATAGGGATGAGTCATCTTTATATACTGATCTTTCAATGTTACAACAAGGTAATGATACCCCAAGTGTTTTCTATGAGCGAGTCCAAAATTTACTTAGCGTTATTTCAACGTACATCCAGCTGCATGAGACTTTAGCTACCACAATAGAAGCCAAAAGGCAACTTTATAAGAAATTAGCGTTACAAACTTACTTGAAAGGATTACGAGAGCCTCTAGGTTCACGCATCCGATGCATGCGACCTAACACCATAGAGCTTGCTCTAGAGTACGCTCAGGAAGAACTCAATATTTTGTACATGCAAAATAAGCAGGTAAGTACACACACTAGCAACACGAGTAGGAAACCCTACATACCCGTTAACCCTTACTCGCACCCCCTGAACTCACCACCCTTACACGTTAACCCTAGACCAACACAAAATTTTCATCCCCAATTTCAAGGTCACACTATACAACCCAATGTACAACGACAATTTGGGCATGTCATGCAAGGACCATCCAGGACTCAACAAATGTTCAGATCCCTGCCACGGTCTAACATGACGACAGGATTTAGAATCCCACCCAAATCCCAACCCCCTACTAATAATAACTATCCTCAGCCAATGAGTGGCATCAGTCACCCCGTAGCACGCACATTGCCTCCTTTAAGGCATGACTGGCGAGTGCATGGTAACCCACCGCCAAATAATTATTTTAAAACAAGGGAAATTAATACAAATGACTTAAATGACCATATTGATCCCCACTTAGACGAATTCTATGATTATAATAGTTTTCAATATGAATACAACGGACTTTACCCACCACTTGAGTATGAACCTTACGACAATAATTCCTATAACCATCCCATCCCACAAAATCAAGAATCTGTAATCCCGCAGGAAAATTCTTCAAATTTTCACTCGGATTCGGATTCAAATGCCCCAGAATAGAGTTAAATACACACAGTCAAAGGCATTTACCATATATAAAAATTCAAAACCCACCCTTGAAACTACTTATTGACACAGGAGCTAATCAATCCTTTATTAGTCCTGAAGCCATTCAGAAGTATTTTTCAGACATACCACTTAATATTGATCCATTCGAAGTAACAAATGTGCACGCAACCACTAGAAACAACTACTCTATTACAATTCCATGTTTTCCAGAATTTAGATCCCCAGAATATATTAAATTATATGTATATAAATTCCATAGTTACTTTGACGGACTTATTGGACAGGATTTACTGAAAAAATGGGAAACTAAAATCGACCTTAAAAACTTTGTACTAAAGACTAAATTCGCACATAATCCGATATTGCAATACACTTCTCAGAATTCCATATGCTTTAAAGAAACTATACCGGCGCGCACATCAAAATTCGTAAGAGTTCCTTTGAATGTATCTGATGGAGATATTTTAATAAAGGAACAAGCCGTTAATAATTGCCTTATTCCCGAATGCATAACTTCAGTAGTTAATTGCCACGGTATAATTGAAATAGAAAACCCCACCAGTGATGACATCATATTAACTTTAGACGAACAGACAATTTTAACAGACAATCAGGAACTTGACGCATCGATTTCTAAGAACCAGACACATATTAATTACGAACATCTTGCACCTGTAATAAATTCCTCGAATGAGCGCACGCGACAAGTGATATCAAAGTTGCGCACAGACCATTTAAACGCAGAGGAGACAGCTAATTTATCACAATTATGTAAGGAATTTTCAGACGTTTTTTATTTAGAAGATGAACCCCTAACTTTCACTAATAAAATAAAGCACCGAATTAATACAACAGATGAAAACCCAGTATTTAGCAAAAGCTATAAATATCCCCAAGTACATAAGCAAGAAGTCCAAAACCAGATTTCAAAAATGTTAGACCAGGGAATTATTCAACCCTCGACATCCGCTTGGAGCGCACCCATCTGGATCGTGCCAAAAAAAATGGATGCCTCAGAAAAAATTAAATGGAGACTAGTAGTTGATTTTAGAAAACTTAACGAAAAAACAATAGATGATAAATACCCCATTCCCAATATAAATGATATTCTGGACAAACTAGGCAAATGTCAGTATTTCACCACTTTAGATCTAGCTAGTGGATTTTATCAAGTGGAAATGGATCCCTCAGATGTACATAAAGCAGCTTTTAATGTTGACCATGGCCACTACGAATTTTTACGTATGCCAATGGGCTTAAAGAACTCGCCGTCCACCTTCCAAAGGGTAATGGACAACGTACTCAGAGGCCTCCAAAATGTAATTTGTGTAGTGTATTTAGATGATATCTTGGTTTTCTCCACGTCACTACAAGAACACATGGTGAATCTTAAGAAAATTTTTCAAAGATTACGTGAGTCGAACTTTAAAATTCAAATGGATAAATCTGAATTTTTAAAGCATGAGACTCCTTATTTAGGCCATATTATAACACCTGAAGGCGTTAAACCTAACCCAGATAAAATAAACGCAATTTTAAAATATCCCATACCAAGGACTACAAAACAAATAAAAAGTTTCTTAGGATTATTAGGATACTATCGTAGATTTATACCAGATTTTGCCCGATTAACGAAACCTCTGACTAAATGTTTAAAGAAAGGCGCAAAGATAAATTTAACCCCCGAATACGTAAAATGCTTTGAAAACTGTAAAATACTGTTGACTAATGACCCTATATTACAATATCCTGATTTTACAAAGGACTTCATACTTACCACAGATGCATCTAACGTCGCTATTGGTGCTATTCTGTCTCAAGGATCCATCGGTTCCGATCGACCTATTGCATATGCGTCGAGGACTCTTAATGATAGCGAGGTAAACTATTCCACTATCGAAAAAGAACTCCTTGCAATAGTTTGGGCTACCAAATATTTTAGGCATTATCTCTTTGGACGTAAATTTAAAGTAGTGACAGATCACAAACCTTTACTCTGGCTTATGAATTTGAAAGACCCTAATTCAAGGCTCACTAGGTGGAAATTAAAACTTTCCGAATTTAACTTTACAGTTGTTTATAAAAAAGGCAAAAATAATTATAACGCAGACGCACTTTCCCGCATAGAAATCCATAATGAAGAAATAGAATCAATTATAGTTAATATATCTGATTCCCAGAGCTCATCTTCCACAGTGACAGCACCTGACGATAGACCTCTGATAAGCGCATCATCTACTGATACTGCACCTAGTTTAAGACCACTTATGAGTCCATCGTCTACCAACACAGCACCCAGCATAAAAGCATTAATTGAGTCAGATCAGAATAATAAGACTACACCATACACGACCTCTACTGTACACACAAGTGTAGAAAACCCCATCCTTGAAATACCTATCGTAGACGATCCCATAAATAAGTACAAGAGACAGATCGTCATTAACATAGTACCCTATAGAGCTAGCATCAAACCAAAAATTACGAAGCCTTTTGATACCTACAATAAAATAGTAGTTGAAGTATCCCAAGGAAAGGACATGGACAGTTTCAGTATGGCGCTGTGCCTAGTCCTGTACATCAATGAGTTTTGCATTGTTGGGATAATGTTAGTTCCAAGATTATTACACTAAAAGTTTCAAAGCCTAGGAACTTTAGGGGTTTTAGATATTTACAAAAATAGATGTTATTTGAGGTTAGGTTTGTAGGTTATCTGTCAATTTATTGAACTTGGTAAAATACGTTTACAAATAGATTTTGTCTCCCAATTAATAATTAAAAAGATATATAAAATTATGAAATCACTACATAGTATAAAACAAAGTCGCCTTAAATCTTTAAAACTACGCAACGGATTTTAATGCGGTTTTTTTAATAAATAGAGTGATTCAAGAAGAAGGTTTATATGTATAATACGTACATAATATTATTGTACAGAAATCTTTTTGTACCCGGACAAAGCTGAGCCGGGCCGCTAGTTATATAATACACTAAAACACATAAAATCATTGAAATATATAAACCTGTCTTCTTAACGAATCCAGGGCCCTTGCAGACACATTTTTTTTTTCATGAAAAAAAATATATCTTCATCGTCGTACTTTATTTTTATGAATGCGTCAATAGATTTAGATTAAGTTTACAATGTATACTGTCGATTATTGAGGAGGGCTGTGCTCTGCAGTCTTACGTATACTAATTCTTTATACTCGTGAGTTGCAAACAGATTATTCATGAACACACGCACCCTATACACCCAACAGTCACATAAATAATTCTGACCCCACACTAGTACCGATCCTTGTATCATGGGTATCAGGAACTACGAGAGATTTTACGGTTTCACAAACACCCAGACCCGAAACAAATACAAGTGATTCACATTAGTCCGTCACATTT
Source organism: Hyles vespertilio (assembly GCA_009982885.2). Taxonomy (NCBI): domain Eukaryota; kingdom Metazoa; phylum Arthropoda; class Insecta; order Lepidoptera; family Sphingidae; genus Hyles; species Hyles vespertilio. The sequence continues at coordinate 3,736,860 of CM042824.1, forward strand.
AGTGCGGGAATCGAACCCGCGTCCTCTTTTAAACACTTGGCGCAGCGTGAAATGAGCTACTGGCAGCCAAGATTACTTGCAATCCTCCCACACATAGCATAATTATTTAAGTCTCAATCAATACAGTGGGTGCTTTGGGAGATAATATACACCAAAGGATGAAATAAATAAAAATCATTTTTATCAAAACACATATTTATTATTAAAAAATACATTGACAGCCTTCGTGGCGCAGTTCGTTATCTTATAACTCGCGTGCACCTGTGAGCACAGAATTTCTCTCTTTGAGTTCCTAATCGTTCAGGATAAGTTCCTCATCATGGCCTCCAACCTCCGCTTTATTAGCCACCCCGAACCTCGCTTTATCAACCTAATATTATTGACACTTAACCGAAACTGAATACAACCAATGAATCTGTATACAGTAACTAATACTTGCAGTGAACGCTCTAAGGGCGCTCTCTCAGACAGAATGTGTAATATATTGTTTATAACTCGCATACACCAGTGAGCATAGAACCTCTTTCTTTGAGTTCCCAATCATTTAGGATAAGTTCCTCATCGTGGCCTCCAACCACCCTTATACCCACCCCGAACCTATCTTTACCAACCTAATATTACTGACACTTAACTGAAACTGAATACACCCAATGAATCAATGAATCTGTATACAGTAACTAATACTTATAGTGAACGCTCTAAGAGCGCTCTCTCAGACAGTATGTGTAATGTATTGTTTATAACTCGCATACACCAGTGAGCATAGAACCTCTTTCTTTGAGTTCCCAATCGTTCAGGATAAGATCCTCATAGTGGCCTCCAACCTCCCCTATAGCCATCCCGAACCTCGCAACAAGATCAACCAGCCTAATATTACTGGTGTCAGAACTATGTTACATTAGAGCGACTATATTATATTAATATTCAACAATACGTACAAAAATATCGTCTAAAAATGAAGCTGGCGGACAAACATTGTTCCGATACAGAGCCCAGCTTAAATACCGGATCGTGGTCATTACATGACAACAACATTCTACTGTTCTGTTGTCAACCAAGCAGCTGCAATAATATCATAAGATGGCATCTAATGGACAGTTGCTAGAAGGTTCAACATCGAACAAAATATATTATGTATAATATATCCTTTGACTTATATGCCTCGATTTAATTCGTCCTCTTAATAAATAAGGATTGTTTTCCCCAATATGTGACCAGTTCTTCAGAAAGATCACGTTCTGGACACACTTCTATTTCATATGCGCCATTCCCTCTAATATATTCGCCATCATACGATCGCGATTGCTTTATTTGATAAGGCCCTAAAGCAATCAATAACAATTGTTCATGAGTTAATCTAGGGAAATTCCCCAATTGCGGTAGGTTACCATAGATTCTAGTAAACATGACCCTACACCTATTTAAGTTGTAATCATTTACAAAATCACCTAAATAATACCTTTCGTCCATAAATCGCAATGCTCTTTGAATAATTTGCCCACACAGTGGGCTATCTACAAGAACAGGATGATATTTATTTAGAATAGCTGCTGCTATCTTGACGGCTTGATTAAAATACCGTTGCCTAAACAATTTAAAATCCCGTTTAAATCTCCCATTGACGACCTCCACAACCCATCTACAAAGAGTTACCCGTCTACTTTTGTTGGCTTGTGAAGAAGACAGTTGAGTTTTACCTTCATTTAGTGATTCTGGTTTATAAACCCTTTAATTATAACTTTCTAAAGTAGTCATTGCATCCCGAAATTCTCGCCCAAGAACAAAAATGTCATTGGGTTTAAAAAGTCTATGAAATGACCCATTTTCATTTTCAAATAAACTGGTCATCATTTCTGCATCAGTCTGAGTTACTGGGAATGGACCTACAGCGTCAATTATGTGTCCATCACAAGAAACAATCATAAAGGGTTTGACTAAATTATCATACTTATGTTTTCTTTTGAAACATATAGTTTAAACATTTCTGAAGAAAAATGTAAGTGCCATCAAATATAGCTATAGCAGGTCTACTCTCCAGGGCTGATTCTGGATCACTAAGAAGTGCATATGGTAATTGTAAATTCCTGGCAACAATATCAGAATGACTAATATGTTGCGGTCTTAAATGTTGTGGTACAAAATGATCATAAAGGCAAGTTCTCACTTTATTCATTAAGAGTTCTAAAGTTGATCTAGGAATATTAAAAATTGTCGACAACCTTCTACTACTTTCTCCTATACGCAATTTAGATAAATATATAGAGCTCGTTTTGGTTTCCTTACATTAAGTGTAGGTAAACCATTAAAAAGGTTCAAGAAATCATTTGATCGAAGTCCTGTCCAATAATGACAGACATGGTTTGGCATATCTTGAATGTTTTCAAAATTAATTAATTCCCCTGTGGAATTTGATATGTTGATAATATCCTCTATTTGGTTGGCATTAAAATAAGAAAATGTTGTGATATTTTGTGGCAACTCATTCCACTCACCTGCATACAAATGTGATTCACACACTCTAGAATTACATGGTACATAAAAATGATGATCATTCAACAACATCCTTTTGATATAGTTAGGAGTCATAAAATGCCCTGTGATTACATCTGTTAAATATACAATGAGCAGAGGTATTTGACGCCCTTTTATAGTTTGGCAATTTTATTTGAGATGAATTACGGGATGGTAGTGTAACTGAGGGAAGAGGAGGTAAAGTAGGAGGCACGGGACTGAGTATCAATGTATCTTCTTCGTGCATAACATTGTCTAAAGATTGACTCATTTCTTCTCTCAATCTATCATGGTGTCTATTAGCCTTTATCCAACAGGGATGGCAAACATTATTCATTGTTATTCTCTAAAACAAATAATTCTTAATACTAATTTAAATCTTCAATACATCTTCTTTTTATTATTATTATATACTAAAACAATTTTGTTTGTTTTAGTATATAATAATGTATTAAATATATGTATAATAATGTATTAAATAGATTTAAGTAGATAATTTTATTTCCTACATCTAAATCATTTTACAATTTGTGTTTATTATATATATATTTATGTAGTATTATATATGTATGTATTTATGCTATTTATCATGTATGTATGTATGTTATGTTGGTGTATTTTTATGTTTAGTTAGTATGAGTATTATTTAGTTTCCTCTCTTTTCATTATTTATTTTACACTGCCCTCTCTTTCTCCTTCTTTTAAATCCATCCCGTGGTTGTCTGTGAGACATTGCTTTAAGCGATAAGACCAACATTTGTACTTTTTATTTATTAGTTTCTGTATGTTGTAATTTTTTTAAGTGCACAATAAATATTTAAATAATAAATAATAGTAATAATGTGTATACAGCATTTTATGTGTTCTTGTTTACTGCATAAAATATAAAAATAAATATTTATCTAATCAAAATAAGAACCTGAAGTGATATAGCAAAATGAAAATTCTGTACAAGTGGATTCCCAGCTTCAATAACATGATGCTTTTTATTCTATACTGATCGACCACAACCAAGACATACCATGTTATGGCCCAATAACCGATTAGATGTACCTTCTGAAGTTAATAATAGGTAGTTGTGGAATACTTTATTAGTAACATTAAAAAGGACCAAATCTAAGTCCATCTTTAAAAGGATGGCCAACAAGCATTATTCCTAGGTTGAATGAAGACATTAAAGTTGTATACTTATTCTTCTGTGTAATCAAATCAAATATATTCATTGTGGAACTTGGTTACAATAAGATGTTACAATATGTTTACTTGAAATCTACGACCTGCTATGTTGGCATAATAACAGGATAAGGGTGAATGGGCTTGGGTTGAGGTTTGATTACTTTCATTGGGTTTTCTCAGAATGTTGCATTATCTTTCCATGGGAGTGGTACCAGGGAAGATGGGGCACTACCCCCCTCCCCTTCCAACCCACAACTAGTTCTAGATTACCTATTATGTTGGTTTTTGAATTTCACTTATCAATAATCATTAATAATACTACATACTACCTTATATGTTTATCATTTGTATAATTATATTATTTGGTGACTTCGTTATGTACTTGAGTCGCTATTTTTATTCAACTTTTTGAAAAATAAGTTAAGTTCAGTATAATATAAGTCATACGAATGTTTTCCATGATAATTAACTCTACATCACCCTGTTAAGTCATCCTTACCTTTGTAGTCATCTCACTTGATGTTTATATTACATAGCTTGGTTTCAAAGATACAGGCACGCATGGTTTGGGACCAATAGAAATAAAACATAATGTAAATAATTCACATTTTGGATACAAATAAATTATTCTATTCTTATTTATAATCAAGAGAAAAGCGTTAGTAATGTTTTATAAGTAGACCTAAGTACCTCAATTGATATCCATCGTGAAAGCGTCGTTGTAGAATGAACTGACAATGTGGAGATAGCATGTCGCTTTAACCGCCCTGTCGCTATTCCACAATTAATGCACCTCATCATTTTAAATCAAATACGAGAACTGGCAATCCCAGTTCTTGTAGCAATGGTTCACAAATTAACATAACCCTTGAACTTGGCACAAAATAGAAACAATAACGTTCAATGAGCGCTAGAGTCTAGGGATGTGAAAATATAATCGATTATTTAAAATCAATCAAAAAAATCGATTACTTTTTTAAAATATTCGATTTTTATTAATCGATTTGTTGACCAAGAATAATCGATTTTTTTATTACGCTATTTCATACTTTCGATTTTTTTTTAATAGTCGCAACTTTGAATTACTACTTACTTATTACTTACTACGTAGCTTTGGATTTATACATAGCTGCTCCTTTGTCTGATTTAAAAATTAACCCATTGGCTGTATGGAAAAGCTATGAAGGAGCATACCCTAAACTTGCAAAGTTAGCTAAAAAGCATTTACTAATAACTGCTTCATCAGCTCCAGCAGAGCGCCTTTTTTCTAAAGTTGGAAATGTTGTTCGTAAAACAAGGAATCGCATCTTGAGCAAACGATTACCCAAACTTCTATTTCTCCATTCTAATCTTTGCCAAGTGATTTATGGCAGTAGGTTGATGCATCCGTAGCTTTATTTTATTCCGTTAATTTTGAATAATAAATAGAGATGATTTTTGTTATTTAGTGAAGCGTATCGTTAGTTGAAGATTTTTATTTTGTTTTCATGAAAGAAGTGGATTGTTTTTGTTTATTTACATTTAGTAAGTTTTTATTTTAATTTTGATTAACAAATAAAGACTGTAGTATTTATAGAGATGATTGGTTGCTAGATCACCAAGATTTACTTTTCTGTAGTAACAGTAATTTATTAACATAACACAAGATTGAATTATAAAGAATCCAATCTGCTCAAAAATATTTTATTTGTATAATAAATAATTATTTTATACAGACTAGTAGCTTTTGATTATTGAGTAGGGTTGTTTTATTATTTTATCAAAAAGTCGATTTTTTTAAAATCGATTATTATGACTAAAAAAATCGATTTTTGGAAAATTGATTATTATTTGGTAAAAAAAATCAATTAATATAAAAATCGATTTCTCCCCAGCCAAGTTACATCCCTACTAGAGTCGTATTTTACCACAGATAACGTACAAAACTCAAAAGCTCGGCTCCTGTCAAGAATTATAACGTAGCGTTTAGTTGTTGCAATGAAAATGTGTAAAAATGGGGAGAATATATTATATGTAAGTATATATGGCAAAAATGACTTTATATATATATATATTTAGTATTGTTAATGAATATAACTTATTACCTACATATAGATTTTTTAGGATCATTTTACGAAAAGGTATTATCATTTTCCTACACTTGCTTTACTGCGAACAAAACGTTTATGTGGGGCCAACAATGGCGGAAATGAGTAGATATCAATGCAAAATCTTATTAACATTTATTTTACTCCCTCAAGTTCTACAGAAATGTGACATATTCTATAATTAATAGTTGATTTTTTATATTCATGTCATTATTGCCTTATTTCTGTGCATGATAAAGAGTAACTAGGCAGAAACTGTCCAGGTCCTTTAGAAGACGACATAGTCAATATCATTAAAAGATATGTCGACCCAAAAATCCGAACAGCCATTTTAGTACAACCTTTAGATAAAATGTATAGTATTGTTCCGATAATTCAGAAAACCTTTAAAAGTTCATCCATTAATTTAATTTTAGTAAAGCGCGATCTTGAAGATGTCAATCAATTCTTAAACCAACAAGACATTATACGAAAATACCACGAGGGAAAGACAAATCACAGAGGTATTAATGAAACTTTCCTTTCGCTATCTCAACGGTACTTTTGGCCTAAAATGAAGGATACTATTTCGCAGTACATAAAAGAATGTGTCATTTGCGGTTGCGGAAGGACGAACGTAACCCCTTAAATCAACAATTTAGAATAGTACCTCGAAGCCATTTGAACTAATACATGCCGACACTTTAACTATAGAACATGATAAGTATTTAACGATTATAGATTCATTTTCCAAATACGCGCAAGTCTATAAATTACCTGACTGTACTGCCCCTAACATTCTAAGATCACTTTTAACATTCTGCACTCATCACGGATTTCCTTTAACATTGACAACTGACCAAGGTACAGAATTCACAAATCAAGTCATAACAGAATTCCTAAAAATGCACAAAATCCAACATCACACCACAGCAGCAAATGCTCCAAATGAAAATGGTATGATCGAACGTTTTCATGGCATACTACTAGAACACCTTAGACTGCTTAAGCTGCAGCATAAAAATGAACAAATCTCAAACTTAGTCCCATACGCATTAATAGCGTACAACAGTTCGATACATAGTGTAACTAAGTGTAGACCGTTTAATCTCATAACTGGACATTTTGACCCTAGAGACCCAACTGACTTAAATTTGACAGAACGACTATTACAACAGTACCTACATGACCACCGTAGTAAGATGGAAATAGTATACAAATTAATCAGTGAGTCATCTCAATCGAATCGCGAAGTAATCATGACACAACGTAACAGTAAGCGTGATCCCGTAATTGAATACGAACAGGATCAAGAAATTTTTATAAAAAATCCGATAGCTCAAAGAAATAAACTAGCGGCTAGATATACTCATGATAAAGTCACTACGAATTTACCTATCCATATATACACCTCAAAGAAACGAGGCCGCATTGCAAAAAATAGAATAAAAAGACTCCCTAAAACTAATAATTCCAATCCGTTACAGGATTCCAATGAGCCTGATGTCCCTGGCCCAAGCACAAGAAATCCGACTTAACAGTCTTCGTGATGGACCTGGCATATTACCTTTTGAGTTAGGACCCACCAAAATAATTTCCCATTTCCACACATTCCTCCAGGAAATTGACCTTAACATCATACGCCATCATATTACTTCTTTATACTCAGAACTCACTAAATCCTCAAAAAAACTATCGAACAGTAATTTTACTCTATTCAAATATCAGATCACACATTTATTTGATAAGCTTGATAAGTTATCTCGTCAGCTCGATTCTTTAGAACCAGTTCGCATTAAGAGAGGACTAATAAACCCTCTTGGAACATTTATAAAAAGCATAACGGGGAATCTTGATCACGATGACGCATTAAGATTTGAACACTCCTTACAAGTCTTACAGAACAATAATCTTGAACTTTCGACAACTTATAATAAACACATAAGCTTATTTAAAGAAATCACCGCGAAACAATTTGAAGTACTTAGTAATTTAACTATGAATCAACAGAAAATAATTAAGGCATTAAATTATATTACTAATTTTACAAGTATAGGTAACGATCGAGTTACATTTTATGCGAAATTGTCGCAACTATTTCTTATTATAAGTGAAAACGTCAAAGATTTGTCTGACGAAATTATCAGATTAGAAAACATATTAGCTTTTTGTATTAGTGGCACTTTACACCATTCAATTCTTGGAATAAATGAAATAAAGAGTATGTTAAACACATTGAAACATATTTATAGTACAGATAAAATTTTAAATTTAGACATAAGATATTATTATAATATGATTAGAATAGGCACTTACTTTATAAAATCAAAGATCGTGGTAGTTCTTAAATTCCCAATTACTACTTCCTCCACTTACAATTTATACAGACTTTGTCCTGTCCCGAATAAAAATCATTATGTTATCCTATCCCCTTTTCCTTATATGGCAACCAATAATAACGAATATGTGTACATAGAGGCAGAATGCCCGAAGATAGATACATGGTTTCTATGTGAAGAAAAAGTAAATCATCAGATGAAGACTCAAAAGGACTGCATTCACCATCTCATTGTTTCACAGGAGATAGATGAAACGTGTAAACCCACGCCTATCTCTTTGTACAAGGAAGCTCTAGTCGAGCTTGATAACCAGCACTACATCATATCATTCCCAAAGTCCACTAAAGTTCAAATATTATGTGGACAAGAGCAGCACCATATCCTAGAAGGCAGTTTCTTAGCAACTATCCCTCAAAACTGCAAGATAAGAACACCTGAGTTTACTTTGGCTAACATCTATAACCAGCTCCGCGGAAAACCAATAGAAATTATGTCACTTCCAGATATTGCAATTTCTCAGAATACTGGAGTCGCATATAATCTTACAACAATTGATTTGGATAAATTACATAACATACAAAATCAAATTTCCATGGAAATTCCAGTGAAGCCACCTGTTATTGACTCATCAAGCATTCTTTCCATCACAGTTCCAGTATACACTTTCGTAATCCTGACTATCGTATTCGCTGTCATCATTATGTTATACATTCGGAGAAGACTGAAGAAATCTGCGATTGCAGCACTTACTGTTGAGAATGTTCCCACAACTGCCATAGAGATGTCAACTCAAGATAGAAGAGCCGCAACATTTGCATTAAACATTGGCAAATAGTTGTCGGTCTAGGAGGGGAGGTGTTACGTGTCGCCCCTAACGAAACTCCCAAAAAGTTCCCACGAATCTGCACAGTCGGCAGATTCCATATGAATTACTCACGCCGATGACCCACCAGCATCGTCGGACCACCATCACCGGGCAGCAGTGCTTTTCTTCTTCGATCGCCGTCGAGGAAAGTCGCGACAACCAAATTTATTAGTACTATAATTAGTTTAAGTTCAATTTGTAATAATTGATTATATTTTATTTTTGTCCTAATTAAAATTTGTGTTTTTAAAAACCTCCTTCCGAAGGCGACTAACGTAACTTACGTAAAAATATACCTTATTTTTATTGTAGCGCGACTTTTATGTGTATTTCTATAACATTATGTTTTAGTTACTACATCTGAAAATTTCATAATGTGATATTTTTACGAATTTGAAACTCATAGACGCTGGATTAATACAACTATTATACGGCTATTCTTAATTTAGCCAAAATTTAGTTTTCCACATATACTCGTATTCTGAATATATAGACACCTGGATAATTTGAAGATATGCGTGCAGCGCTATCACCATTTGCATTTTTTAATTTTTGTGAATGAGGGTGTGTAGATTATATTCTATATATCTATATCAGCCCATATACGTCCCACTGCAGGGCACGGGCCTACTCTACAATCGAGAATACGATTGAGAGCGGTTAGGCCATAAAGTCCACCACGCTGGCCTAGTGCGGGTTGGCGGACTTACATACCATAGATTTTTTTATAAATCGCTATGGTATGCAGGTTTCCTCACGATGTTTTCATTCACCGTGCGTGGTGATTGATATTATCAATACACACATGACTCCGAAAAGTCAGAGGTGTGCCCTGGGATTCGAACCCGCGACCACCGTGAACATGTAGGCAGCCGCGTTTAGTCCGTTAACCAACAGGCCACCACGCACATTGATTTTATTATTAGAGGAACACTCATCGGCTATGACAGACCTTATTGAGTTATGTAAGTACAACACTGAGCGCTTTGAGTCTTTACAGAACAATATGTGTAATTTTACAGATAGGTCGCTCACTGTCTCACAGCCAATGTGTGCACCCATAACATCATCTTCTAAAGTGTGTCCAACTTTGTGTGACAGCTTAGAACATAATATTAACATTATTAATAATTCCCATCCTCTCACACATGTAAAATGTAATAAAAATAATAAGTATGACAATGTAATTATGTACAGTGACGACATAGGAAGGGACATGGGAAGGTTAGTAGGTCTGGAAAAGGGACAACTTCTCAATTACTGTATGCCTAGTGCTTCCTATTCTGACATTATGAAGAGCATTTTGGGCAGTAATTTATCTGCAGATAAAAAATTAATTATATTTATTGGAAATAGGGGTAATTTAAACAAAAAAGAATTGTTGGAATATTATGACAGTTTGAAAAAACTTAACTTAAACGAAATTATTATGTTTACATTACCCTACAGTAACAACTTGCCAGCGGAAGAAAATAATATTAGATATAGTTTGAATTTGACAATGCACACCTTGTCAATCAATAATAATTTACATTTAATTGACATTAATAATTATTATAATAATAAGATATTTAATAAGACAAGAGATAAAGTTTATCTTCCTCTTTTTATTAAGAGACAGGTAGCTGATGCGCTATCATATTATTTATGTATTACAGCCAAGAACTTGGCTAACCGACAAAGCTCTATTGAGCAAATAAATGTTGACTCAGATTATAGCAATCTGAAACAATTGACATTTGATAATTATTTAAATTCGATTTAAGGACAATAGAGATAAACTCTAGCTCTCCAACTGGAAATAAATATTATATTGAATGTAATTTTAATAATAAACATGCTTTCAACTTGGTACATCAAAATATACAAGGTATGAGAAATAAAAATTTAGAAATTGAGTTGTTCATGAGCTGTAATAAAATTGACATTTTATGTATTACTGAACATTGGCTTAAAAGCTACCAGTTCATGTTCAATTTCAATAATCACCAAGTTGCAAGCTCGTTCAACAGAGAAAATATTTTACATGGAGGCTCGTTAATAATCATAAATAATCTTATTAAATATAAGGAAAGACTTGATATTGTGCGCCTGTCTGTTGAACGAGTTATGGAAGTAGCTTGTATAGAGATTGAAAAGTATATTGTATTAAGTGTATACAGACCCCCTTGTGCACCACATAATACCTTTTTGGAAATTATGGAAGATGCATTGCACAAGGTATGTGTTTCACCAAAAAGAATTGTTGTCTGTGGAGACTTTAATATTAACATTTTAGAAGAATCTTCTATAGCTTGCAGCTTCATTAATCTTTTTAAATCATACAACCTGCATCATTTATTTTTTGAACCAACAAGAATAACTGCCTCAAGTGCTACATGTATTGATAATATTTTTACTAATTTCTCTATTTGTGAAAAGTCAGTAATTAATGTTTTAGATTCTGATCATTGTGGTCAGTATGTTTCATTACCTAGCACTAAAAGTAAAGTTCTAAGGAAAAGTATTAAGTTTGTTCCTAACAATATATATCGCATGGAAAAAGTTAGACTAAATATCAAAAACAATCTGCCAGCGCTGTCCCCTCACCAAGACCCAGACAAACTGTACAGTTCATTATTTGAAATTATTAAATGTGAATTTAGAAAAGTATATAAATCTAAAACTATTATGGTAAATCAGCGAATGACATTTAGTGAGTGGGCAACCACTGGTTTATTTAAAAGTCGGAATAAACTATATAATCTGTACAATGAAAGAATGTTTAACCAAAATCCGACTTTTACGGAATATGTAAAAAATTACTCCAGAGTTTTCAAACGAGCTTGTTCCACAGCTAAATCGTTGTATTTAAGAAATAAAATCAAAATGTCTAACAATAAAATCAAAACTACTTGGAATATTATTAATTCTGAATCTGGTAAAAACTCGGTACGTGAAAATAACTTTAATCTTAAAATAAATAATAGGAGTTGTACAGCAGATCTGGAAGTAGCAACTGAATTTGAAAGATTTTTTACTGATATTCCCAAAAATACCACCCAACATCTTCAGTCATCTTCGAGGTCTGCTTTATCTATACTTGAAAAACTTGTACCTAAATGTAACGTGGCGTTTGAGTTCTCGCAAATTGGGCCGCAGCATATATTAAAATCATTTAAAGAAATTAGTTTAAAAAAGACCGCAGACTTGTGGGGAATTTCTGTAATTAATATATCTTTAATCATTGAGCATATAGCACCCCACTTAGCAGAGATATTCAACCGCTGTGTGGTATCTGGTGTTTTTCCTGACCTGATGAAACAAAGCAAGGTGGTGCCTCTTTTTAAGCCCGGTGACAGCTCGGATCCGACCAATTTCCGACCTGTTTCAATTTTACCAACGCTTAGCAAGTTATTTGAGAAAATAATTCTTACTCAATTATTAACACATTTCAACACCAATAACTTGCTACACCAGAAACAGTTCGGATTTACGAGGGGTCGATCAACAATTGACGCGGGAATATCTCTCCTAAAACAAATCTATGACGCTTGGGAAGAGTCGCAGGATGCACTTGGTGTATTCTGTGACTTATCTAAAGCCTTTGACTGCGTAGAGCACGACACTCTGGTCAGGAAATTACGCCACTATGGTATCAGGAACCGAGCTCTCAATCTTTTGTCCTCCTATTTGAGCAATAGGGTACAGAAGGTTGATATTAATGGAAAACTTTCTGGAGGATCTGCGGTCACTATGGGAGTACCGCAGGGTTCAATTCTGGGACCTTTTCTATTCCTGGTCTACATAAATGACTTACCCTATCACGTCGGGAATAATCACGAAGTTGTGTTGTTTGCGGATGATACATCTTTGACATTTAAAATTAAAAGACAACAATTAGATTTTGATGAAGTAAACAGTGCCCTTCGTGAAGTTGTACATTGGTTTAATATTAATAATTTATTACTTAATGCTAAGAAAACTAAATGTATTAAATTCACACTGCCCAATGTTAGGCAATTATCTACCACTGTACAAATTAACGGTGAAGAATTGGATCCTGTTGCGTCTACTACGTTTCTGGGCATTACGGTCGACGCTAAACTCCAGTGGGGGCCGCATATCAATAAACTATCTGGTAGATTAAGTTCAGCGGCATATGCAGTTAAAACCATTAGGCGTTTAACGGATGAGGCAGCGGCAAGAATTGTCTACTTCAGCTATTTTCATAGTATAATGTCTTATGGCATTCTTCTCTGGGGAAATGCTGCGGATATAAATAGTATTTTTATTTTACAAAAAAGAGCTGTTAGGGCCATTTATCAACTTGGTCCAAGAGTTTCATTGAGAGAAAAGTTTAAAGAAGTAGATATTCTTACTGTTGCATCTCAATATATTTATGAAAATTTATTATATGTTCGTAAAAATATAACTCAATTTAAGCGTAATTGTGACATGCATAGTAAGAACACTAGGAACAAACATAATCTTGCCTCACACGTTACTCGTCTCCACAAGATAAATAATTCTTTTATGGGTCAAAGTGTACGCTTCTTTAACAAGCTTCCCAACAGTTTAAGAGAACTTCCAATTAATAAGTTTAAAAAAGTAATAAAAGCTAAGCTGTGTAAAAAGGCATACTATAGAATTTCAGATTATGTAGAAGATAAAACTGCTTGGGAATAAATTTATCATGTTCTGAATCAAACTGACATTATTGTAACTTGTGACATGAATCATTTTAATTGTAAATGGCGATATAAAAAAAAAAAAAAAAAAGAAATAGACAGAAAAAAAGAAGACAGTTCGTGTTGCTGAGGGAGTTTCTTGCGCCGCTTCTTCTTCACAGCCACAACACGTTCCGAAGCGGTGGTAGCAGAAAAGGACGATTCAAAAGATCTTGTGAAAGACTATTTGAATAAAGAATATTTTGATTTGATTTGATTTGATTATACATGATAAATTGATGATTGACTTTTAATCGTACACATCGGCCATAAACAACAGCCGTACAAATACTAGCTGATAATACAGATAAACAAAAAGGGTTGTGTACCAAAATCCCTGGCAGCTAATAAAACCTCTTTCAAAAAAAAGTCGTAATTTCAAATTGCGAACACAAATGCGCATTTAACGGGTATGTTATGTAAATGAAGTGGAATGCGCCACTGTTGCCGTATCGGACGCAATTTAAAATTTAAAAAAGTATTCATCGAATTTTATTCGTCGAGAAACGCGGTGCCGTCAATTTCATAACCAAATTCCATAGTTGGTGGAGGAATTTGTGCACCTTTCCGATTCGATGTATTTTGACAGTGAATTAATTGGAAAACTTCTGTTATTGACGTTTTCTTGCGAGTGCATATTGTCAAGTTGGAATTTTAATATTTTGTCTATGGAATCTTGTAAGTTTTGCTATGACAAGAGGTGGTATGTGGTACAAAACAACGAAATTAATAACTTTGATTTTATTTCCTACTGCGGAAATTACTAATAGATCAGTGGTAATTATATTTAGTTCTAATAAAGAAAATAATTTAAAATAAATAAATTTTGGTCTGTAATGCATTTTTTATGACTACTGATGATAATAAATTATGGAATAATTAGAGAATAAATGCTAAGGTAAAGAAGTAAGTAGGAAAACATGAGACGTTTTTTCGGTATTACAGTAATTTGAAGGATGCAGATTCTATCAAAACATATTTTCTTTAACTAATCCTAAAATTAAATTTAGCAAACAATATAGCGATGTGGTAGTTGACATGTTAAAAAATGGATTCTCTCAAAATAAAATATGTATTCGATCGTTACGGCCCAATTATGAAAACGCGCAGATGTCCTCAATTAAAATAATCTCAACACCAACTACAATAGGGTGGGAAGTGCCGAAAATCAAATAAGGGTTAATTTACATTAAAGTGAGCCGAAATGATGTTTAATTAAAATCAGCGAGTGGGCCAAAAGACTTGACAAATGGCACTCGACGTCGCCGACAGTCGACATCGAATAGAGTCGAGTATTTTTAGACGTAATTAACTAACACTGTATGTGCTTAAATTAATAATCTTGTAGTTTTTGAGACCGAGTACTTTTTGTGATGTTTTTTGACCGGTTAGTGACCATTGGATACCATGCTACCGTGGTAGGTATATAGTGGCCCGGATGACAAACAAAACCAATGAATATTTAGTTCCAATGTATTGGCTAGCATCAAAAGAATTGTCCTTTTTATTCATCGTCACCAGCCCGTTGCAGTCCACTGCTGGACATAGGCCTCTCCCAAGGTACGCCACAGAGCCCAGTCTGCTGCTTTATGCGTCCAGTCGCTTCCGGCCATCTTGCCCACCATTTAGTCGTATACGTATATACGTCCCACTCATAAGCCTCCACGATGAAATGTGTTGAGGCTTTATTTCACCATACTTGGCTAATGTGGGTTGGTAGACTTTCATAAGCTTAACAAATATTTTTGTACTAATAATTAGATTTCAAGAATTTTGTAATTAATATAAATAAATAAAAAATATGGCTTCAGTTAAGTTACAAAAAGGGATAAACAAATACATTACAAAGGGCTGTAGAGAAAAAAAAAGTCACTAATCTTATGCTGATCGATAAGTTATTACCGAGAAGCGCTGATTTTCTACCACACCCAGTTCACATAACATCATAGTTAGACCCCTATGATGATATGCGGGGCTGGGCAACTCTGGTTCACTTGAGGATAAAATAAAATCTCTAAGACAAATTTATTTAAAAAAAACGAAACACTATATTTCTAGAAAATATAAACTAGGAAACAGCTATAAACTGTGTATTTATTCAGCGTAGAAACGTAACGGTAAAATAAAAATAATCTTTAACAAACAGAAGCACGAGTTAATGACAACTAGTGTAAACGAAATGTATGGACTTTCTGTAAATGAAAAGAGATTATGTGTAAAAGCCCTTTTTATTTTGAGCTAATAAAAAACATAATGAAGATCTCAAATGCATCCTCATACGAAATTCAAAAACGAACGCATATAATTTTTCCCATACATTTCGCATTTAAATCAAAACTAGGAAAAACAAAGCAAGAAAACCGTCGGTGGAATTAAACTTTCAAAATCCTCGATCCCCCCGACGTCGGAGTATCTCGTGAATGCTGCATTCGTGAAATTTATAGCGGCGAGGAAAAGTCGTGGAACCCCGGTTACAATGAAGTATGGTTTAATGCATAAGCTATTACTTTCAGTATGGAATTATTAGGTGCACGCGTCCTAATAAAGGACATTGCAGTGAAATGTAAAGTATAAAGTAAACTATTTACGTAAAATAGAAAGATTGTGGTATTATCAAGTCAACTTAGACTCGTTGGACTTGAAATAAAACTGTTATTTACGGATTTTATCGCGGATTTCGTTTGATTTTCAATTCTTTTTATATTTCCTAACTATTAGATTACTTTACAGCTTTCGTGGTTACGAGTCGGATATTGGTCTTGTAAGGTGAGGCTTAAATTGTATGGGAAATTTTAATTAGGAAATGGCGGTTCCTCTGATACCACTTTTACCATAAAATTAGCAATAGTCTGTAAAGCGCATGTTTATATTTATTTATTTTTAAATAAAAGTACATATGAGGTAAACGTTTTCGAAACTATTCACTATATTTTCTTAGCTGCAAGTTATCTTGGACCTTTGATTTTTGTTGTCTTTTCAGTAGTAATTTAATTTAATATGCCTTAACAACAACAACAGCCCTGTACAATTTACTACAACTGCAAAACTATTACCAGTCACAAAAACCCGTCCCAGCAACGTAATAACATTGCACCACGAAATTCCTGGTGGCCATGCTCCCGCAATTTCCACTTACAAGAGCCACGTTCATGACACATCTATTTAATATCCCTCGTTGATTGGTACAACGTTCTAGAAACAAGCGTTCCTAACTCCGAGACGGGAGATAACCAGTAGTTGCACAAACTGCGTCTGCCATGCCGTTTTAACAAAGATTTATGTGGCCGCCGTCTGCCGTATTTAGATTTAGCTGTGTGTTTTAAAGTTTCACTTTGAATTTATTATTACATTTCTGCTGTGTCTGTTTGAACTGTTTCTGTCGATGTTATGGTATCTTCTGTTTTGAAATTATTTACATTTGGACACAATGGAAATGTAAATTAAGTATCACATGATTTGACAGTTTATCTTACCACAACGGAGAATATTAATTGCTAATGGTAGATTTTATGACAATAATAGCAAGATTGATTAGCTGGAAAGTGGACTTTGGCCGGGATAACGCCAGGTAGAAGAAGAAGAATAACAAGATTAATCCATAATGGCATCAAAAAATTTTTAGGAGATAAACAATTTCTATAATATACAATATTTGAAAACCATAAAACGTAATCGATCGCTCTGATCTTAGACAATTTCGTATACAAAACTAGCATATTTAAAACTAATCTCTGTCCTCAACAGATAAGGTGGAATCCGCGTCTTAAGTCGATTTCAACAACTTGTACAATCTCCGAGACAATATCATTGAATACCTTTCAAAAACAAGAATCAGGTCGCGCTCTATCGCGTCAAACTGTCACAAATAACTTTGTTGAAGGTTTATTGACGTTTTGGATATTTCTAATAAGATTCCCATCTCGACGGATTATAATGACTACCTGTCCTTCGCATCGTTTGAGTCAAACGACATAATTCTTGTTTGTCGTCGCGGACGTAGATTAATAGGTGCTTGTTGGCTCAAGAAAGAAGGATGTAGATAAACATAAAGAAAACCTTGGCCTAGAAGCGGGAAACGATGATGATGAATGAATAGTTACAAATGCATGCTTTATGTAGCACGGGTTGGTCCACAAAAGTTTTTTGATTTGTTTAAATGCCTTGCTTTACATATCAGAACTTTTCTTAGACAGATTAGCTACGCTACGACAGATCATCGGAATTCAATTTGAAGAATATAACTTGCCATTGAATATATCACCAAAAAGGTTTAGAAATCGCTCCATCCGTGCTATGAGAGAGATTATCCCTGTATATCCTTACATAATCTTTTCGCATGAATAATCCTAAGCGAACACAAGGCAGTACCATTTCAGCAAATGAAAATAAAACATTACTGTATCAGCCAATATACGTCCCATTGTAAGGTACCAGCCTCTTCTATAATCTAGATTAAGATTGAGAAGGGTGAGGCCATATAACCCACCATGCTACCCTAGTGCAGGTTAGCAACATTCCGACTCAAGAATATTTGCCGTCGTGTAGAATTTTAGGATTTAATACCAATTTTGTTGAAGTGAAAACGGTTGATGGCTTTTTCAGGGCAAAGTTGAAAAGCCTTCTGAGGACATTGTTAATAAAAGGAAAGATAATTCAGGTCACTCAAGTAAAAAGATCCTGTTCTCATTTATGGCAATGAAGAAACGTAGTCCCGTCTGCTTTGGAAAAGTAAAATGAAGTTAAATTGCACTGACAATAATAATAAAAAAAGATTTAACGCCCTTGTCATGTACATTATTTCGACATAGATTATACGGCACTATTGCAAAAGCCTATTATTTTTGAATATCTTGTTTTATACTTCCCCTGTAGCGATGTTTGAGTATGTATTATATTGTATATGGTATCGGTTGGCCTAAAATTTGGAATCTAAATATTGACTTCTATTTAGGCGCGGCTTCAATTAAAGCTTCAATTTTAAAGAGCGTGGTATTTTTGCAAATACCGCGTCGTTCTTATGCTCTAATAACACTAACTAACAAACAAACAAAATTTATTTAACTTCCATTTAGCTTTAATATTATTTAATCAGTCAATAACATTTTTTCCTGGAAAATCCACCTTCCTGCCGTTTGCTGTAACTCAATATAGTATTTAAATTTTCAACATAACATGTACGACTGAAATTGAGATAACACTGTTCACTTTGAATTAAAACTATTTTCATGAATTTTATCGCAGATTTGGATTAACTTTTACATTTTAAAGTCCCGAAGTTTCGTTTACTTTACAGCTATCGTGGACACAGGGCGGACAATCCGTTAAAATTAAATCTATTTCACTGTGTAACAGCCGCGGAAATCTACCATAGATGTAGACCATAAAACTGTTCACATTACACATTAGCTAAGCAACACTTAGTTGGGGATGTATACAATAGCGATAGAGATATCCAATATTGCGGACCGATAGATATAATAGGATCTTATAGACTGTGAAACTTACTGGCACAGTAATAGGACTTCA
The DNA here is from genome assembly GCA_009982885.2 of Hyles vespertilio. Classification (NCBI taxonomy): domain Eukaryota; kingdom Metazoa; phylum Arthropoda; class Insecta; order Lepidoptera; family Sphingidae; genus Hyles; species Hyles vespertilio. The sequence goes on from CM042824.1 coordinate 3,756,052, forward strand.
GTACTGAGCTCAAAAACTCGTTTGTCTAGCGTCTGTATCAGCCCATATACGTCCCACTGCAGGGCACGGGCCTCCTCTACAATCGACTACCGATTGAGAGTGGTTAGGCCATATAGTCCACCACGCTGGCCTAGTGCGGGTTGATGTTGTTGTCTAGCGTGTTGTCTAGCGTGCATGTAATTTATGTATGCACAAATATTTCTTGATTAGCCCTATCTCAATGGGTATATTTTTAAAAAATCAGTAGTTTTAAGGGTTATGGTATGGTCTATTTCTTCCAGCCAAGAGCAATTTAAATGCACTGTTATGTTTCGGTTTGAAGGAAATTGTAGCTAGAGTAACTAGTGGACATAATAAAACGTAACATCTTATGTCACAGAATGGCGAACGCAGTGGAAAACCAAGCTTTGCTACATAATTCATGGTGTTGTTTGGTTCATTGTGTTACTTTTGCTACTGTCCATGAGCGGTCGTATCGCTTACTATCATACGAATTATTAGCTCGTCTCAGCATTAATTCTAAATAAAATACCAAATTCCTGTATTGGACGAGTACAAGATGAATAGATGATATTCATTAATATACCAATATGTCCTTTAACCCATCCTTATCTTTTGTATGTAAAATGAAAATATTTTCAAATATTTACATAGAAACAAATCAAACACGAAACCCTGCGCTTATTAAGGTACTTTATATAAGAGTCAAGGGGCAGAGCGGATATAAGGCCGCTAGGACGGGAGAGCGGGGTTAAACGGCCCACCCATGACATTCGACATAACCCTTCTTTATCCGATTGGATTGCCTATCGAAATTGAGAAAGTTTTTCGTTAAAAAGGGAAACATTTGTAACAATATTTTGATATTTATAATGAGGTGTTAGGGCGCCTTGAAATGTGTCCCCCGAATACAATGCTGCAGTCTTTTGAGTAATTCAAAGTAAATTCAAAAATTTGAAGCCTATTAATCGCAATCATGTATGCGACAACACAAACGATCTGCTAAAGAAAAAAAATGTATTAAACTATATTATTTATTGTCATTTTTGTACTTGTATACGACGCACAAATTATTTACAACGAAAATTCTAAGAGTAAGCACAAAATAATCTGGTTCTTAGTGTTATTGTTTTGTAGATACCACGTGACAATATATGCAAGTTTTATTTGATAAAATATTCATAAAATGCAGCTATACTCGATAGGTTTAGTTACTTAACTAAATGTAAACACACAAGAACACGTGACGCATGGTTGTTCAACATATTATTGCAATGTTCAATTTACGAATATCATAGCCAACAAGTAACAAGTATTAACAACAATAAACAACAGCTTTTATCAAATAACTAGCGGTCCGGCCCGGTTCCGCCCGGGTGCAGATACACGTTTCAAAATGGCGGTCAAAATGTTCTATTCCAACTATCAATATAGAATATCGACCAATCGGACCACGAATAAAATTTCCTCGTATTTGCTAGAAATATCACTACTGCTTCCCTCCTATAGGTCATAGCGTAATGATATATAACCTATAGCATTCCTCGATAAATGTACTATCCACAGAGTACATTTTACAGGTACTATCCAACACTGAAAGAATTTTCCAAATCGGACTAGCGGTTCCTGAGATTAGCGCGTTCAAACAAACAAACAAAGAAACTCTTCAGCTTTATAATATTAGTATACATAACTAAAACAGAGCAAAGAGCAACGACGAACACTTCCAAACACTTCACGAAAACAGTAAGTACAATAACGCAATAAATAATAATTGGCTGCCACAGATAACATAAGATGATGCTTAGTTATCCGACTTAACGCACTATCTGTTATTTACATGATCGCATTACGGTAAAGTTGTATTTCTCGATTTTGTAGCATAATACTTCTTGCAACTTTTATGAAAATGTTTTAGACGCCTGACTGTTTGAGTCTTTTTTAATAGACAGATTTCATTACATAAAATTCGATAATTTAATTATGATCTCAAATAATTTAATTGTTTCCAACATTACAGATTCATAATTATAATATATTTGAACATGCAATTTTGTGTTTTACATTTACTTAAAGTGGCATTGCTTTAGAATCATGTTTTTTGTTTTTAATTAATTTAGAAATGAGAAATGGTAATTTTAAATAACCTTTTTTATGGTTTGTTTACATTTAGTTAAATACATAAACCTATCGAGTATAGTAGATAAAAAGGAAAACAAAAACAAAATAACAGTATCCTTTCCCCACTCTCCCTTAAGATAAACCTATAACCGTTTGGCGAGGCATTCAGTCTGATGTCGCGAAGGAACCGTGAACGGTACCGATATGGGGCGGAAATCAAATGAACGGCTCCTAGACCACACCGGAAGTCTGCAGATGATGTCGTTGAGTCACTTCCGGTGCGCCCGTCTTGTACGGAGACCAAGTTTTATATAAAGTTGTGTTTTGTATCTGATACTTTAGTTTAAATGCCTCGAGGAGCTAGAAAATAGTCGTGTTATTTGTGTTTGTTTTTTTAATACTTTATAGTATTTATTTCTTTGTAAAGAAATGAGTCCAAAAATGTAATTGCTAACACAACCTTTTACATTTCAAAACTAATTATCATTTCCTTATTTTTCATTTAGTATTAAATTAACCTTTCTATAATTTTTTCCAATTTCTCGACTGATAATTTGGTCATTTACAAAACTCAGAACTTTATTTTATTTATTTATTTATTTTAAATCTTTATTGTACACATAAAAAAAAATACAACATACAGAAACAAATTAATTATAATACAAAACTTAATATGTAATACTCAGATTGCATGACAACAAAATGTCCGCCAACCCGCATTAGGCCAGCGTGGTATACTACAGCCTTACCCCTCTCAATTCTCCTCGCCATTATAGAGGAAACCCGTGCACTGCAGTGGGACGTATACGGGCCAATACAATAACTACAAACACAAATTACCTCAATCGATGTCTTTGTAAGCACAATCGCATCAACAAAATGCGGCGAGTATTTCCAATTTTTATCGTGGAAAGAGCCTTTAGTAAAGGGCTTGGCGGAATGTGTACCAAATTCATGATTCTTTTGTGCAGTCTCTGAGGCGTAAGAATCCAATATAAATCGACGGACAGCCCCGTGTCAGTATGGGACAGTACGACAACCGATACGCGGATGTGTGGTATTGCATCGTGAACGTGGTTTATTGCTGTCGAGCTTGTTGCGCTGTTTCGATATTAAAATAGTTTTTCGGTTAAAGGGAATTTGAATTTAAATTTATTGGATTCTAAAGTATATTTCCGTTTAGCTAGTTTATCTAATTGATTTGATAATATTTAGGAAATAGGCTATTTGGCTAATTTCTGGAAAACCTTATGAAGTATATAAACCTTACAAATAAAGGTTATTTTTAATTATGATACCTATATATGTAATTTTAAAATAAATTTACAAAATACACTGAATAATTACCCAGTCAAAACGCTCTATCGGACAATATGGCATCCAGTTCGTAAACATCCGTTCCACAGATTCGTTCGCATATGTTACTCATTCTCAAATCAACCATAGATCAATTAATCAATCAATTGTCCGAATGAGTTTTTATCAAAAAAAATATAATTATTTTTCTTTCTTCATATTTTATTACATTGGACATGTTAATATTATTAATTCACGTGTATAAATGTCAAATAACGCATTTTAAAGGTATTTTTAATATTTAATTTGTATCTCTGCCGTTATCAATCCCATTCATTTCCTGTACATGAGTAGTTCATACTAATGCATGACGTCATAGCCAATCAAAATCGTTTACGATCACGTGGCGCGAACTCTAAATCAATTAAATTGTAATTGTGGTTTTTAGCCAAAATATACAATATTTTTAATATATGATAGTGAAATTTGTTTTAAAATTAAATTATCTACACGGATGGAAACAATAAGTTAATATTTTTTATACAGTCAATTGCTGCTGCGAAAACAATTTCTGTAACTTATAAAAAAAATTAAGTGGTTCTAATCACAATAGTTAGATTGGTATAACAGAATATTTTATTAATATATTAAAATCATTCAGTTTTTTCACAATCGTATGTAAAACAACAATCTTATTAAAAATAGAACACATTTTATAATGAATAACAAAATTCACAAGCGTTTAAAATTCTCGGAAATGCCAGTTCTCGTCACATCTTTCTAAACACACAAGTAACTTCAGAAACTCAGTGATGTGTACTAATACTTTTACATCCAAATACATCAGAAGTTACAATACCGTTCTCTCATACCGCGAGCACTGTCGTGATCGGATTTTCGTACATTTATTTACCTTTCATTGCGCGCCCGCGCGTCCAGCTTATGTAAAAAGATTATACGTCCGAAAGCAGGATATGGCATGCATGAATAAATATTTGAGATGGAGGTACGTGGATTTGGTGTATCAGTTTTCGTATGTAATAGGTTTGTCATATTTCTGTCGGAAGAGGCGGTTTGATCGGTGTTAAGTCGTTTTCATATAAATGTAGGACCTATGCCTTATATTAATTTAAATATCCTATATGTTTGGTACTGGGCGGCCCGCCTTCAATATGTTATGCATATATTTTGATTTGTTGGCTAGTCAAGTCACTAAGCAAATTTTTAGTGGTTTTTGTTTTGAAGTCGGTTTTTATTTTTTTATTAAAAATTTTAGTTATTTTTATGTTTTTAGTGTTGATAGGAATTTATATGAAGAAGATTTGGTCCCCACAAGGAATATGTTCTTTCCGATGATAATGAAATCGCTATAATCGGCTAAAAGCTGCCGAAGATATTGGAGTATTCACATGTTTATTATTTTTTTCTCCCCCCCCCCCCTCCCTTTGCCCCTACCCCCTCTTCCCTGAGCTGTACACTGTCTGACCACTGTAGCTTAGCTTTTATACTGAACCCAATGCAAAAAGAACCATTGGAATCCTACTAAATTTTGAAGAGTTCTACACTCCACGGTCCGAACATGATCATCAGATCTTCATGTTGTGTTCCTGAGATCAACTTGTCAATACGTACTTTCCAATGAAAAAGAAATCACTAAAATCGGTTAAAAGCTGACGAAGATATTAGAATTTACGTGTATTTTAATTTTATCACCCACCCCCCCTCACCCCCACTCCTTTTTCCCTATCTCACTGTAACTTAACTTTTATAATGAACCTAATGCAAAAAAAGCCATTGGAATCCTACTTAATTTTAAGGAGTTCCCCTCTCCAGGTCCGAAGATATTCATCAGATTTTCACCATATTTTTATGGGACCAAATGACAAGCACCAGCTTTCAATTAAAGAAAAAATGGTCAAAATCGGTTCACACAGTACAGAGAAACTGAGGTAACAAACATAAAAAAAAGCAACATATAGTCGAATTGAGAACCTCCTTCTTTTTTTGAAGTCGGTTAAAATAGGTTTTAATTTCCACAATGTTTTACAATCTCGATAAGTCAATACACTTCACTCTAAGTGTTAGCGTTTAGAAGAAAAGAATTTCCCGTACGTGATTTGAGAATTTTTCTAGCTTTCTCTATACTAGCGGTCGGGCCCGGCTCCGCCCGGGTGCATACACGTTTGAAAATGTGGGTCAAAATGTTTAATGCTGACTATCAGTTTAGAATATCGACCAATCGGACCAAAAAAACCGAACAAAATTTCCTCGTATTTGCTAGAAATATCACTACTGCTTTCCTCCTATAGGTCATAGCGTGATGATATATAGCCTATAGCCTTCCTCAATAAATGGACTGCCTAACACTGAAAAAAACATTCAAATCGGACCAGCAGTTCCAGAGATTAGCGCGATCAAACAAACTAACTCTGCAGCTTTATAATATTAGTATAGATTTATTTTTTTGCTAAATTTTGATTGACTCTTGTTAAAGCGTTAGTTTTACAAATGCGTCTTGAAACGAAATGTTAAAGAAATTATCTCCAACATAATTACTTCGTGCAAAATGTTTGTTTTATGTTACAAATATGTTACGCCTGTTGTATATTGATAAAAGAAAATAGTCCGAGGCTACAGCAAAGTAAATATTTAAATTGGAGTTGTTTTGGAGAAGTAAAACAAGGCCCAGGGAAGCACTACGTATTTGATGCTTAGCGAATTTTTTACCGCTTTTAAATTAGAACAGTTTTATTTGCGCCCATATAATTTAGCTCAAATGGTGCCATTGGAGAAGTAACTTTAATGTGTAGGCGGTAGAACTGCAAAGTCATTCGGCTTAATAATGATATTACCGCTTTTAGAAAATCTCGTTTTACGTCCGTCTCGTGTTTGACGACTTAGTCGAATCGAGGGGTTCACTTACACGAGTTCTATTTGGATTACTGCTTTATTATTTATTTAATTACTTTTAAACATTATTTTATTTAATAAAAAATAATGCCCAATTCTCCTTTCTTCCTCCAATCCTTTTTCCTACCGGTCTCCTCCCGATTTGATGGGCCGGCAGCTCATTGATATCCATGGGCGGCAGTGATCACTTACTCAGATGATCAGTTTGTTCGTTTGCTGGACCTAGGCAATAAAAAACCCAATTTAAAAATTAATTGCAGACCACAAAACAAAAGAAATAGGAGGTTATATAAATATGAATATTCAATTTAAATTCAAAGATATAAATAATAAAGCACTTCATAATACTTTGGGAGCATCGCATAAAATGGAATTTTAAACTAGCATTCTTATTGAAGTTTAAAACTGTACTCTATATTTCAATCATTTATGGACCCACCTAAAAAGGTTTCACATAAAATACAACAGAGTAAGTATTCGCTCGTATAAATTTCCAAAGGATCAATGCAGTATGAGGCGAGGCAAGTGCAGTGTCGAACACTCGCCTACAAGGTGGACGGGCGACCTGGTAGAGGTTGAAAGTAGTCGTTGGATACTGGCCGCTTCCAACAGGTCGATGCAAGAAGCATTGGGGGAGGCTTATGTTCAGCAGTGGACTTCCTGTGGCTGAATAGAACGAACGAGTGTTATATGATGTGGGAAAATACAGTTTTACTTTTGATTACAGGAATTTTTGACTGAGCTCGATATAAAAAAGACAATATCAGATTTATGAGCTCATTTATTAATCCAATCACAATTTCGCCTTCAACATCAATTAGAAACATCTTACATTATGTCTTTAAGATATGTACTACGAAGTCTGCTTTACAACAAGATATTGATACTGTACAATGTTAAATGATACGGTCTTCTTCATACATACATAATATACAAATTCACGCCTTTTCCCCAGAAGGGATAGGTAATGTTCCTACCAGGACACCCAAATTTAGCCTTTTATGTTCAGGCCCGTGATGTGATAGGGAGCGAGCCTATCGCCATATCGGTTACAAATTCCTGAATCTGAACTGAATAAATAAGAAAATCTTATGTCACTTTGCCTGACCCCTATCGTAGTACAAGTTCGCCAGGCAACGATCTTCTTAAACATTAAACAATCATATCCGGATAATAAATTGACATCAATTTCATTTTTAATTTGTAACGTGTTTCTTCTAACACCAAATCCGGAAGAAATTGAATCAAAAGACGCAATTTAATAATTTGGTTTTAGTTCGTCTCGTAAAAATAAATCGGGGCTGCTTTTAAAATCGGGATCCGAGTAATCTACTTTTCGGTCACATTGTATTAAAAAGTGGATTTTAAATTTATAGCGTTTAAATTCAAAGTTGAACGAGCTGTTTCTTTCAATTTTATGTTTTGAATTACTGCCATGGGAATATGGACTCAATGTAGTTGAAAATGAAGTTCAAAATGAAGTATAACTGGAAGCTAACAGAGTAACTTGTGGTAAAGAACGAGAAGACAAATTCGGAACTACTGCACCCGTCTTACGCATTTCCAACACAAACTATATTATCAAGACTGCTAGGACGAACTGAAATCCTTTTATAAGATAAACTCGATTCGTGTTCTAACTTAAGACATAGCGACCTACATTGCTAGTATTATGTTACTGCTAGACAAATAAAACATTTAAAAATACTAATTGAAGACTCTATTTTTAGAAGACTTCTTTCTGGTGGTAGGTTTCTCATATTTGAGTGGGCGGCTGGGTAGGTACCACCGCAATGTCTATTTCTCCTCTACCAAACAGTAATGTAAATGCACTGTTATGTTTCATTCTTGACATTGTAGCCATAGTAACTACAGGACATGGTAAGACTTATCATCTCATGTCTCAGGTTGGCGAATGCTGTGGAATGCCAAGGATTTCTTTGTAATTCATGTTGTTGTTTGGTTACCTACTGTCCAAGAACGGTATCGCTTACCATCAGACATTAGATTACATTAAATGTTCATATCGCCATTCATAGTAACAAATATTATATATATTTCAATACAAGAAACATGTCTGACAAAGTCAGTCATAAAACTGAAAATATATAAGGAAAGCCACTAGGCTTTTTTCTGAGACTTGCTGACAAACACTAGTTTGTCAGCAAGGCTCAGAATAAAATTCGGACTGTAACAGCGGTTTTATGTAGTCAGCACTGTTCAAAATATGTCGCTGGCTGAGACTATAAAATGTCTATAAAAGAATATATTTTACATAAGAGTACATAGACTCATGCCTGAGTCCTCCAAAGCTTCGACAAATAATGTAATATGTTACTGTGGACAAGCATATCGCCATGTAAAGCATAAAATATTAAAGTTATTTTATAGTCTTGTTTTTTTTTTGTAAATATACTATTGCCGTTGGGGCCGAAAGATTCTAGAGTGGAAGGCACGTACAGGCAAGCAAAATTTCGGACGCCCGCCAACAAGGTGCACGGACGACCTGGCTAAAGTTGTAGGAAGTCGCTGGATGCAGGCCGGTTTCGACAAGTCAATGTGGAGATCCTTGGGAGAGGCCTGTGTTCAGCAGTGGACTTCCTGTGGCTGAGATGATGATGATGAGAATGATATAACGTAATGGTTAGCCATTCTTTCTTACTCTCTCTCTCCTTCTCTCTTCAACCCCAGAGAATCCAATAGAACATAAGCCTCTCCCAAGGATCTCCATATCGATTATCAACCGACCTTAATTAATAAAAGATCAGGATGAAAGGCAATAATTATCCCACAACATGATTTGAAACCGCGACTCCAGTTCAAAGCCTTTCAGTCCCATTGCGCTACACAGGTCGTCACAAAAGTTAGATAGGTACAAGAGTAACTAATTAAAAGTTGTTAATTTAGTTTCGGCCATCTTGCCTCGTCGGCATTAACACGACGCCACACCACGCTTACACGATATACTGCCAGTTTATAAAATACAAAATTCAAGCATTAAAATGCTTTTAAAGTACCATAACGACCTTTACAAAACATATCATTCATTGTTTAATTATTTTACGAGAAATATAATTTCATTCTACAATGAAAGAAACTTTCTTAAATCAACCACAATCGATTACCACATACAACCATAAATAAAGTATTTACTACAATTACAAAGTCATGTGAAGTCTATGAACCGGATAATGACACAATACTCAACTAAAAAGTCTACTTCTGAATTGTTGATGTCAGGCAGCTGATCATAAGATTGTGTGCCCTATATCAATAAAAATATTTTAACCGCACGCCAAATCATTAATATTATAAAAAGCCTGATTGCTGTAACATATCAAATAATATTTGTTAAACACAACACCATCAAACTAATACCTTTTCAATACACAACAATAAGAAGCTTTACTCCACAATAGAAATATATTCTTTATTTTTCTCTCTACCTCAGTTAACTATAGTTACCATTAGTAGCCCATTCGCGCTTAGAGCGACAAAAAAGATATCTCCTTTAAGAAAGCATCCGTACATTATTGTACGGCGGCTCAATGTAAATATGAGGTAAAAAGTAAGCTGCTTATGAAATATGAGCTAAGAAAACATACAAGTTGAGGAATAAGTACAGGTGTTGTAGGGATGGTGAGTGCGAGAATAGACCAGAATATTCTTTTTAATTTTTGATTTAATAGAAATTGTTACTGCTGAAATAATATCATTAAGTAAGATTACTAAAAGTAACTGCTAAAATATAATCCGGGGAGCTAATAGACGAATTAGAATTCACCAAATACCTTTTTGAGTACTTGTATTAAAATGCTTTTTATGTATATTTTCTGAGTATTCTACATCAATTTCATAGTACTGGAGAAAAAAAACAGTTGTGGAATAAAATGCCTTGGTTTTTAGTTAACAAATACTTTTCACTTAACAATAACACGTGTGACTGATAATTTCAGTTTCGGTCTAGATGTTGTTGGTCGGGGAACACGAATGCATCGTACGATGACATTGGACACGTGTGTTACTTTATACATGTGAAATTTATCCAAGGTTACAAAAAGAATATTTTATTATCTCAAGTCTTTCTTTTATAATGATTCGAATAATCATTTGTATTTATTGTTGATGTAAAGGCCACTATTCTAACTTGACATGCGTACATAAAAATAAAAATACAAGAAAACATCTAATTATCCATAAACGATATCTTACATATCCATTTATAAAATGGCACATGAATAATTCCAAAACCAAATCGGATACCGGAAAATTTTTGCTAACCCAAATTTCGGTTAGCGTTGACAGCCCTACGTACGTGCCCGCCGCACGAATTTTGCGAAGGAAATGTAGCTAAAAAAAGGTTTATTTTTATGAGATACCGTGTGTTACACGTTATAATGGCGAAACGCAGTCGTTACCGAGATCCTGCCGACGATATGTGTGACGTAAATAAAATGAATAAGCATAATGCAGGTGCGGCAGTCGCCTTAGCTTTGAACGTTTCGAATATATTTTAGTTTTTTTTTTCTGATAATTCAAGACTACGATTTAGGGATGCCAGAGATGTCTTTTTGAAAATACTGTTAAGAAATTGATTTGTTATTTTTATGTTATAATCGTGCGCTGACCACTTACCACAGGTGACCTGTTTACTCGTTTGCCGGATCTATAAAAACCTTAATAGCATGAGATTGAAAATCAGGCCTGACAATTGTTTTACACAACTCTTAATTCACAATGTGCTCCAATCCACTAAACAATTAAAGCGGCAACTTACATTAGTATAACCCTAAAAAATACTAACATAAATAGCACGTAAAAGTAGCGTTTACTTCAACATTTCTTGCGCCAGCCCCGTAACTGGTTCTTTATCTCAACCCCACCCAGATGATTTGTAAGGGTACATTTTATTGTAGCTTATCCCGCTTTATCCCGTAATTAAGTCCGACTTTGACCGTAATCCGGGTATGGAACGGGTCAAACAGACCCCTACGTGGTGTACCGACGACCTTGATATCAACGCAGGGTTTATGTGCCTTAGAATTTGATCACCTGAATGGTATCATTAATATTATCTTTTTATTGCAATGACAAGTGACACGAGCATGCCATTCGCGTGATGGTAAGCGAACTGATCATGAACAGTAGGTAATCAGACAACACCATGAATAACAAAGAAATGCTTGGCATTCCACTGCACACGCGATCCTGAGATATATGATGTTAAGTTTTAATATGTCCAGTAATTATTCTAGATACAGTGTCCCTCAAAATAACATAATAGTGCATTAGCACCTACTCAGGCAGCCACTCAAATTTGAAAGACCTACCACCAGTAAAACAGTGTTTACTGTTAACAATTCTATACTTAGCTTATTGTTAAGACGTAATCTTTTACTATTATACACATACAACAGTGTAAAAATTGTGGAAAAGAACCAATAAAGAAAATAATGAAACATTAAAGCAACGTTTTGAGTATCAGTACACAATATCAAAATTACTTCAGAAGGTCCATTGAATCATACCACTCAGCAACTAACAACTCACAACCGTACAATACCCTTCTTTCAAATAACTTTATTATGATCTTAATTGAATTTTGCTAATGGCTCTCGATTCGGGAGTACCTGTTAATTTAAGAAAGTAAACTTTACGTTCGCCCTGTATTTACATTGGAATAATAGCCCTGTAATAACTCAAGCAAAGGAAGCAATATAATAAAGAACAGTTCACAGGATTATTTTGTAATAAATTGTTTAATACTGTATTATGTGATTTCTTCTTGTTGATAAAATACAGGGTTTATCAAAATGAAGCCGGATGGTAGTTTTAGTAACTTCATATACAATACAACTAAACAATTTGCAAAAACAGAAAGCGACCATTTCTTTTTTTTTTTTTTTGTCGTTTTTGGGTAGTAAAGACGTAGTATTCCTGAATTAATAATGTACATACTTTTATTTTTAAGGGACAAGAATAAATACAAAATACTTGTGACTATTTCCGTGAAAGGCTTGTGAATGTAAATATTACAGCTAGTAACAGCTATAACTTTTGTAAAATAAAAAAGGCTGTGCTACATTAACTTATTTCAGTTAAACTCTAAAATCCTAATGTAAATACCTCATTGAATATAGCTCTGCTATTGAGTCCACTTATGTACTATAAATATATACAGCTTAATGAATAAACTGAGCTAATTAAATAAAAATATATTTTCCTACTTTCAAAGCAATAGTCAGGACTATAAAAAAGAAACGGTACGATAATCTCTGCCACTGCCTGAATTACTATCACCTGAAGCATTAAGTCTAGAAAATAATAAGTAAAATTAATATTCATAAATGTATATAAATAATTTTATACTAAGTAACTTAGATTTACTGTCTACCTATTTAATTTATTCTAAATAAAGTTTTTAATATTCACCTTTTACAGGCAACGCTTTTGATGTCTTTACAAATAGGTAAAGTAAATGTAATTATTTTTAATAACCGATCCAATCTAAATTACGTAGTTAATTATCAACTGCTCACTACCTAATCCTACTTCTTGAGGTTGCGATAATATTCTTATTAGATAAAGTTGCCGGTAGCTCATGTCTGTGAAATATTTAAAAACAACAGCGAAATTCGATTCATCCCGCGATCAATATTAGTGTTTGAAATATAAAAGTACCGTCAATAATCAGGAAACTAGCCGATATACTTGGAAGTGTTTTTTTTTTTCAAATCCTTTTAAACATTAAGATTTAATTGTCGATGCTGTTACTTGAGAGTCACACATAATTTCATTTCAAATTAAAGATACTTACAAATTCTGTCAATTTCGCTATATTAAAGCAATTATCATTAACCATACATCTTTAACCCTCAAATGTTCTTCGAAATCTCGTCTTGCTTCAACAAATTTTCTTTGTCCGCAGGGGTGGTGTTAGCCTAAGATGGTTTTGGCGCTGGTGGTCGGAGTGCTGTGCGTGTGGGGCCGCCTGAGCGTCGCCAACCCTGAAGCGAAGCGGCTTTACGACGACCTCCTGTCCAACTACAACCGCCTGATCCGGCCTGTTGGCAACAATTCGGACCGGCTCACCGTCAAAATGGGACTTAGGCTCAGTCAGCTCATCGACGTTGTGAGTACCATTCATTAAACATTTAAGTGTATTAGATATAGGCAAGTGTCTGAGAGTGAATATTGATGAGAAGTTGATTATGATAATTGGAGTACAAGCTGGAATAGGTATAGGGACAAAAATATTATTGACTATTGACCTGGATTGTTGTATCAAACTAATTGTTTAAGTAATGAATTGCAGGTAAAATGTCAGAACTTAACATTCTAGCTCGCAAAAAAGTGATAGTTTGATGTACATACAATTTACAAACAACTGTTAGTAGAATACTCGTAATTTTGACAATATAGTTATCCTTAAAAATAATTATTTTTATAATAATAAGTATTTTTTAATCCAACTATTATTATTTATCTTTTGTAGTAACTAATGACCTACCTCAGTCTATTAATTCGTTCTTTATTATTATTTTTCCCAAACAATCACATTGATAAAATACCTAAAACGATTTACCATCCAATACAATGCAAGCAGTTCAACATTCAATTCTAAAACATACCAATCGTTAAACACCAAAATTACAATCACGAAAATGCCATTAAAACCGCTCGTTTCGATTCAATTCATAACACGAGCTCGATCGTGGTAAATAGTGTTTGGTTAGAAATAGCTACGGCTTAATCCAACCACATGTCTTTAAATCCTTTCATTAAAATTGGTTTTGCTTCCTCCCAACCGGTTCCAGCGTTTGTGATATAAATTCCATTCAATTGTGTTATTTCTCGTTTTTACCGCTAAGTGAGCTGTTGGGTTGATCTGTATTGAAAGCACTCTTATCTTTCTCTACCGTTGTATTTTTATGATGAGTTTCTTCTGCTGGTTTATGTTTATTAACAAATGGAAGTCTTGCGTCTGTTTCTTCGTTTTTAGTTGCAGTGGTTTGGTAGTAAAACGATTTTATATATCATTTCAGTTGGAAATACATTTGATCTATGCAAAAAAGTAATATTTCAGTAAACAACAACTGATCATATAATATAATTAACTAAACTCCCAACTTTTTAGATATTCAAATTGTATAAAGTAGATCACAATCTGCCAATGTTTAATTTTAAAGACATTTAAGTGAAACTTAGGCACCAAACTGTTCCAACGACATTAAAGAATAAAATATAAAATTCAGTTCAAACAAAAAGGTCTTTGTTAAAGAGGAATCTAAATAGAACACCAAAAAACAATTTCATAATGAACAAAAGAATCAATTTTGAAAGTTTTAAAAGAGTTTTGCAGAAACAATACCGCAGTCTGGAATTAGGAGACGTTTCAATAATTTTCAATTCGATCGGAAAGATTTGAATATATTTAACTCTAACAATCGTTTGGAAGATTCATTTGACTAAACTAGATGCAGTTAAATTGAAATTGGAGCCTGAAGAAAACTGTTTGATACGGTTTTGAGTAATTATGTTTATGCAAAAATTCACCGACGTTGCAAATACGACTGACGAGGAAATTCCAGCAGACATTACGATCTTGAATAAGACCAAATCAAAATCTATTAAACGTACAAAATCACTTTGTATGAATAACAATTAGCTTCGAGTTGTATAATGTATTGTAGGTATAATTGACCGAAACTATGAATTGCAATGAAAATGTGCGAAAAAAATGCAAATGAATCGTGATAAAGTAATTTTCTGATAAAAATAATGACACTGTTTCATGTCTCAATTGTGTTCAATATAATCCTGCAGTTGCCACTTCTGTATCAGCCCATATACGTCCCACTGCAGGGCACGGGCCTCCTCTACAATCGAGAGTACGATTGTGAGTGGTGTAGTGAGCAGTTGCCACTATTACACTTAAATACAAGTTACAAAACATATAAATGATATTGCCTTATGAAGTTGAAATCTATTATTATTTAACTATATTTATTGAAGTATAAAATTGTTTGTTGCAAAATAAATTAATTCTGAATATTTTACGATAAACACAAATGTTTCGCAGTGCGCAGCAAACATCGGACAAAGTAAACTCGAAAAGGTTCCACCAGTTCGTCTGGAGCTGAATTTATCTGCAAACAAATTAGTATTTGCTCTTTGGGCTGCAAATTCAGATATTTTGAAGCGATACCGCGCCTTTACGTTGATTGGCTCTCACTTCCAAACGTACTGATTGGTTGATTTTCCTTTTTGATCTGGATGCTTTAAAAGAGAACAGTTGGTTATTCGGTACCCTCTCTCTTTCTCTTTTGGTTGTAACGTGTGACTTTGATTGACTAATTTCTACGTCTTGAAAAATAAACACGTATTGTTAAGTAATTTAAGTTAAACTATTGAGATAACCGCAACGAAAATCCAGCTTTTCGTTTTTTTTCAAATGCATTACATTGACAGGTGTTAAAAATATATAAATAAATAAAACCATCAGCCCATATCCTGTAAATCTAGCAGGAAAATTATCTTAATAACTTTTCAAATCTAAATAACAAAATATCTATATTCAATTTTACCAAAATGAATAGGCATATTTCCTTTAACAATGTCGAACCTAAAAAAACACGCCCATGCGACACAAGAAAAATATAAAACTATTCTCTCTGGTATTTCCCGAGACATAAATCCGTACTACGTCTTTCACTTAACCTTTTTCCTTTCGGTTCATCGCATCGGGCGATAAGAACAACGCTATAATGTTGATGTCACTTACTCAGCATATTTTTGAAACAGTGTTACGCCACCAATGTGTATTCTTAGCCACATAATGTATGACCTTTCAGGTTCAGTGTATTTTATAAAAAATTAAAGATGTGAGGAACTTTGAAAACAAATTTGCTAGTTTAGTTAGGTTATTATTCTCTTATAAACTTCATGTGAAAATCTAATCTTCTAATTTATAGTTAATATTAATCTAATTTATATTTATATTGTTTTGATAGTCTCATTATTGTACATTTTTAAATTCTGTCGTATCTCAGAAAAGGTCCAGCGCATGTTTAAAGTCCACTTATATTTGGTAATGCCAGACAAGCGAGAGCTTATCATTAGATTTTATAGGAGTTTCAAGGAAAAAAAAAACAATAAAATATCATATCGAAGAACTTAACCACAGGTACGAGTATCTCTATCGATTTACATTTCATCAAGGGATTCGTCCCTTAATAATATAATGTACTAGAACAATGTCGAATTCCATTTCGCAAATGGCCGTCTGTCCATTATGGAAAGATACCGCCGCTGATTCGTCAATTTGAATATCGACCGATAGTAACGGCCAGACGTTCCAATTTTAAATTTCATCGCACTTTTTCTTATCGGGGCGATGACCAACCTTTATTTTTTCATTGATATTGGTGACAGTTAATTAAGACTCAGTAATTAATAAAATAAATTATCTGGCTTAAAAGTGAGCTATAAATAAGTTAGGAGCGAATCAGACTCCTAGTTAACACGTGGAAACAGCGGACAACTTGAAATTTACGAAGTTACGTGTGTATTCATACTTAATTACTATACACTATGACAATGGAGGAGAAGTGAGGAAAGCTCATCTAATTGTTAAGGTAGAGTCGAATAATCTGAACTTAGAATTACGATCTCAGATTTAATTACTCATAACTGTAAGGGGGACTCCTGTCCAGTATTGTGACATATGCAATGTCATATAGCATGTTACGAAGATTTCAATAACCTAATGAACGTCAATTTTTTTGTGCTTTGACCTTACATTGTGTTCTTTCTCCTATAATTTTCATGAAATGTGCTAAAGTCTCTGCCTGACTCGTTTTTTTTAGAATATCTCCTAGTAAGGTTATTTGATTTTTATATCAAGTAAACAAAAATATTGATTAATATAGTATGAATATTTGCTATAAAGAGACAAACATGGGTGTTACCCTCTTAGACTATAGTAAATTCGGATTGCACCTCACCACATCGCTATAAGCTTTGTAATATATAAATTAGATGATTAGATTTTCAGAAGCTACCTTAAGTTGGTAGATAATCTTACCTTACTCTTTGTTTCTATTTGACATTTCCTATTCATTTTAACGATCCCAAAATCATCTAACTGGCGATTATAGCTGTCGTTAAAGAAATCGCTGGCATGCTTCGAACCAGAGCTATTAAAACAAAACTACTGGGAGGTATAAAATCACATCCCACAATGTTCAGATAATCCTTTTTAATCCAATATTCTGGTACAAAAATATCATGCTGTTATGCATCGAAAATATTGTTAGCGAAATATACCAAAGCATACCATCAAACTGCTCTTAAGCCGATTGTGGTAAATCCCTACCCGCAAAACAAATAACAAATTCACCCATTTTACAGCTGGCTTCGTGGAAATGCTTTCGTATTTATTTGCGATGCACCTATACCAGTCTATAAACACCCGTACCTGATCTTTGATTGTGGCTTTTATATCTTGAAATATATAAATATAAATAGAGTGTCTGAATTAGATGCGATTTTTTTACTACTTATATTGGAAATGTTTCTCCAGAAGTACATTAATTTTCTGTTCGGATTTAGTGTACTAATTTGTTGTATTCAAAAGTGTTTAGTGCATTAAGCATGAAATCTACCATAGCATCTGCATCAGGAGCATCAGATGTAATTTATTTGTATCTTGGATCCATTACCATTAATCTGGTCCCGTACTTGTATTTTGATTGCTATTATAATACACTTAAGTTAAATTGAAGCAACATCATGAATAATATTTTCATTATTTGACGACCAAAAACATGATTACAGTATTTCTCTGCTTTTCCATTCTTTCCTTGTAAGTCAAATGTCCCTTTGCCTTTTCATATTCTTCCTTCCTTCATCGCCAATCACGCGACTTTCATCAAAACTAAAACACCTTTTTCCGTCGAAGATCGTTCCAAATGTCGAAATCCCAACGAAATCATCAATTTCTCCCCAAAAGGCCCTTTTATCTAAGAGACAATACACAGATCTTTACAAAAAGAAATTCGCTAATGAACCAAGATACTACATCCACATTCAGCTTTGATTCGCGACAGACTGCCGCGTGTGCCATTTTGTTCCGGAATCATTGGAATTAACCTAAATTCCTTTGAGGAATAAGTTTGTGTAAAGCTCATTCTTGCTTCTAAGAAATTTTACGAAACTGTGTTAATAGGTTGCGTAGGTTTAAGAATTTGTAATTATATAGAAGTTTAATGATTTCAGAAAATTATTCTGTTGGAGATTATGAAACCTATTTTATTTTACTACCAAATAACGTAGAATTTTGGTAATTTTATAATTGTTTTTACCATTTTGTCACATTTTCCGTTGACTTTCAATAAACAATTATTTACAGCAGGAAGTCACGGGCCGAAAAATACAATCATATTTAACCGAGAGAAAATAAAAATACATATGCATTAAATAATTACCAAAACGCTAGCTTATTAATTAATTATAATGCGAAAATTATCACGCCGCAACATCCGGAGCGGTTTCATTCGTTTCGCGATAAATAATTTCACATAATATTTTTATAGGGAATCATTTGAGAATAATAAAAAGTGTAATATAGTAACACCAGCCGCTTGGAACGGAAAGCTTTTATTGTAAACGCGCGTGTTCTTGAATCACAATGTGTTTTCCATTGCGGGGCGCGTTTGAAGTGCTTCGAACAATCGCTGACAAGAGCGCCACTGCATTGGGTACTAGGTAAACTCTCTTTACCCGGTGGGGGAGCGAAGTTGTTTGCATTTGATGTTTATGTCTTTCGTTATCCGTATCTTTGAGCCTTGTTGTTTTTGCCATTCCATTGATGACAACACAGTTTTGTCCTGCATCTGTGTTTGAAACTTCAAATGAAAGTAAACGTTCTTTTATGGTATATTTGTTAGCATTATTTCATGGTTTTATCACACATAAGTCAGTAAGTGACATAAATTGTATTCAGTGCATCATATGCTGGTTCTTACCGCATTGCACTTAAGTCACACTATTATAATAAAAAGTTTACGTGTAATATTAGACTGTGTTAGTCAAAGTAATCACATAAAAGATACTAGAAATCAATTCCACCCGAAGACGGTTTCAGGAACGGATGCATTATTAGTACCATTTGTCTACAGAGTAGCAACTCAAGCATCCAAAGATAGCCTCAGTACAGTATAATGAGTTACAAAAACTTCCACAAATTCTAATAAAACACAATCAATAAATTTACAAATTATATCCCACAAATGATTCCAATTCTGCATTCTGTCTGCAACTATGCCTCATGAATAAAATTTCCTGATTTAAAAATTCCATACATTTTGCATGGCCGAAGCGTGCATTTTAGTGCCCGCACATATTTCTCCCAAGCTCTTTCTCTATATGCTTTCTCATATAAAAATATAGTGTGGCAACCGCTGGCACCAGATGTTCGGCTCTGTATTAGATTTTTCCAGTTTAAGTTATTGTTGTTATCGCGCATGAATTTAAACAATGTTTAATATTAAAGTGGTAATAACTCTAATTTCCTTTTTTATTTTACTTTTTTTGTGTTTTGTTGTCATTGATCATATTCAAACGTAAAATATTATGCCAGATCATAAATATAACTAAACGCTTATATTTGTGATCAGATACACAATGTAAAGAATACTTTAATACACAAGAGAGTATATTTTTATATTGTGAATGTCTTTTAAAATGTTTTCTATGATTATAATTGTCTTATTTAATTTTAAAACTGATGTATTTAAGGCATCATAACATTATTCGCTACTATAAAAAATAAAATGATCAAAATGAGAATCTGTTCAGTATTTTTTGTACATTTTCATCTTAAAACAGCGACATCTAACGTCAAAAACCGTGTAACCTTTTTCACTGAAGCGAGCTCGGCTAACCAGCTAGTTAGATTTTAAGCTTTTTTTAATTTTTGTGATGACAAATATTATCAAGTATTTTTACCATAAAATCTTTTTCTGAGATTCTTTTTTAGCTAAGTTTAATGTCCAAGTATTTAAATTTTCATCGTGTCAAATGTTTGCGGGGATCCATTCAGTATTAGCTTAGTTTAATAGCTGATATTTTATGTTGGTAATTATCTTTTACATTCTAATTAGCGTTATTTTAAACAAATTATTCAGTCGTATAATTTGAGTTATTTTGTTCAATGTAATTTGATTTAGAACACAAACATTAGCGATTATCTATAGAAATTAATTCCGAAGGCTTTATTGAAAACAGCCAGTGAAAAAAAGTAATTCTTAGCTGAGACCTGTTAAGCACGTCTTCAATAGAGAAATTATTCAAAAACATACTTTCAAGGTTTTGCTTTTTCTTCACTATCGAAATGTTACAAATAAGTTCTTTAAGTAAAATGTTTACGAGCAGTGTTGAAAGATCTAAGACATCTTGCCTTGCACCGTTCACATCAATAACGCTAAATTTATTAATATTAATCAAAGCAAATCAAAATAGTGTATTTCTTCTATGTCTGATGGTACTCAAAATTCTTAGAAACGATCACGTGACTCGAAATAAAGAATAAATTGTACTGAATCAATATCGAACGATGTATTTACTTTGAATAAAATTTCTTACGTTTCCTACCTTTCTCCCTTGCCCCGCACCGTTGGGAATACGATACAAAATGATATTTGTCGACTGTTCAAAGTGGCCCCAGCGGAATACCAAACAAGAAATACGAAAATATTGCTCGTCTCAATTTATATCCGCGGAGACAGTGTCATGCAGTGAAACCATTACTTTACTTAAATGCAGCTGCTCCCATAACAGTCTAGCTTTGCGGATATGCGCTAAAGTTACCAGTGTAGTATAGGTTAGTGATGTGTTTTTGCGGATATTTTGTCAGATTTTTTGAAATATACACTCTTCTCTAGACAGTAAAAACTCTATGCTTACACCACAGCATGGTTCATTAACTTTTGGAGCAATAAATTACTATCGAAAACCCAAATATTTACTTAAGCTCTGAACCAATTTATCCGACTCCAAAAAAGGAGGCAGTTCTAAATTTGACCGTAAGACTTTTTAGCTATCGAATGTTTTGTCTTTTTCGCTCACTTTGAATTAAAAAGTAGTTGGAAAGAGACAACATATTCGATAACTTAAATAGGTTTTACAATTGTGTTTGAATAAGATCGTAACAGTTTTATTAACATCAATGTTTCCTTTGAAAATAATTCGATGTAGTAAAAAATCTTTTATAAATTAAAACGCGAATTAACACAATTATCAAACCCTATCTTAACGTTTGTGATGATTATTCTCTATAAATAGATAATAATAAATCGATAGATGTGAAATGAATATGTCTTCCATAATAACACTAAAAACACCTATTTTTATAGATATATTAATTTTCCAATTTCAAACAGTCCTTGTTAACTAACTCTCCACTTAAGCAACTTGAGTACTAATTCAAAATACGACAACAAGCTGAAACTAAATCGATCATTAGTATTACTATATTGATCTCTTTTAGCAGCACCACTTGAGGTTATTACAATCCTGATCCTTAATGTCGATTGTTAATGCTTCAATCTAAGTTTGACGATACTGGGATTGGATTAGCTATCAAACTTGAAGTACTCAATATACGAACCTGGATTTTACTACTTTCACAAGCTAGTTTTCCTTTAGATGATCGGTTTACACCAATTACTATCTGGTACTTGCTGTGAGGTACAGTGTAATAAAATTGACGAACTGTGAGTTAAGTGGACAGGAAATTTAATAAAGAGTACAGGAATGGTTGGGTGTGTGCCAGCGAAGTGTTGGACGCCCGCCTACAAGGTGGACGGACGATCTGACTAAGGTCACAGGAAGTCGCTGGATGCAGGCCGCTTCCAACAGGTCATTGTGGAGATCATTGGGGGAGGCCTATGTTCAGCAGTGGACTTCCTGTGGCTGATATGATGATGATGAATGGTTGGGTATAGAAGGCTTGCAAGAGAATATTTACTGTATCGAGAGTACGATTGAGAGTGGTTAGACCATATAGTCTACCATCTAGCCGGTTGGAGAGAATATTTAAGAGCTTCCAATGTTTAGATAATGATTTGTATGCCTGAAATTGATGATGATGGAGTTATAAAAGAATAACGTATAATTATTAGAATTATAAAACAAATAAATAAACCTAACAGGCACATAAAAGGACCTCACCCCACACTAAGGTACAAGACCAATGCGGTGGCTTTTGCAAGCTCACAAACACCCATGCCCGAAAAAAAATGCGGATACCACCAACATTTCTCGATGTACTGATCGCACCCGAGTTATCTCGTTCCTCAGCCAGTCTGACAGACTATAACATATACCGGGTATCTCAAGACTGCTACCGAAAACGAAGCCGGGTGGTAGTTTTAGTGGCTACAAACACAATGCAATTAAAAATTTCGCATAGAAACGCGACAATTATTTTTTATGATTTTTTAAATATCGTCATTTTTGGGTGGTAAATCCATAGTTTTTGCTAAAATAATAATTTAAACTCTTTTATACCTTAGAGTATTTATAAGTAAAAGGGTATACACTATTATTTTAGGAAAAAATGTATTTACCACCCAAATATGGCCATAGGAAAAAAATAACAAAAAAAAAATTGTCGCTTTTTTTGCAACTTTTTCTGTTGCATTGTGTCTGAAGTCGCTTAGACTACCACCCGGCTTCGTTTTCGGTAGCAGTCTTGATATACCCTGTATATTCAAAAAGATTAAAATAACTGAAATATTCGCATCGAATTACGGATCTCAGCTTAACATCACTACATAAGTTATAAGTTAACATGTGCATCTATCTTGCCGGTCTAGGGAATTGCGGTAGTGAAATTTGTTAAGGCTAGCTTGGCTCATGGGAACGATGCCGTGTTACGTTTAGTACCACTCCATATTATCATAACAGCGTCCACAGTGTCTAGTTTAATTTTGTTTTTACTTTGCTAACTTGGTGATTCTTTTCACCCTTTAATTAAATATTGTCTTTAAACCTTGAAGTAAAATGTGCTTATGTGGCGTTTTTCGAAAAACACCGTGTAATTAGTCATATTTTGAAAGTATACGTAGGTAAGCTTGGTGGCGCAGTTCTACTACGGTATGATTGCAAAGCTGAGATCTCGTGTTCTAATACCGGGCAAAGTGATATTGTATTTTTTTATTCACTACAGCCCAGTGTCAGAAATTTCTACCCGATATGGCGATAGGCTTGCTCCCTATCACATCGTGAGACGCGATACAAGGCTACTCGTGGTTGTCCTGGAAGCACCTCTGTTTACCCCTTCTGGGAAAAAAGCGTGTAAATGTATGTAAGTAGGAATAACCAACAATCTGAACCATATCTGGGGGCGCGGCCGAGCCCCCGTCCAAGTCGAGCTATAGGCCGTAACATCCTTTTCTCGAAGCAATTAAGACCATTTTCAATCCCCTATAACTTCGTTGTGGCTAAAGCATGAAGCCTGAATTTTTAGGTACTAAGCAGGCATTGTGTAAACACGGTATATTTAAAATTTCATTCAATTTGAACCAGTAGTTTAAGAATTGTAACTAGTCAAACTTTCTTAATTTTGTCACTCACTGACTGACCGATCATCAAAAGTCTAAGGCACTTCTAGCAGACACAGAACCTTCAAATTTAGAATATAATTAGTGTTTAGTATCTAAAGTAAGGGAAAATTCAAACATTTCATAATTTGTGTCTAGTTTTCTAGATAGACCAACTGCGTGAATAACCCTATGAGTGCTCCATGTCAACTAGTAGTTGACTTTTATACCATGTCAACTAGTAGTTGACATGGTATAAAAGTGTATATTAAGCGTATATTTCCCATGTCAACTACTAGTTGACACGACGTGGCACGTTTGGATGCATTAGAAATCCGTTAAATATGATCATTTCGGTCGCACTAAGGGCAATTTGTAATACTATTTTAACCTTGACGGGCATGAGCGGCGGTGCGGATAACTTTGTAATCCCATATAAATGTATAGGATTACAAAGTTACATTTGCAGTTAATGAATCATTGTACCCGTATATAATGGAATAATAGTTGTAGATAGATATCTATATATATGAGGCATAACAGGAGGGGACTATAGAGAAGGAAATGGTGTATTCAGCATGTCACATGCCCTTGCAAATAAATAGACTAAATAGCTCGAAAATATCAATTACAATGACAGAAAGAACATTAATAATCAAATCCGCTATACTTGTGATAAATTGATGCCTACAAAAATAAGAAAAATCCATAAGACAGAGGCTTTAAGAAAAATCGTTAGTGATATTCTAGAAGTAAGAAGTATTGAAAAGGAAAAAAGTAGGACTCTACAAAAAGACGTGAGATCCCATCAAAAACATCCTGTAAAAAAATTCCAAGTCTCACAGCTCAGGTTTTCTACCGCAAAAAGTTGTGAGATGCATGTTATACCAAGTCGATTAATTTATTTAGTCCTTAAGGGACCTTCTATGTAAAGTTATTACGTTAGTTATTACCATATCAATATTAAAAGTTCTTTACGTTTTAAATAAATAGATCGACTTGGCCAGCAGCATTATGTATAAATTGTATGATACATTATGTTTTCATCCGATAGAAAACCTGAGCTGCGAGACTTGGAATTTTTTTACAGGATAATTATTTGACAAAATAAAACGAATGCAACTATGAATAGTACATATTAAAATCCGTATCGTATCGTATATCGTATATATTAATACTAACAATCTTCAAAACCCATGAAACATTTTAATAAGTTGCAATTAAAAAATCAAGAATATGACTTTTCTTCGCTAAATTCGACGTCAATGAACTGAAATCAATAGCTACATCGGACAAAATTGAAAGTCAACCGTTTTTTTGTTTTCAATCAACTATATCTGTTAAGCCAGTGTTATTTATCTATTCGGAGGAACACTCAGCCGTTTATTGTCACAGTTTGGTTATATAAGTAATTGGCTGCGTTCCAGGAATATTCATTAGCTTACGATGGAATACGTTTTGGATCTTATAAATTGAAGCCTGTATGCTTATGGTTAGGATGAATAGTATTTATAGGCTTTTTGTTTTTACGCTCTTCAAATTATTATTCTCTTTTATTGGAACTAGTCGTTTTAGTAAATTGTAACCCTTCATATGAAATGGGGCATTTTCTTTTCATTGATCACCCCTCTCTCTCTCTAATTGTTCCCTCAATGCTGAGGATCGTGACCCCTGTCACTTGGTCGAGTCTTAGGCAGCTGATCGCCAGGCTTGACGGTCCTCCGCCAGATTTAGTGCCTCTAGGATAGTCATGGCTATCGTCTTGCTTATTTGATCAGCCGACCCACCTGGTCTGCATCCACGTGGTCTGCTTTGATCATTTATTGAAAGTTTATCATTTTTAATGTGTATTGGAGTGTAAACTGCTAGTAAGTGCCTGCTAGTGACATGTATCATGACCAAACACTTTCTAAGGATATAAAAGGTATAAACACACAATTTTGATCATAAGATTCTGCCAATTTCCTATTACGTTATCCTGGTAAAATTATCTTTTAATAAACGCGGTAACTAAAACTTAGAATTATTTATATATTACTTCATAGCGTTGTATATTCTAGCCAAAAATACGCATTCCATATATGTAATTCCTCGCCAACTTTCAGTTACATATTGCCAGCTTAAAGTGGCAGGTAGGGGCGCGCCGTCGGCATCCAGCCCGAATCCATTTCCTGCGTGTAACCCTGCTAAATTGAGTGTCACAAACGTCCCGATAGGGTTTAATGACTGTAGTTAATTTAGTCGGATTACCATTATAGCATTGATGTCTCTTACGGATGATCGGGTTTGATTCTTTGGATTACGCGCGTTGGTGCATAATAAGTTGGCTTCGGTTGAAACTGATCTTAATTTAACAGCAAATGGAGCTTTATTTTATCGGATTTATAATTTTAGTTACACAATTTAACAGTAGTCTGCCTAAATCTTTTTATTAGTATGCTCTTTCAAATAATATAATCGTGTTAAGAGCGTACTATATCAGTACTAAAAATTCATAAAAACCTAATATTATTGGTAATATTAGAACGAACTACAATATTTACTATCAAGTAGAAACGCCATCTAAACACAAATTTAATTATTGTTCGTTAATGAATGTACTTATATCTCTAAAAGCAACATAATACTTAAAACACAAAAGTTTAGCATCAACTCCATTACCTCTAAAACCAAAGTATTCATAAACCACTGAATCACAAACATGCATCATTAAACTGAGTTTCCCAAATAAGACAATATATGCAGCTCTGTAGTAATCATGTAGGTTTGGCGTATAGTTAACAACGTTTACGCTGTCCCGAGAGACATGTCGCCAGCTCGACGCCAATGTCTGGCACATGCCATTCATGTACAAGTTTAGTGTTTAGCGCCCGGACAATAGCTTTAGCGTTTGTTGCTCTAACATATTTGAATTTATTATGGAATGGACATGAAGTCAACAGGCGAGACAAATACTTGGTTCTATTACTCTTGCACAATGTTCAGAATTGTTGATAGGGTCTGGTCCAATATTGGCTATGGCTTTCAGATTCTCGGTAATGGAGATTAGAATCGTATGGTTGATGTTTACTGCTTTTCCAAGTAGTGTTAACGGTATTGTGAATGTTTAACCTTCAGATGAATAATATATAATAACATAACACCCAACAGTCACATACATAGTCCTGACCCCACACTAAGATCGAGTCTTGTGTCGTGGGTATCAGGAACTACGAGAGACTTTTCGGTCTCACAAACACCCAGACCCGGAAGAAATATTTGTGGGATTTATATGAATGTCAATCAAGATGATGATGTAGACATAATCATATTGTATGTATATTTTTAATTTATCATAATTTGGACTCATCCTTATTGAAAAAAATACTGCAGTAACAAACAATCTTAGTAATGAACGGTATTATTATCTTTCTTCCTATAATCTTGAATCCTTCTACCGTAGAGTAAAGAAGCATCCTAGCTAGATGGCATTTGCAATTACTACCAGGTGCAATAAAGTCACTGTGACGTACCAGCATAACAAAATACATTACCATATTTAATAAATAAATTAAAAAACAAAGTCAACAATAAAATAATGATCCGTGCCAACCCAGCGACGAAGCCATAAATCGAGAACAAGTTGAATGAACAATTTGTTTGTGCGTAAACATCGTTGAAAGCGAAGGTTTTCAATTTTAGTTTAATATTTAAACAGCAACCACATTCGGAATCCACGGCAAGTGGTCTGTCTGAACAACCGCCGCTATTCTTTACTTGTTTATACATTTTTAAAAGGATACAGATGATGAAAATTATACAAAGTGGTTTAAAAGTGTTTTATCATTTCACTTAAACTTACGGAGGACATAACTATAAAATAAATTATTTACTTTTCATTGCTATACATTTACTTCCTAGCAGATAAAAAACAAAAGTTAAATACATTTTAAGGGTTCGAATTATATTTAAATATGTCAGAATAAAATTCATGGTCTACTGTGAAATGTTGCTTACGTTTTCTGAATTTAATAAAGCCGATGATACAATGGAATGCAATCAACCAAAATTCTCCGCCAAATTCCTACCAAACTTATAATAAGTATAAATATTACAGTCACATCTAAAGCTCGGCAACAAAGGAAATAGACAGCAAATCCTCAAACTACAACACCCCGTTATAACAAAAGTATCCATAAACCTTTCAAAACACAACAGGGAGCACGTAACAACGAAAAATACTCTAGAAAGCTTTGAAGCAAACATTGGCTGGCAAAAGAGTGTGTCGTACTGTTTGCACCACGACCGATATTGCGCCACCCTCCCAATTTACTATGTATGAGAACTGAGTAGAGTTTCTACAAACTTAAGGCCGAGATAACTTCCTAGTTCAACGTTCATCTGTCGTATTTTTTCGCTGTGGATGGGTGGCTATCTTAAAGTGCTGTGACGTCATTGTTCATGCGCTACATTGATCCAGAATGTGGTTGTATATTGTTGGTCCTTAGTACGATCTATACTGTATCTGTATCAGCCCATATACGTCCCACTGCATAAACTGTTTATTCTGTTGTTATTTCCTATTTATTACAGCTATGTGTTTTCTCTAATGTACTTTTAGAGTACGAAGTGGAGTTTCTACAAATCAAAAGTCGACTTGGCTTCCTAGTTCAATGTTCATCTGTCGTTTTTTTTTTATTGCTTTGAATGACGAGACGAGCATGCCGTTCGCCTGATGGTAAGTGATGCGACCGCTCATGAACAGTAGCAAAACCAAACAACACCTTGAATTACAAAGCAATGCTTGGCATTCCACTGCGTTCGCCATCCTGAGACATATAGATGTTTAGTCTCAATATGTCCAGTAGTTACTCTGGCTACAATGTCCTTCAATCCGAAACACAACAGTGCATTTAAACTGCTATTTGACGGGAGAAATAGACATTGCGGTGGTACCCACCCAGGCAGCCTCTCACATATGAGAGACCTACCACCAGTCTCTGTGTATGGACGGCTATTTTAAAGAGCTGTGACGTCATTGTTCTTGCGGAACATTTATTCAGTGGTTATGTACTGTAATATCTATAGTATATGAATGGCTATGTACCAATAGTCCTTTGTTAACGTAAAATGTTTATTTTTGTTTTATTTTAGAAAATAAAAAGACATTAAAAGTTCTGCTATTCATCGATAGATGGCAAAACTAAATATTGAAAGAGGTTAGATTACAATTAATCACGCAATAGCTTTGCTATTCGCATTTAAAAGTACTGGCACATATTTGAATCAAAATAAAAATATTAAATTTAAATTTCGGTCGGACTTAGGTTATTTTCGTTACGGAATTTCTAGATTCGGTCTCCACGCTCAAGGCTCAATAGAAGCTATGCTAATACCACTATGCTAATGCCACAATAGAAGCTATGCTAATACAATAGAAGCTATGCTGATAGCTTAAAAATTAATAAAATACCTACATTTATTAGGTGCAAATACAGATTCCAGTCCATCTGTATCTGTTTCAGCCCATATACGTCCCACTGCAGGGCACGGGCCTCCTCTACAATCGATAATACGAATGCAGAGTGGTTAGGCCATATAGTCCACCACGCTGGCCTAGTGCGGGTTGGCGGACTTACATACCATAGATTTTTTTATAAATCGTTATGGTATGCAGGTTTCCTCACGATGTTTTCCTTCACCGTTTTAGTGCGTGGTGATTGACTATCAATACACACATGACTCCGAAAAGTCAGAGGTGTGCCCTGGGATTCGAACCCGCGACCACCGCATGTGACAGTCGCGTCTAGTCCGTTTACCAACAGGCCACCACGCACTTACCAACAGGCCACCACGCACTTGTCACCACGCACTTCCAGTCCATACTTTATTTAAAATTAACATGACAGCCCTTGTCTAAACTGCTTATCCCATTAATTTTATCCACCTTATATTCTATTCTATCCCATCTCTCCAGATTTAAATCATTATTTTGCTACGGAGATATTATAACACTGTTACTACTCCGACGACATTCATTGAAACCAATTAAAAGGTACCATAGCTGACCCGACCACGCTTCGCTATGGCTTAGTTATTATATTATGATTAATATTATATTCAATTATTTAACATAGCAAAAAAGCCCGACCCATCTTTGCCTGGATGCAGATATTTTTTGTTTATTTTATGTACTTTCTCTTCATTATCCATCCCGTCTTATACCATGCATTTACATTTCGTCCTATCAAATCTGTCAGCTAACCCAGTCCTCTCCCGTACCTCCCACTCTATTATATCCCGTTTCAACATATCCAAATGGTGTTCCTTATAAATTTTTGACATTAAACACTTCAGCGATTTTGATTATCCATGCAATATTCCATCCCTTCTTTCACCCCTACTATGCTGTTTTTCCATAAATATTACGCCATTACTTTTTGTCAGTAATAAAGAGATGAAATATTAATTTTCTTAGAAATAACTTCAGTGGTTTCGATTTTCTTCGGCATAACTTTTCAAAATATATAATATTTCTATCAGTGAATAAAATAATATTCATATAGCGAACAAAAAGCCACTGTAAAAATTCGTGATAAAAGTAAACATATAACACATAACACACACACACAAACATACACTATTAGCACTTTCTCACACTGACACTCACAATTAATGTAATAACAATTATATTTAACTGGTTTCACAACACACAGGCAACGCTTAATTTGAGAACCCCTGCAATATTCTCCATATGTAAAATTGTTATTTTAATAAAGATTTTTCATTTTCGAGTGATATTTTATCTTGAAAAAAAGTATATCTTCTTACGTGTGAATATTATTTATTTAATTGTCCTATATTTATTTAACTTCATAATATATTCTCTTTTGGTTACACAAAATTAATTTCTGAACGCATGCATAAATATTTGACAACCAATTTAAATGTCAATCACTTTTTATTACTGTCATTAATTTACATCTTTAAAACCTAAAATACGCCATTAATCGAATATTATGGATATATGTTGCCGATTCGAAACCTTTATTTAAATACGTTATTTCATTTGAAGGAAGAATTTACCGTATCGACGGGATGAACATTAAATGTTTGATAGTTACGAACCCATGAACATTTTGCATGAGAAAATGTTAATAAGCTAATAGAAACTCGGAAAACCCGGAACGTGATAAAAAGTATCCTATGTCCTTCTCCTGGTTCTAAGCTACCTCCCCACCAATTTTCAGCCAAGTCATTTCAGCCGTTCTTGAGTTATAAGTGAAGTAACTAACACGACTTTCTTTTATATAAATAGATAAGTTTACGCCCGCATTGACACATTTATCTCTGAAATTGAGTCTTACTACTCATGCATTCATTTTTTTATTGCTATTAATAGGGAGACGAACATGACATTCTCATACATATTATGATTTTTAACAACATTTCTAACTTATACTTTTGTATAGAATACGGAATTTCTACCAACATAAAGTCAGCTTATAGCTTCCTAGTTTACAGTCTATCTCGTATATCCTCGCTGTGGATGGGTGTTTATCTTCAAGGCGCTATACGGCTATTGACAGGTTTTTAATCTTTCTTCCTTATACATCATAGACGATGTCGTTTCAAACGCGATATCGGTACTTACTTGCAGTTTATTGTGAATCTAGCGAGTGAAACCGTTTCTACTAAATTTTAAACAGCTATGTTGCTGTATTTATGATTTAGATATCGTTCCTGTATTTTATTGGTTAGTTTATATCTGTTGTTAAAAATACATAATATGTATGTAGGATTTAAATGTTATGTGAATGATGAGTAGAATGAAACATTAGACGAATGACTGATATGGAGCGTAGTTTATGTGAAGGAGATGACGAATCAAAGTACGTAAGTTGGAAAGAGTTAGAGGATGAATGATTAAGGTGTTGAAGTACGGAAGGATGAATACAACAGAACTTCATGGACGACGAACGAACCAAGACAGTAGACGTATTTAAATAATTAAAATTATACTGCAGATTATTAGGTCAATCTTTG
Organism: Hyles vespertilio; assembly: GCA_009982885.2. NCBI lineage: Eukaryota > Metazoa > Arthropoda > Insecta > Lepidoptera > Sphingidae > Hyles > Hyles vespertilio. Next base: position 3,788,010 of record CM042824.1, read on the forward strand.
TTTGATTTGACCCCAAAAATAGCATTGACTTATAAATTCTTATAATAAATAATTTAGTTACGCTATGGTTTAGACACAAGGATTTCATTGTACTCACAATTTTCAGAATAAGAAAATGTCCTCCAATAATAACACTTCTCATTCAAAACCTATAGCCTATCAAGTTGTCTATGTACCTTCAAATTTAAATAAGTAGCAGTATGTATGTTAATGGCTGGCCATTATGCATTCGTCCGCTAACCCGTATCGGGGTGAGGCGTGACCAACTTCAAACCCAAGGATGACCTGCGTCCTTTAATCTTCTTACCCTATTGACTATGTATGAATTCACTAACGGAGTTATATGACAGCAAGGAAAACTAGACGACAAGGTATATCAGGTGATTATCTGAGGCCAATTGTCTTTCGAGAAATTGTAGTACCTACCATCAGGTGCGGTTTAGTAATTTTGCTGAGCCAGACAAAATTAGATGGGCTTGACTAGTAATAAAAGGACCAGTGAGAGAGTGATAGAGGTAGACAAACTACCTGGTAGTGGACGAAATCTTTATTTATTTAAAACTTTATTATACACCAGTGATTAACAAAATAGAAATATGAGAAGAAAAAAAAACAAAACGTACAATAGGCGGTCTTATCGCTCGAGGCTATCTCTTACAGACAACCAACCATAGGATGGATAACAGGGAACGAAAATGTTAGGGAAGCATGAGGTGTACGAAAGATTATATACAGCAATATATTTATAAGTATATAAAGTTAACATCTTTATACAGTTTATACCGATTTCGCATTCTGGGCGATTTCACTTTACTTAGCCGTGATAACCGTGATATTTATGAACTGCTCTGAATTCGACTAAGCTGCGACTCCTGTATGATTACTGTAATGTACTTGTTTTGAAAGAGCAACGCTAAAGTTTCTAACCCCTTTTTCTCTGGCGAAAACAGAATATCTTCTAAATCGTCGCATTTTACAAAATGTTCAGTTTCATTGTATTAAGTCATCAAAACAGCTACTACTTGGTGTCTTTCGGGCTGCATTCTGGATACACCCTGTATACTAAGGCTTTAAACCTACCACCACGACCACGCCATGTATAACCAAGTTTGAAAGTAAACGAATATCTAATTGCCTCATGTTGTTGCAAACTTGAGGCTTCTATATAGCTTCCGTATGTCGATAGTTAATAATCAAAGTGTTGTTCCGTGTGTATAGTTGCGGTATTCGGAATTTCGTGTTTTACGTTAGATTAATTTCAGGCGCATATCGATAATATGCGGTGGTTCAGTGGTTTAGGGTAATTAATATGTTCAATGCAACTTTGTGGGGTGAAAGGGGATGTAGGGGTCCAGCGATGGACCATCATTGTTGTAAAATATGATACAGGCGTTACTAGCAGTTACCAATGGCGATATTATTGAGAATGTCATCTCTTTAAGCGTGTTCTACCGTGACAGGGAACAATCTTTGGAATTGTTTAATTGTATCCCTTTTTTTCTCTACACTATATTTAGTTGTTCACTATATGTTATAGTTTTGAAGGCTATTATCGCAATGTACGAGGCATTCAAATTGTATGTATATCAAGTGGGCCCTTCGTCATTATTTTTTTCTTTTATTTGATTCTTTAGATATTCCGTAAACTAACAAAATAACTAAAAAGTATTATTGATTGATTCTTATGCCAAATATCCCAATTAATTGAATGCTTAAAAATCAATAACATATTATATCGCCAGTATCCACGAACACACAAACCTGATTCCGTACCACATGTTTTGACCTGGCTACTCGCCCGCAATGCTACTGAATTAAACTGAACACGAATAAATTAATTACTTATGTATATTAGTCTTAATTCGCTGTGACAACAAAGTTACATTACGCGGTCTGCCTAATTGTACTACTGGCAGAACATAAAGTAACTTTGCTGTGTTCCGCTAGATGGCAGTATTAAAAGAATGTCTTTTTAGAAAATATTTTTTATGTTCGTAATGCTATGTCAAAACGTGGGTCTCGTATACTGTTTCAGCCAACTTTGACTTGTCGACTTTATTATTAATACTATTATTACTTTCGTATGGTCTAATTTAAATCAAAGAACTAAGGACTTCACGGCCAAAAATCCTAACCATGTTATATGCTAGCCATTAGTATTGGAATAAATAGCAATAGCCATCACAAATAACATGTGAAGTCGATAATAACATTTTACAAATTATATTAATATGCTAAATTTGGCGATATGCTATTGTGATTCACTAAGCCGACCGGTTAATATTTTTCTACGATATTCTGTAGGCTGTGAAGGAGTGAGTTTTTACGTTTATTTTTACGAACCCATTTAAAAATAATAACAGAACAGTCAATTGTGTGTGTGTGTAATTTTAGATGTGACAAATTATTATTATAATATAAGCTAAGGTTTATTGTTAACATATTCTGTGGGGGCAATTAGCAATAGCAGAAATATAGAGCAAGCTAAGGCTTCAAAAATAAGAAGGTGGTGATGTTAATTTGATATAGCAATAATTTCCATTAATACTAGCCATCAAAAAGTTTTTATCCTTTGTCTGAACTATTACTAGCAAACAATTATTGATTTAATTAAAGCTTTATTGAGAACAACAACAAGAAATTGAGTAGTTCAGTGAAACAAATTATTTTTTTATCATACAACATATTGCAATATCAGTTAAAACACAAACCGAATTATAAAGTAAAATTTTAGAATTTAAAAGAAGATACATTTTTTCCATTGTTTCAGGATAGACTTTAAGCAATAGTTACATCGGAAAGTTAGACTTTAAAACTAACGTTTCCTTGAAGGCGATCCTTCGTAGCGTACCCTGTGATAAAAAGTTATTGCGTTTCACAGTTTCTAAGTCTAATGAGAAACACCCCCGGCTAATTTTCCCGTCTCACTATTTTCCATTTAAGGTCGTTAGTTCTCTTAATAATTATAAATGGCTTGCAAGTTTATTCTCAACTGATTTTATGTTAATTATGAGGGTAAATATGGCCTCGTGTTTTAATAAATATTTACTGTCGTGCAGTTTAAACATATTTGTTGTTAGAGCATTTTTAGTAATAGTTGTAACAATGTGTCTACGTGTATATTATATATATTATATTACATAGACTTAAATAAATTAATATAATTATGATATTCGTACCCATGCAATATTTTTAAACTATTATCAAAACTGAATACCAACATGAAATGACGTCAGTTGTCGTAGTGCAATTATTAAGTTAACTTGCCCGAGGGCCAGTATCCCGTACCTCCTATTATATTTTCCTTCCCTTTTTATACCCAAGCAAACAAGCATCCAAGCATTGTAGATGCTAATGGGGATAGTAATTATATGATTAAGATATTATTCTGCTCATAGTCCAGAATTATGGAAAAACAGGCCTTTGTCAAAACTTTAAAGCAGGCACTAGTTTTCTTACGCAAAATAAATACAACTAACGAACCAAACCAAACCATACCAATATAAGTACTTAAAAATAACAAACAAACTTTGAAACAGGCGAAACTCCGAGCTCACAGCCAAGGAACAAGGCCCTTAAACTATGGAAACACACGTTCCAATAGCACAACTTCGCCCGCTAACAAGATCTCCCGTCGCATTCACGCAGACCCGACGTGACAGAAGTAAGGGAATTTTATTTCGCAGACGTGCCGCGCCCATTCGAGCAGAAATAACAAGTGAATATTTTATTTAAAGTCATGTTGGATATAATAACATCTCCAGTATCAGCCGACATTGTGTGCATTCTGATTATTTGCTAGTTGGAAACATACGAGATGTCAGTTTGATGTGAACGCTTGTTTAAAAAATATCTACCTTACCATAATAATATTATTTTATTTATTTCTTTATTTATTAAACTTTTTACAGTAAAATTGTACAGGCTGACTTAATAGCGTGGGCCTTTTCAACCTTTAAAAGATGCAGAAATGAGACAAAAAGGGTGTTTCTAAGGTAAGAAAAATAGATACAAACTTTTAATAATTATGACGAGATTTTCAGTTGATATCTTTATAGTTTTGTGGAAGTAATTGAATAATTATTTAAAATTATTTGTATTATCTATTGGGTATAATAATTATATATTTCGTATTAATCGAAAAACCTTAACAACTAATAGCTTAAATTAGCTACAGGCAAATGAAGCAATTTAGTCGACTAGCAAACACCAATTCCATAACCACAATAACACATTAATTTATACCATCCACACTTTGATTCCTATTGACACATACAAGACTAATAGCATAATACCAAAGCTTTATTACAAGCCACATAATAACCGTGGAATAAACAAGATATTGACTAGGTACACAGAAATCTATTACCGACCGCCGCCGCGGGAAGCGACGCGAAACGCGAACCGTCTCCCCATTATACCCTTGAGCAGTATTCCATACAAACATAGAATGGTGCATTCCTCATTTCGCCACTGTTGACACTATGGAAATTGAGATCCCAGTCTGGTTTTAATATGGACCTGCTATTATACGAGTGTTTATTAATAAAGACATTTGCATTCGTGAAATGAGTTCCGCGGATTTGCCGCGATATTAACGCTTCGCGGGTTTGAGTTATTTTTTATATTAAAGTGGTTTGAGGTTTGTCTTGGGTTTGTTTCGTTGTTTATGTTTAATTATCACTTATAAGGCGATAAAGAAGAAGAACTAGAATACATTAATCAGACTAAGGCGATGGAATAGCCACGATTCAAATGAAGTGCAGTAGTCAATCACATATATTTAACTAAAAAAAACGATTTTTTATGTGTCTCAGAGAGTATTTGGGTCTTAACAAAGTATATCAAGCACTAAATCATCCCATTTAGTTTGAAAAAATTGACTGCTTTTTATATCTTTTTATGTCAATGCATGCAGTGGCAACTAAAGGTAATGCATTTAGTTTATTGTTGTTTTTTTTTTTTTATTTAACTATTGTAATATAACGTAATTACCACTGTTTGTCCTTAAACAATAAAAATAAGATAAAATAAAATATCGAATTTAAAAATTGCTTTCGGCTAAGACATTTACATCCACATTTCATTAAATTGTACCTCGCAAATACATTAAAAAAAATTAAATATCAAACCGACTTATTTTATCTATATCAATCCAAACGTACCTTTTATTATCAAATGTCCTTTCTATAATTCACTTAGTGTTCCTATATTAATTTTCCCACGGTATCGTCATCTGGACCACCATAACTCAGTCGATCCAGTCAGATTCCCTATCGCGGGAAAAATCTCTGGACGAATCACCGTTTTAACTAGAGCCTCGGGTCTCGGAACCAAGTTGAGAACTGGCATAAAATATGGGGACGGAAAAAAGGATTTTTTGCATGACTTTTTGAAGTTAAGCTGTAGCTGACAATATAAAATCAACGTAAAAAATAAACAATATAATACACACAGAACTGTAAATAATGCTTTAATTTTTAAACTACTGGACTAAACTGTAAAGTTTGGGCTATAACCTCAATAAATTTTTAATTATTAATTGTAGATTATTATTATCTCATTTACACCTTAGACTGCCCTTTCTATTTCCTGTTAATATATCCATCCCATGGTTGTCTGTAAGAAATTACCTAGTGTGATAAGGCCGCCGTTTGTACTCTTATTTTTATTGTGTAGTATCTTTTTAGTATTTCTGTACAGTGCAAAAAAGTATTAAATAATAATAATAATAATAAATCAACTTGCCTAGGAACCTGTCTTACGGAATAATATTTTACAATGGTAATGTAGTTTTTCCTGTGACTAATAAGACACCTGAACATATTAAAGACGTTACTATTTCTACAATCTTTCAGAATTCACACTCGATCGGTTGACAGTAACAATTTACCAACAAACCACCGTTTTGTCTTTTGGCAGTGATAATATAAAAAGTACATAGCAAATTATTACTCCTAAATAGAAACAAAACGCAAGTAACAATAAGCCGCTAATTTACGTACGTAATACATGCAGCAATTAAACACAACTGCATCCGAAACGTGTAATAAATTTAACAACAAAAATGAGCGCAAAATATTTCACTTATACAGATCCAAAACCACAATAGTCGGTCGGAAATCAATGGGACGATAGGACCACTCGGTCCGCGGTCTCCGATATCGGGATTCATACTAATTAATTCCTTTGGGATTTCATGTGTGGAGTCCTCCCTTGTAAACTTATTCATTGTGTACTTTCTACGTTTTCGTTTCTCTTTTTCATATCTTGTGATTCGCTTTGCATGCTATATATATCAAATCGTGTAGATTTTTGCGATTTTTCCATTATATTATTCACGTGTACTTAAATGAAAGGTAAGCGTTTTCGTTTTTATTCAATGTGGGTTATTTATTATAAATTTAATGTCACTTTTCTAAATACAGAACATCGGGTTTTGCTATATTGTTAGAAAGCGGTATGAGACAGATGGCAAATCAGAATTTGGGATATTAAAACCAGTTCGTTTTAGATTCATGAGGTTAAGAAAGACTTCCTACATCTTTGTACAAATATTGGGTGCCCAATGATACAAGACAAGAAAATCATAAAAGGGCTACTGTACAAAATAGTTGAACTAATTACAAGGTTTTATATACAGAAACTCACGTCTTTTTTACAGAACGTAGCTACTAGGACACCTACTTTTTGCCTGCTGTGTTCCGTCCCAAGATGTGATAGGGGGCGAGCCTATCGCCACTGATAGGGGGCGAGGAATGATACAAATGAAAAATTTTAGTACCATGATAAATTTTAAACATTGAATGAAAAATAAGCTTTAGATTAATGCAAACCCTTATAAAAAATCTCATTATCAAGGAAAATAATTTAAAAAACTATAAAAGGCACACTTAGTCGATTGCCTGATCAAGAAATCAAACTACTAGACATTCCCACTTAATTGCATGTACACAGAAGCCCTGTAAATTATCCATTTGATTCAATTAGCCTTATATCAATACGGTGTAATTAAGACTTTATTCAAACGTATTAACATAAATAAAAATAACGCCTCACACCGTACAAGGACGGAGGGAGAAACCTTGAGCCGCCCCGCTCGATAACGTTACGAAACCCTAATTAAATCCTATAGGATTACGCGTTTTGAAATTTTACTACCGGGATATGGAGGCTTAGTCGTGCGATTGGTTGCGAAGAATATTAGAGGAAATAATATGTTTATGATATTGATGAACATTTTGGCTTTTATTGAAGTGGAAATAATTTGGTTTTATTGTTGTTTTTGTAGTTAGTTTTGTGTAGGACATTCATAGAGAGCACAAGTGGCCTATCAAAATTTACAGGGTTTTTTTGTAGGTTATGTAAAGGGGCCGTTGTTTGGCTATGGCATTTTTACACTGTGAAAGTACACAGATAAGCGTTCTCTAAAAAAATCTACAACAAACTTTTAGAAGCAACCGGCATTCAAAAACTTTTTAGACCTTTATCAGGTCTTTACGTATAACAGGGCGTGTTCGCTTACTTACTGTATCTCTTTTTCTTTCTCTCTCTCTCTCTGTTTTGCTACGCCACGCTTTGCTACAGTGGGAATTGGCCAAAAATATTTTCAACTCCTATTAAAATTTTTGATTTATTTCGTTGCGATTTAAAGATACATTCGCCGAGTTTTAATTCCCGGTGTCATTAGATGCGTACTGATCCTGGCTTGCAGGAGTTGGTGTGATAGGTGTGATGGTTGGACATTCTGCCTCTTTAGCTACAGGAAGTACATACAGCTTTTAATTACTATTAAGTTTAAATAAAGTAAAGGCCCTCGTTCTTCCTGATACCCACGGGACAAATATGGATCTTGGTGTGGGGTCAGGACTAAGTATGCGACTGTTGGTAGTGTATTTATTATTTATATAAAATTATTCCATTTATTATTTGACAGCCTCCGTGGCGCAGGCGGTTAGACGCCGCCTGTGAAACGAGAGGCCGCGGGTTCGATCCCCGCACCGAGAGAAATGTTTGTGCGGCCCACAAATATTTCTCTCGGGTCTGGGTGTTTGTGAGACCGAAAAGTCTCTCGTAGTTCCTGATACCCACGACACAAGACTCGATCTTAATGTGGGGTCAGGACTATGTATGTGACTGTTGGGTGTTATTATTATTATTATTATTATTATTATTCCTAAACAAAACAATCCATATAGGTACGCTGGATTGGCGCGCCGCTGCCCGCTCCCTGCCAAAATATATAAAGCAATTACCACACGCATTGTTAACCTGCAGTATATGTAAAAAATGTCTATGTGCGCGTTGGCCATCATCCAATCGCACTTCAGATGACAGAAGGAATTGGCAACGATTCCTTACCCAAAATTAAATTCAGACTAGCTGCATTTTTTTTGGTTTTTGAATTATACTGTGGAATTGGACAGGCAGGATGGGAGTGCATGCCATGAATTTGTTTGAATAGTTCAAAGTATTGCCTACTTATTTGGATTCATTGGACTCATCTAATGCATGCAAAAGCTACTTATATTGTAGAAACGAAATTTTCTTTCATTACATTCACAGCTTGGAGAATGCGCTTTGTATATTGATTCAATGTGAATAATTTGGCTATGTCTAGATATAAGACTTCATGTTTGACTAAGAGTTGATTTCAAGCAGACGATACTTCGTTTAATATGAAGTCCAAAGTTCTGAAACGTGACACAAATGAATAGAATGGCACGTGATTATATAAAAGACATAATGAATTAAACTACTAAAGAGTAAAAGAGTTACTAAATGAATGAGTGAGATGCTGTTGCACGTAAGGACGGAATAGGGAGAACTGCGTGTCGATCGACGACGTGATCAACGCATGACGTAAGAAGGAAATAAAGATGAAAATTTATATCGAAGAATTTCTCGCCAATCTTCTTTAATTTTGGCCTTAAACTATTTCGACATATTTGAGCCCATATACGCTCACTGCTATAACATGCCTTTAAACTCGTGAATTTAATTGAGGCGGCTTCAAATTTCACAGAAATCCATCGCTTTGGCTATTGTGGCTTAGTGGACGTCAAATACCATATGAATTAACCATTACCTCTACTGGTTAGCTTTGAAACTCCAAAACGCATTTCACATATTGCACTCTTCGGTGCTGTTGTTAGCCAAATAGAATCTATTAATTTCGGGACACCTGGTTGTGTGGTTAAAGGTTCATCCGTATGTCAATCAGTTATTATATTTCTTCAATACCTCGTGAAAACCAACTTTGTAGGGTTTTTATTTCATTACAAATTACTTATAACTCGTTGTAGCCATCCCTTCTTTAAAATAATACTTTGATAAAATATACAGTAAACGCTTTTTGATTATCCCTATGGTCCATAATATTATTATCAACTGATTAACAAGCCAAGTCGCATCCTAACCCTTTTCATTAATTAATCCATTTTAAACCAGAACAAAAGTCTTCGTACTGGCCAAACACCTCATTGAAAATATATTCGCATTGTGTTTTGTCATTTGTGGCTCGGGAATACTAAAAAAGGGACCCTTCTTTTGTCGCAAAACGCAAGGCCAACCAACATTGATACCGCAACGTGATTTGTTTCCCTAAATAAACGAACAAAAGGCAGAGGTCTCGTTAAGTGGTCGTGCTAAACTACCAACAGTCACGTATGCAACAAAAGGAACTATGATAAAGGTCCGGTTTTTATTAAAACGTCCAGTACTTGAGCCGTTTTTATTTATGCCCCAGCCTTACAATGTTATAGCTTCGGCTTAGAATTGGCAAAATAAGTTTAGAAGCATGTAGTCAATCACCACGCACTATATACAAGGAAAATATCGTGAGGAAACCTGCATACCATAGCGATTTGTAAGAATTGCTATAATATGTAAAGTCTGCGAACCCATATTGGCGTGGTGAACTATAAATCCCAACCCCTTACAATCGTTCTCTCGATTATAGAGGAGGCCCGTGCCTTACAATGGGACCTATATGGGCAGATACAAAATGCGGATGCTACCAAATTGGCCGTATTAACATACATCTCTATGACCAGAATTATTTTTATTTTATAGAAACGACAAAGAGACTAAAATGGATATAATGGAACAGTACTAGTACTATATTGTGTCCATTGACCCAAAATTAATAGTAATTTCCATATCAAAAATTGCATATGGACATCAATTGAATTGTCTACCCGTTGTAAAGAAATAATATGGGTGATGGAACGAATTTAAAATAAAAAGCAATCGCGTCGAACAATTCTCGGCATGAAACGGTTAATAATTTAATAGCAGGTAGGCTATTCCCGTTGACCATAAAAGAGATTATGGAATTGTTTTAAATTATTTAATTTTAATAATATTAACACTAAAACGATGAAGGAAAACATCGTGAGGAAACCTGCATACCATAGCGATTTATAAAAAATTCTATGGTATGTAAGTCCGCCAACCCGCACTAGGCCAGCGTGGTGGACTATATGGCCTAACCACTCTCAATCGTACTTTCGATTGTAGAGGAGGCCCATGCCCTGCAGTGGGACGTATATGGGCTGATACAGAGACTTGTAATAATATTAATAGATTGATATTGCCTTAAAGTTGGTATTTGTATTTTTTTCTTCATTAAAAAAATAATATCATTCAACTAATTTTAAAATCTCATTAATTGTATATAACAGATTTGCAGTTTTATTCTATTTTATATGAAACTAGCTGTGCCCGCGACTTCGTCTGCGTGGAATTTAGCAAAAAAGTTTATTTATTTATTACACTTAACTGCACATAAAGAGGACAACATTAACATATAACATACAATAAAAAGTACAGAAGGCAGGTCTTATCGCTCTAGGCGATTTCTTACAGACAACCTTTGGATGGATACGAGATAAGGAGAAGAAGAGAGAGGGGCAGTCTAGGAAATAAGGAAACAAGCTCCAGTAAAATAAGAATTATAGACGAAATATTTATAATTAGTATTATAAATATAATATAAGTTATATATATATATATATATATACACACATACATACATACATACACACATACATACACTTATACAACTATGATTATGCATAAACACTTATAAATACTATAAATGGCCTGTAGGTTTTATTTTCTACATGTAGAAACTATACTTCTCGGTCTGTATGTTTAGTGAGAGAGATAGTAGTCTTTCACCATTTTTTTAAACGATACCAGTGTTTGAGCCTGTTAATTTTAAAAGTTAATTAGTTTATTTAGTTTTTTTTTTGGTTTTTGCATTTTTATTTTAATTATCAACCTTTGTAACGAAACCGTACCGCGACCTAATTCTACGGTGGCGCCATCTCTTAGCGGCGGTAAACTCCCGTTACACATTTATTTTCAGTTTTTTGTATTAGCTTTATTGAAAATTTCTTTATATACAATATTTTGTAAATGTGATATTGATTCGTTGGTGGGAGAAGTGGTGGGAGGCGCCCGACGTGACGGCCCAGTGGTGGCATGCGCGTGGGCATTGCAACATTACTTTATTTTTCTAAAATATTTGTTTTTTTCTAAAATAAATGTACCCTAAGTTACTCCTTGTTATATCAGCTACCTAACAAAAAAAGTCCCGTCAAAATCGGTCCAGCCATTTCAGAGATTAGCCGGAACAAACAGACAGACAGACAGACAAAAAAAATAAATATCATTTTCGGCAAGGGATCGTGTATATAACGATATGCAGTTGGAAATTATTATTTTTTATTTTCACTTTTAAAACAGTCACTTCAATTTTATTTATATGTATAGACTAGCGGCCGGGTCCGGATCCGCCCGGGTGCAGGTACGTTTCAAAATGTTCAATTCCGACTATCAATTTAGAAAAACGACCATTCGGACCGTATTTGCTAGAAATGTCACTACTGCTTCCCTCCTATAAGTCATAGCGTGATGTTATATAGCCTATAGCATTCCTAAATAAATTCACTTTCCAATACTGAAAGAATTTTTCAAATCGGACCAGCCGTTCCTGAGATTAGCGCGTTCAAACAAACAAACAAACTCTTCAGCTTTATAACATTAGTATAGATTCTAGAGCATAACTTGAAATACTAATTACTACTACAGATATTTAATGTGTCTTAGTCGACGAATTGGTTTTAATACCAAAAGCAAATCTTGTTCTTGATAAAACAACAGCCAAATATTTATCATCGTTACAGATTGATTTTATTGGATTGGATTTTCTACAAATTATGAGCGCTGACTCAGGAATTTATACCTGATATGGCGATAATGAATTTCCGCCTATCACATCGTGGAATGGAAAACACATAGCAAAACGTGGTTGTCCTGTTAAAACCTCTGCCTACCCCTTCTGGGAAAATGGCGTAAGTTTATATGATTAGAAATCTTATCCACAAAAGTCACAAATACTATTCTAGAATGCAATTTTTTTTCAGTAAGTTGAGCTAAACTGTTAGTTATAATCAGCTATTATGGAATTTTACCAGTAAAACACATATTTGTATAACAAAACAGAATTCAATATATTTTGGCAAATCTAGAACCTTCATTCCCATTGTACCTGAAAACAGAAAACACATCAACTAAATCAAAACAATAACCGACTGTTTGGCCAAAACCCATTTCGACAACGTTTCTTAAAGCAATATCGCATTTTATGTAAATACATTTGTAGCTTAGAATAGAAGCACTCGATCTGGAATGTCTAGACGCGGGCGGCGAGTCCGCTAACGCCCACCTGTTATGGTTCAACGACTTTGGCTAGATTTATTCATCAAAAGGAGTTTTGGATTTTCGAAAATTCAAAGAATTTGGTTTGTGATATAGGATATCAAATTAAGAATAATAAGGTGTATTGAGGTTTTTAATATCAAATAAAAAGATTTTAAAATGGAGTAATAAATATTTTTTTCACTCAAATTTCAAAAAAGTTTCTTTTGTTTAAATTAATGCATCTCCGGAAGCAAATACAGTAAAAATATAAAAGAAAATCATTATGGGGCGGGCCGACGCGATGTAGTGAATTTCCTTCTTAGCATAACAACAAAATATATAATTGATCTAATAACTATTTTTTCCATACAATTATATAAGATTCAAGTTTGATTAAATTAAAATATTACAACTTAAAATTATTTAGCATAATCATTTTGCATTCCACTATTGTCCTCGTAACATAAGGGGATGTTTCCAAAGTTGCCGTACATGTTATTACAATTTTGGCAACACGACACAGTTTTGATTATGAGATTGCAGACGCTAAAGAAATATGTGTAGCTAAAATGGTTCCAACTGCACTGTTACATAGTGAAGTTCGCGTGCCAGAGGAAATATATGATATAAATGCATTCTCAGCATATATGGGTTGGAATTTATACGCAGTACAGAGATTCTTTAAGCGAGATGTTTGATCGAGTGTGCGCGATAAGAATTTGAAGTATTGCTTTAATCTGATTGAGTGCGGTTAAATCAATGTATGGTGCATATTTTGCAGATTCAATACTTCTGTTTAATATACCAACTTGGATTTCATGTATGTGTTATTGTTGTACGTAGATTGACAAATGCCCCTTTAACCTTTCCACTAATTTGATAAGCTGATAACACTTATATGATCTGAGCATTGTGGAGTGTGTGTCCATGGGCGGCAGTGATCACTTACTATCAGACCTGTTTGTTCGTTTGCCAATATTAATGTATACTAGCGGCTCAAACCGGCTTTGCCCAGGTGCATATACAATTATTTGAAACTATTATATTTTATATACAGGGTATATCAAGACTGCTATCGAAAACGAAGCCGGGTGGTAGTTAAAGCGACTTCAGACACAATGCAATAGAAAATGTTGCAAAAAAAAAAGCGACAATTTTTTTTGTTATTTTTTTCCTATGACCATATTTGGGTGGTAAATACATTTTTTCCTAAAATAATAGTGTATATCCTTTTATTTATAAATAATCTAAGGTATAAAAGTGCTTAAATTATAATTTTAGCAAAAACTATGGATTTACCACCCAAAAATGACGATATTTAAAAAATCATAAAAAATCATTAATAAATAAATAAATAAATAATCTTTGCGAAATTTTTAGTTGCGTTGTGTTTGTAGTCACTAAAACTACCACCCGGTTTCGTTTTCAGTGGCAGTCTTGAGATACCCGGTATTTTATATGTACATCAGAGATAATGTAGAATTCTAATGGTGTCATATGTTTTTTAAATCTCTCTTTAAGTCTCTTAGTTTTCCTCTTTATAACATTAGTATAGATAAGAAAATTGAATTGAACACGTTGAAGCAATGTATCAATAGAATGGTCTAAGCCCTCCTAATCAAACATCGGTTGAAGTCTGAAGATGAGTTCCGTGATAATCAGTCGGCGATTATGGGCTTACAGAACAGTGCAGTAGAAATATAAATAATTAAAGCAGTACCCACTCTAGCATCAAACTTATTGAAGCCGCCCATGAAGTTTCTGACGCAACTTAACCACCAGCATCTAATTGTAGCAATCGGGACCGACGGCTGAATGTGCTCACTAAGGCATAACTATTTGTAATAATGACTTCAGTTTTAGTGGTTCTCACGAATCGGTGAATGGGTAAGACAGAATAATTTACGAATGAATTCGGTTAAGAAATAACGCATGGAAAATAAGATATTTGATGATATAAAATAACTGAAATTAAAAAAGTACCGTATACTATTGTATCTTCAGACTAAAAAAAGATTGCTCAATTATAATTGTTAGTTGCAATATCTACTTATTATAGCTGGTTTTCCTTTAATATTTTTTATCATACTGGATATTTTTTTAATTCAAATTATCTTTTTATACATCAAATACGGCAACAGGTTCGCAACTAATACCTAAATACACAAAAAATCAATTAATATCCGCTTCGAATATGGCCTGGCAGATTTGCGTTGTTCGTACGGAATGTAATCCATCAACCCTGATCGACTCCATGCAGAGAGATTAATTGTTATGATACGTTATTAATTGAATGAGTACAGAATTTCGTATAAAAGTATAAAAAATCCTTTTGTTATTTTTATATGAACGGTTTCACTGTATGGATCAATGGGTATGCTTGATGTGGGTTTGTTATTTATTTTTTTCTTGGAGAGTGGGGAAGTATAAATCTCTGCATCTATAAAAAAATATCTAGTTAATGATATGTTTCGGATTTAGGTACTATGAGATCAAAAAGCTAGTCGTGATTTCTGAGAATCATGACATAAAATATATTCATTATCAGCCCGGAGTCAGGAATTTGTGACGATATGGTGGTAAGCTTGCCCCCTGTCACATCATAGAACGCGGAACATACAAGGCGGACATGTGGGTGTCTTGGCACCTCTGAATACTCCTTCTGAGAAAAAGGCTTGAGCTTATACAAATGTTGACATCCTTTTTTGAATTGTAACAACATAATAATGTCTCTAGCACTCGTACACAAGTGAAACAACGTACAATTTATTTTAACTAAACCCAAGAAAGAGCATTTAAGAACAGCTAAAATTAAGCTCTTCGCACCAACTAAGAACTAATTCATAAAGGAACTATGAGTACAAGTAGATTACTTGGCGAGTGTAAGGTGTTGTGGCCAGTCGTGGAATGTGACGTCACTTTAAATGCTTTGTTAGATAAAATTATATGAAGTTAGTCTTGCTTGGTCTTTGAGACTTACTTGGGGTGGTTTTCGGGAGCGTTTTGTAGTTGATGTGGGTAAGAGACTATTATTAAACTAAGACTTGTGACTATGGTCTCATATAGCATTTTCATTATTAGTGTAATATGCACTCCTTCTTGCCTTCTGTTTTTATTTATACTTTACAAATACAAACATACATAAACTTAAACCTTATTCCCAAAAGGGGTAGGCAGAGGTGCTACAAGTGCACCCACGCTTTGCTTTGTGTCTTCCGTCCCACAAAGTTTGTCCACTTTTCATTACATAAAATATTTTTTTGGAATAATGGATTTTCTTGTAGAGAATACTTACTATTTAACTCTTACAAAATATGGTTATCCATGTGGATATCTAACCCACAAAAGATGATTAATTACCTATTCGATTTAAAAGATAAATATACGCGCTACACGCGAAAATCAACTTAAAGCTTCTTGATCCGAGTGATAGAGTACACTGATTCTTCTTCATTCTGAACGAGTTCCCTTCCGACTCAGCTGTATTAAAACACATATTGTACTGATTCTTAAAAAATAATAAACACATGTTTGCTTATTATGATCAATTATTAACGAACTTGCTAATTTTTACTCTATTTATACTAGTTTTGAAAAGAGTAACACAAGAGTCTTGCCCGTCCTTTTCTAATGAAAGCCGCGTTTCCAAACGGGTGATAGAATAATAAATGACTGAATCTAAAGTAAGTGTGCATTTTACGGGTTCAATAAATTATTTTCATTTCATTTCATTTTCATCCACCCTCCATGCACGCTGTTACTAAACTAATAAGTAATGAGACGACAACGCTGTATACAATTCACATCAGTCCTAATTACTGTCCAAACCAACTGTTGCTATTTGACACGACAAGATTCTAATTAAAGACAAATTAAAATATCAACATTTGAGATAGTATGTAACAATAAATAAATAATAATAAATAAGTCTAGAAATAAATACTGGTGGTAGGTTTTTCATATTATGTGAGGACCCACCTGGGTAGGTACCACCGTAATTTAGATTTCTTTCCCCAAACAGCAGTGTAAATGCACTGTTGTGTTCCGATTTGAAGGATATTGTATCCATCGTAACTAAAATAAATTAAGACATAACATCTTACATCTCAAGATGGCGAGGGCAGTGGTATGCCTAGCATTGTTATGTATATTTGGTTTTGTTACTGTCCATGAGCGGTTATATCTCTTAACCTCAACGAATGATATGCTCGTGCCACCGTTCATAGTAGTTTTACTAAAAAAGACAAAGTGTAGTAATATTAGCACTTGAATAATACTAATAATACTTGTTGATAAACTTTTGTATTACTTTATTCATCTACTCTTTAAGTCTTATAAGAACAAATTTATGTTATTTTTTAAATCTGGCATGGCATAGTGACTGCTCTGCCGTAATCATCATATCATAAAATAAAACCGGAATGTACGACATTTACCTAATTCATTTTCTCTTACAAACAGAAAACTCTTCAGTTTTATGTTCTCATAATAACGTAAAACCAATACTGAAAAAATGCTCATTGGTTTCCTAGCAAAAATTTAAGAAAATATTGTTATTTTTTTAATAATATTTGATAGCCCTGTTCATAGAAAATTTTAATCCCTATTTTCGTTATCAAATGTTATATGAAAATGGCCGTAAGAATATATAACTTGATTTTTAATTTAACCTAAAACGTGACATTTCGCAATCCATGCGAGGTAATATTTACTTTCAAATACAGTCTGTCTGTCTGTATCAGCCCATATACGTCCCACTGCAGGGCACGGGGCTCCTCTACAATCGAAAGTACGATTGAGAGTGGTTATGCCATAGTCCACCACGCTGGTCTAATGAGGGTTGGCAAATACAGTCCACAACGACAAAACCCCTAACACAAAACACAATTTAATAAACTTAAACATGTATGTTGAATTTACCCCTCTTCCATTACGAAGTTGGCAACACAGTTTTGTAGCTGAAGGACAATTTATTAAGTTAACTCATGCTTACAGTGAGGAATGCCTATAAAATGAATTCCATACAATAGTAGGGTTGCCAATGGAATTAATTCCCCAACTCTATTGGAATATGGAAGCCCTGTTTTGTGTATTTGAAACATTTGTCAGATAAATAGGCAAGTAGGTCACCTAATGGTACATGATATACGTGGTCTATAAACACCCACGATGTTTAAAAAGGAGACCTGCTTGTGCTGAATCTCTGGCACTGCCAAGGTCCATGAACGGCGTTGTCCGCTTACTATCAGGCGGGCCACAAGCTAGTATGCCTGTGAAAACAATAACTAAATAGCGTTTTTTTTTAAATAAATAGTAAAGAGAAGATTACCGGACCTTTCCTAATCAGATTCTCTGATAGTAATTTTGTTTTATTTCATAAGTTTCCTATGATCATGAAACTTACTTTAACTTCATACTGATCGAGGCAAGTTTTTCCTCAAGAAATGTGTATTTGCTACCTCATCCAAAACTAACGCCCAAAAACACTTAAGTGCCATTTAAAGACAAAGTTGCTATGGTACATTTAAGTGGGATTTCCGTAATTAAGTGCATCAGTATATTTGAACAGCATCTGAGTATTCTGGGAATTATATGTCTATTTTACCGAACATAATACCGTTGTTGGAGTACCTAAGGCACCTATCAAAATAACCTCAATATCGATTAAATGTAACTAAAATTACAAAAATTCATACAACAGCAACCCTGCCCACCGTTGACCTCGGCAAAAGCAATTATAAAGTTTAATTACTCGTCACAACTAGTTCTCAAGCAACAGATGTCGCTACTGGCGTTGGTAGAGTGACGTTGATGTTTGAAAAATATAACTTACAACCATAGACGTAGTATCCTTACAACGGAAATTCACGATTAAAACAATGTTAACTTTCTATGGGGAATATATGGTTTTTACCCCCATAATAAACACCTTCAAACAAGATGCAATTATATTTTTAAAGTCAGTTATCCACTGACCACGTAAAGGTGAAATTAAAACTATTACAGAACATAATAAAATGTAACTTATTACAATCATCACAACCAAATCATAGTCGAATAAGTTTACCAGAATAGACAATTTGGACAAAATTGATGACCTAACCTTAGGACCTATTATAAAATTACTTCTTTTATAATATTTAATTCGACGTTAATATATATTATTTACATATTACATTCATAATCGCGGCTATATACGCCGAGGAAGCATGTAGAGCCTTAACTAATGGCACTAACTAATTTTTTTTTCTAGTAATGATAGAGCGTAAATGAAGATATACTGTCATCAAAGCAAGAATAATCAATTCTAAATTAAATAAAAAAATAAAAAAACAAATTATGCCTTCTAAACCAGCACGAAATCTCAATACACATGTAAGTGCATGTAGCAATAGCACGGTGAAAGAAAACATCGTGAGGAAACCTGCATACCTTAGCTATTTATAAGAATGTCTTTAGCATGTGAAGTCCCCGCACTATGCCAGCGCGGCGTGGTGGATTATATGGCCAAACCTCTCTCAATCGTACTCTCGATTGTAAAGGAGGGCCGTTCCCTGCAGTGGGACATATATGGGCTGATAAAGTAAAATATGTAGCAGTAACTGTGCGAATGCATCAAAAAGTAAATCAACCTAAAAATGTCCATCTACATGATAAACACCCGAAATTTGTGTAAAAAAGTGCCAGCCATAAAGTATAATAATATAGAGTACATTTTCTAGCCAGTCACAGGCCGTCGGCCGGCGAGCCAATTATAAGTTTAATGGCCCATTGGTCGGGTCCTACCCGTACATTTGTTTACGCCCCGTCCGACAATGTCGCCAGCAGCGAAAAGGGTAAATTATTTCCAAATTCATTACTTTAAATCGGTGTTGCCATTTGTTAATTTTTACCCACAATTTGAGTATATTTTCTGCGGGTATAACTAGAATGTGTTGAATTGATGTTAATCACTACATAGTATAAAACAAAGTCGCTTTCTCTGTCCCTATGTTCCTTTGTATGCTTAAATCTTTAAAACTACGCAACGGATTTTAATGCAGTTTTTTTTATTAGATAGAGTTATTCAAGAGGAAGGTTTATATATATATAATACGTACATATTATTGTACAGAAATCTATTTGTACCCGGGCGAAGCTGGGCCGGGCCGCTAATAAATTATATTTTCAAGATGAAGAACATGGGGATTTGTAGGTTTATTCTAGTACATCTAAAAAAATCTATGAACTAAACTGTGGCTTCCATAACCTCAAACTTAATACCGTAAATATTCAGACTTTACTGTCTAAAAATAATGGTACCCTGTAGTAGACCCTGTTATCTAAAAATAATAGTAATTCAGGGGAATTATCCAGGCTGTGAAAAGGTTTATTATTTCATCTTGCTATTTTACTGAAAGAGAAAGAGCCAGATTGCTGTACCATTGCTGCTTTGGCCGTCTTATGCTCTTCAAAAAGGTACTCAAAATTCTTTACTTTTTTTTTACCGAAACGAAAACTAACGTCTAGTAACAATAACATCAAATAAAATTACACAACCACCAAACCACTATAACATATATTTGTAAACAAACCCATACAGATAACAAAAACACAAAGCAGGCAGTCTAAAAGTCATTCCTTTCAATCAAACCCTACTCTGACCGCGTCTAATCGAGATTATCTCTGGAAATACGAAGCGCTTTATAAAACGCAACAATGCTGTCAACTACAATAGAGGACCCCATAATGGTACCTTTGAGTCCCTCCCTCAGGCATGATCAAGTAGGATCTGAGGGTAGTAATATATGGGACCCCATGAAATCCTTCAGCGTTGGGGGCGAGGCTGAATTCATTATTGCCTCGCCTTGTCTGACAGCTTCGTAAATAACAGCCAGGATCAATACGTCAAACTATTTTTTATAGGTTATGTTTACTTTGGCGGGAAACAGTAGAAGCGCTGTCATTTATCACGTTCCGTTACACGCATTGTGTTAGATTTAATATGTTTTGTTGATGGGTTAGTGTTTATTAATGAACTGTATTGTAGTAATACCTACCATATTATTCCTATATCTTTTCATAGAGAACATTTAGTATCAAAATTATTAAGAAAATAGTGATTTTTGATACTGTGTATGGGGTTATCTGTGTTGTGTAACCTAAAAGCAGTACTGAATTTTTTTGCTAGTAATACACCCCGTTCTTATTTCATTTTGATAATTCAAATCGGAAAACTCGTAGATTGAAATGTGTATATCTTAGTTTTATTTCAGTGCCTATCCAAAAATTATCCAATGCGTCCTTCTTACAAAATGCTTAACAATAAATAATTAGTTTTAGCTATTGTTCCTGATGTATGGACACAAGTCAACCGCAGATAAATGGAATGGAAAATAAAGCCGCGTGCCTTGTATAATATAAAGGGATATTGTTCAGTGGCGGTACTTCCATACAAGCCCAAAAGCCCGGCTTGCCTTACTTAATACGCATATATTCAATCCTAAAGGCAAATTAGTACCTTAAATAAAATACATTCGTATAATGCAAAAGGTCTATCATTTTTAAATTTACGGCGCCATTATGGAGCCCCGCGCCTGCGACGGAGCACCGCGCCGCGCCCGGCAACTCGCCTAAGCGAGCGCCGCGGTCTAAAACTAATATAAAATATTTCATTCAAAATCAACGCTGGTCCACGCGTGACGCAATATCTTAAAAAGATGGACACACCAAAGTATTATCTATATTTTTCTCTCTCGTGTGCTTTTACCTGGCTTTTGGCGTATATTGCCCTCTCAGTCGCACCTATGGATGAAATGCTACCATGACACTACGTACCTATACTTATAGCTATATTTTAATGCAATTTGTACCAAGCAAAATGCCCGGCTTCGCGAAGTGAAGTTGTGCACTTGACATGTCATATTATGATCCAAATTTATCGAAAAATATTTATGTTTTACTACAAGTTATATTGGATAATATATAAAATAAATTGATATTTTTTGAGACCGTATTATGATGTTTTAAACATTTTTAATAATATATAATTAGAATACTTAATTTGGAATTGTCCATAATTTAGGACCTGTGGTTAGCTTCAAGCTTATTATTATGTCTTTCGAGCGGACGACTAACCAGTAACCACTGAACATGATCTGCGTTTAGTTTTCGTTTGATTATAGTATTTTACGTTTATTACGTATAATAATGGGTGAAAATGTGCCTTGTGATGGTTTGAAGTGTGTGCAACTGTTGATCGGCGAGGAAAAGGTAAATTCATTACATTTCGTAGACAAACAACTACTCGTATCTGGTCGAAAACCTACGCCTGATTTGTTGTGTATTTCTCGAAAGTAGTGAAAACTATAGAATACAATTTTATAGATCAGTGCACATAACTACATAGATTGGACGTTCTCATACTAATAAGTTATACTGTCGGTATAGTATATTTTTTTCGAACGACGTACTTAAATTTTTGGTATTGTTCCGGCTATAGTGATTTAAATAATTTAACTGGTACTTTTATAGTAATTGACAAAATCATGTGAATGCATTATTATCTTTTCATAATTCCGGTAAACAGCGTATAGAAACCTCTTTATGCGTCATATACATAATATGTGATGAGATTTCAAAACATGCTCGCGTAGAGAGTAATCGTAGTATTTTTCAGATATTCCTTAGCTTCCTTTCAGGGCTCATGATGAATCAAAAAATCACATGCAAACACAAAAACATAACATGAATGTTTTAATAATAATTTCTGGCCGCGAAGTTAAACACGGCGCCGTCCTTGTGCTATTGTAGTGCCGTTTATTAATTTACAAAATAATTACAATATAAAGTTACGTATGCATGCACAAAAGTAATTTAACTTACACATTTGTTTTATTCATCTATTTAAAACTAATGATGGGCCCTTCAGTATGTTGGCAATATTAAATAGATGGCCGTGAAAATCGCGCCATCTATTAGATTTTTTCGAAACAACTTGTAATAGATTTTTTCATAACGGTGATAAAGATAGTTATTATTTTATTGGTTTTTATCCTAATCTTATATAGATCGTGTGGTAGGTCTAGGACTGCCTCGATGGCCCAAAGTTGAGGTCTCGGATTCGAATCTCGGGTCGTTTTCTATATATTTTTTTATTTAATTACATCGCATAGGCTCGCCCCCTATCGCATGATGAACACGTTCTTCTTTCTTAATACCATTTTGCTCCTGAACCAATACATATTCTTACTAAAAAAATATTGGGCTTGCCCTAGTCCACAACCCTAGGCACGCCCATGATATTGTTATATAAATACAAACAATCGATATTTAGTAAATTTGCAACATACCATACGTAAGTCTTCAGTTCGGTTTCACATTGAACAATTTCAGAAGGATTTCACATGAAAATTTTCCTAGTGTAGGTCTCTCACATGTGAGAGGTAGCCTGGGTAGGTACCACCAACAATTATTTATCCCGCCACACAGCAGTCTAAAAGCACTGCTGTGTTCTGTTTGGCAGAACATTGAATCCAAATTACTTCTAGACATATTGATACTGGACATGCATTTACATACACATATTTTACATTATGTCTCAGAATGGCGATGGCTGTGGAATGCCAAGTGTTGCATTGTAAGACATGATGTTGTTTGGTTTTGCTACAGTTCATTTGCGTTCGAACTGCTTACCATCGGGCGAATGGCACGCTCGTATCGCCATTCACTACTATAAAAAACTATAGATTGAATTGTATTCAAAACTCTAAATATTTAGAACCTTTACTTTTATAAACTTACTGAATCACATCAAACAAATCGTAGCTTTAAAATCAAATACAAGAAACGTATTGGCCGATGTCATAACATCGTCCCATAAACATCGTGTCATAAACACGGCAGTAAAAACCACCTGATACAATGACGATCCGATAAAAAACCCACCACTCCAAAGTAATTCGAACGTAAAGAATCTACAGTCCATTATCCTATGCATTTAACACCCCTATTCAGTCCACAGGAATACCGCTCCAACACGTTTTATGCCTCGTTTAGCGTTTACGATGTTGTGACAACCCTTGAATCGCCGTTCGCAAATCCTCGATTGTAATGCCATTAACGTTTAGTCATAAAATTATACAGGCTTATGATTGTGGTTTATGATAATGGAGAGGTGTAATTGTTGGTTCATTAGGGATCGATAATCTCATTAGATAGCTGAGAGGAGACGATGATTGAGGATTAAAAGACTATGTCCACCAGTGGGCTGACGGCTGATGATTATAATCTCATTAAGTTAGTACTAGCATAGCAATTTAGAAAGCCTAATGGTGACTGGTAAAATCGAAGGAAAAACCTAGTGATAGAAATTACAATCGATGGTTGGACTAAATATTGAAGGAACTAACAATACCTGCCAGCGACGCACTTTACCAAGCTGCAGAATGGAACCGATGGAGACAACTGGTTGATGGAATCAAACGGAGTCACGATCCTCAGCAGTGAGGGAACGATTAAAGAAAGGGAACTTCGTACCATCAAACATCAATCGATCTATTTTATTTGAAACTAGCTGTACCCGCGACTTCGTCCGCGTGGAATTAAACAAAAACTTTATTTTTCTAAAATAAAAGATTTTTTCTAAAATAAATGTAGCCTAACTTACTCCTTATTATATCAGCTACCTGACAATAAAAGTCCCGTCTAAATCGGTCCAGTCATTTCAGAGATTAGCCGGAACAAACAGACAGACAGGCAGACAGACGGACACACAGACAGACAAAAAAAATCTAAGGTCATTTTCGTTATAGGTATCGTGTATATAATGATATGAAGTTGGATTTTTTTTTTCACGTTACAAACAGACACTTCAATTTTATTTATATGTATAGATTTGCTTGCAGTGAAGTCTTAGCTTGAGCCAACTGGTTGTTAGAAGTTAAATTTCATTATATCTTATTACATCTCTATGAGTGTAATCAGTAAGATAGATTTTGTAAACCTTGATTCTATGACGTTGTCCTCCATTAATTACGTTCATTGGATTACATAATTAGCTTGTGTATTAATTAATACCATATTGACGGTCTCTCTTATATTTAATTTTAATAAAATTGCTCTATATGATTTTTCTTCAGAGGATTTATAAAACATCCTATTTCAAACTGGGCCGCCTTCCATAAAGAACCTTGTTGCCCTAACAACCTTAACGTTTGTAAATTTATGAATAATATTAAATTCTTTTGTAAGGAATTGTGAAAAAGAATTGCCAGCATAAAATGTTTACCTAGATAGGTCCCGGAAAAAAATCATTTTCTCGTCAGTTTTTTCATTAAACATTATAACTTCATAAACATTGTTTTATCCAGGTTGTTTTGATGAAAATATAATCTCTAGGCGATTTGAAAAGTTATCAGTCGTTTTATTTAGGTTTAATCTCTGTGAAAAAAAAAGGTTTTTTTGCCCCAGTTTTGCGCAGAACGCCTAATCACTTTTAAACTCTGATTAGATTTTGGGAACTCCTTTTGTTAAAGATGTATGAGCATACATTTTAAGTCGGCGATTATTTATTTTGGCTTAGTGCGTATCAAACTCATGTCAGAGTTCCTTCTAGTTTAATTTTAATTTTTAGAAATTTTTTATTCCCTAAAAAACAATATTATCCTATTTTGCGAAGAATAAGTATCAAAAATAATGCATATACACACTATTTGGGAATACCAAACAGAAGTGCACAACTTACTAAAATAAACGACCATTTAAAATGCATAAATCCACCCGGCAAAACCATTTCAATATTCCAATACTCATAGCTAATTCCATTCGAAGCACTGGTCTGCCTAGTGCAACAATAACAATAAAAATATACCATTCGATATGAACAGTCTGCATACTTCCAGATCGCACTGAGCATCTTAAACTCGCATCTGAAGAATTCAATTTAATCCAATCCTGTTTTAACGGCTAATTGAAGCTGTAGGAATTTATAAGTCTCGCAGACGAGTGAACAATGTGAATACTTTTTGTTCAAGGATGTTTGTATGTAGAAATGTTTTGAATTGTCCGTTGCAGTACCTTTACGGGTATTTTGTTGGTTGTGTTGGTTGCAGGATATGTTATTTTTATTATTATTATGAATGACGAGGCAAGCATGCCATTTGACTGATGGTAAGCGATACGACCGCTCATGGACAGTAGCAAAACCAAACAAGACCATGAATTACAAATCAACACTTCGAATTTCATTGCGCTCGCCATCCTGAGGCATAATTATAGCCTACATATTGGTGTAGGTAATTAAATGGCTGAAAACTGAAACCTCATATATACTGGGTGTATCTAGTCTGCTGCTAAACGCTACTCTTTGCTAAAAAGGCAGCAAGGTGTCAGTTTTAGAAACTACATACCATACAACTAAATAAAGTGACGTTTATTTGTAAAAAAAATTATTTTTAAAGATGTTACGCCAGTGCTTAAATTATAATTTTAGCAGAAACTATGTATTAACTGCTCAATGAATCCTCGCTTTCTTGCGATATTTTTAGTTGCATTGTATCTGAAATCACTAAACCTTTAAAAAAGTACTTTTTTTTCGTAACATTTTTAGTTTCGTTCTGTCACTAGACTAACACCTAGCTTTATTTTCGACCGCAGTCTGAATAAACCCTGTATGTATAAGGTGTCTTATAAACAACTAACACACGATATTGGAACAATGAAATTATTTCATATTTACTGAGTCGTGGTGAGCGTCGATAAACTATGTGCACAACTATTGTACGAAGTTTACTAATATTGTGTTATAAACGCTAACTCTATAAGTATGTAGACGTTGCTAGAACTATTTTGTATTGATAAGTTTAATAATCACTTGTATATCGTTATTATGAATAGGTAATAACTTTTTGGCTAAATTCAGAGTGATAAAACTTGTCATAGTGACCTACTTATGTGTTTTGAAATGATTATAAAACCTATCCTGTCTTCAATACCAAAGTATAATATAACTCTTTTTTTTCTATCGGCGTGAAGCGCAATTTGGAACTAAAAATAAAATTTAAATTATATACAAAAAACGCTTCAATTGCGATATGTTTTCCTACTATAAACAAAAAGCAGTTTACTACAAGTAAATAGTATTGATATGTACATATAAAAGAGAAAAAATGATCCTAACATTTTGACAACAACATGACAACCACGCATTTGGAAGTCAAAAGATCGTAAATGATCTAAATTAATCAAGGATATCTTTACCTAGATCTTCCAAATCGAATCTAGCTATATATAATACTGTATCATTTACGTCCCGACTCAGGGCACGGGCCTCATATACAGGGTATATCAAGACTGCTACCGA
Source organism: Hyles vespertilio (assembly GCA_009982885.2). Taxonomy (NCBI): domain Eukaryota; kingdom Metazoa; phylum Arthropoda; class Insecta; order Lepidoptera; family Sphingidae; genus Hyles; species Hyles vespertilio. The sequence continues at coordinate 3,815,062 of CM042824.1, forward strand.
AAACGAAGCCGGGTGGTAATTTAGGCGACTTCAGACACAATGCAATAGAAAAAGTTGCAAAAAAAAGCGACAATTTTTTTTTTGTTATTTTTTTCCTATGACCATATTTGGGTGGTAAATACATTTTTTCCTAAAATAATAGTGTATACCCTTTGATTTATAAATAATCTAAGGTATAAAAGTGTTTAAATTATTATTTTAGCAAAAACTATGGATTTACCACCCAAAAATGACGATATTTAAAAAATCATAAAAAATCATTGTCGCGTTTCTTTGGGAAATTTTTAATTGCATTGTGTTTGTAGTCACTAAAACTACCACTCGGCTTCGTTTTCGGTAGCAGTCTTGAGATACCCGGTATAATCTAGCTATAGTTCCGCGTTATTATTAGTTAATATATCTACATACTAAAGTATAATAAGGGTACCTTCGAAATCAAAGGATCCTGGGTTAATGCAAAATAAACTAGGGTTGTTCCCAAGTGCTATTTTCATGGGTTTTAAGTATTAACACATGATTGATCACCGGCCCTTTCCCTTCTACGTTTTCTATCGCGCTTGTGTGTGTGTGTGTATTTGTATATGTGTGTGTGTGTCATATAACATTTATGCGCAGTCGAGCAACACGTCCTAGCGGAGGGAAGTGAATGAAAATATGAACTATCGTGATAGAAATGTTATATTTTTCATTTCTATTCTCTCTATATAATCTATATTAAATTCAGAGCAATCTAAACAGGCTGACCATCGGTTCCATAATTTCTTGTCATTCCTGATAATTATGTCGGCTTGTTTGGAGCAAGGATAGCTATAAACTGAACTTGAAAAGCTTCACTTTAGTCGATAACTTTTCAACCATTTTTTAATTAATGATTTTAAGGCTTTAATTCCCAGACACTTTGACTTCATCACCTCTTTCAATCGACCTGCTTGCTCATCTTCCGATGCAACAGATGAACTAGAAGCACTAGTATAAAAAGAAGTTATGGAATATAAAGAACACCCTGTGATGTTATTCCTCGCATCCGTACGCTTTCTTCGACTTCACTGAACAATGATGTAACCCGTGTTATTCCGTAACACGGCTTCCTGACTCCTCGTCGGGACATGCCAGGCTTATGATTAAGTGTTGGATCAATAATTACTAGGTTATCGAGTTTTATGGAGCGATAGAACATAGAATATTGCAACAACTTATGACAGACAGACGCCCTGGTATAGGTCGCGGGACGTCGCTGGAAGCAGCCTGCCTATAGGTCACCGAGGAAATTGGGGAGGCCTATTTTAAAGAAAGAAGAAGAAAGAAAGAACTGTTTTATTCATGACAGCACAGTATACAATACAATGCAGGACAGAACACATATTGGATTAAAGATTACTTAATTATAAAAGTTAAACAGCAAATAACAAGTAATATAACACAACTAATTAGAAACTAAATTAATAACGTGTGTCTGTATAGATCGCAGCATACTATATTTTCAGCAGTGGACTTCCTTCGGCTGATGGATGGATGATAGGTTGCTAAAATACCAATGTTTGCTCGATTCAAATTAAGCATATAATTTTAATAATAAATAAAAGTGATTGTAAATGTCCTTTAATGTTTTGATCTCGTTCGCATTGGGAGTAATGATACAAATACCTCTGAAATGATGGTAGTTAAAAATAATGTTTTAGTTACTGTATGTTATAACCTTGTCATAACTTGAATTTTTTGATTCAATTATGTGGTTTTGGATGGTTAATATAAACTCAATTCAATAGACACGATTCTGCGCATACATTTTGTGAATCTAATTCCTGAAACTAAACGTAATTTGTCTGTATGTATTGGTTTGAGTGATCATATGTTTAATAAAACTTTTTCCCTTCTTTCCAGAATCTTAAGAATCAAATCATGACAACGAACGTGTGGGTAGAACAGGTGAGTTTTTTTTATACTTATTGTAATTTTAAGTCTTCTCTTCTCTTTGTACGTATGGCAAAAATTATAAAATCAAACCTGTGTCTCATTGGCATAGGCACATACTTTACACCGCCACGGTATGCGGCCAATACGAGGTTTTACCTTATCAATTAATATCGTCAATCTCTAAATTTCTCTCGACTGCCTCGGTGGCGTAGTTATGCTACGAGTCAATTACAACGTCTTAAGTTCGAATCCTAGGCCGGGCAATGTGATTTTAGATTTTTCTATTGATTATCAGCCAGGAGGAATTTGTGCCCGATATGGCGATAGACTCCCCTCCTATCACATCATAGGACGGAATACACAAGGCGAAACGTGGGTCCTGCTGGTTTTGTGCATGTATGTATGTGTTAATGCCTTCACTCTTCCTCACACATTTTTCTCAATAATAAAACATAATTATACACTTCTTGCCTTCAAAATTGCGTACTAAAACCCCTCATACAAAGTATACAACATAATCACGGTTCTGATGGCGTAACTAGGGCGCAAAGAACCCGCGTGCTATTTTCGCCAGCGTTGACAAATAGCTTTTGCGCCGGAAAGGACGGCCCGCTAGCTTTTCTTCCACCGGACCGTGTCAATTCACACGTGACTAATAGTTTAAGGGTCCGTCCTTTTGTTTCGCCTTTGGTGAGTTTGATGGACAGTGAAAAAAGCTAATTATTCTCAGCGAAATCTGGAGTTTTGAATTGTTGAACAATGGAATGGACGTTAATGCGAAATTGTCGTTATATTTTCTTGGATTATTGTGACTGAAGGCTAGATATTGTATTTTGATGATTTATTATTTTTGTTCGTTGCTTAATGTTTTATAAAGGCGAAAAAATGTAGGTCATACAGAGATAAGCTTTATTAGTTTAAATACGTTTTGATATTTTTTTCTATTTTCTTTGATCCTTTTCATGATATGAATAATAATTGGTCAGCAGAATAACATTTTAGCAATTCAAATAATAAAGTATAATTATTAAATGCATTAAAAACACAATACAATACAAGAAAAAACAGTTTTGCCAATAGTATATTAAATGAAGAACGTATCTGGAATATTACAATTTTTTATTACCTCTTAAAATCAGCAAAAACATTTCCAAGAACACAACATACAAATCACTTTTTTCCATCTCATCAAATACACAAAAACAACATAACAGTAGTTTCAAATGTATCCCGCACTATACTTTGTTATTCCCAGTAATAATCGTTCGAGGATTTTCACTTCGCCAGAAACTGGATGAAGCTCGCAAAAAATCATTTACAAGCCTTTCAATACATTTTACGATGACACTTACATTTATTATAGGTCGTTAGTTCGTCTATGGGAATAACATCATTAAATATTTTTATATCGGCAGTATATGGTATAATTATCTCTATAAATGTTGGTCAGTTGGTACTTTATAAATTATATCATCTTTTTTTTTTATTTCATAACATGTCTCAATTTCTATCTTTTTTTATTATTGATTATATTTGTAGATTTGCGTGAAGATGTAAACCTTGGTTAGGTTTACATCGTTACGCAAATCATAACAAAAAAAGCGTGTAAAACAAGATTAAACTTGTAATTCTTTTTGATATCTGCGATACAAGCCAAGAGTGAAAACTTATGAAGCTAAGTCATACATAGACTATTATTGTGTTGTGATACTGTTTGTTTGTTAATATTTTGGTAAATAAAAGTTTATTTATATAATTGAGATTTGAGAGTTTTAGATTTGATGTCCTTAAAGAGTCTATCAAACTAGAATTTATTACAGGTAAATAATCCGTAGTGGAAGGCTAATGCTATAATCTCACAATTGCTCAACAAGACAGTCTCTCGTCGTCTATCCGTTTTATTTTCATAGGCCACCAAAACACATTCTGTACTCAACACAAACGGTAATATTAAATTATACAATCGTTTTTCAACTCTATGCATAAATAATCACAAATATCCACATAATAAACCAACCCTTTCAAAACAACCACAAAATCCAACCGCAAAATCAGTGATTGGGGTCGGTCGGACGTCACAGTACCAATTTAATGCCTGTAAAAACTACGCTGGATCAATTGATTCAATTAACGTCAATCAGCCCGCAATACGTCCGGGTAATGAATATTAATACATGGGCATTTTTAACCCGCAATGTGTTAAAATGCAGACGCTTTTATCGAAAGTCAGTTTGCACCCTGCGCCGGGTTTTATGTAATTAGCGGTGTTGATAATGAAACAATGGGAGTTGTTTGATTTTTGAATTGTTTAACCCTCCAACGATTATTATTTGTTGTTTTAAGTCGATGTTTTAAATTAAGAGCAGGTTATATGTATTATATATAGAAATGTTTCTGCTTTTTATATTTAATTACGTACTTTATCCTTCTTTAAAACCATATGCGCTGCAGATAATACTACATTATTGTAAGTGTTCCTAAAATCTAGTAAAGGAGATCAGTCGATTTCCTAAGGAAAATGGGCCTAGTAGTGAAAACTTAACGGACACAAATGAGACCTAGAATCAAATAATAAAGATTCAATATCCTTTGATTATAATATAGTCTTTTTGAGCTACGATATGGGGTATTTAAGATATATCCTCTTAAAGTTTTACAAAAACTACCATATTCTACTATCTTCACATATATCTTATTTGGACAATATTTTATATTTTCTATAACTATGTAAATAATTTCGTTTAATAATATTGTAAAATGTATTACATAATGATAAACACGTTATTTACTTTTCTATATAAAGTTGATAAAGAAATCATTTCGGGGGGTAGAAATATCCGTTTCAAAAGAAGGTAATTTCACAAACACTAATTATAAGACAGATGTCAATTCTGATAATATTGCAAACAATGCAAAAAGTGGTAGAATATTCATACTATGGTTTGGTGCTACATATGAAGGTTATATATAACTTAGCAGGACAAATGTTGGTGATATTTATGCTGTTCCTTTACTTTATCAAAATATAACAAAACGTATGTAAAGTAAAATATAGAAAATATTTTAAAAATGACGTTGAAAAAACGTCTAGTTCTACTTGAAGTATTAAAATAATGTCTAATACTGAATAACTGCCGTAGAGTATAAGTTGAAAGTGATGTTTTATTAAATAAATAAATAAGCCAGAAATATAAAAATATCTTTTGGCCTTATACTGCTTTGAAGTTAAATGCAGTAAAGAAATGGTAAAATAAACTGCACACAATGATAGAAATATACTTTTTCAGTTCCATTTTTTACTCAACAATAATCCATAGAAACGTATATGCCATAACAATAAACGCCAATTAAATTTTTTACAACTCCAGATTTTGTAAAAGGCTAACTTCGTTCGTCCCTTTTTCACGCGTAGAAATTAACATCCTCCATCCCTCTCATCTCGTTGAAAGTTCCCGAGCCGAAACAAGTGGCTCTCCTGATAATAAAAAGTATTATGATCGTAAAACCTTTACGATTTATTCGTTCCCGTCGATCGATAGTTCGCAGATCGACATTTGCTTGAGTGCAATAAAATAGTAACAAGTTGTTATTTGATTCTTTGTTTTTGTTACGCATTCGTCAACCCCAATCTTGTTTTTATTAGTGTGCCGTCACTTTTTTTTTGAATATTCAGATTATTTTCTTGAATTGGGTCAGTTCTTTTAATATTTACATTAGATATCGATGGGTTGTTAGTTTCAATTATACGCCTTATCTTAAAAATTGTAAGTCTCTTCAATATAATCATCAAGCTGCGACGAAATAATTCCGATCTTGCCAGCAACAAATCAACGTCACACATAGTATGTTAAGAAGAACTTTACTTATTTATTATTGATGTTTCCATTCGATTACGGGCCAGATCGCTCATTAATCTATGAACCAACCAGTCTTTAATTTGATTCCTAGTATGTGATCTACAAGTGGGCAGAAAGCGTTATCAAAAAGGGCAATTGAATCAATGCCTCAAGGTCCTTTAAAAAATGCCGCTAAAAGTAAAATTTTGTGAATGAGACGATTGTCAATAACATTTTACACAGTTCCGCCGACCCCATACTTTGAAACAAACAACCGAAACAAAAGTATTCCATAAAGATAAAATAAAATCAAATGAACATGCAAAAATACTTTCACGAACTATGCTCCTTTTCCTTTAAAGGGAAATGTACAAAACGGAACGCCAAATGAGAATTTCAACTTACAATAGCATCGAGATGGAATGTACCCGAATAAACTTTGGCCAAGTGTTGCTTCGAATGTTTTGCGGACAATTCGCGCAATGAGAAGCGAAGTAGCCAAAATATCATCAAACAAACAGCCGGTAATGTGGGATTTTTGGAAACAAAAATGCCGAAAAGTTTGGCCCTCGGCAACTCGGAGAATATTCGAGAAATATGCGTTAGGACTGCTCTGTTATGAAATAATGTGATTTTCCTCTTGTGTCTTTTCTCTTTTGATATTGCTTTCTTTTGGCTTTTTGTTTACGCCTGATCTGATTCAGACATTCATCGTTAACCTAGATAAGGATACCATTTTACTTTTATCATTTCATGTTATTTAGGCGTCACAGCAACAAAATGTAATATTTGTGTGTGAGTTGTCTGATTGTATTATTTTAGCCTATTGTTGACATTCCAAATACTATATACGTGGTTTATATTTCTCACTCGTTATTAAATCGTACATACTATAAAATGAAACTATTATTTTCTAAAAACCAATTTAACTTATCTTTAATTTAATAATTGTAAAATAAGGGTATTTAAATTGTAAAAGGCACTAATACCTCCGTTTGCCCCGTGACCACGAAAATTGTAAAGTAATCGAAACGTCGGAAAGTTAAGAGATATAAAAATTAAACAACATTCGCGTACATATTATACATAATTTATCCATCAAAAACAAAACTGCATATACACACCTAACCTCAAATCTCAACCCAACAACCCAGATCCTTATCGATACAAAATAAAATCGATTTCACATTAACATAGTTCGCGAAAAAATATAGTGGTCATATCGGAGGGGTGTTCAAAAACCTGTTAACTGGGAAGTAAGCCGGCGATGATTTATGAGACTGAAGACTCCGGCAGTAAAAACTCTTAGGCCGCGCGCTTCGATACACATCTTGGCTATAAATTTTGTAGGCGTGTTGCTATCTCGTTGGGGTGATGTTTTCTTCGGGTTTGTTTGGTGATTAGTAGGTCAGCTGTGTTTTTGTTAAAATCCAAACCAATGGGTGGATTTGATGGGGTCCCATTGAAAATTAGAGTCAAGGAACAGATAAAAGTTTTGCTCTTGTGTTGTTTTTTCGATGGGTGAGACTGCTAGAATTTGTCTACTTGGTGTCGGTACGGCAAGAGACGAATATCTCGCTCCAGTACATTATAATAATAATTACTCTACTTGTCCTAACCGAATAACAACATTTGCATGCTTTGGTCTCCTATAATTGAAGATCACGTCGAAATGTAAACCACAACAATGCTATACCATTGCCTTCATTATATGTCGTGTATCCTTCGTTGGAGGTCCTCAAATTAAAAAAATAAAAATAAAAATGCAATCTAAAATGTTTGGAAAATTTCTATTAGTCCCAAACTAACCCTAACTTGGAATTTATAAAGAAGATTATGCAATATTATACCAAATATAGTTTATGTGAAGGGAGAAGCTTGATAGATGGAAATAATTAAATGAACTAACAGTAATGGGATTTCGTCGATTTTAATCACAACAGGCAGGCAAACTGAATGCAATGATATCCATCATATTGGGTGTAATTGACAATCTACAAATTGGTACCCATAAACAGAAGCCATAGAAACATTTGATTGTTCAGAAATTTTTGAAAATAAGTCAAATTGTGTCAGTGGTGAAGAAACTGACTGCGACTGAGATTTAAGTTCAAAGAACACAGACTGGCAGACAGCTTTAAGGATCTAAGAAGTTTTTAGAACTCGCTTTGTTAAGAGTTTCTTAAAAAAGTAATTTGGACAATAACCAAACACATCTCAATTTTATGTCTAAAACGGACTCCGTACGAAAATATCCCAAAACCTAAAGATGGAAAAACGGCGGTCGACAGGAAACGCGGTCGGGTCCGACGGCGGACAATTGAAAAACTCTTGATGACCCGCCTTGACCCCCTTCCCTTGGCCCCTCTTCCCTAGAACCCCTCCCTAACAGTCCCCTCCCCGGAGTCGGGTCTCTGAATTTTTAATATTACACTACGGGGTTTGTTAGGTTATTATAAAGCTCATTCTGTACATTTGAATTTGTAGGGACGATGGTGAACTAAATTTTGACGATCAACATATGTGACACGTTTGGTTGTTTTGGCATTAATACTAATAAAACATTAAAGCCCTGTATCTTGAATGGTGATCCTATTTAACCCGTTTTATAATCCTAACACTTGATTTTCATTTCATTTCATGCAGACGTAACGTACTCGTTTATTTATTTATAAGTATGTACTTAACGGATTTTTTGTTTTGTAAATCAATAATTTATTGAAATAATAAAAAGGCTGTAAGCCTTTAACAATATTTAATCCTAATTTTATATCGTATTTTTTTTTATCAAATTACAATAAATAAACTTCACATTTCTCTTATCAACACGTTTCAACCGTGTTTTCTATACAGTAAATATTACAAAGCATCCTTGGTGTTTCGTATCCCCAATCATACATTTTAATAAAAGGGTGACAAAAAGAGATAATGAGTCTGAATAGAGGGAGAGGGAGCTATAATGCTAAAGGTTACTTTCAGCAAAACGACAGAAACTCCCGCGTCATACGCACACTCCATTACCTAATTAAATTAGACGCTTGAGCCAGGCACGCACTCACGCAGGATTAAACGGGGACTGGGGCCTCGTCAAGCTCACCGAAATTATTTTGGAATGAGGAAGCACGTGTTATAAAGAAAATTATTCATTATGTATCAAAATTTCCATTATTATCCTCGTTAGAGTATATGTATACGGCTGTGTATTTAGATTTAATATTTCAAAATACTGTTTTAATAATAATCTCCTAAAATGTTTTATTTAGTTGCACTATCCGAATGCGGAGCAAAGATCTAATTAAAATTGTTGTATGAATTATAAAAACACGATAAACTAATGGACAGTGTAGAGAAAGTAGATATTAATAAGACAAACCTGTAAAAGATTGCTTAAAATGGCCGCCGATTGGACTTATTTAAAATGTTATAATATGTAATATATTTTTTCCCGGTGTACAATTTTCAAAATAAAAATATAAATTATCCTATAATTATGCTACTAAAACCCACATCGTCCCAAAAACAAACACAACTAACTGTCAAGAATAAATTTATTTAAACCCCCATTCCACCCCGAAATCCAGCACGTCGCAAACCTCACGAGACATATGCACGCTGAAGAAGCTTTTGTATTTAGTTTACGCAAATTTAAATTGTGCCATGCGAACAGTAATTCCTAACATACAAAGCTAGCCAAGATAATAATTGAGTTCCGTAACGCTGCCAGCCTTGCCTTTATATTGCCGAATTTAATTTCATCATTCATTTTTATTGCGTGCTCGTAAAATATATTTTCATGTACGCCTGCAATGTATTCAGTTTCTGCCTATGCTGATGTATATTGCGGTTTTGATGTTCGGCATTTTTATACTGTATAGGAATTTCATGTATGAAAGTAATGAAATGTCTTTTCAAATGTCACACTTGCTATTTCTTTCACATATTCTGTTGAGACATTTTAATTTCAATTTATTCTCTAGAAGCTAAAATCGAGTAGTAAGCCGATAAAAACAAGATATCAATGGAGATTTAAAACGTAAATTAATCAACTTTGTTATGTATAGTCAACGGCATAGGACAAACTTACGTAGTGCTTACCTAAGATTCTTCACATGAAATTGAATGCTATGTGAATTCCACCAGCTCACACTAAACTAATATCTAAGTCCTAACATTCACTCATTCACAGAGGTAGTCTGTGCCCAATGGTGTTACTTATAACATTGGTACAAAACTAATAAATAATTAAAGATTCAGTTTATATATGTGTATATATATATATATAGGGTATATCAAAACTGCTACCGAAAACGAAGCTGGGTGGTAGTTTTAGTGACTTCAGACACAATGCAACAAATTTTTTATTATTTTTCTTTCGTCGTATTAGGGTGGTATTTACATAGTTTTTTCTTTAATAATAATGTATACCCTTTTATTTTAAAAGACGCTATGGTACGCAAGGCTTTAAATTATTATTTTACGAAATTTTTTGTTACATTGTGTTTTTAGTTACTAAAACTACCACCCGGCTTCGTTTTCGGTAGCACTCTTGATATACCCGGTATATTATATTTAATTTAATCGTGTAATAAGTCAAATTATTCGTACACCTGAAGCTGCCCCAACTTTCATTCAATCCCGGTTATTCATCCCATGGTTGTCTCGCAGAAATTGCTTTTAGCAATAAGATCGGCATTTGTGCATATTTTTTTCATATAATGCTGTCTACTTTTATGTATCTGGTGTACAATAAAGCGATAAATTAATAAATATGCAAATTATAATGCATCAAAAATAGGTACTGCAGCATAAATCAATAAATTATGCAGAAGGCGACGAAACTCAATTATCTACCGGTGTAGCAACAAAATTATCATTTATAAAAGCTTTTAAGAAAGCGTCCTCCGTTCAATTTGTCGTGTTTTTACTTTGTTAGTGTCACTTTGTCGCGAACAAAGGGGCACTAAATATAAAGATGTGGCTTCTCTTTGTACAATAGCAATTTGGGATTAGATCCGTGGTAGTTTGAAATGAAGTTGCACTGTGAAGGTGCGACTGAAATGCTGTCGTTTATCTTGGCCAATAGTTAATAGTAATTTGATGATTTTTAAGTGCCCTGAATAATCAACGGTACACGTATATCTATAGATGGAAACTAAATTATAATACGAGAAAAAAATCGTGTGAGCAATGGATTTGATTTCATCTTCAATATGCTAATTGGACAATAAAATGGAACAAAAAGAGTAGTTCTCAAAATCTACTGGATCGCTATAAAATTATTTTTATAATCACACATGAGAATAAACTTGAATTGATGTACTTTCTCAAATTAATTGAATTGAGACATCAATTGCAAAATCGCACCAATCAATGAAAAGTTTCGAACATCAAATAGCAAACCTTTTTTAACAAACCAATTCCCCATCTACCGCCGTCCACAAATGGAAGCAAATGATAAGTTCTCTGTACCCAGACACATTGAAGAGTGGTCGAGAACATTTTGCGCAGTGCCAGATTTTCAATCGACTCCCACCGGAACCTAATAAGGGACCGCAATTTCCGACCTCTAACCACGGGCCTGTGTCAACAATTCCACTTTATAAGGTCTTCAGCGAAAATACTTTGCGGGAATGTCTTAAACTGAACTCGATTATTGGAAAGACCGCCGCGCCGCGCCGTTTCGACTTAACGCTGCGTTTTAAGTTGTCTTATTTGTTTGTTAAGTTACATTGTATGGTAGCCAGCATTTATTAATTTGTTTTATGTTATTTTAATGTCTATAATGCCAATCAATGAGGAATCTCAGTTCTTTATTTAAATTTGACACAATTGTCAATACTATTATTTGAAAGAAACTATAACATTTATCATGTCGCGACATGATAAACAGAAGCCGTTTGTACATTACAAATATTAGCACTCAATTAGCTAATGAAATTCATCTAACAAAAGTCATCGTCTCAATATCTTGCAATTTTTTTTATTTTATTTTTATAGTAGCAATTAAGATATTTTTTGTAGATTTGTAGATAAAAGAAATGAGTTAATGACGTCAAATATTTCCTCAACAGGAATGGAATGATTACAAGCTGAAGTGGAACCCAGACGATTACGGAGGTGTGGACACATTACACGTGCCTTCAGAACACATTTGGCTGCCAGACATCGTACTCTATAACAAGTAAGTAAATTATATTATGTAAAATTAATCTATTATTTACAGAATTTATCATTCCGCCTCGTGGCCACGAAAGCTGTTAAGTAATCGAACTGTCAAGAAGTTAAAAAACGTAAAAATTAAACCAAATCCGCGATAAAATCCGTAAATATATTTTGCAACTTCTAACAAACCTATATCATATTATCATAAAGACGAAATATAACGTACTTCAATGTCATCTAATTTCTCTGGTTTCGCTTGGTCAACTACACCAAATACAACAAAACAGCACTGATCATTGACAGCCTCCGTGACGCAGTTGGTTAGATGCCAGAAACGTGAGGCCACGGGTCCGAACACTCGTTCTTAGTGTGGGGTCAAGACTATGTATGTAACTGTTAGGTTTATTTATTTATTCAGACCATGAAAATTTCTGTACATATTTTTCTAATTTTATTTTTATTCATATCTCCTTTAGTGTAAATCTACGTCCTTGAACAATCTCGCAAAGATATCAAATCAAACCCTCAGTATCTAAAGTGCAAAACCCAATAAACAGTTTACACATAATGAAACTTAGTAAGAGCGTTACGTAGTTTAAAAGTATTAACAACAATAAATACCACTTACAAACTTCCGAAGAGGACATCGCGGCGTGTTATAAATTGTTAAGTTCCAACACTAATCTCACTCAAGTGGAATGTTTTCTTTCGAATCAATTTAGGAAAGTTTGCTGTGAGCTAAGTTCCAACTCCTATCTCGTTCAATGAGTTTACTTCACCTCACAGTTTTTGCTGCTTATCTGATAATTTCCACCTCAAGATGTCTTAAAAAACTGGTTTCTGAATATACGCAGGATAGCAATCGTTATATGTGTAGTGTGGTGACTATGACCTAACTTTTCTCAGCCGAACCCTAAATTGCGATGATGCGATGAAATAACTACAATAAGACATACTCGTATATGAGCTGGATCATATATTATTTTCTGCCGATCAAATCACACAATCTATTTATTTGTCTTTTAAAATCGAGATATTAAAGTTAAATGGTACTATATTTGGTAATAACTGTTTAGTTTCAATATTAATCTCATTCAAGTAGAATGTTTTCTTTCGAATCAATTTAGGAAAGTTTACTATGATCTGTGTCTAAGTTCCAACAGCCATCTCGTTCAATGAGTTTACTTCACCTCACAGTCTTTGGTGCTCATCTGAAATTTCCACCTCAAGATGCTTTAAAAAAACTGGTTTCAAAATTGTTTTGGATTCAAACGCAGGGTAGCGATTGTTTTATTTTATATTATGGTGACTATGATCTAACTGTTCTCAAATGAACCCTCAATTGTTGTTGCTCAATTGTCTTGAATGTACGACAGTGGGATGTTTATGACCTGGATTTTATAGTATTTTATACACATCAAATCATACAATCTATTCGGATTTTAAAATGGGGGCATTTAATAAATGGTTTATCTGTTAAGAGCGTTTATACCCTGCACGCGCTTTTTGGCTTAAAAACAGGACTTTTCAAATGAGTTAATAGCCACCAATAAACAATTTAAAGGAAAAATAATTATTACTAATTTTAGAAAAGGTTGTCATCTAGGGATTTTGGTGGAAAACATTATAGATTGATGGATAATTTGTGAGTACTATACGGATTACTGAACACAAGTTTCGTTATTTAGGCTTTAAATGGCAATTTAGAAGCTTAAGATATCCGAAACCACTAAATATAAGATGAAAATAAAAATAATATCAGACTAATAAGACCCTTATGGAGGGATTTTGCTGAGAAAAATAATCTTTTTGTGTTTAGTTCCTGAAAAATAAAAATTTAAACAATGCGAAATTATTCAGAATCTCTCGTCAAGAACATTTTTTTTTTTTCACCAACTTATCGTACATAATTTTTTATAGCAATTGCATATTACAATAGAAGAACATCTTATCAATAAATTACCATTTTTATATTTCAACAAAATTAGTTTTCATATTATCTACAAATATTTTAAAAACCACTATAAAACACGCTGTCCGACGTGGATCAAATCAGACCGCCGCAAGGCCTTCTAGAGGGAGGACGTATCGCTCGTCGCTCCGGCCTGGCTGCAGTCGATTATGCCGCGCGTAGTAAAAACAGCCACGCGCGGAATGCGATTACCACATCTTAGTACTTTGGTAGTAAAATATTTAATTATTTTTATTACCTACAATGATTTTGTAGTGAGTATAAATTATGTTTCAGGTAATATAATGGGATGTAATTCCGAAGCTAAATTATGTTATGTATTGTAATATAAAATTAAATATATTTCGTAATTGTAAGGGGTTGTAAGGCCCCAACACTATTTATGTGTTCGAACACGAAATGATTAATAAAACGTCCGTAGTGTATACTGATTGAACACTGATTTGAATGCAACTTAACAATGTAATAATAACGAAAATATGATTAGTATCCAAAATTTGTATTATTCTTTGCTTGCACAGTAATATTTATCTACTTATAATGCAAATAAAATATTTTTATGATATTATATTACAGTTACATTTCAATTGAATATTTGAAGCGCACGGATCAAAGTTGTTTGAGCCGATTGTATAGCGAGCCGACGCGGCAGCTCTACGCACACAGCTTTGGTAGCTTATGTGTGCGTGAAATTAACGAAGAAATACCTATAGTTGACTTTACGCGCAAGGTGTATACGCTCTTAAGTTCCAACATTAATCTCACTCAAGTGGAATCTTTTCTTTCGAATCAATTTAGGAAAGTTTACTATGATCTGTGTCTAAGTTCCAACAGCCATCTCGTTCAATGAGTTTACTTCACCTCACAGTCTTTGGTGCTCATCTGAAATTTCCACCTCAAGATGCTTTAAAAAAACTGGTTTCAAAATTGTTTTGGATTCAAACGCAGGGTAGCGATTGTTTTATTTTATATTATGGTGACTATGATCTAACTGTTCTCAAATGAACCCTCAATTGTTGTTGCTCAATTGTCTTGAATGTACGACAGTGGGATGTTTATGACCTGGATTTTATAGTATTTTATACACATCAAATCATACAATCTATTCGGATTTTAAAATGGGGGCATTTAATAAATGGTTTATCTGTTAAGTTCCAACATTAATCTCACTCAAGTGGAATCTTTTCTTTCGAATCAATTTAGGAAAGTTTGCTGTGACCTGTGTCCAAGTTCCAACTGCCATCTCGTTCAATGAGTTTACTTCACCTCACAGT
This sequence comes from Hyles vespertilio, assembly GCA_009982885.2. Lineage (NCBI taxonomy): Eukaryota > Metazoa > Arthropoda > Insecta > Lepidoptera > Sphingidae > Hyles > Hyles vespertilio. Next base: position 3,830,220 of record CM042824.1, read on the forward strand.
CTTTGGTGCTCATCTGAAATTTCCACCTCAAGATGCTTTAAAAAAACTGGTTTCAAAATTGTTTTGGATTCAAACGCAGGGTAGCGATTGTTTTATTTTATATTATGGTGACTATGATCTAACTGTTCTCAAATGAACCCTCAATTGTTGTTGCTCAATTGTCTTGAATGTACGACAGTGGGATGTTTATGACCTGGATTTTATAGTATTTTATACACATCAAATCATACAATCTATTCGGATTTTAAAATGGGGGCATTTAATAAATGGTTTATCTGTTAAGTTCCAACATTAATCTCACTCAAGTGGAATCTTTTCTTTCGAATCAATTTAGGAAAGTTTGCTGTGAGCTGTGTCCAAGTTCCAACTGCCATCTCGTTCAATGAGTTTACTTCACCTCACAGTCTTTGGTGCCTATCTATTTCCACCTCAAGATGTCTTAAAAACTAGTTCCAAACTACTTTTAGATTAAAACGCAGGGTATCAATTGTTTTATTTTATATTATGGTGGCTATGATCTAACTCTTCTCAAACGAATCCTCAATTGTAATGAATGTGGGACGTTTATGAGCCAGATTTTTTCAGATCTGTGGCGGTTGCAATACGCCAACTTAGATATAGCTTTTAAAGCGGTAGCAATACGCCAACTTATATTTAGCTTTTAAAATAACACGCTTATTAGTTGTAATTTGAACATTATTTAAACACGCATTTCATTTTAAAATATGACTGCAGATGTTTAACCATAAAACATCTGCGAGTCGTTTTATTTAAGTAAGAATTTTTGTGTACTTTATTGTATAATATTAGTTAAAAGATGCTGTTCTAAATTATTGTTTCCTAATTGTAATGACCCGTTCATGCCGGGGCAATAAAACTGTATTATTATAGTTAAGTTCTTTAGTGGCGGTAATCCTTTGCAACAAATTTATGTTTTTTAGACAATAGTACACATGTTTGGGTAAACCTTTCTGTTTGGACAATAGCCCAGATGTTTGGGCCGACCTTAATTTTTAGTTGAAAGGATAGACCCTATTTTATGGCTTAAATATTTTTTTCTGGAAGATTTATCCCCACCGATCCTCATTCTGGTAGTCCTATAAAAGGGTCGGTTTATTTGGATGAAAAAAGACAGTCTGCCATCTCTCGTCACGAGCACATCTCGCTCCGAGTCGCATAATTTTAATTTTACTCTGTCTGTGAATGTATTAAGTGCTAATTTACAAAATATACAATAGTTAGTTCCTGGAAGTGAGTGCTTATTCTAATACCTACACTTATAACCACCAAAGTGGTGACCCCGAATCAAAAAGAGTGATTTGAGTGTAGTGTATTAAAGTTAAATTGTAGTACGCGAGTTTTCCGTGGAAGAGACACTGTTTTTGAATAATATAGAAAAAGTGAGCAGTATAATGAACACCGGAAGCGTTAGCGAACAATCTGCCCCGGAGGTTGCGTCGTGTTCTCCACACATACCAGAGTGCAAATCGAATGACTTAGAAGTTTGGTTCACCATAGCAGAAGCTGCATTTGCTGCCGCCCGCATCAACTCGGAGAAATCAAAATACGCAATGATAATACAGAAGATACCAGCTGACATCATAGACACAATGCGTGATGTCATTTTAAGCCCGCCCGAAGACGCTCCGTATACAACGTTCAAGGCGATTTTGATAAAGCGTTGTGGTACATCGGAAAGTCAGCGAACACGTCAGTTGCTGGAACGCGAGGAACTTGGAGATGATAAGCCGTCACAGTTTCTTCGACGTCTACGAAACCTAGCTGGTGAGAATATGTCGGAATCTACTGTCCGTACACTTTGGCAAGGACGATTGCCAACGGTCTTACAGCCCATCCTAGCAACTGTTAAGGACCAACCGTTGGAGAAAGCTGCGGAAGTTGCAGATGCAGCTTTAGAATACTTGCCAATGCGTTCAGCTATTGCAGAGACCGGAATTCGTCCTACTTCCACCAAACAAGAGGAATCGGTATCGGAAGACATGAAAAAGATGTACGTCAGTTTAAAGGACGAGATTGCTTTGCTACGTCGAGAAATCAACGATCCCACTTCACGTGCGCGAGTGCGAGATAGAAACAGATCACGATCTCGCTCACGTTCCAGAAGTCGCGGTCCACGTCCACGTGATTTGTGTTGGTATCACTGGCGGTTTGATACGAAGGCAACAAAATGTGTTCTACCATGCAGCAAGGCTACGGGAAACGCTCCGGGCAGTCGTTAATGACGGCTAACGACTCCTGCCCTAAGAAATCACGCCGTTTATTCGTCTGTGACCGAGCCAGCAAAATCCAATTCCTCGTAGACACCGGAGCTGACATCTGCGTGTTTCCTCGTCATCGTATCCAAGGCCCGCATAAAAAGTCAAACTACGAGCTTTCTGCAGCCAACGGGACAGTGATCGCTACATATGGAATTGCTAATTTAACGTTGGATCTTGGCCTAAGACGAGATTTTACTTGGAGGTTCATAATAGCCGATGTCTCCAAGCCAATCTTAGGTGCTGATTTTTTGGCATATTATGGACTCCTACCAGATCTGCAACGTAGACGTTTGATAGACTCCTCCACCCTGCTTACCTACAAAGCGGAGATAACAGAGTGTCAGGAACCAAGCATCAAAGTCATTAATGGCTCATCACCATACCATGAGCTTCTGCAGGAGTTCCCAGATATTATTCGTCCGGATGGCGCACCTAAAACAGTAAGCCACAGCACAAAACACCACATCATTACGACTCCAGGCCCACCAGTTGCGCACAAACCCCGTCGTCTTGCTCCAGACAAGTTGGCCGCCGCTAAAAGGGAATTCGAGGCGATGTTGAGACTAGGATTGTGTCGGCCATCAAAACGTCCATGGGCTTCTCCACTACACATGGTTCCCCAGAAAGGAGATGAGTGGAGACCATGTGGAGACTATCGGGCACTCAATAGTCGGACAGAACCCGATAAATACCCAGTACGACACATCCAGGACTTTGCACAAGGACTGCACGGGAAGAACATTTTCTCCACTCTTGACTTAGTAAGAGCATTCCATCAAATACCAGTCGCAGAGGAAGACATACCTAAGACAGCCATCATTACTCCATTCGGACTCTTCGAGTTTATGTACATGACTTTTGGATTACGTAACGCAGCCCAAACCTTCCAGCGCTTCATGGACGAAGTGCTACTGGGATTGGACTTTTGTTACGTGTACATTGATGATATTTTAATTGCATCATCATCACATGAAGAGCACCTCAAGCATTTGAAAATTGTGTTTAATCGTCTTAAGAAATATGGCGTCGTTATCAATCCCAGCAAGTGCATCTTTGGTCAGAAAGAAGTTCGTTTCCTGGGATATATGGTAACTGCAACTGGTACTCAACCATTTCCAGACAGAGTTGTCGATATACAACGGTTTAAATTACCAGACACAGTCAAAAAGCTACGTGGATTTCTCGGTATGATTAATTTTTACCGTAGGTTCATACCAGGTGCAGCCGCAACTCAAGCACCGCTTAACGACCTACTCCAGGGGAACCTTAAAGGAAATCCTCCTGTGCCCTGGACACCAGCTACTACAAAGGCTTTCGACGCGTGCAAGGAGAGTCTCGCGGAGGCTACCTTGCTTGCTCCGACGCACAGTTAGCATTAATATGTGATGCATCGGACTACGCCGTCGGCGCAGCGCTGCAGCAGTTTGTGGATAATCATTGGCAACCGCTGGGCTTCTTCTCGAAGAAATTGAGCCCCACCGAGCAGAAATATGCAGCTTATGACCGCGAACTCCTAGCTATATATCTTGCTGTTAAACACGTCAGACACATAATTGAAGCGAAAAAGTTCACTATTTATACTGATCATAAGCCCATTACCTTCGCATTTCGGAAGAAATCAGACCAATGCTCACCACGCCAATTTCGACACTTAGATTTCATCAGCCAGTTTTCAACGGATATTCGTCACATTGCTGGAAAAGATAACCCTGTCGCTGATGCATTGTCTCGCGTAGAAGAGCTCGAAACAACTCTAGACTTCAAGGCACTCGCTGACGCGCAGGCGGACGACGAAGAACTTCAAAAATTGCTAAAAGAAAATACGTCTTTGCAATTGAAACGTATACTGATTCCAGGCACGGATATCCCCGTAACCTGTGACGTATCTACACAAGCTGTTCGACCATTCATCACCACGCCGTTTAGGAGAATTGCATTTAACACCGTCCATCGACTTTCGCATCCCGGAATCAATGCTACGGTCAAACTTATGACCCAGCGTTATATTTGGCCGTCAATAAACTCCGATTGCAGAAAATGGGCTTGCAGCTGCATCGATTGTCAACGTGCGAAGATCTCAAGACATGTATCTGCCCCTGTTGGATCATTTTCTCCACCGACATCCAGATTTGAGCATATCCATATAGACATAATCGTAATGTCTATATCTGAAGGTTACAGGTACTGTCTCACAATGATAGATCGTTTCACTCGTTGGCCAGAAGCAATACCACTCCAAGACCAGGAAGCAACAACGGTGGCTAAAGCATTCTACAACCATTGGATCTCACGCTTTGGCACACCATTAAGGATCACATCTGACAGTGGTAGACAGTTCGAGTCACACCTGTTCAGGCACCTCAATCAACTGGCAGGCACGACGCATTTCAAGACTACGGCTTATCATCCGGCGTCCAACGGTATGGTGGAACGTTTTCATCGTCAGCTGAAGGCGGCTATAAAATGTCATCAGGATACACGGTGGACTGAAATTCTCCCTACCCTGCTGCTGGGCATCCGAGCTGCTTGGAAGGAAGATTTAGAGGCTACGGTCGCCGAGATGGTATATGGTCAGCCACTGCGGATTCCAGGAGAGTTTTTAGTGAAACAGACGACAATCACCAACAGCAATAGTGCAACGGACTTTGTGAAACAGCTACGGCAACACTTTCAAGAGCTGCGACCGACTTCAGTATCTCGGCATGGCGAGAAAAGAACTTTCATTTTTAAAGACCTCAGCACCACTGACCAAGTCTTCGTGCGCCGCGAGGGTCCAAAAGTGCCCCTGCAGAGTCCTTACGAGGGCCCTTTCAAGGTTGTCATGCGAGGGGAGAAGACGTTTGTTGTTAACGTCCGCGGTCGTGACGTTACAATTTCCATAATAATAATAATAATATTCAAATAATATTCAAATTCAGCTGACGAAGAACATCAAGCACCAAGGCAACGGACAACTCAAGACACTGAAGATGTACATCACGAAACAGATGCACACCAGCGAACAAGGTCCGGAAGGCGCGTCCGCTTCCCGAACTATTTCCAAAGTGGATTTTCGTGAACTGTCATTCACTGGTACGGGGGTGCTGTGGCGGTTGCAATACGCCAACTTAGATAAAGCTTTTAAAGCGGTAGCAATACGCCAACTTATATTTAGCTTTTAAAATAACACGCTTATTAGTTGTAATTTGAACATTATTTAAACACGCATTTCATTTTAAAATATGACTGCAGATGTTTAACCATAAAACATCTGCGAGTCGTTTTATTTAAGTAAGAATTTTTGTGTACTTTATTGTATAATATTAGTTAAAAAGATGCTGTTCTAAATTATTGTTTCCTAATTGTAATGACCCGTTCATGCCGGGGCAATAAAACTGTATTATTATAGTTAAGTTCTTTAGTGGCGGTAATCCTTTGCAACAAATTTATGTTTTTTAGACAATAGTACACATGTTTGGGTAAACCTTTCTGTTTGGACAATAGCCCAGATGTTTGGGCCGACCTTAATTTTTAGTTGAAAGGATAGACCCTATTTTATGGATTAAATAATTTTTTCTGGAAGATTTATCCCCACCGATCCTCATTCTGGTAGTCCTATAAAAGGGTCGGTTTATTTGGATGAAAAAAGACAGTCTGCCATCTCTCGTCACGAGCACATCTCGCTCCGAGTCGCATAATTTTAATTTTACTCTGTCTGTGAATGTAGTAAGTGCTAATTTACAAAATATACAATAGTTAGTTCCTGGAAGTGAGTGCTTATTCTAATACCTACACTTATAACCACCAAAGATCAAATTATACAATCTATTTGGCTTTTAAAATCGAGATATTGAAGGACACGTATTTAATTAAACGGTGCTATTTTAATATTAACTATTAATTGAAGTCTCCTGTGACCTGTGTCCAAGTTCTAACTCCCATCTTATTCAATGAGTTTAGTTCACTTCAGTCTTTGCTACTTATCTAGTAATTTCCTCATTGTGGTGCGCCATTATTCCTCACTATCTGTGATTGAGGTCTTAAAACATTTAGTTTTTAATTCTCTTTCAGATGGTAATCGTAATTGCTTGGCTTAAAGATAAATAAAAAAGTACTTGGATACATAATACGGCTTCAACCCTCTCAATCGAACTCATAAGTAAAGAAGTCCAGTGCCCTGCATTGGGTAATTTATGTCCATGATGAATTATGTTATATTCAAGATCCAGTTGGTTGATCAAATACAAAAATAATATAGATCACTACTAGACAGGGCTAATTAGACATCAGACATGACACAAATAAAACCATACATTTAACTGATGTTCTTTACATAGTACACTTCATACAATAAATAAAGCAAAATAACTCGGTCCATCCTCAATATTTCACATTCATCTCGGGCTAAATTCAACCGCACCGGAGCATATTCATCTTATTCACATCCCGCTGTTCTTATCTCATAAGAACTCGAAACTTTCAATCCCAAACTCGAACTTCATTGACAGCTCTTGGCAACGAATCAAAGCAACAAATCGATTCCCACCGCCTCCAAATAGCATAACGCGACCGTTTTTAGACTCGTCACAACCGCAACGTCACCCATTATCGCTGGCTGTTCACTGCATTTATATGCATTAACGCCACGTAATACCACACCCCAGGGGATTTTGATGTTAATCTTCAATGAAATAGGGTCGTTATTTCAATGACTTAGTGTTATGTAGGTGAGGCAGAATGCGCCCGTAGTTGGCCAGGCGGAAGGCACGATAAGTGCTGGCTTTAATCTAAATAGCATCAAGGTGGCTTGAACACGGTACGGTAAACTTTCATTACTGTAGTTAACGTGAGGGATTGACACAACTTTGATTAATTTCCATTTGAATAAATCTGTCGCATTTGCCTTTTTTCTATTCGGAAAGTTGGCTTCATTAGTGAATTAAAGTTACTTTGGAGTGGAAGGATTAAAGGATTTTCGTTTGCCATTGGAAACATAAACGGAAAATTTAATCAAGATAGTAGGTTTATTTAGGGTGCTTTAGTATTATAATTAAATGAATACTGAATATTCTGTAAAAAAAGTGAAATAAGGATCTTGTCAAAAAACTCAAACTAATTTGTAGAGTTACATTGATTAATATTAAAAATTGTTGTACCTGCAGTACCAGATTTTCATATTTACTAGCCTGAAACAGCCAGGATCACAATAAAGATGAATATGTTCGTTCAACAATTATGTAATACCTACTAATAGCTTCGTTATTTATAACATCTGATACAATTAATGGCTGCAAAGTAAGGTTTGAAAATCACATATCGTATTTCAATAATTTAGAATTCCACAGCAGATAAGAAAATGATTTCAAGTCGAAGCAAATTACAGAACTTCGTTTATTGATAACTGAGCAGATCCTGATACAACTTATCCCTCACGATACAGAGCGTTAACATCGATTACCGCAGCAGCTGATATAATTAACCGCACGCCGGGCGATCGATGAGAAACTCACGCAATATTTAACATTAACCAGTACGTGTAAACATCTTACTAATTTACAGCTTATATCACGCATATTTACTGGTGGTAGGTCTTATGTATGTGAGCCAGAGTAACTACAGGACATATTGACACTTAACATCTTATGTCTCAGGATGGCAAGCGCAGTGGAATGCCAAGCATCATTTTGTAATTCAAGGTGTTGTGTGGTTTTGTTACTGTTTATATGTTGTCGTATCACTTGCCATCAGGCGAACGGCATGCTCGACTCGCCATTCGTGGCAATAAAAAAAAGGTGTAGGTAGTGTTAGCACTAGTGTCACCTACAGTTCGTTGAGCTTATTTCCAGCCTAAATATGATAGACGAACTGTCTGTGCAAAATTTAAAATGATTTTCAGTTGCAGTAGCGAAAGAAGTATCTTTGTTCAATAACACTTGGGACCATGGTTTTTGTCATCTCCAAAGAGCAGGACTTAACTGCTGGTGACTCAAACCTCTTTATGACACAACTTCCTTCTTCAATTCCTTCATTTTCTGGTCAATTACCAAAGTCCTTGGACATGATCGTGGACTATATAGACTAACCACTCTCAATCGTACTCTCGATTATAGAGGAAGCACATGCCATGAAGTGGGACATATATAGACCGATACAGTGTATAAGGCCTGCATCATCTTCAAGATCATCAAGTACCTAGCGGCGATGATCACTTTCCTTTCAATGATCCGACCGGCTTGTCTATTTGCAGACCTATGTTATAAAAAATCGAGACACGAAGTGGTATTCCTGACATGTGGATTTAAATAGCATGTCACTAGAAAGTACAACCGCTAATTTATCTGTTTTATGTCATTAGCAAATATATATCTATTATATAGAAATCTTAATATTAATTATCACCTTCCACAACATTGTTCGTGGTTAAAATAACAGTTACTAGTTGAAGCAAGTTCGCAATTGGATATCTGATCATCTGGCCAAGATAAGTAACGTTGAATTATTTGTGTTAAACTTGGCCACTTTCCTATTTCCGACGGTACGGTTAGATGTTGTGCCAACTTCAATTCTGAGGTCGATTGTGAAGCTAATCTAGCTCTCGAATTTCTGTGCGATTATATCTCTTTTAAAGTGCGACTAAAGAGGATTTCGTTTTATACTTTTTCGGTCTCCTAACTGTATCCACTGGGATGGGGATTTAAAATTTCGGAGCAAATAAAATTCTAGGCTTTTGTTATATCCTTTTAGTTTTTCTGTTTAGTAACATTGTTCTTAATGTGAATCATTAGGGATAAACGCTTGTCTCTTGTCTCTTGTGGATTTAGAGCCGGTCGTTCTACAATCGACATGATATTCACACTACGCCAGCTTCAGGAGAAATGCCGGGAACATCAGATGCCGCTATACATGGCCTTCGTGGACTTAAACAAGGCCTTCGATACAGTAAGCAGAAATGGCCTTTATAAGATCTTGACTAAAATTGGGTGCCCACCTAACCTACTGGCCATGGTGCGTGCTTTTCATGAAGGTATGCGGGGCTCGGTTCTCTATGATGGCGATTCTTCATCTGATTTCTATATGAAACGTGGAGTAAGACAGGGATGCGTGCTCGCGCCAACTCTCTTTGGGATCTTTTTCTCAGCTTTGCAATATTGGTGTACTACTACACACAAGAAGGGACGGAAGACTATTTAATATAAATTTATTAAAATCTCATAAGAAACGCCACGAAGTACTGGCCCGTGAACTTCTCTACGCTGACGACGCTGCACTCGTTGCCAACTCTGAGCAGGATCTGCAGGATTTGGTATGGAGATTTGGTCGAGCTTGCAAACTATTCTCAATGAGCATTAACACCAAGAAGACCGTTGTCATGGTTCAAGGCACTCACTCGTTACCCGACATTACCCTGGATGGTGCGCCGCTGCAAGTTGTGGACAGCTTCTGCTACCTCGGCTCTACCACAACATCGCATCTTTGCAATAATAGAGAGATAGATACTCGTATTGGAAGAGCTTCATCGACCTTTGGTCATCTCTCATCTAGGGTCTGGAATAACAACAAACTGACCTTGTCAACTAAGATCCTTGTTTACCAAACTTGCGTCCTTAGTATCCTGCTGTATGCGTCAGAAACATGGACTACCTATTCTAAACAGGAAAGACGGCTCAATGCCTTTCATATGCGCTGTCTGCGTACAATCTTAAGAGTTACTTGGAGGGACAGGATAACCAATGAAGAAGTTCTGTCACACACCAGCAGTAACAGCATTATGGCACTTCTGAAACAGAGACGACTCCGCTGGCTTGGTCACGTTCACCGAATGGATCATGATAGATTACCTCGTGAAGTCATGCTTGGACAGATTGCCAATGCTAAGAGGCCTGTTGGGCGTCCTATTTTGAGATTCAAGGACTCCTGTAAGCGGGACATGGAAAGCTTTGGTTTGGAATTCAGGACTTGGGAAAATCTGGCCATCAAGAGACCTGAGTGGCGCAAAATGGTTGCTGATGGGATGCGGAGGCATGACGAAGTCTGGTTCGATATGATAAAGCGGAAAAAGCTTCGTACTAGAGCAGCTGTCCCTGTTCCCGATTCGCGCTTCACTTGCGACATATGCGGCAAGAGATGCCGTGCTGCCATTGGCCTTGTAAGCCACAGAAGAAAATGTGTCAGCACCAGAGTACAGGCATCCTAATTGCTTATTATCTTACGCAATAAATTTTGTACACCACAAACACTGCAACAATCATCTGTCAAGATGTTGTGGCCAATGATGATGGAATCATTAGGTGTTATTTGGGTAAATATTAAAGAAATATTAACAAAGATGACATTTAAAAGTTCAATAAGATACTTCGCATTTCCTTAAACTGGTTATGCTAGTGATAGTGCTTAGTGATCTATAACAAATGTTAACACTCTTTCAAACCTTACTACAAAATTAGATCACAACGTATGTTCACAAGCAATTTTCATACCTCAAAATTAACCTTCATTAATAATAACATCATCAAAACACAACACTTAAAATACTCATCAAAGCAAGCTAAAGCAACTAACCTCAATACGAAAGCAGGCGAGCTCATCCAAAAACTAAAGCCAACTGGAAGCTCTTAGCCAGTGTTTAGTAATATTTTTAAATTTAACTAAATAGAGGCAACTCTTTTATGCACCTGCGACCTCCCTAAAAGCCCACGGCTTTATCACGGCCTGTATCCAGCGGTAACTTTATTTTTAATGGCGCTACGTTAGCTTAATGGAAGATGGTGTGACCTATATTATGGTACAATTTTCATGAATGCGACAAAAGTTTGTTACGATGCTTTCAGAGGTTTTACAGCTTCAATTATCACGGCTGGAGCGCTTCGTGTTTATATTCTCTGTAATATTATTTAAATATGTTAATTAATGTTGGGATTAATGAAGGTTTTTTTTATTATGAATGGCAAAGACTGTGATGTGTTTTGTGTAGTTTGATACGTGACCACATGACATGACTTTTTAAACAATATCGTGGAAATCTTTGGATTATAATTATTTCATGATGTCTACCTGTTTGACATCAATCGCAGATCTTTTCGTCCATCAAACAGGCTTTCTGTCGGTTGGTAGTATTTACATAAGAATGTTTGAGATACTTATATACAGCTGTCTAGTATGCAAGCTCCCTCGTAAAATGTTACTGAAAATTACCTAATATATTGTGATGCTATGTTTTGAGTCCACGATTCCAATTTTAGTTCGGTCTTTACTAGATTCTAACAGATTTTTTTCAATTCATTTCTAGATGGAAACAGACAGCATTCCGTAAGGTATTAAATACAAAGCTTTATTTATCTTAATCTCGAAAGGTACAAGTTTTGTTTCGTTTGTGATACATCTGATCTGTCATTTGATTAAGTCGATTAGTTTTAATTATTTATGTTTTGTCTTTACATAATTATATTTTGTGGAGAAGCACGTAAATTAATAAATTTTTCAATATAAGTAAATAAGTTGCCCGTCTCGCCAATAATTGCACAAAAATAATCTTTAATTTATCAACAGAGGACATAATAATATATCAAATACTTCAAGCCCCGCTTAAAGTCGAGTTGATTCATAATTCGTTCGGGTTTGCTAGTACTTGGAAACTTTTAGTTTGGATTAAGATCGTGTCTTATGAATAAAGGAAATGAAAATTTTGTTGGAGTTACCAAAGATAATGTTAATGGTTTCATTTATGAGACCGCTTTAACTTCTTCAGATAGTAAAATAGTGTTTATTAATAATTTTTTTTTTTAATATTTACTGATCGTCGCTAAGTAAGAATGGCTATGAGGCTCTATTCTAGTGCAGATTGTGGTAAGTTTCTACCGTGGACAATTCCTATATATCCAAGAACCGAAGAATAGAGAGGAGACCTCACAAATACACAAACATCTTCAAGATCTGCCTTCACCATTCTGACAATATAAAATAAAAAATAAAACCATAACCATCATTTAAGCTTAAAATTTGCAACGACATTCTAAAAACTTCCAACTACGCAGTATTAGGATATCACTACAATCGCAGTTTAATAATTAAGTAGATCTGCGTCAATAACGTCTGTCTCTGACTTGTTGACTATCACTTGGCTTTCATGGAACAAGACGCCATTAAATCCGTGTAACCACAACACTGGTAACCATTGTTTATCGACGATCTAACGACGTATAATGCAATTGTGATTATATTCGCGACAACTAATCCCACTTAATCATGTACATCGCTCAGTTAAGTTTGACAAGTACAAGCGTTTGAGTGATTCAGTGGGGTTAGAGTGGGTTAATCTTATGTGCTCTGAGGTGTTTTGGTTGTAAATTAACCGAATATCGATATGATGTTTGTTATGACTAATTCAAAACTTAAATTTTTGTTGCTAAATCGCTAAGTCTTAATCTAATGTTAGCCGCTATTAAAAATATACAACAAAAAACTCAGGTCAATCATTGCTATGAAAATCTTAGTTTGTAACATTTTCATTGCCACTCGTATCAAAGTGGCAATGACTCTACGTATGTGTTTCCTATACCAATAACACTTTTAGTCATTCTACAAACAATAATGTTATAGAGCAATTGTATTAAAATAACATTTGCTGGCACTTTCATAATTTTAAAATATAAGATACTGCATAAAAACATCGGAACAAAAAATAAACTGGTATCCTTAAACACGACCTGGTACGGAATATCTGCTATTGATGAGTGCGGGCGGCCGCTCAACCAGTCCTGCCGAAATGAAAGTGGATGTAACTAGCTCAAGCACGCTTCTAGGACATACATAGACTTGAGAATATTTCCATTCCAGCTATGTAGAAAGATTCATATTTTCATTAAAATTTATCACTTTAAAATCTGTTTAAAAAACTTACACCTCGTTTTATTGACATGTATGAATATAGACAGTATGTCGATGTAGAGATCCTTGGGTGAAACCTATGTTCGGTGTGGTTTTGCAAACCTGTAAATACACTAGGTAATAATATTTGTATAAATATTTTATGTGATGGTTACATCCGAAATTCGGTGGCACGCGCACGTAGCATTATTAAAAATGATGTCCGGGCGATGACATGTTTACGTGTTGTTTCGGATATAAAAATAAATGTTCAGTTATGACTTCGTCAAAATGGTGTTACAAATCATTTTATTATTTAACTAAAAAAAAAACATATTACAATTACGGATAAAATATTAATCTTAATACCATAAATTCAAAAAATCTAGCCGTACATAGATAAATATAGTTTTCCAGTAACTATTATAAAATCAATAAGTAAAACATTTTTTTTTTAATTACCAATTGTAAACGACTTATTGAGTGCCTAAAGAGGTACTTTAGTACCTCTATATTGTACTGTAGTACTACCTACTGCCTACTCTACAATAGAAAGTACGATTTGGCCGTATAGTCCACCACGCTAGTCTAGTGCGGCTTTGTGGACCTTACACACCATAGAAATTCTTACAAATTTACTGGTGGTAGGTCTCTCATATGTGAGAGGCTGCCTGGGTGGGTACCACCGCAATGTCTATTTCTCCCGTCAAACAGCAGTTTAAATGCACTGTTGTGTTTCGGATTGAAGGACATTGTAGCCAGAGTAACTACTGGACATATTGAGACTAAACATCTTATGTCTCAGGATGGCGAGCGCAGTGGAATGCCAAGCATTGCTTTGTAATTCAAGGTGTTGTTTGGTTTTGGTACTGTTCATGAGCGGTCGCATCGCTTACCATCAGGCGAACGGCATGCTAGTCTCGTCATTCACAGCAATAAAAAAAAAACTCTATGGTATGCGGGTTTTCTCACCATGTTTTCTTTCACCGTTATAGCCTTAATAATACAAATCTCTTCAAAATTATCTCGTAACTCAAACTTAGAAATATCTCTTCGCTGATATACAACACTCAAAACTTTCCTAGTCTACCACACGTCTGATTTATAATTCACAACACCTTGTCCACCACACTTGTCCACAACGGACGGCCGCATTCTCGTCTGCTAAAGGCCAATAAAAAATAAATACTAATTTCCTTTACTTCCTCAGCGCGGACGGTAACTACGAAGTGACAATCATGACGAAAGCGATCCTCCACCACGATGGTAAAGTGGTGTGGAAGCCGCCAGCGATATACAAGTCATTCTGCGAGATCGACGTCGAATACTTCCCCTTCGACGAACAGACTTGCTTCATGAAGTTCGGATCTTGGAGTTACGATGGGTACATGGTGAGTCCATAATTAAGAGCCAACTTTATTTTTGGATCCAGCGTTTGGGGCAAACATTGTAAGGGGTGTTGGTCTTATCTTGCCCCAATAACCAATGGAGATACTTAAGTTTGGTTACATATTTAAAATCAATCTAATGAAGTTATAATTTTACTAATTAAAGATGTTAAAATTTGTATAGCAATTAAATGTGTAATCAAAACTTACAAAAATGTAATCCATATATTTTAAATTTAAGGTGTTATAATTCGATATAGGTAGACTAACAGGCGATTTCTATTTAAATTTAAAATATATGTACTGGATTCTTTATTGTACCGAACAATTTTTTTATAAATTTCCATACAGTCTTTTTTGTACTATACAGAAAATTGAGCTTTTAAAGAAAGTAAAGTAACGAAATATTGTAACATAATGGAATTCCTTAGTAAAAGCCATTTCCAATATTAAGTGTCGTGAAAGAATATTTATATCGGTTCACTATAAATGATATGTACCGTACACGGTACCCTGTACGCGTATGAATAATGTCCATTTGTGCACCTGAGTATAAAACATTTCTAGAACTTAGATTGTTCGTTATTTGTCATAAATTTAATTTTGTAAAATTATATCACTTGTTTGTAAATTTAAAAGTTTAATGTCCGCGAAAAAAATGCTACTAGAATCGTTAATAATGGTTTTTTTTAATAATTCATAAGACTTTAGAGATTATTCTCTCACTTCTCTCTTTCAGTGAATTAGAATCCCATCAAAAACATCCTGTAAAAAAATTCCAAGTCTCGCAGCTCAGGTTTTCTACCGCAAAAAGTTGTGAGATGCGTGTAATACCAAGTCGATTAATTTATTTAGTCCTTAAGGGAACTTCTATAGAAAATTATTACGTTAGTTATTACCATATCAATATTAAAAATTCTTTACGTTTTAAATAAATGGATCGACTTGGCCATCGCATGAAAACATAATGTATCGTACAATTTATACATAATGCTACTGGCCAAGTCGATCTATTTATTTAAAACGTAAAGAACTTTTAATATTGATATGGTAATAACTAACGTAATAACTCTACATAGAAGGTCCCTTAAGGACTAAATAAATTAATCGACTTGGTATAACATGCATCTCACAACTTTTTGCGGTAGAAAACCTGAGCTGCGAGACTTGGAATTTTTTTACAGGATGTTTTTGATGGGATCTCACGTCTTTTTGTAGAATCCTACTTTTTTTCCTTTTCGGTACTTCTTACTTCTAGAATATCACTAACGATTTTTCTTAAAGCCTCTGTCTTATGGATTTTTCTTATTTTTGTAGGTATCAATTTATCACAAATATAGCGGATTTGATTATTAATGTTCTTTCTTTCATTGTAATTGATATTTTCGAGTTATTTAATTTATTTATTTGCAAGTTTTTCTTCGTCATGTTTTTCTAGAGAAATGTTGTACAGTTTCATGGGCTGAATACACCATTTCCCTCTCTATATCCTCTCCTATTATGCCTCATGTATATAGATATCTATCTGCAACTATTATTCCACTATATACGGGTACAATGATTCATTAACTGCAAATGTAACTTTGTAATCCTATACATTTATATGGGATTACAAAGTTATTCACGCAGTTGGTCTACCTAGAAAACTAGACACAAATTATGAAATGTTTGAATTTTCCCTTACTTTAGACACTAAACACTAATTATATTCTAAATTTGAAGGTTCTATGTCTGCTAGAAGTGCCTTAGACTTTTGATGATCGGTCAGTCAGTCAGTGAGTGACAAAATTACGAAAGTTTGACACATTATAATTCTTAAACTACTGGTTCAAATTGAATGAAATTTTAAATATACCGTGTTTACACAATGCCTAATTAGTAACTGAAAATTCAGGCTTCTTGCTTTAACCACAACGAAGTTATGGGGGGTTGAAAATGGTCTGAATTGCTTCGAGAAAAGGATGTTACGGCCTATAGCTCGACTTGGAGGGGGCTCGGCCGCGCCCCCAGACTCATAAATTAAACAATATAGATAGACTTTTGATACAAATTTGCTTCTACTTTCATAATAATTGCTAATAAATATTTAATTCAATCAATAAATTATCTTAATACAATGATATTCTAAGTGAGCTCCTTCTATAATTTAATAAGTAAAACTTGGTGTAATTGCATATCTCCTAACTAATGTCAAAGTAATAATATTGGCTAAGAAGCTTTTCTCAAACAAAAGTTGTCAATATTCGCAAATGCCTTATTTACTCAAATGAACTGCTCAAGCAGTTCTACAAAATATACAAAAAGTTAAAATTTAGCAGCAAAATCTTCTCAAGTAAGATGAGGCATGCGATGTTCCATAAAGTTTTAAGGCAAGTTTACAACAGTAGGCAGTGGAGACATCATCCGTCGAAGTAAGGAAGCCAATAAATCTGTGGCTCCTACTTTCACATAAATAAAGTTGCGGCTTACGTCTGCGCCTCACATCGACCGTGTTAAGGTCCAAAGGGGAATTGGCAATATTATCCATCTCGTTCCCACCTTCCTAACCGCACGAGAAAGCGATAAGCGTTATTTGTGAACATTTCGATTCCTTAATAACCGATAGCTCCGCTTTAAATGTTTTGTTACCCTCCACATTGTATTCGCCTTTGTCCATAGCTCCGATATCTTATTTTTGAATTTCTAAAGAGTATTATATTACTTTTTTTGGGACGATTGCGCCTCAGGGAGCCGTTTCACAACATCATTCTTCTTAACGTTAAATATTCAATGTAAAAACTTCAATGGCTTTAACATTTTTAAGAGGATCTATTTTACATGTACATGAATAATTTTTGTATTATTTTAATGTTGTTGCTTTAGGAGAAAATAGAACCCAAGTTTTAACCATTGTTTATTGATAAACTAATAACAGTATGTTAAGTTGATTAAAATATCTAAAAAGAGCATATTGTTATTTCACGTGTATTTAACTGGCACTTTAATTTCAGGTGGACTTAAGGCACTTAAAACAGACACCAGATTCGGACAGAATAGGGATGGGAATCGACTTGTCGGAATACTACATCTCGGTGGAGTGGGACATAATGCGCGTGCCGGCGACGAGGAACGAAAAATTCTACTCCTGCTGCGAGGAGCCATACCCCGACATCATCTTCAACATCACGCTTAGGAGAAAGACTCTTTTCTACACGGTCAACCTGATCATCCCCTGCGTCGGAATCTCTTTCCTATCAGTACTAGTATTCTACTTACCTTCAGACTCAGGGGAGAAGATCTCGCTCTGTATATCCATCCTCCTCTCGCTGACTGTGTTCTTTTTGTTGTTAGCAGAAATTATTCCGCCAACATCACTGACTGTCCCGCTATTAGGAAAATATTTGTTGTTCACCATGATGCTAGTCACGTTGTCGGTAGTTGTCACTATTGTGGTGCTGAACATAAATTTTAGGTCGCCTGTCACCCATCACATGGCCCCGTGGGTGCGGAAAGTCTTTATAGATTTTTTACCCAAAATACTATGCATACAGAGGCCAGAAAAACCACCCGACGACGACGATAACGATAAACCTACGGAGGTAAGAAATATTTTGTAAGTCATCAGTTGAACAAAAGCATTCCACCACTCACCGTCTGCAAAGCCACGTTAGCCAGATACAACAGAGTAAACCTCTGTGTTTTAATTAAATTTGTAAAATAAAACCTCTCACAAATGAAGTTCCTCAGACGGGATATCTCTTTCAACGAAAAAAACAACACGACGCCTTTTCTCATCGAGTTTCCTCCATTCAAAACATTTTCCATCGGAACGGATTCAATACAACAGAACGCTATTACAGCGGAGTCGAAGCCGCCCTCAACAATAACCATTTTAATTGTCCTCAGCCGCGGGACTCTTCTGGGAAACGCTCCTTTCAACGATATTCTAAATCCATTGTGCTCCTTGTGTATCGCGAAAATATCGCTTCCAGCCCAATTTCATTCCATTTCGATTTTCCTTTATTACTCGACGGCGGCGAGCTTAACGAGCGAGAGCGGCCCACGTTATTTATGTTACCCTGGTGGCGGACGTATCGCTCCAGTATACGCCGCAGCAGACACAGCCTGAACCAACACCACTCTGGCCTAATTGTGTGCCGGCTTAAGCTGAGTCGATACACGCTCGTCCGGCCACCGACCGGCCTGCGGTTCGCCCCCTGACGTTTTACTCTCTGACCACTTTTTGCAATCTCTATTACCACACGGAAAGATTCGCGGTGCCATTATTTCTGTCCTATTCGGTCTCGTTACTTTTTCCATTTCACTCGAGATAATTTTATACGTTCAAGTCCTGTTTCATTCTAATTCAATTTAACGTAGATTGCAAGGAACGTCGTTAAGGTTGAAACACCTGCGAACGGAAATTAAATCCTTAATAGTTGGGGAAGACTTTCTGGATTCATATAGTTGACAATTTGCAGGTACTCACCGATGTCTTCGGCCCCGACGACATGGACGGGAAGTTCAAGGAGTGGGGATGCGAGGAGTACGAGTTACCGGGGATGCCCCCCTCGCCCCCGCCACCACCGGGTGGTGACGATGAGCTGTTTTCCCCGCCTCCGGGTTCCCCTTGTCGTTTAGACTTGGACGATGGTAGCCCCTCTTTAGAGAAACCTTTCGTAAGAGAAATGGAAAAGACAATAGAAGGTTCCAGGTTTATTGCACAGCATGTTAAAAATAAGGATAAATTTGAGAGTGTAAGTAATTTTATAATGTTTTGCATAAAACATTTATGAGCGTACTTCTAACACCGGTTTTTAATCGTAGGTGGAGGACGACTGGAAGTACGTAGCAATGGTGTTGGATAGAATCTTCCTGTTCGCGTTCACGATAGCTTGTGTGCTCGGCACGGCGCTCATCATATTCCGGGCGCCGACGTTCTACGACAACACGAAGCCGATCGACATTCTATATTCAAAGATCGCGAAAAAGAAGTTGGAGCTGCTAAAAATGGGCTCGGAAGGTGACCCGGGTCTCTGAAATTCGTCTTACGTCTTCGGCCACTCGCCGCCGAAGACGTTCTGGGAGTTGATCGTCATGTGGTGGCACGGATGATCAATGTAAACTCCCAGATGGGAACTGCTAGGCGAGAACAGTTTGTGCTCAGTGCGGTGCCAAGCGCCAGGTGCGTTTATGAACGTTCGCTCACGCCATAAGCGCAACCAAAGCCGTCTTTTTATAAAAAAATTATACTCGAGACTGTGTCCGTCGATAGTCGAAGGTCAGAGGTATCTCAAGACTCAAGACTTTTATTTTGACGCCGGATTCGCCACAACTATTTTTATATTAGAAAACGCATCAACGTTTATACTTAAGCGTAATTTAATTTAACTGATCGTTTCGTTTCCAGTAATTATTTGATACGACGCACAAAATGTACAGTTTACTTTAGGATTTTATATTTGTTTGTCGCGATAGATCGTGTTCAGTTTCAGAAGTGTAAGCATAGCAGCATAACGATGTATCGATGTAATGGTTTGTATGTAAGTTTACTTCGAATAAATCGAGCTCAAATTCGTAACATATTTAATAAGTATTGTAAAAAGGTTACTATTCAAATGTCGATTAGCATCGTGTTTAATGTAATAATTTTTTTCGTGTAACGTCCCCGTTGAGACCGGACATGATAAAGACGTACCATATTATATGATATAATGTTTCATCATTTAGAATTTGATAAACTACGTACTCGCGTAAAAATCGTAAGGACAATATTGATAAATTGACGAATGTAAAATTTCCACATTGTAGTTAATTAGTTAAGGCAGTGTAGATAAATCTAGTTTAAAGCTTAGACATCAGGATTATATTAAGGTGACACTTTATCATAGAGCCAAATGATTTGTACTCACATTGCGACGGTGATATTATTTGGATAGATGATGATCGTAAAGAAAAACAATTGACTGCCAAACGAACACTTTTTATAAAATAAATCGATATTCTTAGATAGTTCGATAAACTTGTTTTATTAGATTTTTTAAACGGAGTGCCAAATCTGCTGTCATTGCCTGTAGTTGGGACTGCGCGGTGGCGACTCTGACTGAATTATTATCGGAATGTTGAGATCGCTTCGGATGTTTCTGGTGTTTACATATATAACGAATGCTTGCCCAATACGTCACGACTGAAAGAATATAATTTAAAGCTTCACTTCCTCGCCTGTTCACACTGGCGTTCTCTTCCCTATGTAACAATTCACGTAAATCCTAGAATACAGGGTAAATGTAGTACACAAGTATCTCCCCATTTGTATTTCACAATATTCACTGATAAAAAATCTTTAAACACTTATCGGCACTTTGCTAACACGTTTAGATAATAAATTGTTGAGGTTTGTGAATCTAGAGTATTTAGGTACACACTGTTCGTTTAAACCTAGATTAGGCTGTAATTAGAGGTCATTTTGTTTCCTTTCCTTCATCGTTCCTTTCGTAGATTTGACTCTCGATCATGTTTACCTTACTTCGACCCATCTTGTAGGTATTGTAGCAGTCTAATGATAAAAAAAAATATTTCGAGCCGCGTATTTGATATGTCAAAGTAAATCATGATAATGTTTATTAGATTTAATTAGATAACTCAGAGTTATTGATAATGAAAATCCACAGCGAGCAGTTAGGAAAACAGGGATGGTTAATGTAATATAAATTCAAAAATGTTGTTTTGTGTGATTCGTCTTCGTATTAATAAGTGTTGTTGAATGTGTACGAGACGTGGGTACGCGCTGGCTCGCCGGCTTAGTGACGTAGTCTACGTGAAACGATGCTCGCTAAAGGTTGAATAATTAGCATGGTCAGTGACGGCGTAGGTGCCGCGACCGATGGCTAGGCTCTTGTTGGAATTTTCTCAAGGAATTGTGAATCACGGTAAATTTTCATAACACGGATAAAAGTAGGAAAGTGCTATTGCACGCACCGAAACACACACCAATTTAGTGTTTAATTAATATTTATCAAAGATTAGTTAGGTCCAAGCTTCCCTCTATTCCGTGAAATTCCAGTATTTTATTGTAGGTATTTGCTAGATTTAGAAAAATAACGGTCTGTTGTTATTTTTATATGACTGCAAATAATTGAATAGTTAGATTTTTCTAAACACACGTTAGGTTAAACGTTTATGAAATTGGTTTGAAAATGTGCGAGGAAAGGAAAGTTAGTACGTAAGGTGATTTAATGTAAATAATTGTATCGAAGTGTGGATGAATATTAATGCTAAATCGTAGTTGTCAATACCGCCCTTACTCTTGGTATCAGTAATTGTTTAATATTTCGGGGTTACCTGAATGTAATTAGTTCTTGAAACGTAACGAGCTGCGCCGATACAACGACTAAAGGATAAATTTGTGTGAATATATAAATAATGTCTTCGTTTCCAATCTGACTTATATTAATTTTGTTAATGATCTGATAAAGATTGACCATCTTAAAAAATACACAGAACCTAATTTTAAAAATCAATTAATAGTAACAAATTTGTAGTGACGCGCTGAAACAAAAAATATATCATCTATGTCATTAAAATCCTCGTGAGGATAAATTTATTCAGCGTGAATTAGTTACGGACACTAATTTGATGTTGATTGTAGGAAGTCCTTTATGTAGTCTCTGAATAAGGTCATGACTCCTTAATGGACGGGACGGTAGTAACTATTTAAAATAAAAATACTTGTGCTTATTTTTTTCAAACGAAATATTGTTGCTAAAATAGTCATCACAGTATGGATATTATGCTTATGTGACGACAAAGAATTAGCCATGACAGATGGATGTAGTAGATCTACTACTGTTAAGATAGATGTATTTACATTTTCTGTCAATTTGATATCAAACATACCCCATTTAAGAGAATAGCAATCCTCGGCCGTCATGTGCTATAAAATAATTGTGACATATAAACCAGACCTTATGAATCTGATAAAAATAAAGTAATGAGAGAACAAACAAAGCCCACACAATACAACGTCGAAAACATTTGATCAGAGTAAAATGGTATTGAAATATATTGTAGTACTGATGCACAACTTAGTTAAAATACCCATTTCTATACCAATGTCATTAAAACCTTATTTCAAGAAATGTTTATGGACTTCATTGATCATTAACCATCAGATCATAACTTCCTAGTTTGTCACGCTACTAAAAAGTTTTGCGCAGTTTGCAAGCAATAATTGTTTCAGCCTATCACTGCAAAAAATTAAGGGACATGGACAAATACTCAATAATTTGTTGAACGCTCAATCAATGAGCTTAGGTAACATTTTCCTGTGATTCACTTGGTTGTTTGCCCTCGTCTCGAAGACACATTTTCGTTTTGTGTTAAATGTTTATTCCAACGTTGAATTTCACTTGAATTTTGCGGACTAACGCTATGTGTTGATGTTTCGGGTGATATACGGGTGTGAAATTAGATAGGTACGAAAAAAAATTAACAATAATCATTTAAAAAAATGCTAGTCACTTTGTCAATAAGTAATATAATTACGTATTTGTAATTAAGGTATTTAATGTTAGCTTCTCAGTGTTTTTAGGATTAGTCGACGAATGGGTCAACTCGAAAGCCCGATGCGAGACAAATTTGTTAGGTCATGTTGAGTTGTTTTGAATTTGTTGTAGTTATAGTAATTGTTGAGATTTATTAAAATAGGAATGAATTGTTTGTTGTGATAAAATATATCAGAATATTTCGACTGAAAGTATTTGTCGAAATAATTGTTCCCTGTGATCGTTTTGTTACAGATCCATAGTTTAATTTCAATTTAAACTTTATTCCATAGGCCTGTTTGTTATGTTTGTATTAGATATTTATTGTTAATTACTAAATAAATATATTCTGCTATCGGAACAAACAAGTTATAATCACATAGTTCGTAAAATATTAAACATGATATCTAATTCCTCTACAGGTCTATAAATTTAAAAGCATTGCTGTTATCAATAATTCTTGATAATTCCTTTATTTTACCAATAATTGAAAATTGAATTTGTAATGCTATAATATTAACACAACTGTATCGCAATTTGAAAGTATGGATTATCAGAACCTCATTTCACCTCTGAGGAATTGCAATAAACTTTAATGGCAACAAATAGTAACATTTCATTGAGAAGAAAATATTCTCTAACAAAATTTACCATCTAATAAAAATTAAATACCTGATGTGATTTCCTTTAAACATTTAACATTTAGAAAAATTTAATCATCAAGTTGATTTGTTTCAATAGTATTTTTGTTCAATAAAATGTATTGTCTATTTCTTACCGAAAAATTGTTGTTTATCAATAGTGTTTGTTATTTCACGTACTATATGATACTTAACCCAATTATGCAGTGCTAACTGCGCGTAACCCCTGAATGATTTCCTATTTCGTTCAGAA
The DNA here is from genome assembly GCA_009982885.2 of Hyles vespertilio. NCBI lineage: Eukaryota > Metazoa > Arthropoda > Insecta > Lepidoptera > Sphingidae > Hyles > Hyles vespertilio. Next base: position 3,854,145 of record CM042824.1, read on the forward strand.
CATGTTTGTCTTCATCGGGTTATGAGGTTGCAAACCCATAGTCAGCTATCACATGGCTGTCAGTAATTATAAGGAATCAACTTATGGAAATGTTGACGTGTACATATAGCCGATCAACATGAATTATATAATATTTATAATTGACAAGTTATTTTTCTACTTTTCTTTCGTGTTTGTTAGTGCTAGAGTAGTGATGTAGATCGTAGTTTTATAATACGATAGTATTTTTTGCTTTATCCATGAAATTAAGGCCGATATCTTCATTCGTCATGGTTTACGCGATTTGTGTTAAAGTTTATTCTGTAATTATTTTAGAAAAAAAATGTATCGTTAACAGAGTAATCCGTAACGCTTTATAATTAGGTTTATCGAAATATAGAAAATTTCGTATAGTATTTTTCTTAATTACACTTTCGAAAATCGATTATTGCTTTCTCGCACGTCCCTCTTGTTTGCTTGTTTATGTATAGTTAATTCTTGCATTTTAATCTCTAATATATTACTAAGAAACGTGTATTTAAGCTAGGTGTATTTGCATGTTCAATCGAACGTCTTCCAAAGTGACGTAAGGTTTATTATTTCTTCTTTAATTTGCGATCTGTTAGTTCTAGTAGTCTCCTCATTTCCATGTATTAAACCTATTATTTATAGAATATTAAAACTGAGTTTTGCTTTGGAGTCCGGTTCATAAAATGTCACTATATTTCCAAAGTTGCTCGTGTTGTAATTAAACACTGTCCCTCGAGAAGCGGCCTGGATTCCGGCATAAACTAAGCTACGTACTAATCCGGAATATTTACTATCTTCAAACTAAATTTCATCTCCATTCCTTTAGCGATTGCAATCAAATTAAATGCAAATGTTTTGTTTATTTTGAATTCTGTTAAGGATCGTATACTCTAGTCTGTTTTATTTATCGCAGTTATTGATGATGTCAAGACTATTCACGCATTGTTTCATTAGAAATATTGGTCTTGTAATTGTATTAAACAGCTTATGTTACAGCTGTAAAAAGACTGTCACCTAAATTACCATTACATTAGAGCAAACTTAATAGTGATTTTAAAGTAAGCAAGCCAAACTCTTAATGAGTTTACAAACCCAATAATTTGATTAGTAAACATAATAGTTCTTCAAATGAAAGCACAAAGTCACCTTTCTGTATCATATATGTACGTCCTACTGAAGGGTGCTTTGCAAGCCAGAGAACAATTGAAATGATCATCACACTGGCCTAGTGCGGGACAGCGGACTTTGCATACTATAGAAATTGCTACAAATCCCTATGGTATGTAGGTTCCTCACGATGTTTCCTCCACAGTTCTAGTGCATCGTGATTAAGTATCAATACACACATGACTCCGAAAAGTCAGAAATATTCCTTTGGATTTGAACCTGCTATCACCGTACCTACTGGCAATCTGGTAGCCGCGTCTGGTCTGTTACCAACAGGCGTGATGGCACATAAGTCACCATTACTTAGAAAATATTGTGCTTTGCACTAGAATAACCATTTATATTTCGTTTTGTGAACCAGCTCCAAAGAATTTGATATATACTCGTTATTAGATAGTAGCTGTATAACCTCTTCTTTACTACGAATCCTTACTAATATATGAATAGATATAAATATACTAATGTATGGTAAAATCACACAAAATTTGCGTTGAGCTTCCAACACGATTAGATGTACATACTGTTATAGTAACACTTTCTTACACTTTCACATCTTCTAGTATATTATCACTTATTTCTTTACTTTGAAGTATTTTATTATTATCTATTAGATTCGCTTTGCAGTACCTAAGTGCTATATTTGAGTCTTTTGGTGCCTTATTTTATTAGTCAACCCTTAAATTAGTCTATTCTGGACGTGATGTTACCACAGTGAAACTTTTTTTACATTGCACAGTTATTTAATCATGAACAGATTAATTAGGAAGATGTATTCTATATATTTTGATTCCTAGATTGAAGAAATTCTCTTGTTTCTATATGATATTTTCTATAATTTATTTACAGTAAATAATATTACTCTATTTAATGCGGTCTAAAAACGACCTCATCTTAATGTATATCGTTTACATCTCCAAGTGTTTGGAGGAATGGTCTAAATCAATTCCAACTACTGAATTTTACTATGGTACTATATGACAGAAACTATGATTCCAATTTTCATATGGTAATTTACTATGTAATATTTTCATCAGAATTATTGACTTAATAGAACATCTTAAGACATCATCTGTGTATATGGCACTTCCAATCTAATTCGCATTAGGAATCTCAAGGCACGAACGTATTTATTAAAGATTGTCAACTTCTTCTTCTTAACAAATCATCTAGACTTGATTAAGTTTATGTAGAGTATTCTGTTGAGCCACAAAAAATGGTGTAGATGGATTGTACAATACAAAATTATTGAAGCGAATTATAAATATTTATTTTATAAATATTTATTTTATAGATTATATGATCTAAAAATTTGTTTGTGTATTTTAAATGTTGCAATCCAATTTAGCGGGATATAAATTCGTGGCGACCTGAATTTGTTTTCCCGTTGAAAATTTGCGTAGTTCACAAATTCATGAACGGGTTTCGGTTAGTTTGTACCCAAACGTTCACTGTGGCGACCTCATGACCGTTAGTCGTAGCTTTGTTTATTTTTATTATTCTAGCAACTAAATCATTTATGAATGTTTTATGATAACGTCGAAGATATGAATTTAAATAATTAGTATTCGGTTTAATGCAAAACAGTGCTGTGAACTGTTTCAGGCCGTCGAGAAATGGCTTTAGAGCCGGCGAGAACGCGCCGAATGTCTGCAACGGTCTTTCAGTGCCGTTTTGGATTAAACACAGAACTTGTATTGTCCTTTGTGTTAGTTAAATGAAGCAATCTTAAAGATATATTATACATAAGTGTGAAATTTTATACAGATAAGTTAATTGTTAATAATGAATGAATTCAGTCGCAAAGACGCATTGTATCTATAGGTTAAGGTTCTGTGTTTTGAAATTTGTCTCGTAAATAAGTGTATAGTTGTATGTCCTCTAGTAGTTGTATTGTAATTTTATTGGTTGGATTATTGACTTATTTTTCACCTTTCTAGTCACGAGTAACGGCCTTTTGTTGTGTAAAAATTTTAGGAGTCTCAACGTCTTTCGGTACATAATCATTTTTACTTACATTTTATTATTATTAGAAAGTATATAATTGATTTCTTCAAACAACTTATACACAGATTCTTCTTCTCCAGGGTTGTATCGATGACGGTAAATAAAAAAATCAACTGCCAATGTATAATTATTGTGAATTACTTTATAGCAATAATGCGCACAATGGTTTGGTAAAAGGAGAAATTGGAGCATTATTTTCATTTTTATTTCCAAAGATTCTAATTATTTTACCTTTGCCTTCTCCTTTTAGGAAAAAAGCGTAAGTTTATGTACGTATTTTTTATTATTTTGTTTGATAATATTAGTTTTTAAACTTTACTCAAATGTAACCTAAAATTTTTACACAATCAAAACGACCGATGAAAATGACATTTCGCGAACGAACACCACAGTAATAATAAAACAATATAGAATAGTATTAGAACACGAAAGTGGATTCCTAAATTTATTTTAATGTAAGGTACTGTAATGTTATAACAATAATATAGCCTTCTATGAGGATTTTTCAATAGTCACATAGAGTAGAATAGTGGACTTCGTTCAACACGCGATAATGTGACGCCACTCAATGTATCTCTAAGATCTGTGCACTACGCTATGTATTCGTATAAATAAGTAATAGCTCAATAATTTACGGAAATCCATGAAGTTGTACTATATTTAAGCGTATAAATATAACATATTTTAAGGCGACATATTATATAAATTAATTATTAAGCGTTAGAAAATAAGTCCCATTTTGTAATGTTAAAATTAATTACAAGTCAAGAATCAAGCACTACCATTATTATAACGACTCCACTCATGACTTCTTACTGCTAATATTGAAATGTCATATAAATATGAACTATAAATATTAAATGTTATGCGTTAATAATAATCATGTGCGTTTTATTTACCAACCCACTACAAAATACTCACCAACATTACTTATACAAGATGCTAATATAGAAAGTAAACATAACCTACAAATTACAAATAGAAAGTAGAACACGACAGCACATACATTAGAAATTGTATTAATGAAATGACACATCTGGAAAATACACATTTTATTTGAAGCCAAACACATAAATAAGTAATCGATTTACTCATGGAAAGTTAACATTAACAACATCAAGGATAAATACGATTCAGTTTTCGAAGATAGAATAAAATCAGGGCACGGACTTGTACGAATTCCTATAAAAAGAATACTTCAATTCGTATGGTGCGATGCGTACGATATTTACGATGCGCATATTTGGACAGACGTTAGGAGGAAAGACAAAACTATTATAAAAATTGAGAATATCGAATGGTCGTGTTGACGAGTCACATTAAAGTCTACAAAAGCGTGGCCATATTTTTTCATACACTGACATGCCTTCTATATATTTATACTTTGAATTTACATATCCGAAATGCTACTATAGAATGCGCCATACAAATATTTTATGACATAAATATATGCGTTGCCTACGGTTGGATATTCAATAATATAAACCCCACTTGTTGGCACAACATTAGCAAAATGGGAAAAATAAACCAAGTTATTTTTAGAAACCATATATTGAAGTACCATAATTTCAAGTTCATTTTTACAAAATCAAACCATTCCGCAATAAATAAAATCAACCAAAATTGCTACCGAACGGACCAACTCCAGGTACCGCGCTATACCGTACAGGACTATAGTACCCTTTAGCCCAGTCCACAAGAGACAGTGGGCATTCGAACATCTTGTCACAGTTCTTTAGCAAAATCCCGAGACGATGAGCTGAGTCGTATATGGTGTGTTCTATTGGCTCTGAAGCCAGGATTTTTGTAATTGGCAGCCTGGAAATAAAGATTTAAAGGACTTGTAATATTTCAAGTTGTCAATATCGCTTATACTGTATGGCTAAAAGATATTTAATCAGGCTATAACCATCTACTTCTTAACCTATTCCTGTACCTAGGGTTCCGTTGGGAGTAAAATTAACTTCGACCACTAAATAATAATTATTTAGGATCATTTCCAGGCAAAACAATTCAAAGAATAGCAATTGGTACCTGACACCTAATAGTAGTATTTTCGGATAAATACGACCTGACGAACTTCAAAAAACGAGCGTATTCCGGCTTAAAGGCAACGCATATCAATGCCCTATGGTGTTGCAGATATTCGTGAGTGGTAGTAATCACGTACCATCATGAACCGTATGCTCGTTTACCCCTATACTATATCATGAAAAAACAATTGTTTTTTTTTTTCTTATATGGATTCTATTTAAAAATGAAGCTCCTAATTACTGTAAAAAATCCATGAATGTAGATAGTACTACTATTCAACAAGAATATATAGCTGTTATAACTTTTTAGAACTAAGAGGTGTACAAAATACTCACGTAAACAATGTACGAAACATTTCTTCCATCATATTTTCACCATGGGGCGCAATTCTTTGTGTTGTTTCACATAACGTCTTCAGAATGCATTGTCTGCCGTTGTAACCCATACTGTAAATCAAAATAAAATTATTTTGTATTGATTTTCTTAAATGCCTGTATATGTATCAGACCATAAATGCCCCACTGCAGGGCTCGGGCCACCTCTATAATCGAGGGTACGACAGGGATTAGTCCATATAGTCTCCCACGCTCGTCTAGTGCGGGTTCGTTAAATATCTACATGAGGTGATCATTTATCAGCCATTTTCGATAATTGTACGTGTGAAAGCGAAAATTGTGCTACTAACGCCCAAATACTGGAACGCAACTTAAATATAAATGGCGCTTAACTACGTTAATCCCGATTAAATGTACTGGCTAAGTAGGCCGTGCGCTGTTAAGAGCAACTTATTATTTGAATGGCGTTCCAGTATTCGGGCGTAAGACCGCAAAAAGCGGTTGAGCACCCGTCATAGTGTTTATTTGGATATAATCATCTTGATATTAGTATGAGGAGCCAACACAATTAGGACAAATTAACAAGTCTTCGAAGAATGGTAACCACATACTATATTATGTACTCTGTCTAATATCTATGTTCCCTTGCAATAAATTAATAATAATAATAAACACACCCTACAGTGACATACATAGTCCTGATCCCAAACTAAGGTCGAGTCTTGTGTCGTGGGTATCAGGAACTTCGTGAGACTATTCATCCAACACCTGGTGGTGGGTGGACCACACAATTATTTATTTCGGTGCGGAGATCGAACCGGCGGCCTACTGTATTACGTGGCATACGCGGTACCAATCCACTTGATGTTAGGCGGTTACTGCTGCTCAAGGACTCTATGATGCCAGGGACACAGACAAGCCTCTACCTACCGTGAATCGCATATAGAATTTATAAGCAAAGTATTCACTATCATTCCAGCAGGAAAAATATACTTATTATATACTATAGAAACTCACGCCTTTTTTCCAGAAAGGGTAGGTAGCGGTGCTACCAGGGTGGCCACATTTCGCTTCGTGAGTTCAGTCCCAAAAAAAATATAAAAATAAATCACTCACTTATCCAATATAGACTCCACTTTCTGATACAATTCCCGTCTGCTCCTCCGCTGCGCCAAGGGCTTCTTATGCCTCGACTTGACGGTATAAAACGCAGCGGTTTCCGTCGCATTCGGCAGCTCATACGCTACGGCCCAGTTTAGGCCGAATGTGAATGTACCAGGCGCTGTTGTGGGCGCAGGCTGGCCTATTAGGCCTATTGCAATACAACCGGCACACTGGAAAAGCGCAAATCACACATGATTATTAAAGGAAACGTTAGCGTAACCGCAAAAACCGCACAGACAGGGTATAAAATAGTATTAGACGGCGGTTTCAAGCCATTTAATACTATTATGCCGGCCTGCATAAATGTTTTGCCACGCTATGGATAAAGGACTACATGACTATGGCGAAAGGAGGGAACACGTGGGCCGGCTAAGGATTGATTAAGAAGCAACGTCTTCTGATTCAGAAGAAAGATTCAGAAGCAACACCTGTGCGGTAGGACGCTCTGTGGACGCGTGTCAGTACAGAAGACAGCTCTACTGCATAAGCTCTTGAAAGTACTGCCGATATACAATCTGGCCGTACATCAAGAGGCCGTTGCTCATGCCGCACATCAAACTATCTGCCATTATCCACCATTGAGAAACCGAAATCAGGCATCGTAAGCGGCATCTGGAAATCACAGTCATCGAGCCGGGAACCTCAAAGAGATTTGCTAGTAAAGCGAACTAAGTAAAGCGAGCCAGCGAACCTTCAGGGAACTTCATCGGTAGCAGCGCAAACGAAGGAATTAGACTGGGAGGCTCTAGCCAAACTAAGAAAAGTACGATTGCTAGTTAGATGATCGGTCAACGCACACCCAATTCTACAAACATGCCGGGCATCCACTCTAACGTAGGCCTTCTTGCAAGCATTGGTGGCTCAGTTGTAGGCTTATTTGAGAGAGCCCATATTGGTATACTAATTCTTGACACGACCGCCCGTCCGCGCAAGCGAAACGCCGCTTTTTGGCGCATGCAAAATTGAACCATGAGCGACCACGGCCCTTATTGGCGACTTTAGAAGCCGGAATGTATTATTCTATTCCTACCCTGATCTCGCCAGCAATAGCGTTGGTACTCGTTAAAGGATCTTTGCCCTTAAAGCAGCGCTGCCGCCAAAGCATGAAAAATCTCAAATAGACCTTGCCTAGCCTAGATATCAAACCCAAGTTACGTATCACAGAGTAAGTAAATAAATTCAATAAAAGTATTTAATACTTTATCCTACATTTGATAATTGATTATTTTCTAATATAAAATACACAATAATATAGATATATTATTTAAACAGTACTTACAGAGAAACTTGAGCCTTCGGGAAACGCAACATACCGCTTTTTTCGCGACAAAACTTTACTTTTAAAACCAAAATCCAATCCCATGAAGGCATTTATCTCATGAAAACAAAAAAATACCGCCAGTAAAGTACACACTTTTGAAAATGCAATCATCTTGAAAACAACAAAATGGTTTTAGTTTCCGAATTTTACTTGCAGCACAAATGAAAAAGTAAAAAGGTTTAAAAATGAACAGATAAAAAATCTGGTCAGCTTGCGATCGAGTTGAAACTAAAACTAAAAAATTAAGAGAGTGTTAAAAAAGAATGTCTCTTATAGCAATAAAAGGTAACTGTTTCAGACGATCTAGTTAAAGACTTATTAGGACAATTTGTCTGTCTCCGTAATGTGGAACACACATTGTTTTTGAAGGCGTAATGGGAAGCAAAAGCCATAGGTCGATAACGGTACAAAAATGGCTTCAGAACGATATATTGATGATTTTTTGAGAGTATGTTGGTACTGATAAAATCTGAAATTCTGCCAGTTGTAAATCTTTACCTAATTTGATTTTCGACTACATCGAGAAAAGAATATTAATGTTTTTTTTTTCGATGACTGTTGAATCGATTCAATTGAAATTTGGACATCAGGAAGATGTATCTAAAGCTTAATAACATATTATATTTTTCAATAACCAAAAAACAACAAGTCAAAATATTTAACATAATTATATGAAACACGCGATTTCATTCTATTTTTACACGCTTTATATTAGCTTCACTTGAATGTTTGTATGTTTGTAGCCGATTCCTTTGGGCGCAATTTTGAGCCACTTTAAACGGTCAGATTTCATTCAAACTTTGTAGATTTGTCGAGGACCGATGACAATACAATAATTAAAAAATGTATAATAATAATAATAATAATAATCTTTATTGATCACAATGTTTACATTTCCAATAGATAAGACCCAGGCCTCCATTTTAAGGTATGACATTACCTTATCTAGAATCTTCAGTTTTTTTTAATAAATATTATGAGTCGGTAATTTACGTACAGCTAGCTATCTTCCTGTGATAAGATAGCTGTAGATAGATGTTTTAGTCAAAACAATTAAATAATAGTTTAAAAGCAAATAATATAATTGATGAGTTTAACGTTTGAAAATGGACAGATTACAAAGCGTGGGGTACTTAGAACAATTACTTATAGCTAGCACCCTAGCTTTTTAACCATAAAATGAATGTATTTCAATCAATTTTCTAATCTTTAACTAATTATTAATTATTTTTACTTTTTTAGTTGGCTCTTTTATTAAAGCGTGTATTTATAATGAAAAAAATATATCTCAAATTGCAGTTGTCAGAAAGTATAGAATATAATGTTTTTTTAATTGTTGGTATGATTTTTCTTACAACAAACTATTATATTTTGTGATAGGGTAATTAGTTTCTAACAAAAGTAAATAAATGCTTTTCAATGGTAAGTTATGGTCCATAGCTTTTGCTTAAATAATAATTTAAAAGCTTGCGTATCACGTCGTCTTTAAAATAACAAAAAGGGTGAATATTATAATTAGGGGAAAAACTACGTATAACATATCATCATACAAAAAGAAAATTCTACAAAATAGTTCCACAGAGAGAGTCAATGAATACCTTTGTGATGATGACTGTAATAATGAAATGCTTGTGGACAATAGTGATAACAAAAGCAATATTTAATAAAAATGTCGAATGTGGTATTGCTGTACCACTAACAGACTATTTTCTCACGTCATATGTTCTGGATAGGATTTGTCAGCTGCGTTTACGATTTATGTGTTCAACGATAAAATCTTACTTTTACCATAGCTATTACCGCTAATAGAAGCATTAATAGATTATACATTCGTTACGCAGTGTTGTTTCACGGGAGAAATAGACATTGCGGTGGTACCTACCCAGATGGTCTCTCACATATGAGAGACCTACCATCGCCAAAATACCTTATAGAAGAAGACGCCACATGATGTTACAACCTTTTCTATCACTCCTACCAACTCCTACGATCAACTTTATTTGTTTTTACTTACTTACTACTTTAATTACACAAGATTTTTCTAGACATATACAATAAACATGATTCTCTGGACTTTGGATACTGCCGCTTAGTTATGTTTTATTTAATTACCTTTCCTACTAGTATAAGTGAAAGATATATACTATTGGGGTTTCAATGTTGATTATTTGATGGTTAAATTTGCATTTTTCTATTCGTGTCAGCCACAGGAAATCCACTCCTCAACATAGGCCTCCCCTAATTATCTCTACATCGACCTGTTGTATTTATTCACTGGTGGTAGGTAGGTCTCTCATATGTGAGAGGCCGCCTGGGTAGGTACCACCGCAATGTCTATTTTTCCTGCCAAACAGCAGTGTAAATGCACTGTTGTGTTTCAGTTTGAAGGACATTGTAGCCAGAGTAACCACTGGACATATTGAGATGCCAAGCATCGCTTTGTAATTCAAGGTGTTGTTTGGTCATGCTACTGTTTATGAGCGGTCGTATTGGCTACCATCAGGCGAACGGCATGCTCGTCTCGCCAATCAAAGCAATAAAAAAAATATTTACTTATTCCCACCTGTAAGGCCGGCAGCGCATCTCTATGACCCATGGTGTTGGAAATGTTCATGGGCGGCGGTGACTGCTTACCATCAGATGAACCATAAGTTCGTTTGACCTTTTTTTGATATACAAATATAAAAAAAATATCGATTTTAAAAACATGGAATTTGCTCACTTTCCTGCTTATTCTACGATAATGTTATAACTAGTGACCGCAACAACAAAAACGAAGTCGAGGAAAAATGCTATAAAACGTTTAATTTTTATATATTACATTTCATTTATTTGGGTGTGATGAGATGGAGTCAAGAGGGAGGATCCGGATGGGATTAGGATAGCTGATTTTATTTGATAGCATAGGGTGGATGCAAAGGCATGGGATGAGACGTGATGAGATGTTATGAGACGGAGCGATAAGTGACGGGATAGACGGGACGTGATGGTATTGAGCAGGACAGATCATGGCGGGAAGAAAATGGGACGGTAGAACAGTTACTTCAATCTTAGGCATTGAAGAGTTTTCCGTAAAGTAAAAAGTATCTGGTATAGAGTGGAGTCAAAATATAGCTACACCCAGGCGAAGCTAGGACGGGCCGCTTGTATCATATAAATATGAACAACAAATATTAAATAGTATTAAACTTTAATAATATTCATGTGCATTTTTTTTACTAATCCACTGTCACTGTAAAGTACCAACATTTGAACTACTCAAACTCTATACAAATAAAATAACTAAACATACCCTACAAATCACAAAAAGAAAGTAAGACATAGCAGCACATACCATAATACCATCAGTAAAATTTGACAAGTGGACCAAATCCATATTTGAAGCATAATTTACAATAAGCAATGGATTTATACAATGGAGAATTTCTATCGCTACCTATAAATGCTAAAAAAAAATTAAACAAAAATGGGTACAATGCTTATTTCCGAAGACAGAATGTCTTTTTCACCCTCCATACAGCAGGTTAAAGAACTGTTACATTCTGGTTTGAAAGACATTGTAGCCAGAATAACTAATTGAGAGACTAATCTTATATCTCCGGATGACGAGTGCAGTGAATTGCCAAACTTTGGTTTGTCATGTTTGTTTGGTTTTGCTACTGTCCATGAACGGTCGTGTTGCTTACCATCAGGCGAATGGCATACTAAGGACATGCTCATCTCGCCATTTATTGCAATAAAAAAGATAGAAGTGAGAGAATGAAGACAACTAACAAGAGAAATAGGGAATGGTGCATGTTCACTAATCTAAAGTTAATCCATCAGATAGTGACAGCACAGCATTAGCAGAAGGCGTGCTATAACAACTAACTTATTTTTTGTAACAGCATGACTCGATGATATTAATTACATGAATTCTACTAGGTCAGGAGCTGTGGTCTCGTGCTTACACGCAAGCAATGGTTAAAAAATAGTATCAAAATTACATCTTTATTATTTCCTTAGTTATTTATTTAAAATTAGCCTTCTTTATTTGTTATTTACAATCACAATTTAGTCATTAAAAAAAATTCTCAACTAAAACTGCTATCAAACAAACTCCAGGGTCTAAGAGCAGTATTGACTTGAGGTGCTGGAGCGTTGTAGTATCCTTGTGCAAGATCAACAAGGGATATAGGACATTTGAACACTTCGCAGTTCTCGAGAATAACTCCCAGCCGATGCGCAGAGTCATATATCTGGTGTTCTACTGGCTCTGATGGCAGCACCTTTGATATTGGCATCCTGGAATAAAGTAAAATAATAATAGATTGTTTATTTCCTTCCCTCCTAGTCTCTGAGCTGTTCGGGCGTTTTTATCAATCAATTAAAATAGGTAGTCCTGACCCTACACTAAGATCGGGTTTTGCATTGTGGGCTTCAGAAACAACGAAAGATTTCAGTCCCATAAACACCTAATCCAAATTCTAATTATTTTTATAAGGAGTGAGTAGATAGATATTGTAGTTACAAAAGTTTACAATTAACTTTCAGCTGACCTAATACGAGATCGAATCAGAAATGAGGAGATCCGTAGGAGAACCAAGGTTACCGACATAGCCCATAGGATTGACAAGTTGAAGTGGCAGTGGGCCGGGCACATAGCTCGTAGAACCGATGGCCGTTGGGGCCGAAAGGTTCTCGAGTGGAGGCCACGTACAGGCAAGCGAAGTGTTGGACGCCCGCCTACAAGGTGGACGGACGATCTGACTAAGGTCGCAGGAAGTCGCTGGATGCAGGCCGCTTCCAACAGGTCATTGTGGAGATCATTAGGGGAGGCCTATGTTCAGCAGTGGACTTCCTGTGGCTGATATGATGATGATGATGATGATAACCTAATACATGCAAGATGCTGCTTAAAAAGACTCGAAAAAAACATACTCCACTAAAATAGGCAGTCATTTTTGTATGTGTTTCTCTAATTCTACCAGTATGTGTATTTAAACGTATATTCGCTTATTTGTATAAGTAAACTTACGTAAACAAAGTCCTGAACATTTCCTCAATCATATTCCCTCCATGTGGTACAATTCTCTGCGTGGTCTCACACAGGGTCTTCAGAATACAATCTCTGCCGTTGTAGCCCATTCTGTGAAATATTTATTTACATTATAAACATGGTAAATTAGGAAACTATTATCCTAATACCAAGTATGTCAATTTAATGTTGTCATAAATGATTTGACAAATGTTTTTTTGGTCTGAAGCCTTGATGATGTAAACGACAAATGTTAACTCTTGCGTAGAAATAAATAGGTAGGTGTAGTGGGCGACAGGTTGAGATTAAAATCAGGTTTGAGTTGACTCGTGGGGGAGGGGATGTTCCGCACCCCCGCACATCACCCGCGTTGTCCTAGACTTGCGACTTGTGACGCGGTGTCCTGCGTTAGCGACGAATACGACGCGACACGACGCGACGTTTCGAATGCGACGAATGCGATCAATTCAACGGCATACCCTACTTGCGGCCAATAGGACAGTCTGCGGCAAGACGATACGTTAGAGTAATACATGGCGGCGCGACGTTGCACCTCCAGGTCGACTGGAAGTACACCCGCCAGGACAGCAAAGCTTCGGTACTAACAGTTCTATATGCCGCCTGATGGTAAGCGATGCGACCGCTCATGAACAGTAGCAAAACCAAACAACACCTTGAATTACAAAGCAATGCTTGGCACTCCACTGCGCTCGCCATCCTGAGACACAAGATGTTAAGTCTCAATATGTCCAGTAGTTACTCTGGCTACAATGTCCTTCAATCCGAAACACACCAGTGCATTTAAACTGCTCTTTAACGAGAGAAATAGACATTGCGGTGGTACCCACCCAGGCAGCCTCTCACATATGAGAGACCTACCACCAGTAATATTTGTTGTCTTTCTGTGCTTCTTAAGATTTTTTTAAAAAAGGCTGTACTTTAAATATGAAGTTTCAAGCAAAATTGTACTGTACTTCTCCATGATTCGTCAAGGAATGACCGAAATCACGTAGGATATTTGTCGCGTGTAGCATCGCGTCGCTTTTCGTCGCGTCGTGTCGCGTCGCGTCGCGTCGTATTTGTCGCTCATGCAGGACGCCGCGTTAGCGCTGCCCGAGTCCGCATCGACGCGTTTATCGATTTCGATGCCGCTCATATTGATCTTTGTGTTATTATATTGCGTATTGAATTGACTGTGGAAGCTTTTAGAGCTAAAAACAATAATTCAAACTCATTCTTACTGTTCTATTATGTTCATACAGTCCCTTATTTATGTGTTATTTTATTCCCCACATGCCAGTAGATTTTAGACGAATTATATTATTAGAAGAATGTGCATACAAATACTTTTGTTAGGGAGTATCTGTATCTGTATCAGTTCATATTTATACGTCCCACTGCAAGACACGGACTTTGTTTACAACTGAGAGTACGATTTAGACGGGTTAGGCCGTATAACGCCGTCTTAGGGACTATCGAATCTAAATACTACCATCGAAATATAAATAATATCGAAAATAACAAATATTCGAAACATTTCATAATTACTTGTTTATAACAGTCTCCAGTTTTTCATACAACTCCCTTCTGCTTCTTCTCTGCTCCATCGGCTTCTTACGTCTGTGCTTTGTTCTATAGAACTTCGAGGTCTCCGTGGCATTAGGGAGCTCGTAGGCAATGCCCCAGTTCAGGCCAAATGTGAAGGTACCGGGAGATGAAGTTGGTGCAGGCTGGCCGATAACTCCTACTGTCATGCAAGCTGCACACTAAACAAAAGAATGAATAACAAATAAATGAAAATATATATCAAAAACGAGATAAAAAATACAACACCTGTTTTGAGGTTATTAATTATGATAGTTTCGTTACAGCAATGATCAGAACTGAAACTGTATTTATTATGATGTATTTAGTAAATTTAACAAACATTTTTTTGAGTTATTTATGCTTAATATACGCAATTATATAGAAACGGATTTATCCTATGGAAATAGAAATTTAGTGCAAAGCGCAGCGTAGGACGTCCACCCACAAGATGGTCCGACGACCTGGTAAAGGTCGCGGGACGTCGCTGGATGCAGGCTGCCTCCAACAGGTCTCTGTGGAAATCATTGGGGGAGGCCTATGTTCACCAGTGGACTTCCTTTGGCTGATGGATGGATGGATGGATGGAAATAGAAATTTATTTAAGTTATACCCACTTACGCCACAATATTCGGCAGTTTCGTTTCAAGAATATATATAGTACCTAAGTATATGCCATAGATCTAGATCACAATAAATATTTTAGGTCTCATAAACTCCACAAAATTTCACTAAAGCTATAAAATATATATATTTATATACAGGGTGATATTGACATATGGTATTTAATTTAAAACACATGTTTCTAATCCCCCTAGGTACTATTGTGCCAATTTTGAACAAAAATTGTCTGATAGTTTTGTCAAAAATCGCGATTTTAGGGTTCAAGGCTTTTGATCAACCCCTATAGATACTGAGTCTTTTTTGGTTCAGATAAGTTCCTTAACCGAACTGAAGTTCATCTAAGCGGTAAAAATACTCTAATCTACAGGGGAAGTCCAAAAATCGTGAAAAGCTAAATCACGATTTATAACAAAAAAGCTTCTCATATTGCTCTCAAATTATATACACATACAATGTCACCTGGGGTAGTGAGAAACATGTGGGTTAAATTAAGTAACATGTGTCAATATCAACCTGTATACATATCTCTAGGCTTCGGACCTTTTTCGAATCCTTTATTGGAACAGAAATTATTGACTAGTTTATAGATTTCCTGACAACAATTTACATGCATAAATTCACGCCTTTTTCCCAAAAAGGATAGGCAAAGGTGCTACTAGGACACCCACGTTTCTCCTTGTGTGTTCCACCCCACGATGTAATAGGCGATTCTATCGCCATATCAGGCACAAATTCCTGACTCCGGGCTGATTTTAAATAGAAAAATGTGATATAATTTTATTCAACCTGGGATTCGAACCCAAGACCTCAGTTGTAATCGTATCGTAGTACAACTGCCCCACCGAGTCAGGGTCATAAAGGCTGAAGGCAGCACAGTATAATAGTATTTAACAAATAATGTCCATCGCCCTTAATTGTAGTATTAGAAATTAAAAATGAACTTACCGAAAACGAAGAGCCTTCAGGAAAAGCAACATATCTCTTCTTTCTAGACAGGAGCTTCGATTTGGATCCCACATCACACGCACAAAAATCGAAAATCACCAGAAATATTACTAATATTATTTTCATTTTGGATTTATTTTAAATCCGTGTGCCATACTCTGAAGATAAGTTTGGATTAGTTGTCCAAGTATGGGGATTAAGAAAGTGTACTATGTCGAGCAACGGTACAGTAATTGCCACTGACGGTACAATAGTGTTAAATGGTCAAAATGGTTAAAATGTCTTCGAAGCACTTTCTAGATCTCTGGCCGTGATTTTGTATGCAGTTGGTGTTATGTTTGATGTTATGTAAGTGTGGTGGGTGACACTAGTTGTGTTTTAATAATTTTGTTAATTGAGGCCACTAAGAAATAAAGATGTAATTTTAAAAAATGTTCTTTACATGGAATATTGTGAAAAATCATTTTGCGTAATATCATCGCTTCGACCTTTATTTGTAAGGGAATTTATTCTGATATATTTGCTGACGTCACCAAGTTATTATAATAGTAATGATACAACCATAAATAAATACCTTCCTAACATAAATTTAAAAAAATCACTTAAATATTATATGTGCTTAAGGCTAAGTAATAATGCGTATCATATTTACACGGGCAGAGTTTCTCTTCTTGAGCATACGAGTATCGTAAGGAAACATAAGGAAACAAATAAGTTGCATCGTGCAAAAAAATTACAGAACGCGATAATGTATGGTGGTTTATTCATGCGATAATGGCATACAATTCTCGTGTAAATGGAAACTCTCCCGTGTAAATGGCGCTCAATGACATTCTGCTGATGCTTAAAAAAGGACCCTGTATTATAAGCACCAGCAAAATTTGACATTTGTTTGTGAGCGAAGGTAATTTACTTATCACAGGATTAAATTAAAAATTCTAAAGAAATAACACAATTTTTATACAAATAGTATATTACAGCAACTGTATTTCTAAGTACATTTTTACAAATCGAACCAAAACACAACTAGTGTCACCCAAAATTGCTACCGAATAAAGCCCAAGGTTTTTTCGAGGTATCGATGCCTGGGGCCGGAGCGTTGTAATAGCCTTTAGCCCAGTCTACTAGAGATAGTGGGCAGTCGAACATAGTATCACAGTTCTCTAGTAAAACCCCGAGGCGATGAGCTGAGTCGTATATTTTGTGTTCTATCGGCTCCATAGGTAGGATTTTTGTGATAGGCAACCTGAAATAACAGATATAGGGCATGTAGCATTTCAATTTGTCGATTCGCTTACCCTGCACGAGGGTAGGATAGGATAGCATGATAGCATTGCATGTGATCGCGATCCTCAGCAGTGAGGAAACGAGGATTTTTAGTCAATAAATCATCAGTGCTACTAATATCACTGCTATAATATATTAAATTTTGGTAATTATTTAACAACAATTAATTTACATTTAGTTGGTAACCGAATTTATATTTCGTTATTATCTATCTAAAACTAGTTTGAGTTGTCTTTAATAGTTTAAAAATGTATTATTTATTTAAAGTTTCTTATAACATTCGTGAATGTGGACAACCATCAAATTTCAGCCAATAGGAGGGCAGAAAAAGGTGGTCCGGCACCACCATTATTATCTACGTTTTTGAAATATCAGCGCTCCTTATTATTAATACTCTAAACTTCATTCTTCAATGGGTTCTATTATGTCAACAACGGATGTTTGAAACAAGGCCAATAGTATACAAAAGCAATACTCAAATAAATCGAGAAAATATAAAAATAATTATTACAGCTTTTTAGAGTTAAATGACGGACAAAATACTTACGTAAACAATGTACGAAACATTTCTGTAACCATATTTTCACCATGCGGCACAATCCTTTGTGTTGTTTCACATAACGTCTTCAGAACACATTGCCTGCCGTTGTAACCCATGCTGAAATTCAAAATATTATTCTGTTAAATATTATCCAACCCTGATTTTCTTTAATACTTATAATCTTGAATTTAATTCGTATCTGTATTAGCCACTGCAGGGCACTGGCCTCTTCTACTAGCGAGGGTACGATTAAAACGGATTCGGCCATAATGTCCTCCACACAGGTTTGCCGATTGGCGGACTTTACCATCGCAATTCTTACCAATCGCTACGGTATGCAGGTGTCCTTCGTAAATACCTATATAGGTATGTCTTACTGGTGGTAGGTCTCTCATATGTGAGAAGCCGCCTGGGTAGGTACCACCGCATTGTCTATTTCTCCCGTCAAACAGCAGTGCAAATGAACTGTTCTGTTTCGGATTGAAGGACATTGTAGCTAGGGTAACTACTGGACATATTGAGACTTAACATCTTATGTCTCAGGATGGCGAGCGCAGTGGAATGCCAAGCATTGCTTTGTACGTCGAGGTGTTGTTTGGTTTTGCTACTGTTCATGAGCGGTCGTATCGCTTACCATCAGGCGAACGACATGCTCGTCTCGTCATTAATGCAATGAAAAAATCATACAGTGGTACCATCTTGGTAGGACCGGCTGATTCCCACAATAGTCTAAGAGTGACGATGATAGAAAAAAATATTTTTCACAGAATATATTGCATAACAATTGAAAATATTTTTCAATTTTTATGCAATATATTCTGTTGGTGGTTTTTGTATCCACCCGAATAGCGTTGACTCTTCTCAATGGTAACGGACCCACCATAGAGCATTTCAAGTTTTAGATTTACCTTTATAAATCCAGATATAATTATGTCGATATCATAAGGAACTATCAAATAATTTTTTAATTGCAATTATTGACGAAACGAGCATTCCATGCGCTTGATGGCAAGCGATACGACATCATACTCAGGCTCATGGACAGCAGCAAAACCAAACAACACCACGAATTACAAAGCAATGCTTAGCATTTTAGTGCATACGCCAGCCTGTGACATGAGATGATAAGTTTCAAAATATTCAGTCGTTATTCTAGCTACAATGTCCTTCAAATCGGAACATAAAATGCTCTTTCACTTTTGTTTGGCGAGAGAAATAAACATTTTGGTAATATATATCCAAGCGGCCTCTCATTTATGAGAGACCTAAATTATTAAGTTATACCACGAATATTGTTAAGAACAATAACCAAGTCTCCGACGAATGTTAATCGTCTTACAGAAGACGTTCTGACTATATTGAACTACGCTTATCATCGAGTCTAGTGTACCAACATAAAGAATATAAATCAATGAAATGAAATGAAACGTATTCATTAACCATGTAGGAAATTGTAGAGTTCTCATGACAAGTCAATACACATAGCACTTAATATCTATGTATAAAATATTTTCTATAGTATTATTTATATTCCAAAACTCACTTATCCAATAAAGTCTCCAATTTCTGATACAATTCCCTTCTACTCCTCCGCTGGGCCACGGGCTTCTTATGTCTCGACTTGACGGTGTAAAATGCAGCGGTTTCCGTCGCATTCGGCAGCTCATACGCTATGGCCCAGTTTAAGCCAAACGTGAACGTACCGGGCGCTGATGTGGGCGCAGGCTGGCCTATCACACCTACTGTCATGCAGCCGGCGCACTGGAAAAACGCAATGAATACGTAATTATCAAAAGAAACGTTATTATTTCATTATTTTTTTAAGATTACCCACTAACGTGGAATTATAAGTATGCTGTAAACGAATTAGGCAGAGGCTTCCTACATTTATTGATAGAATATAATGGCTGTGAATCGTAGGTCGGTTCGTATCCCAAGTTATGTATTTTTTACCCATATGAAAAATATCATTAATTGATGTCGAATTATTTGTTTTCTGTCACAATTATGTCGAAAACCATCTCGACAACTAAAAGTTACTATGCCAAAATTATTGCCTCTGCCTACCCATCGTGATTACACTCATAACATCTACGACTCTTAAATCCGTGTCACAAATGAATAAAAAATAAACACGTGATAAACCGTCAAAGAAATGTGTGACCCATTTGAATAGCTTCGACAGCTCGAAAGGCTTACTTAGCCCTTTGAGCTTCCATCGAACTGCAAGCTCAAGGGCCCTTCAAAATCGACTTATAAGCTCTATACGCCCTCTGTTAGCTTAAGCGATATGTGAGCCTTATAATTTTAAACCTTATGGATGTAATATTAAAAAAAGATTTAATAATAATTCATGTAAAAATATGAATATATATATGTATGCCACTGTATAATACTTTATTTAGCACTGGTCTACTTGTGAAAGAAGATAATAATAATGATATTAAAATTTCTACCTATTTAAGAAATTCAAGAATATTGTATGATTTTGGCTGAATATTTAAAAACTGATCGAATGTCTCATAATATTTCATAGGTTTCTCTTATTACTGAAATGGAAAACCTTTACTAACCTGGATATCAAACCTAGCTTACGGATTACAGACAAGTAATTTTATTTTAATAAAATAATTATGTAAGTTATCTTACATAAATCAAGTGCTTATTTTCTAATATGATAATATGTACACAATAATAAATATATGTTATTAAAAAGGTACTTACAGAGAAACTTGAGCCTTCAGGGAATGCAACGTACCGCTTTCTTCGCGACAGTATTTTACTTTTAAAACCAAAATCTAATCCCATAAAGGCATTTATCTCGTGAAAACAAACACATACTGCCAGTATCGTACACAAATTTGAAAATGGAATCATTTTTAAATCAACAAAATGGTATTATTTCTCAAAAATTATATGCTGTTAATAAAAAAGTTAACAGGTTTATGAGAACCTCCTCCTTTTTTGAAGTCGGTTAAAAAAAAGAACTGATAAGTAATCGTGTCAGCATTCGATCGAGTTCAAACAAAAACTAACCAATTAAGAGAGCGTCAAAAAAGAATGTCGCATAAAGTACTAAACGTTACTGTTTCAGACGATCTCGCTAAAAGACTTATTAGGACAATTTGTCTGTCTCCGTGATGTGGAACGCACATTGTTTTTCAAGGTGTGTTCGGAAGCAAATTTGTCGACGTCGAGAAATGAGGTCTGCGAACGGTATTGCTCGTATGTCACACGAAGCAAAGGAAGTAATGGGTGAAAGTTTATATTGGTAAATGATAGGGTAATATCTTTTGCATTAGCCCGTCCTCTCGTGTCCCTTACCTCAAATTGATCCATTTCCCGAAGATTTTACTCATGGGCTAAGTTATTGTAAATGTAATGTAATTTAGGTTGTAAAATCGAGGTGAAATGTAGGCTGAATTAGGAATCAGTGTTGTTTGCGATTAATTTGATTATTTTGATTATACCGTATGACGTCATTAGTTGACTAAAGATAATTGGTTGGGGTCAACTGATGGCAGTCCTGAGGCACCTATGTTTTATTTGTGAGTTATTTAATAGAGTTTTAAACAATTGTACATAGGCATACTTAAAGTAAGTACGATTGACTGCCTAATTGCACTAGGCAATACTTTATATTAATAGACAAAAACAACAAGTACTTTAAAATAAACTAATCATCTAAATAAAAACAATAATTTATATTACACGGAAAATTAAAAAATTACTCGTGAAATTTAATTACAAAAAACCTTAATTATGTACACACCATATAGCTAAATTCCTTCATTGCACAAAGCAAGAAGTTACGGCGGCTTGGGAACGCTGGATGTGTAATAATTACTTGCACAAATCCACACCAAACTATCAAGAAGACGCATGTATCCGCCGTGAAATTGTCTTAATGAGAAACAACGTTCGCATTGGTTGGAGAATTCACATTGGATATAAATTACGATGCGAAATTGTATGAAGTAATTTATTAAGTTTAATAACTTTGGAATAATGTAAAGGCAATTGTAATTTAAGTTTTTCGTCGATAATAATCCGAAATCCGAATAGTAGTTGTAAATTCATTTGTTTTAATTTAAAAATTTATAAATATTCAGTTATATTGGAAGGTAGACTTAAAACATGTAACTTGATATTCACATTATAACAATACATATTATATTTTAAATTCTAATATTACCTTTTCAGTTAAAGTGAATAATAATCTACAGTCACTCGACACAGACATTTTAATATTTTTGTCCTTGGAGACCTGAAAATCTTCACGTTATCAATCCATCCACAATAAAAACATTTGTTACCGACAATAAATTATTAAGCCATAGTTCAATAACACTCCACTCAACAATCCGACTAAAACTAAAAGCTTTTCCTTAAATCTGCTTTACAGATGAAGTTTTTATAAAATGCATTCTAAAAATAAGCATTAAAGGGATCCCCAAACAGCGGTCGGTCGCCTCCCACCGTTATCCCCAGTTTTAGCGCTCCAAAGATTTATGAAACATATATCAAGGGAGTCTTGATGTTCTACTAATGGTACGCGTTTCGTTTCTGTGTGATTATAATGGAAAATATCGTAGTTCAGTTTATTTAATGCGTTCATTGGTATTATTGTAGTCAGTTGAGGCAAACTGTTGTGTTTTTATCTTAGATTTTGGTAGTTACAAATCATAGTCGATAGTCCATCCATATTTTGCAGAGTTGTTCAGGTTCTCAGTATTCATTTTGCTTCTTCCTCTCTGTCAAAGTCACTGCTGAACATATGCCTCCCAAGGATCCCCACATCGACCTTTAAGAAGCGCCCTGCATCTGGACGTGGCAGTAGCTGTCTACTGCTTGCAACCTTAACCATGGTATCCATCCACTTTGTAGGCGGGCGTAATTACTGTATACTTGCTAGTGATTCCATCACCATCCTCACCTTTAGAAACAGAAAGTTCACTACTTATGCACCAAGGATGTCCACAGATAGTGGAGATGGCTTGTATCCAGAGACTTACCGTAAATTTTACTGGGTTATCTGACAACCCTGTGCACATAGCATTAAAAAAAAAACTGCACGTGTCCGCTATGGTGTAAATAAATAGTAGTAAGTTTACTACAGTAAAACCAATAGTAGTGGTACTAAGCCCAGCGGTGTGTGAGACGATAACTATTTAAAGGATTTTGCACTAAAAAGCTTTCTTGCATTGTCGAAAATCGGTAACGAGTTTTTAAGCTATATGTTATCACAAATTTGCTTTACGCTTTAAGTTTCACAAGTTTTCTAATAAATCCTTTTAGCACCTCCACATTTAGAAGATATATGATTTAAATGATCGCAAGCTGTTGTGTGATTTATTTCCTTTGAAATTTTACTTTTAGCTTTTTTTTTGTTTAGTTCAGCAAATCTAATGGAGAGAATATGACCTGAATTGTTTAATAGTAGAGAAAATTAATAAAAAATATATGGCTTTTCTTTCCATACATACATACATAAATTCTCGCCATTTTCCCGGAAGGGGTAGACAGAAGTGCAATTAGGTGAATCACGTCACGTTTCGTCTTTATTTCGTCGTATTTTCTGTCATTGTCTCACGATGGGATATCGGGCGAGCCTATCGCCATATCGGGCACAAATTCCTGACTCCAAGCTGAACGCTTCACTAGGATGCGTTGTGATTACAATGTCTTACAGGTTTTTTGAAAATCAGCATTGGAGTGTTGCTTTTGTCATACGGCAGCATAAAAATGAATGACAGGCCCATTGTTGGTGCAACAGTTGCTTAGATTATGTTAGCGTATAAGATTTAATGAATAACACCCAACAGTCACATACATAGTCCTAACCCCACAGTAAGATCAAGTTTTGTGTCGTGGGTATCAGGAACTACTAGAGACTTTTCGGTCTCACAAACATACAGACAGATCAAAAGAACAAATATACAGACCCGAAAGAAATATTTGTGAGCAGCCCAAACATTTCTCTTGATGCGAGGATCGAACCCGCGTCCGCCTGGGCTACGGAGGCTGTCAATACTTTGTCATATTTAATTTTTATAGTATCTTTTTTCCTACTTATGTTTAATTGCGGCTTTAATAAATGTATTTATTTCATTCTAGGTACGAAAAATCATATAGTGAGTAATTCTTGGAATGAAGTTAAAGTACAATGCTCTCTTGTAGGGGAGAAACCTATAAGGGCCGATGAACCTTTTCCCTGAGAGTTCTCGTTCACATAACTCTTCCGAATGATTGAGCACCCTTGTGTTGCAGCATTGATCATATATGTATAACAACAATCAGATATCAAAAGAAATGATATAATTAATTCCTCTCCTCAAAGTGTTTTAAATAATAATATATTGCACATATGGCATTTACTATATTCTATAAAGAACTTGGACGTAACTAAAGTAATGCGTCATGTCCAGGCTACGTAATTTACATATCTCCCTAGTATTACCCTATGGCAAAAATATTATTCCACATTGCACATACATATATAAGGTCTATCATAACAAGCCACACGAGTGTTTCAAACTCCGGGATCAACCTGTGTAGGTTTTGAATTGACCTTCTAATTGTACTAACTACACAGTCATAGTTACTGTAAGCAAATTCTACATGAAACAGCAGACCGGGCTCTGTAAGGTATGTACATGGCAGAGGCCTATGTCCAGCAGTGGAATGCAATGGGCCGAAGGTTCATCAATGATGATGAACCTTCCACTTAAACACATAACACTTGCCAGTAGGTGTCCGAAATAAAAAGAAATCTATTTGCACGAGGTAAAAGGGCTTTGCAATTAGCACTTCGGCTGCTCATTTGGACAGACCCAAATATCACGAGCTGATTCCGTTATTCGCTTTCTTTAAACATGAAACTACAAAACCAAATCATGTTACTGATAGCGTTTAAATTTGAGTACCTACTCATATTTTTCCAATTCCAATGCTGATCCTTTTATAACCGACTTCAAAAAATTGGAAATATGTTTGGATTTATATTTTGCAGTTATGTTAATTGTAAATAATAAGCACCATCAGCAACAATTGGATCTTTCCAGTCCTTCTCGGTTGTCTGGAAGAGATCTCTTAAAGCGATGATGTCACCATATTTTTGTTTATAATATGATTTCCCTCCACTTCCCTCCACAGTAAAGCGACAAAACAATGAGTTGAAGAGGTAACACACACTGAAAATTCAAATGGAAAATGATATGCATGAACAATGCTCCACCGAGAGGATCTTGAAAAACAATTTCACGTCGACGAATGTTTGTCCCGGAGTCAAACGACGTAAATTCGATGCAAATAGGTGTTGCGTGTAAAGGTGTTTGATCGATTTTAATGGATCGCCTGGCTGGTAGCGATGTCGGGCTCGAACGATTGTGGTCCATGTTATCGGCGAGAAAGATTTAGCTTCGGGGAATTTTATTTGATTAGATTACCGGGCATGACGAAACTCTGTAGGAAGTAAAGTTGACTTTGAGGACTTGGATATATTATAAAGTGTATTATCTATGTATTATAAGTTGGAAATCATTTCGTGTGAATATTTCAACTTGAAAATATATTCTCTTTTCGTTACATTTTCAGAATAAGCCAGTAGTACATTTTATTTTTCTTTAAGTTCCACGTCGTGTATTAATGGATATCCATGTAGATACCACAGGTTAGAATATACTTACCAAATAGCATCATTGTTGAACCATGCTCCGGATTGAAGGACTTGTACCCAGTATTTAATGGGCATTATAAGATTTACCTAATGTCTCAATGCCAAGCGGAATGCAATCTTGTACGATGCTTCATAAAATAATTTTTGGCGTTGCTCAAATTTATAATCAGGCACAATGCTTATGCACTGTTTAATAATAATAAGTTTTTAGGTTATGAAAATGAGATTTTGGTGTTGCCCAAATTTCTAATCAGGCGTAATGTTTAGCCGCTGTTTAATAATAATAAGTTGGACAAAAGTGCTCTCATTTATGAACAGTAGGCGTGACATTTACCATCAGGCGAGCGACCCACTCATATCGTCATTCCCGCTAATGAAACAAGCGCACGCATAAGGATCATGTTACGCAGATGTCACGTCGATATCGAATGAAAGAGGTATAAGAAGAAGAGACGGTACAGTTCTCAAATAAAATTGATTATAGATTTGATGTTAAGAAATTGAATGGGTAATCGTAAATCCGGTGTAAATTTCACTAAGAATACGCGAACTCGTGGTGGATATAAATATTGGGGTTTTTCGAATTTTAATCGCGTGCGTGTTGGCCTTGGTAACCAGACGCAGCTACTAACATGCTCACGGTGGTCGCAGGTTCAAGTCCCAGGACACACCTCTGACTTTTCGCAGTTATGTCTGTATAATAAAAATCTATCACCAGGCGCTTTAACGGTGAGGAAACTTTACATACTATAGTGAATTTGTCAAAATTTCTATGATATGTAAAGTCCGCCAACCTGCACTAATCCAGCGTGGTAGATCATATGACCTAACGACGCTTATTCGTACTCTTGATTGTAGAGGAGGCCCTTGCACTGTAGTGGGACGTATATGGGCTGATACAGTACAGTATTCGAATTGAGGCCTTAATATACTAGCTATCACAGCTTTGACCGTCCTCTCTAGGGTAGATAGACTTGATAATGATATGAAGAGTTACTAGATCTTCCTAGTCTACACCAGATAATACCGGATATCATTCAGTGAGGCCTACATTCACCAGGAAACGTTCCGCTGTAACCATGCTCAAATAAAGTGATTTGCCATAACATGTTTTTTTTCACCTTACGCACAACTTACATCTATCAAACAACAAAGTGTACCCATTTATTAACGTCATTACTATAAATGTTTAAAGCAAACAATATAATTTTATTAGCATTTTGCAGCATTACAGATGTCAGGATAATGTGGAATTAATATATTATTCCTCATTATGTGGTTATTTTTGATAAGTCATGCCTTACTGGATATAATCCGTTGGTCTTCGTGATTGACACTTTCAAGTTAAATTGAATGAGAAGGCAACTGTGAAATAAATGCATTCTGGTACGACAGTCAGTGGCGTAGTTGTACTACAGTACGCTTGCAAAGCTGAGATCTTGGGTTCGAATCCCAGTTCGAACAAACTGATATTTTTCAAACTTTATCAACCCGGAATTAGGAATTTGTGCCCGATATGGCTCGCCCTTATAACATCGTTGGACCGGAATATATAGGTACTAATAGAAATATGGGTGTCCTGTTATCACCTCTACCTACGCTTCTGGGAAAAAGGCTTATTAAAACTAGTCACATTTTAAGACTTTAATTTCATATTTTTATTATTATCGTCACTCTTATACTATTGTGGGAATCGACCGATCCTACCAATGTGGTACCACGGTCTTACAAAATACTAACGAAAAGTTGTAATGTTTTATTCAATGGGTTCCTGGAAAAACATTTCTCCTTTCTTTTTCTTGTTTCTTCTCATCTTTATTTCTTCCTTTTCCTTCCATTTTAAAAAACTGTTGCTGCATCTACTATTCAAATACTTTAGATGTTCACGGATGAAAAAAACACTTAAACCTGCCTTACCTCACAAAAAACCTACCACTATCTGGGTATTTCTAATATTTGCTTTACGTTTATGGTGGTTCTCAAACGCACAGCTCTCATAACTTAGGCGTAGCTACAATCCAACATTTCTCTTCGATGTAATGGAATAATATCGTTAGAATAAACTCAGTAATGTTCCGCTGCATAATGCGTTTTCATCGTACAATAATTATGCAACGAATCCTTGTTCGGATGAAGAAAAGGATTTACACGTTATTCTGAGTTTTAAAGGTTTAATCGCTTTTTGTTTAAGTTCCTGGACCGCTGTTTTAAACTTCTTTCTTGGAGTTTTGTTTTGTGTACAATGGGAACTGGGGAGTGTTTCAAATAAGATAGCTATTGTTTTATATTATAATTTAAGGTAGGTACTTATTACTGAAGGTAGTGTCCCTGAAAGGCCTTCATGGCTCTATGTGTTAGTTCAATTTTATATGACATCTGGGAAAATAGTGTAGTGATTTCCTCTTGCCCTCTACACCGGAGTAGTAATAAATATCGTATATGAGGGAAATAATGATAACAGTTTGTTTTAAAGGATCATATTATAAAGAGACTTTGTCGCACGTATGCTATAGATATAATGAGGAAGCAATAAAAAAAGAAGGTAAGAATGTTAAGGCCTGCAACGATGGATTTAAATTTTTGTAATTGTAATTTATGGTAATCAATTTATTTTGTCTAAGACGCCAACTATTAAATTATAGGCTTTGTTTGTGCCTCCGCAAAGAAGTATGATCGACGAGTATATTTCAAGTCAAATTTTTAGGAGTCCAATTTTACATTGTTTTTTTTTATTAACGTCAAACCATCTTATTGAGATGTTAAACTGTATAGTTTAAATATGAATTAAAATACCATGGATACCACTTTTATTATTAAAATACAAGGATCACAAGATCAGAAAATGTGATGGCTCGTGATCTTGAAACTACAAATAATTTATTACTTCTGATTGTTCAGCCCCAGAACAAACTGAAGAATGGAAAACGGGCAGTCGTTCGGTTTTTCACAAACATCAGGATCCAGTAATTCACTGAAATTTACTTCGATTTCCTCATTGAATTCTTCTTCGTGAAGTGGTGCCCTGGAAAGAAATAAAAGATAGTTAGAATAGTTTTTTTTTAAGAATATATCTTAATAAGGTTAAGGCTCGGGTTGTAGAAAGTCGCTGGATGCTGGCCGCTTCCGGCAATGGACTTCCTGTCGTTGGAAAGATGATGACAATGATGATGTTATAATATCTTAATTTATTTTAGATGTACAATTCAAATTATAGAGGTCACAGTTTCGACAAAATTATTAAATCCTCAAATAAGTTGCTGATTATTTTCTCCAACTTTTTGGTGTTATTTATAACAATAGTTGATAACCACGCACTAAATTAGAGAGGAAAACATCATTAAGGAACCAGCATAGTCAAGTCGCACTAGGACCCTGCATTGCAGTCAGATGTATGTATATGAGCTGGTATAGTACAACTATTCTCAAAAACCTGAGACATCGGCCCCGCTTTTACATACTTATACTGGGTATCTCAAGACTGCTACCGAAAACGAAGCCGGGTGGTAGTTTTAGTAACTACAAACACAATGCAACTAAAAGTTTTGCAAAGAAATGCGACAATTATTTTTTATGATTTTTTAAATATCGTCATTTTTGTGTGGTTAATCCATAGTTTTTGCTAAAATAATAATTTAAACGCTTTATACCTTAGATTATTTATAAATAAAAGGGTATACAGTATTATTTTAGGAAAAAATGTATTTACCAAACAAATATGGTCATAGGAAAAAAATAACAAAAAAAAATTGTCGCTTTTTTTTCCAAATTTTTTTGTTGCATTGTGTCTGAAATCACTTAAACTACCACCCGGCTTAGTTTTCGGTAGCAGTCTTGATATACCCTGTATACATTGGTAGCATGATTAAATGCCTCTGACGTATTAACTCAGAAATATAATTATTTCAACCATAACAAAACCAGGGGATTCCTCACAAA
The DNA here is from genome assembly GCA_009982885.2 of Hyles vespertilio. Taxonomy (NCBI): domain Eukaryota; kingdom Metazoa; phylum Arthropoda; class Insecta; order Lepidoptera; family Sphingidae; genus Hyles; species Hyles vespertilio. The sequence goes on from CM042824.1 coordinate 3,883,791, forward strand.
AGTTTAAAGACAAACCAGATTTTCCAATAACAGTTCGGTGAGTTAGCACAGCGCCTTCCCAACAGCTGCCAATAGCAATAATAGATCATCCATCAATAGTTCCATCTTAAACTTTCAGTTCAACGGAATTTAATGTTCTTTCGACTTTTACTTCATAATTTTCTTTTTCGAAGTTATTAACGGTATTTTTAACCTTGAAGGGAGTTATATCTAGTATTTGATTTATTGTTATTTAAAAGATGTTAATTAAAGAAAGTTCATTATATGTATTAGTTTGATGGCTATCTTAAAGTGGTCACGCCATTAGAAGATTGTTTTTTATCTTACGTAGTAAATAGTGATACATCCAAGTCGTTTTACTTTTTATCTGATATTTTTAAATGAAAGTAAACAACAGATGAGCCGATGATAATAAGTAGTTATTGCCTATTTACCAAAGAAATAATAGATTAGGTCAGCAAGATCACATTCAGTGTCAAGCATGCTTGTATAATTGTTTATTAGGACAAAACTGCAAAAATATCAAAAAACAATGTACTCTAGTATACCAGTATAACAACATCTTTCTATTTACCTAAAACTTTACTGGTCGTAGGTCTCTCATATGTGAGAGGCCACATGGGTAGGTATAGCCGCACTGTCATTTCTCCCAGCATATGAAGTGTCAATGCACTGTTGTTTCGGTTTGAAGGACATTGTAGCCAGAATAACCACTGGACATATTGAGACTTAACATGTCTCAGGATGGTGAGCACAGTGGAATGTCAAGCATTTCTTTGTTATTCAAGATGTTATTTGGTTTTGCTAATGTTCATGAGCGGTTATATCGCTTACCATCAGGAGAAAGGTATGTTCGTCTCGCCATTAATTTCAACAAAAACATAATAATAATAATAAATCAACATTTTAAAACCTCTTCATTTCTCACCAAACACGATCCCTTTCAACCTAAGCCGGTAATGTGGCCATACACCCCAATAGAAGTATTTTGAAGGTTTACTATACTATTTCCCCGAACATTATGATACTTAGGACACCTATATTTTATCTGAGGATTTCGTTCCACGCATAAATCCAGATGAGTATCCCTTTGGGGTTTTATGGGCGGGATACGGTTTGCGGTAGCGGTCAATCGTTCGCCGAATTTTTGGTTGTTACAAATTCAAGTAATTGGTTCGGTGTTAAGTACCAATGTGTCAGATGTGTTAAATTCATTGTTGGGTTGAGGGTTTTGTTGTAAATGGTAAAATCGCGTTGAAGGTAGACTGAGAATGGGCGATTTCAGCGGTCTCTTACAATGAAATGAATACGCTGGTATTTCTTCTTCAAAATTTACTTAATTTTCCCCAGTGCTATACACAGGACATCTGTACAATCATGTGGTCAATTGAGAAGTATAAGACAATAACAATATTTTATCAGTTATAGGTAACAACAAGCATATTAATTACTATCATTGCATACATATTTATTTAATACAAAAATAATCTTAGTTATTTTTGACAACCTACGTCGCGCCGTTAGTTGTTTTGATCCCACTAGTATTTGGGTGTTTTTGAGACCTAATCGTCTCTCGTAATTTCTGGTACCCATGACCTAATATACCTTAATGGGGTTCAGGACGATGATTTTGTATTTTGGGAGTATTTAATTAGCTCAGACGTACCCCCAATATTACTACGCATCCAACACCAAAATACAACTACCAAAAATCATAACCGTAAAAGACACGGGAAATAATAAAACTTCGATAAATATCCCGCATCCCGGGAGACCACACCTTCTCAACCCGGGGGAGAGCACGTGATGAATGACCAAAACGTACATATGGTTCAATTAGTTTTGTAGTTCCTTTTGTACGGTATGCGGTTCAATTTTGGATTGAGAAAAACAAAAATATTTATTTGGGACTTTATGTGCCTACTTTGGGTACTATCTTTGGGCAGGGGCACCCCAGTACCAGCTTCTTCCTTTCGACCGCATTCAACGTCGGGCTGCTCGAATCATTGACGATCAGGTTCTCTCCGACCGGCTTGACCCTTTGGCTTTGCGTAGAGATGTAGCTTCGCTCTGCATTCTCTATCGCATTTACCACGGGGAATGCTCTCAAAAATTGTTCGGACTTATCCCTGCTGCTGAGTTCCGCCACCGTACAACACGACAAACCTCCAAATACCACCCACATCACCTTGGAGGTTGGAAATCTACTAAAGTACGTTTTTCCCGGCACTTTCTCCCACGTACTACAAATCTGTGGAACCAGTTGCTAGCGGCATCATTCCCGGACAGATACGACCTGGCGACCTTCAAAAAACGAGCGTATTCCCACCTCAAAGGCCGGCAACGCATCTCCATGCCCTATGGTGTTGCAGATGTCCATGGGCAGCGGTGTCGACTTAACATCAGGTGAACCGCATGCTCGTTTGCCACCTATAATACCGGGTATCTACCGAAAACCAAGCCGGGTGATAGTTTTAGTGACTACAAACACAATGATCGTCACATTTATTTTTATTTTTATTGTCTTCGTCTGACTGCATACACCTTAAACTTTACTAATATATAGGAATATGTAAAAACTGCTCTGATATCGGCTTACTGGCGAGTGGCGTCATAAAATGAAATGATGGACGCCTTTGTTCGCTCATCATACAACAACTACAAGATTGATTTTCGTCAACGTTTTGTTCGATTCTTCAACATCCAAAATATTCCGACATCTTGGTTAAATAAAAAGTTCCTAAAGTTTTAAATACCTTATTATGATTATAAATTGTGGGTCCACAAACTGGGCATGCATTATACATAGCGTAAATATATTAGCGTAAAATCTATATAAAAAACTGAATTTTGCAATTGTGAATATTTGTATGTATTTAGTTGGTAAGGCTAATAAATAAAAATAAAATAAAAATAAAATAAAAAGTAAATCGTATAGGCACAATCGGTGAGATCGATAAGTATAAAATATTTGACTCTAAATTAAATAATTTAGAAATAATATAAACAGAGCATAAGAACCTGGGCTTCTTATATTTAGATAATTCTAGAAGATCTACCAAACATAGTATTCTCTCTCTCTCTGCTGAACATAGGCCACCCCAAGGATCTCCACATCGACCTATTGGAAGCGGCCTGTATCCAGCGACTTCCTGCAACCATAACCTTTTGTTGTTGCCTGTACGTGGACTCCACTCCAGATTTTTTTGGACCCAAACAACCATCAATTCTTCCCAAACTACCATATACTATATCACAAACAAGCATGAAATCCCCAGTATAAACCACAAAATAAAATTAAACAAAGTTAATAATGCAGAATTGAAGCAATTGTCGCTGAAAGCACATCTAACAAGAAACGTAGTATTACAAGTAAAGACATTATGAATTAATTGAATCCTGCACAGACGTCACGTACGAGGATTATAACGCAATTAGCGAGCTGCCGCGATCGTCCACAGTTGAATTGTAACCAGTAGGTAAGAAAATCAATTGATATAATATTTAACTTTTATTTTTGAAAGTTATATATATATTTTTTTGGTTTGCCTACATCTACAAAGAAAACAAGCAAACGAGTAGCTATCGTTTATTCCAAATATTAAATGATGGGGTAGAAATTATCTAATATTTTATAATTTTTTGATGTCGTACGGCCAGCGTGGTGGACTATATGGCCTAACCACTCTCAATCGTACTCTCGATTGTAGAGTAGGTCCGTGCCCTGCAGTGGGACGTATATGGGCTGATACGAACGAATACAGATTAAACCGGCTACAACATGAGACTCAGTTCATTAATTAGAAAAGTGATATTTAATTCACATATTATAGGTAAAATATAAACGTTGTAAACACATGTAATTTGAAAATGCATATTAAATAGTTTTCAGAAAACAACACTACGTGAACCTGGATATAGTAAAAATACTAATTTTATCCAAAGTGCGTGACACAAACCCTTGAATTCACTGTGTTGGTTTATATCCCGCTTCCGCAATCCACATGTCAGTTGAATATTAACTAAATGGACTATTCTAAATTGCGCAGCTAAGTTTCAATACTGCTGATTAATTCAACTGTGATGGTATGTTTATAGGATTATCTTTAAGTTCTTATTATCTATCACAGCGCTACCAATTAAGTAAACTTTATTCGCAATGAATAGTTACAACGTGAATTTAATAAATTAAGAAATTCATGTTTTGTAACTTTTTACAACAATAATCTCAGAGTGAGTATTTTAAACACTGGCATAAAACCTGTCTAAATTGCCCAGCGCAAAGTGGTATGGCCACGCTGTTGTCAATAATGACTCAGCGTGAATGGGCAGGCTCGGCCGGGTTGGTACTACTATCTCAAGAAGTTTGGCATGAAGCATTATTGTTTGTCTACAGAGAAACCTTATTTTTATTGCAATGAATGGTGAGACGAGCCCGCCGTTCGCCTGATGGTTACGACTGTTTATGAACATTAGCTAAGCTAAACAACACCTTGAATTACAAAACAATGCTTGGCATTCCAATGCACTTGTCATCCTCACAATATTCATCAACGTTGTTATTGTATAAATTCTATTTGTCTTCTTCATTCTGAATATGTTTTGAATGCGTTTATTTTCAACTAGCGGCCCGGCCCAGCTTCGTCTGGGTGCATATATTTTTTGATTCCACTCCACACCAAATACATGTTATTTTTCGTATAAACTCTTGTATACCTAAACTTGACGTAGCTGTCCTACTGTCCGGCTCAATCCCGTCTCATCCGTCTGTTCAGTCTCTTCCCAATCCATCCCGTCCTTTCCCTTTATTATCCATCCCGTCTTATTTTTTTTTTTTTATACAGGGTATATCAAGACTGCTACCGAAAACGAAGCCGGGTGGTAGTTTAAGCGACTTCAGACACAATGCAACAGAAAAAGTTGCAAAAAAAAGCGACAATTTTTTTTTTGTTCTTTTTTTCCTATGGCCATATTTGGGTGGTAAATACATTTTTTCCTAAAATAATAGTATATACCCTTTTATTTATAAATACTCTAAGGTATAAAAGAGTTTAAATTATTATTTTAGCAAAAACTATGGATTTACCACCCAAAAATGACGATATTTAAAAAATCATAAAAAAAAATGTCGCGTTTCTAGGCGAAATTTTTAATTGCATTGTGTTTGTAGCCACTAAAACTACCACCCGGCTTCATTTTCGGTAGCAGTCTTGAGATACCCGGTATATAATGTACTAAATATTTAATACATCGCTTTAATAACAATCTAGTCTTATGACTAATGAGTTATTTAAATTTAACCTAAATTTCTAAAGAGACTATGACTAAGAATATGTCCAATAACACTTTTCTTATTGTCTCTATTAAGGGGAAGACACAATGTTCGCGTGTTCTTTTTCAATAGCACTCACTGCACTACATTGCACTAATTATTCATTGCACTAACTCAAAAGGTTTTGTCCTTTTTAGTCTTCTCACTAGGTCCGTGTTGTCGAGGAGCTGGATTGCCTCGATGTTCACATGATGATGAAGCCTATGGTCATGAGCTTCGGCATATTTTTCACAACATTTCTGACGAAGTCCACTTTAAGGTCCCGATGGAGATCTTCGTTTCTTACGTACCATGGAGCGTTTACTATACCCCTCAGTACTTTGTTCTGGAATCGTTGTATTATTAGTATATTGCTTGGTTTGGTACATCCCCACAACTGTATACCATAAGTCCATACTGGCATCAGGACTTGTTTGTACAAAAGTACTTTGTTGTATATCGACAACGAGGAGTATTTGCTCAGTAACCAATACATTTTCCTGTAGCGAATCTCCAGCTCTTCTCGTTTCTTTTTGACGTGTGCTTTCCAGCGAAGTTTTGCGTCCAGAGTCATGCCTAGGTATTTGGCTGTATTTTCATATGGTATGGTTGTACCGTTTATGAACACAGGCTCATAATTTGGTCTTTTGTTGGTGAAATCCACATGAACAGATTTTGTTTCATTTATTTTCAGCCGCCATTTTTCACTCCAGTTAGAGATGATGTTAACAGCTGTTTGGACTTTTTCCACTGCTTCTTTATGAGTCGAACCTGTAGCTATAATTGCTGTATCGTCTGCAAAAGTTGCAATGGCATTGTTTTCAAGTTTAGGCATATCACAGGTGTATAATAAGTACAGGACCGGACCTAATACACTTCCTTGTGGTACTTCAGCTTCTATACACTTTATTTCTGAGTAAGAATCTTCATGTTTTATACGAAATATTCTTTCAGAAATATAAGATTCCAGGATTTCTGAAAATTGCTTGGGCAGCATTTGCTTTAGTTTGTAAATGAGGCCGTGGTGCCATACTTTGTCAAATGCTTGTGCCACATCTAGGAAAACCGTCGAACAAACTTTTTTCTCTTCTAGACCTTTTTCGATTAAATTAGTAATCCGGTGGACTTGGTCTATTGTTGAGTGTTTCTCTCTGAAGCCGAATTGGTAGTCGGGGATTAACTTCCGCTCTTCTATAACAGGTTTAAGCCTTTTTAAAAGTAATTTTTCATATAACTTGGCTATTATTGGAAGCAAGGAGATTGGCCTATAGGATTTCACGTCATGCGGAGGTTTTCCAGGCTTAGGTATCATGATAACTTCAGCAAATTTCCAAATGTCAGGTACATATTTCAGTCTGAACGAGGCATTTATCAATGTGGTCAGTTTGACAATTGCTTTGCGCGGAAGATTGTTCAGTACTTCTCCTGTTATCAGGTCATAACCAGGAGATTTCTTTTGATTATTTTTTTAATTTCACTTTTTACTTCTCTAGGAGTAACGAGTTTTATTGCCTGGTCGTCTTGTGATGTATTATCTAGGTTGGAGTCCAATGCGGTACCTTGATTGGGTTTGAATATATGCTCAATATAGTTCGCAAATAGATTTGCCTTTTGTGCGTTGTTTATGGCCCAGCTCCCATTCGGTATTTTAATGGGAGGAACCTGCATGATTGGCTTTTTGATGCTTTTGGTAGCTTTCCGCAGTGAATAATCTGACGTGCGGTCGCCAGTCAGTCCACGAAGGTAAGTATTCATCGATTCGTCCTTGAAGGTTTTTATTAGTCTTGTGAGCCTCTTAGTGAGTGTGTTAAGAATTTGTTTGTCTTTTGGATATCTGTTTATTTGCCATTGTTTTCTCTGTTTCCTTTTTTCAGCTATAAGGTCCCTTATTTCTACTGGATAAGACTGGCTTCGCGCTATTGTCTTCACCACAGGTGTATTTCGCCAGGCACAATGCTGAATGTTCACTATAAATTGTCTCAAATCCTTGAATTATTCCGCTGGATAGAGTTAGGATAATCGGTGAATGGTCAGAATTCATGTCATAGCCCTCCTCAATATGTAGGGTATTAACGGAGAGATTTTTCACTATGAAAAAGTCTATTAGATCTGGAATTTTTTGAGTATCCGTAGGCCAATAAGTAGGCTTGCCTGTTGATATGACATCACATTTGATTTCTCTAGCGGCTGATAATAATTCTCTACCTTTGGTTGTTGTAAGTCTAGACCCCCAAAAGGTATTTTTCGCATTAAAGTCACCGCCTAGTATAAACCTGGAGCCGAGTTGTTCAAATACGTGTATATATCGCTCAGCCTTTAGCGAATACCTAGGCGGAGAGTATATGGCTGATATAGTTACAGGATAGTGTTTTGTTTGTATACAAACCGCTACAGCTTGTACGTCTTGATCCTCTATCTTTAGTTTTTCGTAGTGACAGATGTTGTCTTTTATTATTAAAGAACTGCCTCCCCTAGGAGTATTACATGGATGTAAGGCGTGGTAAACTTTGTATCCTTTGATTTTAATAATTGATTCCTTAGTGCAGTGTGATTCTGATATGAGGCAAACATCGAAGTTTTCTCTGTTTAGGACGACTTCTATTTCATTTATGTGTTGAAGCAATCCATTGGCATTCCATGCCATGATTTTAACCATCATTGTTTAGAATTTGGTAAGATAGCAGTTTTGGTGCTATGCTCCAATTTTTTCAAACGATTGTCGAATGAAGTCATAAAATTTAAAATTCTGTTGATTTTATCTTCGATATTATTTTCCTGCGGTTTTGGTTGTGGCTGTGGCTGTGCTTGTGCCTGTATGTGCGATTGTCCAGCTTTAGCCATTTGTGAGTACGTCACACCTTTTTTGACGCTTTGAGTATTAACTATTTTTTTAGCTCCATTTGTAGTTGGAGTTCGAACAGCTTTTGCGCTATTTTTTATCGACTTGCTTTTCATATTTTGTAATTCTTTGGCTACTATGCACCCGCGGTAGTTGGCAGGGTGTGCTTCACCACAATGTATACATTTTGGTTTTGCATCCGCTGGTTTTGGACAGTCACGAGTAAGATGCTTACCCGTACATTTGACGCATCTAGACTCTTTATTGCAATATTTTTGAGTGTGGCCATAAGCTTGACATTTTTTACACTGCGGTATCAGTTTCGATGATTTGATTGGCTGTATTTCCACTTTACAGCCAAGAATTGAGCTTATATTATAAATGTTGTTTATGTCTTCATCTTTTTGAAATGACAGTATAAACATATTGAGAGGTTCTTTAGTCCTCCAGCTTAGTTTATTAACCGCTTCTATGATTTTAATTCCTTTAGATTTAAGGTCTCCAATAATTCTCTCAGGCAAAAACGTGTGGTGAAGATTTTTTGCCATCACTCTAATTGGTCTGTCCTGTTTGTTTTCATACGAGTGCCAGTGATTCTTATTATCTATTAGGAGCTTTGTGATGGCCTTATATGAGTTCTCATTTTTAGTGTTTATTTTGGCCGTCTCGCCTTTCATCATCTTAATAGTAAATGATTCGCTAGGTATACAGGTAACTAGAAAATCATAAAGTTTCTGATAGTCCTTGATACCTTCTACAACAATAGGAGGCGGTAGAGGTGCCTTCTTTTCCTTTGGCTTCTCCGAGGCTTTTTTGCTAGGCTCGGCTTGATGAGACGGGGAAGGTGATGAGTTCCGCTTTCTTTTCTTCCTACTCTCTTGACGTATCCATTCAGTTTCCTTCGCGAGTTCCTCTTCGTCTGTTTCATATTGGACTGCTGAATGAACTTTCCCGTCTTATAACGTGCATTTATATTTCGTCCTATCAAGTCTGTCAGCTATCCCAGCCTTCCACTCTATTATATCCCGTCTCTCCATATACATCTTCTAATATATAAAATTCTTCTGTCACGGGGTGCGTAATCGAACTCCTCAGAAACGGCTTGACCGATTCTCATGAAATTTTGTGAGCATATTGAGTAGGTCTGAGAATCGGCCAACATCTATTTTTCATCCCCCTAAATGTTAGGAGTAGTCCACCCATAAATTTATTTTTATTTTTTAGACAAAATTTTTAATTTCTATTTTTTTATGATACTACATACAAAAATACATACAATCCTCAATTTTCACCCTTCTACGATCAACCCTTATTTTTAATAGCCATTTTAGTAATTTAATCATTTTTCCTCTCCGGTCGAAAACTGATCAATCGTCATTTAATTAGTTATCCCCGCCAGATGTCTACAGGTGTCACTTCTGACCCAGTAAACAGCACGGAGTAGGGATGAGAACGAAGCCGGTCTCCTGTTTCTCTCACACAATACGATTATTGTTTATGCATCAAGTGTAGTAGTAACGTTGACAATTATTATTTTGCTATCTCAGTGTAACTCTCATATTAAATTTTAATAATTCCTATTTTATACCGGGTATCTCAAGACTGCTACCGAAAACGAAGCCGGGTGGTAGTTTTAGTGGCTACAAACACAATGCAATTAAAAATTTTGCTTAGAAACGCGACAATTGTTTTTTATGATTTTTTAAATATCGTCATTTTTGGGTGGTAAATCCATAGTTTTTGCTAAAATAATAATTTAAACTCTTTTATACCTTAGAGCATTTATAAATAAAAGGGTATATACTATTATTTTAGGAAAAAATGTATTTACCACCCAAATATGGCCATAGAAAAAAAATAACAAAAAAAATTGGCGCTTTTTATTGCCACTTTTTCTGTTGCATTGTGTCTGAAGTCGCTTAAACTACCACCCGGCTTCGTTTTCGGTAGCAGTCTTGAGATACCCGGTATAAGATGTATATGGATGTTTATGGAGAGAAGGGACATAAAGTAAAATAGAATCGAAGGTACGGGAGAGGGCTGGGATAGATGACAGATTTGTTAGGACGAACTGTAAATGCACGTTATAAAACGGGATGGATAATAAAGAGAAGGGACGGGACGGATTGGGAAGAGACTGAACAGGCGGATGAGACGGGATTGAGCCGGACAGTAGGATAGCTACGTCAAGTTTAGGCATACAAGAGTTTATACGAAAAACAACATGTATTTGGTGTGGAGTGGAATCAAAAAATATATGCACCCAGGCGAAGCTGGGTCGGGCTGCTAGTGTACATATAAAGATTGCCTTATGAAATTTTTGTGCAGCAGAAATCGTAATATTTTAATTTCACCACAACTTCAAAACCAAACGTCCAATTTTAATCATTGAAAGACCAAATATTATCAACATAAACTGTACTTATTGATAAAATAATTTATGTTGATAAGGATTAATAGCATGAGTAACATAAACGCGTTTAAATGTAGTCCAAAAAAAAATTCAAGATTTTTAAATAAAAATGTTGTTGTTGTGCCTCACTCGACCTAGATAGGTATAGTGTGTCGCGGACTTTTTTGTAGATATTTATAAGATCTACAATTAATTATAACATTTTATGGTTCTATCTTTTGTAGTTTAGGCAGCGTACGCAAAATAAGTAACTTCTTTGGTTGATTTTTTTCAGTTTGTGTCCGAAAAATCCAAATATCTTACGGAACCCTATTTTTTCCCGATTATAAAATATAGTCTATGTTACTCGTGGATAATGTAGCTTTCGAGTGGTGAAAGAATTTTTAAAATCGGTCCAGTAGTTTTTGAGCCTATTCATTACAACCAAACAAACAAACAAAAAAAATTTCCTCTTTATAATATTAGTGTAGATTACGTTTTTGTTTTTTGTTATTCACATTTCTGTTTATTTATCTTGAGTCTAATTTGATGTTGTACAATTTAATTTAATTTATTTATTACAGATGTTGTGTACACCTTTAATTGATATGTATATCAGTAGATTGTCCTAGATTGTAGTATTAGAAAATGTTTAATATACATGTCGTTGGTGTGTCTATTTCAATAAAATAAATAAATAAAATAAAACTGAAATAAAACAGTGTATTTACACTGCTGTTTAGCGGATGAAATAGACATTCCGGTCGTACCTACCCAGGCGGTCTCTCACATCAGAGAGACCTACCACCAGTATGAGCCTAATAAAGACATGAACTAATAATTTAACTTACGTAAATATAGCTCTGAGAATATCATGCACTAATGAATTTCCCGGAGGCGCCAGCTGATTCTTCGCTTCACATACACTCCTGACGACGCAAGATCTCCCATTCAAGTTTCGACTGCAAAACAATTATTTCTAAGTTAATTCGAAATACTCACTAACATTGCTTATTTAAGAGATGTATTTATAGTTTTATACCGTGGGTTTCGGAAAATAACAAGAATCAGTCAGTACTCCGAATCACCGAAAAATGTTTTAGGGATAACAAATTCATTTATCTCAGTACAGGAATACAATCTAAGACTTCTAAAGTGTTCTACAGTGTAATTTTCGTTAACTTTATTAGATTATTTTCACGTAAGCACACCACTACGCTTGGGAGTTACTCTAAGATATGAAACGAATTTTGAATGTTCGAACATTCGATGTCCGAAGTTATAAGTTTTCTACTTCTAAAAATCAATGCTGTTCTGTATGATACTTATCATTCACTCCAAAGAACAATGATAATCCTTCCATAAATTTTAATGTCATAATTGTTTTTGTGCGTATTGAGATGAAAAATAATTTTAAAACATAGATTTCGGATTCCTTAACAGTTATTTCTTCAAATTTACTATTGTAGCCTGGAAAGAAAGATATTCCAATTTAAAAATTTACAGGTTATCTATATCTTGTTAAACTCTGTAGGTAGTTATTGTCATTTTGTTCCATTTATGTTGGCGTTAGGCAAAGTTATACCTACAAATAAAAGTAAAATTACATATATTTTTACGCCATTTAGACATCGAGTACTATTTTATTTATTTATATTTTATCAAGCTAATAGTTATATCATGTCCAATGAAATAAAAAGTAAAGAAGGGCCAACTATTTATAATTATTTGCACAATAGCGCTTTCGGGCGACAGAAGCAAATTGTTATTCCTTTATTAATTAATCAGTGATTATTTTGCTGTTCTCAGTTCTCTGCATTATTTTTATATGAATTATCTTAGAAAGATAATACAAGAAATCCAGTCAAGCTTATAGTTAGAAATGGCAACATCGAAACGACATAACGTATCTTAAAAAAAATAAGCAAATATCGATAGAGTTGTAAGAAAAAATATATTTTTGTAATTCAGGCTTAGATTCGCCGTAAGCTAGGCACCAAAATTACTTAGAAAAATTAGTGTGAATTTTATACATATAGATTATTATATTGTATTATATATTCTTATATATAATATGCAATTCATTAATTGATTAAAGTGATTTTTATACAGACATTAATACTTCAAATATTATACCAACCTGATTCGTTTATTTTAGATCAAATCATTTCCGTTTGGATTATTAAATATTAGCATTGGTTTAAAATATTGTATTCGTTCTTGTTTACTTATTCTGTAATTTTCTTTAGCATTAATTCATACAAATAACTAAGTAATTGTAAATTGTATATATTAACGATCATGTCCGGTTAAAAGTTTACCCCTCCACTAAATTAGTTATAAAAGGAGTGTCAAGAGAAAAAATAATTTAATTAAAAATTAAAAGACCGACTTCAATGTGCACTACAAAGTAATAAATAATATATATTTCATTGTGCTAGCACACATTGATTAATTTTCATATTGACTAGACTAGCCAACAAATCTTAAATACGTAATATTTTGAAGGCGGGTCGCCAAGTGCCAATCGAGAACAAATTTAAGTAATGTAACACAGTTGAATATTACCTACTTGTAGATGTATCGTTGGCGCTCAGTTAGGTCCATATGTATACTAGAAACAAATTAATTTAACATATTGATCCTACGTATACATTTGTTGAAATTTTAATAGAATTAATATGTGTCATATGTGTGGTCTAATTTTAATTTATTGCATATGATCAAAGATATAGTGGTCAAGGGTTTCAACTCCAGGGTACACCATTGACTTATTGGAGTCACTTGCATATTTATATGTGTATACAATTACTTTAACAGTGATAGGAATCATAGTGAGGAATATATAAGAAAGGGAAGGGTTGTTAAGTTTGTATGTTTCGCTCGATTGTAGATAAGTCCGATGCTCAACAATGTTAATTAAGAGCTGATATATTAGGACGGGCGATTTTTCTATTATGTAGTTATCAGGACAGGGACTGGAATTTGCACCAGATATGACTATAGACTCTCGCCCCCAATCACACCGAGGGACAAAACACGCAAGGCGTAACGTGGGTGTCCTGGTTGATACCAGGAGAATCTCTGCATACCCCTTCTGGGAAAATGGCGTGAGTTTATATAGATTAAGGTAAATTAATATTGCGTGTAAAATTGCGTATTTTTCGCTAGGATGTTTTACACAAATTAAATTTAAGTGTAGGACGTCGTGTTCGTCATTTGGCGACCCGCCTTCAAAATATTACGTATTTAAGATTTGTTGGCTAGTCTAGTCAATATGAAAATTAATCAATGTGTGCTAGCACAATGAAATATATATTATTTATTACTTTGTAGTGCACATTGAAGTCGGTCTTTTAATTTTTAATTAAATTATTTTATTTATTACTTTTTAGTTTTCATAAGCATTGCAATAATGCCAAAGGTAATCATATAATGAAAAACTGGAATCAATGTATACAAAAAATGAACCACTGTGATCCTTTATGATTTCAAAAACGAAAATTAATATTTTATGATTTTTAAGGAAGCTACACTGTCATTTCGTTTTTATGATAAAGAAAATACTAAAATCGGCTCAACCTGCTAGAGATATTGAGTACACTTATGCATGGTAATCATTCGTTACCCGTTATAAAACACATATACTTAACCTAATGGACGAAAAATCATTGCGTTTCTGCAAAGTTTTGTGGCGGTCTGCTCTCCAGATATGTACCTATTCATCAGATCATCACCATATTTTATGTGACCAACATTATGTTAATTATATAATTCGTTTCGATTGTATAATTCGTTCCGAAGAAAAGTTATTTAAAATCATTTATTTATTGTCGCAGATATTTAGTATTTATCTTTGTATATATTCGCCCCCCCCCCCCCCTTCCCACGCCCCTTTCCATCCCCTCCCCCCTTGTAGTAGTAATAAACGTATACTGAACCTAATGTAAAAAGAATTATTGCTGTACTGTTCAATTTTGAGGAGTTCTGCCCTTCAGGTCCAAAGATATTCATCAGGTCTTCACAATATTTTTTTTGGTCTAACCTATCATATTATACTCTTTGACAAAAAAGTTATTTTTAAGTCGGTTAAGAACTGCCGGAGATATTGAGTATTAACAATTGTACCTATTTTCTACCCCCCTCACCCCCCACCCCCACCCTTTTCCCATTTTTACCCACCCTTTGTAATAATATACTTATACTTAATCTAACGCAAAAAGAATTAATGCTGGACCGTTTAATTTTGAGGAGTTCTGGTCGGCAGATCTTAAGATATTCATCAGGTCTTCACCAATTTTATATTGGACCAACCCTGTATATCATGCTTTCCAACAAAAAAGAAATTTTCAAAATCGGTTCACAATTGCGGGCGTAATCGCGTAACAAACATACAAAAAAAAAAAAAATCAGTCGAATTGATTACCTCCTCTTTTGAAGTCGGTCAAAAAAGAGGCAGTCGGACTAGATCGTTGGTAACGGAGACATTAATGTGCAAAAAGGTGTAAACATAAAGCGTAAAGGTAATCAATTAAAGAAGATTCAATAAAAGTGTGTGGTGATTTGTACTGTGAACCTAACAAGATACTGAATTGCGGGAACAGTGATTTTACCCATGTTCTTTCGTATATGGTAACCACGTACGATAGAGGATTCAAACATTTTGTGGAGTACCTGAGCACATTCTTACAGCTTTACGTACAACGTTCGAAAATTCGAACTTCGTTTCAGATAATAGAGTAATCCCATGACCTCCTCAAACCCGGATGTACGTCAAAACACGACACACTCGTGCGTCACTTACACGGGCTTTTTCCATCATATACGGTTGGTCACTATTCAGGTAGAAACTAATTTCCTAGAGCCTAGCTATAGCGTCACCAACAATCATCAAATCAAATGAAAAATCAACTCGATATTTATTTTGCCATTAGATTTAGCTCAAAGCATCCTTTTATTATTCTAGCGTCTTTAAAATTAATCTCCGATTAATACTCTTTGAATAACATAGTACTGGTCCTCAAATTAAAATATGTCACTTACGCCCGAATTCTCAAATGATATTCAAATAAAATCCCAAGCAATCACTACATTTAAGCGGGACTTGCGTATTTAAGTGCAAGATACCATTCAAATGCCGTTTGAGTATTCGGTTGTATTAATTTATTTTTATGGTATGTAAGTCCGCCAACCCGCACTAGGCCAGCGTGGTGGACTATATGGCCTAACCAGTCTCAATCGTATTCTCGATTGTAGAGGAGGCCCGTGCCCTGCAGTGGGACGTATATGGGCTAATACAGAATTTATTTTTTCTGAATACTTTAGCCTATGGTAGGTACCTACTAGGATAAGAGCCATATCATTTTAACCGACTTCAAAAAAAGGAGAAGGTTCTGAATTCGTGGGAATCACTTTTTTTTCTTATTTGTAACATTCATAAGTGACTAATTTTAATCTCAAATCAGTAGGCGTTATATCACCAAGAACTGCGAAATAGAGCTAGTATTACAGGGAACTTCAAAACAGTGGTACCAACAGAATCATAGTTATAGAAGACTATTTTCGCTATACCTACATATCCAAGGCTCCCTGCAAGGTCTCCCAGAACTCCCGCTTCTGCCTGTGATGCAGCTTCCTGCGCCTGTGAGCACTAATCTGTACTTTAGTGTCTGGCAAGTGGTAGATCACGCTCGCTTCTATAACCATGTACCAACCTGACGGCACGTGGGTCATAAACGTTTTTACAACGGAGGTTGTCATCTATAAATAATTTTTGGTTAATTTTTGTACAGTAAAACCGTATGGTTGATGTAGATTGAACTTATCTGACTTTTCGATGTCATGTATATTGATAGTCAATCACCACGCACTAAAAGGGTGAGGCAAACAACGTGAGGAAACCTGCATACCATAGTGATGTATAAAAAATTCTATGGTATGTAAAAGTCCGCCAACCCGCATTAGGCCAGCTTGGTGGACTTTATGGCCTAACTACTCTCAATCGTACCGTCGATTTTAGAATAGGCCCGTGCCCTGCAGTGGGACGTATATGGGCTGATACAGAATGTAGATTAAAGTCTGATTCAGTTTCAAATGACCACTAATCAATACCAAAATGGCTTTGCTACTGAAAGAAATCCGACTTGTAGCGGCGAATCTACTTTTATTGGCTTTTTTTTTTATTTCAATGAATGTCGAGACGAGCAAGCCTTTCGGCTGATGCTAAGCGATACGACCGCTCATAAACAGTAGCAACATTCCACTGCGCTCGCCATCCTGAGACATAAGATGTTAAGTCTCAATATGTCCAGTAGTTACTCTGGCTACAATGTCCTTCAATCCGAAACACAACAGTGCATTAACACTGCTGTTTCACGGGAGAAACAGACAATGCGGTGGTACCTACCCAGATGATCTCTCACATATGAGATACCTACCGCCAGTAAAGGCTTTTGATGAGTAAGTATGTCGGAGGTCTAAATACGTTTTCCCATTTTGCGAGACCGGCATTACGGGTCAAGTATTGAAGATATTCGTGGGTAGTGATAATGGCTCACCACCGAGTAATATTTTTGCTGGACACGTGCAAAAACTAAACGATAAACGAAATTGCAAAATCCATAAGTGCAGCGAGACAAATAATGAGATTCCGAAGATTATATTTTGTCTATCTTTAAATTCTTTCTTAATCTTTTAACCAAACCTATTTATTTATTTATTTATTTATTTTATTAAATTAGTACGGTTGACACCAATTACACTAATTAATAACAATTTAAAAAATATTCTACATAAAAAAAATATTTAAATAATGAGAACATAAAACAAAATATTTGACTTATATCTAAGTTATAAAATATAAAAATTTAATGAAAAAAAAATGTAGCCATATAAAAGAAAAACTTTACATATCAAAATATCATGTAGACAAAGATACATACATACATCACGCATTCGCTTCACAGTAGCACAAACATTCCGACAGGATCACCTTCCATTCATCTGCAAACAAATCACAGTGTGGTGCACTATTCAGGAGAGCATTGAGTGCGGTGAGAGTTCGCGGTATTGGGGACCTGGCACGAGCCACGGTACGACACGTAGGAACTGCGAATAATCTATGTTTCCGGCCGCGGCAGTAATTATTAGGTACAAACAGCTTACATAATTCACCATTCAGGTCGGGAGCATCAACCATACCCCTTAGAACCTTGCACATGGTTGTTAATTGGTCTTTCCATCTTCTAACCTCTAAAGAATTATAACCAAGGCAACCCAGTAGATATTTCGTAGGATACATGAGCGGATAATATGTGTGCACACGTTTATATAGGTATCTCAAAAAGGCCTTTTGGACCTTTTCGAGTAAAAGGGTGTATGTGCTCTCATAGGGATGCCAGACACAAGCACTCGCTTCAAGCTTGCTGCGAACTAGTGCACTAAAAATTAATTTCACTATGTTTATGTTGCGAAAATCATGCGAAGTGCGAAGTACAAAGCCCAAGCGTTGATAAGATTCTTTAACTGTCGTTACAATGTTGCTTAATGACCTTCCCATGGAAGGGGTGATGATGAAATTATTTAAAACATTATTTTGTATTAGCATTAGTAGTTTATAAAAATCAGGACGGCTGAAACTGAACAATAAAATATTAATTGTATTAATTACAAAATGCTACAAAATATATCTTTATATAACTACATATTAAATGTATGAATGAAATTAATTTAAATATTAAATAATTGCATTGTAAAGACTTACTTAATTTTATTTTCTCTGCGTAAAAATTATAAATCATTAACTTTAATATCGAATACAAAATACAAACATGCATTTATATATTGTAAAAAAAATGTACTTCACGAAGATCTTAACATCACATTAGATCAAACAAAAAAAAACATAAGAAAATAAAAAAAACTCACCGAAACAGTAGTCCCGTCTGGAAACGTCAAATGCCTCCTCTTCCTCACAGAACTCAAAGGCGTCCTTACATTAGGACACTGTTCCACGGAGGCACACAACCCCCGCTCAATCATCGCCAAAAACACAAGTACTAAAGACATGTTGTATAACATTGGTACACTCGCACAAGCGACCGAGTAGATGTGGACACAGTCGTAATTTTGGTACGTAATAAATGTCTGACGTTTGTAGCTCGATATTTGTCCAAACGGAACACGAGACGACTGTATGGGAATTATCGTATTGAATTAGTATGGAACGTAGAATGTGGATGTGGTATTTATATAGAAATATATTTATTAGAATTACGACCTAAAAGCTTTCGAATAAAGACGACATTAACTCGCCTCCTGGCAAATGTACGCTTTCAAAAGAGGCCTTTGCACAAATTTTATACTAGGCTTTTTAAATAAATATATTTTGTTAAATATTTTCATAACCAATGAACCATAAGTTCAAGTTGTACAAAAATCTATCAACTAGCGGTTAGTTAGTTTAATTCTAAATATTTAATTCCATCCTTTTAAACAACAAAAACAAGCATGCTAATTAGTCTGATAACTAAATTTAAATTGAAAGCTTCTTTATTTAAATTCACTATACTTATTGGCATTTTTGTAAGTCTATTATACATACGAGTAATAAGCTAAATGTCAAGTCTACGAAAATGTTTAAAAGCAGTTCTCATTTTTTTAAATACATAGTCGCAACCTACCAACTAACATATAAAAAAAAAACGGAGAATTAAAACGGGACCTCAAATGTTTTGATTGGCCTGAAGAATTAACTTCTATACAGTTAAAGGAACATACATATTTGCTCTCTTAAGAACAATGATGAATGATGGTGTATACATTGATATAAATTGTAATATTTTGCGGCGGGTTAGGCCGCCCGCAGATAGGGGTAGGTAGGTAAATAAGTACTCAGGGTAATTACGTGGTTCGGGCTTTAATAATTTCGCATCACTGTTTACACTCGGCACTGTGTGTGGAGTGCCGAGTATAACCGGTGATGCGAAAAACCACGTATTAGAATGAGTTGGGCGCCACTGCGGCGGATATAAACTGCGAAATTATTAAAGCCCGAACCACGTAATTACCCTGAGTACTTATTTACCTACCTACCCCTATCTGCGGGTGGCCTAACCTGCCGCAGTGCTTTCAAGTTGTCAAGGAAAAGAGGACGAAAGCGACGTTACACGCGTATTTATGCATGCGCCGATGACAGTTCGCACGTCACGTTTGACATGTCCGAAATTGAATCAACCAATCAGCGCAACGGAGGCGTTGATTGGCAAAGACAATACGATTTATACCGACTATTGAGCCATAGACCGCATGACATCCTTACATTTTTTTCTGATAAGGAATTTCAAGCCCCTGTAAAAACATCTTTCATGCAAACAATAAATAATATTATTCCTCTAATTAGAAACCATAAGAATATGACATGATAAATAAACGAAACAAAAAAAATATATACTTTTAAAATATCTTTCTAACAATACAGAATTCGATATTTTTCAATAATATGCAATGGATCACCGAAAATATCAGAATTGAACCTGTTATAACAAAATATTACGAAACGAGGGTAGATGCACCACATACAGCGTTTTATATTTCCGCATCTATTTAATTAATGAAAATTTTTGAATTTAGAGCATACTTTTTTATACTGGCCCGGCATAATGACTGCACTGCGCCTGATAGTAAGCGCAAATGCCATCCAGGCAGAGTATCGAAAGGCATCAGACGGCAGTCTTTTCGATATAATCATGCCAGCCTGCTAACATGCCTTTTCATACTACAGCGGAAAACGGATGAATCTAAGAGCGAAAGAAGTAAAAGATGATAACATGTATCTCATAATAAACCATAAATTAAAACAAACGTGACGCTACATGTACAAAATTCTATTGTTTGCGACATCGAGCACAAAAGTATTACTGGCGCAGCATCTACTAAATTTAGACTTCCGAAATATAAAACAATATTTAGTACATTATTTGTAAAGTTAAATGATATCCATATCGCTACAGATTTTTAAAGCTAAACACTAGTTCAGCTCTCTTTATGGATTTGCTTTCAATCTTCATTGCGTTTAATATCAATATTGTTAATTGGTCCAACATCAACAATAAATCAGTCAAATACAAAGTAACTTAATTATTGTACTATTGTACCTCCTAGCAATTTCGAAATAAATAGGACGACTCTCCAAGTTATCGGTTCATTCATGTAATACCCACTAGAACCGGTTATAATTGAATTGACACAACAAACAAATTAGCGTAAAAGGAGTTATAATTGAAACGTCCAGTTCCATTGATGACTAACATGTCGTACATCGTTGAAAGCAAAAAGAGGATGAAGGGAACTAACAAAAATTATGTTTGTTTTCCATTGTTATGAAGGCATTTTATTTGTAAGTTGGATACAAAAAACTTTCATTTTTAGTTGTCACTTAAATCTCTACTTTCAATACTTAGTCATAATCTATAATTAATATTCTTCGTAAGTCTCCTCATCCCAATTACTATATTTACTTTTGGTTCAACCTCATCTCTTTGCAACTCATCTCTACTTGAAATTATGACATCTATACCCGCGGGTTCGAATCTCAGGGCACACCTCTGACTTTTCGGAGTCATGTGTGTATTCATAGTCAATCACCATGCATTAAAACGGTGAAGGAAAACATCGTGGGGAAACCTGCATACCATAGCGATTTATAAAAATTCTATGGTATGTAAGTCCACCAACCCGCACTAGGCCAGCGTGGTGGACTATATGGCCTAACCACTTTCAATCGGTAGTCGATTGTAGAGGAGGCCCGTGCCCTGCAGTGGGACGTATATGGGCTGATACAGATACCCGCTTAGCATTTAAGACGTCCGTTCTGCAGGGATTTTGTACGATATGATAGACTGACAGCATCACTTAATTATGTAAGCCAATTAGGCTATCTAACTCCTCAATCATACTTCTTCTTCCTTTCAAATGTTGTATGTTGAGAATAAATCACGCTTCCTAATAGTAATCCATCCCTCTGAGCACCAACGACTCCTTAATAATTATTATATGTGACCTTTATTTGGTTTCCTACAACTAATCTGTAAGAAATAACCTGGGATCGGATTAAGATCAGAAATCGTCCTTAAACATCTCATCAGGCCATTGGCATTTGCTGACGAAAACAAACAAAATCATATTTACATGTGTCTTTATATAACCATGGTAAGGTAGCAGGCTAATCTCATGTGATAACATCAGCTATTAAGCTATCCGGAGATCCCCGACATTAATGAAGAGAGTAGGAGGGTAGAGAAGAATGGTGTAACCTTCCCTTCTAAACAGCTTTCAACCTTCGATCGTCTTATTGACTCAAGGCTCCAAAGTCGCCGACCTATGTCGAAATACTTTGTCGGCAGCTTAACATGAGGGAATTTTTATAATATAGTTGAGTGTCATCAAAGTTTTCATAATCTAAGCAAAAATAGATTGAATAAATTGTCTTAATAAAGTTTTTTAAACTTATTTTAGGTGCTGTATAGTATTCTGATATTAAAATATCACCTACTTAAACTCCAACTTTAAACAGCGCCATCTACCCCCAAACGCTCGAACTAAATCCCGAATAAAATACTCAAGTAATATTCCAATAACATCCATACAAATACAACGCGCGAGCGGAAGGTGCCGAGCGTGTTCACTGACCCGTCGTGTTGAATCAAAGAATTAGAACGGCACCGCCTTTGCTCATTAGCTCAGTCACGATTCACACCTCCTAGGAATGCCATCTGTACTGGTGGTGTGTCAAGTGATTTTGATGATCTAGATCATACAGTTCATATTTGAGTAAAGTTTGGATTTTAAGAGGCAAACATTTTTGACGAGGCAAAAATTTTGCGGTGCTTTGTTGACCTTTTATTGTCTCACGGTAGCTTAAGTCTTCTACAGATACTTTTGATCAGCACATACAATGTGCTGATCGTTTTTTTAAAAATTAGGTTAATTTTGTAAGCCGTCAATGATATTGTTTTTGTATATGTTTTGAAAGTTTCATTCTGGAAGCATGCAAAACGATTTTTTTTTGTATTCATCTTTAAATGTTCTATAACTATTAATGATGGATTTCAGCCCTTTTTTTCTTATGTTTATTTCTTTTATGTCTTAAATACACGATTATATCAGCTTTTAAGAACGATCTACCCTCTAGTTAGTATTTTGTCATGTCTTAATATTTAATCACTTTCTAAAAATTACAAATCGATAAATCAGTTGCACTCAACAGTACAGACGCCACTATAGAGCTTGTTGGATGTTGTATTTACGAACAAATTCTGGCGTTCCCTAGTTGTACCAGCAACATAAATTGTGGATCGTCTAAATTTCTCGCATCTCAATGAATACAAACGACCGAATTAGAAATATCCTCATTTACAACAGTACAATAAATCAAATATTGTAAAGCTTTTGCTTTCCTCTCTCTAGGCATCTGTTTTACTAGCCTTGGATCTCACTATACCAAGGAAGACTAACATGGCTGCAATGACAAATATTTTTTGTTATTTTTATAAATGTTTGCGGTCTGTTTGAGAGTTTTTAACTTAATTAAATAATGTAATATTTCATAAGTATTTTTACTGGCGCTTCGGATGCTCTTTGAAGCAACAGACGTGCGAAACTATTTAAATGAAAAAGGCATTTTACATAGCTAAATTAGAGTTTCAACTGTATATAAATTTACAACTATCTAAGATGTATTAATAAGCATAATATGTAAGCAAATCAGAAAGGCTTCCATCAGAGTAGTATTAAAAATATCAGTTTAACTATTTAAAGATTTAGGTATTTGTCCTTACTCACATCACATAAACTACCTACATCAAAGAAGCTGTGGACTTTTTTTTTTGTATTGGCCCGGCATAGTGCCGGCATTGCACATTGGTGGTAAGTGCTAATGCCGCCCAGGCAGAGTATCCACTGGCATCGGACGGCAGTCCCATGCCAATGGAAAAAAGTATGCCGGCCTGCTAAGGTGCTTCTTCACACTACGGCGGAAGGACCCAGGATTGTAGGAAGGAGGGAACACGTGGGAAAGCAAACAATTCCACAGCCTGACGGTGCGGCACAAAAAAGAATTTGAGAACCGTTTGGTTCGCGCCGAGATGGTGTGGACCGTCAAGCTATGGCTTCGCAAGCCAGCACGCGTGGTTCTGGTTAGGAATGGAGAGGAGGGGATCAATTTGAACAATTCCTCAGAGCACTCACCGTGATACAGGCGGTAGAACACGCTTAGAAAGGCGACATCCCTCCGGAGTTTTAGCGTCTCCAAGTCAACTTACTAATTCTATCTATCTATATCAGCCCATATACGTCCCACTGCAGGGCACGGGCCTACTCTACAATCGAGAATACGATTGAGAGTGGTTAGGCCATATAGTCCACCACGATGGCCTAGTGCGGGTTGGCGGTCTTACATACCATAGAAATTTTTATAAATCGCTATGGTATGCAGGTTTCTTCACGATGTTTTCCTTCACCGTTTTAGTGCGTGGTGATTGATTATCAATACACACATGACTCCGAAAAGTCAGAGGTGTGCCCTGGGATTCGGACCCCCGACCACCGTGAACATGTAGGCAGCCGCGTCTAGTCCGTTAACAAACAGGCCACCACGCACTTTTACTAATTATCTTGAAATAACTAATACAGAATCCATAGCGTCGTACAATAGCTCACACATGGCTAAATCTTATTTAACAATAGTTATTGTGGCATTATAAATTAGTTTGTCACCAAATCACCGCCTTTTTTATGACCGATGGTTAAATATATCCATGAGTAACTGGATTCTAAAGTTCCAAGTCTCGTGATTCTATCTAGATGTCATGGGGCTTAATATAAACAATTATAAATACTGTTTCATTATAATAACACAAAACTACAAACTAATTCACATTACAAAATATAACAATAAGCAAACATTTGAGAGCTATTTTTATAATCTATGGCCATTAGTTATTGTACTAGAGCGGTCATAGAGAACGAAAATTGTGCTCACATACCAGACGCGTGGAGATGAGCGGGGGATAAATAAATGGCTGTTGTTTTGCTGGAATGCACCAAGCCTGTTTTAAATGCACAAAACCTTACATTCAAGATCGACAAATGAAGTATAAACTTCAGTCCACAATTTAAATAATCAATATTTTGTTCATAATGATTGCTCCAGTACAAAAATATCTCAAAGAACTTGGCACATTCTCAAGAATCAATTAAATTTGTTCAATGAAAGAACAAAATCGATTAACGATATCGGACAGTCATATGTTAGAGTACAGAAATCAGGATTTAAAAACTCATCGTATCGTCCTCGCATCTCGTTCTTGAATTCTTCGTCATTCGCTGGGACCCTGAAATTAAATTTAGGGATTTTAGTTCATTGTTATCTTAATAGAGGTTTTTGACATGTCTTTCTCTGTTAGCACATGAACTAAAATCTTTTTTTAACCATCACAACAAAATTGGATATTCGTAAGATCACCAGGTACATAGGTTGCCACGATTACGTACCTAAACTACCATGTTATTTACGATATCAAATTCGTCAACGACTGCAACTCACGGCAAACAGAATGAAAATCGATCTTATGATTATTATGGTAAGACGGATAGCATTTTTATACTTATGGAGCTATTTAGAGTATCATGATCAGTTCCATACAACTATATCTTTGTAACCCATGACAGGTTTCAATTTCCTTTTATATTACTTAAAACACACGACTTACGTAAATATAGCCCTTAACAAATCATGTACTAATGACTTTCCAGGCGGAGCTAAAGTGGAGTCTGCCTCACAGATGCTCTTCAATAAGCATGATCGACCATTCAGGTTGTGGCTGTAAAAAAATATCCCATCAAAAACATCCTGTAAAAAAATTCCAAGTTTCGCAGCTCAGGTTTTCTAGCGCAAAAAGTTGTGAGATGCATGTAATACCAAGTCGATTAATTTATTTAGTCCTTAAGGGACCTTCTATATAAAGTTATTACGTTAGTTATTACCATATCAATATAAAAAAATCTTTACGTTTTAAATAAATGGATCGACTTGGCCATCGCATGAAAACATAATGTATCGTACAATTTATACATAATGCTGCTGGCCAAGTCGATCTAAAGATTGCCAACAACAATTAATTTAATTAGCTCATTGGTCCATGCGTGTATAACCCGTTATAATCTCACAAACTTATCTGACCCGGTGAGAGAGACGCTGTTGTCGAATTTGGTGTTGTCATTAAAAATAGATATAGCAATAAAGTGGGTGAAGTAAGATTTTTCAATCCGATCAATAGTGTCAGGAAAATTAGTGGACCAGTTTCATTTGCATGTTATTTTTCCTTCCCAAGATTTCTAAAAAATCGCTCCCCATACTCTTAAACAAGAGTATCTGTATCAGCCCATATACTATATGTCCCACTGCTGGGAACGGGCCTACTCTACAATGGAGAGTACTTTTGAGGGTGGTTAGGCCATATCACAGCAGGAAAAATAAATACATTGAGTCAAACAACTAATGGCGGTTATTTCAGTGAGTGGCAAGTAAATTGTCAATTCCAAATGACGTTGTTGTTTCCACTTTTGGCCACCGGGCCAGGTAAGTTTGTGGCTCTAAAATTGCTATACGTAAAAAACTAAACCTATTATTACCTGTGATATGAATCTAGGATCTAACATCTCTTAAAATTAACGCAACATAAGCCCATACACGCGACAATCTACAATATTTATTCAACGTTTTATTTCAATTAGTCACCTCGAACAATCAAAAATCAAACAATATTGTTATTAGGTTTGTTGAACATGTAAAAAGACTTGAATTTGTTCCGCAAACAGACGTACAAATTAATGTATTTCAACATATTTTGCAATGGTTATGTCAGGTTCACTTCGTATATATATACACACAGTCAGTACTGCTAACACAAGCGTTTCGGAGACTGCTAGTGGCTATTGTCGCACGAAGTACCGACTCGTAAAAAATGTTGGCGATCTAAAACCCGAATTTATACAACTTCTTACTATACATGAAATACTGTCAAACTGATATTATTTATATTATATGGATTTTTATTTGAAACTAGCTGACCCGGCCACGCTTCGCTTTGCCTTGGTTATCATAGGATTCATATTATATTCAATTATTTAGCATAATAACGTAATAACTTATATGCCTACACTTGACGTAGCTATCCTACTGTCCTGCTAAATCCCGTCTTAACCCGTCTGTTCAGTCACTTCTCGATCCGTCCCGTCCTTTTTCTTCATTATCCATTCCGTCTTATATCGTGCATTTACACTTCGTCCTATCAAATCTGCCAGCTATCCCAGTTCTCTCCCGTACCTCCCACTCTATTATATCCCATCTCACCATATCCAAATAGTGTGCCTTATGAATTGCTGACATTAAAAACTTTAGTGAATCTGATTATCCATGCAATATTCCATCCCTTATTTCACACCCACAATGCTGCTTTTCCAATCCATTTTTTAAAGTGAATGGCGAGACGAGCAAGCCGTTCGCCTGATGGTAAGCGATACGACTGCTCATAAACAGTAGCAACATTCCACTGCGCTCGCCATCCTGAGACATAAGATGTTAAGTCTCAATATGTCCAGTAGTTGCTCTGGCTACAATGTCCTTCAATCCAAAACACAACAGTGCATTTAAGCAGTGTTGTTTCACGGGAGAAATAGACATTGCGGTGGTACCTACCCAGATGGCCTCTCACATATGAGAGACCTACCACCAGTAATATTTAAGTAAAATATATCTCACTCAGAGACGATATATTACATTAATTTCTATCAGTGAATTATAGCGAAGGAAAGGCTACTGTAAAAATTCGTGATAAAAGTGACATTCGATCTTGAAAAGAAGTAAATATAACTTCTTTCGTGTGAAAATTATTTATTTAATTGTCCTATATTCATGTAGCTTGATAAATTCTCATTTTATACAAAATAAATTTCTGAACGGATTATTTGACAACCAATTTAAATGTCAATCCCTTTTCATTAATGTAATTAATTTACATCTTTAAAATCTAAAATACGCCATTAATCGAATATTGTGGATATATGTTGTCGATTCGAAACCTTTATTTAAATACGTTCTTTAATTTGAGGGAAGAGTTTACCGTATCGACGGAATGAACATTAAATGTTTGACAGTTACGAACAAATAAACATTTCGTATGAGAAAATGTTAATAAGCCATGTAATAAGCTAATAGAAACTTGGGAAACCGGGAACGTGATAAAAAGTATCCTATGTCCTTCTCCTGGTTCTAAGCTACCTCCCCACCAATTTTCAGCCAAGTCAGTTCAGCCGTTCTTGAGTTATAAGTGGAGTAACTAACACGACTTTCTTTTATATATATAGATGGCAAATTCGGAAGCGAAAACAAAATTTTCTCTATCCAAAGTCATAAATTATTATTTTTAAATTGATTCGTCAGGACAATTATTTTAATTACTAAATATGTATACATTTGTATATTAATTAGGGACTTGGATCACTTACACAATTGTCTCATGGGAATGGAACCCGTGTTACTTATTTTCCGCACCCTAAAGACAACTTTTATATTCAAGTTTAATTGTTTCCTTTACTACAAAGTGATATGATATTGATACGTAAAAAAAATATGGTCAGGGCATCGATGCAGCAAAATTAGAAGTGGATTGTGTCCAGTTATCATGTTCTCTGTAACAGCCCATACCAGTTCCACTACAGGACACTAGCCTCTTCTACAATCAAAAGTATAGTTGAAAGTGGTTAGGTCACTTAGTCTAACCCGCTGGCCTAGACATAATTATCATTTCCTTAATTTAATTTGCAGTATTTGTCAAACACGATTAGAGGCAAATCCAAATCGACTTTAAGACACTACGGATGAATGACATTTACGTTACGAATTAAACCTTACTTCTCCAAATCTCATAACATCTATTAGCCCATATTTTAATTAGTTCCTCGAATAAAACAAAATAATTAGGTATTAAATTTTTATTGCCTCAGAATTAAATAAATAATTTAGTTACTTATGTTATCTTAATAACGGAAAACTTTAAGTACCTACGTTTACTCATAGTTTTATGGGTAGGAACCAATACGTACTGTGACTCTTTCTGCCTCTTTGCACCAGAACGTAAATAAATACTAATCGTCGAGTTCCGGTTTAAAATATATTTTAGCCAGTTTTCACAGGGCGTTAAGTGACTTGACACCTTATACATCCGGATGATAAGTGCAACATTCAAGCGAATAATACAATGACATTATCTGTATCAGCTCATATACGTCAATTGTAGGGCACTGGCCTCCTCACTAATCAAAAATATAATGTAGACGGGAGTTACGCCAGCACAGTCCATCACGCTAGACTAATGCGGGTTGTGGAATTTAACATAACTTAGAATCTCTTAAGAATGGCCATGCAGGTTTTTCACGATATTTTCCTTCACTGTTGAAGCTTGTGGTGATTGACTATCAATGCACATATAACTCCAAAACGCTACAGGTGTGATTTGAACACATAATCACTGTAAACATTTTGGCAGCTCCATCTTTACCGTTACCAATAGACCATCCTTCACTACGTATTATACAATTATAAAACGTACTCACAAATCAATAGCATTCTGCAAGTTCTCCCAGAACTCTCGCCTCTGTCGGTGAAATTTCTTTTTTCTAAAGAACGAGTTGGTGAAGGCGGCGTCGGGTAGCGGGAAGAGCACGTCGATCTCCAAGGCGATGTTCCATCCTGCAGGGGCGTGGGTCATGAACGCTTTGACCAGGGATATAGTCAACTGAAAATTTATAATCAGGGATTTAGTTTATTAAACAAATTGGTAATACTCGCAAGAAAGATCACTCAAACGGACATAAGGTAAGTGCAATAAAATTTAATTAGGTCTACCCACAAGAAACGGTAAACTGTTCGAAACCACATATGAAATGTGAATGCAAATATAACAAGTGATAATAGTATACTTTAAATGAAATTCCTGCCCTCACACCCGCCACTGCAACTCCTGTTAACTAGGATCTACAGTGAAACACATTTAATGCGACTGTGCTTTAGAGCGTAGCCACTCATGAGATTTTCTAGATACGTAAATCAAGTCTTTTTCCCACATGGGATAGGCAGAAATGCAATAGGGTCAGTCACGTTTCGCCTTGAAATTTCCGGCTCACGATGTAATAGGAGCCGAGCATATAGCCATATCGGCTACAAATTTCAATCTTCAGGCTGATTATAATTAGTAAAAATCTAATTTAATATCGACCCGGGATTCAAACGCGAGACCTGAGGTTTGCAATACCGTAGTACAAATGTTGCTGAGGCAGGATTATCCGAATTGTTGGTTACTCACTAGGAAATTAATCACACAGAAAATGAATGGGGGAAGTTGGGAATATATTATACGGCTCTAGGGTTAGCCTACTGACGAAAACTGCACATTTGCGTTATTAATAAGAAGTCAATATATTCGCATGGATTCGGCCAAACATTACTTAATCCTTGTAAGAATACGATGTTTTGATTCATAATAATAATATTTATATGCTTGATTGGTAGCAATGTTTAAGAAAATTGATGATACATATGACTTTTGGGTGTATTTATTTATTTTATTATTATTTGGACACAGTAAAAAAGTATGACAGTTTTTAAAGACAATACATGACAAAAAATATGTATTTATAAATGGTCTTAGTACACCAACAAGACTACTAATCCAATTGTAAATGAACATAATGTACATGTAAGCCTAGGTTATGATAGTTTATAAGATTTCCATTGAAATATTCACAAACTAGGTGTATTGTTGACCTTGATAAAAAAACACACACTGTATATTTCTTAGTTAGCAAGTATTTAACTGACAAAATAAAAACGATAAACAGTTCAATATTCTTAGTTGAACACACTTTAATTGTGGTTTATTTATTTATTTAAAAATGTATATCATTAATTTAAATAATCGGTTACTCTTCAAGTCAAAAAATCCACGCATTATTAGTAAGTTTTAAATAGGGTAGTCTTTTAAAAATTATAATATGAAAGGCAATCAATCGTAAGTAAAATATTTGCAGGTAGACAATTAAAACGCATGCTTCATTTCAACCAAAATGTAGTAAAACTATCTAAATATTGATAACAGGTATTAAACCAAATCCAAGATCAAGTAGAACACAGTATCATTTTTTTGTAGAACTCTTCAATTTACTAAAATATAACACTTGAACAGGATAAGACACAACTCAAATACGCGGAGACATGTAAATAAATAATCAAATTCACACCAATACTCACAACCATGTTACTCTTATCTGGAAATGTAATATACCGCCTCTTTCTTACAAACGATTTAGACGCCTTCACATTAGGACACTCTTTAGAACCAATTAAAGTCGCACATTCAACTATCAATAACGAAAACATTAACAAAAACAACAAATTCATAATCACAATCAATAATAATAAAAAAGCACTAAAATTACCGGCATGTGATAGATCTGATAATCAGTTAATAGACAATGATCTAAACAGGACACATACCAACTGCATGCCTCAAAACAATGACTAACATTGTGAAGTTGTCACAAAACTCACGTGACAAACTGATACTGTCATGTAGAGTACACCTATTGCAATAATTGTCTGTACTGTTCAAAATACGGTACTCAGTTCTACACAGCCAATCGCTGGTCGATATCTTTGAAAAACCATTTGAACCTGATTTCACTCAAACAGACGGTGAATAAACTCGACAGTTTAACTTTGTTGGTCCAATTATCACTTGTCGTGTTTGTTTCTTTTCAATACGTTCTTTTAGCTGAACTCACTGGTATATGTTGGATCTTATTTCTAATGAGGAAAACGTTGTAATTTAATTCCAGCAAATTGACGTGATTTGGATCTCACCTTTCTTTAATTAATTTATCATCTTCAATGTTTACTTCAGATTACGGAATCCTTTTAATTGTTTGAACATTATATCTGGTAATTGCGCTGGAGTCTTTGAAGATGAAAAGTATTTTAAACGTGTTTGTAAAAAGTACAATCACAATTAATCAACACTTTAATTAAAAGAAATAGTTTTGAAAAAAAAAACAGAATATACATTCTAATTTATTTTTCTCGATGTACTTTTGTAATCTGGGCCAGCATCTAATTAGTAAATAAAATGATAGGCAATTGCCCACTGAAAAGGTTGATAGACTACCTAATGTACGTGAAACGAAGTCATTTGAGGAAATCTTTAGAAAAGGCCTAAGTTTTGTAATGAACTCCATGGGTAGTGATGTTATTGATAATGACATAAAACTAATACCTTCACAATAACATAACAATAATACAAGAATAGAACATGGAGGTGAAAACAAAAACCTATAACAAAGGAACATACTGGAACATTTGAACAAATCATTTGTTCTGTAACGTGTCTGCCGAGAACCGTCTCAGCAACACTTTTACGGCACTCCGAACATTTGCAAATGCAATAACGAAGCTTCGTCTAGACGCATCCACATTGCTGAATTACTCCCAATGTCTCCAATTTGAAATATAGTTCATATTTTCTAGTTTTTTCCATAGCATATTGTTAGTTTTTGGTGAATAAAATGTATACATTAATTTACATGAATCTAAATTATGCAGTTTATATCGAGACTGCTACCGAAAACGAAGAAGAAACAAGTAGTTGTTTTAATGACTACAGACACAATGGAACTAAAGATTAAAAAACATTACCTTTTGTTGGGTTGTTTTAAATATCATCATATTAGGGTGGTAAACCCGTAATTATAATTGAAATAAAATTTTTAACTATTGCGGACCATACCCTCTTTAAAAATAGAATCATTATTATTTTTCAGAAAACAAGATAGAAGAATATAATCAATGATTTTCTAAATATAGATAAAGTACTATGTATCGATTTGTCATAAAAACTATTTAATTGCTTACACGATCAATAAATCAATTCCATTTCAAAATCTAATGTAAAATTGTTAACTGAAGTGTTTTAACTCAACCGATATTGACTGGATTTGGGCTCGCTCTCAGCCCTGTTATGATGTAAATGTTAGTCGGAATCAACAGGTACGATTTGATAACGGACAGGCATAAAGTCACTTAAACAGAACATCAAAAGAGCTGTCTGTGTGAAACACCGGTGGATGATTTCGTTTATTAACAATAAGGACTGTTTTGTTCTATTTTGAACATTCTAGATAGTGGATATTATGAAGGCTTAATGAATGTTGGATATCGGAAAAAAACATCGGGATATTCTATATATAAGTTTTGTAATATAAATATTTGTTTAATCATACGTAGATAAGTAAATAAACTCTTTTTTCCCTAGAAGGGGTAGGCAGAGGTGCTAGGACACCTTGATTTTGCCATGTATCTTCCGTTCCACAATGTGATAGGGGGCGAGCCTATTGAATTAAAAATGGTAATGAATAGAAAAATCCCATATCACTTTGTCCAACATTCCAAAATCCCGGTTTAATCCCAGAATAGGTTTTAGTCGCACAGGCAAGATCCCGTAATGATTCGTGGAAATAATACGTTTTGCTTTCCACGTTGCTAGATCGTTGTATTTATGTTACCTTTCATAGGCAAAGATTCTTATGTTAAATGAGCACGGTACTGTATCAGCCCCTATTCGTCCCACTGTAGGGCACGGGCCTCCTCTACAATCGAATGTACAATTGAAAGCGGTAATACATATACATATAAATTACGGTAAATTATAAATATAAATTGCGGTAATACATATAAATTAGTAAAACAAAATAATTCAGCCACAAGTTTATTGTTGATTAAACAGTACGAATTCTTGTTCGTATTCGCACTGCGGGTACAGTTGCGAACAGTCGTCCTTGGCCGCATGAGCGCTGTCGTACTCCTTATGAAGCGTCGAATCGAACTCCCGGCCTTGAGGTAGTCTGAAATCAATGGAATTTATACATCAGCCTTGCAAAAAGATATTTTCTACAACCTACATCTAACGCCTTTTTCCAGAAGGGGTAGGCAGATGTGGTAGGATACACACCCTACATACATAAACTCACGCCTTTTTTTCCAGAAGGGATAGAAGCAGAGAAGCCAGGACACCCACATTTAGCCTTATATGTCCCGTCAGACGATGTGATAGGTTGCGAGCCTATCGCATCGGACACATATTTCTGAGTTTGGGCTGACAATGAATAGAAAAATCCAATATCACTTTGCCCAACCTGGGATTCAAACCCGAGACCTCCGCTTTGGAACCGTACCCTAGTATGCAACCGAGGCAGTTTACGACCTATTTCAGGATTATTATATATTTCATACGTTTATTTGTTAGATACCCCAATAACACGAGCACTTCATATTAGAAACAGTATATTATTATAATCTTAATGTTGAAATCAGATATGTGGCCTAATTATTGGCTTCAAAACAGACAATTTGGCTGTGGAATACAGAAGTCAAAGGATATAAGATAGACTTCAGATACTCCAAACTTTTAGTTTTTACACATCATTTATGATAAAGGAAAAATAATGGATGTTGCATTCTGACTAACATCGACCTTTGTAACTGACATATTGTTAGGCTAAAAATTTCCGAAATCAATGTGATAGGATTTGTCTAGTAATTTGAGAGGCTGCAGAGTACCCACTATACCTGGAAAAGCCTAAAAAGCGAACGATTGTAGGCATAAGCCTAGTGATTCTATAACATTATTTAAAGCCATGTTGTCAAAACTCCAGGTTAAACGCAGTATTTTTGAATATAACCAACTTCAACCAATTTTAATAAAGTCATTATTAAATGTAAAATACGTTTCATATTACGATAAAAGTGTAAATAACTTGTAATAATGTGCTGTCATTTACTTTTGACACGGCTAATTACCGTATTCACTGACTTTAATTATCACAGTGCTAAAACATCGTACATCATTTTCACCCGACGTCGATTTTAAACTCTCATTATGGCCATTAATTGGCAGCCGGCAGCGTGAAGTTGGTTGACTATTGAACTTGTATGCCGAAGTTCAAATCCTGAATTTGGCATATCTAATATCATACACGAACAAAATATGTCGGTACGAACCACAAGTAGGTATTTGTTCAATGAAATATTTTGAATTTGAATTTGTTTTGGTCTGGGTGTTTACGAGACCGAAACTTCTTTCATAGTTCCTTATACCCCAGACACAATACTTCTTAGGGTCAGGACTAGGTATATGACTGTTGGAGGGGTCCATTTATTATGGAATTAAATATTTTTTTACTGATAAGATATTCCTATCAACTCGCATGATGATCACCAATGTGCATTTTCACATTTTCAAGTGCTTTCCGTGATAAACTGATCAATATTCAGATAATTCAGGTGTCAAATATCATTACCATCTGAAAAGTCCAATGCTTCACATTCCAGTTTCAAAAAACCTGAGTGTTTTTGTCTCATAGGCGAGTTGTTACTCTTGACAATCACCTAACATAATTTTTCATAAACAGCTTATACAGTAATTAGAGTTATCCAATGTTTTGTACCTTTCGAACGACTTTTGAATTCAGTTTGAGCGAAGAAGACAAATCATTCGATAGCTAAAATAGGTTTTAACACTGTCTATGAATAAGGCCGTATATCTTAATTGTTAAGAAATGTAAATTATGCACATTACAACTTCATTAGAAATTCTCCGAAATAGTTTTGGTATGTGATATAGGCAGTCGTGTCTGTATCATTCTTATAGACAGGGAAATAACGGTCCTTATCCTTTGTATTCCCCTTTCCTTAATTCATCCTTTATCCTTAAAACCCGTTGACTATAATAGTCTTTTTTCTCAAAGACATCAGTGATGGCTCACTATCACCTCCTGCTTCTCGTTAGCCGCCCCCACAATTCTCTTTAAGCAACAATTCACACATTTCCTTTTAAACAAACCTCTTGCAGAACAATACTCACGTAAACGTTGCCCGAATGATTTCTTCCAAGAATGTTCCCTGTTTTCTTTTCAGTTTACCACTCTCGCATAACATTTTGAGAACGCATTCTCTACCGTTCCAGCCCAGCCTGTATGGGAACGAACAATGGGTAATTAAAACACTGTCTTAATAATGCCTTGTTGAAATAAATGAGTTTTATAGACACACGTGTACAAAGACGTTGGGACTGCGGCTTAGGCATTTAATTATGGTTTGACACAATACAATAGAAAACAATATTTTTTGAAACAATATATAAAAGAAAAACAAAATAGAAAAATATTACGGGTTAGAAATTATCCCACATGATAAAATATAATGACAAAAATAGCAACTAATATATTATATATTTTTTTAAATTCTATTTCAATTTTGATTAGCTGTGTACAATATTATACAAGCACTGACTGTTTTCAATAAACCTGAATGTTCATGTATCCTTTTATAGAACTCACGAAACCACAAGTATGCAAAAATAACTACTGAGTACTAAATATCAACCACATAATTATTATAATTTATCAGTGTATACCCTAGTATACAACCTTAGGTACAATGTACCTTAGTAACTAGTAATGTTAGCTTGGAACCCAGAGGATAGTTGGGGCCCTTTAAATTAAACAAAAAACAATTTTAGAAGAATTTTATCATTAGGTTATTTACTAAGTGTTGTGGTTATGTTTAAATAAATGAATTTAAAAATATCGATGCAATTATGAATTGATAGTCACTATGAGAATTCAAAGTACTTTAATTAATATTCATATATATACATATATAACTGCGTGCTAAATAAGCCTGTGTAACACTAGTAGGTGAGTATCCTCAATGTAATATATGAAATAAAATCTAATATATTCAACAAATCTCTAAAATATTCAAATACAAAACTTTCATGATTAACTGAATCCGCTAAATATGCAAATGTAAATTTCACATGTAAATTTACACGCAAACTTTATCACGACGATAACTTAAATATTGTTTATCCTATCATCTCATAAAATACTCGTGACCCAGTTGTAATATTTCAGAAACTTTCCCACACGTCAATTTAAGTTTTGTCTTATGGAAATATCCTTACCCTTGAAAGAACTTCTCCAATTTACCATAAAGACTTTTCCTTCCTTCCCTGTGAAAATCTATGCTGTTCTCATGCAAATTATCGAAATAACTCATTTTCCTGCTCCTATCATGCATGGCTTTTATGGATGAATTTATGGCTTTGTTTTTTGCCATAATGTTATCCACACTGCGTTTCGCAAATGCCGGGTTTACGATTGGCCTCCTGGAAGAAACAAAGATGAAAGATATATAGCAATATATTGCGATCCTTGCATTTTAGGATGAGGATGTCGGTGTGAAGTAAGTTTGCTGATGCTTTACTTTTACTGAATGGGATTTAGCCTGCGTTTCGGTTTCGAGCATGTCGACGTTATTGTTTCGATGTCTCTATCAGTTTATTTGAATTGTAATGTACTTAATATTATGAGCATTTTTGTCACTTATTTACAAAAGTTTCTAAAAAGTATTTTAGCAACAATATTGGTTGCAAACACTGTCGTGTCTTCTTCGCAAAACTATTAATGCTTTATTTCAAATTAATGTAATATTAATGTAAGAACTTTCAAGTAGAGATGGATTTTATAAAATCATGCATATTATGCCGATTGGAACGCAATTGTTGCTTATAGATATGGCACATGACGAACTCCTTAGACTTTATAGAAATTACTTCCTAACACAAAAATAACAAAGCAGTTCAAAATGCTCACCTATGATAAGGAGCCTTGCCAATAACCTTTCCATTTTCGTCTAAATAATAGATGTGTTTGTTGTCACTCCTTCTGCTTCCCAGAATGAGTTTGCCATCTTCGTCCTTGGCGAAGGGAAATACCTTGGGATCTGTGGGCAGTTCCCAGGCTAAAGCTGCTGTGGTGCCAAACCAGACGATGTCCCCAACTTGCAGGTACCCGTGGGTTTGTGTGCAGAAGACTGAAGAAAAATTATGTTATGAATAGATAAATAAACAGATCGTTATAGAAATGCTTATAAGAGGTCTACGTTCTTCAGTAGACTTTCAGTGGCTGAATAAAAGGAACAGCTAAATTATCATATTTACACAGGCAAACGTTTTATTTTAACAAGCAAGGTTTATTGGGTGTTTTATAATTCGAAAAAAATAAGATACTATTTTATTTTGCTTAATAATAATATACAGGGTATATCAAGACTGCTACCGAAAACGAAGCCGGGTGGTAGTTTAAGCGACTTCAGACACAATGCAACAGAAAAAGTTGCAAAAATAAGCGACAATTTTTTTTTGAATTTTTTTTCCTTTTGCCATATTTTGGTGGTAAATAATTTTTTTCCTAAAATAATAGTGTATACCCTTTAATTTATAAATACTCTAAGATATAAGAGAGTTTAAATTATTATTTTAGCAAAAACTATGGATTTACCACCCAAAAATGACGATATTTAAAAAATCATAAAAAATAATTGTCACGTTTCTATGCGAAAATTTTAGTTGCATTGTGTTCGTAGCCACTAAAACTACCACCCGGCTTCGTTTTCGGTAGCAGTCTTGAGATACCCGGTATTAAAGATGGTTAAACCGGTATAACAAAACCGGTTATACTATACGCGTAGTTATTTTTTAATATCGTTAAGTTTCTACGATTCTATTTTTATTGAGCTCAGACGCTAAATAGTGACTTAGCACGTTGCACACAAAAACTTAGTCGACAGTGAAGAGAAATAAAAAAAAAATAAAAACCGACTTCAAAACAAAAAATAATAAAATAATAAGTATCCGTCTTCAATATGTTACGCGTATATTTTGATTTGTTGGCTAGTCAAGTCATTAAACAAATTAAACAACATGCACAAGTACAATGAATTAAATATTATTTTTTGCATTGCAGTGGTTCTTATTATTTTTTGTTTTTTTGTGTTTTTTTTGTTTTGAAGTCGGTTTTAATTTTTAATTAAAAAGTTTAGTTATTTGTATCTTTTTAGTGTTGATAGGCATTTCAATGAAGAAGAGTTGGTCCCACAAGGAATATGTTCTCTCCGATGACAACGAAATCGCTAAAATCGGCTAAAAGCTGCCGAAGATATTAGTATTTACGTGTATTTTAATTTTATCAAACCCCCCCCCCCCTCACCCCTACCCTTTTTCCCCTCTTTCACTGTAACTTAACTTTTATAATAATCCTAATGCAGAAAGAACCATTGGAATCCTACTTAATTTTGACGAGTTCCCCTCTCTAGGTCCGAAGATATTCACCAGATCTTCGCCATATTTTTATGGGACCAAATGACAAGCACCAGCTTTCAATCAAAGAAAGAATGGTCGAAATCGGTTCCCACAGTACAGAGAAATGATGTAACAAACACAAAAAAGCAACATACAGTCGAATTGAGAACCTCCTCCTTTTTTTTAAGTCGGTTAAAAAGGAGCCTGCGTTTACTGGATAATTTAGACTTAAAAGCATAGTTGGCATGGTTTGAGTATTCTTAAATGCTCCAGGCTATCGATTGTTGTCTTCAGAAATATTCCAGTTTGCCATTCATTGCCTTCTCAATTTTGGAACTCTTAAATCTTTCGTTTCTTTCATATATCAAAAACGAAATGTAATTAATACTTACCGAACTGAAAAGAACTGCCGTCAGGAAACAACAGGTATCTTTTACGCCTCGACAACACTTTTGTGGAAGCTTCCTCTAAATGATTGAATTCTTCATCGTCTTTTATACTTTCTGCTTTACACAATACACATACAGCGTAAATTATCACCAGGATACAAAATTTTATAGCCATGGCTTCTGAAATTCTGTTATTCATTTCATATTATCATTAAATATCCATGGCGTATTAATTAATCATTGAAGTTTTAAGAAGTCAATTTAATCATGGCATTTTATGATAATATGTTTTTTCTGCCTTCATAAAACAATTAGGTACTTTTTAATAAAAACAATACAGTATTTTTTCATATCGCACCTTTGAATTTGATTTTACGAAAAATCCTCACATATTCCCAAAATTGTCGACTAATTCCAGGCAAATACTACTTACAGTCCAAATCTAAAAAATGGCTAACTATGCACTACACAAATAAACTGACCCCGAAGCCTAGCAAACAAAGACTGGTGTTATGTCCGTGTGTATGCTGAGACACAAATATTTAGTCAACTGGTAAAACACTGCAAATTAAGTTCATACCTATTGACAAGTCATTAGGGCGTTCTTCGGAACCCCGTTGTCTTGTGAAGTGCTAATGAACCGGCAGCTGGCAGACGCCATGGCTGCAAAATCGGGACAAATAATAATAGATATCTAAAACATTTTAAACACAAAAAGAGTTTTGTACTCATACTCTCATAATATCGTGTAGGGGATAAACGTGCCAGTATATCTTTTCAGTCAGAGGCATCCTGAAGGAATCATCGAAGTCACTGGGCATTGGTCAGGGGCTTGTGATTTTTTTTATTACATTAATCCGATAAACGAGCAAACAGACACCTGATGGCAAATGCTCACTGCCACCCATAAACATCCACAACTCAGGGATCATTGATCATTGGTATTGATTCATCACGATCATTGCTGGCCCATCAAATCGAGGGGAGAAATAAATCTATAATGGTGAGAAAAAAAAGTTAAATATCAACTTGTGAGCATAACCAACTTCATGACACAAACATATTTTTTCTACATATGGTATATTAAGTTTGCGACCGTAAATGAAGCCGGGTGGTAGTTTTAGTGACTTTAGACATAATGCATCTAAACATTTTGTAAAAAAAAGCGACGTATGTTTTTTTTTTCCTATCATCGTATTTGACGACATCGACGCACAACAACATATATTATTATACAACCGTGAAAGAAAACATTGGAAGGAAACCTGCATATCATAAGGATTTGTTAAAAAGAATTTCTACGGTGTGTTAATGAAAGATGTAGAAGAATGTGGAAATTAAATGAAAGTCCCCCAACCCGCACGAGGCCAGTGTGGTAGACAACACGCATGACCTTATTAGCCCATATACTTGCCACTGCAGGGTACAAGTCCCCTCTACAATTGAGAGAACGATTAAGAGTGGGATACAATACCGGGTATCTCAAGACTGCTACCGAAAACGAAGCTGGGTCGTAGTTTTAGTGACTGCAAACACAATGCAACTAAAAATTTCGCAAAGAAACGCGACAGTTATTTTTTTTTTTATATATCGTCATTTTTGGGTGGTAAATCCATAGTTTTTGATAAAATAACAATTTAAACTCTTTTATACATTAGATTTTTTATAAATAAAAGGGTATACACTATTATACTAGAAAAAAAAATGCATTTACCACCCAAATAGGTCACAGGAAAAAAAAATTGTCACTTTTTTTGCAACTTTTTCTGTTGCGTTGTGTCTGATGTCGCTTAAACTACCACCCGGCTTCGTTTTCGGTAGCAGTCTTGATATACCCTGTATATAAATAAATATGAGTTTTGCTTTGATTGTTACTCCTACTTATAAGTAAGTGTTACACTTTACATCGAGCGAGGGAAGTACTCATCCCGTCATTCTGGCTAAAAAAATGTTTGTTAACCGACACGATTTGTAAGACTGCCTCGGTGACAGTTGTACAACGGTATCATTACAACACTTAGTTCTCCGGTTCGTGTCCCGGGCATTGCAAAGTGATATTGTTTTTTTTTTCTTTTAATTGTTATCAACGCGGGTTAGGAATTTGTGCCCAAAATCTAATATCACGTAGTAGGATAGAACAAACAAGGCTAAACGTGCGTTTCCTGGTGTCTTCTTTGCTTACCCGTTCTGCGAAAAGGGCGGGATGTATTTGCATTTATCTATTTTAAGAAAAAATGCGGGAATCTGCAATTTATCTCGTTATTGAAATGAAACAATATTTTATGGATACATATTAATTTTATGGAGAGCATGCTCACGGGTAGTAGCAAAACCAAACAACACCCAACCAACACCCAAAAATAGTTTTATTTTATTTTATTCTTTCATTATTATTGTAGATGCCGATTATTTCGGTATTTGAATGTACAGTAACCGTAAATTTGTACGCAGTATCAAATAAGTACTATGGACACTAATAAATAGCTTGTCTTAGTTGATATTTGCAAATAAAAACAAAACATAAAAAATATTCCACATTATATCGATCTACAAAACGTAAATAGCGAAGGTTTTGTATCTAAAAACATGATTGGCTCTTGGACAATTCCGCGATAAGAAACTGTCAACTTTCATACATCTTTTGTTCACGGATATATAATAATTACAATTACATTTGGCCTCATTTTCTTTTTATTTTATTGTTGGATCTTTTATAAATACATTTACAAGATTTCGATATACGTTGCGTTGAAGAACACCCTAATAGCAGTGATTCCCATACGAAAGTTACAAGAACGTTAATGAAATATACGAATATACGTTCTCACCTACACTCTGATGAAATTAAAAGAACCGCTGGGCCCTTCTGGACCCCAGTAGCACAAAACCGAAGTGTATGGCAATCTTTGGAGGAGGCCTTTACCCGCACAGGGGTTCATGCAGATAATAATTTGTCTAGTAATATAAATAATACATAGTAAGTAACAATAAATAACTAAAAAATAAGTATAAAATAATAACAAGAATTACTAATATTAGCATAAGTCAAAATACTAATCAAACAACTCTTGTAAGTCTGTGTGAAATTAAAGGCTTTTTTAATTTATTTTGTTATTACGATCTCACCCCTTCATCCTTGTATTAATGTGTTACCCTAACATACCCTATGCAATTCACATATTTGTGCTGTTTGTATTTAATTAAATCATTTTTAATCATTTCTGAATTTATTATATACCCTGTCCGAAACGAATTCCATGCCTTTAATATTGAAAGATAAAGAATTTAAAATTCACTGCTTATTCGTGGTAAAATAAAAGTATAAAGCATTAATAGTGACATTATTTTTATGGCACATTTTTTTTTTCGAGATTATTAAATTACTCTTCTTATTGTGCTTAATTACTAAATATTCATTATCAGCTGGGAGTAAGGAATTTGTGTACGATATGGTGATAGGATCGTCCCCTATCACATTATGGGACGGAACACATAAGGCGATACGTCGATGAACTGGTTGCTACCAGCATCTCTGCCTACACCTTCTGGGAAAAAGGCGTGAGCTTATGAATGTAGTTAATAAATAAAACAATATTTTAGTCGATAATTGTATTTTATATTTGGAAAGGCACTTCTGAATCTCCGCATCCCGGATACCGTTTGGCGCAGTCTTCAGTGGTTGTATGTGCTTCATCATATGCTCTATCTTCTTCGGACTCGAATTCCTTGCCTTTTGGCAGTCTGTAAATATTATACAATTTATATACCCTAAACAAGGATGACTGGAAGAGATCGCTCTAAGCGATAAGGCCGCCTATTGTAATACCATAAGTCTTATATTTAATTTGTCTGATTTTGTGTTTGTTCTTGTATTTGGTTTA
The DNA here is from genome assembly GCA_009982885.2 of Hyles vespertilio. Classification (NCBI taxonomy): domain Eukaryota; kingdom Metazoa; phylum Arthropoda; class Insecta; order Lepidoptera; family Sphingidae; genus Hyles; species Hyles vespertilio. The sequence continues at coordinate 3,926,913 of CM042824.1, forward strand.
CAATAAAGAATATTGTATTGTATTGTACTGTGTTGTGTGTTGTACTGTATTGTATTGTATTGTATACAATTTATATTTATATTTTTAAACCCTGTTTATTGTCAAAGATGATTTCTAAGACAATATTCATGGCCGCTGAAGACCGGGCAAATTAGAAAAGGTTGAGTCGGTAACTGAGGCCTGTACTTTACCAGTAACTTTGTCTGTCGTTGCATTTCTCGGAATTATTACCGAAAAACAAATGATTGATTTTAAGCAGGCCAGCATATGTGTTAACTGGTAAGATATAATTTTATTTTAGCAAAAATAATTTCCATCCATCAACCTCCGATCAATGAAGGATCGTTTTTGAATCTTCAAAAATATTTTAACAAATGAAACATTAACTATTTAACACCATATTACAACAGGCCTTATTCATAGTCATAGTTAACTAAAATAGATTTTAAAACCAAAACAATCTAGTCTCATAATTTACATAATATCTTAACTCTTTCGACAATAATTCACAAAGGCATACATCAAAGATTTCGTAATACGAAAACCCCACAATAGATTTCGAAATATTTACGACAATATTCAACGAATTCCCCGCCATAAAAGATGATGCAACACAGAATACTCACGTAAATATAACCCTGAGGAACTCCTGAAGGAATGTGCCTTGAGTGGGAGCGTTTTGTGCCGCCTCGCATAGTTTGTAAAGTACGCACTGTCGACCGTCCCGCCCCAGCCTGAAATTATGTACCGACTTACGACATTGTTCGGTGTAATGTACATATATTTTATTTTAAGATTTTGGAAGCAGTTACGCTAGGGATTTGAATGAGATGCAGATATTTGTGTTTATCTCCATGGTGATTTTGTTACAAATGCAAACACGGTTCAACATGGATCTGATTATGTATAATGGTTTTTAAGAGAAGGGAAAAATATTAATTCGTTTTTTTACATCATTGTGTCATTTTATCAGCAATAAAATATCTCAACTAAATATTTAAAGTTAGTAATCAACTAAATTCACAATTTCTTGGTCTTTGATGTCTAATTTGAGTTGCGCTTAATGTATATATACTATATGTCTAGAGCATTTTCACAGTTAAGGCATTATTTATCATTGAGTATCTAACCTTTGTTTCCATGAAACAAACTATGGTTAATATTTAAAATTATATAGATTTACATTAAAAGGAATAAGAGCAATAATAATTCATAAAACAAAGCGGATAAGATCTATATTACTGTGATATAAATAGTTTGAACCGAAGCTTACGAGTTTATTGTCCTCGATCAATCACTAAAGGACCTGAGATCGCTTCGCTTACACCTGTGATCTGCATTCAAGCCAAACAAAGGATCAAAGAACACTTATATGAAAACAACTCTACTGACTATAAATGTTTAGATACGATATAAGTCAATGATTTTAATATGGAAGTAGAAGTGTGATGAGGAAACAGAAGCGATACTTAATTAAAAAGTAAGATAAGCATAAAGACATCGACCGATAATATACCGGGTATCTCAAGACTGCTACCGAAAACGAAGCCGGGTGGTAGTTTTAGTGGCTACAAACACAATGCAATTAAAAATTTCGCATAGAAACGCGACAATTATTTTTTATGATTTTTTAAATATCGTCATTTTTGGGTGGTAAATCCATAGTTTTTGCTAAAATAATAATTTAAACTCTCTTATATCTTAGAGTATTTATAAATTAAAGGGTATACACTATTATTTTAGGAAAAAATGTATTTACCACCAAAATATAGCAATAGGAAAAAAATTACAAAAAAAAAATTGTCGCTTTTTTTGCAACTTTTTCTGTTGCATTGTGTCTGAAGTCGCTTAAACTACCACCCGGCTTCGTTTTCGGTAGCAGTCTTGATATACCCTGTATTACATTAGGATGAAAACTATTATTTTTTTGTAAGTCAATCTAAATTGTATAACTATATGGCCTAACCACTCTCAATCGCACTTCTCGATTGTAGAGTAGGCCCGTGCCCTGCAGTGGGTCGTACATGGGCTGACACAGAACAATCTAAATTGTTTATGATTAAATGTCATGACACCATTAGTTATTTTTAAGTTTACATTTGTAACAACGGGTTATTAGAACGTTGTTTAAGTAAGAAAGTGCTTTTATTTCAAACAACCTATTTGCAATTTTTAAAATATGGTTATTTGAGATTGTTTTATTAATATAACTCACCCAGTAAACAATTTTTCTATCTTTGGCAATAACTCTAATCTGTTACTTCTATGAAATTCTATACTGTTCTCGTCCAAATTATCTTTCTTCAGAAAATCTCTCTTCTTTTGCATCTCATGCATCTTCTCTCTATCTATTTTGATCTTTAGCTTCTCTTTAAACGATGGTTCATCTACGCTTCTCTTAGCAAAAGCTGGGTTGACTATCGGTCTCCTGAAATTAGGCATTTTACAAATTATAAATGTAATTCCTTTTTATCATATACCATAATTTTACGAATGGAACTACCAATTTCAAATAAAAAAGGAAGGATAGTTTTGGAACATATTAACATTGCAATTTAATATAATGGACAAACTATTGCAATTTCAGTGATACCGTTTCAAAATTAGAAACCGTTCACCCTGAGTCCCATATAAGAAAAATTCTCTATTCCACCATACCACCCTAAACTTGCATAATAAGCTAAGATCTAAGATTAATTAATTAATTCTCTGGCTCAAAGAGAAGATATATCTATTAAGCTTACTTTCAGAACAATACAATAAATAAACCATTTACCTTTTATACGGAACTCTGGCAATAACCCTCCCACTTTCATCAAGATAATTAACATTCTTCACAGTATCGCCTCTCCTCTGCGCCTTCTCTTTGTCAAGAAACATCTCAAGGTACTTAGCGTCTGCGGGCAAATTCCAGGCAAGCGCGATAGTGCTCCCGTACAGAAATATATCACCAATTGGGATCAACGCTGCTGTTTGCACACAGAACACTGGAACAATGTCAATTTGCTTATTAGTATTCAGAAAAATGATTTGTGATCATTAAGAAGCAAATATATACAGTGACCTCCATAAGTTAGTTGAAATTATCAAAATGTAATAAATGTGAGGAAATGAATTATAAAACCTATTCAAATGATTGGTTCTAGAACCGTTTATTAAAATTTAATTAATTTATAATATTTGTATCAATAAAAGGACCATTCTAAAGTTATTAATAATAATTGATGTAGAGAAACAGTAAAATTACGGTGCCAAAAGTTAGTTGAAATTGTTGAACAAATATTCTAAGGATTGTTATATTTGCCACTGTCTTAACTTTTAATATTTTGTATGGCCGCCATTATTCTGTAGAACTGTTTTAAATTGTCTAGGCGTTGATTCTACAAGATTTTGTAAAGTTTTGACCAGTATAGTCGACCATGTTTCATGAATTCTATTTTTCAAAAAAATCCTGTTGCCTTTTATAGAAACAGGGATTCTCGTGTCAATTTATCCCACAAATGTTTAATAGAGTGAAGGTCGAGTAATATTGAAGGTCATCCCAGAAGTCTACTTCGTTATTTTCAAAATATTGTTCAGTTATCCTTGCCGTATGCTACAAATTGCTGTCTTGTTGGAACTTAAAAATTTGTCTTTACCCCATATGTTCAGCAGATTGTTATAAATTTTCATGGAGAATATTACAATAGATCTATGATCTTATCTGCCTTCAATTATATGCAGTCAGGCCACACCATGCCAAGAAAAACATCCCCAAACCATCATACTGCCAACGCTGTGTTTTACAGCGGGCTACAAGTGCTTGTCGTCGTAAGAGTTATCATTGCTCCTACGAAATGCAATTTGTCGACCTCTTTTTCCAAACGGTTCAAACTTTAATTCATCGCGAAAAAATACGATATTCCAAAAGTCTATTGATTTATCTAAATATTTGCGGGCGAACTCCAACCGTCTGTTTTTATGGATCGATGCTATGAGGTTTCTTTCTGGCAACGTGACCTCGTAAATTAGCATCATGCAGACATCGCCTGGTAGTAGTTATAGAAACCGTGGTTCCTACTTGCTATTACTATTTTTTGATTCCTCGTATCACAATCTTGGGATTCATTTTACACTACCGCATAATTTGTTGATCATCAACAGAAGAACCTAGGACGCTTCTACCGTGGCCTATCTGCAAGACCATTACATTTCAAACTCTTCTGAATTATTATTCGTTTATCTTCGGGACTAACTTTAAATAATTTTTCCTCAGCACTAAAGTTTTTAATTTTTTTTTCTATTTACCACTCATCTTTGTTCTATCTTTTACTCGTTATTTTTGCTTTAGAGCCATTATTAATTCTAAAACAGTCATATGATCTCACAATATCTTATTAATAAAAGTGAACTAACCAAACTACCCAAACAATATTGGTAAATGAGTTTAAAACCACGAGATTATCAGAAATCGTTAAAAGTTTCCAATTTCAATGAAGATTTCAACTGACTTTTGACACACTCAATTTAAGTAGTGAGAATATAAACATCGATTAAGAAAAAAAGAAAAATAAATTTCGAAAAATTCTATACCCATTGTATTAGAATAGTGTATCTGACCATAAATAGTAAACAGTTCTTTTATTGAAACTGCGTATTTTAGAAATTACGTGACATAATTGTTAAGGTGAATTAATTTCAACTAACTTTTGGAGGGCACTGTATATATATTTATCTCTTCAGCCACAGGAGGTCCACTGCTGAACATAGGCCTCCCATAAGGATTTCCACATTGACCTTTTGAAAGCGTCCTGCATCGAAAGACTTCCTTGTTGCAGGAAGTTGACCGTTTTGTTCTTACAAATTGTAGGACACGTACGAATAAAGAAATCATGGATCATCAATAGTTGCCAGTAAGAAATTTCCTTGTGGTAAGGCTGCTATTTGTACCTTAATTGCAAATTAATTTATTTGTTACTCTAAATATAGAGCAAGAGAGTATTAATAAAATAAAACTTCCAGATTTTATTAAACAATTGGTGTTGTAGAAGCAATATTTTTTCATAAGTTATTGGATTTATGATTTATTTATGACCTGAAGCCTCGTCTGCGGATACACTTTTTTGCAAATATACAATGGCCTAAATTAAATCAAGAAAATGCCTCTGCTGATGATAAGACTTTTCCCTATGGAATTTCAATATATATATTATATATACAGGGTATATCAAGACTGCTACCGAAAACGAAGCCGGGTGGTGGTTAAAGCGACTTCAGACACAATGCAATAGAAAAAGTTGCAAAAAAAAAGCGACAATTTTTTTTTGTTATTTTTTTCCTATGACCATATTTGGGTCATAAATACATTTTTTCCTAAAATAATAGTGTATACCCTTTTATTTATAAATAATCTAAGGTATAAAAGTATTTAAATTATAATTTTAGCAAAAACTATGGATTTACCACCCAAAAAATTACGATATTTAAAAAATCATAAAAAATCATTGTCGCGCTTCTTTGCGAAATTTTTAGTTGCGTTGTGTTTGTAGTCACTAAAACTACCACCCGGCTTCGTTTTCGGTCGATTTTGGGTGGTAAATCCATAGTTTTTGCTAAAATAATGATTTAAAGCTTTGCGTCTTTAAAAATAAAAGGGTGTACACTATTATTTAAGAAAAAATATGTATTAACCACCCAAATCTGACGAGAGAAACAAAATAACAAAAAAAAATCTTTTCAATTTTTTGCACAATATTTAGTTGCATTGTGTCTCAACTCACTAAAACTACCACCCAGCTTCGTTTTCGGTAGCAGTCTTGATATACCCTGCATATATTATAGTACAAAGTATAATATAATTTCGACGAACCCGGATGTCCGTTAATCATGTTCTTACATTTACATACCATTCTAAAATGTATTACATACGATAATTAGCAAACATGTACAGTCAGCAACATAAGTCGCTACACAGTCACGAGATTTGGAATTGTCTTATCATCCAAAATAATAATTATTTTCAATATCGTGTGGCACTTCTCGGCATAGATGACTTTACTTGGTTATATTTTACGACTACAGAGTAGTACGCACAAATTTTAATTCATAAAAAGGTTATAAAAAAATGTGAAGTGTTCAACGACTTATGTTGCTGACTGTACTTATGAATTTATCATTAAATTGTGCTACCGATATTATGTTCAACTTTCTATTAGAATCGGACTAATGTTATAAGTAAATACGTATTGACGTAAGTAAAATAGACATATCTATGTAGAACAGAAAAAATTACAGCCTGTGTGGCGTAGTTTGTGAGATGCCGTGAAACGAGAGGCCGCGGGTTCGATCCCTACACAGAGACCGATTATTGTGAGACCCAAAAATATCTGTCTTGAGTCTGGATGTTTGTGAGACCGAAAAGTCTCTCATAGTTTCTGATACCTGTGACACAAAATTTAATTGATTTTAATGCGAGGTCAGGACTACGTATGTGACTGTTGGGTTTATTTATTGTGATTAATATATCAGCTTTGTTTATCAAGGGCCTAGTGGCGAGCATGTGCTGTGGTCGGTAGGTCTTGGGTTTAATTTCAATCTCGAACATTCGAAAATTGTATCATTTTTATATAGTAACCCTGCGGGGTTACGCTATACAAACTACGAAATAAGTACTAATTTCTTCTTATGATAAGCCACATGTTAAGTAATTATTTTTACAAGGAAACCACAATAAAAACCACGTTCATACCGTCTACGCTAAAAAGTGCAGTTATTTAGCACACATGGTCTTAGAAATTACTGCGTCTAATTATGCAGATTTGCACCTGTTTACTTTACAATACAGTTATTAGCAAAACTTCGTTAAGCTGCTTTCAGGTAGCCGCAAGATAGAGGTTACATCTTAAAATAAATATTTTGATGGTAAAAACATAAATGATCTTGCAATGGTTTTCTTTAAGTATAACAAAGTACTGAATTTGACGATACTTAAAAAAATTACATTATCCATCTCAATTTTAACAAGAACAAATCCGAAATATGAAGTTATAGCTATAGACATGATCATAGCTAACAAGATAAAACTAAATGAAAAGACAAACCAATAATTTAATCTGAAGAGTAAACAAACGTCTAACATTTTGGTCAAACCAGTTACAACAATGCGAAGGAAGGTAGATACTTGACAAAAGATTCAAGAGATAGGCAAAGCTAGCCGTAATATTCACAAACAACGTACAATTTGAATTCCCCACTCCATGTTTTCGATCTATTTGTATCTATCAAGATTACGGGATTTGACGATGAAACAGTTTCAACCCATATTACGGTCCCATTCTGTGAGCGTTAGGAATGGAAGCCAAGTCAATATTTACCCAACAAAGCCATTACACAGAGGAAACCTTTTACACTGTAATCTATTAGTGTTTGTGTGTTTGTAGGCATGTGTGCACGGCATCAATAGACAAGCAAACAGTTGAAATGATCTAAATAGGATTTAACTGTCAACTAAACACCTTTAAAAAGTACACGGAGGTTGTAAACAAAATTAGCTTAGGTTACCTACCTAGTTGTAAGGAGCTACCGTCAGGGAAAGTTAAGAACCTCTTTCGTCTCGACAACACTCTTGAAGCTTCATTTTCCACTGAGAACTCATCAGTACTATTGTCTGTCACGTGTGAACTAACAGCTGCATGAAACGTCAAAACTACAATCAAAATCAGAGATTTTAATTCAAAAATCATAATGGAACGTTAACTTTTTAAATTTAAGTATCACAGGTTAAAATCAAATTTAAAAATGCAAATTGATTTTTTCAAAAACGGAACGTAACGTTGCCGGTCACAAAACCTGTAACGCACTGCTTCTGGTTAAGCTCATTGTGGACTTGTAAAGTGTAAAAATGAAACACCAATTAACATGGACAGTGTCAACCATTTACTGTTATTTCGTGCGACCAAATGTTAAATGTTCTCGATAAAAACAAAAAAGGAAATTTGGAAATCATGATCGTGACGCGTGTAGAAGAGCTGTTTGCGGGAGGAATGCCATATTCTGAATTTTAATAAAACAACGATCTTATACGAACAATTTTATTTGAAACATTTGTAGTTAATGGTTTTTTAGATTTACGCGAATGTTACACATTGAAATAAAACTATTATTTACGGATTATACCAGACGGACAGTCCGCCCCGTGACCACGAAAGCTGTAAAGTAATCGAAACGTCGGGAAGTCAAAAATGTAAAAAATTAAACTAAATTCGCGATAAAATCCGTAAATAATAGTTTTATTTCATCATTTGTAGTTCTTCCAGCCAGCTCTAACTAGCAAATAAAAAATGAAAATGAGAAAACAAAATTCATGAAATTTAAAAAGAACAAAATGTTTAAAATAAGACCTTTTAAAAACTGAATACATTTTGAAATATACTATTTATGAGGTAATATTAACACTTGATATGTACCGTCCGCCAATAGTAATCATTATTTTACGTAATAAGAAATAAAAACGTCTCAAGCAGCGTGGATCGAGACATTTTTAGAACTCTTATATTCGAATATCGAACGAACTTAATCTGAACCAATATTATACAATAACGCATTTTTATTTGCTTATTTGCTTTTTGTTGGGTAATGATGTTCAAAATCACTTACAATGTACTTCGCGTCCAAATTGAAAATAGTAAGGCTATAATTATAGTAATTGTAAAAAATCTTTATACAATAATTGAGGTATACAATTCTGGTAACAACTCTTAAAAAGGAAATACAAAATATAAAATTATTAAAAGGAAATATTAATCTGACCCGTCTTTATGGTAACTTATCTGTGGTGATTTAAATATAATATTTGATAATTATTAAAAATGACTGTATTAAAAACCTACATGCTTTAACATTATGATGATACTGAAACGATCAACATCCTATTATATTATTAATAAATTGACTCGACAAATAATATTAAATAATATGCCTTCCAGGTTGATATAGCGACAAATGACCTACCCAATCGCTTATATCCCTTACTTTTATATTAAGCTCTTTGATCTAAAAACTAAGGATAGGCCTTTCAGTACATTTGAAAAATCAAAAAGATGACAGTGATAACCACACTAACATAAACATCATATTAATAAAATTTAATAGATATCATCTAAACGGTGAGAGCAAATATGATTTTCATTTTTAATAAATTTTCTGTCTTAATACAAGCAATCGTTTTCAAAATCGTGGCGAATAATGTCTAAATCACTTACAATGTACTTCGCGTCCAAATTGAAAATAGTAAGGCTATAATTATAGTAATTGTAAAAAATCTTTATACAATAATTGAGGTATACAATTCTGGTAACAACTCTTAAAAAGGAAATACAAAATATAAAATTATTAAAAGGAAATATTAATCTGACCCGTCTTTATGGTAACTTATCTGTGGTGATTTAAATATAATATTTGATAATTATTAAAAATGACTGTATTAAAAACCTACATGCTTTAACATTATGATGATACTGAAACGATCAACATCCTATTATATTATTAATAAATTGACTCGACAAATAATATTAAATAATATGCCTTCCAGGTTGATATAGCGACAAATGACCTACCCAATCGCTTATATCCCTTACTTTTTATATTAAGCTCTTTGATCTAAAAACTAAGGATAGGCCTTTCAGTACATTTGAAAAATCAAAAAGATGACAGTGATAACCACACTAACATAAACATCATATTAATAAAATTTAATAGATATCATCTAAACGGTGAGAGCAAATATGATTTTCATTTTTAATAAATTTTCTGTCTTAATACAAGCAATCGTTTTCAAATCGTGGCGAATAATGTCTAATTCCAGTAACACTCCACAAGAGATGCAATTAATGATTATACTTATAAATATACACACTAAAACAATTACCCGTCAGCGGTTACATAACCATAAATAATTTTAGTAACTGAGAATAGGTGAATTTGGATCTAGCACCGTCTCATTGCATTCAGGAAATAGAACATCACAAGACTCCGATGTATAATGAGCCGCTTCGTATTCCTTGTAGAGCTCCTCAGTGGCGCCTTTGGGCAGTCTGAAATGGAATATATAATATATTACTCTTTACGTATGAATTTGCATCATTTTTATTTTGCAACGGTTAGTGAGTTTGTAAATTGTATATTTCATGCGTTTGATTTTTCAGAATTATGGTGTAAGGATGGTTTACTTTTTTAAGATAAATCGGGAGTTTCATAATGTATATGTTATGGGCCAAGTGATTAATCGAGCACTATTCATAATGCCCGGGCAAAAGACAAGTTTGCGCGTTTACCGCAAAAAAAATCGCCTATCGTCGTATCACCTCAATTTTAAGACACTCCTCTAAATGCCACAGCCAGTATTGGAATTCTTGGTGTCGAGATATCGAGTGACGTTTAATTCCGCGGTCACCTTGAAAGTAAGGCCGAATTGGCCTCAAAGAAGCTTGGTGTGCTCAACAGATCGAGGCGATATTTCACATCGGGTCAACGTATGCAACTTTATAAGGCGCAAGTCCGGCCCCACGTGGAATACTGCTCCCATCTTTGGGCAGGGGCACCCCAGTACCAGCTTCTTCCTTTCGATCGCATTCAACGTCGGGCTGCTCGAATCATTGACGATCAGGTTCTCTCCGACCGGCTTGATCCTTTGGCTTTGCGTAGAGATGTAGCTTCGCTCTGCATTCTCTATCGCATTTACCACGGGGAATGTTCTCAAGAATTGTTCGGACTTATCCCTGCTGCAGAGTTCCGCCACCGTACAACACGACAAACCTTCAAATACCACCCACATCACCTTGGAGGTTGGAAATCTACTACAGTACGTTTTTCCCGGCACTTTCTCCCACGTACTACAAATCTGTGGAACCAGTTGCCAGCGGCATCATTCCCGGACAGATACGACCTGGCGACCTTCAAAAAACGAGCGTATTCCCACCTCAAAGGCCGGCAACGCATCTCCATGCCCTATGGTGTTGCAGATGTCCATGGGCAGCGGTGTTCACTTACCATTAGGTGAACCGCATGCTAGTTTGCCCTCTGTAATATAAAAAAAAAATCATAATGCCCGGGTAATATGAATAATGCCCAATAAGAGCGGGCAATGTGATTATAACCAATCAATTTGTCACATTGCCCGGGCATTATGAATAATGCCAAGTGCCTATTGGGCAGAGCGATGTAAAGCGAATCAAAATCAAAACAATGAGCCAAAGTGGTAGAATTTAGAATATGGCAGCACGAGGGGGTGGGGTGGGAGGGGGAGGGGGAGTGTCGCACCTCCCCTGGTACCACTTGTTGTCAATACAAATTAGCTTCTACATCGTCTCCGGCGCTACGGGAAGTTCACCCCCTTTGCTCTTGCGTAACAATAGATAGGCACCCATGCGCATGCTCCGGCTTTTTATATACACTCTAGGGTCGGTAGCCAAAAGACTACGTGAAGTCGGGGTGTCCCGAGTCGGTTTTGGGGCACAGTCGACCTAACTGATCCATAAAGTGGGTACACTAACTTTCTTTCGAAGATAATGTTTCGGAAGTTAAAAAACAACTAAACATAAGCAGGTCAATTCAACCTGTCTTATTTATGGGTCTATCGCAGATGCGACAATGCGGCAGCCTAAGGCGGCAGCCTAAGGCGGCAGCCCACCACGTAAAAAATCACCTATTAATCTCATTGCCCGATCATCATGTAGCCATATTCATAATGCCCGGGCTATGTGATAAATAGGTGAATTTAGATTGTAATTAATCACTTGGCCCGATATGGCTCGGCAATATTCATACTGCTCGGGCATTATAAATACAGCCCGCATTAACCACTTGGCCCATAACATATATATGTATCTAAATGCAAAAACATTTGCGTTAGTCGTTTGTTCTGTTAAAGATAGAAAACAAAAAAAAAAGTTTTGACTGACTAAGTTTTTATAATAAAGTCCCTAACACTATTAAACAACTGCCGACCTCACAATACAAGTTCGCCCTTAAAAAATTCTTCTACAGAGGTGTTACTACAGCTTATCAGAATTTTTAAATGACACCAATTTAACCCCATAAACACAATAATATATAAAATAATATTTAAATATCATAAATTAATCACAATCACGATGTTTCCTTTAATCTAATCATAATTTTACCAAATGTTTTTGTTTCTGTAAATTGTAATCAATAATTACTAGATTGTTGTTAGCATTTTTTTTTTCTCATAATTTACGCGCCTATGCGCTAAATATACATTTTGTACGCCTTAAAAGGCAAAACATGTAGCTACTTTTTTAAAACTGAAGATCTTGTACAAATTTATTGTCACTCATGTTTCACAAAATAAATATCTTTATCTTTATCTTTATCTGACTAAAATATAATAGAATTGTTATCTGTAAAACATTGCTATAAAGCTATAAGACCGCCATTTGAACTTTTGTTTTTTATTGTTTCTGAATAGTAGCAAGTATAAGTGTGTGTACAATCAAGATTTAAATAAATAATAGAATGAGTTGATCTACATTTTATTAATGGATCTAATTTACTAAAGGAATCCTTACTATAAAATAGCTGAACGTTTCGTAATGTTATGCTTAGAAATATAAGTTTTTTATTGGGCGCAATGCAACTTGGTCTATTTGTAAATAATTTATTAGAAAACTGAAAAAATAGAAAGAAATTGACCCAATAAAACATCCAATCTTTCATAGAACGTGCTTAAAACTTAATACTCGTAAATCACAGGGAAGGTAATAATAAAAGTAGGGAACCTCATTATACATGGAAATGATATGTTAGCAAAGAGTTACAGTATGAACAGACTCGACTGCAATAAGTTCTCTGCAGTATTATCAAAGTTAGACGCGATATTGCTAAAGAGGATAACCACTGTTGTATATTCCTTGGAACACTGAAGTTGGATTGGCTTAATTAATTTCGAAAATTCACGTTTATGGAATCTACGGTTAGTTTATTCTTTTATTTGGATCATTTCTAGTTACTTAATGGGGAATATGCATGGTTTTGTTTTATATACGATTCTACTGGTCATTACAATAACATAATAATAACACCCAACAGTCACATACATAGTCCTGATCCCACACTAAGATCGAGCCTTGTGTCGTGGGTATCAGGAACTACGAGAGACTTTTCGGTCTCACAAACACCCAGACCCGGAAGAAATATTGTGGGCCGCACAAACATTTCTCTCGGTGCGGGGATCGAACCCGCGGCCTCTCGTTTCACAGGCGGCGTCTAACCGACTGCGCTACGGAGGCTGCCAAATTACATTACCAAACATACAAATATCACGTTCAGAATATAAACTATAATGCAAAAAATTTAATATTAAAATCGCTATCAATTTTGGGTGATATAAACGCGGCCATATTGGCGCGCTTGTTCGTGACGTCACGATTACACAAGTTCGATGTCAACAGCAGTGTTTGGTTCAATATATTATTACCAGAAAATAAAGAAAGTGAGTGAATATCGACTTAATTGCCAAGGAAAAGCACAAAAAACCACATATACACAAATATTGAGTCGTTCCTATGTCCCCAAAAAACATAAACACTGTACCTGACAAAGTATATTTCCTTATGAAAGGTGAAAATCTAAGAATAAAGTGGTGCAAGGCTATGAGAAGAGACAATGTATCGAGTTTGAGCTGTTTATATTGTTGTGAAGACCATTTCGATGTAAGTTAGGATATTAAAATTAAGTAAAATACATATAAATATCATTCTTACGTTTACCTACCTACTTGTGTTGTTTACAAACCTCTACAAAAACATAATCTAGTTTATGAAAAGTCGTAAAGATATTATTAAGAAGTCTTATATCCTTATGTATGTATGAGTATACTTATACTCATTTCATTACTGATGAATAAAAACATCTATTTTTTTATTGCATTGAACTTCTAGACGAACAAGCCGTTCGCCTAATGTTAAGCGATAGGACTGCTCATAAACAGTAGTAAAACCAAACAACACCTGAATTACAAAGCAATGCTTGGCATTCCACTACGCTCGCCATCCTATGACATAACATGTTAAGTCATAATATGTCCGGTAGTTACTCTGGCTACAATGTCTTTCAATCCAAAACACAACAGTGCATTTACACTGCTGTTTGACGGGAGAAATAGATTGCGGTGGTACCTACCCAGATGGTATCTCACATATGAGAGACCTACCACCAGTAAAGAAGAATTAATAAGTATTAGACTAAGAGGAAAGTTCGAGACTAGTTTTATTAATATTTCTATTATTTCTGGGTTTTTCATCAAAGAGGATACAGAAAATTATATTAAATATAAAATAATGGCATTAATTCTCTTCACAATGAATTAATTCTGTGAACACATAAAACTATTCACTTAATATAAAAAAAAACAGAGACGCAATATAAAAACAATTATTCCTCAGAAAAGAAACCATACAAATTGCTTGTTGACAGCAGACCTCTCGTGTAAATCTGACGTCACGTTTTCATCCACCAATAGTGTTGCGTTTCGGAAATTTGCGCGGAAAGCCACTTTTTTTATTGATGATTAAATTTCACTATAAATTAAAATAAATTTTAAAAATTATTGTATAGTGTGTTTTCAGTAGCAATAAAGATTACAAAAAAATATATTTTGTCCATATCTAAGTTACGTGCATATTCCCCAAGTCTACTTTTTTCCTTAATTTCAATTTCAACGGTTGGTAAGCAGCAATGTATTGTTATATGGGCAACTATAATGGTCTACATCGATTGATGGGAAAACTTGAGATATTCGGAATGTCATAATAATATCAACAACAGGACATGACAATATGATCAAACTTAGAAACTATGACATTATGACGTCATTACAACTAAATAAAGATTATAAAATCCATAGTGATGATATTATTACCCGCGATATAAGACATTGAATTTTAAAATACAGAGCTGAAATACAGATTCTCACTTTTCATAGAACAACAACAGATAAAAATAAGTATATAGTTTATATTATAACCTAACTTTTGTAAGTACAACGAAGGTGCATTCACAAAAATACAAACAATTTCAAAGTCAGCGACACACGACTGCAACGACTGAAATGTTAGAATCGTGTATTTGACAAATATAAAATGGAATTCTGTGTGGTTCACATTTTTACAAATTTCTATGCACATAAATTGATCGTCTAAAAGATGTTCACAGTGGAAAATGTTTCAGATTTCCTTTGGTAATACTGTGGAAAGCAAAAATGTTATATGATAAAGTAAATTGTAATTGTGAAGCTTTAAATTCACAACATCAAAACTCAATTTCTTTTCATTCATTAAAATATTTAATACCACAAAAGGTACACTTGATTAGTCATTGCTATTGTCACTAAAGTCAATTATTCTCTGCATATGTTAGATTTCATCATTTTACATTGCATTGATATCATGAAAACGTTTTTATGTACTGAGTAGAATTAACTTTGACATCAAATCTTTAATAATAATTGTAGATTTACAAATAAAAGACTGCATTTTACGATAAAAAATACGCTGGAAACTAACCCTAATAGCCTCGTAATCCACACTACAGATAAAGAGAAGATAATAAATGGAAGGTTAAAAGGGTAAGTCGACTAAAACAAACTTACGAGAAGACAGCTCTCAATATCTCTTGTAGGAAGGCTCCTTGGGGATCGTTGTTCGTCTTCCCGACTATGCAAAGAGTTTTTAACAAACACTGCTTTCCGTCCGCGCCTAGGCTGTAATAAGAATATGTTTTTAAGGAACTGATGTTCTTTTACTGATAGTAAAATAGAATTATGTAGACTGGCGAGTGATAAAATAAAGAATTTGATTGTTTAAGCAGACATCAATTTTTTGTTCTGTGTCACATCCATCAAAATTCCGTTTGCATTAAAGGGAAGAAACAAAATACCTTAGTCAATTACTGCCATAGGAATTCGAACCCAGAATATTATAAGCATAGGTGCAGGTAGTAAGATAAATACCTAATATACCTTTGCTAAACATTATAAATCGCGGCCAGTAGGCCACTCAAAACAACATGAGTCGACTACACCAAAACACCCATCTAAATCTCGCACAATTTATGAAAAATTGAAACAATAACGCCGTTTACACACCCTCGGAGCATGGTCTCGATTTTCTGGTACAGCGAGACGCGGCTGGTCCTGTGAAACTCGCTATTCAAAAGCAAACGCTTGTTTTTCGAGGCATGCATCTGTTTCCTGTCTATTTTAAATTTTCCTAGAGTTTTTTCGATTCGTTCCGTGTTTGGCGAGTCGACGCTGCGCTTAGCGAATGCTGGATTCACTATGGCTTTCCTGAAAGTTTATTTGCTACTGTTAATACGGCGTGCTGTTTGTCATGATTTTTTATCTTGAAATAAAATTTTAGTTGATGGTACTTATGCAAATTCAAATGTGCTCAATCGGGTGAGGATCGCACTGGCATGATCCTGGTCACGGGTTCAAACCAACTTCTGCGCATATGACAGACTTTTTGTCTCGTACATATTTTTCTACTCAAATACACCCAATAGTCCACATACATAGTCCTGACCCCACACTGAAATCGAGTCCTATATCGTGGGTATCAGGAACTACGAGAGGCTTTTCGGTCTCGCAAACACCCAGACACTAAAGAATTTGTGGGCCGCACAAATATTTATCTTGGTGCGGAAATCAAACCCGCAGCTCTCGTTTCATAGGCGGCGTCTAACCACCTGCGCCACGGAGGCTGAACATTGGTATTCCTAGTTTTCATTTTTTAAGATTTACTGCATACCTGAGTATACTCCACTAGAGTTTCGGAAGTATGTCAAGTCTACCAACCACAATAATCTATTAGACTTAAAAATCTACTCTTGAAAGAGTTGATATTCGACAAACTGTCAGCCTTTAAATTATAAGCTTAATCGTACTGAAATTAACGTTTAAATGCCAAAATAGTTCAAAATAAGAACATAACACTACCAAATAAAAAAGTATAGTTACCTAGTATAAGGTCGTTTATACAAAACCCTGCCATTCTCATTAGTATAGTAAATAACTTTGGAGTCTTCTCTTCGATGGAGAGGATCAGCTTTGTGGTCGAACGGCGAGTAAGGATCCTGAGGCAGGTCCCACGCTAACGCAGCTGTGTTCCCGTACAGAAATATATCACCAATCGTGAATATCATAGGGTATGTTGTGCAGAACACTGGAAATAATACAAAAATGTTTTAATAAAGAATTTGAATACATTTACTTATTTAGTCATTCGTCGGTCTACAAGTTGGACCGACGCGAGGACCAAGTTAAGGCTTGTTGCTGCATGTAGAACGCTTCCAACATTATTATTTTTTATTTATGAAAATTTTAGGGACGCTTATTTTCCGTACTGGACTTTATATGACGAATGACGATGCGATAGAGGGACGGACGAGAAGAGAGAAAAATGTAAATGTAATGGAAACATACTATATGCTAATTAATATCATATACGCAATCATTTAGACATGTATTTTAATATATGGAGTATTGACAATAATTAAGCCTATTGGCCAGATGATAATTTTAGTAATAATTCAACTGATTCATGCAAAATATCATGATATTCAATTGCCCTACCATTGCCTGAAAGATAACTTAAAGCAAATGTAGCAACTCGTAGTTATTTGTCATCGCATAATATAAAATATTGATAATAGAACACAATAATTTCAAAAGTTTATGATGTTTAACAACCCTCATAAGGACTGTCTATAAATATAAGACCCCTCTAAACTAAAGGAGAGATCTTTACCCTCCACTAGGGCGTGAAAACACTCATATTAACACAACAACATACAACTCACCCAATTGAAACGAACTGCCCTCAGGGAACACAAGAAACCTTTTCCTTCGAGACAAAATCACACTTTTCCCTTCTAATGCCACTTCAGTTTCATTATCTCTCATTCCCTCCACTGAAAATACACAAAAAACGAATAAAACTTTCAAAATCCGATGCATTTTTCATGCGTATTTCAAGTATTTTTCTAAATATGGCATAAGTATCTCGAATATCTTTGGAAATGAGAGATTAGTCGCGGATATGTTACCGTTAATCACGATGTGTCAATAATGTGTATGCCGTTAACGGTGGCGTACAGAGTGGTGTGATTTTGAAAAGTTTTAATGTCGGGAATATACCGGGTATCTCAAGACTGCTACCGAAAACGAAGATGGGTGATAGTTTTAGTGACTACAAACACATTGCAACTAAAAATTTCGCAAAGAAACGCGACAATTATTTTTATGATTTTTTAAATATCGTCATTTTTGCGTGGTAAATTCATAGTTTTTGCTAAAATAATATTTTAAACACTTTTATACCTTAGATTATTTATAAATAAAAGGGTCACTATTATTTTAGGAAAAAATGTATTTACCACCCAAATATGGTCACAGGAAAAAATAACAAAAAAAAATTGTCGCTTTTTTTTGCAATTTTTTCTGTTGCATTGTGTCTGAAGTTGCTTAAACTACCACCCGGCTTCGTTTTCGGTAGCAGTCTTGATATACCCTGTATACTAATGTATTCTAAAGCTGAAAAGTTTTTTGTTTGTTTGTTTGTTACCTCCAATCTCAGGAACTGACGGTTTGAATTGAAAAATATTTTTGTGTTAAATAGGTCATTTATCGAGGAATGCTATATGCTGTATATAATCACGCTATGGCCTATAAAAGGGAAGCAGTAGTGAATACCCAGCAAATAAGAGGAACATTTAAAGGTATTTCCGGGGGAACATGTTTTGTGGTTTGATTATTCTCAAAATCGGGAGAGATCTTAAGGATCCTTAATCCGATATCCTAAATAGTCAGAATGGAATATTTTGGCCGCCATTTTAAAAAGTGTATCTGGACCCAAGCGGACCCGGGCCGGACCGCTATGTAAAATAAAATCCAATGATTAACATAAGGGGAGAATTGAGTAGTACAATATTTTACAGTGCCTATAATAAGTCTCCTTAAAGGAGATGACGTTGCTCCTGTTTATGAGCAGGCATTACCACCATGAGAGTGACCTGTGTCCATAAAAAGACATAGTTACTTGCAATTTAGGTGTAAGAATTACTAAAAGACATAACTGTAGATAAACCACTAAACCACAAATCCTAGGCAATTAACAAAAAAATACTATTGAGCGTTTGACACTGTTCAATTAAATTTATTTTAATCGTAATTAATATAAAACACCCTTTGTGTCATTTATTTTACACCATTAAGTAATAATTAAAATAATGTAAGTAGTATGGATTTACATTATTGTTGTATTAAAAAAAAACATATTTATCATAAATATTTTACATACTTTTTTTACAATAGCTTAGCATGAAAAAATTACAATCGTATAATAGATGGATTATACATCGAACTGCTGGCCTCGTCTAGAACTCCCAAATATATTATTTCGCTGTTGAAGCTTTTAACTACTAAGGAATATACATCTGCACATCAAATTCAAGCTATAAACATGGTTCCTCATTGAATTGCTAACGTCTTCTTGAACTCCTAAATATACAAGCATATTACACTACAATACATCCAACAGTCACATACATAGTCCCGACCCCACACTAAGATCGAGTCTTGTGTAGTGGGTATCAGGAACTACGAGAGACTTTTCGGTTTCACAAACACCCAGACCCGAAACGATTAAATGTGGTTCACACAAATATTTGTTTCGGTGTGGGGATTGAAACTGAGACCTCCCGTTTCACAGCGTCTAACCAACTGCGCCACGGAGGCTGTCAAAGTTATGCAAATGGCCACGTAACTGCGATGATCGACAAGATATAATTAGGTATACTAAGTTTATTATATTATACTCTAGTGAAATATTGGTGCTTACCATCACAATGAACTTGAAACCAAATATACAAAATAAACTGACAAATTAATCTTGTAATACAGCATGTGTTCCCCCATTATCCCCTTCGAACTGCTAGAACTCCCAAATATACAGACATATTATTTCGCTGTTCCCGCCTTTACCCTTAAACCCTACAAATCAAAATAACCTTATAATATAATATTCTTCTTTTAATTACTAATGTCTTCTATAACTCCCAACAGACATATTATTTCGCTGTTGAGCTTTTACCATTAAAGGAATATAATATAGAACTGCAAATTCAGATCAGCCTATATAAACCACACCATATCGCCGAATCTAGTTCAGGTCAACCGACAATAAACAGCAGATAAACACAACATTAAACATCACCTACTTTCAAAATGAACCGTTCTACCATCATGTCACTTTCTATAGTTTTAAAATCATAGTGTCCATGCCATTGTGTTGTGTTTCAAATAGTGTTAAAGGATTGGGCTATTTGGTTCGTGCGTTTGGTTATTCAGTTTTGGTTTTGGGTATGTTTCGGTAAAGTGGTAAATATTACTTCAGTTCCAATTACCAATGACGTAGTGATACACATTGCTAAATTTATGGATTGATAAGTGTATTCGTTAATTAGTAATTTGCTTGATTCTCTGAACTAGAATCTATCGGGTTTAAATTCAAACTGTACATGTTATTTTAAGGAAATATTACATTAATTTAACAATAGACCAAATATCACGAGCCGAATTATAAATCAGACTATAAGATACTACAACCATTACCAAACCAAAACGGTTGCTGAACTTATCATTTTTGCATAATTAATCTTGTACTTATGATTTTAATGTGTTGACAACATATTGTTGGTTTATATTGTTACTATTTCCGTGAAAACCTATAATTTGCCATTAGTCACTAAGTTGACATCCATTTTTTTATATTGAAACTGTTAGTTTTCCAATGAAATAAAGATGCTGATCTATAAAAGCCTCTCCTAAAACTTCCTCCGGTCTCTAATCTTTGCCACTCAAGGTGTTTTCCGGCTAACCCTAATCTTGCATTTGCTCAGTTATCTCCATTACCATTACCAACCATTTAATTAAATCAACACATTAAATCATCATACAAAAATCAATTCTGGATGCGCCCATTGTACTTGACATACATTCTATAATATATTGGTCTATAATATAGCTAATAACCGAAAATAAAATCAGTCTTATTGAAATTTCAAAGCTATAGCATTTATGCTAAACCAATGTTTACATAGTTCGAAATTTCACCAAGGAATTGTCAGTACAAAATATGACACAAATATTAAACTGATGAGTCATGTCCTGATACAAAACAATAAGTCTCGTGATTGTTTCCGATTCACACATTAGTACATAGTTTAGTTATAATATAAGCGAAACGCGTGATTCAAATGTACTAGTTACTTCCTAGGTTACACCAGCACGTATTATGAACAAATTCTACACAGTGGTTTTAGTCTGCTATGTCAGTTTGATAGCTTTTCTGTTGATCGATGTTCGGGCGAACGAGAAATACACCACCGACCGAAAAGGTTTCTCAGCTTTCTTAATGTCACGCACTTCTTTGTAAGTATTTTCACTATTACTTTGTGTTGTCTTAGTAATCCTCAAGAGATCCTAAAATATCGGGGTCAATAAATAAATTATCTAATGCCTATCATTTTCCAGCATGTTATTTTGTGTTCTATTCGTGAACTATCGCGAAGTTTCGTCATATATATTGACTATTTTCAAACCCAGGAATTAAAGCTGAATATGGATCTTTTCTATGGGTTGTATTTGTCTATGTAGCCAATTCTGGTCTAGTTTTATTTTGTGTAAACTTATGAATTGTAATTTATAACGGATTGGCAATTAGAAATAGTTAAGTTTGCCAACCCGCACTAGGCCAGCGTGGTGGACTATATGGCCTAACCACTCTCAATCGTACTTTCGATTGTAGAGGAGGCCCGTGCCCTGCAGTGGGACGTATATGGGCTGATACAATACAATACAATATAAAAACCTTTAGGATGACTTGGCAAATCCAGTTTAAACACCTAGATAGAATCGTTTTCGTATCTTAAATACGATATTATCTTCCTCAAACACCCTAAATAAATCTTCAAAAAAACCAAGAACCACCATTACGACCAGGCATTATCTTTTAATTTCCCACAAAAACTTATCTTCAAAGGGATCGGTATCTTAAAAATTTAATTAATTTTTTGAAGGGATGAATTAACTGATAATTCTTTTTTCAGCTGCGAGTGAATTTCAAAGCGAACATGGTTCCGTGGAACCAAATATTCGCGCAGGCGTTAGGGTTCCGTGTGAATTGGGACGACCCGCCTGACTCCTTCCATCCGTACCACAGATTATACAGAAGAGATGTTTACAGCAACATTGAGCTGCTACTGGATAGGTACATTTCATATTTTATTTTAATTACCATGCATATTTTGGTCCCGATTTTGAGATGCTTGCCTGTTTTCTGAGTTCTTAATATGTATAAATCATATTATAAGAAAGGAAACAGCTAAAGAATGTCACGCCAGTATTTTATATCGGTTGATTAAAAATTATTTCTGTATAACCCAACTAAACTAATAGGTACCCTTTGACGTTTCATAGTTTTCAACTTTGTACAGACGAAACTCACACAATCTCAATAACATTAAACGATGTAATTGTTGTTTTACGGAATATATTATTGAAATTGTGTTAGTTACGCTTGTTCTTGTTTAAACTTTAAAAGTATGAAACGTCAAAATATAACTATTAGTTAAGTTTCATCATAATATGAACAATAAAGAGAAATATACGAACATAAATTCAAATTTCAACTGCAAACAAGACCTAATAACTATAATATAACACAAACCATCCAGCCGTTTAAAAACTAATAAATTAATTAAAAATGAACATGTAGTGTGGATAAAAAAATCATTGCTTTCAGGAATGGGCTGAATGGCTTCCATTGCGTGAGGCGGGCCATTTGTGAAATGGAAATGACCGATTCGCCGGAGATTTACCACAAAATTTTAAAAATGGTTTTCAGGTAATGTTCATACATATACTAAGAGCGACGCAATGTGAGCACTTTGATAATTTTGTTTAATTTTCTTTAACACCAAGATGTCTGAATTGCTATAGATGACAGAAATTCGCGATTTTGTCAATTACGAGTAATTTTTCTTGATCATTCTAACTTGAGTGTTTTTTTTTCTATTCCTGTGTTTTATGTGGATATCAAACTGTATGGCTATTCGGTGTTGTGTGTGATCGTCTGGTGGCAGGAGCGGGTCTTCTAACTTAAGTTAAATTATCGTTGATTTATATTATATAGCAGTCACATCATTTTTTTTTTCTAATTGTGCTTTTGAATGATTGGATTCTGTATCTAGTTCACAAAGAGGTATTTTTTGTTAATTACAATTACGATTAACAAAATTAGCTCTTAAGAATAACCTGCGGTCCGCACTTTTAGTTACCAGCATTTTGTTTGCAGTATCCCCTCTAGTCGTATACCTATTCAATGCATACTCTACGTCCAAGTGCATGGAATATATCAGGTTTCATTAAAGTGAAGGCAAAGGTAGCCCGTTTGGATGTCATGACGTACGGCATAATCCGCAACGGGCAGTGGGACCATCACTGCCTGTGAAGCTGACGACTGACCGACTGACTGATTTCATTTTTTTATACTAACTTCGCATGATGACTACACTTTTAATGTGATACGCCATTGTGTAACCATTCGCACAATCTGCACCAAGTGTGGTTGTTAGTGGCTCATTATGAGCGTTAATTACTTTTCGTTCAATCGCTTTGGTAAAAATTTGCAAATACAGCTCTGAAAGTCGCGTATACAGTGGTTTTTTCAATACATCTTTTAACAGTAAATTATTTATGTTCCTTCTAATAAATTTTAAATACATTTTTCTCAAATAGTAAATAATATTTTAGAAACAATACAGTAATAAAAATCGCATTCTGGCGGCGACTGTGGTACAAGGAGCTTGAAGAGAGCATTTTTTGTTTGAGGTGTCTGGTCTATTATTACGTATATTATACCACAACGCTTAATCTATATTTTATGCCGATGTGCGAGCAATATCTGATTGCTGCCGATACAATACGTTCGCCCCGAATGTTACATTACAACGATGTCTTTATTCAGTCGGCAGTTTCGACAAATGGCATTGACAGGGATACTTAATTGCATTAAGCGAACAGCACCGTGCGACGTAAATCGTAATGATACTACTCTGTACTGACGTTGATACGAATCCAATATAATCGGGTTTGTTGAAAACTCTCTCTCTTTCTCTCTCTCTCTTTAGCAATAAAACTGCTAATAGGTCTCCCAAAAGATTTTCTGATTATATTTTTCATTTATTGAAGGTATTGAGAACTGTCTTATACGACTGTAGGGTATATCCAGGCTGCTTCCAAAACCGAACCCCGGTGGTAGATTTAGCGACTAAAAATAAAATTATACTAAAAAATACACAATTTTTTATAATATTTTAAATATTATCGTATTTGGGTAATTAATATATATTTTTAGTTATAATAATAGTTTGAACTCTTATGACAAACTCTCCCCTTGCAAATGGGGCTTACCGTTATTGTCATATTATTAAAAGTGAATGTTTTAGTCTCAAAATGATAACTGCTTTAGTTATTATATGAAGTTTTAATGACTTATTTTTAAATACATTGTTTAATACAATACATAATAACTACGTAATATATAATAAATACGTATTTTTCGGCGTGTGGAATGACAAATGAGTAATTTCAAAATAGTATTTTCTACTTTTACACAGGGGTGCTCTAATGCATTAGTGTTGCAAATCATATTTTATTCTCTTATGTTCTAAGCTTTAAATATTTTTTTTACCATGCCAAATTATAAATTCACCTTTGTCAATTCACACAGCGTGATATAAATGAGTGTTCTTTTTTTTTCAGACACCAATCATCAGCGACAGACAAATGGCACAGCAAAACAAGAGAAGATTGCACACTATCAATATCCTCATGCCCATTCTCCATGTTAGAAGTGTCTCCTTATACTGATATTATATGAAAAAAGAAAAGATGTTGTATTTTTCATTATCCTTTCATACTACCTTAGTCCACCAACCCGCACAGCGTGGAGAACATTAAGGCCTAACCACTCTCAATCATGCTCTCGATTGTAGAGGAGACCCGTACCTGCAGTGGGACGTATATGGGCTGATACATGATACCTTAGTCTATCACAGAGTTACATAGATATTGTGTTAGATAATTTCACGTGTCCCAAGGACATAATAGATTTAACGTAGAATATTATTGCAATGTTGTATATGTTATATTCTGGGTATATCAAGACTGCTACGAAAACGAAGCCGGGTGGTAGTTTTAGTGACTACAGTCACAATGCAACTAAAATTTTCTAAAAAAAACGCGACGATTTTTTTATGATTTTTGAAATATCGTAATTTTTGGGTGGTAAGTCCATAGTTTTTGCTAAAATAATAATTTAAACTCTTTTATACCTTAGATTCTTTATAAATAAAAGGGTATACACTATTATTTTAGGAAAAAAAATGAATTTATCATCTAAATACGACCACAGGAAAAAAATAACAAAAAGAATAGTCGTTTTTTTTTTTCAATATTTTCTGTTGCTATGTGTCTGAAGTCACTAAAACTACCACCCGGCTTTATTTTCGGTAACAATCTTGAGATACTCTGTATATGGACCTATATATTACGCTATCTATACACATACATTATTTTAATATTTATAGCATTTCACCATATTTTTTTACTATGGTTATTTAGTTTGTGCTACTTCTGCACGACCCAAAGGTTGACTGGATCTGACCGAATTTATAACTCTCCTTTGTAGGTACTCCTAATAACAAATTATAAGGAAGTACACTTCTCTTTCAAACCAATTTTACTGGTGGTAGGTCTCTCATATGTGAGAGGCCATCTGGGTAGGTACCACCGCAATGTCTATTTCTCCCGTGAAACAACACTGCTTAAATGCACTGTTGTGTTTCGGATTGAAGGACATTGTAGCCAGAGCAACTACTGGACATATTGAGACTTAACATCTTATGTCTCAGGATGGCGAGCGCAGTGGAATGTTGCTACTGTTCATGAGCGGTCGTATCGCTTACTATCAGGCGAACGGCTTGCTCGTCTCGCCATTAAATGCAATAAAAAAAAAAATTTAAGTTCAGTTTGAAACTTTGAGTGAAGTAGACAAAACATTCGATATTTAAAATAGGTTTTAAAATGGTTTCTTAGATTTACCCGAATGTTACACATTGAAATAAAACTATTTTTTAAGGATTTTATCGCGGATTTCGTTTCATTTTTACAATATTTAATTTCCCGTCGTTTGATTACATTACAGCTTTCGTGGTCACGGGGCGGACTGCCAGAATCCGTAAATAATACTTTTATTTCAAGGTTTTACACGTTATGAGAGCTCATTGCACGTATCCTCAAAGTAATAGAAAGTAATATAATTCTAACCTTTTACTGTAATGAATAGTGAGACGGGCGTGCCATTACTGATATATTTCCATTGCCATAACCAAGCAGCACCATGAAATACAAAGCTATAATTACCATTCAACTGCGCTCGCCATCCTGAGACATAAGCTATTATAAGTCACATTATATCCGGTAGTTACTTTGGCCAGAATGTACTGTACCCGAACGGTACATTTCCAGCGTTTTTTCCTACCACGCACGTGTAAGCTTTGGAATAAACTCGCTACATCGGTGTTTCCTTAGCGCTATGACCTGTTCTTTTCCAAACAAGGCTTAAAGAGAGTACTCTCGTTAAGGTAGGCAGCGACTTTATTTTGCTGGCCCCTGGCACTGCAGAGGTCCATGAGCAGCGGTAGCCGCTTACCATCAGGCGGGCCACCAGCTCGTCTGCCCACAAAGGCAATAAAAAAATATCTTCTAACCGTAACACAACAGTATACTGCTATTAGGCAGAAGAAATAGACATTGCGGTGGTACCTAACCAGACGGCCCCTCACCTATGGGAGACCTACAACCAGTATTTGTTTTTGTTTCACTTCCTATGAGTGCAGAAAGTTTAAACTTGACTGACACATAGAAATATGTAAAATTGCTCAGATATCGGCTTACGTGAGTTATACTATAAAATGATGGACAGCCGCCTTTGTTCGTTCATCATACAACAACTAGTGGATCAATTTCAATGGATGTTAGTGTTCGATACTTTAACATCAAAAATATTCCTACCTCCTCTTTTAGCTTAAAGTTAGGAAATGTTTTATACATGTAGTGGAAAATGTACATCTTCATACTGCCTTGGAATAGCAAAACATATTAGTGTATAACCAGTTATTAGAAATAGTGAATCGTATTGAACACAGTCACAAAAAATATTGTTGGCTTAAAATTACATCATTTAGAAATAATATAAACGGAATATAATATCCTGGGCTTTTGATTGAGTGGTTCCTAGACAGGCGGCCTTTCAAATACCAGAGACCCAGCACCAGTAAAAGCTTATAGAAGGTCCGTGCGTATGCTCCGCGAATTTCACGACTATAAGCTATGAACACTAAATTATAACGGTGAAGGAAAACATCGTGAGGAAACCTGCATACCATAGCGATGTATAAAATGTCTATGGTGCGTAAAGTCCGCCAACCCGCACTAGGCCAGCGTGGTAGACTATATGTCCTAAGCACTCTCAATCGAAATCTCAATTGTAGAGAAGGCCCGTGCCCTGCAGTGGGTCATACATGAACTGATAATGATAGACTAAGTTATAAAATTGATACAAAAAAGTTATATTGCTCTCTGCACTACCTTAAGGTTGGCTGGTAGAAAATGTCCTTAGGCATTAAGTCTGTCTGTACTATTCATTTGTACAAAGTGTTTAAATAAATAAATATTTATCCAAGGTACAAATAGAAGCATTTGATTATACTCGTTATTACAAGAGTGTAATCTATAATAAGTAGCCTCATATCGAAGCTGATCTCCATCGTAACCTCATTATTATTCATAGGTTTGAGGGTTCTGAGAATATTGCATCATAGTTTGTGTGCCGGCGATTAATGAATGTTCCAGGAACGCCTACTAGTAACGAAGTGGCAAATACTAATTTCTTTGATAATATTATGTATGTATAGTTAGTTTTACCTATTTTATATTCTACTGGGTATGTCCAGTCTGTGACCGAAAACGAAGGTGGCTTTAGTGACTACAGATATAAACTAAAATTTCGGTATTATTTTCTGTTTTATCATCGTGTTTAGGTGGTAAATCCATAGTATTTGTGAAAATAATATTTAACCCCTAAGCGTACCATTGCGATTTTAAAAATAATAGGGCGTACATAGTTATACTTCCTTAATGTCAGGATTACGAGTAACAGTTTCGATTTATGTAATAACAATAATTATTCTAAATAAATCACAAACTAAGTACTTAGATCCAACTAGATCAAACTCTGGTGGTACTCAATACTGGTGGCAGGTCTCTCATATGTGAGAGGCCATCTGGGTAGGTACCACCGCAATGTCTATTTCTCCCGTGAAACAACACTGCGTAAATGCACTGTTGTGTTTCGGATTGAAGGACATTGTAGCCAGAGTAACTACTGGACATATTGAGACTTAACATCTTATGTCTCAGGATGGCGAGCGCAGTGGAATGTTGCTACTGTTTATGAGCCGGTCGTATCGCTTACATCAGGCGAACGGCTTGCTCGTCTCGTCATTCATTGCAAAAGAAAAAAAAACTCAAACAAAAGACCGATACAAATTACAAATCCTAGACAAATTGCTAAAAAGAAAGTGGATTTAAAATAAATGCCCGGAAAGATTTTAAAAGCGCAGCTTATTGCGCCGGTGTTTTAATTTCTTTGTAGCTCCTCGAGCAGCTTACGACCGACACATTGATGGATGCAAGATACTGCTACTTCGAATTACACTCGTTGCATTGGAAATGTTATTAATGCTCTTTGCTTGTTTTATAATTGATTCTAAGGATTTTTTATACCAGTCACATATATAGTCCCTCACTCCTGACCCCACGGTGCGAGCAATTAAGTCTTGTATCATGGGTATCAGAAACTACAACAGATCAAGACTGTGAAAGACTCAAAGAAACAGACATGAGACAAATATTTGTAGTCCTCACAAACATTGTTTCAGTGCGGGGATCGAACACGTGGTCTTTCGTTTTACAGCCGGCGTCTACTGCACCAACTGCGCCACGGTGCCACACATTTATATTAAACATTATAGGCTTCGATCATCGTTTTAAAACCCATTTAGTTATTTAGTGTTCTGTCCCGTTCGAATGACTTCTGAAGTCAGTTTGGACGAAGAAGATAAAATATTGTACACCTCAAGTACGTTTTAAAATCTATGAATGAAGCCAATAGACTATAACACTTATATATTCCTTTTGACATTGCCCGAGGTCCAGAGTAAGGTAACAGCTTTCTTCGTCCCCAAATTTGTCATCTGAACTTGGAAAAACTACACAAAGATTTCGATAAACGTTTTTCCTAATACTCCTAACTAAGAACGAAGATTCACAAGACGGAAATTATGTCCCCAAAAGTTCGTTACCGGGTGGAGTAGCCGTCAGTCATAATGATGTCACAATACTTACCTATCGCATAGTTTTGGAACCCCTGGTAATATCGATGTATGTTACAACTTCTTTTAATTTTATTTGAATCTGTGTGTTATACCTACGTAAGTCTGATTTTTTTAATAAATAATTTATTATTTATTATTATTACCCACTAACAAGTCGCCACGGTGACTCAATGTTATTATTCTAATTATTTTTATTACATACATACATAAACTCACGCCTTGTTCCCCAAAGGGGTAGGCAGAGGTGCGAGGGCACCCACATTTCGCCGTGTATGTTCCGTCCCACAATGTGATAGGTGGCGAGCCTATCGCCATATCGGGCACAAATTCCTGACTCTGGGCTGATACTGAATAGAAAAATCCAATATCACTTTGCCCAACCCGGGATTCGAACCCGAGACCTCAGCTTTATAGCCGTACCGTTATATTTTAATTAAATATTTTAATTTACCAATTAATTCAAATAATTTTGCATCTTAAACTTGGATAACCGAACCTCGTATAAGCTGTTTTCAATTCTACTTTGGTATACCCTTGCGGTATTTTAAATATTTTCAATTTATGATAATTACTTATTTATAAAGAAAGTGACAGATGTACATTGAAACTCAAATTCGAGCTGATATGTACCTATATATAGTCTCACAACAATGACTGATGGTATATTAGAAGTAGAATGTGTTTTTTTTTTCAGATTACTGTCAAGAAAACCACCTATGTAGTTGGCAAGACTGGCTATTAATGAAAGGCCGCGGGTTCAATCCTCGTAAAGAGACAAAAGTTTTTTTTTTTTATTGCAGTGAATGGCGAGACGAGCATGCCGTTCGCCTGATGGTAAGCGATACGACTGCTCATAAACAGTAGCAACATTCCACTGCGCTCGCCATCCTGAGACATGAGATGTTAAGTTTCAATATGTCCAGTAGTTGCTCTGGCTACAATGTCCTTCAATCCGAAACACAACAGCGCATTTAAACAGTGTTGTTTCACGGGAGAAATAGACATTGCGGTGGTACCTACCCAGATGGCCTCTCACATATGAGAGACCTACCACCAGTAAAAAGTTTGTGTGTTCCACAAGTATTATATTATATATCTAAAATCGGACTGCCTCGGTGGCACAATTGTACACTGGTAAGATTGCAAAGCTGAGGTCTCGGGTTCAAATCCCGGGTCGAAAAAGTGATATTGGATTTTTCTATTCATTATCTGCATGGGGTCAGGAATTCGAGCTCGAGATGAGATGATGAGATGATAGGCTCGCCCCCTATCACATCGTGAATCGGAAAATACAAAGCGAAGTATGGGTGTGCTGTACCCGTGTGCACGGACCATACGCAGAGATTTTGTTCCCGATGTCCGCTCTAGTATAATACCTCAATGCTTATTATTCTATCATTAAATCATACACTTCGCTCTATTAACATATCTCCAATGGTAATTGACTGGTTTCGTGGTTACCTGACGGGTCGCCGGCAGCGTATACGTATTGAAGAAGCAGTTTCTTCGTGGTGTGATAATTCTGCTGGCGTTCCTCAGGGCAGCGTTTTATCTCCCCTACTTTTCGCGTTATTTATTAACTCTATCTCCACTAAGCTGATTTCTTCCTACCATCTATACGCAGATGATTTGCAAATCTATTACCACGCACCAGTTGACCGGGTGACAGAGGCCATAGCTTCAATTAACAAAGATCTTGCGCGTATTAACGACTGGAGTAAGATGCATGGTCTGAAAGTTAATCCGACTAAAACTCAAGTCATTATTGTCGGCAGCTCCAGGATGGTTTCCAGAATTGATACCAGTCTGTTACCTCGTGTAGTTTTTGACGTCTGCATTATCCCTTACAGTGATAATGTCAAAAACTTAGGTATAATTTTGGATAAAACCTTCTCCTGGGGTCCCTGACTACAAGACCTCAGCCGCAAATTGTTTGCTGCTGCGGGGTCCTTGAGAAGACTACGGAATTTTCTCCCAATTCCCATGAAAGTTGCGCTCGTTCAGTCTCTTCTATTTCCTCTCCTTGATTATGCTGATGCTAGCTACCTCGATCTCACCGAAGCCCAGTATGGCAAGCTTGAGCGACTTCAAAACTTTTGTATTCGGTTCATATTTGGACTTCGCAAATATGACCATGTGTCTGAATTTCGTACAAAACTCAAGTGGCTATCAATGCACCTTCGCCGAAATACTCGTATTCTTTTACTTTTGTATACCATTCTTTTCCACCCCACACCTCCCCACTATCTTAAAGAGCGTTTTAAATTTCTTAGCACTACACATGAACGATCACTTAGGTCCTCAGAAAATTAGACACTGGCAATTCCCGAGCATAGTTCATGCTACTCGCTTGTGGAACGATCTGCCACTACCTATAAGAAAAGCCAAATCTCTACCCATATTTAAAAGCATCTTAGATCACATTACTTATCACTTTTATTAAAAAAACTCCTATGTTAATATTTTATGTATCATATTTATTATAGTTTATGTAGTAAATATTATATTGATATTATAAGTAGTCTATTTATGTTTATTAAAAAAAGATTTTTTTTTCACCTTTAAATTCTGTTTTTTTTCTTTGTACTCCTTTTCCCTATACCGTGACCACCCATTTCTTCCGTGCTTCCGTTCATTTCAGTCCATCTTAAGGTTGTCTGGAAGAAATCGCTGATAGCGATAAGACTGCCGCTTGTTACACATATATAAGCGCTTTGTTTTGAAATGATTTTTAAGTTGTGTGGTGTACAATAAAGTATTAATAAATAAATAAATATTTACAAGACATAAACAATGTTCTCGAAAGTTCGGTACCAAATGGAGCAGCGTCAGTCTTAATGACGTCACAATACTACCGCTAACAAGGCGCCACGCTAACCCAATGTAATTAAAGTACATTTCTAGGTCACTTGCATGTGTTGCGTTTTTATAGAAAATAACATTTTTATTTTATTTTGTTTTTGCTACGAGGTTGATGTGCTCGCTAGGATCTGTGTTTGAATTATGAAAAGAAATATCTTCTTTGATAACGTATACTACCGATCGTTTTTCAGTTGCTTAGTATTTCTATTACTTCTTGATTTTTAAATAACGGCCATTGTTAGGTATAGAACTAATAATATTTAAACTGTTATAATTATACTAGTTATTTACTACTTGCTTTAAGTCTAAAAAATAAAAACCGACTTCAAAACAAAAATCCACTAAAAACCAAAAATAAATAAAATAATAACTACCACTCCAAAGCAAAAAAATAATATTTATTTCATGGAGCTCGTGCATGTTGATTAATTTGCTTAATGACTTGACTAGCCAACAAATCAAAATATATGCGTAACATATTGAAGGCGGGCCGCCCAGTACCAAACATATAGGACCTATGCCTTATATTAATTTAAATATCTATGGAAGGTTTAAGTTTAAGGAAGAAAAGTCATAATCAATTTGCATTTTAGTAAGCCTATAAAATATATACTAACGATTTCAATATTTTTTTGTGATTATTTCGACGTATAAAACGCAAAAAGTAGTATTGCTCTCCGGTGATTACTATTGGTTTCTCTGATCATACTTACTAAATTTTGATAATCTTGCTATGAACTTGATAGTGTTTTACTACATTGTTATTATTCTAAACATTATTCAAAGCCAAAGCAAAACAACATATGCAAGAACAACAAATAATTACTCTCAAAAACTCATTTAACGATGTACTTAAATCAATTTAAACTACGAGCCAAAATTCTCTACAAAATCACTGAAACTGACGACCAAATCATGTCATCTCAAACCTTTGAATTAATTAAATTTATCAAACTCGCTCCAAAACTCGACACACGCCAGGCCCTATCAAGGCAGGATCGCAACATTATCGCCATCTCGTTTTCACTAAGCTTTTAAGGATATATTTATTCCTCTCGCACAGGGCTGCAGTGAAATCTCAGCGCGGTGTAAGCACAAAATAAATCCGGTTAACTGAGACGACTCAATAAATTCACGAGGCGACTAAATCGACTACTAGTGGACTGATTGTCCATTGGGATTTCTGATACTTACGGACTTCGATTCGATTAATGAGGGTTTATCACGGTTGGCTTTCGAGTTCTTGATACCGCATTGAACCAAAAATATCATACAGTATCTGTATCAGCCTAGGTCGTCCCACTGCGGGGCACAGGCCTCCCCTACAATCGAGCATATGATTGAGAGGATTAAGCCATATAATCCACGACGCTGGCCTAGTGCAGGTTGGCGGACTTTACATGCCATAGAATTTTTTACAAATCGCCATGGTATGCCGATTTTCTCACTTGTTTTCCTTCATCGTAATAGTGCGTGGTGATTGATTAATAATAATATAATAATCAGCTTTATTTCAGACCTTTTTTTTTACATCAGTCCATATTTTCATTTTTACAAATTATATAAATTTCTAAATAAACTATACATTAAAAACAAAAAACAGAACACTATTATAATTCTACTCTTAACCTAATATTAGATACTAATTACTAATTAATAGTTCTGGATGAGTCTCCAGTTTTGTTCTTCATAATGGGAACAACTAATGTTCGCATCATATCTTCTGGTAGATATGAGTGCCCAATACAAATTGTAAAAAGCACGGCCAGAACCCTTGGTAAGTGAACTCCTGCGTGTTTTAAGTGTTCTATACTTAATGAGTCATGACCCGGGGACTTACCTCGTTTCATGTGTCTTATAATGCGGCTGACCTCCTTTGACGTAATATGTATGATATATTCCCCTGGATGCTGTTCTCCTACCTCAATAGATGTTGTTCCAGTCCCTAACGATGATTTGACTAAAAAGCGCTAATTATTATTCTTTCTACTATTAATTCATACATTAACTCGAAAAGAAATAAAAGTGCCCTGGAACTTGAATCCAGGAACCCGTGGCGGTCCCGATTGGTCCGTTTTATTGTTCTTATATTGTATTTAGTATTATGACTGTGGAGTTCAGAATGTTTTCAGTGGTTTTGTAATCCAATTCTTTTAGGTAATCAAATATTTTGCTAGAGCACTCTTTAACACGTCTTAATAGGGCATAGTCATAGAGACTTTATTGTAAATCGAGGGGGAATCTATAACTACATCGATATAGTTACTATGTACGTGACTACAACACTACGTGACATGTGCAAAACTTTCGCTGTTGACATAACAAAAATGAGTCGTATGCATTGCGTAGGAACTTGGCATCCGCGTGCATTGTACGTTCGCGTAATCAGTAATGTATATTATTGCTTTGTCGTCTACCATATTATCGAATTTTTCAAAATGTCGTAACTAATAACCGCAATTTATGGAAAAAAACGTGAAAATCAATAAAATATTGGCATGAAATTCCTCTTCTATTGATATTCGATGCTTTAGTATTGGAACTGCAAGATAAAATAGCAGAAATCTGCAGTTTTACTCTTTATTTGCTGGAGCACCACACTACAAGACATTGCGACAACGACTGATTTGACAAATCATCTGTGGTTCTGTCACTATTGGCCAGTTCCTAGAGAAGTTGCGATGAGAAACGAAAAATAAATTGTTGTAACTCTAATAAATATTATTAAAACTTTTTATTTTTTATGGCAATGAATGGCTAGACGAGCATGCCGCTCGCCTGATGGTAAGCGATACGACCGCTTATAAACCCGTACTAGGCCAGAGTGGTGAACTATATGGCCTAACCACTCTCAATCGTCCTCTCAATTATGAAGGAGACCCGTGCTCTGCAGTGGAGCTTACATATATGGGCGGATACTAGATGTATAAAACCCAAATATTTTTCTCAAGTGTTTACTTAAAACGATCTTCGATATCATCTATCTCCATTCAAAATCTGTCACGAGAGCACTTCGCCAAGTCTAATAAATCTTACCTCACAGTAAGTACTTTATCTCGGTAAATAAAGTTAGTATATATCTGGCAGCTCGTTTAAGCCGAGTACAAGGAGTAGTATCCGAGTGGATGTAAATAAGCCGGAAAGATAGCCGGCACGTGACCCCACTGCGTATGAGTCTTAATTGAGACGCGACAATGAGACAGGACTCCGGCAATTGGAGGCTTTTTTATGGCTTTAATAGCTTACTTTTTTGAGGATTCTTTATAAAATATACCTGAATCAATAACCTTCTTCAATAAGAGAACAAAAGCTACTACTCGTATTGGGTTAAATAGTGATCTGTTATCAATAGTTTTATGTTATTAATTCGTCGAACTAAAATAGGTCAGAATTTTTTCTTGAATTGCAATGAATGGCGAGACGAAGATGCCATTTGCCTGATGGTACCCGATACGCCCGATCATGGATAGTAGCAAAACCAAAAACTATGAATTACAAAACAATGCTAGGCATTCCACTGCGCTCGCCATCCTGAGACAAAAGATGTTAATTCTAAATATGTCTAGTGGTTATTCTGGCTACAATGTCCTTCAAACCCGAACATAACTGTGCATTATCACTGCTTTTTGACGGGATAGTCAACCAGGTAACTTGAACTAGAATAATAAAAATACTAAGTCATGTGGCGCGAACTTAATCATAAGAACATAGAGAAGAAAATGATAAACGTGTTTTAGGAACATCCTCAATTATATTTTACCAGTTATTTCTAACAGTGAGAAACACATAAGCGCAGGCCTATATATCGCATTCCACCAACAATCCAACAGAATTTAAATCACCAAATCCATTTAATGTCCTCGCGATAACATCCAAATCAACGAACACATTTAATATTGATGATGTATCACATTATTAATAAAGTACGAAAGAGCTTCGAAGTTTCATTCATCCCGTAGAGTGCTGATGAGTTCCCACACGCCCTGTCCCAAGGGACAGCCGCTGTAGATGGAGGGGCAGTCGAACATCTGCCGGCCGGCCGTCGCCGCGTCCTTGTATTCCGACATCAGCTCTTCCCACTCCGGATCTTTGTCGTCGAACGGGGTTTTACCGTAGTCTGGACTGGAATTTAAGAAAATTAAATAATTTTTTGGTAGCCAATCACCACGCACTAAAACAGTGAAGGAAACATCATGAGGAAACCTGCATACCATAGCGATTTATAAGAACTTCTATGGTATGTAAATCCGCCAACCAGCACTAGGCCAGCGTGGTGGACTATATGGCCTAACCACTCTCAATCGTACTCTCGATTGTAGAATGGGCTAATACAGAAAATACATTTAGACTTTCCTGCCCTCACTCCCGCTACTGCAACTCCTGTAAACCAGGAACAGTGGTACGCATTTTATTGACACCGAGCATTGAAGCTCGACAAGTCTTCGGGAATGTCTAACATGTCGTAAGTTAAAAGTTTATTTTGTTTTTAAAATTGTGGTTCTTTTATATGATTACATTTAGGACGGAATATACACGGTGAAATGTGGGTGTCCTTTGCCCATCCCTTCTGGGATAAAAAGCGTGAATTTATATATGAATGATTATCATTACATAGTATAAAACAAAGTCGCTTTTTCTGTCCCTATGTCCCTTTGTATGCTAAAATCTTTAAAACTACGCAACGGATTTTGATGCAATTTTTTTAATAGTTAGAATGATTTAAGAGAAACGTTTATATGTATAATACGTACATATTATTGTACAGAAATCTATTTGTACCCGGGCGAAGCTGGGCCGGGCCGCTAGTACAAGATATATCAAGACTGCCACCGAAAACGAAGCCAGGTGATAGTATTAATAGAATTGATTCGTATAATTATATTTTTTATTATGCTTTACTCTAGCTAAATGATTTCAACAATTAACATATTTTGGGTAATGATCATCAGCACAACACAAAGTCAACTCTTTTGTGTTAATGGAACATTTATGATTTGATTTTACATGTTCTCCTAACAAAAAAAAGTCGTTTACTCTACCGTCGCTATTTACTGACACAAAATATTTGAAAAATGAAACTCAATAAAAGATATAATCTTAAGAAAATTTTAACGCGAATAACATTGAAGAAGAAAATTATTGGCATTCCAAATATTTTCATATTTTTAGCAGGTCTTAGAAATACCAACAGTTTTGTTGAAAAAAATGATGATATTTTTCCCAAACTCCGATAAAAAATAACTAAAAACAAAATATAATATGTATTCTCTTAATAATAATCACTACCCTCGATTATATCACACTACAAACATAGATTAATCTAAATTATTTATTTATTTAATCTTATTTATTTATTCTACAACCAAGTGTACGATCGGGATTAGCTTTGCCATATAGTCTACAATGCATTCTTGTGGGCGGACTTTACATACCATAGAAATTATCTTATACCGCAATAATTGAGCCTAGAAATCTTAATAATGCATCTTATTAATCACATAGAATTCTAAGCCTCACATTCTTTGCAAATTGCTACTTCAACGTAATAATTCGAAAGACTAGCTTGCTGACTTCGATGCTCCATCGGATCATCTCATTACAAATACAATCCTTCAAACGAATTAAACATACCAAACTTCTAAGCACTTTATCTCTCTAATGTGAGTGTTAGCTCGGTTAGTTTACTTTAGGGAATATTATCCAGGAATTGTAATAGAATTGAGACTTCATTGAAATTCAAGAACACTAATTTGTATATTAAACGCACGAATCTTGCCTGACTGAACGCAGATTTCTATTACGGTTCACCTGTCTAAGGTCATTTTGTAATATTTAGTTTAAAAAATAATAATAATATATATTTGATTCTGACATAGACACAAAATCTATGGTATATACGATTGAAAATTCCAATAAAAAAAATGCATAAACCATGAGGTTGGATAAACCAAGATGAATAAATTCGATTCAACTTCAGTTAATTTTAACATAAACCTTAAATATCTGTGTTATATGGGCTCAACGACGTAAGAATACTTATCATTCCCCTTGAAAAACATTGGCATACTTACGTTAACAGTATGTGCAAAATCTCGCCAACGAAACCCTCTTCTTCCACTGGATACTGAGCGCCTTCGCAAATAGCTCTCAACACGCAATCATACCCATTCAAACCCTTCCTGTAAAAACAATATATTTATATCAAAATTATGTATATTTATGTGGAATTAGTACTTCGTTGGGCGCACAGAACAGTTGAATATGGTTAGAAAGGCAATAGCCGTCAAATTGTATGAAAACCAGCGTCGTCGTTTTCGGAACACAAAACCTCAACGAATTCAATACATAAAGCTTGCAATAGTCTATTTAAAGTATCGATAAAGTTATGGAATTATGCCTTTGTTATAAGACCGGAATTTATTTTATCGATATGCTTAATAGTTTTTTTTCTGATACAGTTATTTAAATAGTATTATGTCAATAGACGGAAAATAAATGAGACTAGTATTGAAAATTAATTTTAATTTGTATACTATTTTACAAATCTATATGTACAGTATTTTTAAGATTTTCATCCGTGTGTGAGGTATTAACATTTTTATTATTGGAAAGGCACATATAAGCATTTATTATAACCAAATTACGATTTTT
This sequence comes from Hyles vespertilio, assembly GCA_009982885.2. NCBI lineage: Eukaryota > Metazoa > Arthropoda > Insecta > Lepidoptera > Sphingidae > Hyles > Hyles vespertilio. Next base: position 3,966,003 of record CM042824.1, read on the forward strand.
TTACGTTAATAGATTCAGTGGTTTTGATTTTTCATACAATATTTAATTATTTCATCGGCATGATACAGTTTTTCTATAAGCGTTGCACGTAATTATTTTTGGTTTGTATATTTCTTATGATACAGATTTTTTTATTGTCTTCCGTTTCACGAAAATGAATACTTAGAACAAATCGTACTGGATTTTGTAGGAATCCAGTTGTCTCTTCCTATTGCCTTTATCGACTCACTCTTGGAAACGTATAAATGAATAAGTTAATATATTATAAAGTATATTCAGACACTAAAATATGTTGTTCTCAAGTTGGCAAAGGTATGAAATTAGAACATAAGGATAGGTCGTTAACGTTATCAAACGTTACCACAATGATGAATACTACTACAATGCATCAAAATTACTAAAAACTGATTAACGAGTATACGAAATCTATAACTACATCGATATAGTTACTATGTACAAGACTACAACACTACGTGACATGTGCCAATTTTCGCTGTTGACATAACAAAAATGAGTCGTATGCATTGCGTAGGAACTTGGCATTCGCGAGCATTGTATGTACGCGTAATCAGCAATGTATATTTTTGATTTGTCGTCTATCATATTATCGAATTCTTCAAAATGTCGTAATTAATAACCGCAATTTTTTAAAATAAAGATGGAAATCAATAAATTTTGGTTGAATATTGGTATGAAATTCCTCCTCTATTGATATTTGATGCTTTAGTATTGGAACTGCGAGATAAAATAGCATAAATCTGCATTTTTACTCTATTTCGCCGGAGCACCTCTCTCCAAGGCATTTCGACAGCGACTAATTTGACAACCCATTCGTTCCGCGGCAGTGATGCTTTTTATGCACCACCTTGCGACGCGTCAAACGCTTTTATTTCCCTTCTAACTATATTCATCTGTTCTGTGGTTGGGCGATAATGATAATTGATTAGTTCTAAAAGCGTCTTACGTGTGTTTTATACCAGGCACAATTTAAATGAAATAAAATCACCAGTCACAAACTTAGTCCCGACTCTTCACGAATAAGATACTATAAACTTTTCTTTCGCACAAACACCCAGACCAAATACAAATATTAAAAAATTAATGAAAAATTAACTAGCGGCCCGGATCAACTAGTTGCATATATTATTTTACTCTGCACCACATAAAACCCAAGATTAAATTTCGCCAATGATGCTCAGCTCCTATTGTTCATAGCGTGATATTGCCTACAGCATTAATTAAAAGATGAGTTATCTACCACTAAAAATGTTCCATTGGGATCAGTATTTCCTGCGACGTGATTTTATGTTGCTGTGAATGGTGAAACAAGCACGCTATTCGCCTGATGGTAAGGACCTTCGCTAATGGACATTAGCAAAACTAAACATTACCATAAATTAAAAAGCAATGCATGGAATGACATTCTACTGCGCTTGCCATCCTGCGACCCAAGATATGTTTCAATATCTACAGTAGTTACACTAGCTACAATATCCATAACGGGACACAAAACTGCATTTACACTGCTGTTTGGTAGGAGAAATAGACATTGTGGTGGTACCTACCCAAGCCTCTCACATATAAGAGACCTACAGCCAGTAGATATGAATGGTATAGATATGAACTATACTAATATGTTTACATGTATGTTTGTATGAACTTACGCAGTAAGCATATCTGCCATAGACCGATAGAACACGAGCCTCTCATCCCGCCTCGCTAGGAGATCAGCTTCCCGCTGCTCTCTTGAGACTTGCTTGATGAAGTAGTACCGTGAGAGCTGGGTGATGTTGTCGAATTGAACGTATTGGTACTGAAAGTTGCCGGCGAAACTGAGGTCCACGTGGTCATCGTTGTGAACTGGGAGGGACATGCCGATCAGCAACTGGAAAATAAGGAAGAAATTTAGAAATAAATACAGGCAGCAATCACATACTATACTGGGTATATCAAGACTGCTAGCGAAAACGAAGCTGGGTGGTAGTTTTAGTGAGTACAAACACAATGCAATTAAAATTTTAGCAAAAAAAAGCGTCAATTTTTTTTAATGATTTTTTAAATATAGTGATTTTTGGTTGGTAAATCCATAATTTTTGCTAAAATAATAATTTAAACTCTTTTATACCTTAGAGTCCTTATAAGTAAAAGGGTATACACTATTATTTTAGGAAAAAAATGATTTACCATCCAAATACGACCATAGGAAAAAAAATAACAAAAAAAAATCGTCGCTTTTTTTTCAACATTTTCTGTTGCAATGTGTCTGAAGTCACTAAAACTACCACCCGGCTTCGTTTTCGGTAACAGTCTTGAGATACCCTGTATATAGACCAGACCTCACACTATGATCAAATAAGACATGAATCACGGGGATCAGAAACATTTTTCATGGTGCGGGGCTCAATAGCAGCCTCTCGTTTCACAGCAGGTGGAAAAATATTGAAACGTTTTTCATACATTATGCAGATTGAAACGATTATTTTTGTATGGAACATATTTTTTTTGTCGCGTATTCAGGGTTGGTCTTGTAGTAAAAGCTGTACATTATAATTAGTATAACATCCCCCTTTTGGCTTTATATACCCTTTACGACTTGTATTTTGGTTATACTTTAATTAAAATGTATCGTCAAATTTCATGTACTCCCATAGCTTCAGAAGGAATTATAAGATACCTTATAAGTACCTCCATAAGGATATATGAGAGGCAAGCTGTTGATTTGTCTTTTTGTGCGGAGCTGGTCTTCCTCTGTATCATATGTGGTAGACTTGATGCATGAGAGCCAAATCATCATCATAAATATGGTAATTTCGATCGAAGCCTGCATCCTGAAATGTAGCACATTATTTATTTATTTTTATTTTATTTTATTCTGGTGGCTCACAACTCTCATTGACATACATACATATACATATATAACAAATTGTATACAAAAGATAGTCAATGACGAGCTACCGCATATAGGTTTTAATAGAATTTTATAACGGTTTTTCAAGTTTGAAATTTTTGTGTATTGCAATTACCAATAGCACAAGGATAATAAACATTGATATAAAAACATAAATAAATAACACCCCACAGTCACATAAAAAGTGTAAAAGTGCGTGGTGGCCTGTTGATAAACGACTAGACGCGTCTGCCCACATGTTCACGGTGGTCGCGGGTTCGAATCCCAGGGCACACCTCTGACTTTTCGGAGTCATGTGTGTATTGGTAATCAATCACCACGCACTAAAACGGTGAAGGAAAACATCGTGAGGAAACCTGCATGCCATAGTGATTCATAAGAATTTCTATAGTATGTAAGTCTGCTAACCCGCACTAGGCCAGAAGTAGCTGTTCGAATAAACACAAACAATAATTCATTCAAAGATCTGTGAAATCAATAAAACTGTGGGGAGTGGTGTAAAAGCTTGTTAGACTACTCTTTCAAAGTCAGTAGTTCTTAAGCACTGGTGGTCCCTAGAAGAATCCCAAGTGATCCACGGAGCCATCCTAATTTCATCCTTAATTCTGTACATACGTGTTATATTTATGGTAGACGGAAAAATCCTTTATTAATTTAGATTTCAATTTGACAGCCCCCGTTGCGTGGTTGTTAGATGTCGGCTGTGAAATGAGAGGCCACGAGTTTGATCCCCGCACCCAAACAAATATTTGTGTTAACAGGTATTTGTTTCGGGTCTGGGTGTTTGTGAGACCGAAAAGTCTCTCGTAGTTTCTGATACCCACGACACAAGACGCGATCTTAGTATCAGAGTCAGGAATATGTATGTGAGTGGGTGTATTTATTTATTTCTGTACTGTATTAACATATAACCAAACCAGTCAGCAAAACTAAGTGGTCAAATGTTAGGCGAAAATGTTGTCAAATAGACCCATCATGACTAAAAGGCTTACCACTGCTCTAATATCTCGAACATAGCCCGTCATAACGGTAAGGATATGTGAGACGATATTTAAGGTCGAAAATTAAAAAAAACTACCATAGTAACGCTGAGTGACATGACTATCTAAATAGAAAATAAATTATGTATTTAACTATCTAATCAAACCATAAGTTAAAAGAAAATTACAGCTACTTTTACCCTTAAATAATATAAAAAAACCAATATATATATATAAAATTGTCTGAAAATTGCTTTTATTCGGTGCGTACATGCGTAGGTTGAATCGCGTGGGCGCATAGATAGATGTAAATATTTCCTCATATCCACTGTTTGCGCAAGAATTTAGCTTTCTCACCGTATTTTCATTCAGAATATATCTATAACATTGCTTCAATAACGTATATGTTTTTTTATTCACTTACTGATGGTAGTTTTCTAATATATGTAAGGTCGCCTGGATAGCTAACCACCGCAATGTCTACTTCTTCCGTCTAATAGTAATGTATATGCACTGCATTATTCCGTTTCGAAAGACAATATAGCCAGAGTAACTACTGGACATAGTGAGACTTAACACCTTATGTCTCAGGATGTCGAGCGCTGTGGAATGTCAATCATTGTTTTGTAATTAATTGTAATGTTTGCTTTTTATACTTTCCATTAGCGATAGTATCGCTTAGTATTAGGCGATGGCATACTCGACTCGCCATTAGTAGCAACAAAAAAACTTCACCTTACAATTTATCTCAGGACCTCTTGAACCATACATATCGGTACTAAATAAGCTATAGGCCCAAGCTATTAAATGCATAGTCAACCATAAATATTATTTTAAAACTTTTGCACTATTCACAAAAAGACGCTGTAGACATCCTGCGGGGTTTGGTACAGGAAAAATTCTTACGAAACTTTGCTGCCCACCCTGGGAGGACCGTATTATAATAATGAATGTTCAACAATACTTTAGTTCAACACTTTGTAACCAACAAACAATTTATAGCGGTTTATTCCGGGTTTATTAATCGACTAGACTTAAGAAACAATACCTTATGAAAAAATAAAACTTTTGTAATATTTTTTTTGTTTATAATTCATTTATATTTGGAATGCGAGAAATTAGACGGCCTTATATTTTAATGGTTTTATTATTTTAGTTTATGAAATAAATATCAATTATATTAGAATAATACAACGTATTTTAAGTTAGTAGTTATTACCATTTCTTTTTACACTGTTTATATAGTGTACAATTGATTGTAACTTTATATGTAGGTATGTCTTGTGATAGAATTTTAAATGTTTCTTTCTTTGCTTTTATTTTTTACGAAGATTTTTTATTGTAGTTATATTTTGTTGTTAACCGAACCAGTGTTGCCCAGCTCCCGCATAACATCAACGGAAGAGAGGGGAAGTTGCCGATCAGTATAAGCTGAGTCACTTCCTATTGCACTACTGGGCTTCTTAATTATTTTGTTCTTTGTAACTATTTTGAAGAAGTAAACGGTGTTTTATTCATTTTAGAATAAATCTCTTTATTTCACATGCCATGTTGTTCTAGGGAACCGTTGAACTATTTGTGATAAAATTGGTATAAAACTACAGGCGTCCAAATGCAATTCTAATACAGATTTTCTTGTATGCAAATTTCTGTTTATATAACTAATATAGCTCATTAACATCTGAAATCCCTAGATTAGTACTAATTAAATGCCGTATCAAGTGTATTCTCGAACGATTAGTAGTTAGCAAACAAAATTAGATTAATACAGTTGAAATTAAAAAAAGGTTTACATGGCCGTCACTTCTGTATTCCATAGCGGCACAGAATACATTTTACATACTAAGATAGAGACGTCACTCAGTCAATTCAAGGCGCCCTCTGGCGTTAAGTAAGAAAAACAATCCAGTAATATATCTATACTTACTTTCATTAAGTTTATATACGAAAAGAAACGATTTAGGGAGGTTTGGACCTGAATAAGATCTAACAGAATCGATTTGAATTTTGTCTATTTGAAACAAATTATTCTGTATAGAAATGTGAACATAACAACTCTCATTTCCGCATGTGTATGCATTTTAATAAATTTAATAATTGTTTTAAAATTAACTCATCAGCAAATAAGCTAATCAATGCAGTTAAAAGTAATTTAGGGTCAATAATATCCGTGTAAAGTACAGTCTACGTAAAATGGAGAAACTCGTACAAACCAACGATTTTTAGAAAGAAAGAAAGAAAGAAAGAAAGAAAGAATATTTATTGCTGGCACAGAAAATAACAGAGGAGTTGACAAAAAAACAGTTAAGGTAAAATAAAAACAAATAAATATTGCGCCAGCAAAGGTAGCTCTCATTCAGCTAGTATGCTGCAGCACCACTTAAGCAGCACTGCAACGCTGATTTTCGATGAGAGACCTTCATGACGTGCGGACGTTCAGTCGTTAATGATACAATTAATACTAAAACTACAATGAATACTAATACTAAACAAATGACACAATAACCTTAAAGAGGACTAAACAAAGAAAAAAAATATATAATAAAAATATGACTATAGTATTCAGATTTTTCCGCCCTCTGGTGTTAAGTTAGTCAAAACAATGATTATAATTCGTCGTTGTTTGTTCTAAGTTAAACCACCGTGCATAGCGGTAACAAATATCTAAGTAGAAATTAAAAATTATATCAACATTTGCACAATCATTTACAGACTGTCTTTTCTTTCTCCTATTTAAATATCTATTCCATGGTTGCCTATAAGACATTACCTAGTGTTTTAAAACCGCCACTTGTACTATTATAATTATTATGTGATTTCTTCAATTTTCATCTGTACAGTGCAAAAAGGATCAAATAAATAAATCATTAGCATATAAATGTTTTGACATTAAAAAAATTATGTGGCTATCACCACGCACTAAAATGGCGATAGAAAACATCATGAAGAAACCTGCATATCACAGCGATTTATTAGTATTTCCATGGTATGTAAAGTTCGCCAATCCGCACTAGGCCAGCGTAGTTGACTATATGGCCTGACCACTCTCAACCGTACTCTCGATTGTAGAGCAGAGTAGAGATTGTAGAGAATAATATAGATTAACAGAACTTGAAGTAGATATTGACGAAAGTTGCTGAATCAACAGATATATGACGGGATCGGGCAAAGAAGAGATAAATGGATTCATGAATTAAGGCATCGCCTTTACATAAGTATAATCGAATAAAATTATTATAATGTTTCCACGTGATTCTCTAATGTTTAATTAGAACAAGTTTAAAGGTCTGACGCTAATCGGTGGCTGGCGTACTACACCATGTTTAGTCACGACTAAACACGGCAGAACGTTGAACCTACGATTATCGGAATCTGTTTAGCGTGTAAGTTCGTATGCGCCTTGTGTGGAAGTTCTAACAATGGTATTTACGTTGATAGGTACTCTATTAAAAGATATATGGGCACGCGGGATAGTATTATAAGCACAAGCTTGCACAAAAAACTCCCTTTACGGATTTTTATGTTCTCACCGTTCTAATAGAAAGCAATTAGAACGTTTCACACACTAAAATCCTGTGATTTGTGATAAACTCATATCTCCTTTAAAACGCGTGGAATACGTCACACGTCACACGCTTGCAACCACATCAATAAATTATTTTTCTGCTCTTTCTTTTCCTTGGTCGAGGCGTGGGATTTCAATACAAATTGCATCTTAAGGCAACTTAGTTAGGTTAGGTTAGGTTAGGTTTTTTGATAGTTTTTTGATAGACGTCCGAAGCTTGCCTTGTGGCCTCTACTAGAAAACTTTTTAGCCACATCAGTTATCATTTCTCCACACTAATTGGCTTTCTCATTACTCCTCTCATTACCTATATGCATCACATCAGCTAACTGATCTACAAACTCCTATGTTATAATTCAATCACGCTTTACATTTTATAAAACGTTAATAAGCAAAATGTCCATTTCCATTGCCCGCTGAAACATCGATTTGATGAAACAGTCGTGTCTATATGCATCATTGTACGCTCCATTGATTATTCAATTAATTTAGCTCGTTAAGAACTGAAATCCCTAGACCAGTATTAATTAAATGACGTATTAAGTGTATTCTCAAATGATTATTATTCCTTCTAGGGTTATGTGAAGTGTTATGTGTGATTCAATTAAGGAGATATAATTACTACAACCTTAAGGTGCTACGACGAATTTAACTGAATTTGAAAAGAAGGTTGTTTTATTGGCTGTGTCTGTGGTGCATTTGTACTACGGTTCGATTACATCGATGCTACATTTTCATAAATTACTATTACATTACCATTGCCATGCATTATTAGCCCAGGAATTTGTGCATTATATGGCGACAGGTTCGCCTCCTCTCTCATCGTAGGGAGGAATACGTCTCCTAAGAAAGAAGAGTCGAAACGTGAGTCTCCTAGTAACCTTTGCGTACATTGAGGGAATTATATGTATGTCTAGATCCAATTGCATAAAATTTTCGACAGAGATACAACCTATTATGGATATAATTTTAGTATACATCGCTCTTGATCTGTTAATACTGATAGTGGTTTCATTACAAACTATAAATAAACACAATATCATGATAGATACAAGACTGAACGACGACTAACGATCCAAAGATCCAACGGAAGGATTAAATAGCTGTCTGAATGAAAATCGATATCAAAGCTTTCCTTTTTTTATTGAAAATAATAACCTACACGTATTTACCACTTCATCTTATAGGTATGTCTAATCAATCTTTAAAACAAAGTACTATTTATATTAATAGTTCTTCGATTTACCAGATTAGTATTATAATATAGGTAATCCATATCCTATGACTACAATTTTATGTCTGACTGCCTCGGTGGCGTAGTTGTACTACGGTACGGTTATAAAGCTGAGGTCTCGGGTTCGAATCCCGGGTTGGGCAAAGTGATGTTGGATTTTTCTATTCAGTATCAGCCCAGAGTCAGGAATTTGTGCCCGATATGGCGATAGGCTCGCCACCTATCACATTGTGGGACGGAACATACAAGGCGAAATGTGAGTGCCCTCGCACCTCTGCCTACCCCTTCTGGGAACAAGGCATGAGTTTATGTATGTATGTATGTATGTATGTACAATTTTATGTAGTCTATAATTTACCTAATAAACTTTGAAAAGCAAAAATACTTTAAACAATATAGAAGAAGACATTTTTTATTAATTTATTTTTAAAACGTATCAAGTTAGTTGATAGTAACTAAGCTTTAGATTTAATAGTTAGATTGATAGTTATACAGTCCAGTTTCTAATAATATTGTTGACAAAATATATTTTTTTAAATCCTATAATTACTCAAAACTTTTTATAAAACCAAAAGCAGTTTCGATAAATACACATTTTATAGTTTACCCTTAGAGTATTTAATATTTATATATAGAGGGAGCGCTGTCATACATTTGCGACTTCAAAAACGTAGATATTTTCTTGTTCGTAATGTTGGTAGCACTGCTATATTAATGTTACCAATAAATGACTTTTCCACGAAAAATATATAAATAAATAAATAAACGGAAATTAACATATTCACGTTACGTTGTTTTTAGCTATCATAATACAAAATATTAATAATAAATGAAAAATAAAACTCACCCTTGGCTCATTATAATTTATTTTGCTCCGAATTCAAATATTTTATATTTTCTAACCTAACCTAACCTAAAATTATTCCGGAACATTTTCGGAATTTCAACAATTTAATTACTTGTAACATTGAATAAAAAGGCGTTCGAAAATTCAAAAATATGAATGTTTTTCTGTAAAATATTTTTAATTATTTCTTGTTAATTAATAAGAGATTGGATTTATTGTCGATGCTAAACGAATGCACAGTTAATAATTAACCCCTAAAACAAATTTGGATGGTATTCGATAGCGCTAAACTACATTTTTGATTTTTCTTTTTCATGTAAGTCATGCGTATTCCAAGCTGTCACAAATCACACTGGATGTAGGGAAGAAAAAAGGTGGCCCCCGCACCACCATTTTTATCTACGTTTTGAAGTACCAGCGCTCCCTCTATATATGTATACTCTAGAGTTTACCGATAACTTTAAGTTTAAAAAATAGCATGGGCTAATGTTTACAAAAACCACTTCAAACAAAAACAAAAAAACGTACCTCATATTCCAAATTCAAAATAACTGCAACGTTCGATTTTCAAAAATTCGTCCGCATTCCACTTGAAGTCCGAAACCTCCGCGGCGGCCACCGTGTGGTAGGGGGCCAACGCACGGTAATGCACTCACTGCTCTGCTTTCCGACACTGGGTAAAGCCTTGTTTATAATGGAACTTCGCTTTGGATTTTTTTGTATGGTAGATTTTATTGAATGTCGATCGTTGTATTTAATTTAATTTTCTAGTTGTTTGATTATCATTTTTTCGAAGAAAATTTATTGAACTAATTTTCTCAAAAAATATACTGATTAATGAAGGTCGTTTCCGACTGACATCTATGGATTTTTTTGAGGATAGCCTATGTCCAACAATGATCTTCTTAGGGCAGAAGAAAGAGAAATGTCAACTAAAACCACTCAGTAACGCATAATATTCTCTCGATGGATATTCTTATATAATGTCGTTTTTACTACAATCAGGGGATACCGATAATTTGGTAATTCAGAAGAAATGGAAAGAAAATCCAATTCTTTTCCAAAAAGAATCCTATCCTTGAAGGTTGTGGAATACACAACCTCAAGGGATAGAATTTCATGCTTCTGGGAATCATTCAAACCCAACGCACACTATAAGAGTATACTTTACTGTACTGTTCTGTATCAGACAATATACGTCCCCCTGCATGGCCTCTAAAATTGAAAGTACGATTGAAAAGGAATAAACATAGTTTACCACACTGGCTTAGTGCAGGTTGGTAGACTTTACATACCATAGAAATTCTTACAAATCTTTATGATATGCAGGTTTCCTCACGATGTTTCCTTCACCGTTATAGTGCATACATACACACATACACTACAGGAGTTTTTATTAATACGCCAAGTTTAATCATTACTTTTGCTTCTACTATAGACAAGAAATATTTTACTTTTACGGCACAGAATAAAGCTCTTTAAAATACAGACAAAGAAACAGACGACTTAGGTTTAGTAACAAGATTTGATTGAATTCGTTTGGGTACGGCAGTCTAAGAAGTTCCAAATGAAGAGCTCTTGTAGCCCGAAGCTTATATGAGGTTAATGGTAGTTGAAGGAAAAGGATGTGTTTCAACCGTATCATAGATCTCTACTCTCTGTCTACTCTAATAGTCTTATTAATAAACACGGATGAGCAAGGGATTAACTTTAGACCAAGGCTTATGGATACGATTATTTTATTTGCCACGTTATTATGACAGTGTCTTCAAGTAAATAAATTAATTTTTCAGTGTACAGGTTACATATCTTTGAAAAGTGGATTCCGGTAGAAGCTGGAGCGCTCTCGCTTCGGATTCCTAGGGCCGTTCCAATTGCGCCGAACAGGGTTACGAGGATTTTGTTTGTTATGCTTTCACGCAAAGCTACTTAACTGATCATCATGAAACTTTGTACACATATTCTTGTAGGTATTAGAAGTAACACAGAATTCTTTTATTTTTTTTTTTTTTTACCAAAGTTAAAAAAATATTTGGTAGGAATTGAACATATTGGCCACCATTTTGGAAAGTGTATCCGCACCGTGGTGGATCCGGGCCGGACCGCTAGGAACATATATAATATAGAAAATACAAACACTGTAGACATAAAATACCATATTTTCTAAACATGTGTAACTTGACAAGTCTTAAAGCTAATGATACCGTGTTTTAATCAATTCATACAATTTAATATTCAACCGAGACTAGAGTTGTAGTTGCGGTATCCACAAATAATTTATTGGTATCAGCCCATGTCCCATTGTACGCCACGGGCCTCCTTTACAATCAAGGGTACGAAAGAGGTCTTTATTTATTTTTTTATTGCAAGCGTCTGACGTACCTACAAACAGGTCAACTGATAGTAAGTGATCACTTGCGCCCATGAAGAGCCATAACGCTTGCATCATAGATGTGTTGTATTGATTAATTATTTATTATCACAGGATACCACATAATCTATATTCCAAAAAAATACATTTTGGATCAACACTTGCTACAATCTAAAACAATTGAATGTTTAATTTTACTGCGCAAAATAATTCTACCAGCAAACGCTTATAGAACGATATCCTTTTTGTTTTGTAGCTCAACATAATTCATTCTTTTACCTTGTGCATTGTCTATACCTCAAAGAAAGAATTTGTTTTATTATTTTGTTATTTATCCGGTTAAGAGTTTTGTATTGTACCAACGGCCTGTCCCAGGTTCATTCGGACTAAATTGTTTTCCATTTTAATAACTCTTTTGAATCGGTTAGTTATTGTTGTTTAATTTAAGTTTCTACGTCCAGCTTTTTATACTTATAAATTTAATCATAAACCATATTGCAATACTACAAATAATTCTTAGAAACGGATCAACGATTCTCGATTATAAGTGCAGAAATAAAGACATTTTATTTTTAGGATGTTCTTAATTATATAATCCTGGATCCTTTCATCGCAATATGAATAATCAGTCAAATATCCCGAGATAATAAATCAATTAGCAGAACTTGTCAACTCTTGTTGCCAATCGATACTCTTTACATTGCGTTTAAAATATGCAGTGCAATCACTTCTCAATTATACATTAAAAAATCAACCCACAAGACTACTTCCAAGAAAAATAACCCAGCATTAACAAGACTGATAGCTCAACAAAATATTAACCGCTTCCACTTTGTGCGGTGAAAAGTCGGGCCATTGTAGACGTGGGTCAATTATGGTAAATCTTGCCAGTCACATGATGGCACTAAGCACTGAAACACTAATATGTTTATCCAACAACAAGAATGTCACGAGTCGTACGTTAAAACTGAGCGATTACGTGTCAATTCTCTGTACATTTGGATAGCGTACGGTTAATATTTGTCCATACAGTTCTTGTATCAATAAAATACTCAAATGTCGTGCTTTATTCATTTATGTTAGTCTTGGTTGTGTTAATGAAAATTATTTTCAATATAATTATTTTTTTTTGGTGATTTATTAGAATGTAATTGCATATTTTATTTTACCGTTATATCCAAAAACAGGGCTAGGATATTAATATTACGTATTTCACAATATGGCGATTCAATTTACACGAAATTCGGTAAAATGTTATCCTTTAAATGAGACCATTAGCATTAATTATAGCATTTAGATTATCTGAAGTCTTCTAATTTGACCACGACTAATTGCAATAGCCATACGTAATAGGGACTTTCTAAGCTGCTCCAAGTTAGTCATTTTTAAGTTACACGTTGTTTTATCATCATGTTGTCTGATGGGAAACGTTTAATTCTCCTCTTTGTGGTGAACATTCTTCTACCCTGGACTACGGGATTGAGTGAAGGAAAGTTGTACAACGAACCACTCCACAGAAGCAAACGACAACTTTTGTTCCCGAACTCAACTTTACTTCAGGTAAGTTTTTTATACAATGTACCCTATATCACGACTGCTATTTGCAATGTGTTTGTAGTCACTAATACAACCACCTGGCTTCGTTTTCGATAGCACTCTTGATGTGCCCTGTATAGCATTACAAATTTTTACTTGAATTTTATTTTACTTGATTGTATTGTGCAAGCTATTGTATGGATACAGGCGAAGAATGGTTAGTTTTCTTCAGAGCACGTTAAAATGCTCAACATTTTATATTTCGTTCTTGTTAGTAGGGGGTATAAGCATCCTGCCAAGGAATCCCCTACCTATCGGTAAAAGCGACCTAAAGTAGTTATTAAAGTCTTTGGACATACGAGGGAGGCGTGGCAACCAATTACCAGCCCAAAATGAAGGACGGAGCGTGTAATCTTGGCTTTGACGTGGACGCCCATAACACCGTAAACGGATATCCATACACGGCTGTAAATAGAGGACTTGGGGCCCTCCCTCCAACTAAGTGAACCAGTAATGTTTATGCGACTAACCCGCACATAGAAGATCATAGAGACCTCTTTCTCTGGGATATTTCTTAGGGATCCATCAAGCTAATCTTTATATAAGTGTGCCGGCTGGATGACCAGTCCCACTAGTATACTGGTATAATTACAATTCAAGATCCTCATGAATACTATAGGATAGAAAGGGAATATAGAATGCCACAGGAAATCTACTACTGAACATAGACCTACCCCAAGGATTTACACATCAATCCTTCCAACTTCCTGCAACCTAAGCCAGTTGGTCCGTCCACCTTGTAGGCGGGCGTCCAACATTTCGCTTGCCTATACGTGGCTTCCAATATAGAACCTTTCTTACAGTTATTACATATTAAAACTAATTCTAAATCCTCATACCAAATACTCCCAGATAACAATCAAACAGCAAACAATACTGATGAAGTGTAATACCATGAATCAATTCCCCTTCAGCCGCGCTCCAAGACTGAACAGCCCAAAGTTATAAACTGCTTTCGACGTCACACTTTCGTGCCACGCGGGTCTCCTTAATGGAAAATAGATAAAGTAAAAGCCACTGGTGTGTGTTCAATTAATTAATTCAATACAAACTGGGGGCTTGCGTTAATCTCTGCTTAATTATCAGCGACATTAGTGCGTTGCCGCGGCTTGATTGGGATAGATAGTGTGGATTTCAACTACTATCATGCTGAATTATGTTTGCATGCATAATTTATTAATTGAAGTTTGCTGGTACGTATTTTTGTACCACATTTTTGTCGGAAAAAATAATAATTCAATAAAGTTCAGTATTTCTTTTTTCCACCCCTGTTGACCAGAATAACAGAATCGTAAATAATTCAATGAATATCTCATAAAATATAAAATATCGTTTAAACTAGGTTAATATTTGATCCAGAGCAGTGTTAAAAATATATGCTGTCGTGCATCCAGACACCTTATAAAACAGTTTTAAAATGTAAAACAAAGCTATAAATAAAACAAACACTCCCGCATAATATTGTAATACGTGTTACAGTTTGACAAATCTTGGTAGTTAAATCAATATAGCTAAACTCCCTCCGACCTAAACAAACACCCCGTACCTTATTGGAGCTACTACACCTTAACCGAGTCTCATTAATCTCCCCGTGGCTTCCCGCTTTCATCCCGTAAATGATCTCTCCATTCTTTCAGTTCAACGCTGGCATCGGAA
The DNA here is from genome assembly GCA_009982885.2 of Hyles vespertilio. Classification (NCBI taxonomy): domain Eukaryota; kingdom Metazoa; phylum Arthropoda; class Insecta; order Lepidoptera; family Sphingidae; genus Hyles; species Hyles vespertilio. Next base: position 3,981,160 of record CM042824.1, read on the forward strand.
CACCGACGCCGGCGAAAAATATCAACATGAACTTCGCTTTTCAAGCAAATTTCCAACTACCTTGGAACAGAACTCAGATCCCTTTCGATATTCTCGAAGCCAATTCTGGGTATGACGGAACGTCGAGGAAGAAACGAGATGATGGATACGCTGAGGAAAAAGCTGCTTATGAAAATGACGCGCGGTTGTACCACTTCTATAAGTACGTGGAGGAAGTTTTGAATGGGTGAGTATTTTTTAATTACTCTAATAATTATACTATATTATACACATATATTTAAACGTTTAAATGTAGCGGTCATTTGATTAGCCTGTGCTTTATATGCAATAAATTCGATATTTTTATAGAAAAATATAAATATTAAAATACCGGGTATCTCAAGACTGCTACCGAAAACGAAGCCGGGTGGTAGTTTTAGTGACTACAACCACAATGCAACTAAAAATTTGCTAAGAAACGCGGCATTTTTTTTATCATTTTTTAAATATCGTCATTTTTGGTTGGTAAATCCATAGTTTTTGCTAAAATAATAATTTAAACTCTTTTATACCTTAGAGTCTTTATAAATAAAAGGTAATGCACTATTATTTTAAGAAAAATGTATTTACCCCCCAAATACGACCATATAAAAAAAAATAACAAAAAAAATTGACGCTTTTTTTCCAATATTTTCTGTTGCATTGTGTCTGAAGTCGCTTAAACTACCACCGGCTTCGTTTTCGGTAGCAGTCTTGATATACCCTGTATAATCGTTCCGATAGAAAATGTACAGTTGCTGTGTAACTGACCTCAATATTATATTGATATTATTTTGTGTTCGTTATTCTGAGATACTTCCCTGTAGCATCTAATCATGTCACTATGCCATAGACTATTCCGGCATGACTATTGCATTATAACTGAAGTAAGGGCAGTGCTGTCCAGATATGAAAGAATGGTTCGACTATCGACAAAAAATTACTCTTCACTAGGTGACATCGTTACGCCGGCATCAAAGCCGGATCTAAACCGGTTCAATCCAGATTTATTGTGAATGACGTCAATGGTGCGGACTTCTATATCTTATTTAATTAACTTATTTCTGACTGATAAAAAATTCTTACAACAATACAAATATCAATGAATCATGTCAAACTCCTTACATAAACCATTCTAAATCATATCAGTTTTTCTTGAAACGGAAAAAAACGAAAACGGAAGGCCTGTATTATACGTCGGCTGTCCATGTCCAATATCGACGTGTTTCGAAACTGGAGTAGAGAAGCCAATTTAATATTTCACCCATATTGCTGTATTGGACTGATAAAGTACTGTTGACAAGTACTGATTCTTCGACCGTTACTGAACAGTTAGGAGGAGTTACAATAGTGCTGATTGAATACCATTTCGTGGTATGAAATCTGATTATAGGAAAAATGATTACCTACACTTTTTTTCTAATATAGTTATATACTTTTTTGTAGATCCTACTTAAGTATATTAGCCTAAACTGAAGAAGATTGAGATATGGTAGCGGGAAATTGGGAATATGAAGCTAGGAAACAATCTTGTTTTGTCTAAAAATAATTGAGCTTTTTACACTAGTTTGCGGGATAGCAAGGCCGTTAAATACATCTGGATAGAAAAATTCTGGCTAATGCCCAAGCATCTTTATTTTATGACTTTTCAACTCGTCTGCTTAGATATTTCTTTACAAAAAGAATTCTAGACAATCTTTGTCGTTTAAACATATTTATGTATTAGCTAGCGGCCAAGCCCGGCTCCGCCCCGGAGCTGATACATTTATTTATTAGGGGAGAAGTGGCATGAAGGAGCCAGGTTTTGAAAGAGCCACTTCTATTATTTCGGTAGTTTAGGAACCGATTTGGTTGGGGATTTTATTTTTAAGTGGTAAAACTGATTTCTCGTCACCCACAAACATTTGACAGTTCGCCGACATCAACGGACGTCGGTGTATTGAGTTAAAGTTTTTGGCACTAAAAAGTAAGTATTTTACTTCATTTAAGTTGTTTTGGTATTTTACTGTAAACAAATATAGATACATGAATTGTAGACTGAGTTTGTGCATATGTTTGGCTTTGCAGCTGCATAAAAACTGAGCCCCAAAAGATTTAATATTGCTGTTATTTTTAAGGTTATATATTTTTTTAAGAATTAGTTTTGAAAGAGCCGGGTGAGTGGGCCATAAAAGAGCTGGCTCTTTCATAACCGGCTCGTTCATAAACCCTGCATTAGAATTTTGTAAATAAAATATACTAATAATAAATATGATTTTTTTTCATATACCATTAAATTATTTGCTACAGATATTGCATTATGGAGAAGCCTGGTCTAAAAAAACGAATAAGACCCGAAAAATAAATTAATAATAATAAAATAACACTCAATAGTCACACACACAGTCCTGACCCCACACTAAGATCGAGTCTTGTGTCGTGGGTATCAGAAACTACGAGAGACTTTTCGGTCTCACTAACACCCAGACCCGAAAGAAATATTCGTGGGCCACACAAACATTTCTCTCGGTGCGGGGGTCCAACCCGCGGCCTCTCGTTTCATAGGCGGCGTCTAACCAACTGCGCCACGGAGGCTGTCATCGAAATCGGTAATTGAAGAAGCAGTCAATGAAGTTTTTGAGAAAGGTCAAACTCCAAAACAAAGAAAAATAGTGATGATTGCGTAGTTTGCAACAAAACATGAAGACAGTGATCCAGATTGGTTTAAGTGCAAAATTTGTTCTGTTTGGGCTCATGAATCCTGTGGCATTAAGGAGAAATTTAATTTCTTTTGCAAGATATATTTCTAATTTCAAGAAAATAACATTATATTCTAAAGTTCCTAAAAAATCTGAATCTTAAGTGAGCAATATTTTTTTTTAATTTCTTAAACATTTAACGTAGTTGTTTTTGATAGAAGATTGATTATTGTTAATTTTTGAGATTGTTATTAATAAAAAATAATCCTTCTTTAATATATTAAGATTATATATACGAGTATTATAATAGGTTTGACTGACTAATATGTTAAGATTAAAGCGCTTGTTAAAATGACTTAAAATGACTGATAGAATTAAATATTTGTTAAAAAAGTCATTAGTTTATAAAAAGGATTTGGTAGAATTGTCTTTTTGTTTTTTATAGGGAAATAATTATTATTTTACATAATTTTCACAGACTGGCTCATTCATAACTTTTGGTGGCTCTTTCAATACCGAAAAGTTATGAAACAGCCAAAAGACATTTTTTAGAAATGAATATTTCACTATTTTTTGTAATGTGTTTAAGGTTTTTTCGTATGAAATAACCTAGTTTAATAAATAAATAAGAGTTTGACAAAAAAAAACATCATTTCTTTCATTAAAAGTATATTTTTTGCTCCGTTTAGTAAACTGGCTCTTTCATACCACTTCTCCCCTAAATATCGCCTATGCTCAATAAGGTTAAATATTAAGGTATTATTGTGAAATATTCAATCGATTGAAATCGGTTCAGTAGTTTTAGAGTCTATTCAATGCAAACAATGAAATCTTGTCTCTTTATAATATTAGTATAGACAAACTAAATTGATCTGCCTAAAAATTAAGGCCAATAGTTCAAAGATTCCAAATCGACAAATTAGACGCAACCCTTCCACTTACTCCAATACTAATATTCATTAATGTTCATAATGAAACATATAATAAAACTAAACAGATAGAAATATTCCCAAGACCCTATCCGGGTCGATGAACTGCATGGCTAATCTGACTAAAACTCCAACGGTAGGTAACTCGTCACGATTTACTGTTTGCACGGAATATTTAAATCATTAACGCTATGGTGTCGCACAAGCTGATCTCGTTTCGAAAGCTCCGCGAATGAGGTTTGGGATCATTTAGCCAGATTAGGATGTGAATAGATACAGCTATGGATTTTTAGAACCTAACAGGTTGGTGTTACGGGATTATAGTGACGTAGCATTTTATGGAGAATTTATATACTGTCATGACTTAGCGTCTATAACTATAACGGTAACTGGAGTGTAATCTGAACTGAGTATCCTCAACTACGCCTGATGGTTAAAGAATATATAGGTCGAGTCTTAAGGAGTCCGAAACAACAAACATTTGCATGACTAGATCACTATGAAAAATTATGTTATTATTCAACATGTGTGATACTTTAAAAGACTAGCGGCTTTATCCATAAACTATTTATAATCCTATTTTAGTTATTGAATGTTTTGTCTTTTACACTCCACGTGTTGTTTCAAGGATTTAATTTGAAATTAAAATGAACAAAATTAAAATAATGAGTGTATAATGAAAATTGGAAAATGTTTACAAACATGAACAAATATAGCCATAACCAAGGGAAGACAATGAATTTAATATATTTTACAGGAAAAATGTAGACAAAAGTAATCTAGAAAAGAAGAAAATATCGAATAACTTTAATTAAAATATAAAACAGAACAAAAAGGTTTTATTCCCCGCAGCCTTTTTCACCCAAGTCGAATCCAAAAATTGTTCGAAAGGATTAAAACTTTCTATCACTAAAATATATTATTAAATTGACTTGGAACTTTAGGCCTTTAGATTTGCTAAATGACTCTTCTTGTATGAGGAAATAAACATGTATTTACAAAAACATGAATGCCCAAACAACACTTACCAAGAAGCCCTTGACTGAAAAGTTTGACCGGACCGTCCCCTTCGAAAACAACAGTATTGTTTATCAAAGAAGTTATGAATTCAAAGCTAATCCGTTTGTGGTGTTTATTGCATTCGCTTCTGTAAACACCTATAAATAACGCGGTGACATTCGGGAAATTGGATTTGACGAAAGCAATTTACATGGATATCACTTCCGAAAAGTATTGGCTTGTCTGCGCGCAATAAATCAACTGACGCAATATGCTTTGGTATAATGTAAAAAAATAAAGATCATATCAGAAGGATGGTTAGTTATAGATATAGTATTTTCAAGGACTCTAAATGCTAGGTTCCTAGGTTAACAGATAATTTTAGCTCCTATATCAAATATAAAAGTAATATATCTTTAACAGACTATTTTAACCGAATTAGATGGTCTATTTTTTTTTTTCACTGCCTCGCGTCGTCGCGTCGGTGGGACAACTATAATAGGGTGTGATTGCAAAACTAAGGTCTCAAGTTCGAACACCGGGAAGGGTAAAGTTTCAGTGGATTTTTCTATTCATACAGGGTATATCAAGACTGCTACCGAAAACGAAGCCGGGTGGTAGTTTAAGCGACTTCAGACATAATGCAACAGAAAAAGTTGCAAAAAAAAGCGACAATTTTTTTTATTTATTTTTTTCCTATGACCATATTTGGATGGTAAATACATTTTTTCCTAAAATAATAGTGTATACCCTTTTATTTTTAAATAATCTAAGGTATAAAAGTGTTTAAATTATTATTCTAGCAAAAACTATGGATTTACCACCCAAAAATGACGATATTTAAAAAATCATAAAAAATAATTGTTGCATTTCTTTTCGAAATTTTTAGTTGTATTGTGTTTGTAGTCACTAAAACTACCACCCGGCTTCGTTTTCGGTAGCAGTCTTGAGATACCCGGTATAATCAGCACGTAGTCAGGAATTTGTGCCCCATATAGCGATAAGCTCACCCTATATGACATCGTGGTACGAATAATATAAAGCAAAACGGTGTCCAGCGCCTCCGCCTACCAATTTTGAAAAAAAAAACGAGTGTATTTATAATAATGTATGTATGCTTTTTCACTCTACATTGACCCATACTTAAATTAGGTCAGTATACAATAGAGTGGGCATGACAAGGGCAGTCCAAGTTAAATATCGACAAGAAACTATTACAACTTTCCTTAACCTACCGGATATACACAGGCTGATCCCGCAACTCGGCATACTTGCGTGACCCTCTACGGCTTTGTACTTTGTGTAGTGTAATATACTGTTATCACGATACAAGACCTACAGGACTGTGCTATTGAAGCAATTTAGAAACAAAATAATTTTACACCGTGGCGTAGTTGATCAGACATCGGCTTTGTGTAATTCAGAAATACTTGCTTCTGGTGTGGGAATATGTTGGACCCAAAATCTCTCATAATATCTGATATTTGTTTGAAGGACATTGTAGCCAGAGTAACTCTGGACATATTGATACTTTACATCTCATATGTATATCAGGATGGCGAGTGCAGTGCAATGCCAAACATTGCTTCGTATTTCAAAGTGTTGTTCGGTTTTGCTTGAGCAGTCTAGTCGTATCGCTCTATGAAGCGAACGGTAGGCTCGTCTCGCCACTTATTACAATTTAAAAAAAAAACCACGACACAAGAAATTAAGTGTGACGTCAGAACTATACTTGTGACTCATGAATGTATTTATTTTATTTTTTTCAGCTTCGGCTACCACGGCGAGTCATGCGTGAAGCGAGCGCTATGCCAATTAGGAGCTGAGCCACTCTACTCAAACGATGATGAAGATCTTCTACACGAATTGGCGAGTTTCGTACTAAAGTAAGTTTTTAAGATTCAGAACACCCTTACAACGGTGCCGGGCAAGTGGGACAACGCTGAAGGCTATGTAGAAACGCCTGACACATTTTTATACATGAAAAAAGAGTAGGGTGAGATAAGGACTTAAAAATATTGTAGCGAGTACTGTGCTGAAAATATTTAGCAAATAGCTATTTGTGCTGGTAATTATAGTTGTTTTCGTTTGTATTACTTGCTCGATTCTGCTTCTATAATATGTATTTAGCAAATTAGTTATGATCACATTCGATTGTCCTCACAAAAATATGTTTGTTTTTTCAAGGTTTATGTTCGGTATAATTTTCCAACAATTTTGAAGGCTTCGCTGCAGTAATTTGCAAGACTAGGCAATTTTGTGATAATCAAAGAAAAAAGACCTGCACTCTTATATTTCGGTGGGCTCAGCCACTAGCGGCGCCCTCTATTATTTTTATTAAAAAACAAAAAAAATTGAACATTCATTACGGCCGATGCCAATAAGCAATCGAAAAAATTCAATCTGGATTGTTTTCTACTTTTCGATTGGTCGATTATTGGCAATATAGTATCAGAAAAAAGATTGAGCTGTCAATCTAAAACGGCAAATTTTGGATTGGGATTGTTTATTGGCAGCGGCTGTTAATCACTACTACTCACAGAGTGCATTTTACATACTAAGATAGAGACGTCACTCAATCAATTCAAGGCGCCCTCTGGCATTAAGTAAGAAAAACAATCCCGTAATATGTCTAAACTTACTTTCATTGAGTTTATATACGAAAATAAAAGATTTAGGGAGGTTTGGACCTGAATTACATCCAACGGAATCAATTTGAATGTTGTCTATTTGAAACAAATTATTCTGTATAGAAATGCGAACTTAAAAATTCTCATTTCCGCATGAGTATGAATTTTAATAAATTTAATAATTGTTTTAAAATAAACTTATCAGCAAATAAGCAAATCAATATTGTTGGAAGTAATTAAGGGCCAATAATATCCGCATAAAATATAATCTACGTAAAATGGGGAAACCCGTAAAAACCAACGATTTTTTCGCCCTCTGGTGTTAAGTAAGTCAACCCAATGATTAGAATTCGTCGTAGTTTGTTCTAAGTTAAACCACCGTGCTACTACTGTTGACGAATAGTTTTTATTAAGTACAGGATTCATTTCAAGATAAGTTTTAAACACACCGAGCTATTCACTTACGTAATAATCAATTTTCAGTGTTCATAACAATTATAATTACGTATACGTATTGAAGAAGCAGTTTCTTCCTGGTGCGATAATTCTGCTGGCGTTCTTCAGGGCGGCGTTTTATCTCCCTTACTTTTCGCGTTATTTATTAACTCTATCTCTACTGACCTGATTTCTTCCTACCATCTGTACGCAGATGATTTGCAAATTTATTACCACGCACCAGTTGACCGGGTGATAGAGGCCATAGTTTCAATTAACAAAGATCTTGCGCGTATTAACGATTGGAGCAAGATGCATGGTCTGAAAGTTAATCCGACTAAAACTCAAGTCATTATTGTCGGCAGCTCCAGGATGGTTTCCAGGATTGATACCAGCCTGTTACCTCGTGTAGTTTTTGATGACTGCATTATCCCTTACAGCGATAATGTCAAAAATTTGGGTATAATTCTGGATAAAACCTTCTCCTGGGGTCCCCAACTACAAGACCTCAGCCGCAAATTGTTTGCTGCTGCGGGGTCCTTGAGAAGACTACGGAATTTTCTCCCAATTCCCACGAAAGTTGCGCTCGTTCAGTCTCTTCTATTTCCTCTCCTTGATTATGCTGATGACCTCGATCTCACCGAAGCCCAGTATGACAAGCTTGAGCGACTTCAAAACTTTTGTATCCGGTTCATATTTGGACTTCGCAAATATGACCATGTGTCTGAATTTCGTACAAAACTCAAGTGGCTATCAATGCGTCTTCGCCGAAATACTTGTATTCTTTTTCTCTTGTATACCATTCTTTTCCACCGCTCAACTCCCCACTATCTTAAAGAGCGTTTTAAATTTCTTAGCACCACACATGAACGATCACTTAGGTCCTCAGAAAATTTGACACTGGCAATTCCCGAGCATAGTAGTTCTTTTCTTAGTAATTCGTTTACGGTTCATGCTGCTCGCTTGTGGAACGATCTGCCACTAACTATAAGAAAAGCCAAATCTCTAGCCACATTTAAAAAGCATCTTAGATCACATTACTTATCACCTTGATTAAAAAAAACTCCTATATTAATATTTTATGTATCATATTTAGTATAGTTTATGTAGTATATTATTATATTGATATTATAAGTAGTTTATTTATGTTTATTAAAAAAGTTTTTTTTTTCACCTTTAAATTCTGTTTTGTTTCTTTGTACTCTTTTTCCCTATACCGTGACCACCCATTTCTTCCGTGCTTTCATTCATTCCAGTCCATCTTAAGGTTGTCTGGAAGAAATCGCTGATACCGATAAGACCGCCGCTTGTTACACATATATTAGCGCTTTGTTTTAAAATGTTTTTTAAGTTGTGTGGTGTACAATAAAGTATTAATAAATAATAAATAAATAAATAAATAATTATTACAGTTCTATTTCGTTAGAAGGTAATCTGATATCACCTGTACCAAAGCTTATACTCCTTCATAACTTAGGTGTATAACGTCAAAGTCAAACCCATAGCCAACCTTCTCAAACAAAGAAATAATCAATGGATAATAACATTTTATCCATCAAACCCCGCCTGGGTAAAAATCTGGGGGAAAATCTCGCAATCGGCAACTTTTTACTACCTCCTTAAGCGGCAAGGCGTGCCGGCAAAAAATATTGAAGTTACACGTAATGTTACCAAACATGAGTAAATCATTGGACCGGTTTAGTTTCGGGATCGATGCGTGCTAATAGCTACACTCTTGTGTTTGATGCAATGTTTGTTGTTAATTTTGACAGCTTTTGTGGTACACTTGGTAACAATTTTACAAATTGGGTTCTACGGGTTCGACCCCAAAATTGAAACTATTGATGATTCGATTAACTAATTTTGTTATTTCAAGATTCAATTTTCTGATGTTTAAGCCTGTGATTTACACCTACTAGCAAAAAACCAAAAAAAGATAATGTTTCTTTATACAAAAGAATGAAAATCGGAGAAATTAAATAACGCGAATTAAATTTTTCGACTATTCGGCGATCTCAGTAATTTTGATGATACTCGTAAGCGATACGACCGCTCAAGACTAGTAGCAAAATCAAACAACACCTTGAATAACAAAGCAATGCTTGGCATTCCAATGCGCTTGCTATCCTGAGACATAAGATGTTAAGTGTCAATATGTCCAGTAGTTACTCTGGCTACAATGTCCTTCTAACCGAAACAAAATATTGCATTTATACCACTGTTTGGCGGGATGACTACATTACGGTGGTACCTACCAAGGCGGCCTCTCACATATGAGAAACCTACCACCACTGAAAACACCAGTAAAATTATCTTACTTTTCTTGTCTCCATATTTTTTTTTCAGTCCAAACAATGACATCATCAAGCACCCGTCGCATCGGAGAGAGGGACATCCATACATAGAAGCGTACAATCGCGGACAAAAAGCGAAGAACTGTTCCAAGATTTACCAAAAATGCACATTATCCCTTGTTGATATATTTACTAAGCTCCATGATGTCTCGTGATATTCGTATTAAATTAAGTTTTTGTAAGTTATAGTTTATTCTTAGTTGAGGTTTTAATTATCAAACGCTATAAATATATTTTATGATAAGTTGTCCGGCTGAAACATACACCTAATATATTATGATTGTAATGACTAATCATATGCTAATAATCCAGTTAAGTTTCGAGTGATTTTTTTATGTAATTTTTCACTAAAAACCAGTGGAAGAATATAAAGATTGTAGGCAACTACTGCATGCAGGGTGCTTTCAACTTATCTCTATAGAAATTCGTGAATTATTTATGTAGGAGTACAATGGAGCCCAAAATCCAAATAATTAATTATACGCATCGTAATACAAAGCCTTCCACGTCATTTTGTTTCTTTGATAGGTAAATTAAAAGCACTTTGATGAGTCGTTATGGTCCCCAGTCAGTTTAAGGGATAGGACTGAAGTGGAAGATAATCTAAATTTTTGCTAAATATTGTTTAATACGTGCCAACTTAAGTAGTCTAAAAGCGCAATAATAACTATACTGTTTCCATTCGTTTATTTTATTTTTGACACATCGAGTACTGAATCAAATAGTGATGGCCTGATGCGTTATCGAATCAATTTTTTATAACAAACGATTTTATTTTTGAACAAGTTTTAATCGATTTAATACATATTTTATTTTTTGCTCCATGCATTGTTTTATAAAACTTCAGGGATATTTAAGTTACTTGATTTAATAATTATATTAAAATAAACCATTTACTCATGTTAAGTTAATATTCTTATCACTTCCGTCGGCAATAGTAATGTTGTTAAAAACAAATTGTGAAACGGCAACACTGGGCAGACAGGTGACGCGCGCCGCCATTTTGTGGTCACTCACAACGAGACGCCCGCGCCCGTGCTAGTGTTTTCCGTTCGCTGAATTTTAATTCACATTTTTCATACGTCGAGTTGAGTATTTATATTCCTCCGTATTGTTTTACCCGTGAATTCCTACATTTGGTTGAATTGAGAACATCGTACCTGCCTTCATCACTTTCAAAATGCCTAAAGGAAAGGTGCTTAAAGGACAAACAAGGGAGTTTGTGTTGCGACTTCATGAGTACTTTGAAAGGGAAAGCCGTAATGGTGGACCTCTTATACCAGTGACTCAAATCAGAGACCGTGTTTCAGCAGCATTAGGTATTACTGCTCCAACAGTTTCAAAAATAATTAAAGAAGGCTACGGCAGTAGTGGCATGGAACAAAACAAGCCATCTACACCTAAGAAAAAACGTCAGCCCTTTAAAGTGACAGCAATTGACAGTTTTGATGGTGATGCTATTCGTCGTCATATATACGATTATTACCAAAGAAAAGAGATTCCTACTTTATATAACCTAGTACAATCTCTGAAAACTAGTGGCTTGTTCCGTGGTCAAAAGTCTTCTTTGGCGAAGGTATTGAATAGGATTGGATTCCAATACAAAAAATGTGACAAAAGAAAAATATTGATGGAACGCAATGATGTTGCTTTGTATCGATGCGAATTTTTAAGACAAGCTAAAAAAATAGAAGACTGGTCGAATGTTGTTTTCACCGATGAAACTTGGCTCAATGCGAATCACACGGTATCAAAAACTTGGACTGACAACACTGCTAGCTCCTCGACCGCAGTGCCAATGGGAAAAGGTGAAAGAATTATAATTTGTCATGCAGGAACCGCAAAAGGATTTGTGCAAGATGCTATGTTAGCTTTTAAATCAAAGAAAACAGGGGATTACCACGAAGAAATGAATTCCGAAGTATATGAAAAATGGTTTCGGGAAATGTTATTGTCACTCGAACAGCCATCAACAATATTTATAGATAATGTGTCCTATCACTCTCGGCAAATTAACAAAATGCCAACGCAAGCCAGTAAAAAAAATGAAATAATAAACTGGCTCCGTAACAATGGCGAGGAGGTGGACGAGTCCCTATTAAAAGTAGAGTTACTTAAAATATTAAAAATGAGGAAGCAGCCTAAACGATACGTTATAGATGAAATGGCTGCAGAACATGGGCACACCGTCCTTAGAATTCCTCCATATCATTGCCAGTATAATGCCATAGAGCTAATATGGGCGCAAGTGAAAGGATATGCTGCGAGAATAAATACAACTCCTCCTTTCACCGCAAACAAAATGCTGGAGTTGCTTAAAAATGCGTGTGAAAATGTGACGCCTCATAACTGGGCGAGTGTCGTAGATAAGACGAAGAAAGAAATAATGTCTGATTGGGATCGCGATGTCGCATTTGACAACTTACCCATGCACTCATTAATAATTAGTGTTACTGGGGATACGAGTGACGACGACGCCGATTCCGACGAAACAGACGATTGTTTATAAATAAAAATATTACAAATTACCTTTTAGTTGTTTTAATTATTTAATCCTTAAAGTACTATGAATTCCAACATGGTTTAACTGTTTATTACAAGTAGGTACTAAACATTTATTTTCGTTGTAATCATTGTAATTATTTTAAATTAAACTCTTATTAAAAGTCACTTCAATACGTATACCTTTATTCATATTAATTAATTTGCAGCAAATACATTCGATCCTAATATTGGGTACTATATTACGTTTAACTGTTTTCATTAGCATTTTAATGTAATTTTATTTCAAATGATTCCGATTGATTGATTCTATTCAAAATCGTTTTTGTTATCTGTGGTCATTCGTTACGAATGGCACAACTCTAAGTGGGCGTTACCCGTCAAGAAAGTATCTACTTTTATTTCAAAATATTGTTCTACTGTAATGTCGTACTTTATAGGCGTGAACTGTCAAAAATAAAATAAACGAATGGAAACAGTATAAATTAAACTTATAACAAACAAAAGGAACTTTGTCATGGCTACTCTAAGACCGAGGGGCCATAATACGAGGGTATATGTTATACATAAAATGCAATTAAAATTCCACCCTCGAGACTCGAACATCGATTACTTGACGCCCCCTATCTTTCTCTAGGCCACTGCTTACTTGTAGCAATTTCGCGGAAACTAGATGTTCTTTCTACTGGTCTGGGCACGTCGTCCGATCTTCCGCTCTCTTGACTCCAGAACAGAATTCTGTGCCTTCCACTGATCCCCATTCCCCGTACAGTAATTACAATAAATAAAACGGTGACTAATAAGAGTAATAAGGACGTTTCCACAGCTAGCAGCAGCACATAACAAAATAAAAGTCATCAGCGAAATCAGCTCTCTTAAAGATTGGAATCAGCCGGCGGCTATGATAATTAAATTGTGCACACTCACCCTATATCACAATACTTCAGTAAACAGCGTGACCAGATATCAATTCCAAGTTCCAATTTCGTTCTGGCAAAAACACAATTCACTTCCCAGCACCACTCAACTGTTTATGTTTCCTCCAATCTTCACTTTTCTCGAATCAACTTCCTGTACCCTCTTTTATTTTTATCCTACTCGTCAGTTTTCACCGTTTGTCGTTCAAATCTGTAATCGTATATTATGTAAATGTGCCTAGTAATCCATCTATCTATCATGCAAATTAAATTTATCAATCATAAGAACACTGTTATAATGGCAACATTATAGTAGTTTTATATGACTATGTTTAGAGGTTAACACTGTACTGTCAAGGAGATTGAATAAACATGGCTACTTAACTGGACTCGTGTTTTAATTAACTGAACAATATCAAGCCCATCCATGCAAACAAGCATAACAAACAGCTTATCTTAATTGTCTTGTAAGCAAAATAAAATCATCTATCTGTATATGTATCAGCCCATATAAGTCCCTCTGCAGGGCATGGGCCTTCTCTATAATATATGTATATAGCTCTAAATTAACTTTAAATATTAAAGCCATATACACTTACTATAATCCTTTTCAAATCAGTATATATTTTATCCAATAGCCCTAAAGATAATCCTTCCGATTCATTTCCCGTAACACATAAGAGTAGAAAAAGAAAGTCTACAGTGTATGCTCGGAACATAGCCGAGGTTGCGTCACTTTGCTATTTCGATCTCACAGGCGTTTGTACAAGATTTTTTATACCCTTGAAAGGAATTTTATTAATGGATTTTCTCTTTCCTGCATTTCTGTTTCGGAGGTAGAAAGTCAGTGTTTAGTTTTTATTCTATGTTGTAGGATTGATATTAGATAGGATTTTTCCTCTTTACTATCCGAAAGTTACGTAACAAAAATGGTCTGTTGGTTTAATTTGTTGATATATTAATTTTATTACAAATTATCTATGATTTTGAACCGTAGAAGTTAACAGACTATACTGCATGTATACATTATAAACTCACGTCTTTTGGCAGACGTGCTACCAGACCAAATACATTTCGCCTTGTGTATTCCGTTCAACGATTTTACAGGGGGCGAGCCTATCGCCATATTCGGCACAAATTCCTGACCCCGACCTGATTATGAACAGAAAAATCCAATATAACTTTGCCTGACCCGGGATTTGAACCCGAGACCTCAGTTGTAGTCGTAGGTACCTTAGTAAATTAAGCCAACGAGGCTGTCAGGCTGTAATAATATAATTATATTACACTAATTTTCGCAGTACTGAAGTTGAATTATACTTTTATTAAATAAGGGGGGGACGGGGGGGGACCAAGAGTGTTTTTAAACTTTTATTTTTTAATCATTTAGACCATGAGCATATTTGCGTACATAAGACACTGTATGCACATTTAAATCTTAAAGAAGAAGAAAGTAAGATTATATTCTGTTCCCGAAATTTGACTTAAATCTATTATTCAATATGTCACTATACACGGTGTTTTTAATATATTATACAAAATCTCCACGCCGACAAAAAGAGATGATGACTTTTAAAAAGGTATAATCTAATAAAACATGGCTAAGAACCAAGGGGATTAAATCTATCAAAATATAATTCCATTAAAATCGCATCTAAATAAGCTCATCCAGCAGCTTCATAAGCTCCAAATACAAATTACAACAGATTTCATTTCAAATTACAAATAAACAAGGTAAACATAAGGAAATAAAACACACGTCTCAATTACAAATAATTTAATTAGAAAAACTTAAAAGTACCCACAACAAAGTATAAGCATTCTACATGTCAAGCGTTTTCAACGGTCGACATCCAGAACAACTTATTTGGCCAAAAACCGCTCTAAGTGGCTTTCGTCCCAGCACAGGCTAGGAAATGAAATGACAGACATTTTGCAGCGCACCAAAAGGCACCTGAATGTTCATGGCACGATATGGGAAAATCTAATTCAGCGCACACCATCGCTTGCAATTAACCAGTAATTGGAAATATCGATGCAAAAGGAATTCTTTGACTTAAATTGTATTTCGATGACAGTGAAATTGCTGGGAACTATATTGGAAATATTGTTTACGTCAATAAAACTTTATACGAATTATGATTTCTGCAATATTGTTACAAAATGATTGATTCAAAATTTATGCTGTTTCATAAAGACTCGCTCTTGACAAACTAACTTCGGCCATAGTTTTACAATCAATAATTTTGATGTTAAGCATATTTCCATTACAATTGCCCTAATACGAGTATATATAAATCAACATCTAATTCTCAGCAGTAACTAATTTTCAACCATAAAAATCTAAATAACAGTTAAACTAGATATTTATATCCAATTAAAATAATCCGAATTTATGGAGCGTGTCCTCTCCAATCCTGGTGAAGGTCTGAAGTACGGAACCCTCGCACTCCGGGAAGAGGCTCTCACAGTCCACTCCCGCCTCCCTGCCAAGTCTTTCAGCTGCATGGTACTCATTGTCAGTGTGGTGGGAGATGGTATCCTTGGTTGTTGAGGGCCTGGAATAAACTAAAAGGTTAAGCTGGTGTTTTTTTATAGCACATGTCGGGTAAACGAGAAAACAGGTCACACGATGGTAAGTGGTGAATTCTGCCCATGAACATCTACACATATATCGCTTGAATTATGGATGTGTTGCCACATCAAATTGGGAGGGGAGTGAGAAGGATAAAGTAAAATAAGGAACATCGTATAGAATAGTTAAAACTCCCTCGTAGTAAACAGTGAGTCGTTTCGTTTACAGCTTGTGTAGGTATATCCGATTATATAAAAACTTGTAAATTAATGTCAATCAACAAGAAATAAAGAGTACCTGCTGATGGATACTCTTTATGTATTGAACTAAAGTTACCATCATTCATCATAAAATAACTTTGTGGTGCTAATTTAAAAGAAGCATTTGGTGATGAAGCTAAAACTGTGACATTAGAAGTCATTACATCAATAGCAACCGAAAGCAATTTGAAGCCAGAAACTACAGTTAGCATCTTAGTAAACGATTCAGAAAACATGAACGATAAAAATACAGAAACTGATGCATACAAACTATCTAGTTACTTAAAAGCAAACTTAAAATTCAAACTAAGTAACTAACTCAGCACGTGTGAAAGGCACGTTTGTAAAAGAGCATAAACATTTACAAAATATAAAAGGAATAAGCTCTTACTCCATTCATGCCATTGTGAAAATACTTACGTGAATAGTATATGTCCAATTTCTCCAAGCAAACCGTTTTCGTGTGTAAAAGGAACTTCAGCCGCTTCGCAGATTGTTCGAAGGAGGCACGGCCGCCCAGTGTAACCGTACCTGCGGAATTTTCAATGCACATCTCAATAAAATATTCTAAAAGCGAATTTTGTTGGGAGCTCTTTACAGGAATTCACGAGCGGCAGCTGAATTTAAAACCTTATTTTAAAACGCAATTAGTTTGCATCTAAATATGTTTCGGTCCGACTGCGGTTTTATCGTAATCGTTTTAATTACGTCGAATGTGGTATTAATAGTCTATTCCCATTAAGATTTACTGAAATGTAGATTTTCGTTCGTGGTATAGATATTTGAATTTGCCATTTAGTATTTTACAGGACCGTAGTATAATAACATAATTTCTAAATTTGAGAACAAGAAGCTTTTTCGTCGTTTTAAGTGACTTTTTATAATTACATTCATTATCTTCACCCACAGAAATTCTCCTCAGTCTTATAAGATTTCCTGCAACCCTTATTCACACGTACAGTGCGCAAGGACATCTAAAGGGTCTCTTATAGGACTTTCAGCTAGTGCGAAGTATAAAATATAATACTACAGATTAGGACGGTTACAAGATCTAGTAGGTCTCTAACGCACTGTCTAAAAGTCCTCTGAAAATAGTGCCAGAATGAACATGATAAGTCGTCTGGGAGACAGATGACTTGTGGGTGGAAGTCAGCTATTCCTTTCCTTATCGCTTGATTAGTGACATTACCAAATACGAATACTTTTTGTTAGTTGTCTGTTAATAATTACATAATACAGCTGTTTACCAAAATTGCAAAAACTACTGCATATTTTTTATCCTAAAAATGTTTTGATCTACTTTGTGTAAATTAGATTAATTGCAATATAATTCTATTCAAAGTATTTCTGAAAATAATTAGAACAGAGAGATAATATATTCATGGTAACTCCAACAAAAACCATTTCAAGTAAAGTTATTTTCTTGCGGTTTATATTGTGGGTAGTATTAAATGCAAAACTGAATGTAATCTTCATATTAAACGAACCGGTTACACTGTTACGTTTTAATTAAAATCTAAATTACCACATTTTTATGCATTTCTGCTAATTTGTTAGCATCCGCATAATTGCTACATTACGGATAGCAGGAATGCAAATTTCTTGCTTAAGAAGAATATTCGTGAAGAGATTTTTATGTTATGATTTTAAAACTAACGATTATAAAACAAAATATACATCCATATCTATCCATCCATCAGCCAAAGGAAGTCCACTGCTGAACATAGGCCTCCCCCAATGATTTCCACAGAGACCTGTTGGAGGCAGCCTGCATCCAGCGACGTTCCGCGACCTTTACCAGGTCGTCGGACCATCTTGTGGGTGGACGTCCTACGCTGCGTGATGGGGTCGGAAAGTGCTCGAATGGAGGCCGCGTATCGGAAAGCGCATACATCCATAAACATTTAAAAAATATTTTTTAAATATTATTATAACTATTGTTTCATTTCAAAAAGTAAATCTCGATCGACGGAATTTTATTGCATTTCTTTCATAATAGCAATGGTAAAATCAATCGTTATTTCCATGCTTAACCGTTCTAGATCGTTTTACTTCTTAAACCCAAAATTCTACAAAAACAAATTACCTTTCAACCATGTGTTCCAGTATTTTATAGAAATCCCATCGGTTCATTCTCTGTGGTTCTTGTTCTTCCAAATTATTCTGGTCTATTATCTCCTGACTTCTTATAGCTTCTTCTAAAGATAGTTCAGTTCTATCTTCTACATTTTCATTAACAATAACTCCACCTTCAGAGTATTCTATAGATCTTCTTCTCCTATCTTCATCAAAGGTGATATCGACCAACGTATCATTATCGTTTTCTGAATTACTATCTATAGAATCTGATGCTTCATCTATACGTCTAGAATCATCAATACTATTTACATCAACATCATCACTTGGAAGTTCTCCATCCATGTCCCTAGAAACTGTGTTGGCAAAGCCGTAAATTCTGCTTGTGTACTGGGAACTGTTGACTGGTAGATCATATTGGAATTTTATGACCGTTCCGACTGTTACTGATGCTTCTTTTAAGTCTACTGGCACACCAAGACCGATGATGAACTGTAATAATAAGCATTTAACATTAATTTTCATCAAAAGTCGAAATTATGGGAATAATTAGGCAACATAGATATTAAGTTTTATTATTGTGCTTAAATTATCTTAATAATGAAATTACAGAAAGAGAACACAAAAATACGAGTATATTGAGTTTAAACAATATGTTAACAGAGCATATTTATCTTGACAATCCAAATTATCGCACTGGTACTTTCCAATGTCACTAATCTCAATAATAAAATTAAAGTACGTGAGCATGTACAATTTCCTGTTTTAAATAGATGGTTTTTGAAAGTCACCTTCTAATATTATTTAACGTATCAAATAAAACGTAAATCCCGCTCCAATTACCAGCCATCACAAATCTTTGTAATATATCGAGGCATGTTCCAGCCGTATTTAATTTTAAGGTAAGTCACGTATAAACGTTGACCCAAATATAACACGTGTCAGATACACACTTTCCTTTTTCACACATCCCTAATTCAGAAAATATGTGATGCAAAACTGTTTAAAGGTATAACAGGACGCCCGGCGTCGGCATTCACATTCATCGACTTTTATACAGTAATGTATGCATATTGAATTCCTTTTAACGAAGCAATGGATGGGTAAAAATATTGATCCAAATACTTTGAATAATGAGATTTATAAGACTTTAGCTGTAAAATTACGAAGATTGTAAGTCCGATTAAAGGACAGTACGTTTTATTGTTATACGCATAATTTTACTATAATAGATATGTAGAAAGACACAACGAGACTTTACCCCAATGTGCGAGCAAAAAACCGTACTTCAATACTTGTAAACTATATTTACTAAATTAAATTCTACACAACGCTTACGGGGTTGTAATTAATTCCGACGTTTCCGCATTTCAAGCGTTAGCATCGAGTACTACGAATTCAACTACAATTTGCCAGATAACTGAGTTAAATTC
The DNA here is from genome assembly GCA_009982885.2 of Hyles vespertilio. Classification (NCBI taxonomy): domain Eukaryota; kingdom Metazoa; phylum Arthropoda; class Insecta; order Lepidoptera; family Sphingidae; genus Hyles; species Hyles vespertilio. Next base: position 4,000,966 of record CM042824.1, read on the forward strand.
GCTAATTAACTCCTAAAGCACGCATGAATGATTTCCATGAAATACTTGAGGTAGAAATTGGATCTATTTAATTAATTCTTGATTAACAACTCTCAAAGACTCGGTTTTGTCCTCAGTAATTTTATTATCAATTACTCCGATTTTAGAATAAATTAGATTTTTTTCCCTTCGGACTAATATTTGTCAGTTTTAATATAATATTGTAAATTATTTTTAATGCTGAATTTACATCTAAAAATCCACAATTTTATTTAATATTTATTTGTTTTCTTTTTATTGGTTTCTGCCGTAATAATACATATTAAAACCTACTCCAACAACAAACTCAACCCTACACCAGACAAAATACACGAACAAAACGTCACCAAATTAAATGTTAAAACAAAATCTGGAGGAAACACTCACGCTCGAAGAGACAGAAGCTAATTGCATTTAAATTCAAGAACAAAAAACACTGCTTCGTTAAGCCCTATCCGTTGTGCAAAGGCAACATCATTTACTTAAGTTAAATCAGCATAGTCTCGATAAAAAGTTACCTGAGCTCTCGCGGGTCCTCCGTTCGGGTATACGAGGTACCTTCGCTGCCGGCTCGCTTCACTGGTTGCGAGTAAAAGTAAAATTGGCAGCAGGTACATGGTGATCTGTACCGTCGTCGTCGAAGTGTAAACACTGTGTAAGATAAAATGTGTGTTTGTAGAGCCCACGGCGCTGACTAATGAACCGTTATGTTTTCCCAGTGATTTGGCGTGTGTGGCCTCGTTGGACGATCTTGCGACTTCGATTTATATATTTTTAGTGCCAGTGGAGGTCTTTTTGAATGGAAAATGTTTATGGATTTTCTTTTTTTTAGAAGTCGGTTGGTGTGCTAATGTATTTGGTTTTTTAATAGGTTAGAACTTAGTGTTTATTTTTGCATATTGTTTAAATTTTAAACTCGCTTCTATGAATATATTTTAGAAATAAATTTATTTTGTAATACTTTTATGATTTAAATGTTACCGTCAGCGTTCAATAAAGAAGATGGACGGAAGACTAAAGACTGGTGGAAGACTACTAAAGGATGGAATTAAAAAATATACTTATATGAAGTCGTAAATCGCATGGGTCATAAATATATGTCCTTTTCCTATCCACCAAGTCATGTATAAAGTTACCTTATTCAGAAAGTTTGCAAATTGTGATCGGAAAACACAGTAAAGGAGGACAAAATATAGAAACTAACCGTTTAGAACAGACGTTTCTGCTACTCAGCTTTTTAGGAATACTTTAGCAACGACTTGATACTAAAATCTAAGCACATATAATTAAATCAATGACCCTAATTTAAAATTTAAATTGCGTTAATTAATTATTACTTTCATCACAAAATCCCCAGTATCCTAGTACTGAAAATTGGAAAAATATATTGCTAATAATTTTTCGGGTCCGGGTCGTAACACCGCTAAAATAGGCGGGACTTAATTAAGGTCACCCGCTTCGCAACAAAGTAACCTTAATTCAATTATTTATACCGTAACTAATACAATCGACTAACTTATTTTAAATTTAACAGGATCCCTAATCATATTAAATTGAATTTATCAATTATACAGGGTATATTAAGACTGCTACCGAAAACGAAGCCGGGTGGTAGATAAAGCGACTTCAGACACAATTCAATAGAAAAAGTTTTTTTTGTTATTTTTTTCCTATGACCATATTTGGGTGGTAGCTACTTTTTTTTCTAAAATAATAGTGTATACCCTTTTATTTATAAATAATCTAAGGTATAAAAGTGTTGAAATTATTATTTTAGCAAAAACTATGGATTTACCCCCCAAAAATGACGATAACAATCATAAAAAATTATTGTCACGTTTCTTTGCGAAATTTTTAGTTGCATTGTGTTTGTAGTCACTAAAACTACCCGGCTTCGTTTTCGGTAGCAGTCTTGAGATACCCGGTAGAATATAGATATTTGTATACTTACAAACTCAGTTCATATCGCTCCTTTAGAAATGGACCCAATCCAAAAAAAAATATTGGTTTTTAATCATAATTTGGCTCAAAATGACCTATCGACCTGTTATTAAAGAACGACCTATTGACGCATGTAAGGCAGAAAAATGTATAAATCGGTCTTCTAGATGTATCTTCCATAAGTACAAAATTTACAAATGTTACAAATCATTAATGAACGTTTCCCAAAAATAAGCTTTTTAACTACTGGACTTATTGAGACTTAATATTTTATGTCTCAGGATGGCGAGCGCAATATTATGCCTAGCATTACTTTGGAATTCAAGGCGTTGCTTAGTTTTGCTACTGTTAAGCGGTCGTATCGCTTACTATCAGGCGAACGGCATGCTCGTGTCTTCAGTAATAGAAATAAAATAAAATCTTGAACGCGGGCGTCGCTTGCCTCGGCGCAGCCACTTGAGAAACTTTCGCCCCAACGGCCATCAGTTCTACGCGCTATGCGGCCTGCCCACAGCACTAATTATTTATTTTATTTTATTTATTTACGAGTCCAGGAAGAAAACACTCATTACTGTTAAATACCACTTGCTAAAACGAAATGAAATGAAAATTATTTATTGATTTAGTAGGCAGTTACGATATTATCAGATAAACCTCACTTCTGACATCCGCTCCGTCCGACTCCTCTAAATAAACTCATTTGCAAAAAAAAGGGCACCTAAGCAATGAACCATTTCAAATGTTACTATTAGTTTGTTTGATAATTATAGCTAGTTTTACTTTCACAATTTTGTAAATTAATAAGCAAATAAACGTTTTCGTCAGTATTATCATAAAATTTTGATAAAATTTATTGGTTTTAATGCTTAAGTTCACTAGTAGTGTATGCTCGCTTGTAGTGCATATGCTCGTGAAGTAAAAGTTAACAAAGATTTTTGTTTGTTTTTTTTTTTAATAAAGTAAAAGCAGATAAATGTTTAGTATCGAGTGTGACCCCCTCTAGCTGAAATCACAGCTTGAATTCGTCTGGGTATGCTAGCGAGGATATCCCGGATACTTGCTTGCGGAATAGGTTCCCACTCCGCGGTAATCACATTCTTCAGCTCTCTGATGGTCTGCGGAGCCGGTTGTACTGATCTCACGCGTCGTTTCAGAACGTCCCAGACATGCTCTATAGGATTGAGGTCGGGACTTCGAGCTGGCCAATCCAAACGACGAATGCTGACCTCTTGCACATACGCTTCCACATCGCCAAACTGGTGGGCGCGAGCGTTGTCGTCCATAAAAATTGAGTCTTCGCCTAAAGCGGCCAATGCGGGTTGTGCATGAGGAATTAGAACTTCCGTTATGTATCGGTGTCCAGTCAGTGAGCCGTTTTCAATGAAGACTAACTCTGTACGATTCATTGAATTTATTCCTGCCCACAACATAACAGAGCCCCCACCATAAGGTGTGATTTCTTCAAAACAAGCCTCTGCAAAGCGTTCTCCTCGTCTTCGTAGCACTCGCCGACGTCGATCTTCACCGAACAGAGATATCCTGGCTTCATCGGAGAACAATACCCTATTCCAGTCTTCTTGAGTCCATGACTCACAATTTCGAGCAAACCTAAGCCTGGTAACTCTGTGCTCACGGAGTAACTTAGGGCCGCGGGCCGGGCGATGACTGCGTATATTGGCCGCGAGAAACCTCCTCCTGACCGTCCATAGACTAATATGGACATTTCTTACTTCTTCGAGGTTGTTCTTAAGGTCCACATACGAAGACTTGCGATTTCTCAATGCGCGGCTCACAAGAAAACGATCATCCCGTGGTTGGGTACATGGTTTTCTTCCAGAACCAGGCTCAATCCTATAGAGCATGTCTGGGACGTTATGAAACGACGCGTGAGATCAGTACAACCGGCTCCGCAGACCATCAGAGAGCTGAAGAATGTGATTACCGCGGAGTGGGAACGTATTCCGCAAGCAAGTATCCGGGATATCCTGGCTAGCATACCCAGACGAATTCAAGCTGTGATTTCAGCTAGAGGGGGTCACACTCGATACTAAACATTTATCTGCTTTTACTTTATTAAAGAAAAAACAAACAAAAATATTTTTTAACTTTTACTTCACGAGCATATGCACTACTAGCGAGCTTACACTACCAGTGAACTTTAGCATTACAACCCTTAAATTTTATCAAAATTTTATGATAATACTGACGAAAACGATTATTTGCTTATTAATTTACAAAATTGTGAAAGTAAAACTACCTATAATTATCAAACAAACCAATAGTAACATTTGAAATGGTTCATTGCTTAGGTGCCCTTTTTTTGCAAATGAGTTTATAATAATGAAATAAATATCTTTTTATTTATTTTTTCAATGTTAACCAGTTTTGTTGTTATTATTGTAGATACCTAAAAATTATTTTATTTTGTATGACAATTTGGTGGGCCATAGTTGTAAGAGCAATTTGTTACAGCTTATGTAAACCTATGTCCACAATAAAAAATATTTGATTTGATTTAAACACACATAACCCCACATCAAGCCATTCACATCAACCAAAGAAAACAGCTCACTTGCGTAAAAATAAACCAGCCAATAAATAAAACAGAAACACGTGTTTAACACAATATGGAAGAGCGTTGCGGGGTGTATGTGACCACAAAATCCCATTTGGTCCCTTCATTTCAATAAATTGCTCGATAGAAAGGAAAGTCGACTTTGATGCGGTGCAATGTGTACATTAAGTGCAAATGTTTGTGAAGGAAAATGCATTGGACGTTGGCGGTTGTGCAAGTTGGCTCGCCTATTTATTTTCTTTATCGTTTTTTTTTTTTGTTTTTGTTGTAACTGATTTTGATATTTGTATTTTTATATTATAGTATTACTTATTTACTAACTGTAAATAGTTAGAAATAATAAATTATACGACTACCAAAACCTAAAACTAAAGAAAATAATTTATATAAAATAATTATTTATTTTGTAAATATTGAACATGAAACTATGTATTGACTTGTCATAAGAGCTATTTAATTGCCTACATAATCAATAAACCAAATTCATTTTATTTCATTTCATAGTCAAATTAATTATTTCTTCTCCTGCCTTTATCCTGTATTTATTCGAGATCAAAGGTTAAGGGAAGCCAAAAATGAAAAAAAATAAATTAAATCCGCGATAAAATCCGTAAATAATAGTTTTACTTCAATGAAACATTCCCGTAAACCGAAGAAAACATTTTCAAAGGTTAAGTTAAGAAATTAAATTTTAATTTTATTACGCAGTGGCTTGACTATTTACGATTTTGACTTGCAGAAAATGACCAGAAAAATCTAGATTACCAATGCAACATTAATCATTCCATTAAGATAGTACGATCCAAATCGTTGAGAAGAATTAAGACTAAATCAGAGCAATATAGCTATGAAAAAGAAACGGCGAAAGAGACTATATTTGCAACAATCTCAATAACATCAACTGTCTTCTTTTACTCCTATATTTTTGTCAAAAATAACTCAAATCCCAGGGCACACCTCTGACTTTCAGAATGTACATATTGATACTCAATCATCACGCACTCAAACGGTGAAGGAAAACATCGTGAGGAAACCTGCATACCATAGCGATTTGTATGTATTTCTATGGTATGTAAAAGTTCGCCAACCCGCACTAGGCCAGCGTGGTGGACCAAATGTCCTAACCACTCTCAATCGTATTATCGACTGTAGAGTAGACCCGTACCCTGCAGTGGGATGTATATGAGCTGATACAATACAATACAACTTTTGGTTTTCAAAACCTGTAATACGCTTTTATCATAAAACCATTAAAATATACCGGGTATATCAAGACTGCTACCGAAAACGAAGCCTTTGAGCGACTTCAGACAAAATGCAACAGAAAATGTGGCAAAAACAAAACGATATTTTTTTTTTTGTTATTTTTTTCCTATGGCCATATTTGGGTAGTAAATACATTTTTCTCCTAAAATAATAATGTATACCCTTTTATTTATAAGTACTCTAAGGTATAAAAGAGTTTGAATTATTATTTTAGCAAAAACTATGGATTTACCACCCAAAAATGATGATATTTAAAAAATCATTAAAATTTATTGTCGCGTTTCTTTGCGAAATTTTTAGTTGCATTGTGTTTGTAGTCACTAAAACTACCACCCAGCTTCGTTTTCGGTAGTAGTCTTGATATACCCGGTATAATTTCAGCATAGAATATAAAGTATGTATTATTATTATCTTAAATTACGATAAAAATATATTTTATGTTTAATTAAGTCTAATTGAGCTTCATCTGTAATTAATAAAACCTCTTAATTTTCTTTCTTTCGCTACAAAGCCAATTAGAAATTTCAGAAGTGGATCACCATTTGCAAAACAGTCCACTTTAATTAAGATACCTATTGTATTTTAATAACATAATGAGAATATTCAACTCTACAATATTATTTGGCACTTTTCTTTATTATTATCTGTTCTTTTGAGTAAAGAATTAAGTGAAATGTTAATATTTTATGTTAATTTAGTTATAATTTGTACGTAGTTTATTGCGAAACTCAGATTTTAATTGAATTTTTCCTGTTTGTTATGAAAGGCAGGGGGGAAATGGAGACTAACGCCGGAATACTGGAACGCCATTCAAATAATAAGTCACTCTTAACAGCGCACGGCCCACTTAGCCAGCACATTTAATCGGGATTAACGTAGCTAAGCGGAACTTATTTTTAAGTTGCGTTCCAGTATTCGGGCGTAAGAATATAGTATTATTATTGTTAGCAAAACTGCTCACATCATTATACTGCGAGACACATTTCTATATATGACAGCCTCCGTGGCGCAGTTGGTTAGACGCCAACTGTGAAACGAGAGGCCGCAGGTTCGATTCCCGCACCGAGAGAAATGTTTGTGCGGCCCACAAATATTTCTTTGGGGTCTGGGTGTTTGTGAGACGGAAAAGTCTCTCGTAGTTCCTGATGCCCACGATATAAGACTCTATGTTAGTGTGGCGTCAGGATTTATGTGACTGTTGGGTGTTATTTATTTATATATAATTTTGTCGAGTTGGTATATTTACATTTTGGATACAATTTTTGCTTCGTCACGATGTGATTTTAACAACACCCTCTCTCTCTCTTCACCCACAGCAAGTCCATTTCTGAACATAGGCCTCCCCAATAGATCTTTACTGGAAACTGTTGGAAGTGGCCTGCATCCAGTGACTTCCTGCAAGCTTAACCAGGTCGTACGTTAAAGTTATTAAATTATTTGTATGTGAGATTTTATCCCCCAGTTGCAAACATACTTACTATTCCATTTGTGTTGATTGTACATATTCGGCAAACAAATGGCCGAACTGAATATGAGTGATCACCTCCATTGAACATTTACAACACTCTGATCATAGATACTTTGCCGTCTGCTTAAATTGAGGGATAAGGGTACGTACAAGACATACATTCATATAAACTGACGCCTTCTTACCAAAAATGGGTAGACAAAGTGCAACCAGGATACCAACGTTTCACCTTGTATGTTCCGTCCCACGATGTGATAGAAGTAAGAGGCCGAACCATTCGCCATATCAGGCACAAAGTTTCTGACTCCGGACTGATAATGAATAAAAAAATCCAAGCACCCAACCCAAGACCTCAACTTTGTAATCGGACCGTAGTTGAAAATCCACCAAGGTAGTCGAACGAAAAAGACGGGACGAGGAAAGGAGGACTAAATAAAACTCGGCAGGAAAGTCGTCACTACACTTTAGTTTCCTGTGAGACCATTATATCCTTTTGGTCAAACCGACCCATTCCTGACCAGCCTAGGTAACACTACAGCTTTACCATTTAAAATCGATTGGATTCTTGTTATAAATTTCTTTACGCCTTTACCTGGAACCACTGCTAAAAGAAACTACATTTTCAAGAAGCCCGTTCAATCACACTTCCATTAATATGTCGCGATTAAAAATAGCACTCAATAATCACTAGTACATGTACGTGTAAAAGCTTTTCAATGGAGTGTGAACCACGCCGGATAACTAATATTTTGAATAAATATAACGTTGCCAAGCTTACTGTACCAAGTGTTAACCTCAGTACGGATTAGTTGTTCTTCAGTTATATCCAAAATTGGACATGGTTTCATATTATTTTCTCATGTAAGTACTCATTTTGATTAATGAATTCTTGGCTTTGATGGTGAAGAAAAACATCTTTGACTTGAGCGTACTCCAGAGGCATTTGAAATCTATCAAACCGTATTAAGCAGATGTAGTGGTCTAAAGTTTATTAACCTCGAAATACTTAGTGTCACGCAGGCGATTATAATCTATACTAATATACAAGCTGAAATGTTTGTTTGTTTGTTACCTCTAATCTCAGGAACTACTGGTTACAATTGAAAAATATTTTGGTGTTGGATAGGACATTTATCGAGGATTGCTATATGCTATATATCATCCCGCTATGAGCTATAATTGGGAAGCAGTAGTGAAAAGTCAAGCAAATACGATACAACATCCATTGCCGCCACCACAGAACAGTTGAATATGGTTAGAAAGGCAATAGCCGTCAAATTGTATGAAAACCAGTGTCGTCGTTTTCGAAACACAAAACCTCTACAAATCTAATATAGAAAGCTTGCAATAGTCGATTTAAAGTATCTATAAAATTATGGAATTATGTTTTTCTTGTAAGACCGGAATTTATTTTATCGATATGCTTAACGGTTTTTCCTGATACAGTTATTTAATTAGTATTATGTTGAAAGACGAAAAATAAATGAGACTACAATATCTAATATTGAAAGTTAATTTTAATTTGTATACTATTTTACAAATCTATATGTTCAGGATTTTCAAGATTTTCAGCTATGTGTGAGATATTAACATTTTTATTATTGGAAAAGCACATATATGCAATTATTACAATAAAATTATAATTTCTTTCGTCAATAGCTGCAGTGGTTTTGATTTTTCATACAATAATTCATTATTTGACCCCCATGATATAGTTTTTCCATAAGCGTTGTCCGTAATTATTTGTGGTTTGTATATAACTTATGATACAGACTTTTTTATTGTCTTCTGTTTCATGAAAATGAATACTTAGAACAAATCGTACTGGATTTTGTAAGAATTTAGTTGTCTCTATGTGTTTCCTTTATCAACTTATATTCGGAAACCTATAAACGAATGAATTAATATTATAAAGTATATTCAGACAAAAATATAATATGTTGTTTTCAAGTTGGCGGAGTTATGACATTAGAACATAAGGATAGGTCGTCAACGTTACTAGTACCTACTACAATTTAAAATTACTAAAGGATTTGATTTAATTTTCTTTATTTAATTCCTATGAAAACTGATTGACGAGTATACGAAATCTATAACTACATCGATATAGTTACTATGTACATGACTACAACACTTTGTGACATGTGACAAATTTCGAAGTTGACATAACAAAACTGAGTCGTATGCATTGCGTAGGAACTTGGAATTCGCGGACATTGTATGTACGCGTAATGAGCAATGTATATTTTTGTTATGTCGTCGGTCATATTATCGAATTCTTCAAAATGTCGTAATTATAAAACGCAATTTTTGGAAATAAATGTGTAAATCAATAAAATCGGGTTTAATAGTGGTATAAAATTCTTCCTCTATTGATATTCGACGCTTTAGTATTGGAACTGCAAGGTAAAATAGCTGCAAATCTGCATTTTTACTCTTTTTGCCGGAGCACCACACTCCAAGGCATTTCGACAACGACTGATTTGACATATCATCCGTTCCGGGGCAGTGATGCTTTTTATGCACCACCTTGCGACGCGTCAAACGCTTTTATTTCCCTTCTAACCATATTCATCTGTTCTGTGGCCGCCACATATTATGCATTGGATATTTGTGGATGACTGGCTTATAATAAAGTCAAAGAAACATTACAGTCCGACTAAGGACATAAAAATCCTGAAATAATAATCCTGAATAAAAATAATAACTGAAATAACTTTGAAGTCTTGTTTCGAACCGGTTTCCTTTCGCTCATTTGGAGAGAATATCACCAGCCTCTTCTCTTCATTAATTAAATTCAGTAATTAGAGATTAGAGATTCTTCCAATATTTATTTTAAATATATAAATGTGATGTCAAAATATTCTTTATACCATATTTATTGCAAACAGCATCAAAATTTTAAAATCAGTTAGATGTTAATATATTTAATAGGGTATTAGGAGGCTCGTCTCCCTTTCACACACACGCATCTTATGTAAAATGACGTCAAAGACCGATAGTGTCAACCTTTCCTGTTACTCCCACCAAATTGGAAATATTGACAGTTTGCTTAGTACTAAACGGATTTTCAAAGTTAATTATAAAAAATAAACTATGTTTTGAATGAATTCAAAGCACCCATTTCTCTCTTCGCTGCTTAACCAATAACGCAAAACATAATTGATGTCTAGTACTATGCAACAGCTATTAATTTTAAGCTGAATACGGACTAATATTTCCAGTTCGGCAGTTAAGTCGGGCTTTTACTTCGTACTGTAATCAAATAATTAATTATTCATGAAATTAATTAGTTACTGTCATGCTAACTAAAGCTTTAGACTTTTAGTGATAACATAAATTAATAACGTCACAGTATCTTGAGCTTCACCACCAGAAGATAAATCTTTATTTCATATGTATATGTTCTGTTATATATAATGTAAATATAAAAAATATGACTAATAAAATATAGGGAATAATATTATCATAGTAAAATACCAAAGTATATCAAAGTACCCTGAATCGGCGAGAATGCTTGAAAAGGTTGATGAAAGTAGATGAAGTGAAATTAATATGTCAAAACCAAGCAAAGTGGCGATATATAATATCTGAAATCTTTATGATATGAAATGAAATGAAATGAAAATATTTATTGAATCCATAAAATGTCATACACTTTTTAGATTCAGTCATTTTTTTTTCCACTACCACCCAGTTCACAAGGCTGTTTTCGCCAGAAAAGAACGGGCAAGAAACTCTAGCGTTGCTCTTTTCAAAAATAAGTTTACAATACAGTGATACCGCGGAATCGGTATACACTGTTCAGCAAAAGCAATGAAAGGCAATAAAAAAAATATTAAAAAAATGAAAAAAAAAATGAAAAAAAATAATGAAAAAAAAAAAGACCGGTTGCACTCCGGGAGTGCCGGCAGAAGTGAAAACTTGATTATTAACGTTGAGCATGTTTGATATTTTGGAATGGTTAGGGAATAATTTTGCACCAATTGCTTTATCAGTATAAAAGTACTATCATTTATGTGGTAGAATACAATATTCATTTATTGCGCTATCGTACACAAACATGACAATTTATATTACATTAAAAATTTAACACTTTAAAACTATTACAAATATTTTACATTAAAAAGTTTATCTCTCCGAAAAATCAACTTTCATCCATAATTTCAACGACTTTTTCACCATCATCATTACCAGAACTATCATCGCCAATCTCTAAAACTGATACGATAAGTTTATGGTAGCTGAAGTAAGAAACGAACAGTTTTGATTCGAACCTATTTAAATGTCTAATAAAGACCGCATCAATAGTAGTTTTGTATTTCGTTGTGCTAAGATTGCGATCATTCGACATAGTTAAACCAAATTCATTATTTAAAAGTTCAATTAATAGTTGATTTTTATCGTCTGCGAAGTTTATGTTGAAATCTCCACTCAAAATCATTGGCAATTCATCAAAGCTTTATAAACTGACAGCTAACTGACAGCTGTCTACTCTCCATCCGTCTTACGCTTTTTCGATCAGGTCACGTGTCCTGACGCGAGTTTAAGATTTTATACCCATTACAGAAAAAGTGCTCAACGCCGCTAAAGAAGTTTTCACTTCAAAAAACAAAGTAATTAATTTTATCATTATAAGCAAATCGAGCAGACCAGTCTACACAAGCAGCACCCGTTCACGAGTATGACGCATGTGCCAGCCATCGGTCTCCTCAACCGTGTTAACATTTAAGCGAGCATGACGTACTCAAATTGCCTACAACTATGGTGACACAAGTGGGATAATTATTTTAATTATATTTAACAGATTAGACACACATCCGGTTCGGGGACTTATATTATGTTTTATTCCCACGCCTTACTATCTTCTAAGTATTCTGAAATTTTATGATATGCTTTATTACACAACTGTCGTTTAATATTAGATTTAAATTTATTTATAGATAAGGCTTTTATGTGAGTGGGAACTTTATTATAGAAATGTATACAGTAACCCTTAAAAGATTTGCTAATTTTCTGGAGCCTGGTCTTATGACTGACTAGATTATTTCTATTTCTAGTATTTCTGTCATGAATATCGCTAACCTTTTGAAATTGTTCTATATTCTTATGGACATACATTAAATTAGCGAATATAAATTCTGATGCTACTGTCATTATATTTATTTCTTTAAATTTTTCTCTCAGAGATTGTTTTTTTTTTTTTATTGCCATGTAGGCAGCGAGCTAGCGGCCCGCCTGATGGTAAGCGGCTACCGCTGCTCATGGACCTCCGTAGTGCCAGGGGACCAGCACAACAAAGTCGCTGCCTACCTCGAGGAAAGTACTCTCCTTAAACCTCGTTTGAAGAAGGACAGGTCATAGCGCTGAGGAAACACCGATGCAGGGAGTTCATTCCAGAGCTTGCACGTACGTGGTAGAAAAGAACGCTGGAAACGTACCGTCCGGGAACGGTACGCCTCCAGGTGGTAGGAATGAACTCTACTGCGGAAACGTGTGGTGCGATGGTACATAGGCGACGGTGGTACCAACTCAAACAACTCCTCGGAGCACTCCCCATGGAACAAACGATAGAACCCGGTTGGCTTTATAGGAAAGACGGTAAAGGCGCGTGAGCACGGGTGTCAACTCAGGGGCGCACGTATTAAGAACCACTGCGGGGATACCGTCTGGCCCACTCGACTTATGGACGTCTAGAAGCCTGAGCTCCCGTCTGACAGCACGCTGGGTGATTTTTACGTCAGATAGGAGGCTCTCACAACGCGGGATGTTCGGTGGTGTGGCGCTCCCGTCATCCAAAGTCGAGTTCGAGGCAAAGAATTGGGCCAAGAGATCGGCCTTCTCCTTTGCACTGTGGGCCAAACTGTTATCGGGCTTGCGCAGTGGTGGGAGACTGGACAGGCAGAAATTACCCTCCACAGCCTTAGCGAGCGACCAAAAAGCATGACTCCCAGAGGGATAGCTCTGGAGTCGCTCGCCAATTCTGCGGATGTGCTCCGCCTTGGCCTTAGCTAAGGCTCTCTTGTTGGATCTAGAGGCGGCGTTGAATCTCCGTTTCTCCTCCTTTGAGTTTGGATCCCGACGCCTTCTTGCGTCTTGCCACGCCGCGTATGCGGACTGCTTAAGGCGCGCAGCAACAGCACAGGCACGATTGTACCAAGGCCGGCCGCGACGCCCTGCAGGTATTTTTGAGCTGGGTATGAAAGTCTCCATACCCAAGCTGATCGTATACGCAACGCAGTCCGCACAGGCGTCAGGATCATCGGAGGAGAAACAAAGCCGCCCCCAAGGGTAGGACGCAAAGAATTCTCGCAGTCCATCCCAATCTGCTGACATGTACCGCCAAACTGTGCGAGTTCCAGTCGTTGAAGAGCGGCTAGAACTCGCTCCAGGAGCCCATGAACGGACCAGGCAGTGGTCAGAAGATCCAAGAGGAGCATCAACCACTATCCTGTATCCGTCCGGGTGGGTCGTCAGCAGAAGATCCAACAAAGAGGGCTCATGGCTCTCAACGTCTGGAACACGGGTGGGCTGTGTTACCAGCTGCGAGAGACCATAAGCCAAGGCCATCTCATAGACAGCCCGACCGGGGAGATCAGTGGTCCTGGATCCCAACCACTCTTTGTGATGAGCGTTGAAATCACCGAGGACCACCACCTCTGCGGAAGGGAACTGCTCGAGAATCTGGTCAGTCCCCACTTGGACGCTCTCAAATAATTGAGTAGATCCCGTATCACTGGCGTGGGACCTGTACAGGCATGCGTAGACTCGGGTCCTACCCCTGTGTTCTACCCGTAGCCACAATAAGGACAGGTCCCGACGCTCGAGGCCCCGAAGGCGGTGACAACAGATATCACCCCTGACGAAGACGCACACCCCAGCTTTACGTAGGAATCGATGTTCCAATACGTAACCGGGGTAATTTAAGTACGATACATCGTCAGGGGCGGATATTTGCGTCTCCGTTAAAAAGAGCAGGGCAGGCCGCGCCGTCTCAAGATGGTGGTGGACGGCGTCGAGGTTGCTATGTAGACCCCTGACGTTACAGAAGTCCACAGAAAATGTGGATGAATTTCCCGCCGTGGAGAGCCTGCTATTCTTTATCCTTCTCATTTGTTTTTTAAGAGAGTGGGATAGGGTAAAGACAAGCGTGGTTGAACTAAGACGATACCCGAGATGGGAGGATATAGTGCGAAGCGGACACACAGCATTGAAGGAACCAGTGTGGAGCACGGAAGGGCCCCCGATGCCCCCCCGCGTGCAGTCGCCGGGATCCACTCCAGTCTCCCACTCTGGCACGACGACTGTACAACGGGATTTTCGCCGGTTGGCGGGACAGCTTCCCGGGGGGAGTTTGACAATTGTGTATCCCCGGGTTCAGGTCCCCTACTAACCGGCAGGCGGCCGGCGGTGACCGTTCCCACCGGGTCTCCCTGTACTCCACACCGGCACCTCCAACCGAGCGCCCACTCTGACACCCAACCACATTAACGAGCATCGCCTGCAACAACCAACACCTATTACCGAAGAGGGAGGAATGGATGAGGGAACGGCTATCCAGCCCTTCTACCGGAACGCATTTCTACTTAGCGGTAGAAATAGACCAGACGGTGGTACCAACCCGCTCGGATTTAGCATTGAGTAAAAAATATGACTCGACACCAAAATCCTGCCACCAGTAGTGGGGAGGGAGGGGGACGCCAAAGTCGCGTGTCTGGAGCCCAACGAATAAATAGATCTTATGGCTCGTTTTTGAAGAAGAAAGATGGTATTAATGTCAGCAGCACCACCCCACAACAAAATTCCGTAACTCATAAGCTATGAAAGTAAGCAAAATAGACCAATCGAGCTGTATCAATGTCAGTCAATTGGCGAATCTTGCCCACTGCAAAAACTGCAGCACTCAGCTTTTTAGCTAACGCTGTTATGTGGGGACCCCATTGAAGTTTAGGATCCAATGTGATTCCCAAAAACTTAGTAGTCTCCACAAGGCTCAACACATCCCCGTTCATAAAAATGTTGGCATTCACTTTTTTTACGTTAGGTGTTATAAACCGAATGCATTTAGTTTTTTGGCTGTTTAACAGTAAATTGTTAACGCCAAACCAATGTACTATTCTTGAGAGAGTGTGGTTTACTTCGTCAAAAATTGATTGATGTCGTTTAATTTTAAATATCAGTGAAGTATCATCAGCAAACAACACTACCTCACATTTATCCCTTATAAAATAAGGCAAGTCATTAATATAAATCAAAAAGAGAAAGGGTCCAAGAATTGAGCCCTGCGGAACCCCCATAGTAACAACAGATCCATGTGATTTTTGTCCGTTGACATCAACCCTTTGAACCCTATTGTTTAAATATGATTTACATAGTTCAAGAGCAAGTCCATTTATTCCATAGTGGCTCAATTTCCTGATAAGAATATCATGATAAACACAATCAAACGCTTTGGATAGATCACAGTATACACCTAAAGCATCCTGAGAATCCTCCCAAGCATCAAATATGTTATCTATGAGCTTCACACCAGCATCAGTGGTGGAGCGACCCCGAGTAAAACCAAATTGTTTACCATGAAGTAAATTATTATTTTTAAAATAACTTTGCAACTGTATAAGCATCAGTTTTTCAAAAATTTTGCTAAATGAAGGCAGTACTGATATAGGTCTAAAATTAGAGGGGTCATCTGTACTACCAGATTTAAAAAGAGGTATTATCTTACTAAGTTTCATTTTATCAGGAAATATGCCACTATTAATACATGTGTTAAAAACTAAAGCTAGCTGAGGAGCTAATATAGGTAGTACATAGTTGAGGATCTTTGTAGAGATTCCCCAGAGGTCACAAGTATTTTTAATGTTTATAAGTTTAAATGTTTTTACAATGTCATCACTGTCAACGGATTGGAATTCAAATGAATCGCCACACCCTGGCACACTTTCCTGTAATAACGTATGGGCTAAAGAAGGAGACGAATTTAAGCTTTTTGTTATGGAAACTGGTATATCTGTGAAGAACTTTTCAAAAGCCCTAGCTACTTCTATATCAGAGTTTATTAATTTATTATTAATACTTAAGCTAAACTCGGTGTCACGAGGTTTAGCTTTCCCAGTTTCCCTATTAATTACACTCCATGTCATTTGAATTTTATTTTTGGAGTTTTTTATTTTTTCTTTTATGTATAATGACTTTGCTTTATAGCAGACTTGTTTAAACAATTTAGAATATTTTTTAACATAATTTTTAAAATGCTCACTATGATTATATGTTTTTTCAGAATAAAGATCATATAGTTTCTTACTACTTATGTGTATGCCAACAGTGGCCCAATTATTGAAGCAAGTTTTTTTGCTTGTGGGAACAGATCTGGATGTAAAGATTGATTCAAATTCCTTACAAAATATGTCAAATACAGAATTATACAGAGTATTGGGGTTGTTACCCTGTACTAGTACATTGAATTTTTTCAACAAATTATTCTTTAATTTATCTAACCGGATCTTTGTTACCGGAACAACATTAAGTTTTCCAATGGAAGTTTGATGGAATTTGCTTCTAAAAGTAACTAGTTGTCCACAGTGGTCAGAGTCTAACTGATTAATAATAGATTTATTTTCTGGGACTATATCTGTGAACACATTATCTATACAGGTAGCGCTAGTGTTGGTTATCCTAGTTGGCTCCAAAAATAGATTGACTAAGTCAAATGATAAAAAGAGATTTCTTAATTTTCCAGTCATAACAGACATATCTAACAGATTAACATTGAAATCTCCACACACCAACAATCTTTTATTCGTTTTACTTAATTTCCTCAATGCATCTTCAAGTATTATTTCAAAAGT
This sequence comes from Hyles vespertilio, assembly GCA_009982885.2. Lineage (NCBI taxonomy): Eukaryota > Metazoa > Arthropoda > Insecta > Lepidoptera > Sphingidae > Hyles > Hyles vespertilio. The sequence goes on from CM042824.1 coordinate 4,018,082, forward strand.
ATCATACAAAGAGGAGGGTGGTCTGTATACACTTACAACTATGAACTGCTCTGACTCTATACATGAGATTTCTACTGTTTGCTCCACAGAGAGACTCACTATATCTTTACGTTCTTTGAATTTAATATTCTTATTCATTAATATTAGTGAGCCACCATGTATAGCGTTTTTCCTGCAAAAGTTGCTACCAACTACATGATTCTTGAAATTGAAAATGAGCTGTTCAGTTCTCAGCCAATGTTCTGTGACACAAAGTATATCAGTATTCTGACAACTCATGAACAATTCCATTTGTAGTTCCTTACCTAGCATGCCCTGACTATTTTGATGTACTATTCTGTCTAATGGGTGGAGAAGTACTCATTGGAATGTCATTTGAAATATTCGTATTATTTTTCAGGCTACAGTTATTACTAATATTATTATTCATTATTTGGAATTGTTGTCGGCAAGAGGGAGACTCTATTGTCTGATTATTTAATTTAAATTATTTATAGCATTATTATTTGGAATAGATACAAGTGTATCATTCCTTGTCTTCAAATATGTCAATTGCTCAATAAAAGCAGGTGCAGAAGCCAAACTTTTGGCTTTGTCCAATAAATTAAAATATAGCAATTTTGCTGTATGTCGTTTCATACTATATAAATTCATATATTTATATATTTTGTACTTACTACAGTAAGTATTCATGTCAATTAGAGTGATTTTACTATTATCATTTTTATTTTTAAGGGCCTCATTTAAAGTACAATTAAGGTTATATCTAATATTTTTTTCCACGTTTGACATCTTTTTTTCATAAGGGAATGTAAACATTACAATTTGTTTTACTTTTAAAGATGTTAGAATGTTAATACTCTCTATATACTGGCGTGTGTTTACATTGCCCCTATTACTGATTAAAATGATTAATGTTGAATTTGGATTAAAATTATAATTTATAATTTTTTCAACAATTTGTGGGTAGGAAAGCCCTGGCATACAATAATTTACAGTGTTTTGTCCTGTCCTATTATGTAATATATGACCTAACCCTTTCCCAATTTTATCGCTGAATATTATTATATTTTCATTTTCTACAACGGTATTGGTGGTACTGGGAGACTTCAGTGTACAACTAGGTTTTCTCGGTGTTAAGGATAACTTAACAGACCGGTCACAGTTGCATGTATGATAGTTCATTAAGGAATTGAACCTTTCTGTATTATGATGACATGTCTCGACTAAATCGCTTAATGCTAATACATGTTCATTTATTTCCTTTTTGGAGAGTTCGTATTTATTTGTAATTGATTTTAACGACTCTTCAAGGCCTATTATTTCCAATACTAATTTACTGATTTCACAGTCATACTGTGTTTTAAGAATATCATTTTCATTGTAACATGACTGTAACTGTTCTCTCAAGTTAATTCTACATTTGCTGTGTTTCAAACTTTTTGTATGTGCTTTATTTTTATTTATTAATTTCTGTGTCTTTTTGATATATTTATTTATATTGATATATTTCTTCAGTTTGTTCCTGCTGCATTTACCAATCCCTCTTGCATATTCTTCACTATTGTTAACAGTTGAGTCAGTAATTGTTAATGGGATATGGTGACTAGCAGCATGAACCAACTGCGGAGAGGTTAAAACTAACTCATCAAACAAACTCTGGTTTTGTAAAATTGTGTCATTGAGTTTGTCAGATTTTAGCTTATTTATGACTTTGTGAACCTCTTGAAGTGAGAGTTCCAGCTCAGTGATGCGTTTGAGGGCTAGCTCATACTCATCACTGCACCGGCCAAACCCTTCTACAATCGTTTGCAACCTCTCTCTGTCATCTAAACATGTTTCTAGTTGCATGTGTAATTCAGCTAATTCACTTTTCAATTTAAAATTTTTATCTGAAGTCTCCAGCAGTATCTTTGCATTATCATCTCTTTCTCTGTATAGGTCATCAACCAGCTCCTTGGTAGCTTTATGTACGTATATATCATTTTTTTAACACCATTAATCTAGTTCCCGACGCCTTAGAACTTTCCTGAAGCTCGTTAAAGCAAGGATACCAATGTGTCGAATCTACCGGGGTAGAACCACTGTCTCACAGAATACATACATGAAGTAGCTTCGTATCTTTTACGTTTGGTTCAGCGAAAGAAATTACCAGGCTCTATTACTTATAGAAATATATTAGTCTTAAAACTATACCAATTATCGATTCAATTATGGAAAACCCGTCAAATTGACCCACGCTCGTTAGAATTCCGGGTTTAATGTTTTTTATTGCAATGAATGGTGAAACGACCATGCTGTTCGCCTGATGGTAAGCGATACGACCACTCATGAACAAGTAGCAAAACCAAACAAAACCTAGGATTACAAAGTAATGCCTGGCATTCCACTGCGCACGCCATCCTGAGACATAAGATGATAAGTCTCAATATGTCCAGTAGTTACTCTGGCTATAATGTCCTGCAGATCCTGTTGATTTACAAGTATTAAAGTCACTTTGCCATACTAGAATAAAATAAAATTAAAACAAATCTTACTTTAAAGATGAGGAATAAAATCCGCTTGCCATTTCTGTATTTTACTTTTATTGCCCATTTTTATTTCAGATTGATCGTAGCGTTGAAACTTCTGAATGGAGAAATTGCGACCCACAAACGTCAAAGAAGATACTTATTGTTCACAAAAGACACGCAATGGGGAGTAAGTCGGCCTGTTGTTTCTCTTATAATAGATTAAAAAGTCTATAAAAACAGGACATTTATTGCTCTAGCAAAAAATACGGAATGGAGCAAAACTGTGCAGTAATAAAGGCTATGGAAATTAAGCTTATCTTTCCTACCATCAAAGCCAGACAGCATTATCGGCCAATATCTATTAATACACATATACTGGGTATCTCAAGACTGCTACCGAAAACGAAGCCGGGTGGTAGTTTTAGTGACTACAAATACAATGCAACTAAAAATTTCGCAAAGAAACGCGACAATTATTTTTTATGATTTTTTAAATATCGTCATTTTTGGGTGGTAAATCCATAGTCTTTGCTAAAATAATAATTTAAACTCTTTTATACCTTAGAGTATTCATAAATAAAAGGGTATATACTATTATTTTAGGAAAAAATGTATTTACCACCCAAATATGGCCATAGGAAAAAAATAACAAAAAAAAAATTGTCGCTTTTTTTTGCAACTTTTTCTGTTGCATTGTGTCTGAAGTCGCTTAAACTACCACCCGGCTTCGTTTTCGGTAGCAGTCTTGATATACCCTGTATATAACTGCATCAATTCTATTGTAATCTTCAGTTGATTTATTAATTATGTTCTCATGTTATCTATATACTGTTTCCACTTATGGTTCTAAAGATTTACAGTAGGCAGTGGTTTTATACGAGTAACAATGATATCGCTATCTTTGTATCTCTTTGTCTTGGGTTTAGTTGGTTTATTTTAAAGACAACTTGATAGAATAACAAACTAAGCATTGTTTTATATTTAATTATATAGCTTATTTTATCATCATCATCAGTCCGTTGCATTCCACTGCTGGACATAGGTTTCTCTCAAGGGATTGTCATAGAGCACATTCTGCTACTTTATGTACCCAGGCGCTGCCAGCCCTCTTGTGCAAGTCGTAGTCTCGTAGTTCCTGATACCCACGAGACAAGACTCGATCTTAGTGTGGGATATATACAGGGTATATCAAGACTGCTACCGAAAACGAAGCTGGGTGGTAGTTTTAGTGACTACAAACACAATGCAACTAAAAATTTCGCAAAGAAACGCGACAATTCTTTTTTATGATTTTTTAAATATCGTCATTTTTGGGTGGTAAATCCATAGTTTTTGCTAAAATAATAATTTAAACTCTTTTATACCTTAGATTATTTATAAATAAAAGGGTATACACTATTATTTTAGGAAAAAATGTATTTACCACTCAAATATGGCCATAGGAAAAAAAAATTGACGCTTTTTTTTGCAACATTTTCTGTAGCATTGTGTCTGAAGTCGCTTAAACTACCACCCGGCTTCGTTTTCGGTAGCAGTCTTGATATACCCTGTATATACAATATATACCCGCGCATGTTTTATACATCATACAAATCATACAAATTCAGTGCTGCGAGTATTAACACGGCTTACTATTTCACAATAGTCTTAACTAACTGCTCCACAAAACAGTCTATGGAATATAATGTATAACTTCCAGGTATTCCTAACAGTATCGATACCCCTGCATCCGGACACATACGTGAGCGTCGCGTGGTTCTTCGAAGCTAATTACTACAACGTGGATAATTCTTCGTATTTCGATCCACTGCTCGGTGATATTACTGTAAGTGTTAATTAGAGTCAATTATAGGTCACGTTATATTGTATATACACACGCCGGCAGAATTAGAGGAACACGCGTTAAATATTGAATTTCTTAGAAAATATTATAATAACTGAATGTTTTTATTTTTCAATATTTAAAATGAGGCAAAATTTATAACAAATTACTATAATTGAGTGAAAAATACTTTAATTAATGACGCAAATGCAATTAAACGGAAATACAGTAAAATGAAATTTCTGTATTGTCCAATGTAATCGTGTATTTTAAAAACTTATAGTATAGCGCGCCATCTTACGGCTCCCGCGGGCCCCATATCGCTCCCATCCACACCACCGGCTCCCGTACCATACCGTGCCTACAGGTTGCGTCCGCGCTCACACCCCGTCGCCCTTCGAGAGTGTCGAGTCGGTTGTTGTCCGGGATAGACGCGTGCGCGGGCGTGGCCCGTGTGCTCTTCCGCGGTTGTCGATGTAGTAGTGTGTACTTAGTTTCCGACAATATAGTTTATTCGCGAAGATGGTCTTTTTAATCCATTTAGTTCCTATCCTGTGACCGGCACTCCTCAGCAAAAATAGGTATTACGTATCCCGATAATAGAAATAATTTAAGAAAATTAATAATGCGTATTGCTACCACGGGCTCTGATAAGAGTCTGGATATGATCCTTCATGCTTTTAATGACGTCATCAATCATTTTTTGCGACAAATTCTCCCACTCTTGCACTAACATGAATTTTAATCCTTGGACGATCTTAGGGGCTTGGTTTCTTCCATTTATCTTTCTTCCGATAACGTCCCATTCGTTCTCTATCGGATTAATGTCTGGTGATCTTGCTGGGCAATCCATTTGCGCGATTTGGGCCTGATTTAAGTAGTCGCGAACCATTTGCGCTGTGTGGGGCCGCGCATTATCATGCATAAATAAAAATTATTCGCGTATGGATGGTGTAAAAGACAATACATGGGACTCTAAGATCTCTGCGATATATCTTTGTGCAGCTAAAGACCCATTTTCTATAAGTATTAACTCCGCGCGTGCTTCCAAACATATACCACCCCATACCAAAATTGACCCTCCGCCATAACACACCTCTTTCAGTAAAGTTTCCTCGATTAGCGTTCTCCTCGATACCTCCAGATTCTCTCCCTTCCTTCCATGCAATTCACAACAAAACTGCTTTCATCACTAAACAAAACTCGGCTCCACTCATTTGTCCAGTCGCGGTGTTGATGAGCAAAAGCTTAACTGGCTACTTTATGTACCACCTCGAGTTTTGGAGCTTTTAACGGAACGTAAGACTTCAGTCCAACTTCATTTAAACGTGTTCTCACTGTACGCTCACTGAAATTAACATCACGGACTTCATGTGACATGTTTCGGGTCTGAATAGCCGTTTGACGACGATTTCTCAAAGTTTTCAACCGTACAAAATGACCATCCTGGGTACTGGTCCACCGTTTTCTGCCTTATCCTGGCATCTGCACATAAAAGCCTATGTGCCTCTAAAGTTTAACGTTGAGAAAGACGACAGATACCGACACACCCAATGCGCGAATCAATTACTGAATCCTACCCTTGACCATTTTCAGTCATTGTTACCGCTCTGGCAACTTCAATGGAAGGTAAGCCACTAATTTTATATCCTACAAGACAGGTACTCTAAAAACATTAACAATAAAAATATCTAAAGTCACATAAAATGAAATTAAACAAAATTTTGTGAAACCACTTGAAAGTGAAAAAATCTTAAAAACACTTGAGAGCGTATAATTAACGATAAAACTCTAAATATCCAAAAATCTTTTTGCATCATTTAATTTTTTAAGGGTGCTGAAATATAAAAACAAAGACCATTTAAACAAATAGCAAACAAAATTAAAAAAATTCTAATTTTTGTGCGTGTTCCTCTAATTGTGCCGGCGTGTGTAGTTTGAAATATGCTCTTTACAGTGTCAGTCATTAAATTATAACTCGGTTCAACCAAAGATCTATATTTGACAAGCATGAGAAATATGACAACTAATGTGAAAACATGCATATTTAGATGCATTCGAGCGTATAAGCTTTCTTTAAAATTATTCTCAGCTTTAAAAAATAAGAGATGTTGCTCACTTCTCAAAACTACATTAAAAGGGACATAGTAATATATACCGTTTTGGAAAATACAGTTGCATTGCATTTTCCAGATCTCAAGAAGTCGTATAGATCGTGACATTGAAGAAGATGAAAATGAGGTTCGGAGCAAGGAATTCTCACGAAGCAAGTTATACACGCTCATCGAGGGTTTATTAGAAAAGTGAGTGTTACATAAATTATATTCATTTAATCACTGATTAATATCTGTATCAGCCCATGCACGTCCCACTGCAGGGCACGGGCCAACTTTACAATCGAGAGTACGATTGAGAGTGGCTAGGCCATAGTCCACCACGCCACACCACTGATTAATATAAATTGGTGTAATATTATACCTTATATACCTTACCACTAGTGAAAATGTAATATTATTATATTTTCACTAGTGGTAAGGTCTCATAATTATGTGAGAGGCTGCCTGGGTAGGTACCATCGCAATGTCTATTTCTCCCGCCAAATAGCAGTGTAAATGCACTGTTGTGATCTGGATTGAAGGCCACTGTAGCCAGAGTAACTACTGGCCATTTTGATACTTTACATCTTATGTCTCAGGATAGCGAGCGCAGTGGCAAACGATGCTATATAATTCAAGGTCTTCTTTGGTTTTGCTACTGTTCATGAGCGGCCGTATCGCTTACCATCAGGCGACCGTTATGCTCGTCTAGCCATACAGGTAAAAAAAAAAAGTAAAAAAAAAAAAAACTGGGCAAAAATAAGTTTAGTGTTCCCAAAGGCTCACTGAGATATACCTATATAGTGCTCCGTGTTATTAAAATGCGTGCCACCCTCAATCCTGCGTTGCAGTAGTAGCAAACAGATTTGAGAACGGATCACTTTTTTTGTATTTATTTTAGTAGTAGTCTTGTTGGTAGTAGTGTAGCTAAATATAAGCATATTATCATTATAAGTAGTCTAGTAAATGACTATTTATAGTATACTGTATTGTGTTCTTATTCTTCTTAATATACGTCAATAATAAGTTTATTTTCTTTATTTATTTATAAATTCTTTACTTCACACAAAAGAACAAAAAACATACGATATTTTACAAATAAATTAAATAGTACAGTGGGCGGTCTTATCACTCTGAACGATTTCTTACTTCTTTCTTTCTTTTCTTTCTTTATAAACTCGGAAAAAGATTTCTTACTCAAATGGTCAAGCGATTATAATTCCTAAGGCATTACTGCATTGGGAATTATAATCGGGTTCGAATCCCAGGGCACACCTCTGACTTTTCGGAGTCATGTGTGTATTGATAGTCAATCACCACGCACTAAAACGGTGAAGGAAAACATCGTGAGGAAACCTGCATACCATAGCGATTCTTAAGAATTTCTATGGTATGTAAGTCCGCCAACCCGCACTAGGCCAGTGTGGTGGACTATATGGCCTAACCACTCTCAATCGTACTCTTGATTGTAGAGTAGGCCCGTGCCCTGCAGTGGGACGTATATGGGCTGATACATTACTGCATTATCTAAAATATAAGAACCGCATGTACCCCAGTAATATGACATACAAAGCTAGTCTAGTCCTAACTCCTATATAACGAGGCGATTTGTTCCAGGCACGGGTACCCCGGGCGCGAGTGCTTACTACGAGCAGTTTGCGAGAATGCCGGGTCCAGCCTCTCACATAACGGGGTGCTGGGTGACCTCCTACATTTGGTTCTTACGTAAGTAATATATCGCACCTTTAAAATTAAAGTTTTTTTTATTGCAATGAATGGCGAAATGAGCAAGCCGTTCGCCTGATGGTAAGCGATACGACCGCTCATAAACAGTAGTAAAATCAAACAACACCTTGAATTACAAGGCAATGCTTGACATTCCACCGCGCTCGCCATCCCGAGACATAAGATGTTAAGCCTCAATATGTCCAGTAGTTACTCTGGCTACAATCCTTCAATCTGAAACACAACAGTGCATTTACACTGCTGTTTTACGGGAGAAATAGACATTGTAGTGGTACCTACCTAGATGGCCTCTTACATATGAAAGACCCACCACCAGTAGAGTGAAATAATCCAAAAAAAAAAATAGATTTTGGCTTTTAATCATATTTTGGCTCAAAATGACCTATCGATCCGTTATTAAAGAAAGAAATTGATGCATGAAAGGCAGAAAGTTGTATACATCGGTCTTCTAGATGTATCTTCCATAACTAATAATACTAAATTTTTTATGTTACAAATCTTTAATGAACGTTTCCCAAAAAATAATATTTTTATGTTAGGTCACTCTAATTCTAAAAGTGTGATATATGTGTATTTGTGTAAATGGATTAGAATCACGGATTTTACTGGTGGTGGGTCTCTCATATGGTAGATTCTCCTTAAAAACACCCTAAAAGTTGTGTATTTATGCAGACCATCCACATCAATGTCAGAAGAAGATGTAGACGACTATTACTATGAAGCAGAGTACTACGGAATGGACTACAAATGTGAACAATACGTCGAATACTGTGAAAATAATCCTTTAGATGCTATCTCCAAGTACATTTATGTCGCTTGATTGACTTCTCATGTGCTCCGGGAATCGAATTCGTTCTATAGCTTGGCAAAAAGAGTATGCTGCGTTGACGGCATTAACGAAAAGTAATTATAGCAACGCTATTAAAAATGTCATTGCGTTCGTTGAGTTATTTTATACGCAGGTATTTTGATATATTTTGACACCGTTTTGTTTGTTTTCCAATTTAAAATTAACAAAGAGGCTATTAACAACAATAAATAATATTAAGAAGTATCTAAACATTTTACGTCGCAGTATTGCCATATTAACATTAAATTCAATCTTTGCGCCCTCATTAAAAAGAGACTATTTTTTGCCAAGCTATACACTTGTAGGTTAAAAGTAAAATTATGATGCGTACATACAGGGTATATCAAGACTGCTATAGAAAAAGAAGTCAGGTTTTAGTGACTTCAAACATAATGCAACCAAAATATATTATTTTTGTGATTTTTTAAATATCGTCGTGTTTGAGTGGTGAATTCATAGCTTATCTTAAATAATAATTTAAACGCTTGACTACCATGGCGTAATTAAAAATAAGAGGTAGTACACTATTATTTTACCAAAAAAACTAATTACGTATTTACTACCTAAATACAACGATATTCATAATAAAAATAGTTTAAAGGAATACTATTCTTGTTTTAAATATTTTTGGCTTCATCGTTTACACAAAATAGTTGTATTATGTATGTTTATTAAAAAATAATTACATAAGCTCTTTTAAATTAATGATTAGCTGTACCATTTGGCTTTTACTTTTTGAGACAAAACACTTTTTATTTTATTCATTTTATACTGATGTAAAATGAAACTTAATTATTCCTGATTGATTGTTTTGTAGATAGATATATGGCATTAAACACCAGGAAATAATTAAAAGCAGTTAGTAGGTATTCAGGGTATACATTTTACATCAGACATGTAAAAAAATATAATTATTTATTGTAATTTCTTGTAAAACTATGGAGATGTAATAATCCTTTTTCCCATTGGAACAAAGTAAAATGTCACAGAATCAACTAATTAAATTCAATAAATATAACTATTAATCAATACATTTGAATCAAGACCTATACACAAATTTGAGTATTGAACTTCATTAAATAACACGAAATAAAAATTCGTATTTAATTCAATCACCCATTTAGTATTTTCGACTCAAACTGAATAACGTTAAATATTCATAGTTACATTAAATTCCAATAATTTACGCGAATAGTGATTCGAATTCACAAACATAAATAAACAAGAACAAATTCCCAATTCGAAGAATTAACACTAAAATTTTCACTGCAATTCGAAAGCTTGATTCAGTGAAATCTCAACGCTGCAGACCTAGTTTCTCCAACTGACAACCGTAAAATATGCCAGTCAGATTTGTTGTGTCAACAATCAGGGAATAATATCGTATCTGCAGCGAATAACATCTATCCGAGCTCAAACAATGGACGGCGGATGCTGACCAATAGTTTGAGCTCGGTGCCGACTCAGCGTGTCAATCGCCCTTCATTTGACGGAATTGATTGTTTTGAGCACTGGTTTGTGCTCTCCAGGTAATCTATGGGCTAGGTGAGTGGTAGTTTGGCACGAACAGTTGTGATATTACACCGTGCTGATTGTTACACAGATTTATAGTTATAACTTTATAGTTTTGGGAAGCAGTACACAAATTAAACTTATATTGTCGGCTGCGCCACGGATACACATCATGGGAGAAAATATTAATAGGGTTGAAACAGCGCGCAACTTAGGACTGATAATGGACCCAGAACTTCACTTTGAGCCACATATAAACGAAGTTATTAAAAACTGTTTATTTCGGCCAACGGAGCCACTCTCGGGATTCCATTATGGAAAGACGGAGTCAACTTGTGTCTGAAGTCGAGAGCTCTCTGGGGCGGGCCTCCGAATGGGGTGAATTGAACCTAGTTCAATTTAACCCTTCGAAGACACAAGTTTGCGTGTTCACTGCGAAGAAGGACCCCTTTGTCATGGCGCCGCAATTCCAAGGAGTTACTCTCCAAGGATCCGAGAGTATTGGAATCCTTGGCGTCGAAATATCAAGCAAGGTCGAGTTTAGGAGTCATTTGGAGGACAAAGCCAAACTGGCGAGCAAGAAGTTGGGAATCCTGAACAGAGCCAAGCGGTACTTTACGTCGGGTCATAGATTGACGCTTTACAAAGCGCAAATCCGGCCCCACGTGGAGTACTGCTCCCACCTCTGGGCAGGTGCCCCAAAATACCAGCTCGACCCACTTGACTCCTTGCAGCGACGAGCTTGTCGAATAGTCAATGATCCCGATCTCACGGACAAATTGGAACCGTTAGGACTGCGGAGAGACTTCGGATCTCTCTATGTGTTCTATCGTTTGTTCCATGGGGAGTGCTCCGAGGAGTTGTTTGAGTTGGTACCACCGTCGCCTATGTACCATCGCACCACACGTTTCCGCAGTAGAGTTCATTCCTACCACCTGGACGCGTACCGTTCCCGGACGGTACGTTTCCAGCGTTCTTTTCTACCACGTACGTGCAAGCTCTGGAATGAACTCCCTGCATCGGTGTTTCCTCAGCGCTATGACCTGTCCTTCTTCAAACGAGGTTTAAGGAGAGTACTTTCCTCGAGGTAGGCAGTGACTTTGTTGTGCTGGTCCCCTGGCACTACGGAGGTCCATGAGCAGCGGTAGCCGCTTACCATCAGGCGGGCCGCTAGCTCGTCTGCCTACAAGGAAATAAAAAAAAAAAAAAAAAAAAAGACTAAAAGTACTGTACCGGTTTCGGCAGTATCTTAATATAAAATCGAGGAAGTTACTTGTGGATAGTCTTATTTTATCAAGATTAAATTATTGTGACACTGTGTATGGCCCTTGTTTACTTTCTCGAACAGTGCGTTTAATTCAACGTGTGCAGAACGCCTGTGCCCGGTTCTGCTTCAATATTCCCAGTCGCAACCATGTCACGCCATTTTTAAATGACGCTAATATCCTTAAAATGGCAGCCCGTAGGGAACTACACTACTTGGCTGCCCTGTTGTTTGGCGTCATAAAAGAAAAAAAAAACGAAATACTTGTATGACAAGCTGATGTGGAGACAGGACAACTTCAAATATGCGTCCCGTTCGGCAACAAATCCACTTGCGATTCCTCAACATCGGACTTCTGCTTTCAGAGGTTCATTTAAATACGCTGCCACTCGCTGTTGGAACAATATTCCTCCACTATGTCGAGCTAAAAATAACAAATATACATTCAAAAATAATCTAAAGAAGTATTTATTATTTAAAAAAAAGCAACTATGTTAAATGTTTAGCGAGTTTAGTAGCCTGTACTTACCACATGGTGTTTGTTAGTTTGAGCTCCATGAAATACCGTGTTTTGTTTTTTCTTAAGTTCATGGACGGAAATTGTAATTTGTTTCAAAGTGCGCGTTTGCGAAAATAGTGTTGTTTTGATGCCACTCGTGAAACAAGATGACTAGCATAATTACCTATATTACTTTTAAATTATTCTTAAGATGTGCGTTGGCTATCGTACACGTGGCGCATAATGACAGTTATGAATGTTTATGAGGTGATCGTTGCAACAGTGTACCCACTCAGATAGTTTATATTTTTCTTATTACTAATTACGGTTGCTGATGGCTGATTATTGTATTATTTTATTTTATATGCATTGTCTTTTTTATAGAAATAATTATTATTTGTTTGTGCTCCAATTTGTTTTTGTACCGACTGGACGCCTGTGTGTCACTTGAGCTTCTCTTTGAAAACCAGCGCTGCGGTATTATTCAGGTGATATCGCAGCATACAAGCTGAAAGAGTGGCTCATTGTTGGCACAATATTTTAGGCATAAAAAGCGTTAACTCGTAGTTTAATTTATCTTTATTGTGCCAATAATAAAAACTTATTATTATTTTATTTTTTATTTACAAACAGAGAAAAAATAAGAAAATTACGACACCAACCACGACTTGTCTTCTTCATGAATCATAGTTTGGAAAATCACCTTAAACCGAGAATGAAAAAACATCTTAACTATCAACAATCCCTATAAATGCAATTTTACGTGCAGACGGTAATTCAGACAAAAAATATAATTTGCCATAATAAAATATCAGGAATGGAGAACCGTTTAATTACACATATTTATAAATATACCGGGTATATCAAGACTGCTACCGAAAACGAAGCCGGGTGATAGTTTTAGTAATTATAAACAAAATTTGGCAAAGAAACGCGATAAAAAAAAATATCTTTTTAATATCGTCGAGTTTGGGTGTTAAATCCATGTTTATGCTAAAATAATAATGTGCCTTACGTACTATAGCTTCTTTAAAAATAAAAGGGTGTACACTATTATTTAAATAAAATCAATGTATTTACCACCCTAATACTACGATAGAAAACAATACCAAAAACAATTTTTTGCACAAAATTTAGTTGCATTGTGTCTGCAATCACTACCACCCACCTTCGTTTTCGGTAGCACTCTGGATATACCCTGTATATTTAGTACAGTATGATAACATAACATAGTAAAATAATTATATTAAATGAGTTTTATTTGTCATGGCAATTCTCTTCATTCCCGACTCCAATATTTCATTTTAAAATTGATTAAATCTGAAAAGTGTTATGTACTTTTCAGTGCCATCTTTCAGTAACTACATTACGTTATTGCTTTTTAGATTAATGCAAATGTTACACATTGAAATAAATATATTAGTGACAATTTTTCTGCGAATTTGATTTAATTTTTAAATTTTTTAACTTCCCGACTGACGTGACGCGACATCTCGATTACTTTACAGTTTTCGTGGAGCCCTCCCCGCGTCCACGTTTATAGTGGTTTGGTTTATAGTCGGTAATCGTTTTATTTCAACACATTACATTAATCGTGCACCTCCCCGCGGAAAATGAATCATCCAAAAATTCTTATTGTTTATGATTGCGCGTATGTACGACGGGCGAAATCCCACGAAAAACGTCCGAAGGCTCCCGAGTGGTCTTGACGTCGGGTGACGTCACGAATAGATAAGTAGCCTCTATTTACGATGTCGGAGATGTTTTATGAAGCGTTTACAATGTATTTTATATTCTAGTTTTCAAGTCACGTAAGCGAAATGTTTACTGCGCAGACTTTGAAATTCTAGACTTGGGTAGGGCTGCGATGTATATGTGACACTAACTGATTTATAATATGTACTTATACAGGGTATACTGATATGAAGACTGCTTCCGAAAACGAAGCTTGGTCGTTGTTTATGTGTTCACTTGTCAAATGACTACAAACACAATACATTTTTTTATGTTTTCAATATCATCGTGTTTGGGTGGTAAATCCATAGTTATTGCTAAAATAATAATTAAAGCCCTAGCGTAGAATAGCTTCTTTAAAAATGAAAGGGTGTACATTATTATTTTTGGGAAAAACTATGTACCACCTAAATACGATGATAAGAAAAAAAAATACAAAAAATCGTCGATATTTGGCAAAAAAATTAGTTCCAGTGTCTGAAATCGGTAAAACTACGATCTGGTTTCGATTTCGCAGTCATGATACCTGTACCTGTATAATATGAATATCCAATGCATATAATTTCCACTGCAGGGCATTTTCTACCACTGAGAGGTGCGAGGACACAATCTACCGTACTGACTGTGCGGGTTGGTTTATGATATTTAACCAGACAATGCTTGTCTGTCGAGATTCGCTGGATGTATGAGATTGCCGGAGTTCCAAAACACTCTCACTTCTCCTGTCTTTCATACTTTCCTTCCCCATCCTATTTTCAGAGGCCGCAATCCGCCTATGATTCAAGTATTGTAAATTTTAATGAGAAAACATGTACCTACAATGTTATCAATTAATTAAGTGTTTCTTTAACTTAGTTTATACCTGGTTGAAAGCTCATTATCGTCATCTAACGCCACAGGATAGCAATATCTAAAAGCATGTGAAATTTGAAAAAAATATAAATAGGTAGGACTTACGCGACTACACAAACAACAGTCCATTTTACAGAAAGCATATCATTTCAAACATTAAAAATACAAATGATACCCGCAAAAGAAAATCAACAATTACTCAACGCCGGGTTACACGCGAGGTCTTTAAACGCGCAACGTTATGAATATGTAATAGCACCTACACACACGCCAAAATAATCTCCATTAGTGCGTCAACACATGTAAACACTCCTCAATAACGCGGAGAGGCTTTTGTCACGTAAATTCGGCGATTACATCTGTCAAGACGACATAAAGGCAATTTGTGAGGCTCCAGCAGGATAAATTCCTTCAGTGGAAATGTTTTAGGCGTTTTGCATAATTGGACTTTTCGGGATAAGACTAGATTAAATGTTCGCTGCACACGTGTTGTCGTCATCTGGATGTAAGGACATTGCGGACTTGTTTCTTACGTCACTGTCCCAAACTGAGGCTCAACGGTGACTTTAAAACAGCCAGAGTTCGATCTACAACAGTATTCTCGGGATTATTCAAAATATACTTTATGGTATAATAATTCTAAAATACATTTAAAAGAGTATGCAATATTTTTAAAATAAATAATCAATATCATTTCAAATTATGTTAAATAAGTATTTAGTACACTATTCAATTCATGGTGCTCGTGGGTCCGAATATATAAAGACAGAACAATAAAGATGAAGGAAACATCGTGAAGAAACCTGGAAACCAAAGCGATTTGTAAAAATGTCTATGATTATGTAAAGTCTGCCTACCCGCATTAGGCCAGCGTGGTGGACTATATGGCCTAACCACTCTCAATCGTAGTCGATTGTAAAGCAAGCCCATGCCCTACAGTGGGACGGATATGGCCTGATACACAAACAGATAAAATAATTTCAATAAAACTACTATAATTGATTATAATATTTTTCCATTCATAAAAGTATACAAATAACAAGAGGTTTTTACTTGTTTACTTATGAGTCCTTTTAAAATCGTACATTGCTCAGAGCAATCTCTTAGCAATGTCTTACAAAATTTAACGACAAAGATGTTGGAATTATTGAATAGTTTAAACATACACTGACCCCATAGGCCATACCTCCCCGTGGAAATTGACATGTGTGTCATCAACGGCACCCACATTTCCCTGATCCTATTTCCGTCCCAAGATTCGATTAGGGTGAGCCTATGACCGAGCGGGATATGAATTTCAGCACCAGACATTTCATGTGAGATTTCACAAACATCAAAACCTGACACCATGTGAAGTGACACAGAACGCACATTAGTTTATTTTGGACGACACATGCGCATATAACTATTTTTGATTTTACAACTTCTACACTGTATCAGCCCATATACGTTGCGCTGCAGGGAACGAGCCTCCTGCGTAATCGTGAGTACAATTGAGGGTGGTTAGGCCATATAGACAAACACGCTGGTCTAGTCCGGGTTGGCGGCCTTTTAATGTTTTTCTTTAGAAATTCCTACATATAGCTATGGTATGCAGGTTTTCTCACAATTTTTTCCTTCACCGTTATATCCGATCAGTCAGTCAGGTGTACCCTGAGAGTCAACCCCGCGACCACCGTGAACATGTTCGGAGTCGCGTCTAGTCCGTTTACCAATAGGCCTCCACACACTTTAACAACTTACAACTTCTATAAAATGTTGAAATTTGGAGACGAATCAATTTGTTAAAATTTTAGAAATTAATATTTCACGTGGCTACTGCTAACGGTACAACCCGGTAGAATTCGTCCATTGCTCTCATAATCTTGCCAGAATGATATACACGAAATTTCATTTATTCCCCAAGAAAATGGCGTTCTATAAACAATAATTTCCAGACCATTCCGACTTGCACAATATAACACAAAACTTGTAAAATTATTAATACCCGCCGAGTGTTTCGTGTGCAGCGCCACTCACAATTATGTATCGCACAAAACCCTTATCCTAATATAAAAATAAATAATTAAAATGGACGTGGAAAGTTTTAATTAAATAAATCCGCTTGCTGCACTTTTACTTCAGTTAAATTTTAATTTCAGCTTTGTCGGACCGGACTGCGGAATGCAACAACGAAATACGAGTGAGTTTTAACAAAAAAGTAAAGAAAATATAATGTATTGACGTCATTTTACGTCGCACGTGTTGCGACATAACGAGAGATAGGGGAAACGTTGTAATTCCCTGAGAAAATGACGTATTTGTAGCTATTTCTAGAATGTTCAAAGTTTCTTTATAAATTTTCCTCCTACTTTAGCTACAAGAATTCCACTGAACATAACCCTCTACCAAGGATATCAAGGGTTAACGGGAATGAATAATATTAAGAATATTGCATTTATAGTAGAAAGAGTTTTTCACAGGACTATGAAAAATTGTATATTACGTGAATTTTAATATATTTGTCAAAAACCAGGAAATTTTCATTACAGTTAAATAACACAGAAAATATTTGCACAACCTGATAATCGATCTCAACGCTACACGGCTTAATTTCAAGGCTTAATCCTAATCTCATCGATAATTCGGTGAATTTTCTATATGGAAATCTTCATAGGGCAAATATTCAGTCGACTTTCTCCAATTTTTTTTTGTATGTGTATTACATTATTTGTTGCTATGTAAGTAAATTTATCTAATTCTGACGCACATACGGGGTCACTTTCAATGTGTTCTGGGACAATTAGCACCTGAAGTGGTTCATTTCGCTTCTGGCTCATGTGTTGACACAAAGCGGTACTCATGGCACAGACTGTACGACTGTTTCATGTGCAGCCTTTTCAAATGTTGGAAGTGGTATACCCATGTCAGTCATGACTCAGCATGAATAGGCAGGATCGTTTGGGGCGGTACAATTTTCTCACAGGAGCTTCACGTGAAGTGACAGCTTTGCTATCATGTTTTTTTAGCTGACATAGCCAAATACCCAAAAACTCTTTCCTCTTCCCATCCATTTTCACTCCTATCGATGAAATGGTTCGGCAACGCATCTATGATCAAAGCCTTGTGGATGTTTATGGGCGGCAGATATCACTCAACATCAGGTGACCTGTTTGCCTATTTGCCTACTCAATAAAAAAATAATCCCGCTGCCAATAGAAAATATATCTGGATTTAACTGCATATACCAACAGGCCAAAAATTACTCTATCATGAAAAAAATACGCTACAGTGATTAAGACGTAGACAGTGGATCAAAATAAACTTAGGAGTATTTCTGTCTAGCCTTCCAGATACAAGTACATATACATTTATAACCATCATAGTAGACCACACAGAACAGTAGATTTCGCATACATGTTCTCGTAGAATACTTTTAAAAAACTCTGATTTAGATAAACAGATATTCTTAAGATTTACTTTATAAGTACTAGGATATTGCTAAAAGTAGATACTTTACCGAGAATGAGAAAGTACATATTATTATATTGTTAATACTAATTACAAACTTGTGCCATATTAACACAATATGACTTTTCAGCCATCCTGCAGAATGATTTGCCCTGTAATGTTGCTGACTGCTGAAGCTGACTGCCTTTATGACATCAACCATCTTGCTAATAATTCGGTCCTAATAAAGACTTAATATACCTTTCAAATCATATGATGTCTTTCACAGATTTATAGCTCGCTATCTATTTATTATAATAGTACTTATGTTTCCGTTAGCATTTTATTCTTTGCGTTGTCCTGATAATGAAATATAAGCGCACCGTGACATTATTCTTCATTTCCACCGCGGAAACAAAATGTCGCACCGTTGTTTAGCGTATCTCCGATAATTTATTCCGGAATGCCACTAATAGAGCGCAGTAGTCGGCTGTCTATTCAAAAATGTTAGTTACAGTTCTTTTTCTATAGCATATAGTTGAGTGTTATTTTTTTTATATTTATTTGTGAAAATGAAGTGTTTCGTTTTATTTAGTTTGTAAGTACATGTATTTATTTTATTTTATTTTATATATAATTGGCATATTTTAACTGCTTAAACCGCTTCTTTCTTGCATTTCAAATAATTTTATTTAAATTACTTCACATTGTATCATTTTTGTATGTACATAAACGTGAGATATGAGCTAAGAGACCATAGCAATTATTTTTTTAATTTGATTCGTGCAAATATTATCTACTATGCATTGTGAATATGAATTTTGTATGAGGACATAGAACATGCGTTTATTGTCTTAAATATTAAAATGATACCTACATTGGAAATATTTTACAGTATCTTGAATTGGTACCAAATAGTTCAACTGTGTATTGATAGTCAATCACCGCGCACTAAAACGGTGAAGGTAACATAGTGAGGAAACCTGCATACCATAGCGATTTATAAAAAAATATATGGTATGTAAGTCCGCCAACCCGCACTAGGCCAGCGTGGTGGACTATATGGCCTAACCACTCTCAAGCGTACTCTCGATTGTAGAGGGGGCCCGTGCCCTGCAATGGGACGTATATGGGCTGATACAGTTCAACTGAGTTATTTACTTTTTTTTTTTTTTTTATTGCATTGAATGGCGAGACGAGCAAGCCGTTCGCCTGATGGTAAGCGATACGACCGCTCATGAACAGTAGCAATATTCCACTGCGCTCGCCATCCTGAGACATAAGATGTTAAGTCTCAATATGTCCAGTAGTTGCTCTGGCTACAATGTCCTTCAATCCGAAACACAACAGTGCATTTAAGCAGTGTTGTTTCACGGGAGAAATAGACATTGCGGTGGTACCTACCCAGATGGCTTCTCACATATGAGAGACCTACCACCAGTAAAGTAATTTTAAGTTTTATTTGTTTTTTTTTTTGTTTCATCTGACAATCAACTTATAGGGACATTATTAATTTAAAAATATAGTAAAATGGTATGTACGTTTACAGAATAGCGTTTATCGTGAATAGTTCCGCCACATCAATGCAGAAGAGAGCACTTATATTTCCGCCGACGAGTCTTTTCGGGGTAAGTCAATTACAATATACTAAATAATATGATATAAAGACGCTCAATCGAACTTTCGGTTGTAGAGGAGGCCCAATAGGACAAATGTGGATACTATTAAATACAGATCAAATATTTTTAATACGATGACTTTAACTAAAATTATAATTATTATCTTATTTTTCCATTTATAAAAGTATACAAATAACATGATGATTTTTACTTGAGTCTTTTTAAAAAGGTACATCGCTTAGTACGATATTTAAAAATATACAAAAATATGAGAATAATAATTTAAACCAAACACCCAATTACGAGTCACCGTAATTTAAATATAAGTTTCAATTGAGAGGAGAAGACTTAATAATAGATTACTCAGAAAATAGTCCCTAATATCGCCTAGATCTATCTATACTTTTTTTTAAACGTTTTGTCTTTTTGTGTGTATAAATAAATAAACATAAAATCTATATTATATTTCCAGACATTCGTAGCTATAGCCGTGCCAATAGACATCCCGGATCGGAACGTGTTCGTGTCCTACAACTTCGAAGCAAACTACAGTGTCCTCACCAATATTACGGAGATCGACGAAGTCATCTTCCCTAATTTGCCGGTAAAATTCAACTCAATATTTTGTCACCCACTTTGCTGCGGAGAGAAGCGAACAATTGTTTGTTTCCAACTCCTCCTATTTGTTTTTTTCTTTCTGATTAATTTCTATGCGGGTTAAAGAGGTTAGTGTCCCTGAGAGACTCGCCGAGCTCCTGAGCTCGGTGTCAATTCTTTGTATACCACTGTTGATCCTGGCTGACAGGAGTTGCGTTGAGTCAGAGTGTGGGCGGGAAACTCCCAATCTGCCCGTAAGTAAAAAAAATAGTTAAAAAGCTTCGATCAATGAACAACTTGCATAATATGAATTTCGATGTTGCTGGATTACCAAGGGCTTCCCGATTTTATTAGCCTTCGTATTTTATTCCGTCATTAATCAATTTTACATAAAAAATAACTTTGATTCTAATAATAATAGTGATTTATAATTTTATTATGTTGAACGATAACAGATATTTTTAAATTCATTGTTGGTATTTAGTAATTTCCGGAGCTCTTACGAGCAAAGGGCCATTTTGTGTTCTAATAATTTACTTTTCGATTTTTCAATGTTGATGAATCAATAGTATCAATAGTATAGTCGTGTAAGTATATGTATGTTTATTATTTTTCGTATATTTAATTATAAACATCACTTAATTTATCATATTCAAATTTGTTAATTTATGCGCCTACTTTGTTTTCTCTCTGCACCATCCAAAGGTAGACTGGCAGAGAATGCCTCAGGCATTAAGTCCACCTTTATACATTTTGTATATAAAGCATAAATAAATAAATAGACATTAACATTTTTTAATGTATTACATTATCGTATTTCAGGTTATCAGCTCTCGACAAAGCCGAAGTATAACCAGAGAACTTGCCTACACCGTTTTAGAGTCAAGATTTCAAGAGTAAGTTATGACTTTACAATTTTACTCATGATAAATTTAATAACACTTGTAAATTCGTATAGAATGGCAAGACGAGCATGCCGTTCGCCTGATGGTAAGCGATACGACCGCTCATGAATAGTAGCAAAACGAAACAACATCTTAAATTACAAAGCAACGCTTGGCATTCCACTGCGTTTGCCATCCTGAGACATGAAATGTAAAGTCTCAATATGTCCAGTAGTTACTCTGGCTACAATGTCCTTCAGTCCGAAACACAACAGTGCATTTAAACTGCTGTTTGATAGAAATAGACATAACATAACTTGACAAAACATACTGAATATTTCAGACACGGTATGAACGGTCGGGAGTGCATGCTGCGCAACATATGCGAGGCGGCCGAGACCCCACTACACCACAACGGCCTTCTGGGACACATCATGCATATTGTGTTCACGTGAGTATTTAATAACCCATGACGCCTTGAGATATGCTAGGAGGATTGGGGTAGTTGTGGCCTCTTTTGTTTATTTAGGCTAACATTGGCCCAATGTTCGAAATAGGAATTTCAAAGTAAAAATTTTGATTTTCAATTGCTAATTCAGTTTTATTCTCAGACTCGGGTAACTAACAGTTTAGGCATATTTCCTTGGCAGTTTTATTTTATATTGTCAAGGTACATTTTATTTTTGCATACATAATAAAATGTTGTAATAAAAAAGTAAAAATATATTTTAAGTTAAATGGTTTTATATTGCAGATAAATGTACTAAAAGCTAAAAAATAATTGAAACATATGCATTGATTAAACTAAAATAAAATCGTGGGGCACGTCCACTTTAAATGAATTTTAACCACTTTAAATATTGGACGTGCCCTACGATTTTATTTTAGTTTAATCAATGCATATGTGGTAGGTCTCTCATATGTGAGAGGCCATCTGGGTAGGTACCACCGCAATGTCTATTTCTCCCGTGAAACAACACTGCTTAAATGCACTGTTGTGTTTCGGATTGAAGGACATTGTAGCCAGAGCAACTACTGGACATATTGAGACTTAACATCTTATGTCTCAGGATGGCGAGCGCAGTGGAATATTGCTACTGTTCATGAGCGGTCGTATCGCTTACCATCAGGCGAACGGCTTGCTCGTCTCGCCATTCAATGCAATAAAAAAAAAAATATGTCTAAAATTATTTTTTAGCTTTTAGTACATTTATCTGCAATATAAAACCGTTTAACTTAAAATATATTTTTACTTTTTTATTTTTAAGTTTTTAGTTCTTATTTCTCATTCTATTCAATTCGTTGAGTTCTTGACTTTGGTGGGAGATTCATATTGTAATTTTGTATAGTATACTGTATTATGCTTACCAAGCCCTTGAAAAATACATTATGCGCCATTTTGTAGCAGTGGTCATCTTTGATTTTGATTTTGTATAGTGCACTGAATTCTACTTGACAAGCCCTTTCATTTGATACCAATATTGATGGGATTGAAAAAAACTAAGTTGTCCGCCATCTTGTAGCGGCGGCCATCTTGGATTCACAATAATATTGAATATGGATAATTGTATTGTCACCAGAATCAAAGGCGTATACCAAATTTCAGATCAATCGGTTAACGGGAAGAGGGTTAAATTTCAATTACTAAATTTGACCCAAACAAACGGGGTGAGCTAAATTGTATTGTATTGTATCAGCCCATATACGTCCCACTGCAGGGCACGGGCCTACTCTACAATAGAAAGTACGATTGAGAGTGGTTAGGCCATATAGTCCACCACGCTGGCCTAGTGCGGGTTAGCGGACTTACATACCATAGAAATTCTTATAAAGAGAGTGAGTTAGTGAGTTAGTTAGTAAGTTAGTGAGTGTGTGAGCTAAATAAAAACGTTTAAAAAAAAATTATTATGCGCAAAATATTAAATAACCGGAATAGCAGACCTGACATTTGAACAATTTGGATTCAATTTACCACTTAACTAATTCGTGTGTCGAACATAAAATAAATATAAATTAACAAAAAGCCATCTCAATTCTCTTGACAAGACACCTATTGTTTTTCCAGACCCTCAGCATCTCGTGAAGAAGGCCTAGACGACGAATATTACGAGGCTGAAGCAGACGGCCACAGAGGGGATTGCGATAAGTACCTTGACGACTGTCCGTACAGTCTGTTTGACCTGATCACCAGGCTTGTGGAGATAAAACATTGATACTGACGATCTGAATAAATGACTCTCGATTATTATGAAGTTTTATTCAGTTACAAAATGTTGTGTAGGGACGGCATGCTTTGGATGAAAATTGGAATTAACTTCGGGTTCAATGTACGGTCCGCGACAGGTCGTCATGGATATTACTACTTCATATACCGGGTATCTCAAGACTGCTACCGAAAACGAAGCCGGGTGGTAGTTTTAGTGACTACAAACACAATGCAACCAAAAATTTCGAAAAGAAACGCAACAATTATTTTTTATGATTTTTTAAATATCGTCATTTTTGGGTGGTAAATCCATAGTTTTTGCTAAAATAATAATTTAAACACTTTTATACCTTAGATTATTTATAAATAAAAGGGTATACACTATTATTTTAGGAAAAAATGTATTTACCACCCAAATATGGTCATAGGAAAAAAATTTTAAAAAAAAATTGTCGCTTTTTTTTTGCAACTTTTTCTGTTGCATTGTGTCTGAAGTCGTTTAAACTACCACCCGGCTTCGTTTTCGGTAGCAGTCTTGATATACCCTGTATATACTACTTCGACTTCACTTCATTGTGATTTCCTTTCATTTGGCGCGTAATATAGCTTTTTCCATATGAAACTATCTAGAAAGCAATAATGTAAAGGAAATTCGAAAAAATGGTAGATGGGTTCATTGATGTTTATTTGATGAAGATTAAGTTTTTCTTGAAAAATCTGAAGGTTAAGAACAAATTTTAGTTAGGTAAAAAATTACTTCGGAAATGAAGCGTGTATGAAAAATGAAACAAACAAATAAATTTCAATATTTTATTTGAAAATTTCAATAACCTACATTAAATACATTATTATAAAATCCATTAAAACTTAAAATTCACAGCCGTAACATGAAACTACTTTGAAAAAGACTTAAGTTTAAAACCATATACGTTGGCGTTAAATTAATATTGGCACTATTCATACATTACCACTACTTTGTGCAAAATTTGTAACATCTGTTTGATTAGTATTGGTTATTTTTTATTTTTTTATTATCTTACTATCCAATTGTTTAACACCCTTAATTACTTTTTTTTGCTTTCTAAATCTTCCAACTATCATCTTAACGGTTTGGCGAAATGTAATGTATGCGTCGTGCTATCGCCCTTTGAATAGCCTTATGTTTTTTACACGTAATATTATTATATAATTATCACCTATCATTTCATTTAAATTTATTATTTCAATAACTAATAATACCAATTAGATAAATTATAACAGTCACTGATCGGATGACTAATGCCCCAGTCCACCCCATGATCACGAAAGCTGTAAAGTAGTCGAAAAATTAGGAATTAAAAATTGTAAAAGCTAAGTAAAATACGTTATACACCGAAGAAAATAATTTTATTTGAATAATAATAATCAAATAATGAAGTAGTGTAATAACAAGCTGTATTCCTTTTTAAACTAAAGCTTGTCGCAATTCAGAATTTCTCATAGAAATTAGCAACTAAGTCCGTGACATTTATCAGATCTGGAGATATCATAATCATAATCAAATTCTATTATATATAATACTATTATCACTTTAACTAATAATGCCAATAGTCTCAATGTCTTTCGGGTAGAAGAAATTGTTCTTTTTCATGGGAATGGAGGATATCTGCTGGTCGACTGGGACCCTAGTGTCGTAGAGAGAAGGAGACTGGAAGATGATGCCGAAGGTCCCGACGAAGCAAGCGATGGTGAACAGCCAGAGGAAGAAGCGGTCCAGAACCATGGACATGAACTTCCAGTCTTCAACGACCTGTGGGCAAAAATGATAGTTAAAGATTATCTGAGGGTAATTTATTCTTCCGATGATTTTCGATCGCTATGCCTATACCTTCCTATTTTGTGAGAACACAAATATGTGTACAAGAAATCAAATTATCTAAGATATTGAATGGTGCTGGTATCAACTATTAACAGAGGAACTGATTACCCATCTTCTTAAGATTTTCATATTAGGGTCATACACAAAACGAGGCGAAAATTTGTATAAAAAAAACATGGTCGGGATTTTTACGAAATCAGTCTCATTTAATATGATATTATCAGAATATTAAAATTAAAACATAAAACAAGATCGTTTCCTCGATTAGGCTAAAAAATGAAATAATAATTTTTTTTTTCGAGCACAGAAGGGTGTTGTGTTTACACAAAAGAACAAACATATCAAAAATAGTTACAAAGCAAGTGTCTCCATCGCTGAATTTATTTTTTGTTTTTTCGATGGTGCAATTGAGTTATCTGAATCACTAAAGTTAAAGAATGATGAACGGCATTCACATAATTCGCTATCATATGGAACATGGTTTTATTCCGATACTGAGTAATAATTTAATATTATTATAAGCTAAATACATTACTATCGAGCCCACAGCACTCCACGTCTACGTTTACAGGCAAGCAAAATACTGCTTTACTTGTTAAATCATTATTACTTATTTTTTTCTGTAGACATTGTCTTTCGTGTGGACTTATAAATCCACAGAAAAGATGTCCACAGAAAGGAAATTCTTTAAAAAAAATTAGCAATGCTAATTTAGTTTTGCGGGTAGCCAAGTAGGTAAATTTATTCCACAACTACTCCCCTTAAGCTATTTCGGCAGCATGTGAATTAATAAAACTAATAATTATTTACTCAAGTACACAAGGAACAGAAAAGAAGCACCGATCTTTGACAATAACACTATTAAAGATCTCAATATCTTAATGAAGAACCTACGCTGGGCTCAGTCATTAAATCCAATGTGACCGATGCCACCCGTCAGTGTGGCCAGATTAATTTTTTTTTTTTGTAAAATAGTATTTAATTCAGCCCAATTTATTCGGTTGAATTTAAGGTCCACAGAAAAGTCGCAGTACCGTGTAACCAACAGTTTATTGAAATTTTTGTGGAGTCACTTTAACATATATTAATTTACTCAGTAAAATTTTAATAGTCAGTATATATACTAATGATATTTAATATAACTTAAATAGATAACGCATATCAAGTATGAGAAATATCTATCAAAATATGCCAAGTGCGTTTACGAACAGTCCACAGAAGGGGACATTTGAGGAAATTTTTGTTGTTATATTAATCATTTCTGAAGATAATTCATTATTTGGTATATGTCTTAATAGTAATACTTGTAAGGCATTTACCAAAATTAAGTCAGAGAATCAATCCAGAAATTTGAAGATAATATTCATTCTGAACATGCGTATGTGTATGACCCATTATACACTCATTCCCTTCTCCATATTATTGTATTTTATATTGTGGTGATGCAGAAATAAAGTAAAGCAGGTGTTAATTCGCACTAAAAAATGATTAATTAAACAATTACATAATTTGAATACACAATATCGTGCCAAAAAGAAATAGCCCGGTGTTAACGTTACCTCATCTAACGATGGGAACACCTGGCTTCAGTTATATGAGACTTAAATAAGTAACTTTCTTTTCCTCCTTAACTTTCCTCAAGACTTCAAATTAGGACAACATATACGATGCAAATAGGTAAGTGGCACGACACAAACTCATTTCCAATTAGGCGTTCCCCCTCGATCCTCGTCTCCCAATTATAATTTAAAAGTTTCACAAAGTAAATCGCGTCAAGTTATACTAAAGAGCCAATTTTATAACAACAAATGACGTTGGGTTATTTTCAAAAGAGGCCACTTTAATTGAACCCCTTGGAAATGCTATAAAAGTTTGTGAGCGCATTTTTCATGGTTCCGTATGCGGGTTTGCGAAGACAGAAAATGATTCGCTTTAACGGCCTTATTCACAGTTAGTTTACAAACGTATTTCAGTTATCAAATGATTTGTCTTCTTCACTCAAACTCAACTCAACCAAACACCCTGACCCGATACAAATACGTATGGATTACCCAAAAATTTGTCTCAATGTGAGAAACTAACCCGCGGCGTTACGTATCACAGCTGGGGCCCTACTATATAAATCCGAAGTGCGAATCTTCGTGACGTTTTTCGTTTCGAAACCTACTCCATAACACGAAATTCGAAACTTCGGATCGTAGAATGAATTATTCGAATATAGAAGTTTGTGACGATACGAATGTACCTACTCTGTAAATGTTCGTATTGCCCATATATTGGAATAATTCATTCTTCGATCCGAAGATTCGAATTTCGTGTTACAGAGTAGGTTTCGAAAAGAAAAACGTCACGAAGTTTCGAACTTCGTTTCGGATTTATATAGTAGGGCCCCTGGTGTCAAACCAACTGCGCCACGGAGACTGTTGAAAGATTTTAATATAAATATTTCAGTATACGGAACCCTAAGTTCTGTGCGTATTTTACGGTTTTTATCTTATTACCTTACGCTTGTAAGAGAGCTCTTGTAAGGCGAATAAAGGAAAGCGTATCAAGGAACAATTTCCCTTCCGAGATTAAACGTTTCTCAACAATTACTCCGTATTTTACGTGTCAAGTATAAGGATTTTAAGAGATTATTTTTAGACAATTTATTTCAATTTCTTATAAAAATTAAGACTGTACTTTAAACACGTAGATCATGGCGTTATAATCTTCTTGTTCAAATAATAATATTTATTTATTTATTATTTAATTCTTTATTGTACACAGTAAAAAGAAATAACAGTTTAGAGACAGTATAAAACAACAAAGTACAAATGGCGGTCTTATCGCTCTAAGGCAATTTCTACCAGACAACCATGGGATGGATATATGAGTAGGAAAAAAAGAAAGGGCAGTGTAAAATAAAGACAAATGAAATGAAAACATATAAATACATATTGTATATACATACTTATATACATTTATAGACGAATAAACATACATATATATACACACACATATATATATATATATATATATATATATATATATACACAGTCAAGTCATAAGTATTGTCACACAGTAAAAACTTTTCTTTTAGAATGCTGGCCACAAAAAAGTTTAATGAATTCGAATTTCAAATTGTTCATGAAAATAAAAATGTATACTTTTTAGAATTTTACTCATTTTTAAATATGGAGTGGACGCTTAAAGAAGACCGTGTTGCAGTTATTGCGTTGCATCGTTGCGGTTACGCGCCAATTCAAATTTTTGACATACTGAAAAATTTGAATATAACCAAAAGATTCGTTTATCGTACCATCAAACGATACAATGAAGACTCTAGTGTAGATGACAGGTCAAGAAGTGGTCGCCCTCGGTCTGTTAAGACTCCAGCAGTGATAAAAGCTGTGAAGGCGCGAATTCAAAGAAATCCCAAACGTAAGCAGAAACTGTTGGCCCTTCAGATGGGGTTAAGCAGAACCACGGTGAAAAGGGTGTTAAATGAAGACTTAGGTCTTCGGGCATGTCAAAGAAAAATAGGACATCGCTTGAATGCTCGTCTAATGGACCCGAGACAGAAGAGATGCCGCGCTTTGTTGAAGCGGTACGCGGGAAAAAAATATCGGGAAATTCTTTTTTCAGATGAAAAATTTTTTACCTTAGAAGGGAGCTACAACAAACAAAATGATAAGGTGTACGCACACAGTAGTGAAGAAGCGAACAACCGTATTCCGCGTGTCCAACGAGGTCATTTTCCATCCTCGCTCATGGTATGGTTGGGAGTTTCTTATTGGGGCTTAACAGAGGTACATTTTTGTGAGAAAGGTGTAAAAACGAATGCAGTTGTGTATCAAAATACAGTCCTGATGAACCTTGTGGAACCTGTTTTTCATACCATGTTCAATAACAGGCACTGGGTATTCCAACAAGATTCGGCGCCAGCTCATAGAGCGAAGAGCACACAAGACTGGCTGGCGGCGCGTGAAATCGACTTCATCCGGCACGAAGACTGGCTCTCTTCCAGTCCAGATTTGAATCCGTTAGATTACAAGATATGGCAACACTTGGAGGAAAAGGCGTGCTAAAAGCCTCATCCCAATTTGGAGTCACTCAAGACATCCTTGATTAAGGCAGCCGCCGATATTGTCATGGACCTCATTCGTGCTGCGATAGACAACTGGCCGCGCAGATTGAAGGCCTGTATTCAAAATCTCGGAGGTTAATTTGAATAAACTTTAGTGTCATAAGAATCTATGTTTTGTTAAGTTCATTTTGGTATATAAATGGTTACATAATGAATAAACTTGTTTCAATTATTTCATATTAAACATGTGACAGAATTTATGACCTGACTAGGTATATATATATATTACCAATATAATCAATAAGAGGAAATAATCCTGATCAGTTTATAGAGATAGGTAGTGTTCTTTTAATAGCTTTTTAAATGATGACAGTGTTTGAGCCTGCCTCACCACAACAGGAAGTTCATTCCACAAACGAACAGCTTTAACACTGAATGATTTATCCATAAATGTCGTGGTGTGGACGGGCATTCTCAGCTTTAGGTTCTCAGACGACCTCAAGGACCTCGTATGTGATTCATGAAGAAAAAGAAATCGTTGTTTCAGATAAGAAGGAGTGATAGGATTGAATAAAATATTGTATAGAAGTGACAGTATATGGGTATTCCGGCGAAGTCGTATAGGTAACCACTTGAGCTTAGCACGAAACTCAGAAACATGATCATATTTGCGTAGACCAAATATGAATCTTATGCAGAAATTTTGAAGGCGCTCAAGTTTATTTAGTTGGTCCTCGGTGAGATCTAGATAGCTAACATCGGCATAATCAAGGATGGGGAGTAGGAGCGTTTGCGCAAGCGAAACCTTCGTGGCAACGGGTAGGAAGTTGTGTAACCTTCGCAAGGACTTAGCCGAGGTAAAGAGTTTTCGACTGACTTCTCGAATCTGCGGACCCCATGTGAGGCATTTATCTATGTGCAGACCTAAATTTTTCACAACATCGCTGTATGGGATGGTAATACCTTCACAAACAACGCTTGGCAGTAGGGCCCAGTCAAGTTTGGAGATCAACCTGGAGCTGCCGACAATAATGTTTTGGGTTTTACTAGGATTAACCGTCAAACCATGGGCTTTGCTCCAATCGCATATGTGTTGGATATCGAGGTTAATCTTTGAAATAGCTTCGGCCATTCCGTCCAGAGTTGCCTGTGTGTAGATTTGGAGATCATCAGCGTAGAGGTGGTAGGAGGAATGAAGATTATTAGTAATGGAATTAATGAAAATAGCGAAAAGTAGAGGAGAAAGCACGCCGCCTTGTGGTACGCCAGCAGACACGGAACACCAGGAGGAAAGCTTATCCTCAACACAGATGCGTTGCCGGCGCCCATACAAGTAACTTTGAAACCAGTCAAGTGCCGTTGGAGATATGTTAAGAGAACACATTACACTCAGCAGGACGTCGAAATCGACCGTGTTGAAAGCATTACTGAGGTCTAGTAATGCCAGGACTGTCAGCTTACCTTCTTCCATGCCCGACCTAATGCCATCCGTAATATGAGTTAGAGTGGTGGTTGTGCTATGCCCAGCTCGAAATCCCGATTGGAAAGGATTAAGGAGATTACTCTTGGAAAGGAAATCATTAAGTTGGGAATGGATCAAACGTTCAAGAACTTTGGAAAGGAATGGGAGAATTGAAATGGGACGAAATTCAGAAGGTACGGAGGCGTTAGGTTTTTTAGGAATAGGGATGATATGTGCTTCTTTCCAAGCGGTAGGAAATATGCCCGTGGACAAGGAATGGTTTAGGATGTGGGTAATGACGGGAAGGATTTCGTCTAGGATAGGGAGAATCATATTACGGCTGACATGGTCACTCCCCACGGCATTGGAAGAAATGAGTGCAATGGCTCTCCTAACATCACAACTAGCAAAATGTTTGAAGACAAAAACAGGACAATCAGGAGTTTTGAGGGTTGAAAGATTTTTAATTGTGTTATCTTTGACCATCGTATTGAAATACGTTGGTGACGAGAAATGATGGTTCAAGGAATTTAGGTCTGAAGATCCGGGAATACAATTTTGACGAGATTTACCCACTCCTAGAGTCTTAAGGAATTTCCAGACTTTAGCCGGGTCACCATTATCAACTGAGCTGTGAATATGTCGGCGTTGAGCATTCCTACACACCTTACTGCAGTGATTCCGAATGTTTATGTACTTACGCCAATTTAATTCGCTAGGACGGCGATTGTACCTAGATTTGGCTGAAGCTTTCCTAGTTAGTAGTTCCTTTATTTCGGCTGTGAGCCAGGGTGCTGGAAGATGTTTAACCTTGACTGGCCGAACTGGTGCGTGGATGTCGTAAATATTCAATATGTTATGTGTAAATATTTCAACTTTTTTGTTAATGTCGTCAGTGAGAAACATGGAACTCCAGTCCATGGTGTCGGCATCCTTGCGAAGATCAACAAGGTTCATACCCCGAAAGTTCCGTTGCAACAAGATTTTAGGAGAAGATTTGGGCGGATGGATGCGATAGGACAGGAATAGAAGGTCGTGAAAAGAAAAGGCATCAGCGGGACATTGTCCATGTTTTGCAACATGGTTTAAGGAGGACACAAGGACAAGGTCAAGAAGCGAGGGTGTACAGTGGGGAGGATGGTGAGTGGCAC
Organism: Hyles vespertilio; assembly: GCA_009982885.2. Classification (NCBI taxonomy): domain Eukaryota; kingdom Metazoa; phylum Arthropoda; class Insecta; order Lepidoptera; family Sphingidae; genus Hyles; species Hyles vespertilio. Next base: position 4,050,245 of record CM042824.1, read on the forward strand.
TGAGAGGAAGAACAGAAAGATTACAGGATCGGACAGAGTTCAGAAAGGAAGAAGAACGTCGGTCGTTCTTGAGGAGACAGGTATTGAAGTCACCCATGATTATGGTTTGACTGTACAAAGGGACTAGATTTTCAAGAATAACCTCAAGAGAAGGAAAGAAATCAATTCGAAGCGAGGGGCAATAATAGACACCGAGTAATACTTTCTTATGGGAGAATTCCACCTCCAAGAAAAGATGTTCGCCAGCATTTGGCGGTGGAGGTTGGGGTGACACACTAACTACAGTATAAGGTAGATGTGTACGGAGATATATGGCCACACCGCCTCCACCACGAGCCGTGCGATCATTTCTGATGAGGTGGAACCCCGGGAGTGAGAAAGTGGTAGAAGAGAGAGAAGGTTTTAACCAGGATTCAGAAACAAGGATAGCATGGATATTGGTACAGTCAAAACTGGCTAGCATATCTGTAAAATGAGCCGGAATACTCTGGGAATTCAAGTGGACTACATTGAAGTTCTTGGGAACGTCAGAGAACTGAAAAGAGAGAGTATCATTAATTGAAGGAATACTAGCAAAGCTGTCATCACTACACGCTGAAAAGAAATCATCGCTATTACTGTCGTCGTGCACAGACATTTTTATAATATAAAGCTTTGTAGAATAATATTGGTAAAAACTAAACTAAAAATACAACAATAATTGTATGACTAGTAAAAAAATAAATAAATAATAATAATATTATATATAATAATAGTATTAAATTAAAACTCTAATCATCCATCTGCCGGTTCTGTGTTACATATTAACAGTAAACAATAAAGCACATGACAAAAGATTAACTATACCTATAACACAACAAAAATTAACCTTATTCTTAATACATTGAGATCTATGAGATGAAAGATAAAATAAAAACGAAGAAAAATACGCAACAGTTAAATTAAAACTTTAGTCCAGGCAACTTAGAAATATATAAAATCATTAACAACAATCAATGTTAAAAATAATAAAATTAGTGGTTGTTGTTGTATTTGCACATTTCCGAACGAAAAACCAAGTTGTCAGAAATGACATTTGACATTTATGCAAACAAATGGCAAACAAAACTTGTGGGTGGTCTAATATTGTAACAAATTATGCAAATTGTAACAAAATATATACAAGAAATTGTGATAGTAAAAGTATTATAGTAAAAATAAGTCATAAACAGTGTATATGAGAGATTAATTACGTCACAAAGATAAAATAATGTAAAAAACAATTGTTACCTGAACCAAAACATCTAACCAAACAGGGAAATAATCATTTTTTTACCGTCGCTGCTCGCCTGGTCTTGGGCACAGCTATGGTCTTCTTTGCCGGGGTCGGCTTCGCTGAGGTGTCTACACTAATCTGGCTAAGCAGAGTAAGCGACACTACGCGATGCCGAACGCCAGAACTTATGACATACACATTACCGTCCCGAGTCCATGAATTTGTGACGCCAAACTTTTCGCGCGCCGCCATGAAGATGTCATGTCGGGTTTTGGTGAGGAACTCGGAGAGAGTTATACCAGAACCTTTAAGTTTGGTTTTGTTGTACCAAATCTTGTCTCTCATAGCAGTGTCTTGCAGTTTGACGAGTAATGGCCGTGGCTTCTTAGACGAAGAGGGTCGACCCATTCGGTGGCAGCGTTGTATATCACCCGTGCTGAAGTCCGAAATACCTATGCGCTGCTTCACAGTATCAACAACAAGCTGCGCTGAGTTCTCGTCTGTTGCTTCGGTAACACCATGAAGTAGTAGAATCTTACGGCGCCTCTGCATCTCCATCGTATCTACAGAGTGTGCCAGGGATTCAATTTGTTGCTGCAGCAGGTTCAGAGTCTGGGTGACGAATGCTCTGTAAGCAGTAAATTCTGCAGCCAGGTCTGAAGGTCCGGACACATTGATTGAAGATTTTTGCAGATCAGCTTCAAATGATGTCATCCTCTGATGGAATTGATTCTTCAAATCTTCAATAGTTGTTTTTAATTGAGACTCCATTGTGCAAATAATAAGAGGTGATTTGTAGTGAAATATAGTTGAGTGACAGATATAGTTAAGAAAGAAGATAAGTCAAGGAGATAGTACACTAATACCGGCAGGTAGACAGTTAAATTAAGTTCTAATACATTAGATGTAGTAAATTAATAACAATAATGATTTTAAATATTAAATTATTAGAGAGCAAAAATTTATGACTTGCTTTGTCAACTACCCACGCAGAAAAAAAAAAAAAAAAAAAAAAAAAAAAAAAAATAATAATACGTTATTATATATCCATGAAGTACTTGTACTGGAGAACTTTTGGATATAGGATAAATAATTATACTAAATAATAACAGTAGTGTAAATACACTGTTGTGTTCCTGTTTGCAGGACATTGTGGCCAGACTGACTACTGGACATAATGTGACTTAACATTTTACGGCTCAGGAAGGTGAATATAGTGGAATGCCGAGCATTGCTTAGTAATTCATGGTGTGTTACTGTACATGAGCGGTCGTATCGCATACTATCAAGCGAATGGCATGTTCATCTTATCATTCGCCTTACAATTATTTTTAGTGGGTTGGTAGCTCAGGATGGTAGAAAGTTAGAAACGGGCCTTTTGGTCAAGTATCACGTTTGTCTATTTCTACTATAAAACAGCAAATAATATGCAAAGTTCACGGTTCAACACCGTTTCAGAACGTTTTGGCAGTGAATACTACGGATTAAGACATTCATAAACCCACTCCTTTTTCTCAGTAGGGGTAGACAGAAGTGCTACCATGGTCTCGAGTTCGTATCCCAGGTCGGCCAATGATATTGCTATTTTTCTATTCAAAATCAGCCCGAAGTCAAGAGTTCGTGCCAGATGTGGGGATGGGCTAATCCCCTATCAAATCGTGGGACTGAGGATACAAGGCGAAGCTTGGGTGTCCTGGTTGCAAAGCCTGCCGCTTCTAGGAGGGAGGCGTGAGTTTGTGTATGCATGTATATGTATGTATGTACTGTATAGGAACTGAGAGCGTATTCAAATATAATGAATCCAGTACAAAACAGTTCACATGTACGCTTCATTCCGATAAACAAATAGTAATCTACTGAGCCGGCCTTTCCAAAAGCGATCAAAGGATTCTCCGCATGCGAGAATGTATTACAAATTTTGAGTTATTGGTTGCTTTTTATTCCTTTTGTTTCATACTCCAATATTACTACTTTTCGTGATTAAATATTTCAGTACCTATACTGACTCGAGGTACCATAATAAGATTAAATACAATACAATATTCTTTATTGCACACACATTTATATTAACAGCACAAACTTCGGCTGTCTTATCGCTTTAAATATGTCCTGTAGTTATTCTGACTAACAATATTTTTCAAACCGAAACAATACAGTGCATTTACACTGCTGTTTGCCGGGAGAAATAGTCATTGCATTGCCTGCCTACTACCTAGGTGGCCTCTCACATAATATGTCTGTGGGCTCAATAAACATGCCCACTGACATCACACTTGATGAACACACTATTAAGCAGGTGGATAAATTTAACTATCTGGGGAGCACAATCACGTCCAGTTGTCACCTTGATGACGAAGTTAACCGTAGAATTGGAGCCGCTGCTGCAACTTTTGGCAAGCTTCACGCTAGAGTATTTCGCTCACATGATATACAACTTTCGACCAAAGTATCTGTGTACATGGCAATGGTGTTGCCAAATCTTCTTTACTCTTCTGAAACGTGGTGCATATATCGTAAACATATCCGCACATTGGATGGATTTCATCTTAAATGCCTACGTAGCATTATGAACATCCATTGGTCGCACCACGTTAGGAATACGGAAGTGTTACGACGAGCAAACGTTGCTGGAATCGAGGCCTACCTTATGAGGCGACAACTGCGTTGGTGTGGACATGTTTCCCGAATGTCTGATTATAGAGTGGCGAAGCGCATCTTCTACTCTGAACTGGAAGAGGGCGAGCGGAAACAAGGCGGTCAACTCCTCCGGTACAAGGATGTGCTGAAGCGGCACATGAATCGTTGCGACATGGACACGTCAGATTGGGAGACACTGTCTAAGGATCGGTCTCAGTGGAGACATATTGTGAACGCTAAAGTTAGCAGTTTTGAAGAGAAACGCATATTGGAGCTCGATGCAAAGCGTAACGAACTAAAGACCCGACCACCTGAGGTCTTTACATATAATTATGTCGGAGGGGTGCTGACGTGTAGTCTTTGTAACCGAACATTCTCGGCAAAGATTGGTTATGTCAGTCACCTGAGAGCACATCAGAGGCATAACTCTCAACAGTAATAAAGATAACAAACAGTCGCCGAGACCGAATACGGTCGGATATATATATATATATATATATATATATATATATATATATATATGAGAGACCTACCATCAGAATAAGAACTATTAGAAGAGAAACATATTGGAATAAAATAAAGTGGAGTAAATTGAGATTATTTCAATAAATAATTTCCCCTAAAGTAAAAAAAAAACAATAATATTACAGCATGAAAGAGATTCGCTAAATACTCATAAGAAAGGATATGAATAAACTATTCCAGCAAATTCCTCCGTCAGTAAACATACGAGAGAGATGTTTTGATACAAAATTCCACATTAGAGGTCAAAGTGGTGCCAAATGAACCAACAAGCGTGGCCAAAATTGGCGAGTGCAGACGCATCCCTGGAGACGGACTGTGTTTGTGTTTGTTTTCTAGGGAAACAGGAATATGTCTTCCCGTACAGCGGGGTTAGAGAGCTTTATACATACGATTTGTTTAAAATAAACTGAAATACTACCTATTAAATTTACTGCTCGATACAATGCAACTAAAACACAATCTTTTAAAATAAACCGATATATGTACAGGTAGTGTTAAATGTACTGCTCGATATCATGCAACTAAAACACACTTTTAATATATTATATTATACAGAGTGTCAAGACTACGACCAAAAACGAAGCCGGGTGGTAGTTTCAGTTGTAGTTTTGGGGACTACTAAAAGACATAATGCAATTAAAATATCGCAAAAAAACGCAACTAATTTTTGATGATGTTTTAAATATCATCGTGTTTGGCTGGTAAATCGACAGTTTTTGCTAAAATTATCACATAAGCCCTTAATGCTTACCATAGCGTCTTAAGAAATGAAAGGGTATGTATTATTATTTAGGAAAAACTGTGTATATACCACCTAAATACGATAGGAAAAAAATGTAGTTGTATTTTCCCCGAAGTCATTTAAACTTCCATCTGGCTTCGTTTTCGATTGCAATCAATAATATAATGTGAAGAGAAAAATAATACAGAATGACAATAACGCATTCGTACGCCACACGATCGCAGACGTTCTATAATATAAATACAACATAAGCCATTAAGCGCACTCCGGCGTCAATCCGGCACTACATGAAGGAAATGTTTCGCACGAGCACACTCGTTGAATAAGCGGTACGTCGGTATATTTTTCACCCCATTCGACCCGCAACGTGCATCGAGATTCAATTTAAAACCAACCGTGCCTCCCGAGTGCAGTTCAAATGGCTAGAAGTGCAGTAACCGAGGATTTGGCGGCAAAAAAAACCAACCAGTGCGGCTTATGCGCAAAACGACGGTTCTGTAAGAATTTTTCGATGTTTTAACTGCTTTTGAAGTGTTGGTAAACGTTCATACAGACATACTTATATCCATGCTTATATGTAGCTCTGTTGTACAAGTTATGCTACTATTCGAGAGCTAGGTGGAGGTGCGTCGGTTGTAAAACAAAAAGAGAGGGTTTGATAGGTCTTCAACGGTAAGTGATCACTGCCGCCCATGAATCCACAACGCTTAGGTCATGGATGCGTTGCTGGCTCATCCAATCAGTGGGAAAAAAGGACTACTCTGGCATCGGTGCAGGTACAACAAGACAAACGTAAGCCGACAAAACTCCAGTAGTTTCTGACCACGACACAAAAATCCCATGAAGATGTGTGAAGCTGTCGAGAGTATTTATTCCAAGCAATTGTCTTCAGTTCATTCAACGCACATTTAATAAATTCTCTAAATACTAATAAATTATATCCACACAAAAACCAGACAATAACACCCAAATCGTTTCCCATATCGCTCTCCAAGCGTACCCTAAAGAAGATTTCAGATCCACTTCAATTTGGTAGAAAGTCGTGTTTATGTTACTCATTTTTTCGGATTGATAGATTATCCTGGCGTGAATGGGGAAGGAGTGTTATCGCCCCTCCAACGGGTCCTAATGCCAACACTTTTTATACTGTTTTCCTCAATACCGAACTCGGCTTTTTCATTAGACCAATCGCATGTGAACGCGGAGTGATACGCTCGGATAAAATTAAAGCGACGCGAGCCGATTTTGTAGAACAAGTGAGTTTATGCTGTTTGTGTATAAAGAGATTCTGTGATGGATATCTTCTGTTAAAACTAAAAAAAATACTAAACGTTAACAAGATAAAGAGAATTTAAGAGAAAGGCAGTCAGAGTTCCATTGCAAGAATTCGATGCCAAAGTTTTGCAACTACGAATGGCATCAATTTTCCAATAATTGATAGTTGTTTTTTAATCCAATTCTCATTCAATCTACCTATAAAAGGTGTAAATATCAATAATAAGAATAATATAGTAGAATCCACGAAAAATAAAACAAAAAGAAATCCAAAGGAGCACACTTACTTAAGATTCCGAAAACCCCTCGAACATGAAAACTACACAAACACATTTAGTCTTTCCTAAGTCAAACAAGTCTAGCTCATCATAAAACGCCCTGGGCCCGTACCTAGACAGCGAACAATTTTAAATTCCACTCACACGACGCTGACATTTTTCCCAATGTTACATAGCTTGCTTACTTATCTCGTCGGCCATGCCTCACGTGACAACATAAACTCGCAATGTGTATGGAACTGCACGTTTCCATTGTTCAAACAACAATTTCGTAGTCTCGAAAATGTTGCGATCGTAACACGTGGAATAAAATTCTCTTTGGAAGGAGTTTCTTACCAATTCGGGGTTTTGTAAGTGTTTGTTGTTTTTATTCTATGCTTAATACTTTGAGAAGTTTCGTTCTATTTCTTTGCTCTATTTCAGACTAGTAGGAGAAATACAAATGTAAGTAATCACAATTATGTTTTCCGCGTGTCTCAATGAATTCTTTAAGGGTAAAAAAACATGAATGCCATAAACATAATTTCTATAGATAACACATTTTCAACCAATTATAACATGTTCTTAAACCCCATGTTGATAAGAGAATAGATGCAAAATATAATAATTCCATACTAAACCATACTGAGACCACAAAGAAACAATGCATGCTGCAAAACATCCACAATAGCATTTTATTTCACATTCCACGCTATTTTTCACGTCCCGACAAATTTGTCGTTCACGTAATAGAAATGACTGGACGTGAAATCCACCCACAAAGAACCTTACGTTGTGTGCCCAAGGATTCTAGGATAGGAAACATGTTTACATTGATACGGAGTCGGGCCTCTCGGGATTCTCCACAATATTCACTTTAAAAATATTGTCTGTGCAACTGTCAGCCTTGGAAACTCTTTCGATAAGCAACAAATCGGGTTTTAACGGGGAAGCACTTACCATCAGGTGCCTTGGAGACACTTTGTCGTGTCATTACAAAAAGGTACAGGTAAAGGCAAGCTCTTATGACGATATATAATAATCTACTTTATTGAGGTTGCAGTAGACACCCATAAGCCTATAAGAATTGAATCTTTTTCATCGTATAAGATGATAATGGGAGATGTGTAACGATTATTCTTTGTGGTTCCGGCAAACACACAAACAGGACACCTAATGGTAAGTGGTCACTGCCGCCCATGAACATCTACAATGCATAATAGATGTGTTGCCGGCCCATCAAATCGGTAGAAGAGCGGGAAGCAAAAAGGGTAGGAAAAGAAAAGAGGTATAGGGCATTCTGCACATTTTGATTATGATTATTTTTTGCATTATTTACGCTAAAGACATATTTACGCCATAGACTTTAAAGATTCTACGACTTTATTTATGAAAATTGAAATTATAACAACGGAAGTATAAATTATAATGTTCTCTCTGAGCTGCGAAGGGGATCAAGACTATAGACGCTTAGCTCGGGCGATGTTTAACCGGGATTCAGAATCGTCATAATGCATTTCGGAAACTAAGACGAAGTGCTAAAATATTAGTTGCTCTTAACAGCGCACGGCCCACTTAGGAAGTACATTTAATCGGGATTAACGTAGTTAAACGCCATTTATATTTAAGTTGCGTTCCAGTATTTGGGTGTAAGACATTTTTTTCTAAGCATGTAAATTATGGTACTAAAGTAGACTACAATATAAAACTATAGAATTATTGAATACTATAAACCTTTAGTAACGGTGGCTTCAGTTAGTATTGGTAGTAGTAGAATTTTTGATCGAATATTAGCAACTATAAAAAATAATATGATTTCTTGTATCAGCCTATATACCTACTCGTACTATGAATCGCAATCTGTGATATATGTATTCACGAGCTCTTATTCTAATAGACACTGTCGGTGCTCAGTAGAACGCGTCGTGAATATAATGACATTTACTCGTCTTATTCAGTTTAAGGTGTTTGCTCAGTGCTCGGCGCTGTATGTAAAAGGCTGGAAATGTCTTTTAAAAGTCAGTTTGCCAAAGTTAAACGGGTTTTTTACGTCCATTTGATTTCTATAGAGAGGGTTAAGGGCAACGCGGCCTGAATGGAATGACGGATAACGCTTGAAATGCTTTCAAATTTAAGTTTACATATTATTTATTCACGTATCTGTCAAAATGTATTTGAAGACCCGCGCTTGTTACTTACAAGTGCCGTGAAAATAAATAAAATACATATATATAGCCATCCTGATACATGAGATGTTAAGTCTCAATATGTCTAGTAGTTACTCTGGCCACAATGTCCTTCAATCCGGAACACAACAGTGCATTTACACTACTATCTGGTGGAAGAAATAGACATTGCGGTGGTACCTACCCAGGCGGCCTCTCGCGTATGATAGACCTACCACCAGTATTACTGTAAAGTAATCGAACGTCGGAAAGTTAAAATATGTAAAAATTAAACCATATCCGCGATTTAATCCCTATATAACAGTTTTATTTCAATAATATTATGTATGTGTTACATTCACGCAAATCTATAAAACCATAATCCAATATTACTAGACCTCTGTTTGACAATCTGTAACTTCAAGTATGAAAATCTGTATATCTATCCAAATAATATTTACAAAAATCAACATCCCAAATTCTAAGTTCTGTAATATTCATTAGTGTTGACAAGCGGAGATCATTTTAAGTTAAACTACTGGATTGTTCCACTCGTTTACTCCAAAGAAATCTATATTATTCCCAAGTCCGTGTAGTAATGTCGTTTTACTGTTGAATTGAAGTGAAATGGGTTTTAACTGGAATAGAAGCGCAATCACTTTTAGCGGTTAAATTCGTGAGTCCCTTTGTGACTGAATGAGCACGCTAATCCGACGTTCCCGCTTGTAACTAACTTACAATCGTTAAACCAAATCAGTAACCCTATGGGGCATACCGCGGTTAAAATTCCAGCATTTTAACCATAACCTAAGGCGAAAATATAAACATAAATCCTCTACAACATATCCTTGATATAATTTTAATACCTAGAGTTGGTCAAATTTATTCCCTTCCGGACGTAAAATACTTATCAAATGTATAACTAACACATCCAAAAACTGTGCAATTCTGGCAAAATTATACACATCGAATTGATAATCTCTATTTTTTACGTCAATCTGCCTCATATTAAAGCTGAAAACCAAAAAAAAACTATAAACAGGCACATTGTGACAGTCAGCCTTGTCATCAAAATCAACACTAGCTATTCAGTAACATGCCACATAAACAAGGATCATATTTATTTACTAAACCTTATGGATACTAAAACTATTAAATGAGATACGAATATTCAATAATTGTATTCTTAACCCACTCTAAAAAGTTATTTAGCTCACAAACAGACTATAAAATAAGAATGTAATACTAAAACACAGTAGCCATTTATTTCACTTGGCATTCCGTTGGAATCGTCAACGTGATAAAGGCAAGCAATATTAATACGAGGGTCCAGATGGCAAACACAGGACATTTTACGTTACCGACTGTTCTGTGAATAATAATAAGACAATTTTTGTAGACCTAAAACGTTTATAAATATCTGTTTATTTTCTTCCTTATTGTATGGAAGCAGTGGAAAACTTGATGTATTTTTAAAAGCAGTAGGAAAATGAAAATGTGTCTCACTGGCTCGCAGGTTAGGCTGTCATGATTATAATGGGAGAACTTATATTGAGTAAAATAATACCTCAGGCATTAAGTCCGCCTGTATAGTTTAAAAAACTAAAAAAAAATAAAGAAAATGTGCTCGAATAAAACAAATATAGCTGCACACACAAATTTTGAACAAATTAATCAGCCAAGGTCGTTAAGAAAATCCTTGCGTTAAACCTTCAACAGAAGACATTCTATGATTAAATAAAATGAAACAAAGACAGACATCATATTGGGAACGAATAAAACCCGTCATAACACCAATCTCATTCCAGCATCAGAAAGATTAATACAGAACAGAAACGTATCGGCCGCAATCCGGCGCGATGGCTGTAAAATTTATTAGGCCCAGGGGTGCTATTTATATCGTCGTTACAAAAATGAAGTTCGGTTATCTCGGAGACATGTAAACGTGTCCGGAATAACAATTGGCCATTTTCGTCGACGAAGGCGCGGATGCTTTAGAATACGTAGTCTGGGGGTTACTCTATCAACGATACGAACTTCGAATGTTCGGATGTTCGACCGGAGTAAGATTTAAGTTTTCTACTTTTAAAAATCAATACTATTCTTTGTTATAACTATCATTTTCTCCGGACTTAGTCTATGGAAACGACATACGATAGTAAGTAAAGTTTTACGTACGGCGTCCGAAAATTTAACGTTCGTTTCGTGTCACAGAGTAACCCCTCTGCTCACTAACAAGGGAAACCACTTGGGTTCTATTCTTAGCGAATTTAACTTTAATTTCGACTTAGTGTGAAATGTAATAATATGTCATTAAAAATATTTAAGTACATCACTACATAGTATAAAACAAAGTCGTTTTCTCTGTCCCTATGTCCCTTTATATGCTTAAATCTTTAAAACTACGCAACGGATTTTGATGCGGTTTTTTTAATAGATAGAGTGATTCAAAAGGAAGGTTTATATGTATAATACGTGCATATTATTGTACAGAAATCTATTTGTACCCGGGCGAAGCTGGGCCGGGCCGCTAGTTCTTATATACAAAGCTTCAAAACTATAATCGAGATAAACATTGACTTAGAGTTTTAATATACTTATGAATATTTTTTAACAAATATTTAAATAATACAGAATTAAAATCTAGAACGGTTAGGCCAAATAGAATCATGCGCCTTTTCTGCAACCCTAGGTCCTAAGATAATTTCCGAAGGGGCAGTAATATTACATAATAATTCTGAAAATCTTCTCAAAGGGAAAGTAACCTTTGAGAAGGTTTTCAGAATTGTAATAAGAATAAACGGTTTTTTATTATTTTGGACAGGTTTAGACAACTTCGAATCTATTAATGAAAGACATTTTAGCAACCTACATGCAATTGAGCGATAAGACCGCGATACGTACTATTTTTTTAGTTTAAGTTTGTGTACAATAAAGATGAAGTTACATTGATGTTGGACGTTCAAACATTATCTTTTGCAATGACAAAAGTATCCATAAAGCATGCAATAACTCCGAAGTAATGTTTAGCATCCATCGAAAGTAAACTAGATGTAACCTACGACAACTTAGTTCTTTCACGACACCTCTGGGACAATAAAATGCAGTCCAAATGCTGCAGTGCCCAACTAAGTTCGTTAAATCGTACCAAATTCATTGTGAGCGTATAGAAGCTACTTCGTTTAGAGTTACTCCCAAGAGGCGGATTGGAGATTGCGGTGTGTCCTTTGCGACTCACTAGAGTTGAGATTGATTCGTGATTTTTAATTTTTAGTGTAAAAGCAGGTGATCTATAGAAGTAAGCATGAGTAGAAATGAATCAATACTAAATAAAAGTAATGAAAAGTAGTCGAATTATTCTATCTTCAAAAATCTAAATTATATGGATCAAATGAACACCGTTGGACTGTCGTCAATAATCACACAACAGTGCACGTTCACTCCTGTTTGACGGGAGAAATAGACATTGCTGTGGTTCCTAACCAGGCGGCTTCTCACATATGAGAAACCTACCGCCAGTAAAATCTTAAACACTTAATTAAAATCTTACACGACTTAAGCACGACGCATCAAAATTTGCCTTCCCCACGCTAAAACTAAGGGCTAAAAGAAAATCGATAACAATTTAAATGTGCTGATTTCTTCGATCGTAAAGCGTAATGAGACAACGTAATTAGATTTGGCCCGGCCGCAGCGAAGATAATCTGTGCAAAACGACAGTATTAACACCGAAACAAGTTTCCACGGTTCAACTCGCAATTACGCTAATGGATTAGAATTTAAATTGTTAATACGTGTCGAGACGTGATCGGGAACAGAGAATAGACGACTTGAAGACGATTTTGGAGAGGGAATAGTTCTTAAAACTAAGTATGGATTTATATTACATGATGCAGTTCAAAATATTCACACAACATTATATATCTATGAAAAGAAACCACCAGAGAAACAAAGTAGAAAATATTAACGAATAAAACTACTCTACAAAGTACGCAACTGTTTTTTTTTTCATTTAACTGACACCGTAACGTCAAAATATTTTAAGAAGTAATTAAGAACGATATTTTATTTCATCATAATTTTTGTAAACGCCGAATTAAAAGACGGTAACTGACTCGTCCCAATCGAAATAGAATTGAATATATAGGAAATAATAACACAAATAATAAGAACTTAAATCCTTTTTTAGGTTAGTAATAAACTCCAAAATTAAAATTTATATTTTTATGATATAAAATACCAGCCACTTTTCCAAGTTAAAGGAGCTAATAACACACTCAATATTCCCGTCATCAGCACGGTATAATCCACACTCGCTCATCAGCTCCCACGGGGACAATTCTTTCAGCGACACACGCCTGGCCCCATTACCGGTATTAATCTGTTTAATGATCGACGGTTTAGGCCCAATTCACTCGTTTGTGAAGAGGCTTGTAGATTATGTGGATTGGAGATGAGTAATTGAGGGGGGATACAGAGTCGTTAATGCTATAATTAACTACGAAAAATCTAGTAACGATTTATTCCATCCTCCCATCTCCAATTTCTAATAATGTAATTACTGATTGGTATGCAATTATACGACGCTTTATTAGCCAAACGTTTAAACTTTTTAAACTATGCACAAACATAAGTCGTACAATTAAATAATCAGCATGAAACATTTTTTTTTGTATTATTTATACACAATTGTCGCAATCCGCATCATATGCGCTATATTCTTTCGTCATTATGAAATATAAGAAGCCTAAATATCTTTTAAATCGAATTTCGAATGGTCTTTCGAGCCGGATAAATGAAAAAAAAATGAAAGCTATCCTCTTTATTACAGAGATTTTCATAGTTCTCTTTCGATTGTTTTTACGCTCGGTATTTCAGTTAAGGCATTGATTAATGACGAGCTCACCACTAAGCCTCAAAGTCCGTAAAGAAACACCAAAGAAATTGTCGCTGCCTTAAATTCAAATTAAGCAAGATTTACTCGACGAGTTTTAATTATTGGGGAGGGTTGATTCCATTACTCACCCTCGCACCCGTACGATGATGTCTTATTAAAAATTCTAATAATACGCTACTTTTTGTTTTAATTTAAATATTATGAATTTGCTCAACCGCGCGGAATAATGTCGTTTGGTATACGGCTCTCCTGTTATTTACGAGACTAGAAATATTGTTTCTGTCGAGAAAATGAAACTGAGAATTTTTCACAGTGCAATGCTTTTCATTTACTTTAAAGTATGTTATTAAATCGAAAATTGTGTCTGTTTTGAGTGTAGCGTTTTATTCATTTTTGCAAGTATTATTTATACAGGGTATATCAAGACTGCTACCGAAAACGAAGCCAGGTGGTAGTTTTAGTGACAACAAGCACAATGCAACAAAAATTGTGCAAAGGAAGGCGACATATTTTTTATGATTTTTAAAGCATCATCATGTTGAGAGGTAAATCCACAGTTTTCGGTAAAATAATGTTCACACTATTATTTTTGAAAAAATCTATGTATTTGCCACCCAAATACAACAATAGAAAAAAAAATTTTGCAATGTGTAGAAGTCACTAAAACGACCACCGGCTTCATTTTCGGTAGCAGTCTTGATACACCCTGTATATTTACTTTTATGCTTCAAAGTATCATTACAAATGATTTGAAATGGCGATACATTTATGACTGAAGAACTCTCATACATGATATCCCTGAAAGAGTAGGTAGAGATACCAATAGAAGCACACCTCACAATTATTTCCATTCTCGGACATAATTTCAACATTACCTAATATATTCTACTCCTAAATAAAAACAATATTTAGAACATTAACCCTTCTAATCTTTTATTTCTCAAGTACATCGTTGCGAAGACGCGTCACTTAAAATGCGACATTCTAGTTATTTATGTATACCATGCCACCTGACGTAATAAAACATTCATTCATCACGTTCGCTCCCGATCCCAGGAGATTATTCACTCATTCTCTCGTCGAATATCGGCTTGATTCGGTTATGTATTAACCGAGAATGTCTGTTGAATATTTGTCAAAGTATTGAGTTTTTTAATCTCCTAACACTGGTTGAAAGACATCAAAGGTGCTACAAGCATTGGCACTAAGATTTCTTTGATTTTTTGTTCAAATACTCACGAATGGTACTGTATTTCAAGCAAGTTATAGAGAGTTTATATAAAACTGTGACATTTATTCATACGGAAAATATGGTGATAGGATATCTTATCAAGCACAGAGTAAGAATATTTATCGATCTATCTCTATCTCTCTTCAACTACAGGAAGTCCATTGCTGAACGGCCTATGGAATATTTAAAGTGTCTAGAATATTTATAGCAAAAATAAACAGGTAAATTTAAATTTAAACATCATAGACACAGTAAAAAAAGAAACAATCATACGCACAAAACAAGTACGATTCAGGGACAACCAGTCTAATAAGTTTTTAAAAAGACAACTACCCAGGCCCGTAAAATAAGAAACACATTTGTCACATCAATAGACAGGTCTCTAGGGACTTGTCGATTGCGAGTCGATTTGATAGTTATTAGTTGAAGACGTTTTTGTTTTGTCACTGATTAGATATCGTGTTCGTAATTTTTTGCGGACTTGTTGAATGTATAGAGTATTGATAAAGTTCGGAGAGTTATTTATAATATTTTTCACATATTGAAACTGCGGAAGGCATGGATAACAATTTATAGCATAGTGATTAAAGAACTCACTGAAATATGAAACTGATGGGGTTACACATGAAACATAAAATGAAAGTATCAATAAAGCAAATTCTCTGGGATTTATAATCAACCACAAAGAACTCTGTCAATCTAATCCTAAAAATAATTATGCATTATATAATAATAAATCTATTTAACTGATCAATTTAAGTGATAATTTGATATCGAGTAAATATAAATAAAATAAATACACCAAACAGTCACATACATAGTCCTGATCCCACATTAAGATCAAGTTTTGTGTCGCGGGAATCACAAACTACGAGACTTCTCGGTCTCACAAACACCCAGACTCGAAACAAATCATACAAATATTTGTCACGGTGCGGTGTTCGAACCCACGGCCTCATATTTCACAGCCAGCGTCTAACTATATGCGCCCTGAAAGGTGGCAACATTCTACAACAGGAATAAAAATATTCGCCCAAACTAAGTGTTCCGTGTTCCAAACCACCTAATGTCGTCTTAATTACCTTCTCGTTATGAAGGAGAAAAAAACATTTGTAAATCAAAGAATCTGCTTTTAAATATTCATGCGGCAGGGTTGTTGATAATGCCCGGGTACGAATAGGGGAAGACTTGCGGTGTTTCCCTTCAGTAAATGTCTTAGACGGATGTAACTATGTCAAATTGTGTGGAAGTAATTGTGGTTGATTGTGCTTTGCAGAATGGCGTCGATTTATCTAAAGTAATTGTTGTATTATTTTATTATGTTTCAAGGAATATGACCGTACCTTAGTGCGTGGTGGCCTGTTGGTAAACGGACTAGACGCGACTGCCAACATGTTCACGGTGGTCGCGGGTTCGAATCCCAGGACACACCTCTGACTTTTCGGAGTCATGTGTGTATTGATAGTCAATCACCACGCACTAAAACGGTGAAGGAAAACATCGTGAGGAAACCTGCATACCATAGCGATTTATAAAATTTCTATGGTATGTAAGTCCGCCAACCCGCACTTGGCCAGCGTGGTGGACTATATGGCCTAACCACTCCCAATCGTACTCTCGATTGTAGAGGAGGCCCGTGCCCTGCAGTGGGACGTATATGGGCTGATACAGAATATGACCTTTGCACTTTAGTTGAAGGTAAGATCATTGAAAATGAAAATATAAATAATTTATTGAATCTATTAAAATGTAAAACATCGTTTAGAGACAATTTTTGATCTAACACCCGGTATTTATTTTATTTATATATGTGTATTACAAAAATTACAAGTTGGTTCAGAGCAGTTCAACATATTATATTTTTCGATATCATTGAACACAGCACGCATTGTAAAAAAAAAACAAGAAGATTGCATGGCTGAAGAAAAAATTAAAACAATTGACTCTATTCATTTTATTGTATGAAAAATAAGTGTTTCAGTGTCTTAACAAATGATACCCAAACACAAACATCCATAATCTTTAAAGTAATATAAGATTCAAAAGAAATAATGAGTCATGCCAAAGCATATAACATTTTAAGTGGCGTACACACTGCACGTAAACCAGGATGGTAAAGCTCGTGTACACTGGCAATAAATATACAGAAACAAATGGCGGCGTTGCAAAACTACGGAAAACTAACAAATTCCGTGAAATGCTCCATGAAATGAGCTGCTGTGTAGCCGAGCGCGTGCCCTGAATGGATGACTGTTGATTCGAATCTGAGCTTGGCGGGGGGATTTGTTAGTCACCAACAAATTGGTGTTGTTTATTGAAATATTTTAAGAGTAAGAAAGAGCTAGAACGTCTCCGCAATATACAATCACTTTCTATATATGTATGCCTGATGTTCTTAAATGGTTTTACGTCAGTGGTATTGTCAGTAACGCTTGATATTTTTTTTAAATCTTTTATGCTTAGTACAAAAGCAGCGTACTATCCGTAGTGTGGATATCACAATTGTTTCTTATTGATGTAATTTAGAAAGTACTATCATCATCATAGCAGCCCGAATTTATCCACTGCTGGACATAAGCTCAGACTGAATCTAAATGATGTAGAAAATCTTAATCATCCATCCATCCATCAGCCAAAGGAAGTCCACTGCTGAACATAGGCCTCCCCCAATGATTTCCACAGAGACCTGTTGGAGGCAGCCTGCATCCAGCGACGTCCCGCGACCTTTTTTAGGTCATCGGACAAAACTTAATAGATTTAACAAATTATTTTCATTTTCTCTATTGCACTACTTATCCTATAGAGAATCATATAGAGAAAGTTTAATAAATATTTCTAACTGAGAGTCAGCAGCTTCTTTATCAGTCCTATGATAACATAAGCATAACTCTCGTAAATATTGTTCGGTCTTCAACAATCTAATTTAATGGACAACACGCTATCACTCTCGTCATTTAGACCGCGATTCTATTAGGCAAGTTACCTGTATGCAAGTTGCTAATTGCATGAAACTTAGACAAACCTGCATACAAGCAACAACTTGCATATGGGTAGTTTGAACTTGTATACTTATATTTTTATTTAAATTACGCGCAAATTGATCGCACAAAGGTAAGTTGCATGATTTCGTCTTCCACCCAAGAGTTCCTAGTCAATTTTGAACGTACGAACTTGTATGCAAGTGAAACTTCCATGCAATTTTCACTCTCGAAAACATGTTTCTAGTGTAAGCAACTTGTTCGCAAATGTGACGTTATACTTGCATGCAATACTTGCATAATGAAATCGCGCCCTTATATTCCTCTGGTAATTATAATTTGTGAACAAATTAGAATTACCAATTAAAATTAATAAAACTATTCTCATATACTCTGTTATGTGTTTTCACATTGACAAATTATATTCGCAATTTATAAAATCGAATGACGCAGCATCCAATATAAATATTCAATAGATTTAACACAGGATTTTAGATGTTTCGCCTGTCGATTGTCTTACGTCTGCTAAGACTACATTAAAAATCTAATCGTTTGTCATCATGCCGAAATATGCTTAGAATTTACAGACTAATTTACATCTTATATTTAGGATATTTGAAATGTAATCTTGTACATATTACGATTTTAATAGAATACAGTAATGCCACAATAGTTTAAGCACTAGACTTAAATGATTACATATCTACATACTTGATCGTCTGTACGATACATGCATTAATGTCATAAATAAATATTGGTTCGAATTTCAGCTTTATAAGATGACAAGAGAGCCAGTATCATACCAATTTATTTGTATTTTAATGACTGAAAAATTTATTAGTATTTTTATTGCTATAAACGGCTGCAATATCCTTCAAATCGAAACAGAAAGTGCGTTTACTGCTGTTTTGCGGAAGCTTTAGATATTTCAGTGGCACCTACCCGGCTTCTCACTACATCTATATGTACCATATATATATATATATATATATATATATATATATATATGTATGTATGTATGTATGAATGTCTCACCTCGTTATCTTTGTCAGCATCCTTGATGTGCTGTGCTATGAACCGTACGCTCTTCAAGGCGGCTGCGACTTCGGGCGACAGGTGGCGCGGAAGCATGTTCTCCGACTCAGTCACTGACACAAATATTTTGTATGTACTACTACTGCGTTGAATTTGTTAGGGAGAAGTCTAATTTAGAATTTGAATTGCTTATTTATTTAGGAAGGTACAGGTCTTAGTTGCAATGTTACTTTTAGTGCTAAGAGTTATATCTATGCTTGCTACATCAAATATTTTTTCTTATTAATTTTAGAATGTAGCAAATTTACAGGTCTCTCAGGTCAGGAATATCTGAAATATGACTTAGTCAAAAGAAGAGTGATTAAGTTATATAGTCCACCACGCTAGTCTAATGCGGGTTGGCGGACTTTAAATACCATAGAAATTCTTACAAATTGCTATGGTATGCAGGTTTCTTCACGATGTTTTCCTTCACCGCTAAAGTGCGTCGTGTAGCCTAACCACTTAAAATCGTACTCTCTTTATTTATTTATTTTTATTTATAATCGAAGAGTTGTTAACTTATATTTGATTTGATTAAACAATATAAATCTATCTCATGCTTTCGAGATTTTTATATAGTATTAATATTTCTGTATTCTTAGAATTAATTTGAGGATAAAATAATAATGTTTATAATCACCTGATGGTCTTTGATGGGCTCCAGCTCCTAGCAAATCATCTTCTGGGGCAGGTGATTTGCGATAGTCCCCGTTTTCGCTCTTAGGATCGCCGAATGCGTCAGTCAGGCTGTCACGGCTGAGGGAAAGCATATTTTATTGAATAAAATAAATACCCAACAGTCATATTTTTTCATTTTTTATAATGGCCTGGCAAAGTGGCGGCATTGCACCTGATGGTAAGTGCCAATGCCGCCCAGGCAGAGTATCCATTGGCATCGGACGGCAGTCCCATGCCAATGGAAACAATTATAAATAAATAAATAATAATAAATAACACCCAACAGTCACATACATAGTCCTGACCCCACACTAAGATCGAGTCTTGTGTCGTGGGTATCAGGAACTACGAGAGACTTTTCGGTCTCACAAACACCCAGACCCGGAAGAAATATTTGTGGGCCGCACAAACATTTCTCTCGGTGCGGGGATCGAACCCGCGGCCTCTCGTTTCACAGGCGGCGTCTAACCAACTGCGCCACGGAGGCTGTCCAAGCTAATTATGCGGGCCTGCTAAGGTGCCTCTTCACACCACGCCGGAAGGACCCAGGATTGTAGGAAGGAGGGAACACGTGAGACCGCAAACAATTCCACAGCCTGACGGTGCGGCACAAAAACGAATTCGAGAACCGTTTGGTTCGCGCCGGGATGGTGTGGACCGTCGAGCTATGGCTTCGCAAGCCAGCACGCGTGGTTCTGGTTAGGAATGGAGAGGAGGGGATCAAGTTGAACAATTCTTCAGAGCACTCACCGTGATATTTATTATTTTATTAAACGATATTTATTAAACGAATATACGTAATCCTGAGCCCACACTAAGATCGAGTATTGTGTCATCGGTATCAGAAACTACTAGAGACTTTTCGGTCTCAACAAATGCCTGTGGATCGCACAAATATTTGTCTCAGTGTGGGGATTGAACCCGCGGCCTGACGTTTCACAGCCGGCGTCTAACTGCTGGCTAACAAATCGAAGAGAGGCAAATATACACTTATTTTAAGGTGGTAGAACTGAATAATATGGTTTTTTTCTTTGAATATGAATTGTAAGAATATTACTCGATCAAAGCAAAGATATTTGCAGAAATATTAGATATTTTTTTAGTTGCAGAATCATCACAATAGTTTGTTACTTATATATTACTATATGTATTTATGTATGTATATATATTATATTTATACACATATATATTTAAGATATATATTTATGTCATAATTATTCATATAATAACTATATATATCCACTATAGTATATCATGTATTGACCCTATATTTGTATGTATTTACATATTAATTATTTATGTTTCTATTTATTTTTCTCTTTTCTATAAAAATTTATACGCCCACTTGATCTCATCTCTGCATCACCCAAAGGTAGACTGGTAGATAATGCCTCTGGCATTAAGTCCGCCTTGTATACAATGTATATGAAGTATAATAAATAAATAAATAAATAAATATTTGGAGCTCTTGGTTCAATGATGCTTTGTTGTTTTAGAATTCAATTTTTAGATATAACATGATAATTGGTATAAGAAACTACGTAAAAGTATGTGCCATATATTTTTAAATTATCATAAAAAAGCATAACATAACATTAACATTCCAAAACATTTCCATTCCCTTATAAATCCTAACTTAAATCTTCCAATCTGTGATTGTCAACATCGTCGGCACGACGGCACGTGTGAACCGACCTCCACGCACGAGTGCCGTAATTGGTCCAAATGTTTGTACGAATAATGGCTTATTATTCCAACGCAGTCGGCAGCGGAAACCGCGACGGCGCCACGTGTTCAGCGAGTTTTGATTACAAAACCGGGCAATATATGTAAGGCTGGTGCTACACTGCGTACGATACGCACAAAATTTCTTACAGACTGGACTACCACAGGCTCTACTGCATTTCCTGTAAGCCAGAGTCTACAGTATGCATTTTAATTACACCTAGCATTGAAGTTCAACGAATCTCCGGGTATGTCTTTGATCCAAAACGCGTATTTGGTTATCTCAAATTAAGTATTTAAAAAAATGTGAAAAAATATATCATTATGGATAGCATAATTATCGTAAATTATAAGAGGCTTCCATTAGTGACGTAAGGCATTTTGGAAAATTTTTCGTCAAATATAATTTCCCAGGCAATTTTACACAGTTTTCTGCTAGAAAAAAGTGTGATTTAATTAATAGTAATTAATAGTCGCCCCCTAATACACATTCCAATTGCAATAAATCAATAGATTACTATAAACACTGAATAATTATTAGGCAGACTCTAAAATTAATTTAGTAGTCAAACCTACATCGAAATATAAAAAAAAAGAAATGAAAGTGAAAAACATCGCTTTAACTGGAGGTTGGACATAAGCACTGCAAATGTAAAGTGCTTAATACATTAACAACTGTCTGCAGTGCTCCCCAGCCATCTCATTATATAAAATTGCGTATTAATCCACCACTACAAATACTAAAATGCTAACGGCCATACAGATTTACAAGCAAAGACTAGTCATGATTATTGCAACCACATTACAACGAACTTTCTAGATCAGTCATCTAATTACGGTGAGATGTAGACTCTTCCTTCCTTTCGACTTCTTCGCTTGTAAGATCGGTTCAAAGTTTCCATGAATTAGCCTTTTTTTTTGGAGGAAGTGTTAGTGTGAAACATTACCTATACTACAATTGAATAATAATTTTTTTCTTTCTATCTCGCTGAATTTTTGAACTAAAAATCGGAATTTTGAAATGAGCAACGAAATTCTGAAATGATGATAGCGATGAATCCAATGTACATATATACGATATTTTACCTACATAATGCAGATAAACCACAAGCATTCAAAAACGCAAACCTATAACTTTAAAACTTTTAATTCATTTTTATTATTACGACAAAGATGTAATTAAGAAATGAAGCTTTTATTAAGTTAAGTTTAGAACGGTTTTTATTATCCCTAAAAGCCTGGGGCGTTCTAATCGTAGAATTTTACTTCATTTAGTTTAGAAGTCAATAAAGTTAACTTTCTGCGCAATCTCTCATACCATCAATCATCAAATCATCAACCCAAATATTGCGGGGCTTGGTTTTATGGCTCGGGAAGATTAGCGCGCGGGTTTGCCTGCTCTAATTTAATAATAAGAAGCGAGTATTTAACTATTTATACGGTATTTAAATATTTTCCCTGAATTTATTAAAGGATATTCTTATCCAACATCTAACAAAGAAAGAATTAGGTAATTCCATTCAGAATTAGTAAAGTTAGAAACGTTTTAAATCTTGTAGTGGGAGTTTTTTTTGTTGCAATGAGTGGCGAGACGAACAAGCCGTTCGTCTGATGGTAAGCAATACAACCGTTCAAGAACACTAGCAAAACCAAACAACACCATGAATTACAAAGCAATGCTTGGCATTCTCAATAAGTCCAGTAGTTACTCTGGCTACAATGTCCTTAAATACGAAACACAACAGTGCATTTACACTGCTATGTGGTGGGAGAAACAGACATTGCGGTGGTACCTACCCAGGCAGCCTCTCGCATATGAGAGACCTACCACCAGTAAAACCACCAGTAAAAGAATACGGATGCAAATATTTAGCCAATTACAAATTAATACGATTGTTATCCTCAAATTCAATTAAGGGTTAAATACAAGCCGACTGAATACAAAATTAGCCCTAGCAGACCCCAACTATTATCGATAAAATTAATTTACCTTTATATAATGAACGACAAGCCAAAAACAACACGTTTAAATGCTTATAAAATCCAATTACCTTTAGCGTCAACCGTTTTAATTGGTTGCCGGTAATCGAGATTTATCGGGAAATTTTAAATTTCGACACAAGATCGGCTGTGGGATCGCGTTTGCGTTTTCCGGTATCGATACGATGCTGCGGCAAATTAATAGCGGTTCCGGTATTATCGGGATTCCACCGGATTGTCCAGAATTGTGTAAGGCACGTACAGGCTTTTGTTTGGTAATTTGTGGGCCCGCGCGCAAACGCTTATGCATTCCCGCACACGATTTTGGTGATATTTTAGTAAGATTAGATTCGTATAGTTAACAATGGTTGTATTTTAACAGTGATAGAGCCATATTGTACAAATTGATACGCTTAAGAGCGTTTACACCTTGCGCGCAAAGTCAACCATAGGTATTTCTTCGTTAAATTTCACGCACACATAAGCAGCCAAAGCTGTGTGCGTAGAGCTGCCGCGTCGGCTCGCTGTAAAGTCACATCAACCAACTTTGATCCATGCGCTTCAAAATTCAAATATTCAATTGAAATGTAACTTATGATTTATATATTGGAAATATATATAATAAAAATATTTTATTTGCATTATAAGTAGACAAATATTACTGTACAAGCAATGAACAATACAAATACAACACTAATCATATTTTCGTTATTATTACATTGTTAAGTTGCATTCAAATCAGTGTTCAATCAGTAGACACTACGGACGTTTTTTAATCATTTCGTGTTCGAACAGACACGCAGTTGTTCGAACACATGAATACAGTTAGAGGCCTTGCAACCCCTTACAATTACGAAATATATTTAATTTTATATTACAATACATAACATAATTTGGCCTCGGAATTACATTCCATTATATTATCTGAAACATAATTTATACTCACTACAAAATCATTGTAGGTAAAAGAAAAAAAAATTACTACCAAAGTACTAAGATGTGGCAATCGCAGTCCACGCGTGGCTATTTTTATTACGCACGGCAAAAATCAACTGCAGCCAAGCCGGAGCGACGAAGCGATACGTCCTCTCTCTAGAAAGCCTTGCGGCGGTCTGATTTGATGCAGGTCAGGCAGCGTGTTTTATAGTGGTTTTTAAAATATTTGTAGAAAATATGAAAACTAATTTTGTTGAAATATAAAAATACTAATTTATTGATAAGATGTTCTTCTATTATAATATGCAATTACTATAAAAAAATATGTACGATAAGTTGGTGGAAAAAAATATGTTCTTGACGAGAGTTTCTGAACAATTGCGCATTTTTTAAATTTTTATTTTTCAATAATTAAACACAAAAAGATTATTTTTCTCGGCAAAATCCCTCCATGTGGGTCTTATTAGTCTGATAATATTTTTATTTTCATCTTATATTTAGTGATTTCGGATATCTTAAGCTTCTAAATTGCCATTCGAAGTCTAAATAACGAAACCCGTGTTCAGTAATCCTTATAGTATTCTCAAATTATCTATCAGTCTATAATGTTCTCCACCAAAATCCCTAGATGACAACCTTTTCTAAAATTAATACTAATTATTTTTCCTTTAAATTGTTTATTGGTGGCTATTAACTCGTTTGAAAAGTCCTGTTTTCATGCCAAAAAGCGCGCGGAAGGTATAAACGCTCTTAACCAGAGTGATACCAATGTTTCAAAGGTATACAACGTAAAGTGACCGATTTTCTGTCGTGTTTCGTTCATTAAAGTCGTATTGCCAAGACCTGATATTATTTTTCTCCTCGTGATATTTATCCTTTCCTTATATGAAACCATGAATAACCAGGGATAATTAGAGAACTCTACTCCATAGACTCATATGTATGAGTTTAGTTTTGCTTTACGTATGTACGTAAAGCAAAACTTTCTACAGCAAGCATAATAACAGTATCGTACCAAACCCACGAAACGATTGGATAACATTAGTTAAAAGGCGAAAACTATAATAAGAAAACCACCTATCACCACGACATCACTTTCATAAACTAACAACACACCCAGTATCTTTTAATTATGTCATCTTTAATTACGGAAGTACATATTAAATCAAGTTGTATGTAGCGAGAAGAGGTCTCAAAAACATGTCGCGTCGCTACACTTCTATGCCTGTTTATATTAATTGGATACAGGGCCCCATTCAGATTACACGTTTGGGGACCAAACTCCATCGAAAGATAACTTTGTATCGTATCTAGTTATTGGTTAACATGATATCAATTCCCCGAACGAGGAAATCAAATCAAAATATTCATATAGTATATCAAAAGATCTTTTGAATCGTTAAATTAAACTACTAGTGCTACAGAGCTTATTAGAACTGAAGATGAAAGGGTTTAAATAATTGCCTTAATAAAACGATGACAATTTTGTGTCAGCTCATATACGTCTTACTGCAGGCCACGGACCTTCTCTACGATTGAGAATATGATGAGAGTGGTTAAGCCATATAGTCCATCACGCTGGCCTAGTCCGGATTGGCGGACGATGACATTATTGTAAACGTACAGTAATATAGCTCTAATTAATTTTGTTCAGGTTACGTGACTAACCTACCATACTATAACATGCATGGTGGCTTGTTGGTAAACGGACCAGATGCGACTGCCAATATGTTTATGGTGGTCACGAGTTTGAATCCCAGGGCTATCATCACGCTCTTAAAGAAAAACATCGCAAGTAAACCGCTATACATACTATAACGATTTTTAAGAATTTCTATGCTATACAAGTCTTTCAAATTCAACCGTGGAGAATGATTTGGATTTTTATATCACTGACCATACTTCTGTGACATTCACCAAGATGCTAAAAGTCATTCATAATAATGGTTTGCTTACTACAACAATCGAAGAAAGAGCTCCTGATTCAAATACCTTGCTCAATACCAACTAGACCATGAATAACACGAAAAAGGGGATAAAAACACTAAAACTAAATTCAAGCTAAAATGTTATTTATTTGTAATATAATACGATTTTCGTTACCCTAATTCCATTTCGCAGGAGCGTGTCTGAATTTCTAATGCTTAGCATTTCAACTATTGAGGACGCGTATTTTAGTATTCATTGAATGTTTCGATAATTGATTTTGTTTAGATGTAAAATACATTGTTTCGAAACGATTGGCCGATGAACGACGACCTTACTTTACATATAAAGAAATGGTTTTAAACATTGTAAGTTTTTCATGGTGATGTTGGAAAAAAAGGACCTATAAACCCTAATAACTATGCTCCCCTAGAGCTGACTGTGGATACTAAGCAACATGTGTGCCGTTAGAACGTTGGTCGCTTTATGTTTAAAATTAAAAAAAAGTAATTTTTTTTAATTTTTTGTTAAACGTTTTTACATTGCAGATAAATGTACTAAAAGCTAATAAATAATTTCATGGATACAGTCATGGGTACCAATAAAATACAAATTTTAAACATATGCATTGATTAAACTAAAATAAAATCGTGGGGCACAAAATTCATTTAAAGTGGACGTATCCCACGATTTTATTTTAGTTTAATCAATGCATATGTTTAAAATTTGTATTTTATTGGTACCCATGACTGTATCCATGAAATTATTTATTAGCTTTTAGTACACTTATCTGCAATATAAAACCGTTTAACTTAATTTTTTTTTTTTTACTTTTTTTTAATTTTAAGTTTTTAGTTTTTATTTCTCATTCTATTCAATTCGTTGAGTGCCTTATTATTGCAAGGTAATAAAACCAAGCCCTTTATTTTGATACCCATATTGATGGGATTGAAAAATACATTATCCACCATTTTGCAGCAGTGGCCATCTTTGATTTTGATTTTGTAACAAATTATAAATGTATTTTGATGTTATATGATTGTTTCAGTTTAAAATTAGTAATATTGCTTTATTTACCCGTAATCATATTTATAACTTAGATTAGATAATTGGTATTAAAAATTAAAGTATTAGACAGGTGCTAAATCTTCATTTGATAAAAGTGAACAAATAAAATAATACTTACCTCATCTCCAACTCATTGGTGTATCCATTGGACACAAATGTGTCATCATAATCCGGCAAGGAGTACTTAGTCCTCCTCATCATGAGGAGTTTCGGCATCAGCTGAAGGAACAGCTTCTTCATCCAGGGCGACATGGTGTGCGTCGATGGAGACCTAAGATTTAATGGGCAGTTGACCGGAACAGATGTTGAAATGAAAAAAAAATTGAGGAACTTTGTAGGGTTTTAATAATTACATTTAAAAAAATCTCGGTTCTTCTTAGAGATTGAAGAGTTAAATATAAATACTTAAATATAAATTTAAAAATCTTATTTCAAGCTATTTAAATATCAATAAATAAGTAATTTAGTAGTCTTTGCAATCCCGCTGATAATACCTTTTTAAATACTGCAATAAACAGCAATGCACAATGAAGAAAAAAGCATAATATATTGTTAAAAAAAACTTTAAATATGTATTACCATCCTAAGGTTTTGCCCCCCATGCGTCGCCACTAACTCCGCACCAGCGCGTTTAATAAACTTTCTGATAAGTGCGTTTAACGTGAAAGCAAATAAAATTTCATTAAATATTTAATAAGCTCGTAAGTGTACAATATTATGTTAAGTACAAGCGTTGATAAATTAAGCAAAGTAGTCAAAAACACTCGAGCGAAGGGAATTTGATTTAAAATTGTCAAAGCAGTCGATAAGCGAGATGAACTTCAATGTGGACTGTACACCTTTTGCTCTGGCCCTTTCTGGCTCGGTGCCCTAGATTCTTTAAATGGTGAACATTTACCTACATTTTTATCTAACCAGTAAGAATATTTGCTATATAAAACACACCATACCATCTATGCAAATGTGATATATTCGAGACCATCCATTGCATACCCAGAGGGGTTACTCTATAATCCGACATGACGACAAATGTTCGGACGTCATACGTTGAACTGTACGAATGTGTGTGGCACTTTACAAAATGTTTGAATCCTCTATCGTAAGTCGTAACCATAGACTAAGCGTGGAGTGTCATAGAGAAAATTATTGATTTTTAGAAGTCCAAAACTTATAACTTCGGACGCCGAGTATGCGAATTCGTTTCTGATCATACAGTAACCCCCAGATTCGAGCAGTTATAAATAAATCGCAGTTCATATCCCACTTAGGCAGTATTGCACTTATAAAACGAACGGTGGAACTTTCAACTTTCAGGTGGTAGTTTTAGTCACTTCATGCAGAATTGTACTAAGAGTAACCGCAAAACATACGATTTTTTTACCTAAAGTTGTATTTGCGTGGTAAATATTTTTAAGTACCAATCGAAATAATTAAACACGATGATACTTATTTTACAAAAAATCATTTCTTTCATTTAGCGAAATTTTTAGTTGTAATGTGTCTGCAGTCACTGAAATTACCACCTGGCTTCGTTTTCGGTTGTAATGTGAACATACCCTATATTTTCGTAAAATAATAATATAGCAAATACAACACTAAAACGGATCGTAAAGACAATATGGCCTCACTCCAGATTATGTGAAGGGGCTTGGCGTTTTAATTCATCACAATATCCATGCAACATCCAACTAAACAAAACTCACACTAACGAGACTTGGTAAATAAATGGAAGTTATGTCTTGACGACATACTTATGTCGGTCTTCTCGAATTTGAATATGTCACTGGCCAGACCCGATTTTAGGATGCACAAGGTTACGCCTAGGCCAAACTAGTTCTCCCTATACGCGAAAGGACAAACCAGTACAGCCTAGGCCTAACTAGTTCTCCCTACGCGCGTGACACTTATCCGAGGAGTTACAAATATTCTACGACAGTTAAACCTTTTTTTTATTGCAGATATGACGAGGCGAGCAAGCCGTTCGCTTGATGGTAAGAGATACGTGCACTCATAAACAGTAGCAAAACCAAACAACACCTTGAATTATAAAGCAATTCTTGGCATTCCACTGCTCTCGCCATCCTGAGACATAAGATGTTAAGTCTCAATAAGTCCAGTAGTTACTCTGGCCACAATGTTCTTCAATCCGAAATACAAACAGTGCATTTACACTGCTGCTTGACGGTTGAATCAGACATTGCGGTAGTACCTACTCAGATGGCTTCTCACATACGAGAGACCTACCAGTAAATTTTATTTATTTCCCTGCAAACATTTTCGGAACCCCTTAAAACCATTTCCTCAAAACTCATATTATACATTTAAACATCAAAGCAGAAATTAAGGGAACATTATAGGAACAAATAAAACCTAATATAACCGTTTGGTAATTATTCATTTTCACATAATAACTTCCTTTATGTTGCAGTTACGAGTTAATTACCGCTTTGTACAGCCTGTTGCGATTATTCACACGCTAATATGTTTTTATCTCGGTTGTAATTTATTGTCTATTGCCGATATGAATAGGTTTATGATATAGTACTTTGTGTTTTGCTCTTTAATATGTAAGAGCATGGACTGTTTGAATACTGTATTTTTTGTTATATGTTTGAATATAAGGTTTAGTTAATTCAGTACTAAGATTTTATTCAAATTCTCACTCAAAGCACCTCTAACAGGGTCATTTTTTCTTAATAAGTTACATAGTACTGGATCAGCATTTTTTTTATGGAATCACGACTACGGTTTCGAGTCGAGAAATAGAGAGATATTTTTTATTATTTTGACCACGCGGCATTCTAGAATGTGTCCCTCCCGATAGTAAGCCGTCACTGTCGCTAATGTACCTTCGTAATGCCATGGGTCCAGCACAACCAAATCACTGCCTACCCTTAACAAAGTACTCTTTAAATCCTCACTAAAATGACGGGTCATAGAGGTCGGAGAACCCTGAATCAATTTGATGTTCTTCTTTTTAAGAATGGATGGCTGCCTCTTAGTATCGGATATTTTAATCAATTTGTTGGAGGACTGGCAAGTCTGGTTTAATTTACACACAATCGCGTAATATTCATAAAGAGTATATCCTTCAGTTGACAATAGGCTGGTGGATATTTTAAACCTTCTTTCTGATATTTAAATTCTGTTATATGTATGCAATATGGAGTCGATTAAAAACCTGTGCAACATACATGACTTCATGACTTTTATAATTCACAATTCACCAAAACACAATCGATAAAAGCAAAGATTGGTTTCGTTTTTAGCATAAATCTATTGGACATGCATTCATTGGCTGAGAGCATTCCGCAGTTTAGACCGGCGGCCATATTTCCACACATTGTGCTGTTATCGCCATGACGTTACAATGGACGAGAGTTATGGCGCTATGCAAGCGAAGACCTTTGGGGTATAATTTTAAATCTTTTTTAAATGGTCATTTTATAGTTATGATTTAATTTGGGGTAGAATTATAAATATTTACGTTAAGAAGTTGAAGAAAGTGGTAAAAGTGAAATCTAAGCAGGAATTGGAATTTCTCACCAATAAGCGAAAAGTCAGGTAGAAACAAAAACAACACATTTATTTATTTGTATTTGACTATTTTTTTTATTGTATTTATCAAATGGTATCTACATATATAAAAAATCTAACAAACACAGAATTTTGAAAGTCCATTAATTTTATTAAATCAGTTAAACACCTTTTATATCTTGCAGTTGGAGTAAAAGAAAAGAGATGCAAAAAAAACTCTATTGTAACTTTAAGGAATTGTACTTGTACTTTATATTGTGTTTGTGTAATTAGTTTATGATATAGAGAGTACAGTAATTCTATAGCATTGATGCAACCAACTTATGAATCATCGTCGTACAATAGCGTTGAAGATTGTATTACAAACCAATCTGCCTTCGCAAATTATTATAGTAATTACAATGATTGCAGTTTCGATAAGTTTGTATTCAGTACTCTGCCATTGACTACGCTTGGGTAGATTATTTGAACTAGAACAGGACACACACTAACTATGATAATTGCATAGAAGGAACATTTATACCAATTATAAATGTGATAAAATCATAAAGAGTTAGAAAATAATTTTCGGGTCTTTAATAAAAGGCTTGCATTCAATGACTACCAAAAGGTTTTATCTATCAGCCTTCTGGACGGACGTCCTACATCATACTGCTAATATTAAAAAACGTTTTGGTTGGTTTTGTATGCGTAGAATAGTCAGAGGAATTACTATGAAACACGATATTCGATAAATCGTGCATTTGCGTGCGTAATATAATCTACTCCTATTCATTTTTCCTTGCCTATACTCTCCCCCTCCATGGCAAAAGCGTCCTGAAAAACTTCGATATTACTATAAAGGCGATGAATATTCTTTATGCGAACTTTTCAATACTATGGAATTGTTAACAGTCGACATGAATTAAAAGGCAGCCACTGGAAGAAGGTATTAACAAGCTGAATCGCACGGTATATCAAATAGCCAGGTATTCTTTTCTATTATTTTAAGTTCATTTTACATGAGGGACGACACGCAGAAGGCGGCTTAACAATCAATACAATGCCAGTATGGGACAAACTGATTTGGGCAGCCATTGTAAATCCAGCTCTAAAACAATAATATGTAGTGTGAAACAATTCCGATGACAAAAATTGTTCGATGAACAGATATTTATTTGTTGTATCGTTTGAATGTTGTAGAATGTTATAGAATTTGTATCTGTTTCTTGGAAATGTGCTGGTATTGAGTGTTTTTTTTACTATTATATTTTTATTAAATAAGTTGTTGCTCCCTAATTATTCATCATCATCATCATCATCAGCCTAAAATTTTGTCCACTGCTGGACATAGGCCCCCTCCAAGTTGCGCCATTTTACCCTGTCTTCGGCTTGTCGCATCCAGCATCTGCCAGCGACCTTTCGTAAATCGTCACTCCACCTAGCCGGTGGGCGTCCTACACTACGCTTGCCAAGACGCGGTCTCCACTCAAGAAAACGACTGCTCCAGCGGTTGTCGGTTCCTCGACAAATGTGGCCAGCCCACTGCCACTTCAGCTTGCTAATCCTATGCTATGTCTACGACTTTGGTTCTTTGTCGGATAAGATCGTTATGGATCCTATCCTTCAGAGAGATTCCAAGCATAGCAAGCTCCATAGCTCGCTGAGTGACCCTGAGCTGGCGGACCAATCGTGCTGTGAGTGTCCAAGTCTCAGCACCATAGGTCGTAATAGGTAGGACGCACTTGTTGAAAACTTTAGTTTTCAGGCATTGCGGTAGGGGTGACGAGAAGACTCGACGTAGTTTTCCAAATGCTGCCCAGCCCAGCTGGATCCTCCTCGTAGCCTCCTTCTCAAAGTTATTCCTACCTAGTTGAAGGATCTGTCCAAGGTAGGTTTATTCGGAAACAACTTCGAGCTGGTGGCCACATACAGCGACAGGTCTTAGATCAAAGTGGTGGTTGTTCATAACCTTGGTTTTATCCAAGTTAATTTGAAGACCTATTCGCTGTGAGGCTGAAGCCAGGCCGTCCAGCATCTGTTGCAGCTCCTCCAGCGATTCCGCCATTAAGACTATATCGTTTGCGAAACGTAGGTGCGACATGTGCTCGCGGTTTATGTTGATGCCCATACCGTTCCAGTCCAACGTCTTGAACATATCTTCCAGCGCGCTTGTGAACAGTTGTAGGGAAATAACATCCCCCTGTTTCACCCTCTGCGCAACTGGATGGCCTTAGACTGCTGGTTCTGTAATTGGACATACATAGTAGCCGATTCATATAGACATCACAGCACCTCGATATAGCGACAGTCTACTTAGCAACGCCTTAAGGACTCCCAAACAGCCCAGGTTTCGACGGAGTCAAAGGCCTTTTCATAGTCTACAAATGCTAGACACAGGGGCCGATTATACTTCTCCGACTTCTGTATAATCTGCCTTACTGTGTGGATGTGGTCTATGATACCATATCCTCCTCGAAGCCCGGTCTGTTCCGGAGGCTAAAACTTATCGAGTCTTCTTGCAAGGTGATTGGTGATGACCATTGAGAACAACTTATTGACGTGGCTCAGGAGTGAGATGGATCTATAATTCTTAAGAAGGGTTTTATCACCCATCTTAAAATAGAGAACAACCACACTCCTGTTCCACGCCTTTGGAGTTCTCCCACAGCGAAGAACGAAATAATTTATTACTAACCGGCATTAAATACTTGCGATTCATAGTTACCATAAATGTAATTCCGGTATAAAAACATCAATAAGTTCCAAGCTCACACGAAAGTTATATCACTAACAAATAAAAGTGCCTACAAGCTTACAAATAAAAAAAATGATATTAAACTTACCTAAATTTTATTCACAAAAGCCGTATTAATTTGGGGTTATATCATTAATTGAGATATTTTGTTCACCACCTATCAAATTCAAGATAAGATACACCGAGCAAAAGGTTTCCAGTCCACCCCACACGCAACTCACCTAAAATGGACGTTGAGCACGCACACGGTCATCCAAACACTCAAAGACACCAAAATCATGGTGAACAGCAAGTACTTCCCTAAAAGTGGTATCGCCAGCGATGTGGGAGGTATAATCTCGGCCAGCAGCAGGAAAAAAACCGTCAGCGACACCAGGATCGAGATGCTTAACGAAATCTACGAGAGAACAACACATATTTACCTGAAATGCACGTTAAGTATGCAAACAGTGACCCATACGCTGAGAGACACGAGTATCATGGTGAATAGAAGATATTTCCCAAGCAATGGGATCGCCAGGGATGTTGGCGGGATGATCTCGGCCAGACCGAGGAAGAACACAGTGAGGGACACCAGGATGGAGATGCAGAGCGATATCTAGGGAAGAGAAGTCTCTTTTGAGTTTCACGGTAGTTAACGATTGCCTGAGGTTTTCTCGTGCACTAAACCGTGGTATCTGTAAACGGGGAAGGTTCTTAACTATATACATAAATATATAAATAATTTGTAAACTTAATGTTAATGTTCTGTGTGTATTTGTGTACTTGAATCTCCCTTCGCGGACCAATTTATCAACTCCTCCGTGTATGACAAACATAAATGTATAAAGGACAAATCATAGAGAAACATTTAGTGCACTGAAAATCCGGCTGTTATAAATTCATTAAAATTGTCTTTCCACTGATACTTTTCAAATCGTACATAATTATATTAAAAAATTTAGTATCCGATTGGTTTAAAATAATAATGGGATTAGAGCCAATTCGAAGAATAATGCGTCATGCAAAACTATTTACAAATGTAAATATACATAGTAATGAGATGTAAAATTTTGAATGCAATTTTGGGAGAGTTCGGTTCAATTTTCATTCCAATGTGAGAAAAAAATGTGACGATACTTACCTCCATAAAATAAAATAGATCAAATAAATCTGTTTATTTTTTATACGCACTTCATGTAGCGTAGTCGATGAGAATTTCGCCATTTCGTACGCCGTTCTCAATGAGAATTCGTCGTAGTGAATAGGAAATAGCTCATGTGCTACGTCGTTTTGAATGAGAATTCATCGTAGTCGATGTGATGTTTTGTCATATTCTACGCCATCCTCAATGAGAATTAGTCGTAGCCGATGGATATTTTCTACGTTCCAGAATGTTCTCAGTGAGTTTTTTTCGTAGCCAATATTTTTTCCTCGCATGCTGTTCTTGTCGATAAATTTTCGTTGTTATTGCAAATTTCCTCATGTCATACGCTATATTCATAGAGAAACTGCCGTAGCCAATGGAACTTTCCCATTTCGTACGCCGTTCTCAATGAAATCAACGTAGTCAATAGGAATCTTCTCATCGCCATAACCTGCTTATTTGGAAACAGATTTATTTTTGTCTAATTTCAGTGGAAAGACAAAGAAATATGAAAGTATATAAATTTAATGCCACTAGCACACTCACACGGCTAACTAATGAGTCAAAAAAGACTAGTAATAATGGATGAGCGAAGGTTATGGATGATGGAAGTACGGCCTGGTGATCGCTAATGAGAACATGCCCTAGACATCCCATTCATGGAAAAACATCGAAAGCGATTCGATATTCATATCAACATTTTGTCATTTTTCTCGCAATTAAAACTTATATTTAAAGGTTCCCCATAGAAATTTAAAATAAAAATTATCATTACGTCATGTGTTGTAGATTATAATATTTTCTTAAGATTAAATATGATATTACTAATACAGAAACACCATTATTTATTTAATTACAATTTGAACCGTTTTGTTAATTCCTTGTTTTAAAATAGTTCCTGCCACTTTTTGTATTTTACAAAGTATAAAATAAATACTTTAAAAGTCATTTCTATTTAATTTCCCTTAATATTTAGTATTCAATACATAAATCTACTTTATCATTCTATGAATCGATAGTTTTATTTTAGTACTGAATAAAATTAAAATACACATACATAAACATTCCAAAATGCTGCAGATAAATTCAAAGATAACGACAGAATGTTGATAGACTAGACACTCGTCACTCATGAACAAAGACATGTACCTCCTATCTCTTACCTTCTCTCCAGAGTCCGAGGGTAGGTAGAACACCAGGACCGTCAGGAAGGTCAACCCCACGCAAGGAATGATGAGATTCACCGTGTAGAACAATGTCTTCCGACGCATCGTCAGCTTGAAGGTAATGTCTGTAAGAATAAGGATTATATTTTTGTAGGTAAAGGAGGTAAAAGTGACGCTGGTGGTGGAAGTAAAGATAATATAACAGACGATATTTAAGATGAAAATAAATTGAATATAATTATGGATAATTACTTTCTACAAAACCAATGTTTTTGATCACAAAATATTTATGAGGAATATTTCAATACATTAATTATTTTTAAATATTACTTTATTTCTAAGAAGGAATTTTAACAGATTTGATCATCTACACTTTTATGTGATAACATATACAATGTTGATTAATTTGTGATACCAGACAAAATTCTTTACCCCATTTTAATATGGAATAATAGCAAAAATTTTGATGGCGTAGACCACCGTCACTTAGGTACTAAACAATCATTGACTAACATACGTAGGAAATGATTAAAATTTAGATCTAGTCATAAATATACAAGTGCGTGTTTACGGTGTACGTGGGTTCGAATCCCAGGTGTGAGGTGTGCACTTCTGACTATTCGGAGTCATGTGTGTATTGATAGTCAATCACCACGCATTAAAACATCGTGAGTAAAACCTGCATACCCTAGCGATTTATGAAAAATTCTATGGTATGTGAAGTCCGCCAACCCGCACTAGGTCAGCGTGGTGGGCTATATGGCCTAACCACTTTCAATCGTATTGTCGGTTGGAGAGGAGGTCCGTTCCCTGCAATAGGACATGTATGGGCTGATACAGATAAAGATAAATTATAAGTCAATAAATAGATCCTAATATGCAATCTACCTGAGAAAGGCTCTGGGCAGCAAGGATAGTACTCCTCATTTCTAGTGGCAGGCACCTCGAGGATATCCCATTCCACGGACAGGTAGAACTCGCTCAGATCGATCCCGACGTGCACCAAACTGCTGCCGGGCAACTGGTCCATGTGTTTTAGGTCCACCTATGGATTTATGTATGGATATTTGTATGGATTTTTGCAAATTACATTTTAATCCGTTAGAATACTATCATATAGACTATAATTTATTGGACGAAAGCTCGAACGAAGTCGAATCAGGTCGTTAGTATATAAATAAACTAAAAAAAGTTGGAATAGAGATAATGCCTAACAAATTTGGAATAATGGTTGGTGATGTTTTACAAGAAGCTACAGGAGTAAGGTACGTGGCTTAGAAAAATCTTTGTGATATTTCAAACACAAAATTAATTAAGATGCGTTGGGGTTACACCATAATACAAGGGTAGAAGAGGTAAGAAAGAAAGAAAAACGATTTATTCAAGGTAAGAAAGAACTAAGAGTATTAAGGTAAGAACATAACTCATATAAAAATATAGGAGTTTACGTTGTGACAACTGACACTCTTACCCCAACGCACCTTACAAAGATCTTAAATCAGTAGCTTTTACTTAAGTAACCTGATTAGCACTATATTATGTGAAGAGACAAATATCAAAATACCTGAGCTCCATTGTAGGTCCAAGACCCGAACTTCATGAAGCAAGTCTGCTCGTCGAAGGGGAAGTACTCGACGTTGATCTCGCAGGAAGACTTGTAGATAGCCGGCGGCTTCCAGTTCACTTCACCAGTGTATTTTAGCGTTGCTTTGGTCATCAGAGTTACCTGTGGGATAAAATTAATACAATTAGTTTTGGAATATTATTAGTTTTAAATAACTTCAGCTACTGATTTGAAACTTCTAGGTCAACACATTCTATGAGACTTATTTTAAACTTTAAACTTTATTTAAACTTTATTAATTTACTATATTTATGAGCACTGTTTCTCCCACCATACAACTGTATAAATGCACTGTTATGTTCCGGTTTGGCCATTGTAGCTAGAGTAACCTAATGGACATATAGATACTTAAAATCTTATGTCTCAGGATGGCGAGCGTAGGAAAATGCCCAACACTGCTTTGTAATTCATGCCATGTTGAATTTTGCTACTGTCCATGAGCGTATCGCTTACCATCAGGCTAATGGCATGCTCGTTTCGTTATTCATTGTTTTATATAAAAAAACTGGCATTAACGAGGAACTCAAACGTCCCATTTAATTGGGTTAATTCAAGGAAACTGAATAATTCCTATCCTGCACCAGCTTTGCTGTCTCTAACAAGCTATCTCCTCATAATGTGGATGATCCACGCAATAAATAATTTACATCGGATGATAATCTGAGTACCTTTGCTATTTCATAGGAAAAAAACACTCACTTCATAATTCCCGTCCCAGTTGTTGTAAAGCACGATGTCAGGTAACCAGATGTGCTCAGAAGGTACGTACAGCATCTCCACGCCGCCGTAATCATCAGGGTTCCATTGCAGCTTGTAGTCGTACCATTTCTGTAATATATTGATAAAATATAATAAAATAAAATTCATGAACAATTCCTGTGAATATTTTCTTTGTGCATGGATACTGATTAAATGAAAAAAGTTAAAATAATTAGCTTTTGTTTCGGTACAAATATTTGACTTGAATAGGCGTTACTGTTAGTAGTTTACCATGTTATTAGACCTTAAGTACGCCATTTTTTTATCTATTAACCTCGCTTATACCATATTGGTAAAAAGATTATTGGAATATTCTCGAGTAAAACGGGTGAAATTAAATGTTTTAATAAACTGGGTGCAAAAATTGAAGCAGTGAATAATTTTATTAATATTATTTAACAACAAAACGCGACAGTCTTGGTAAAAGAGGTAAATCTCGCCAAACTGAACTATATGATCTAACCCGTGACCTGCAGTGGGACATATATGGGCTAGTATAGAAAGATAGAACTAATCAGAACATTTACAATTTAGTCATAAGCTAATATTTATGTAATATTAAAAATAAATCTTCTTCTTCTTTATCAGCCCATACGTCAACCATAGGTCCCACTGCAGGGCACGGGCCTTCTCTACAATCGAGAGTTCGATTGAGAGTAGTTAGGCCATATAATCCACCACGCTGACCTAGTGCGGGTTGGCAGACTTCATACCATAGAAATTAAATATGTCGCA
Source organism: Hyles vespertilio (assembly GCA_009982885.2). NCBI lineage: Eukaryota > Metazoa > Arthropoda > Insecta > Lepidoptera > Sphingidae > Hyles > Hyles vespertilio. The sequence continues at coordinate 4,089,281 of CM042824.1, forward strand.
TAAATAGTAATACATAACGCGCTCTCCTTTTCTCGTAATATATTCATTCTATAAATTATGTAATGTATGTACCTGTTCCACCCATAGGTTGGTGGTCATGACTTGGTTTTTAAGGTTGACTTCCATCAGCTGCGACAGCTTCAGGCCAAGTCGGACAGTCAGTATGTCAGTGACATTTGTGACAGGCCTTATCAACCTGTTGTAGTTGCTTAGCAAATCGTCGTACAGTCGCTTCACATCGGGGTTCGCTTCGAGCAACTTCACACCTGGAAGGTGGGCGTGATCGATAGAAGCTTAACACATCATTTATTTATTTATTTAATCCATTTTTGCACTGTATAGCGAAATGACAAAGAAATCACTTAATAATAATAGTAGAAGTGGCGGACTTATCATACTAGGAAAGTTATAGGAAACCATGGAATAGATATTTAAGTAGGAGAAAGAAAGGGTAGGGCATGAAGGCAATGAAATAATAATAATATAGTGCAAAATCTACTAATAGCATACGTTTACTGTTAAAATAAAAAAAAACAGTTTAATATAATTCTATGCTACTTACCAATACACTTGCTTAGACTGGCCAGAAACAAAATCAGAAATCGGAAATCCATTTTATATTTTTCAGAGTGATCAGAAATACGTCATGTTTACTAACTTCCCGGATACAAATGCTACGAGAATAACTTCGTAGCCTCAGGTAATCAATACTCTACGCCGTAGCAAAACCACAGCGCTACGCGCAGCTGACATGTTCTCAAGTCTACCAATAGATGGCGGTACCAAACAGTTTATTTATATTTGGGAAAAAATAAAATGAAACACCTCATTATAAAATGATTATATTATTTTTATTTTTTTAAATAAAAATCATAAAATATATTTAATATAAGTATAAAAATATTTGCAACGCCTCATAGATTTAATATGAAATTATACAAAAGTTATTAAAAATATATCTCTCAAGTAAATATTCGGTTGTAGATCTCCGCAGTGGTTCATTGCAAGTTATAAATAAATTTGTTTTATTTATTTGTTAACCCAGTCTCATAATTATTTATTACGATTTCTCATACAACTCCAGTCTGAATGTTCTTTATATTCTTTTTATATCGGTGCATTAGTAACTGGCCTACTTTCTAAGTTTATCAACATATTATTTTCGTCTCATATACTATTGAATATATTGAAATTTGATTTTTATTGTCTATAATATTACTGAAACATATTATATATCAAATAAACATACTTAAAAATATAAGCGTATTATTTGAGATGATAAGCATAGTCACTAGAATAAATTAAATAAAGTTTGTAATCTTAAAAAGACTTGCGGCTATTGGTGGATGCTACTCATGGCTTAACCTCACTCAATCGCACTGTCGGTTGTAGAGGAGGTCCGAACCTAAAAATGCTAGAATATGCATAGATACAGTACAATATCGTGGATGATTATTTTATCTTCAACTTTTTAAAATAAAACAGTATTATTTCTATAAATAAATTAATATGGATTTGATAGTAGGAAAATAAAGATAGTGTGAAACTCGACCCAAAACAAATTCTTGCCGATCACAAATACATTTGATTCGGTGCGGAGGTTGAACCCGCGATAACTTATTTTAAAGTTGATATCTTAAACAACTGCCCAAAGATGCGGTCCAAAACCTCCCTTATCTTTGAATCCTTTGCCTTTAAAAATTTATTCTTAACGGAACTGACAATAACTTTGAAAGCACTTTATAAATTGATAATTCTGTGAGCGTATTTAAGCTTCATAGAACCTCAATAATATTTAGGTAAGAAATAAAAAAAAACGAACTATAAATTAAACAAATATAACATAAAAATGTACAACGCAAAAGAATCTTCGATTTCATCTTTAATACATCTTTTTCGCTAGTCTAAGTAAAATAAACGGAAATACAAAGAGCTTGTTCGGAGTATCGGCGTAGAAAATTATTTAAGAACGACTATTTTATTTCGTCGCATTACAGAATAGAAAAGATATTTACAAAATTAAATTACACTTATAATGAAAATGATTCTCTTTTCATGTATAATTTAAGAATAAAATTGTTTTTAACAACGCATGAGTTTCTTAAAGTAATATTAAATATTATTGTCCCAATCACAGTTATTTCCTTGTCTCACTATCCAGCCTTCGCCATGCCTTGTACCGTTCTTCTGAATTGAAATGTTTCGTGCGATTCTTCTATGGCTGAAAGATAAATTAATTACTCAATAATAACCACTACGGCTTATACATTTTCTGGCATGATAAGAGAAAAAAGTGAATTCTTTAAAATACACTCGTAATACTTTTGTGTTTATCGTACATTCATAGACCTCAACAAAAAAATAAAAAAATACTTTGTAATCAGCATTAAGAGCTAAAATGTAATGATAGAAAATTAGGTTCATTAGCATAAACCTTAAAATTAAGACGTACATCTCATCAAGCAACACAAGAAAACAAAGAACGGCTAACACGTACATCTAGATAGCACGTGGCTGTGATATGTAAAAACTCAGCATAATGTTGCACGCCACAGTGCACTACAATAAACCGCTATTTTTTTTATTTTCAATAGTCAAATACATATATCACAAGTAATCATCATCATCATCATCAGCCCTTTGCACTCCACTGCTGGACATAGGCCTTTCCCAAAGTAGGTCACAGATTCACTTCAAATATATGTATGTATACCGGGTATCTCAAGACTGCTACCGAAAACGAAGCCGGGTGGTAGTTTTAGTGGCTACAAACACAATGCAATAAAAAAAATCGCATAGAAACGCGACAATTATTTTTTATGATTTTTTAAATATCGTCATTTTTGGGTAGTAAATCCATAGTTTTTGCTAAAATAATAATTTAAACTCTTTTATATCTTAGAGTCTTTATAAATAAAATGGTATACACTATTATTTAGGATAAAAATGTATTTACGACCCAAATACGACCATAGGAAAAAAAATAACAAAAAAAAATCGTCGCTTTTTTTTGCAACATTTTCTATTGCGTTGTGTCTGAAGTCGCTTAAACTACCACCCTGCTTCGTTTTCGGTAGCAGTCTTGATATACCCTGTATATTAGGACACAGGCCTCTCCCAAGGTAGGTCACAGAGCCCGGTCAAAATATGTATTAGATATTAATTTGAATACAAACCTTGCACTGGATATTTGGGCAAAGGCCATAAGTTAAATGGATAGAAGTACGCATAGGGCAATCGTTTCACGACTATTGTTCTCTCGCGGTCCATTTTTGACTCTGCAACAATTAAATGTTTAACTTCACTCTCGCTACGCAATTAGCTACTGCGCAACGAAGGCTCTCATAAACTGGTATATATTTATTAATGGTACAATATGGTAACAGACGTGACCTTAAAGATACGTGATTTAAAATAATAGCCACCTGGAAACAATTTACACACCGTCCACCAGGAAGAATCGGGAATGGTAATATCTTCCGGTTCAGAAACTAGGAAGACAGTTCACTTGGACTCTAATGACTATTAATGACCCTTCGAACTACGTAGAATGTTTACCGTTGGAATTCGTACTGACGTCTGGAGTCAAACAAATACAAATAAACAGCTGACGCAATATTTACAAATATAAAATAATCATGCAAGTTTATGGCTGTATCGCCAGGCTCGCACTAAGGACAAATCTGTGCGTTTAAAAAATACAGCCAATATATTTGGGTAAGATTAGTTGTAGATTAATTTGAAGATCAATACATTCGTTTTTAATAACAGTGTTTGTATGCCCACAATTTTTTCTTTCGGGTCTGGGTATTTATGAGACCAAAAAGTCTCTCATAGTTCCTGGTATTTACGACACAAAACTCGATCTTAGTGTGGTGTCGGGACTATGTAACTGTTGGGTGTTAAAATATTTATATTGTCAAACGGTGTCGGAAACCGTATAAATAGAATAGTTTAAATTTCTTATACTAAATTGGACATAACATTTATAAGTTATGTCCGTTCATGTTATACATGTACATATTGTGGAGATTATATTATTTGGTGGCGAAATGTGGGTGTTCTGGCACCTCTGCCTACTCCTTCTGGGAAAAAAAAAGTATGCATGAAATTTGTTTGATTTCATTCAGTACCTATAAGGCCCATTCACACCAGAGACTTTTAAGTTAATATTAATCCATGATATTTAAATAAAAATGTTTATCGATTAACTACGATGACTCATAGCCCCCAGCTGCGGCTTTACTCCGCACCTGCATTATTTAATAAAATGTTGACAATTGTTCTATTCTAGCGTGTAACTACTTCCCGGTTGCGGGTGTAGTGCGGTAGGAAACCACTATTTATCACTTAAGATCGAGCTCATAAAAATGGACGTGGATACGCAATAGATTTATGGGTATTGACGTTGTAGTACGCTAGTATGTTCTACGCTTTAACTGCAGGGGGTACTATGTATGCAATTTTATAGAATGGAACCGTATGTACTAATCTGTATCAGCCCATATACGTCCCTCTGCAGGGCACGGGCCTCCTCTACAATCGTGAGTACGGTTGAGAGTAGTTAGGCTATATAGTCCACCACGTTTGCCTAGTGCGTGTGTCAATTAGTGTGTAAACACAACACGACAACACACATAGATCGCATTCATATAAATCGCTGTGGTATTCAGGTTTCCTTACGATGTACTAATAGCCGGAGCTTATTAGATGGATTATGAAATGGCTCGGTGGTAATGGTGACTAATCTGTGATTCTAATTACCATGCCGTAGTCCCGGTTTCGAATCCCAGGTCGGGTAATATTGGATATTCGTATTCATTATCAGCCTGGAGTCAGGGATATGTGCCCGATATGGCAATAGGATCGCCTCTTATCACATCGTGGGACGAAGAATACATTGCGAAACTTGGGTGTAATGGTTGCACCCCTACCTAACTTTTGTAGGAAAAAGGCATGTGTTTATGTATGTATTCTTATGTAGACTTATTATATTTTAAGTGCATCAATGAATTAACTGGATTGGCAAATGGTCAACACCGCTGCTTATACAGCATTCAATTCCTGGAGAAACGTGAATGTTGAAAGATTAAAACGTGAAAAACGGATTAGCGTGCTTTGGGTAAAAAAGCTTTAAAGAATTAATTATTGGAGAAAATAGGTATTATTAGTAAAGACGTACTATATCAATAATATTCGTTAATACTGAAATAACAACTTGAAGTCATTGTTAAAGCCAACAAAATATAGGACACCGAAATATTTGTTTTTAAAAAGATAATTATGAAATTTAATGAACTATCTGTATCAGCCCACTCCAATCCACTGCTGGGTATATGCCTCCTCATAATAATAAATAATCTTGATAAAAGGCGCTAACTATCAACACAACATTTATCTAACTGGCAACACTAACCTCCACAGATTAAAAAGTAACATTTCAAAAAAGGAACTGCCCGTAAATCCTTAAACTTGAACTAGACTATGCTAATAGTGATGTGTAACGTGACTGTCCGCGTGGAGGTGTACGCAGATGGTATGGAACGTGACTGGCAACACACGACACGAGCTCAATCAACTTTCCATTATGTTGTCAACAGTACGCCAACATATCTCCGGTTGGCCTGTGACGTAATCTTTGTGTGTATTTATTTTGTTCTATGAACTGAAGATCGATATGTTTAATTTCTTTTTTATTTCAATGAATGGCTAGACGAGCCTGCCGTTCGCCTGATGTTCAGCTCATGAACAGTAGCAAAACTAAACACCTTGAATTACAAAGCAATGCTTCGCATTCCACTGGCAGGATTGGCAGGATGGCGATCCTGATATATACGAGTAATATGTTAAGTTTCAATATATCCAGAAGTTATTCTGGCACAACGTCCTTCAAACCGAAACACAACTGTGTATTTACACTGCTGTTTGGCGGAAAAAATAGACATTGTAGTAGTGCCTACCCAGGCGAGCGCTCACATATGACAAACCTTCTACCAGTCTAATAAATAAATACATCCAACAGTCACATACATAGTCCTGACCCCACACCACAGAGTACATTTTACATATTTTTTACATATTAAGATAGAGACGTCACTCAATCAATTCAAGGCGCCCTCTGGCGTTAAGTAAGAAAAACAATCCAGTAATATATCTATACTTACTTTCATTCCGTTTATATAAGAAAATAAAAGATTTAGGAAGGTTTGGACCTGAATTAGATCTAACGGAGTCGATTTGAATTTTGTCTATTTGAAACAAATTATTATGTATAGAAATGCGAACATAACAATTATTATTTCCGCATGTGTATCCATTTTAATAATTGTTTTAAAATAAACTAATCAGCAAATAAGCTAATCAATACTGTTTGGAGTAATTTAGGGCCAATAATATCCGCGTAAAATATAATATACATAAAATGGAGAAACCCGTAAAAACCAACGAATTTTTCGCCCTCTGGTGTTAAGTTAGTCAAAACGATGATTATAATTCGTCGTCGTTTGTTCTAAGTTAAACCACCGTGCCCCACACTAAGATCAAGTCTTGTGTCGTGGTTATCAGAAACTACGAAAAACTTGTTAATCTCACAAACACCCACGCTCGAAATAATTGTTACAATTCACACCATCACTGCAAATTGTTTATTTTTATGAGGTTCCGTGGCGCAGTTTGTTGGCGCCAGCTGAGAATGAGAGCTGGCAGGTTCGACCCTCGCATTTCTTTTATCAAATACTTATCTCCAATGTTTGTTAGGTGTTTGGGAGACTGAGCCTCTCATAGTTTCTGATGACCAAATTACTAGACTTCATTGATCTCAATGTGTCTATTGGACGTACATATTTGTTTATTATTTTATAAATACTCATAATATTTGTAAAATCTCCAAATTAGCTTCAGTCAACATTGTCACCGTCTTTTGTTCACTCCGTCAGATAAGTGGACTAATAATTGTTTAATTAGCTTTAAACTTATTGCATCATAGCTCCTTAATATATTTAATTCGTAAACATTTTTGTTTGAGAATTCATTTCATTCAATCATTCTGATCACCATTACTTCTGCTATTTATCAACGTATTTCGTGTACATATGTACTGATTAATATCCAAGGAGCGACAAAGCATCTGAAGCTCTAGGACGATAGGTATCACAGATAAGCAGATATCTATTGATGGCAATACCATCTATATAACCGAATAAATACTACACTATCATAAAACACACGAATACAATAAAACATATAAAGCCTACTTTATTACTATTCCCCGTTAATTAATATCAACTAGGTAATTTTCAACTTAGGAAAAATTTAACTTTTGTCAGTTATGTATTATTGACACTTCACCGTCGATATATAACGCTTGCATCCATGCTCTATAAACAGTACAAATATACAAGCCTCCTCAATAACAAACAACAAAGGAACAATATTTTACAACATTCCGCTCATTAAAACAATATCGTTGGAGCATATCGCCCACACGACCACGTGAGACGGAAGCGATCGCCGGCACACCAGAGCCCACGCGCAATGTACAATCAGTTTTATGTCTCAAACTGACCTGTATCAACGTGGACATTGAGATCCTTAATAAGCAAATGAGGTAAAATCACAGGTGCCGGCGACATTAGGCTATGAATCTGTACGTTTATTACCTGTGTAGGCGGAGCGCCACCTGATATTAAGTGGTTAGTGTCAAGTATCCAGGATTTTGTCAATCTCAGAGACATATCTTATGTATATAATATCTAATTTTAAGGTCATTTTTTTATTGCAATGAATGGCGAGACCAGCATCCGTTCACCTGATGGTAAGCTACGACCGCTAATGAACAGCAGCAAAACCAAACACCTTGAATTGCAAAGCAATGCATGGCATTCCATTGCGCTCACCATCCTGAGACGTTAAGTGTTAATATGTCCAGTAGTTACTCTGGCTATAACATCTGTCAAACCGAAACACGACATTGCATTTACAATGCTGCTTGGCGGGAGAAATAGACACTGCGGTGGTGCCTACCTAGGTGGACTCTCGCATATGAGAGACCTACCAACAGTGACATATTAATACCAGACATACTTTAATAAAGGAAATGTTAAAGGATTTTATAAATACATTTTATTGCATACTGCAGAGCTTGTAGGTATGTGATATTTCAAGAAAATGCGGCTATAAATATGAGCAAAGATCTCTACCATATAACTGACCGGGTTTGAATTTACTGAGAATGTGCACAGGGGCAGGGATTTGTAAAATAATAATATTTCTATTGAATCAAAAATACCAATATAAGGAAAAAGACTAAAATTCAAGATGTAACTTTAAAAATGAAAAGGCTAAAGTGGAAGTGGTCGGGACACATGAAGAGAGGAAAGCAGAAGTGGAACAAAAGAGTAACAGAATGGTATCCAAGGGAGGGGAAAAGGAAAAAAAGTAGACAACAAAAAAGATGGGATGATGACATCAGACAGGTTGCAGGCATAACATAGAGCAGAGTGGCCAGAGAGAGGAAAGAATGGAGTAGGTTGGAGGAGGCCTATGCCAATTAGCAAACGGACTATCAAAATATTTCTATTGAACATCAGTTGTTTTCATAATACGTGAAACAGTTTTAAAAAGCCTTTTTTATTTTTTCTTGTGGTTGTACTAAAATATATGAAAACTACCAACGCGCTTTATGTCAGTGTGGTAGATAATGACCTACATCCCCTTCAATCAAAATCTCAAATGTAGAGGAAATTGTTTTCCCTGCGATGAGATGTCTTACACTGTAGCGCCTCTACAGTCGATAGTACGATTGAGAGTTGTAGGCTATATAGTCTACCACACTGGCCTAGTGCAGATTGCCGGACTTTACATATCATAGAAACTCTTAAAAGTCGTTATGGTATGCAACCTGCATAATATGCATGCATGCATATTATGCATTGTGAGGATATGCATGCATAATATGCATGCATATCCTCACAATGTTTTCCTTTATCGTTATCGTGCATCTCAATATAACTTCTTTTCTTTTTTAATGGGTAAAATCCATTGGAAACCCTATCAGGATGGACTTTTACCGGCTAAAAACATAAAACACTCACTAACAAAACAGTACTTTCTCAATTCATAAAACAAAAAGAATTACGCGCATTAACGTAATATCATTGAGCAAATAAGCAAACATTACGCCAACGGTTCCCGATGGCCAATGAGCGCAAAGGGGTCAAAATCGAGAGTGAATGTAGGGTGAACACTTAGCGTCACTTACGCTCGTCCGGCGTGGCAAGTGCGGTAATATGGGTCAGCGGCTCCAGCGGCGGGATCAAAGCGGGAGCGTTGACACGGCCCATGGACATTTTGTGTCAGTAGCGCGGGAATCTTTGGAGGCGTGGTTGTGAATATTACTTTTACTATTAGATCGTAATGCATTTGCGCAAAATAAAGTTCTGTTTTTAATCACAGGATGACTTCTGTATAAGCCCATATACGTCCCACTGCAGGGCACGGGCCTCCTCTACAATCAACAGTACGATTGAGTGCTATTTAATCAATGATAGCAGTAGTTACGATATTAAAGCACAATATAGCCGCCATGAATTAGCCAGCTCATTTAAAAACATTAAATTACTTCAAAATTGGAAACGCAATTATTGATAATGAAATCAAGTGGGAAAATAAAGATTTATTTATAATTTCAGTAGTAATAAAAACGGAATCTGTACCGTTCCTATTATAAAAATTAAAAATTTTGGTTGTAAAAATTATTAACGCAGCACTATTAATTACGTGGTTTCATTTAATGTCATTTCTCCACCAAATGTCCACCATCATTACGGTATAGCATAAAAGCGGAAGACCAGGGCTTCAGTTGAACACTTGGAAAAACTTGAAAACTTTGCTGGTATTCAAATATGAAATGTTTTGATAAGAAGGTAGAAAAGATAGCGATCGTTCATCCTTTTTGCAAAAAATATGAAATTCGTCGTAAAATAATAATAATAATTATACTATAAGACAACCGAAAACAAATACATTTAATATAAATAATATTACAACAATTATTTTTAAATATAAATTAAATATTATTTGTTTTGACTTGTCATAAGAGCCATTTAATTGGCTTCATGAGTAACGAGACAATTTCATTTCATTTCAATTCATTACTGGTATAATAGAATTATTAATTGTTAAGACCATGGGAACTTTCGGCTAGTAATACTGCCATAAGCGGTCACTCCGCTTATGGTGCCTGCTCTTATTGGTAGTCAGTATTTGAATTTAGATGTAATTGGGCTACTTTAATAATAAATAAATACACCCATCAGTCACATACATAGTCCTGACCTAACACTAAAATCGATTATTGTGTCTTGAGTATCAGGAATTACGAGAGATTTTTCGGTCTCACAAACAACCAGACCCGAGACAAATATCTGAGCTCACAAACATTTGTGACGGTGCGGGGATCGAACCCGCGGCCACACGTTTCGCAGCCGGCGTCTAATCAACGCACAGAGACTGTCTCCTGCAAATATCTGAGCAAAACAAAAAGGTATACCTTGTAACACACATACCTACTCTAGTTTTATCTGTATCAGCCCATATACGTCCCACTGCAGGGCACGAGCCTCCTCTACAATCGAGAGTGCGATTGAGAGTAATGATTTTATGGCCTAATCACTCCCAATCGTACTCTGGTTTGACCATATCATTGTGAAAGGAATGTGTGCATGCCATTTTTATAGTATTATATTTTAATTTAGTTTTAATATCTGTATTTTTTGAATAGGAGTTACATTATCACACTGCGATATAACTCATTTTAAATAAAGAGAAAAAAACATTATTAAAATAATGATTAAATAAGCGCAGGTGAGGGCGCATACAGACACTATACTCCATCGGTTTAGGTACTTAACAAAATGTAAACAAACCATAAAAAAGGTTATTTAAAATTGCCATTTCTCATTTCTAAATTAATTGAAGACAAAAAAATGTTTACGTAAATGTAAAACTACATTGCATGTTCAAATTTATTATAACGATTATAATTATGAATGTGTGAGCTTTTAAACAATTAAACTATGTAAGATCATAATTAAATTATCTAAATTAAATTATCTAATTTTGCATAATGCAATCTGTCTATAAAAAAGACCCAAACAGTCAGGCATCCAAAACATTTTCATAAAAGTTACAAGAAATATTATGCTACAAAATCTATAAGTACGACTTTACCGTAATGCGACAATTTAAATGAAAGATAATGCGTAAGGTCGGATAACTAAGCATCATCATATGTTATCTATGGCAGCTAATTATTATTCATTGCGTTAATGTACTTACTGTTTTCGTGAAGTGGTGAAGTGTTTGGAAGTGTTCATCGTTGTTCTTTACTCTGTTTTAGTTATTATTTGTTATAAGCTGCTGTTAATTGTTGTCAATACTTGTTACTTGGTTGACTAAGAAAATATTCGTAAATTCGTTCTGGTTTGTTTACATTTAGTTAAGTACCTAAACCGATGGAGTATAGGTAGCTTTAATAATTAATATCATGGCATATCTTTATACAAAGTTAGTCATAAAGGGTATAGACGAATGCGAGATGCTATACGCATCATAATGAACAAGTTTTACTATGGAGCCAACCTTGAAATCGCGAAAAAAATTCTAAATGTATCGGCCTATCTGAGTATATAGATATGCTCGTATTATAACAAAATAATTCTCGCGAATATAGCAGACTCCAACCCATAACACGACGCCTTTTCTATGCCAAGTTTCGTGTGTTGCACCTGTAGGCGTACATAATTTATTCATAATTAGTAACAAAAAATTATATTAAAAAATATTACAATAAAAATATAATATTTAATGTCACTCCGTAAAATCAAACTTGTTTTGCCTAGTGTATGTACTCTTTCGATCGGACCGGTGATCGAGCGCAGGTAGTTGAAAATAAAAACTACATCATTCGGACTATCAGCTGTCGAACACCGATTTTGTACCGCGAGCAATTAATGTGATATTAAATTATATACAGTGAATACAAAGCAGTTTAATTGGTGATCTAGACGCTTACACACTGTAATAGTCACTATTTATGGTTAACATATTGTGTAACATTGTAGTAGAATACAATTATTAATATTTATCGGCTCGTTTGCTATACACCACGTCTTCACACCCCGTTCCGTCCTCTACGTCTATGATCTATCTCCTTCTATATCTATCTCACTCACCCTTGGTTCGCGTAGTGTATAGTTCGAGACGCCATATGCTAAGAGTATGAATTTATCAATACACTACACACACCATTACAAAATTCGGTACCAATGTTAGTTACCAGCTGGTACTGATTAGTTTCCTTATTCGAATATACTGTTAATTTTACACTTTTTGCAAATGGACACGAGCTGCGGCAATATATTAACAATCAAATAACATTAGACATGAACTCGTGCCTTTCTCCCAGAAGGGGTAGTCAAAGGTACTGGTAGCAACCAATACACCCACGTTTTGCTAGTGTGTTCCGTCCCACGATGTGATAGGTGGCGAGCCTATCGCCATATCGGGCACAAATTCCTGACTCCGGGCTTGAAAAATCCATCAATTAGTTACAACCGAATAAAACTTTACTTTGCCTAATGGTATAATGAGGACTGTAAATTATAGACCGTTTGGAACCTCGGTTTGATTCCTAAGAAGGATATTATTTTAGATGTAACCTTTAAGACTACTGTTATAGGCTATAGCCAGGCGCGGCTATTCTGTTATAGCCTCCGTGGCGCAGTTAGAGACACGCCGGGAGTGAAACGAGAAGCCGCGGGTTCGATACCGCTACCGAAGTAAATGTTTGTGCGAACCATACGCATTTTTATCGGGTCTGAGGGGTTACTCTAAATTTCGAAACAAATGATAAATTCACCCAATAGTCACATGCATACTCCTGACCATTAAGATCGAGCCTTGTATCGTGGCTATTAGAAACTACGAGAGACTTTTCGATCTTACAAACACGCAGTCCCAAAACAAAAACCTGTAGATCACACAAACATTTGTTTAGATGCGGTGATCGAACCCGAAGCCTCACATTTTATTAGCGGCGTCTAACCAATTACGCCAAGGAAGCTGTCAAAAACAATATTCAATCAAAAGGCAAAGTTTAATGTTTAATTTTTAACAGTCTACATGTTTTTTTCCTAATTATATTTTTCAATAAAATAAGTAATATAATAGAATTCCCACCTTCAGTCCCGGATCGCTTAGGCGGCGCCGGCGCGAGGTCCACCGCGACTATAGCTGCCAACGCACACGCGAGAAACAAGGGTAGGGAGCGCGCGTGCGACATGCGTGCTGTCTTGTGGACTACTGTCCTGTATTTACTGTCCTACAGTTTATAATATTGTTTACGTTTTCTGACTTATTTGGATTTTGAATTTTTAATACTACTTCCACACTATCGTTGGCTACTGAAGTCCATGTACAGTCCTACAGATTGAAGAGTCTAGTCTAGTCAACGTTTTCTGATTATTTCGGATTAAGAATATTATAATTCTGCTTCCTAGCTATCGACGTTAGCTACTGACTTACAGTTTCTACAGTTTAATCAACATTTATAATTTTTTTCGGCAAAGCTGGATTTTGAATATTTAATACTGGGGCCACCTGCGTGAAAACATGATGATTAGGTAAGGATTATAAGTATGGTCAGCCGTAAGTCGATAATGGTTGGTGGACTTTTCGACACATCACAGCATTTTGTAGAAAGGGTGTGAGCGTCTGTTGATAACGGCCAGGGCTTGGCTGCCGTGACATTGGTCGCAGGTTCAAATCCTAGAGCACACTTCTGAGTGATAGGTGTATTTTGTATTACTAATAATTAACTACCACAAACTTTAAAGCGCACTACACACCAACACCACAGGCCAACCAATTATGATTTACAATCATAATTCATACCGTAGTACAACTGCGCCACCAAGGTAGTAATTAATCACCATTACACTCCTGCAATGAGGACGGCCCTCCACCGATGGTGTAAATACACCAATATATTGAGTTTCCGACATGTCTCTTAAAATTATTATTATAACAATAAAACTATTTCGAGATACAGAAAAAATATATGTTGACACAATTGATGTCATAGACTATTGATGTATACAAGAAAAATGACAGATAAAAACTGGAAAAGCATGTCGTCATGAAAATGTATTGAATAATGAAAAAACAAAAATCTATTTATTCAGTAAAGAAAAAATCATCTAGTACTTTAGCTGCGAGCCTTAAGAAAATCGTTGAAGAGAACAAAAAACTCAAAAACCAGCTACTGGAAGATACAATTAAACAACACCAAGAAATGTCAAGAGCCATTGAGCACAAAGAAAAAAATGAATTATTAAGAAAAGAACTTCACGAGGCGAAGCTGGACGCTTGTATACTTAGGAATCTTAACCGAAAACTCAGAAATATATTTTAAAATGCATCATACACATGAGTGCAGGATAAAAAATTTGACAGCAGAAAATAAATATTTAAGAAAATTAATCACGACAGCTAAAAATAAAAGATTAGAAGCTAGCAAACATGCTGCAAGACTAGCAGAAGAGAATTATTATCTTCAAAATTGTCTTTGTGAAGTTTGTGGTGAAATTATTAATTTAAATCACGAGAATGATCGATTAATGTTTCAGCACCAAAAAGATTTTCAATAGGTACCTGTTACTGTTAATTCATTTTTGTTTTGGGTTTTGGTGTTTTATTTGTATATATCTGAATTGTACTGACAACATAAAAATGAAATCGTATACAGGATTTTTCTTAATTTTTTATTTCTATATTTATGGAATGTAATTACCTTAAACTACCTACGTACGCACATTTTACTACGGTATGGTTACTAAGATGAGGTCTCGGATCCGAATCCAGGGTAATTAAATCATTGATATTATATTGGCGTGTAGCGAATAATATCTTTATTGCTTTTCATAATATAAGCAATGATTACCCAGCATGATTGGACATGCTCGTCTGGTGCGGTACCAATGTCTCACAGCACAGACGAGTAGTCACAGGAAATCGGCGTGAAGTGAGATTACCGGATGTTCAATACCCTTTTCCTCTTTCCATCTTTTTTCTCTACCGATTTAATGGCTCACAGCAAATTAATAATCGTTTTGTTGATGGGCGGCAGTGGTTACTTACCATCAGATAAATTATTACTGCTTGCCAGTTGCCACCACTGCTTGGTCGAGAGCAACGCGACGACGACGACAACGACGCGGGTTTGATCTCTTGGTTTGTTTGGCCCTAATTTTGGGTATAACCATTTAATTTACAATTCATATCCACGGAATTATGTTCTAGGTTTTAGATTTATGAAAAAAAGTTTTTCAGTTCAGTTCAGTCGTAGACAAGTTCAGTATTTATTCTACGGCACAGTTTGCAAAAGGCAACATTAATTAATAAAACTACTACTAGGGGCGCGTTCCATTTGGCGTTCACGGCGCTCAAAACACTCATTTCGCTGTTCCATTTGACGATCACGATCGTCATGGTCGCGGTGAACACGTCATTGATGACGTCATGACAAACGCTCACGTGACGCTCACGACGACCCATGTCAAGAGGTGGGTCGCGGTGCGCGTTGAGAATATTGGCGGGATTTTGAAATGTCAAAACAACAAAAATGTCACCGGAGAAAATTACTTTAAACCGTAAGACAGAAAATATTTTAAACGCATAATGCAACCTAACCTTTTTATAGCTATTTTAAAATATTTATTACTTAAACGCTCAAAACGCCGCATAACCCGTTCCACTTGGGTTTGCGATCATAATGCTCACGAGCAAGTGGAACGGTCGGAAAACGGAACGGTAAATATCGCGGTCGTGAGCGTGGTCGTTGCGATCGTCAAATGGAACGCACTAGTACTACTTGGTCTGTGAACGCACTGTAGGGCAACACTGGGCAACACTACCCCATATATGTCAATTCTGATTTCTGACATAGTTTCAGATTGAAAACTGTGTTGAAAACAACATTTCGTTTGTTAATATCATTGTTTACTAATTATTACGTTAATATAATCGCACCTACGTCTACCGTGGTGAATTTAACATTTATTGATTAAACTCCTTGAAAATAGTATAAACTCTAATCATCTACATCAATTCACAATGATGCGTAAGTAAAACAATACTTCACACGGTCCAATAAACACCGCTTCTTTTGTAACCATAATTTAACTATTGAACAGGGTCCCGCAGCAGATCTCCTTTGAATTCTGATGATAATTATGATGCGGAAGTATCTCATGAAGATGCAGATTTGTATGGAGAAGATACCGGAGAAAGCAATGTCGAATGCCGTGTGATACAAATTGAAAATATACCTAAATATTGGAATTATGAAAGAGCAAAAATATTTGTCCAAGATATTACTAAATCTGACGTGAGTACCTATAATACTTATATCTTAGCCCTGTAGAGGCCTAGAATTTTTCGACGATCTTTAGTTACCCCTTTAGAAACTTATTGAGGAGTCTTTCATTGAGTATTTGAACATTATTAGAAATGCCAAACAATTCTATAGTTGATATTGAACCCCTAATAATTATTTCTCAATTTAGAACAATTTGATTCTCGAAGAAAAAATATCTTCAAAAGTATCAACTATAAAATGCCTTTTAAGTTTTATATATATTTCTTATGCATGGTTTATTATTAAATACATTCAATGGTGACATATTGTGGGTATCAGAAACTGCAAGAAACTTTTGGTCTTACAATTGAGCCATACAAACATTTGTTTAACTGTGTATGAGCTTAGCCTGTATCCTCTCATTTCTCAAGAGAGATATAGCCAACTGTGCCATAGGCTGTTCAGGGTATCTATACATATACAACGTTGATGCGACCAATGGGCATTAAATTACACTATGTATGCTATACATCCTTGGTATTAATTCGGCACGGCACAAAAATTAATAATACCAAAAATTAGATTTTGTTTGTTTTAAACAAACTAAATAGCTTCCAAACAAGAGTAAAATGCAACCATCCTGTGTAAATAAATTTCATTGACCTGTAGATACGAATAGATAACAAATTGGCAACATCGCGCGCGGCGCGTGTTATTGTCGTGTATGTGGGCGCTGGATGATTTAGTCTATATCTATATTATTTAGTCTATATTTAGATTGAGATATATTTAATTAGGATTAAATTATTATTAGAATTAAGAATTATTTGTAAGAAATAATTACTAGTGACGGTATTCATAAACTACCGTCATAATTATAAGGTGATGGTGTGGGTAGTGTAAACATTGCATTTAGTATAAATACCCCTGTATTGGAACGGAGCATCCATTCTGTCGTTGATTGTGAGAGAATAAACATCTGAACTACCGACATCATGGATTTTATTTCGGATGATAATGATAACGGCAATCAGGCGCCGACAGCAGCGGTGGGATCCGCCTCACCCCTCTTGGGATCCTCGAACTTCAGACCTCAGAAGTCTACCCCAGAAACCCAACATCAAACTATGTTCACCATGGAACAAGTAATGAGCCTAATGAGCTCCATCACCAAAGAGGCCGCTTCAAGTGCTGTGACTGCGGCATTATCTGCCAGTACGACACCGCTACGAGACCGTGGTAATTTTTACTTGCCGCCATTTGACCCAGATGTAAGGTCACACGACATAAGAGACTGGTGTGCCAATGTCGACAAAACGATTACCGCTTTTGGTGTACCGCCACAAGAAGCTCGGATGAAAGCAATATTGCAATTGAATGGTCGAGCAAAAATTTGGGCTGACACATGGTCTTTACAATCCACTGATTGGCAACAAATCAAAGATGATTTAATCCAGACCTTTGGAAAAGAATTTCGGTATGCAGATGACGTCCAAAAATGGCGAAGCTACACTTCGGACCAAGCAAATAGCTATGCGGACTATGCAACGACCGGTTGGACCTTATTTAAACGAGTAAGGCCTGAAGCCACAGACTCGGAAGTAATAGATGCCCTAATTACTGGTATCTATCCAGAGTTTATAAGGTGTGAACTATTACGGAACACTCCAGACTCGTTGCCAAAATTAGTTTCAGTTTTGAAAACCTACCGTAAAAGAAGACATGACTTCACTGACAAGAGTAATGCCATTCCTACTAAGACACCGAGACTACGGGATGTTTCTGATCCTGGTTCAATGACAAGGACGCCGCTTTGCTTTAAGTGTCACAAGCCAGGTCATCGCTTTCGCGATTGCAAAGAAAATACGCCAGCATCTGCTGAATTTTCTTCGCAACCTACTTCTACTCAGGGGCCATCCAACACGAAGAAACTCATTGACTGTAAGTACTGTCACAAAAAGGGTCATTCAGAGAAAAATTGTTACCGGAAAGAAAACGATCAGAAGCTAACACGGAATAGAAAATCTATATATGTCTGTGGTCCTATAAATCGTTGCATGACTAATGTTAAAATTGGGTACAAAACCTACCCTTGCCTTTTTGATTCTGGAGCTGATTGCTCGCTCGTTCGGCAATCTATTTCTGGTTCTATTCCTGGGAGCAGGCAATCGGTCAATATGATTTTTACCGGAATCGGAGGCACCCCTGTTGTTTGTTCTCAAAGCATAACAACTATCATTGAGATAGATCAAATTAGTGTTGAGTTAGAGCTATTTATTGTTAAAAATCACCAATCCCGATTTGATATTATAATTGGTTATGATCTAGTGCAAATCCCAGGCTTGTCGATAACTTTGACAGACTCGCAGTTGTCCGTTTCGCGTAATCTTATCATAAATGAGTGCATTGGTACAGAACCTCCAACTAAGTTGGTCACTGATCTAGCCGACTCAAAATCGTTAAATAAATTGAATGAAATTTTAGAAGTTTTCAAATCTAACTTTACTTCCGGTCACAAGGTTTCAGAAGTCAAAACTGGTGATCTTCGTATAAGGCTCAAAAATAATGATAAAATTGTCCAACGTAGACCGTATCGATTATCCCCAATGGAGCGTGAAAAGGTTAATGAAATCATTGAAGATCTTAAAGAAAACGGTATTATTCGGGATAGTTCATCGCCGTTCAGTAGCCCAATCCTATTAGTTAAAAAGAAAGATGGAACTGACCGTTTGTGTGTTGATTTTCGGGAGTTAAACGCTAACACTGTAAGAGATAATTTCCCTCTACCATTAATATCAGATCAAATAGATAAATTAGGCAAAGCTCGTTATTTCACATGCCTAGATATGACCGCTGGATAAGACCATAACTGGCTCCTTATAGAGCAAAAAAGAGACCCAATTTTAAAAGAGATTGTTGATCGGTTGAAATCCGATGCAATCCCGAAAGAGATTGCCGACACTTACATAATATCTCAGGATAAGTTACTGAGACGAAAAGTACAAATTGATAATAAGACTTGCAAGCTAATTATTGTGCCTCGTAATTTTAGGTGGAATTTAATTTCGCACTATCACGATAATCTCCAACATTTTAGCTGGGAAAAGGTTCTTGCTAAAATAAGAGATCAGTACTGGTTTCCTAATATTATGTCCAAATTGGTTCGAAAGTTTATTGAAATTTGCGTTAGTTGCCGAGTGCGAAAAGGTATGTCTGGGGCTAAACAAGTTACTTTACATCCTATAAACAAAGTTGCCATCCCATTTCATACAGTTCATGCAGACATAACGGGTCGAATGAACGGTCAACGTAGTAATGCCGAATACGCATTTGTATTTATTGATGCATTTACGAAATACACTCATTTAATTCACACTAATGATAGGACATCAGACACTGCTATATCTTGTTTTCGACAACTCATTACCATATTCGGAACTCCCACTAGACTCATAACAGATCAAGATAAAAGTTTGACTTCAAAGGAGTTTAAGAATTTTTGCCAGAATTACGGCATTGAACATCACGTTGTCGCTAAAGGGGCCAGTCGGGCAAATTGACAAGTAGAGAGAATAATGAAAATTATTAAAGACAATATGTCAGTGGTAGAAATGGATAAACCGTGGTACCATGCCATTCATGATTTACAATTGGCTATTAACTGTACCGTGTCAAAAAGTACAGGTAAAGCTCCAATGGAATTATTATTTGGAAAGAAATGTCATCCTCCAGGTATTAAGCTTTTGCAAATTGATAATGATGAAATGTGTGAAGATTTGAGCAATGTACGGTCGTTATGTAAGTTAAGGATGGACGAGCGATCATTTCAGGATAAATTAAGGTTTGACAAGGGAAAATCCCAAATTAGACCCTTCAAAGTAGGAGATTTTGTGTTAATGCATAAACATGAAAGACATACCACTAAACTTGGATCCAAATTCGAAGGTCCTATGGAAGTTTTGGAGGTATTACCTAATAACCGATATAAAGTAAAACATGTTAATTTGAGGGGCTCTTCTGAAAAGATCGCTAGTCATGATTTTTTAAGACCTGCACCTTACGCTCAGAGTGATCCCTATTTGGATGAAGATTAACATTTGCCGTGTGGGCGGCTAAAGGATCATTCAAAAATACTGCCTATCCATTTTTCCTTCCTTAAACGCTGGCTGGCCACCATGCGTATCCTTATATCCTGGTCTAGACTAGAACCGAGGCGGGTGATGCCGTAATGGCTAGATCCCAGGCAGGTGATGTCGTATTGACTAGAACCAAGGCGGGTGATGCCGTAATGGCTAGATCCCAGGCGGGTGCTGTCGTATTGGCTAGAACCAAGGCGGGTGATGCCATAATGGCTAGAACCAAGGCGGGCGATGCCATCAACAATTGTTTAAGCTACAGCGCAGAGAACGCGCTGGATCAGAATGGCCGTGTGGGCGCTGGATGATTTAGTCTATATCTATATTATTTAGTCTATATTTAGATTGAGATATATTTAATTAGGATTAAATTATTATTAGAATTAAGAATTATTTGTAAGAAATAATTACTAGTGACGGTATTCATAAACTACCGTCATAATTATAAGGTGATGGTGTGGGTAGTGTAAACATTGCATTTAGTATAAATACCCCTGTATTGGAACGGAGCATCCATTCTGTCGTTGATTGTGAGAGAATAAACATCTGAACTACCGACATCATGGATTTTATTTCGGATGATAATGATAACGGCAATCAGGCGCCGACATGTACTTATTATTGTGTGACTTGTGTAAGAGCGGCAACAACGCGAAAATTTTAGTACGATCTATCGTTTTAAGGTGAATGACCATGCGTTAGGCGTAATCAGCTGTTAGAAAAGCTACATCGTGTTTAAATGGGGCAAAAACTTAAAAAATAATTTATGACTAAACTACTGCTCCAATTTAATTGATTTTTAGAACAGAGCTTCAAAATGGTACCTAGTATATGTAGTTTAAAGAAACGCCCATCGGTCGCATCAACGTTGTATAACAAATCAGTGGCGTAGCTAGGGGGGGGCGGCAAGGGCGGTCCGCCCCGGGTGTCACCCCAACAGGGGTGACACCCGAGCCCAACTTTGACCATCAGTTATAGTTCTTTCTACTTCTACCTATAAAAATCAAAAATTTGTGGCAGAGACCATAACCGCTACTAATAAAATAATCTAGGTACCTAAGTACAGTATTGTACCACAAGCATAATAAATTGATACCTATATAAATACAAATAATGTACCCACCTTAGACTAAGGAATAACTAGACAGAGCAATAAAAACTTCATATAGTAGTACTCCTTACTCGTGAGCCATTTTGTCATTAAGGGATTTCGTGGGTTCAAAAAATCGTTTTTTTTTTGGCTTTTTAATTTCTACAACATCTCAAAAATATTATCCTAAATTTTCAA
Source organism: Hyles vespertilio (assembly GCA_009982885.2). Lineage (NCBI taxonomy): Eukaryota > Metazoa > Arthropoda > Insecta > Lepidoptera > Sphingidae > Hyles > Hyles vespertilio. The sequence continues at coordinate 4,111,122 of CM042824.1, forward strand.
GTCGATCCGAATAATAGTTTCATTCATCTGAGGTGCACGTTGCACTGTGCGTTGCACACTGTCAATCGATCAGGGATTCCCCTAAAATTTAATACTCCGTTCGCGTACAAGAAGCTTATACCCAAATGGAAATTGCATTCCGTATATAAAAGTGAAGCACAAAAATTTGACCTTAAATGACGTCGCTGTTATCTTCTATCCTTTTCTATCGAGTGACAATGAATGAACATAATGTCATTTTCATTCATTGTCACTCTAAAGAAAAGGATAGAAGATAACAGCGACGTCATTCAAGGTCAAATTTTTGTGCTTCAGTGTTTTATACGGAATGCAATCTCCATTTGGGTATAAGCTTCTTGTTCGCGTATAACCAACGCTACTTAGGGGATTCCCTCGATATAGAGCTCGTCACTTGTATTGTGGATTAGACAAATTCTTTTGTTTTCGACCGCATTCATTTCAATATTCTTTTGCGTGAACGTGTGAACGTCTAGTGCAAAGTGTTTTTTAATTATTAGATATTATAAACGACAATTTTCGTATCTTATATTTATAATAAATAAACCTAGTTAATAGTCGATTCTTGAAGAAAATAAACAAGGTAAGTGAAGTATTTTTTATTAAAGGTGATACTAACTTTTTTAATTCGTTTAGTATCTAGTAGCAGTATCTTAGATTATTTTGATCTACAAGTTTTACGATCATACTTTAGAGACTTAAGGTAATAATGTTTATTAATTATTAATATACTTATTTATTATTATTTTCTGATCCAAACGGATTATATTAAGTTTAGATTAATGATAAAAAGTAGGTAATTATAATCATACATCTTCACGTACAGTCAGCGACAAAAGTCGTTGAGCATATTCAAAACGCCAAAATTCATGCACACATGAAGCAACAAAAGTGGGTGACCAGGATCGGCGACAAAAATTTATGAACGCCACAAGGTGACAAAAGTTTCTGAACAAAAAAAGCAACAAAATTACTGAACACGTCAAGGGTACATAAGTCTCTGAACACTTATAAAAAGCAAGATTGCCGTTGATGTGTTAACCTACTTTTGTTGCTTTATAAGCATTAAAAGTTAAATTTTATTTCACAGTTAATATATCTCCTGTGACGTGGCGTGCCATAGGAGAGGCCTATGTCCAGCAGTGGACACGAATAGGCTGATGATGATGATGATGATTCAGAATGAATATAGTGGCCGCAACTTTTTTGGATATTGGTCAATTGGTGTCAAAATCCATATCTGAGAGACCCTTCGCTCCGATATTATAAATGGATAATTAGGATTGAACATTTTTGCTGCCACATTTATCTTTTTAGTTATTGATCCGATTGGTCTCAAAATCAATATCTGATGGGTTCTTTACTCCGATATTCGAAATAGAAAGACCGATGGAAAATAATGGCTGCCGTTTAGAACTTTTTATAGAATTAGTACGTATTTTGGGGCGTTTGAAAAAAATCTACAAAATGTTTACGATGAGCGCGCACATTGACAACCAAATAGACGAAGAGCCCGTGGCCGACAGAGTTTTGTCATCTTATAAAAGCTGAAAGCTTTTCTCCGCATGCCTCTAACATAGGCATCACACGATCAGCTATTATTAAGTTCCGATCTTGGTTGCTTTGGAAGTTATGATCTTCAATGTTTCTGGCCAGATAAAAGAACCATCAAACGTATTGGAATACCAATATTTGTTTGAAATATTTGTTTATAGTTGCCTTAATAACATATATAAAATTCATTTTTTTATAAAATATAAACTTTTATACTATTACATTTGAGCGAATTTACAATTAAGCGGAATGGAGGCTCCAAAATGTTTGCAAAAGACTTGTCTATTGGCAAAACCAGTTGTCTAGGCTGAAGAAGGACGACGGCCGCGTGGTATCGACAAGGGCAGAGGTATTAAGGGAGATCGAGAGGTTCTACGGACAGCTTTACACCTCGGTTGCCGAACCTACTGTTAGTTCGGCCGAAGACCCGAGAGCGATGATATCCCGGACATAAGCCTGTGTGAGATAGAAATTCCCTCAAACAACTAAAAAACAACAAGGCGCCGGGCGAGGACGGAATCACTTCAGAGCTTCTGAAAGTGGGCAGAACGCCGTTACTGAAAGTCCTTCAGAGGCTCTTAAATTCCGTTCTCCTCGAGGGCTCAACGCCGGAGGCATGGAGCAGGAGCGTGGTGGTACTGTTCTTCAAAAAAGGTGATAACACTTTGCTAAAGAACTATACTGCCCGTCTCGCTCCTGAGCTATCTCTATAAGTTGTTTTCGAGGGTCATTACAAATCGTCTCGAACGCAGGTTTGATGACTTCCAGCTTCCCGAACAAGCCGGTTTCCGAAAAGGCTTTAGTACCATAGACCATATTCATACGCTATGGCAAATTATACAAAAAAACCGAATATAACTTGCCGCTTTGTTTAGCGTTTATGGACTATGAGAAAGCCTTTGATTGCTGTGCTACAGTCTCTTCAGCGGTGCCACATAGTCTATCGGTACATCGAAGTTTTGAGGTGTATATATGTACAACAACGCCACCATGTCGGTCCGAGTACAAGATCAGAGCACAAAGGCTATTCCACTACTGTACTTGTATACACGTGGCAATAACAGATGAACTAGACATATGAACTTCTCAGAAATAAATAATAATTCACATATTAGTTATTTTTCGGTTCTTAGCTGTTTTTTGTTTTGAAGTCGGTTATTATTTTTTTATAAAAAATTTTGGTTATTTTTATCTTTTTAGTGTTGATAGGAATCAAAATGAAGAAGATTTGGTCCCCACAAGGAATATGTTCTTTCCGATGATAATGAAATCGCTAAAATCGGCTAAAAGCTGCCAAATATATTGGAGTATTCATATGTTTATTATTTTTTCTCCCCCCCCCCTCCCTTTGCCCCTACCCCCTTTTCCCACTGTAGCTTAGCTTTTATACTGAACCCAACGCAAAAAGTACCATTGGAATCCTACTAAAGTTTGAAGAGTTCTACACGCCAGGTCCGAAAATGATCATCAGATCTCCATGTTGTGTTCCTGAGATCAACCTGTCAATACATTCTTTCCAATGAAAAAGAAATCACTAAAATCGGTTAAAAGCTGCCGAAGATATTAGAATTTACGTGTATTTTAATTTTATCACCTACCCCCCCTCACCCCCACCCCTTTTTTCCTCTCTCACTGTAAATTAACTTTTATAATGAACCTAATGCAAAAAGAACCATTGGAATCCTACTTAATTTTAAGGAGTTCCCCTCTCCAGGTCCGAAGATATTGCTCAGATTTTCACCATATTTTATGGGACCAAATGACAAGCATCAGCTTTCAATCAAAGAAAGAATGGTCGAAATCGGTTCACACAGTACAGAGAAACGAGGTAACAAACATAAAAAAAAAAGCTACATACAGTCGAATTGAGAACCTCCTCCTTTTTTTGAAGTCGGTTAAAAACAGAAATCCATAAGTCAAAGCAAAAATATAAACTGTGAAATAAAATGTAACAATGAATCCATAACAAAGCAACAAAAGTAGGTGAACACATCTACGGCAATCTTGCTTTTTATAAGTGTTCAGAGACTTATGTACCATTGACGTGTTCAGAAACTTTTGACGTCATGTGGTGTTCATAAATTTTTGTGGCCGATACTGGTCACCTACTTTTGTTGCTTCATGTGTGCATCAATTTTGGCGTTTTAAATATGCTCAACGACTTTTGTCGCTGACTGTACATTGATTCGGCTCCGAGATGAGTAGCTCGAGCACTACCACGAGTATTTATACGGATATCACCTAAGGATATCACAATTAACGGTGGAGTATTTAACTAGTATTTTCTAAAAATACCTACTTAAATACATATTTACACCCAGATGCAGGATTGTTAATTTATATAAATATATATTTCACAAAGCTAGTTACGTAACGTGTACCTAGGTGTTTATTTACCGTTACAATTTGTTTATAAAATCAACGTATCACTTACAAACAAAAAATATTATTTAGGATACCCAGAACGAAATATGCCTCGGGGAATTCATACTTCGAAAAGACAAAGCGGGTTTCAACAGAGAAAAGCCAAAAAGGCTAAAATGGATCAAATTCAGAGCATGTCTGGATCTCTTTTCAAATATGTCACAAAAGCAGATAGCGGCCAAGGTTCAATTAAAGTACCCGAGTCTCCTGTTGACGAAAGTAATGATTCACATCTTGAAGACTCACATTCAGATAGCAACAGCGACAATACAGAATCATTGAAGACAACCCATTTCCTCGACGGAACCAAATCAAATAATGACAATGACACCGTTAATGCTACTTTTGGAGACAGCATTAGCTTCGAAGAATCTGTGCAACACTTGAGGGATATTTCACATTGGAGTTTACCGGTTCCCAATAATGTTCGCATTGACATAATAAAAAAGGGCAGTGAACATTTCCAGAACAAAGAAGGACCGTTCCCTACTGTATCTCGTCATGGTTCAAAGATTAAAGGAGATTCTCGTCATCTTTCACAGGAATGGTTTTATAAAGAGATGCCTAGTGGTGAAAAAATTCTACGATCATGGATGGTATTTTCTCCTATATCAAATAATCTGTACTGTTTTTGCTGCCGTTTATTTGCTGTCAGTAACATACAAAGAACATTTACAACTGGATTTCAGAAATGGTGGAAACTAAATCCTAAAGTATTGGACCATGAAACTTCATGTGAACATTTAGAAAATTTCGAAAATTGGAAAACTTTGGAAATGAGATTAAAATCTCACACCACAATAGATGACGCAACCTTGCAATTAATGAATACGGAAAAACAGAAGTGGAAAAATCTGTTATCTAGATTATTTGATATAACTTTGTTTTTGGCGAAACAAAACCTAGCATTTCGTGGACATGATGAAACCCAAGGGTCATCCAATAAAGGTAATTTCTTAGAACTAGTTAAGCTGCTTTCAAAGTATGATGTTGTACTTAAAGAACATATATTATATTTGAAGCAGGAAAAATCACATAAAGTAACATATTTATCGCCCGAAATACAAAATGAGTTCATAAATGTTTTAGCTAATCACGTTAAATGTCAGCTTGTCAACGAAATTAAACTGGCCAAATATTTCGGAATTATGTTTGATAGCACACCTGACGTTTCACATGTCGATCAAATGTCTGAACTCTGAAGTAATTCGTTATGTAAAAATTAATAATAGAAAAGTAGAAGTCAAAGAAGTATTCTTAGGATTTTTTCCCTTGCATGGAAAAAAAGCAGCTGATTTAAGCGCTGAAATACTAAAGAAGCTTGAAAACGATGGCTTAGATATTATGATGTGTCGTTCTCAAGGTTATGATAATGCTGCAGTTATGAGTGGTATACACGGGGGAGTGCAAGCTATTATAAAAGAAAAAAACAATAAAGCAATTTTTATTGGTTGCATTGATCATTCAATTAATTTATGCGGCCAGCATTCGTTCGCACAAAATGTGACTTGTGTTACATTTTTCGGAGCAGTGGAGACAATATTTAACTTTTTTTCAACCTCCACAAGCCGCTGGGAGGTGCTCCTCAATCACAGCAAAGCATCTGTTAAAAGACTTTCAACAACGCGCTGGAGTGCTCATTATGGTGCAGTAAAAGTATTGACTGAAAATTTTGATGGAATAATATCTGCAATTGAGGAACTATGTGACCAAGACGTAAATTTAGAAACAAGAGGTGGTGCACAAAATCTTATCCCTGCTGTGTGCAATTTCTCATTTCTTTGTTTTCTTTTCTTCTGGAATGATGTGCTAAGGGAAGTGAACTATGCTCAGATTGCATTACAAAGCAAAGGATTATGTGTTGATGAAATAATCATAAAACTAGAAGCACTTCGTCTATTCATTGGAGAGAAACGGTTGCATCTAGCAGAAGAGGCAATAGATTTTGCTGTACGAAAATCGGAAGAATACAACATTTCGATGGAACGACGAATTCGTCGCAAGAAGCGCATGCCCGGTGAGTTAGCATCGTCCACAGATGCTGGACTAACACTTAGAGAGGAACTTCAAAAGGACATGTTAGAATGTCTTGACAGATTCAATATTGAACTCGAAACAAGAGTAAAGTCCATTAAAGACGTAGTTTCATTATTTGAGGTTGTACAGTCGAAGACTTTGCTTTCGGCAAACACTGAACAGTTAAAATTTGCAATATCAAAATTTACTAACCTTTACGATGAAGTATCAGAAACAGAACTACTTTTAGAAATACCAAGATTGAGAAGACATATAAAAGCGGCTAATATTACTGTCTCTAATTGGGTGACACTGGACTATTTAAAATTCATTGTGGAATGGGATTTTACAGAATCTCTTCCGAATCTAACGGTCGCACTAAAGTTATTTATAACAATATGTGCATCAGTTGCTTCATGTGAGAGAAGTTTCAGCAAATTGAAATTAATAAAAAATTACTTGCGGTCTACAATGACTGAAACCAGATTAAATAATCTTGGTATTTTAACAATAGAACATGAAGCAACACAAAATATAAATTTTGAAGACGTGATTTCGGAGTTCGCAAGTGTCAAAGCTAGAAGGAAGAAATTTTAATTTTGGCATACTGTTTTACATAATATACTACTATTTGTAATACTCTTATTTTAATAAAACGTAAACGATTATTACTTTTTATTTTATACATTGTGTTTGAGTTTTGGGGTGACACCTACAAAATCCGCCCCGGGTGCCACCTATGCTAGCTACGCCGCTGTAACAAATTGATATCTGTACATGGAAGATAAATATGAAATATATAAATTGGGGAACTATATTAACTTGATAGAACTCTAAACAATGTTTTTTAGATTTTATGTTATTATCTGTTCTTTTGTGCATGCTAATCTCAGAAACAGCTGAACAATTTTTTCTTAAAAATGGTATGGAGGCAGATGATATCCTGGATTAACACATAATGTACTATCATTCTGAAAAAAGTAGTGTTCCCCTGGGATGAGCAAGAAATTCATATATTGTTGTTTCTTTTTTAAACTCAAATGAGATCAGATGGGCCAGGATTACATGCCTTCAGTGAGGATTAAACTGGACAGGTCAGGATAAAACAAGATGGCACATTATGAGGTATAATGAAACAGTATGGGAAAAGCAGTACAGGGGCATTAAGTTTAAATATCAATATAATGGTATGGAAGAAATATGTCAGTACTGTATGGTGCTGATATGGATTAGACCCAATAAATATCTGCAGCCGGATGGAGCCAGGCCCAAAATTTTAACTATAATTCTAGCATATAAAGGGATCACTAACAGAAATTAAAACAATTGTAAATAAGACCCAAGACCCAAGAGTCTGAAACGGTTTGCAATGTTGTGACACATGTTACCAATGTCTCTTGATGCATATTTGCAATTTTTACTTATTTCCTTTTGTTTATACCTCAAGAGCCCTGTTACTTGTGATTTTAAGACAAATTTTCGATTTATGTTTTCATACTCCTTATACAACATTTACTAAATGCGCATACTAAAATCTTTAATTTCCTTACAGATTATTATGAAGGGCATAAAATTTGTGAAAATGTTTAATGCTGGTGAAAACGCTGTGGGATCCTGCTTAGTTGTATTCAAAAATTCATATGCTAGTAATTTAGCAATGAAAGAGTGGAGTTCTGTGAGTGAACAGAGGAAGATACGAGTTAAATATGATTTTGGTTTGTATTATTTTGATCTACAACTATTGAATTAATTACCATGTTGGTGGTAACTTTTGTTCAACAGAATTTTCAATATTTTCCCCAATATAATTGTTTATTTTGTAATGGATGGTATTGGTATATTTCTCTTATATTTTTTTGCATTTAAAGTAATAGAAAACTGTAATCTGTTGAGATTTAAGGTTAATAACAAAATATAGAAAAAATTGTTTTACTGGTGGTAGGCCTCTCATATGCGATGTCTGCCTGGGTAGATACCATAGCAAGGTCTATTTCTCCCGCCAATCAGCAATGTTAATGCACTGTTGTGATTCGGTTTGAAGAAAATCATAGCCAGAGTAACTACTAGGCATATTATGACTTAACATCTTATGTCTCGGGATGGCGAGTGCAGTGGAATACCAAGCAATGTTTTGTATATTGTTTATGCATGGCATTGTTTGGTTTTGTTACTGGCCATGAGCGGTCATATCGCTTGCCATCAGGCAGGCATAATGCAGGATTGAGATAGTTTATTTAATTTCATTATACTTATAAGAATACCTCAGATGCAGTAAACAAGATAACAGATACATATTTAATTTTTGTAATAGTCCCAAAAAACAGAATAAAAAAAAGAAAGTTACACCCTCTGATTTTCTCTATACCTTGTTTATTTGTATCCATATTATATAAATTGTATAATATACATAATTTTATGTTCACATTTTTCAGAAAACCAACTAAAAAAAATACGAAAGCAGCAAAGGGTGGAATATAAAAAGTGAGATTTCCTTTAATTTTGAAAACTTCAATATTATTTGACTTTTTGAATAGTGGCGTTGAAATATTGAGTAAATTATTTTATATAAACATTTTACTATGTAGAAAAATATATTTTAATTTCTTCATAATTCATGTTGTCGCGCAATAAAATTATGTCATAAGAAGACCAAGAGTGAATGAACCCTGTATGACCTTGATTGAAATGAATTTAAGTGTGTGTGTGCGTGTGTGCGCGTGTGCGTGTGTGTTTGCCGATCCGCTATGTGAATCACAATCGCAAATCGCAAAATTTAGCTTATTTATATAACTTGTGAAATGTTATATTATTATCGACTTCGCTCACACGATCGACTCTTGCTTTTTGTATTGCCAGACTATTTATTCCAACACTAGTGCTTGTAGTCGCTAAAATTAAATCCCGGCTTCGTTTTCGTTAGCAGTCGATTTACCATGTATAGTTAGAAAAAGCGGCACAAAAGAGACTAACATATTCTTAAATAAGATTGAGGAGAGAAGAATAAGATTATACAAGTATACAGTATTTCCTATAGTCTTCGTCTCCTCATTCTTACTTTTTCTACATCTTTTTTCAAGTATTTGGGACAAATGATCTGTATCTGTATCAGCCCATATACGTCCCACTGCAGGGCACGGGCCTACTCTATAATCGAGAATACGATTGAGAGTGGTTAGGCCATATAGTCCACCACGCTGGCCTAGTGCGGGTTGGCGGACTTACATACCATAGAAATTCTTATGAATCCCTATGGTATGTAGGTTTCCTCACGATGTTTTCCTTCACCGTTTTTTAGTGCGTGGTGATTGACACACATGACTCCGAAAAGTCAGAGGTGTGCCCTGGGATTTGAACCCGCGACCACCGTGAACATGTTGGCAGTCGCGTCTAGTCCGTTTACCAACAGGCCACCACGCACTCTGAAATTTAGGTCGCTTCTTCTAAACCTAATCAGAATTGTTATGCCCCTTAAGCACTGAATGAAACTGAACGGTCTCTTTGTCTTTATTAACTCCTCCTAAAAACAGCCTCCGTGGCACAGTTGGTTAGACGCCGGTTTAAAGTTGAGGTCACGGTTTCGATCCCCGCACCTAGACAAATATTTGTGAGACACAAATATTTATTTCGAGTCTGGGTGTTTGTGAGACCGAAAAGTCTCACGTAGTTTCTGATACCCGGGACACAAGACTTAATTGATATTAATGTGGGGTCAGGACTATGTATGTGACTGTTGGATGTATTTATTTATTTTATTAATAACTTACGGTTGGCTAAATTAATAAATCTTAAACTGTAAATTTTGAACTATACAAATAATAAAATAACATTTATTTGTATTTCAGAAATAATTTAAATACACCATCAAAATCGCAGCCAGACTTCAATAATATGGTAACCACCTCATCCAATGACAATGAAACTTATGGACTGAGTCTTAATTTTCTACAGAATCTGAAAATAAAATTACCTCTGGGTACACAATTGTATGTTTCGAATGTGAGTAGATTTTTTCAATAATAATAATATTGTAAGTGCGTGGTGGCCTGTTGGTAAACGGACTAGACGTGGCTGCCAACATATTCACGGTGGTCGTGGGTTCAAATCCCAGGGCACACCTCTGACTTTTCGGAGTCATGTGTGTATTGACAGTCAATCACCACGCACTAAAACGGTGAAGGAAAACATCGTGAGAAAACCTGCATACCATAGCGATTTATAAGAATTTCTATGGTATGTAAGTCCGCCAACCCGCACTAGGCCAGCGTGGTGGACTATATGGCCTAACCACTCTCAATTGTACTCTCGATTGTAGAGGAGGCCCGTGCCCTGCAGTGAGACGCGTATATGGGCTGATACAGATACCATTCTGTCACGGTCTGCCCTGGGCTTAATTTGATTGTATTTAACTATGTGACATATTGATTTATATTTATTTATTTATAATTTCAGCTGCTCCCTAAAGTGGACACAACAAAATTACGGGAGGTTTTTGGTTTTGCTGGCAATGTGGTAAATGTTCTAGTTTTTACTAACGAAGGAACACCGCCCAAATGTTTCGCTAAAGTTGAGTTCGACCACCCAGTAGAAGCTGTACAGGTACGCAGATTTTTAATATAATCATCTTTGTTAAATTATTATTACTTGTCGAAGACTGTGTGGGAAGGAAATAATAGCAGTTCCATTAGCAAATAAAATATATTTGCCATTTGCAGACTTGAGTTTGTTGTTAACATGTATCTTAGTCATAAAATACATAATTAACGTCAGCTGATGGTAGTAACCCTCAATTCAATATACAGGGTATAACAAGACTGCGACTGCAAACGAAGCCAGGTGGTAGTTTTAGTGACTTCAGACATAAGCAACTAAAAAAATAAAAAAAAGCGTTCGTCATATTGGGGTGGTAAGTCCATGGTTTTTTCTTAAATAAAAATGTACATCCTTTTATTCTTAAAGGGTCTGGTAAGCAAGGGTTCATATTATTTTAGTATAAACTAGGGATTTACCAACCAAACATGACGATATTACAAACATCACAAAAACTACCACCTGGCTTCGTTTTCTGAACAGTCTAGATATACCCTGTATTATACATGGGATCTTTTGAATCGTTAATTACTGCTACCACCTATTCGGAACGTGTTGTACTTGTAAACTTGATACGGCGCAAGAAACTCCCTCAGCAACACGAACTGTCTTCTTTTTTAATTTTATTTCTTTCTTTTTCAATAGGCGCCGTTGATTTCGGTGTGTTATGAACATATTTTGTTAATCTTTTTTTTTATCATTTTAGGCAATATCAATGTTTCACAACCAGGAGTTGTTTGGAAGACCCATGATGGTCCAAATGGATATGAAACAAAGTCGGAATATACCTTCAGGATTATCCGGCATCGGACCAGGTCTGGGCGCTGGAGGCATGCCCCTGAGGGGAGTGAGGAACGCAGTGGAAGTAGAACCTATGAAGCGAACTCTTATCGAAGAGTTCAACAAGCTAAAAGAAGCGAAGAGCAAGCAGGATACAAATGTGCCAACTATCAATCCATTTCAACAGGCCGGGGCAATTTTTCCCACCAACAATCAAATGCCAGTGACACCTTCACAAAATAATCCCTTCGTCGCGCCAACGCCGATAATGCCCTGGAACTTTTTGACGCCGCAGCCAGTCCCCATGCCAAACATGCAATTACTACCAAACACCAATCAACAAGACACAAGCGTCTTGCAACAAGCTGTCAACTCGATACTTCAAAATCAAAACAAAATGGCGCCAAACGTAAAAGATATGTCACAAACTTCAGTTCAGGCGTCCCAGTGGCAAAGTTCAGCACCTGCTAACATTCAGAATGATTCTGTACAGTCGGGATACACGCGCATGGACAATAGATCCAATGATTACAGGAGTCAAAATAACGACAATCAGATGAAAATTATGAATGAACACAGATATGGTAAGTATTCTTCTTTAGTCCATTGATTTGTCAGGGAAGTGGAAAAAAATGCCAACTCCTTCTATGATTTAACTTTATGATTTATTTCATTGCGGGTTAAAGTGAAGTTTTAATATAGAGGGAGGTGGATCAAAATATTTCGAGCTCCTATTATTTACTTCATGATTAATTTCGTTGCGGGTTAACATGTTAAACATTCCCGGAGACTCGCTGAACTTCAATGCTCGGTGTCATTACATTGCGTGCCACTGTTGATCCTGGCTTACAGGAGTTACAGTGGCAGGTGTGAGAGCGGGATATTCTCCAAAAAAAAGGATATGGTGTGTATGAATATAATTATTTCCAATAGAAACGAGTCCATTAATATGTAGATACTTGACAGAATCTTTTAAAGGTATTTTTAATACTTACATGTGTATACTTACATATATTTTTATCTGTATCAACCCATATAGGTCCCACTGCAGGGCACGGGCCTACTCTACAATCGAGAATATGATTGAGAGTGGTTAGGCCATATAGTCCACCACGCTGGCCTAGTGGAAGTTGGCGGACTTGCATACCATAGAAATAAATTTTTATATTATACTATTTATTATATGTAGGATTTTAATGTTATGAATAAAGATGAGTAGAATAAAACGTTAGACGAATGACTGCTATGGAACATAGTGTGTGTAAAATAGATGACTAATTAAAGTACTTAAGATGGAAAGAGTGAGAGGATTTAATGATCGGGAAGACGATCGAAGTCGATGTGAATGGAAGATGAAAACGTGAATAAAAAGACGAAAATTAAAGATGAAATTATATTTTAAATTAAATATTTGTTAGATATGACCCGAGACGGAACTACTACCACATATACTAGTATATATGTATATATGTATATATAGTATATGTATTTTTTATTCTGGCATGACACAGTGACTACATTTCCCCTAGTAGTAAGTGGCAATGTTGTCCACATATTATATCAATAAGCTTTCACCTTTAAAACACAAAAGGATGTGCGATTTTTAAATAATTTCATATGCTTCATGCCGATCCCCAATATTATGATTTTTATTCGTATTACAGATGAACGAGGTTACACGCGATCTTCATCTACTTCGCGAGAAGAAGACAGATCAAATTCGGAACAATCTGACATGCTACTATTTAAAAACGTAAATATTGGACCATGGTTGGCCGGCACTGCATAGAGCTACACACAATGTCATAATATTATTAATTTGAACGGTCCAGCACTACTTTAACCTCGTTATAATTCAATAGGTCAATTTGGAGATCCTTGGAGGAGGCCTATGTTCAGCAGTGGACTTCCTGTGGCTGAGATGATGATGATTATATTAATGTTCTATGTTTCATTCGCAGCTACCTCCGACCGTTTCGCTGAAAGCCCTGAACAGCAAGATGAGAGAGGTTGGCGAAGTGAAGTTCGCTGAACTCACTGGAAACGGACGAGCGATAGTTCGCTTCTTTAACACCAGGGACGCAGAACGCTGCATCAGTATCCTTTTTTTAATCATACATACATACATAAACTCACGCCTTTTTCCTAGAAGGGGTAGGCAGAGGTGCCAGGACACCCACATTTCGCCTTGTATGTTCCGTCCCACGATGTGATAGATTCCTGACTCTGGGCTGATAATGAATAGAAAAATCCAATATCACTTCGCCCAACCCGGGATTCGAACCCGAGACCTCAGCTTTGTAAACCGTACCCTAGTACAACTACGCCACCGAGGCAGTCTTTTTTTAATCGACTTCAAAAAAAAGCGTTTATGTATTCGATTTGTATGTATGTAATTTGTCAGTGTTGCATAGTTTTCGGATATGTTAATCTACAGGGTATATCAAGACTGCTACCGAAAACGAAGCCAGGTGGTAGTTTAAGTGACTTCAGACGCAATGCAATAGAAAATGTTGCAAAAAAAAGCGACAATTTTTTTTTGTAATTTTTTTCCTTTGATCGTATTTGGGTTGTTAATCCATTTTTTCCTAAAATAATAGTGTGTACCCTTTTATTTATAAATATCTAAGGGATAAAAGAGTTTAAATTATTATTATATCAAAAACTATGGATTTGCCACCCAAAAATGATGATATTTAAAAAATCATTAAAAATAATTGTCGCGTTTCTCAGCAAAATTTTAGTTACATTGTGTTTGTACCCACTAAAACTACCACCCGGCTTCGTTTTCGGTAGCAGTCTTGATATACCCGGTATACCAGAAAGAATTTCAAATGAAAAAATGTATGTTTATTTGTATGTCTGTATGTTTGTTTTTATTACTATGAATTACGAGACGAGTAAACCATTCAGCGATTTATAAAATTTCTATGGTATGTAAGTCCGCCAACCCGCACTAGGCCAGCGTGGTGGACTATATGGCCTAACCACTCTCAATCGTATTCTCGATTGTAGAGTAGGCCCGTGCCCTGCAGTGGGACGTATATGGGCTGATACAGAGAAACCATTCGCCTGATGGAAAGCGATACGACTGCTTATTAACAGTGGCAAAACTTAATTACTAATTTCTAATTCAGTCTAAATTATTTATAATTAATAATTAAAATTATTTTTAGTTTAAATTATTATATTAGCAAAAACTATGGATTTACCACTCAAAAATTACGATATTTAAAAAATGATAAAAAAAATTGTCGCGTTTCTTTGCGAAATTTTTAGTTTCATTGTGTTTGTAGTCATTAAAACTACCACCCGGCTTCCGGTATACTAAACCCATTAACCCACATGTTCACTATAATCCATAATTAACCCCTGCATTTAACCCGGCTTGATCGTTTTCAACCTACCCAATTAACAATTGAATAATCACTATTGAAATACACTTCCTAAGCACAAATACAGAATTGTTCGACAAATCCAAAGTGGACGGCAAAATAATTGACGTTAGGTACTTTTAATGGTGAGTGGAATACAATGAGGTGAGCATAAATGATCGAATTTTATGTTTATTCAACAGTTTATTTCAGGAAAAATATATGTAAAATGCCGATGGTTCATTCTGTGTTTTGCTTCCTGACCATTGTATAGGCTTCAAGCTTGTCTACGTAACTGAGTCTACTGTCCATCGTATAAATATAGCATTCGCTATATTTAATAAATGAATAGATATAAAATAAAAAAAAATGCTCAAATATGAACAGTGCTGAACATGCTCATATTCATCCATTTTTTAAATTTAATTAAAACAAAAGTAAATTCTGCCGAAACCCGGGATTGAACCGGGGACCTTTAGATCTTCAATCTAACGCTCTCCCAACTGAGCTATTTCGGCTATTGGTCAGATTGGCGATTTTAATCATGGCTTATCATGAATGAGGCTGATTGTAGAATTGTGAATATTATGTAAATGAATTCAGTCTTTAGACATATATGGCGATTGCGGCTTATGCAAAATTCTTATTTTGTTAGGGCACAATGTGTGTGGGGCTGTCCAGGGCTCGCATGTTAAATACATGGTGATATTGACGTATCGTATTTAATTAAAACCACATGTTCAACCACTCCAGGTAACATTGTACCAAGTTTATAAAAAACTACCTGGTAGTTTCATAAAAAAAATAGTTTTCAAGCTTTTTGATCATCCGTGCCTACACGGCACGAGGCTTTTTACCGCTCAGATATGTTTCTAAACCGACCCCAAGTTCAACTAAGCGGTAAAAATATCGTATCTAAACCGTGGGTCAATAATCGTGAAAAATAAATGCACGATTTCGATTTTTTTTTTGTCACCTTGATTGATAAAAAACGTGTAGGTTAAAACCTACACTATATGGATAGGACTATATGGCCTAACCACTCTCAATCGTACTTTCGATTGTAGAGGAAGCCCGTGCCCTGCAGTGGGACGCATATGGGCTGATACAGATACAGGTTAAAAACAATAATATGCCAATATCACCCGGTACCTATCTACATAGTACGCCTGAGCCGCATGGGCCAAGTGTATTTGTTACTGCTGTGTGTTATTTCGATAATATGAATGAATCTCATAATATGAGAAGGGAAAATTAACCAGCTTTTTATGACTGGAATTATGTGTTTTATTTTGGCACTTGTATGCTCTTTTACCCAGAAACTGTCATTGCTGTGGAACTAGATGATTGTTCATGATATTGATGGAATTAAATAGCGCTATTTTCCGATCATACTGCATTTTCCTGCAGACTTCTCTTAAAGTTCTCTGTCACGTTGAAACGACCGAGCAAACAGGTGATTTTCCCTGTTTATTGCTGTGTTTAGAGCCAAAGAAAGGCATACATTAAAATACTGAGATAGACAGATATAAAAATTATAATGGATGGATGGATAGGGGTGTTTGTGAAACCGAAAAGCTCTCGTAATACCCACGACACAAGACTTAATTGATCTAAATTTGGGGTCAGGGCCATGTATGTGACTGTTGGGTGTATTTATTATTCTGCTCAACTGAAATTGAACGAATCCTAATAACACTGAGCAGATTTTTAAAGTTATTGTTTTTGAGAGAGATTTGCTTTGCTCATTGGATTTAAGAATCTATAGAAGTAATAAGAAAATATTGATTCCTCGTTGGTGTTATCCAGAACTGGATGATGTTATCTGATACAATGTAGAGGTAGAATAAATGTTTTGGCAATCTTGACTGAGTTTTGTTATTTTATTTCAAGCTTGGAATTGAGTTTCAAAATGAAACCAGCATCTAAGACATTGAAATAAATAAACTTTTGGTGTTCTTTTTTTAGCTATTGAATTAGATATTGTTTATACTGTACCAGTGGCCCGCCCCAGCTTTGCCTGCAGGTGCAGATATTTTTTCATTCCACTCCACACCATATAGATCTTATTTTTCTCACAAACTGGGACATATTTACTGTACACACAAAGCTTCCTCTTGAATCATTGTTAAACAAATCTCATCAAAATCCGTTTCGCAGTTTTAAATATCTAAAGACATAGTGATAGACGTCTCTCTGGGTAGCTTCCCTTCGGGGAATGTACTTTATTTTTAACCGACTTCTAAAAAGGAGGAGGTTCTCAATTCGATTGTAATTTTTATACATTGTATGCAGTGGTGATTGAAATCCAAAACTTCTCAGCACAAACCAAAAGGTTCGGAAATTATTTTTGTGTCGCACTGTCAAGCTGTGGAAATGTTTGCCGTCACGCGTGTTCCTTCCTTTCTATGATCCCGGGTCCTTCCGCCGTAGTGTGAACAGCCATCTTAGCAGGCCGGCATAACTGTATCGAATGGCATTGGGCAATGGCATACTGAGCCAGAGTAAAAAAAAACGCTTTGAACCTCGTTTTGTATTTCATTTTGTAGGAATAATTATGATTCAATAATATTGCCTCGACGGTCTTATTGTAGCCTGATTAAAGACTCCATAAAATCTGAAGTGTGACCAGATTACCCTGTGATAAGATTGTGTGTGAATATAATGTAATCACCTTGCAGCTTGCTATATTGTGAGGAAGTTTGGCAGAATGTCATACAACTGGTTGATACAATTCTTCTCACAATAGTGTGATCGTTTGTTTTATGACCCACAGACTATTTAGATGTTTACGCCAATGAGCTGAATTTTCTTCGTGTTCTCTATGTTAATTAATTTTATTCAATATTGTCGATTACTAATGCTGTGAACTGAGACAGACAGTCGAACAAAAAAATTTTTGTTAATTCATTTTGAATAATGTATTGATTCAAAGTTCTTTATAACTATAATTTACGCTCTGTTCCTACTAATGGAGAAAATTCTTTATTTCAGCTCATTCCGGTGCCAGAATGAAGAATATTCATAAAAATATTTTCGTAGTAGCTATAATTTCATGACTATCCAGTAATATAAAAATTTAAAATATTTTGTGACTAACCATATTTCGCGCCTTTAGAATTAAAGACACCTAACTTATTTTTTGGGAAATGTTCTTTAAAGATCTATCCTATCTAACCTATTTCTTTGGATTCGGTCAGTTTAATTCTAAAGGTGCGATTTCATCTAAAACTAAGGTTATTTTTTTTTTCAATAAATCTTTTTTATTTCAATTGGTTTTATTTTTATTACAACTTGTAGGAAGCCATGTTCGCATTACCCGGGGACGGCTGCCATGGCGGTAGTCGATACGCCATACAATGAACGCAACCGTGTGCGCTTCTGTCACCGCTCCCATACCTCACCTCTTCCTACTTCCTTCTTCCCCGCGCCCACAACGCATATAACCTACTTTGTGATTATTATAACGTCGCAAAAAAGTGTACAAGTACGGAGCCAGAAAGAAAGAAAATAAAAAGTGTACAAGTACATTGTTGTACGGCGCGATGAAAACTGGCATTAAAGAAAAAAATTAAGGCAACACAATTAAAAATATCATTGTGTTCGTTGAATAATTTTATAGACAGGTCTAAATATTTTTCTTACGGTTTTGTTTGTTTTGTGATTTAAAATTAACAGACTATAAAAATAACAAGTAGGTATCCAACAGGTATCCAAACATTTTCCACCGTAGCATATCGGGTTGCCATGTTAATACTAAATTCGATCTTAGCGCCCTCATTGAAAACATACTTTTTCTGCCAAGCTATAAATCAGAGTAATGTATAGAACTCGTATTAATGTACGTAATACATACTTATGCGTACTATATAAATGCTGTTATGGTAATAAACGAATCCACCGACGAAAACCTACAATTGAAACCATACTCTGTATCAGCCCATATAAGTCCCACTGCAGGGCACGGGCCTCCTCTACAATCGAGAGTACGATTGAGAGTGGTTAGGCCAAACCATACTCACAAAGGGCTAATACTGATATCTAATCAGGTATTACAAAGCACAAATATATAATAATTTGCCACCAGTGTTTTTTTTTCTGATACCTTTATTTTTCTATTCAATAAATCTATATTAAAATTACAGAATACGACGTCTTCGTATATATTTTTAAATATTATCATTCAAAATTTTCTCTCCTAACGAAGGGAGACTGGATGATAAGGCAACAGAATAAACAATGACATTTTGTTAAACCATTGGATAATGTTGCTAATATTGATTGTTATTAATTTAAAAACTATCAAATTGGAGTAAGCAATGACAGATATGGCAAGTAAAGATAAAAGATCATTTAAAAAAACGTATTTTCCAAATCAGGCTCGTGACTCCTTTTAGCATTTTTCATTATTCATCATAGTTTTGGATTTAGCCATCCACGCCCACCCGATGAATTCATCCTGTAACGCTTAGATAAATTGTTTATTAGAACCATGCTAACATCATCGGAGAGATAAAGGCTCATCGTTTGCGCTGGCTTGGCCATCTCGAGCGGATGGGAGAGGATCGGAAAGTAAAGGAAGCATACTTGGATCGACCAACCGGTTGACGGCCGGTGGGTCGGCCCAGGTATCGCTGGAGCGATTCCGTGGAAGGTGACCTGCGCAAACTTCGAGTCAGTAATTGGCGAGAGGTGACGGAGGATAGAGATAGGTGGAAAGCTCTCATTTCGGAGGCCAAGACCCACTTCGGGTCGTTGAGCCAGCGGAGTTAGTTCGTTTTAGAACCATTTTTTCCTTGCAATGAATGACGAGACGAGCATGCGTTCGCCTGATGGTAAGCGATATGAGTTATGACCGCTCATGAACAGTAACAAAACCAGACAACAACGCCTTAAATTACAAAACAATGCTTGGCATTCCACTGCGCTCGCCATCCTGAGACACAAGATGTTAAGTCTCAATATGTCCAGTAGTTACTCTGACTAATTGTAGTCAGAGTAACAGTCCTTCAATCCGAAACACAATATTGCATTTACACTGCTGTTTAGCAGGAAAAATAGACATATCCATAATATTAATTCAGAAATCCCGGAAAACCATATAATATCAATAAACCACACACATTCTGGTTTTCCAGATTATGAATTCCTCAGGTTGATCTTTATGAACGATACTGATGAGCGTTCTGAATTCTGAATCGAAATTAATTCAAATTATGAATTCAGATAGCTATTCCAGATGTGTGAACTGGGATGCCGGGCTTAGGCTGTGGATTTTAGTCGTATGTGGTCAGCGGGAAACGAGCGGGCGCAGCGCGTCGCTCAAAATCCTCTTTTGGCCGTTCCACTTTGCGATTACGATCATTGTGGTCGCGTCGAAAACGTCATAATGACGTCATGACATACGCTCACGTGGCACCATCGTGGCCAAAGCATAGACCATCGTGGCTCTCACGATGATCCATGTCAAATGCTTGGTCTTGATGAATCTTAAACTGAGCGTTGAGAAAATAGTGGGCGGGCTGGGAAAAATTGCGACCTTACAACTTAAATATTATGTTCTGGAAAAATATTTCGGCAGCAGTGAAAGTTTATGTATTGGATGCTCAGCGTGCATTCCAGTATCGTATGAACTAATCGAATTACTATGAAGTATGTGAGCTGAAATGCCACAAATACTTCCTGAAGGAGTATTGCGATGCATCTTCAAATTTGACTATATTCGAATGTAAATTAATGAAATAATCCACTAATATGTAGAATATTTAGTAGGATTCTACATTTTCATGAAAATAAACTATTTTTACCAATAAATTATTAGATGAAGTCCCATTATACTTTAATCACGTTATACTAAACTCCTTAAAGTTTGTTTTTTATTACTCACTATATATCTACGCTCAAAACACAGACATATAGGTAATGAAAAGAAGATTAGTTATAAATTACAAGTCTGGCTCAAAACGCCACATAAGTCATAACCCGTGCCACTTGGGTGGTCTGTGCACTTGGGTTTGCCAATGCGTGTCGTGGGTAGTGGTCTATTCTTTGGTCGTGGGAAAGGGTACTGCTTAAATAATACATATAAACTGAGAGATTGTTGATATGTTAATTAATACACTATATAGGAAAGTTGTGATCTTCAAGTGGAACGCACGTAGGCATCTGTGAAGTTTGAAGTATGACATTGACAATACTCCTTAGTCCTTAGCAATGATAAAAGAATATAAAGGATCACGCACAAAAGTAGCCATATATGTCAAGTTATAGTTATGTTAAGAATATCGACGCGGAATGTACATTTATGTATCTGCCTCATTTACATAAAGCTGACTTGTCCCTGAATGAAAGAGACAAATAATAATTCCTTTGTTTCGAATATGGCAATATTTTTTTCACTAACCACACTGGGACCGCCCATAGACCAAAATGACGCCATTTTAGTTATGCTTTCGAAACCACAGACTATTAAACCAAAAACTGCATGAAATGTCAAACTGTGGCGTTATCTGTCAATCGGAGTAAACAAATCTGCACAATCAAAGAATTTCGGATTATTCATTGGTTAATCTCGTTTGTTAAGTTTGTTTAGTTTGGTTATTAGTTTAGTTGTTAAGTTTTTAAAATGCCTCAGTGTCGTGTTAAAGGATTCGAGTCGAGTTCAAGCAAAAAGGACCTCAACATTTCTTTTCATAGGTTAGTAACTGTTTTTACGAAATACTAACAAATATGTGCTAAATTTACATTTTGGGTTTGTTTTTATCATTTATATATGTATTTGGATCTTGTTGATTAAGTTTTAGACTCTTCTAGACGTTATTTATACAAGTAGTGTAAATAACAACCTTATTGTTTGTTTACACACAAGTTTAGGGATGAGTGGATTCGATACGAAATTATTCATATCGATATTATCATTATTAAATAAACTCATTTGCAAAAAAAACGGGCACCTAAGCAATAAACCATTTCAAATGTTACTATTGGTTTGTTTGATAATTATAGGTAGTTTTACTTTCACAATTTTGTAAATTAATAAGCAATTCATCGTTTTCGTCAGTATTATTATAAAATTTTGATAAAATTTATGGGTTTTAATGCTAAAGTTCACTAGTAGTGTATGCTCGCTAGTAGTGCATATGCTCGTGAAGTAAAAGTTAACAAAGATTTTTGTTTGTTTTTTCTTTAATAAAGTAAAAGCAGATAAATGTTTAGTATTGAGTGTGACCCCCTCTAGCTGAAATCACAGCTTGAATTCGTCTGGGTATGCTAGCGAGGATATCCCGGATACTTGCTTGTGGAATACGTTCCCACTCCGCGGTAATCACATTCTTCAGCTCTCTGATGGTCTGCGGAGCCGGTTGTACTGATCTCACGCGTCGTTTCAGAACGTCTCAGACATGCTCTATAGGATTGAGCCTGGTTCTGGAAGAAAACCATGTACCCAACCACGGGATGATCGTTTTCTTGTTAGTCGCGCATTGAGAAATCGCAAGTCTTCGTATGTGGACCTTAAGAACAACCTCAAAGAAGTAAGAAATGTGCATATTAGTCTATGGACGGTCAGGAGGAGGCTTTATACGCAGTCATCGCCCGGCCCGCCGCCCTAAATTACTCCGTGAGCACAGAGTTGCCAGGCTTAGGTTTGCTCGAAATTGTGAGTCATGGACTCAAGAAGACTGGAATAGGGTATTGTTCTCCGATGAAGCCAGGATATCTGTTCGGTGAAGATCGACGTCGGCGAGTGCTACGACGACGAGGAGAACGCTTTGCAGAGGCTTGTTTTGAAGAAATCACACCTTATGGTGGGGGCTCTGTTATGTTTTGGGTAGGAATAAATTCAATGGATCGTACAGAGTTAGTCTTCATTGAAAACGGCTCACTGACTGGACATCGATACATAACGGAAGTTCTAATTCCTCATGCACAACCCGCATTGGCCGCTTTAGGCGAAGACTCAATTTTTATGGACGACAACGCTCGCGCCCACCGGTCTGGCGATGTGGAAGCGTATGTGCAAGAGGTCGACATTCGTTGTTTGGATTGGCCAGCTCGAAGTCCCGACCTCAATCCTATAGAGCATGTCTGGGACGTTCTGAAACGACGCGTGAGATCAGTACAACCGGCTCCGCAGACCATCAGAGAGCTGAAGAATGTGATTACCGCGGAGTGGGAACGTATTCCGCAAGCAAGTATCTGGGATAACCTCGCTAGCATACCCAGACGAATTCAAGCTGTGATTTCAGCTAGAGGGGGTCACACTCGATACTAAACATTTATCTGCTTTTACTTTATTAAAGAAAAAACAAACAAAAATCTTTGTTAACTTTTACTTCACGAGCATATGCACTACTAGCGAGCATACACTACTAGTGAACTTTAGCATTAAAACCCATAAATTTTATCAACATTTTATGATAATACTGACGAAAACGATTATTTGCTTATTAATTTACAAAATTGTGAAAGTAAAACTACCTATAATTATCAAACAAACCAATAGTAACATTTGAAATGGTTCATTGCTTAGGTGCCCGTTTTTTTTTTGCAAATGAGTTTATTTTGATCTTTATTTTTCAAAAAAAGAAAAAAATAGTATATATTTAAATATATATTCAGACCAACAAAAAAAGTGAAATTAAAAATATTTTTTAGATTCCCTATAAACATACAAACCAGGACAAAATGGATACAAAAAATTGGAAGCTATTGGAACCCTGCAATAAATACATTTATTTGTTCATTACATTTTGAAAAAGAAAACAACTGTCCAACAATATTCTAGGTAAGTGAAATTGTAGTAATAATATAATAACCCTATTAATAATACAATTGCTAATCAATAACAAAGATGACATGCAAGATAATTTGGACAATTGGTAGTTCTATTGTCTAATGTTCTGGAGAACCTTTTAATAAACAGAAATAGTTTTATATTTTATTATTAATTATTATAATTGTTTATCTTAACCAACACTTTTATATCCATTGATTGAATTCTAAGTGAGACATAATGATTTTCCTCAGTCAAATAATAGCAATAAAAATCTACCTATGTTATTTTATTTTATTTAGTATGTATTAAATATCCTGATAGGTATTTTTTATTTTAGCAAAGAATGGTGCAACGTAATAATGAACGAAATGTATTAGATGCAACTGGGTGTTTGTCTCGACAGGTATAACATTGTAACGGTTGTAACATGTAAATTAGTATTAGTTGGTCATATATTTATATTATGGCGACTAAAATAGTAACGATAATTGTAAAGTATTAGTATATTTTTAGGAATATCAAAGAAATAAATACAACCAACCGTCACATACATAGTCTGACCCCACATCAAGATCAAAATGTTTCCATCCATCCATCTCAGCCACAGGAAGTCCACTGCTGAACATAGGCCTCCCCCAAGGATCTCCATAATGACCTGTTGGAAGCGGCCTGCATCCAGCGACTTCCTGCAACCTTAGCCAAATCGTCCGTCCACCTTGTAGGCGGGCGTCCGACATTTCGCTTGCCTGTACGTGGCCTCCACTCAAGAACCTCAAAATGTTTAATACATCACATCACTATTGTTTATGTTGCAGTTGCATTTTTTATTAGTTCTGTTACAAATACATTTATCATATTAATATTTATGCATACATAAACTCACGCCTTTTTCCAAGAAGGGGTAGGCAGAAGTGCAACCAGGACACCCACATTTCGCCTTGTATGTTCCGTCCTACGATGTTGTAGGTGGCGAGCCTATCGCCATATCGGGCACAAATTCCTGACTGTGCTGATAATGAATAGTAAAAGCCGATATCACTTTGCGCGACCCGGGATTCGAACTCAAGACCTCAGCTTTGTAACCGTACCATAGTACAACTACGCCACCGAGGCAGTCAATATTTATACATAAATTAAAATCTATAGTACACATTATTCACCGCTTGTATGTTTATGTATGTATGTACCTTATGTATTTTTTGTTTGATTGATTGATTTGAAAAATATTTTTTTTTCTAGTGCTGATTGCCTTCGTTCGAGATCTCCGCTACAATTATTTTATTCAAAATCAAAATTAAAGTATTTTTTATTCAAATAGTCTTTCAAAAGATCTATTGGATTGTTCATTCTGCTACCACCGCTTCGGAACGTGTTGTAGCTGTGAAGAAGAAACGGCGCAAGAAACTTCGTCAGCAACACGAACTGTCTTTTTTCTTCTTTTATATCGCCATTTAAAATTACAATGGTTCATATCACAGAACACAATAATATCAGTTTATTATTTAATTGTTTAAGTTCTATTTTTACATTTTAATTGTTAGTTTTGTGTAGATATTTCTATTTATATATTTAAGTTGTTAACTTTGTGTTCATATTTTCATTGTTGCTAAATGTCTGTTTTTTTTTAGATTTTAGTTATATTTTGGCAAAAAAATATTGATATGGTGAAAATTGGTGCTTAAGGAGAAAAGTGTGGCAACTCGAAGTCGCAAGCAAATTCTAGATATTAATAAAGTTGTATTTTATCTTACGTGTGTATTATTTGAAAAATCCAATCCAATCATCAGGTAAAACTTACCCATGAAATAAATCATAGCATGAAAAAAATATCAAAACATTGACATTTTTATCGGATTTAATTTTTAATGACTACTGTCAAATCCTAAAATTCCCTGTTTAAACTTAATTGACATATAAAGCGAAAATTAAAAATGTTATATTAATTTTATTCGTATGCCACTGTTGATGATCGATATCGATAGAAAATTCGGTACCAGCGTATCACTATTTTTAGGGGCGGAGCCGCCGCCATTTTAGTACATCAAAGTGGCACGCGTCACGTGATCTTATGCTTTATCCTCTTTAATCTATAATCATTGGTCCTCAGCTCTTTGGTCCTTAGTCTGTGGAACTGGACTGTGATTGACATGATGCGAATCGCAAGGAGCCTATACTGAAACAAACTTATTTTAAAGTTTTGTGAATTAAATAAGAAGAATATTTAATCATTACCAGCAATACATTATTCCGCTACATAAAAATGAACAGTAAGTAAAATAATTCATTAATTTCTTAAAACTCGCTGTTTGTAAAAATAAAATACTATACTAAACTTACTTTCTTTCAAACAGGATCTCGAAGCAGGTCTCCTATAAAATTTACTGAGGATAATGACGTAACGGAATCTCGTGAAGATGTAAAAGAACATCAGGACGATGTAGCAAGGCCTGTACAGAACGTAGTAGTGTCTCAGGAAATGGCAAATCATTATCAGGAAGATCTTAAAGTGTCTCAGAAACAGGCAAAGGTATCTCATGGTGATGCAGTTAGATCGCAAGAAGAAGCAGATGCATCTCAGAAAGATATAGAAACATCCTGGGGAGACATAAAAGTGTCTCAGAATGATGTAAATGTTACCAAAAAAGATCCAAAAATATCGCAAGAAGATGTAGAAATATCACATGAAAATGCCGATATGTCTCAGGAACATGTAGAAGAGTCATGGGATGGTTCGCAAATTTCTAGGGAAGATGCAGATATAACTGAGGATTATACAGAAGGTTCCCATGCAGATACTTTGTCAAATACAAAAAGATTTGGTAACAATATTGAATGTCGTGAAATAGTAATAAGTAAATTACCTAAATACTTGACTCATGAAAGAGCATATCAATTTATCCAGGAGATTACCAAATCAATGGTGAGTAGTTGATATTATAGAGAATATTATTAGTGTTGTAAGGAACAAAACCTTGAAATTATATTTTCATGGCTCATGGAGTTGAAGTATCTTTAATATTATATATAATACGATAGATAATATAATAATGGTATAAGAAATCATTTCAATTTTGTAAACAATTTAAACTATATTCAAAGAGTTTTGAATAATTGCATGTCTGAAAAGTAAATAATAAATAAATAAATAACACCCAACAGTTACATACATAGTCCTGACCCCACACTAAGATCGAGTCTTGTGTCGTGGGTATCAGGAACCACGAGAGACTTTTCGGTCTCACAAACACCCAAACCCGAAAGAAATATTTGTGGGCTGCAACCCACAAAATCAACCCCACCATGGGGGAAAAAACGTCATAAGGATTATTTTTCTCCATATAACAAAGTATCTTGAAATAAAAGATGGACAAGTAAACATTAGCACTTATATCAGCATTATTAATACATTCCTGATTACATAGTGACCATTTAAAAACTGACCATTTCATCATTATTTTGCAGGAGATTTTGAATGACATAAAAATTGTCAAAATGATAACATTTGATGAAAACCCCATTGGCCGTTGTGCGGTTATGTTCAAAAGTCCACAAATTTGCAAGATGGCAATGAAAGAATGGTTTCCTATGTCAAAGGAAAAAAAAATAACTTTCCAATATGATCACGGTTTGTATATTTTTTTTTATAATGTGTGCAGTGGTATCGCCCATGAACCGTGCTGTCATCTGCATAGCAATGAATGTTGCCAAGCAACAACATGTCATTGATATGCAGAATAAACAAGGTGGGCGACAGCACCGAGCCCTGAGGAACTCCGGCATTTACCGACATGAGCGCCGAAGCGTGTCCGTCAATGACTACACATATTCTACGCCCATGCAGAAATCCGGAAATCCACGAACACAGGTTGCCAGGCAGACTGTATGCCGGAAGCTTGGACAGAAGGCCACGGTGCCAGACCCTATCAAACGCCTTGGCAATGTCGAGGCTCACAGCAAGAGCCTTGCCACGCCGGTCAATCGCCTCACCCCAGCGATGCAGGACAAACGCTAGAAGATCACCCGTCGATCGATTATGATGGAATCCGTATTGTCGGTCACTGATCAACGATGATCCTCCAGGTAGCGGATCAATTGAGCGTTTATGATCCGCTCCATGACCTTACACATCACTGAGGTGATGGATAATTGGTAGAATCCGACTGATCACCCTTTTTGGGGATCAGTTGCACATTGGCCTCCCTCCAAGATTCCGGCACAATACCTGTGGTTTACATTATATTACATACAACATTTGGTTGTGAATTATAAAACAATATGCACAATAACATTAGTATTACTTTTTACACTACATTAAGTTGTATATCTATACAGCACAACAAAAATCCTGGCTGATCCAAAATGTACATATGGGTATGTCAATTCTAGTATTTAAAATATTGGAAAAAATATTCATTGTAAGCTATAATACACATTTCAGTATATATATATTAGTATGACCCTAAAATCTAGGAATTTTTAAATTCTAACAACACATTTTGACAATTCTGAAATGTCGAGCTGCATGTTGCTTGTTACTAACACTAATACTAGTTAGCAGTATAATGTGAATTTCCCTATTATATTATTACTTTCCTTTTAATATTTTGCGAAATGGGTACTTTTAAATGGGACACATTAATGATGCCTCAAAACGCCTGTATAACTCAGACAGATTTATTTCGTCAACCTGTATAATAGGGTATTTGACAGTTTTTTGGAAAGTATCTCAAATTATTCATTGTACCATAATACACTTGCAATTTGATTATTTCCTTGTTAACTGCTATATTTTCAATAAAAATCACGATTGAAGTTTGAATAATAAAAAAGGCCGCCAAAACGCTATTGACGGCATTTATGTGGGTCACGTGATATTATTACGTCACTTTCTTGCAAAACTAACGTTTTGATTCATAATCAGGAATAACTTTGATCAGGTTACAGCTAAAAATGCCTTATATCATCATAGTGAAATACCCTATTAAAGATAATATTTAGTTTTCAACATGAACTGTCAATTAGACATTTTTTTTATTGGTCATGTAGGCAATTAAATAGCTCTTATGGCAAATCAATATGCATAGTACTCTATCTTTGCAAGCAGTTGTTAAATAACAAAAATTAAGTTCCCTCTCTAAAATGTATTTGATATCTAGTATTAAAGTCACTGAAATGCTGAAACATTTTTCATTGTTGTTATACAAAACTCCTGCCTAATACTGTGGCTACTCACTAGTAAATGAAATAAAATGAAAAGAAATTTATTTATTGATCTAGTAGGCAATTAAAGAGCTTATGACAAGTCAATACACATAGCACTTAATTTCTATTATATACACAAAATATTTTCTATACTTATTTCTTACTTTCATTCATTAATTAATTTGTTTATTTATAATAAATTTTATTTATTTTAGTAAATTTTAATGAAACCCCTAACATTATCACAATTTGCATACTTGTATTCAATTCCTAAGACTACATTTCAAAATGAGCCCTAAATAAAATAGGTGTGCTGTAATTCCTATTAAAACAATTAAATCTATTTTATTATAACAATAGTTGTTGTAGTTTATTTAATTGATGAATTGTATATTTTACCGAAATATAAAAATATATTTTAATTTTTCAGAGAAACTGCTACTTCAACAGAGGAGGCATTTTAGAAGCAGAAACAAAACGTAAGGACATATTTTTAATAAATTTGAGTATTAACCCCCTATTTCTGCGTAGTCTAGTCTAAATGAGTCGCAACCAATTTACATTGTGCAAGATTTGTCACATTTTTTTTTTTCACCAATGATAATTGTAAATGATTACCCAAAGTATGAAATTTATTAAATAAGTATTATAAAAGTATTTATGTGACTTCTAATTCGTAAACTTGTCGCATAATATTCTGCACAAAAAAGATTCTGCACATAAATGACTTTTGGCTACTTTTCTTACAGTTGATTCTGTATCAGCCCATAGACGTCCCACTGCAGGGCACGGGCCTCCTCTACAATCGACAGTACGATTGAGAGTGGTTAGGCCATATAGTCCACCACGCTGGCCTAGTGCGGGTTGGCGGACTTACATACCATAGAAATTTTTATAAATCGCTATGTATGCAGGTTTCCTCACGATGTTTTCCTTCACCGTTTTAGTGCGTGGTGATTGACAATCAATACACACATGACTCCGAAAAGTCAGAGGTGTGCCCTGGGATTCGAACCCGCGACCACCGTGAACATGTTGGCAGTCGCGTCTAGTCCGTTTACCAACAGGCCATTATGTATAATTTCTCTGTCTTAAAAAATGAACTCAACAGAACTTAAAAAAATTGCTATTTTGTTTATTATACTACTGACACACCTTCTTTCGTTCTCGCTGTAAATGTAACACAACTGTTAATCTACTTTATGGCGTTAGACGTTGAAGGATCATTCAGATAACCACGTGTATATTTTTGACACATAAAAGGATTTACGAGATACGGAAGAAAAAAAAATGATGTTACATGCTAAAATTTGCCTCTTGCTAAAATTAAATGAAATGAAATTAATTTATTGGTCACGTAGGCAATAATTTTATTATTAGACAAATTGTAAACTTCTGACATGAATAACTACAGTAGTTTAGATTTTGAAAATATTTTCTTTGTAACAAGTCTAGGTAACTGTAATAGGGAATATGCACCAGACTTCAAAATAAGTCAAAATATTTCAAGCTTTGACTGGTTTACTTTGACCACACGGCAGATCAGATGGCCGTGTGTGATATGTCCCCTGCTTTTATTATTATTATTTAACTTATTATGATTTTGAAATTTCTATACGCATTTTTTACTTATTATGTTTTCTTTATATAAGATTATTAACATCTTCTTAATATATATAATTCACGTGTCACGTTGTTTGTCCTCAATGGGCTCCTAAACCACTCAACTGATTATAATGAAATTTTGTAGATATGTGTTATTTGTTCCAACTTAAAGGGTGAGATAGTTTTTATCTCGATTAAACTGACGAAAGTATAAAATAAAGGAAAAAAACATTTTGCCATACAAAATGTTCATGGGTTTGTAACTGTCAAACATTTAATTTTCATACCGTTGATACGGTAAACTCTTCCCTCAAATTAAATAACGTATTTAAATAAAGGTTTCGAATCGACAACATATAGCCACAGTATTCGATTAATGGCGTATTTTAGATTTTAATTATTTAAATTAATGACAGTAATGAAAAGTGGATGACATTTAAATTGGTTGTCAAATATTTATGCATACGTTCAGAAATTTATTTTGTGTAAACTAAAGAGAATATATTATGAAGCTACAAAAATATAGCACAATTAAATAAATAATAACGTAAGAAGTTATACCTCTTTTCAAGATAGAATGTCACTTGAAAATGAAAAATCTTTAATAAAATAACACATAAAAATAAAAACTGAACTGAACTGAATAAAATAACAATTTTATATAATTATGGAGAATATTGCATGGATTCTCAAATTAGGCTTTGCCTGTGTCTTGAGAATAATTTGAGTGTGAGTGTAATATTTTTGAAACACAGGGGTGAAATATTGCATGGATAATCAAAATCGCTAAAGTGTTTAATGTCAAAAATTTATAAGGCACACTATTTGGATATGGAGAAACGGGATATTATAGAGTGGGAGGTAGGGGAGAGGACTGGGATAGCAGACAGATTTGATAGGACGAAATGTAAATGCACGGTATAAGACGGGATGGTTAATGAAGAGAAAGGACGGGACGTATCGGGAAGTGACTGAACAGACGGGATGGGACGGAATTGAGCAGGACAGTAGGATAGCAAATTCATGTTTAGGTATACAAGAGCTTATACGAAAAATAACATCTATTTGGTGTGGAGTAAAATAAAAAAATATCTGCATCCAGGCAAAGGTTGGTCGGGCTTTTTTGCTGTGCTAAATAATTGAATATAAAATTAATCATATAATAACTAAGCCATAGCGAACGTGGTCGGGTCGGCTATGGTATCTATTAATTGATTTCAATGAATGTCGTCGGAGTAGTATCAGTGTTATAATATCTCCGTAGCAAAATAATGATTTGAATCTGGAAAGATGGGATAGAATAGAATATAAGGTGGATAAAATGGGACACAAGAATCGGTACAGGATGAGAATGGAATTGGATAAGCAGTTTAGAGAAAGGCTGTCATATTGATTTTAAATAAAATATGGACTGGAATCTATATTTGCACCCAGGCGAAGCCGGGCCGGGCCGCTAGTATCCAATATATTAAAATGTGAAAAGGCAAAGTCTATAACTAATATTTTGCCAACAGCATGACAACCACGCATACGTACGCCAAAAGACCGTAGACAATCTATCTATACTTTGGTTTCAGTTTACAGCATATGCAAAAAAATATACATAATCAGCCGAATCCATTCAACGTGTCCAATGATAAACCCTGGAAGCCAGAACCCGGGCATGAAACGTACGGGCTCAGTCCACAACTACTACAGCGTCTAGACATAAAGATTCCCCTCTGTAATTCAATATACGTTAAGAATGTAAGTACATTTTGATTATCCTACTCTAATAAGTTAACTGCAGGTTAAAATATATTTACCGGACTGGTGGGATTTGATTGAATTTTACAATTATTTGCATCACTATGACGGGTTTCTTACAATCAATTTTCAATGGTGTTCAAACTATATAATGTTGTTTATTCTTCATAGTTCCGGATTTGACCATGCACGCCCACTTGAAAAGTTCACCCTGTATTTTTAAATATAACTCAATTCTTCGGCAAATGGCATCTAAGTTTGTATTGGGCCGAGCTTCCTCTACAATCGAGAGTACGATTGAGAGGGGTTAGGCCGTATAGTCCACCACGCTGACCTTGTGCGTCGGTGGACTTTTACATACCATAGAAATTCTTCTTTTGAATTGCTATGGTATGCAGATTTCACGATGTTACTTCTTCACCGTGATAGTGCCCTGTGACTGGCTATCAATACACACGTGACTCCGATAAGGTCAGAGGTTCCCTGGGATTAGAACAAGCGACCACCATGAACATGTTAGCAGCCGCGTCTTGTCCGTTACCAATAGGCCACCACGCACTTTTTATGCTTACCTAGTATAGGAATTCCGACGCCCATGGCGTCTACTTTGCTAGTGTTTGAGTGAAAACAAGTTGTCGATCACTTGAATTTGAAATTCCTCTTGAAATATAAGCGGCGGTATTTCCGGACGATTACCATCTAGCGATCGTCAAAAAACAAACATATTCCGACCTTAAAGGCTGACAACGCATCTCCATGACCTGTGGTGTTGCAGATGTTCATGGGCGGCGGTGATCACTTACCATCAGGTGAACCGTATGCTTGTTTGCACATTATAAAATTAATAATACTCTTAGAAGGTAAAATGAAAATAATAGGGATGAAAGAAAGAATGGAATATTGGCCTTCGATACCACTCCGCGAAAAAATCAGGTTAGCAAAGTAGACGGTTTTCTGAGGGACAATGGTACCAAAGATGACCAGACAATGGTATCCAGTCATGTCGGCCCGTTCCTAAATTCTACAGGATGGGCTTACCATTATTTCAAACCTTGATACAACCTTTATAATTTTAGCTGCCGTCTAACGTGACTGACGCAAGAATACATGAAATTTTCAGCCATGCTGGTAACATAGTAAATTCTAAACTGATTGGTTTTCCGAACAAGTATTTCGCCAAAGTTGATTACGACCACCCAGTGGAAGCTGTTCAGGTAAATTGCCTTTCTTTAAAACACAGCGGGTTTCTTTCAATCAAGGTTCAATCACCCCAAGTTTAACAAGATATATGAAAACGTATTGTTTGTTGTGGTATCACGACAGTGATCTAGTGATGAAATTATTTTTATCCGTCTCTCCCTCTCTCTTTATAATTACCTGCTCTTCTGAAGTCGGCCAAATAATATACATTAGTGCCATAAAGTTTGCATGTCAAATATAAATGAAATTAAACATGATAATTCTTCATAAGATTTCGGTCTCGGGGCCTAATAACAATCTTATTTTTTATATAACTTACTAAATATTCTTTCAGGCAATATCAATGTTTCACCTCAGGGAACTGTATGGGAGGCCTATGATAGTCCATATGAAGAACCCTACAAAAAATATTCATTTACCTGACGGCTTATCCAGTATCGGACCAGGTCTTGGAGTTGGCGGTGATCCACTTAGAGGAGCGAGGATTACTATGGAAATAGAATCTTTAAAACGAACTCTCCTTGAAGAAATAAACAAGGTGAAAAAAGCGAAGAGTAATCAGACAACAAATGCGTCAAAAATCAATCCATTTCAACAGGCCGGGGCAATTTTACCCACAAACAATCTAATGCATATGTTGCCTCCGCAAAATAATCCCTTCGTCGCGCCAACGCCGATAATGCCCTGGAACTTTATGACCCCACAGCAAGTCTCCATGCCAAACATGCAATTACTACCAAACACCAATCAACAAGACACAAGCGTCTTGCAACAGGCATCTAACGTCTTGCAACAGGCGTCTAACTCGATATTTCAAACTCAAAATAAAATGGCGCCCAACATAGCCGATGTGTCACAAGCCTCCCTCGAGGCTTCCCCGTGGCCAAGTGCAGTGCCTGCTAACACTCAGAATAATTCCACACAGCCTGGTTTTTCGCGCATGGACAATATATCCAATGATTTCACGAATAACCAGAAAAACGACAATTATCTAATGAAAGTTGCACCAAACGTAACCGACATGTTGCAAGCTTCGCTCCAGGCTTCCCCGTGGCTAACTGTAATACCTGCTAACATTCATAATGATTCTATAAAGTCTGAATACACGGGCATGGACTACAGATCCAATGATTACGTGAATATTCAGAATAACGATAATAATCAGATGAAAATCACACCAAACGTGGCGTTCGTACCACAAGCCTCTGTCCAGACTTCCCCGTGGCAAACTTCAGTGTCTGCTAATACTCAGAAAGAATCTATACAGTCGAGTTATTCGAGCATGGACATAAAACCAAATGATTTCAGGATTAATCAGAATAACGACAATAATCAGATGAATTTGGCGCCAAATACACCTCATATGCCAAAAGCCTCTTTGCAAACATCCTCGAGGCAAAGTTCCGGGTCTGCTCATAATCATAATGATTCTGAAAAGTCGAGACACTCGGGCAAGGACAATAGATCCAATGAGAGCAGGAAAAATGACAGTCATAAGAAAAAAAGTAGTAATGACGATAAGTATGGTATGTATGGGTGCAAACATTTTACAAATTAGTGACCCATTCATGTGGTTTTCGGGATCAGCCTTTTATTTTTCTGGTTTCAAATGGATAGACAGGTTAACTAGTGAGGGATAAAAACAAATATTTATCCGTAAACAATGCTTTATTTTTAAAAATATACGGGCATGCTCAGTGCCACTCTAGGCACCATTAAAATATACACATAAAGAAACTCATGTTTTTATCAAAGTGACCCAGGGCACACCTCTGACTTTTCGGAGTCATGTGTGTATTGATAGTCAATCACCACGCACTAAAACGGTGAAGGAAAACATCGTGAGGAAACCTGCATACCATAGGGATTCATAAGAATTTCTATGGTATGTAAGTCCGCCAACCCGCACTAGGCCAGCGTGGTGGACTATATGGCCTAACCACTCTCAATCGTACTCTCGATTGTAGAGTAGGCCCGTGCCCTGCAGTGGGACGTATATGGGCTGATACAGATATAATTTTTATTTCAGATAAACGAGAAAAACCGCGTTCATCATCGCGAGATGAAAGGAGATCAAAATCAGATAAGTCTGACATGCTGATATTTAAAAATGTTAGTGCTTTAACATTTATTTTTCTTTTATATCAATTATTGTTGTAACATAGTATTTTAGTGTGAAGTTAGTCGTTATAGCGCGTTTCATATACTGGAAACACTCAAAAATAATATTGAGGGAATATTGTGCACCCCGGTAATCTGACAAATGTTTTGCAGGGCAGTATCAACTATCGAATTTGCTAGATTATACTCTATAATCTATAAAGTCTGAATACACTAGGACGGTTATTTTACAAGAGTACCTTGTAATTGGCCAAATTATACCGATCCGATTATAAAATTCTATACATTATACTCTGAAGTAAAAATCATACTGAATTTAATATGTCGAGTTTACTCATAATAGACATGCCCTAGTGGTCTATTCGAGCATGCCGGAATAAATAGGGGTCGAATTAAAACGAATCTATTGCATTTTTGTGCAATTGAAAACTTCGTGTTACTGAAATGGCAATTTTAATTTACTCTAGAAATCCAGTCACTTTAGACAAATAAGCATTCGTGACTACAGATAAGATATTTCATTCGCAGCTACCTCCATCCGTTTCGGTGAAAGTATTGACGAGCAAGATGAAAGAGGTTGGCGAAGTGAAATTTGCTGAGCTCACTGGAAACGGACGAGCCGTAGTTCGCTTCGTTAGGAGCGAGGACACTAAACGCTGCATCAGTATCCTTTGCAAAATATCATATAAATGTTATTCCAATATTTTATACCTTCTAAGGCTTTTATAGTTTTGTGGTTATTATGTAGCATAGTGTTAAAGAAAATTAAGTTGTCTTCAGAGATCGTCAGCATTGAGATTTACAACTAGAGGGAACTAGTACCGATATACCTGTTCGTCTCTGTTACTCTTGGGCTATGAATTCACGAAGTCTTTTTCCCAGAAGGGGTATACATGAATTCTACCAGGACTCCCACATTTCGCCTTGTATGTTCCGTCCCACAATTTGATAGGGGACGAGTGTATCGTCATATCGGAGACAAATTCCTGGCTCTGGGCTGGGGAAAAATCCAATATCACTCTGTCTGACCTAAGATTCGAAACCGAGACCTGAGTTTCTAACTGTACCGTATACAATTACGCCACCGAGGCAATCCAGGAACAATCTGGTTATCAAATAATAGTAAAACAATACATGTAATTAAAATTTGATTATTAGCTATACCTAAAACGAGCGTATTCCCACCTTAAAGGCCAGCACGGATCTCCATGCCCTGCGGCGTTGCAGATGTTCATGGGCGGCGTTGATCACTTACTATCAGGGGTACCGCATGCTCGTTTGCCCCAAAAAACCTATTAAGTAAATTTCCTTAGGAGAAACACAGAATTGTTCCATAAATCAAGAGTAGACGGAAAAACCATCGAAGTGAGATACTTCTAAAGGTGAGTAGAATATAAAGAGGTGAGCATGAACTAGCACGATTTTATTTTATTCAACAGGTTGATTCAAGAAGTGGATGCATCATTTACTATTATATCGCATAGAAAGACGCCTCATACAGTGACTCTCTTCCTGAAATCAACTTAACCAGTCGTTTCATTTGTCAACACAATGGCCTAAATATTATTCACTTGAAAGCCGTGGGGTCTTTCAGTTTACATTCTACATGTATATGTAAAGAAGCAAGGATATGTCGAGGTTTCCGGGTTTGCAGCCAGGTGCCCTGGGATCCTGTTTGCAGTCTGCAGATGGCGATGCGGGGCTGGGTCGGTAATACCAGATAATCTATGGTGGGATATACTTTGGCTATCCTACGCTAGGAAAGACGACTGAGGTGGCCATCACGAATCCAAATCTGCAGTGTATTCAGAAAGTACCTGTCACAGCCGCTTCCAAAATGTGGAGTGTCCGCGAAGGTGAAGGACCGCGACGTCTACCATTCGAGTCCCAAGACGTGACGCCTCCTGTTCCCATTAGAAAATTCGTGACTTCGTTTTGATGTTCATGAACATAGAACCTGCTAAGCCGAGCCACAAGACTGTTTCGTCGGTTAAACAAACTACGCTCACTACAAGAAGCCCTAAGGGGTATAAGCCTCGCATGACCATAGTTCTTCGGTGCCACCCAGTGGCGTCCAAATACATTAGATCCCTATCAGATACTAGTTAAATCAAAATTAAAAGAGCAATGTTGAAAATGATAATATGATTAGTCTATCATGAAAGTGCATTTTATGTACTTATCCCTTAGACCGTCGTAAGTGACCTTGATTTAAAAATAGTCCCTATTTCAATGACATTAGGTTGCTTTTTTGCTTGTAATCCGAAGAGCCGATTAATAATAGACCCTATTTCAATGACATTAGGGTTGCTTATTGCTTGACATCCGAACGAACCATATAGCGGTTCCCGACGGTCCAAGGGAATGTTACCGATATAGTAATATCTAAGTAATATACCAAATCAAAAAGGCTGTGAGAAATAAGTCCCACAGCAAAAATACATATACTGAGTTAGATTTATCTAAACTTGGCGTGGTGGTGGAAGGTATCTCATATGTGAGATGCCGATGAGATGAGATTCACTGCCAAGCAACAGTGTAAATGCACTGTATTGTTCCGATTTAAGGGACGACGTAGCCAGAGTAATTACTGGACATATTGAGACTTAATATGTTACGTCTCAGAATGGCGAGTGCAGTAGAACGACACGCATTGCTTTGTAATTCAAGGTGTCTTTTGGATTTGCTACTTAACTATCCATGAGCGGTCGTATCGCTTACCATCAGGCAAATGGCATGTTCGACTCGCCATTCATTACCATAAATATGTAATCGTTTACCTGAGGGTTAGTTGTTTAAACCCCCCAAGAACATTTACAATGCTTAGATCGTTGGTGCGTTGCCAGCCTCTAGAGACTAGTAGGTAATTTAAAGTTGCCTACGCCGTGAATACAAAATACGTTTACGCATGTAAACTCTGGATATGCAACTTCTCACTCATCGTGATGCGTTGTGATTTTCAAGCCCAGATGAATGAAATATTTTCCACTGCTGGACGTAGGCCTCTCCAATTAACGCCAACCCGGTCTTGAGCAGCTCTCATCCATCCGCTACCCGCCACTCTTTTCAAGTCGTCGGTCCATCGTGCAGCAGGACATCCTACACTACGTTTACCTGACGCGGTCTCCACTCCAACGCTTGTCTGCTCCACCGACCATCTTTATGAGATATTTTTATGTCCGGGAGATTTTTTGTAAATGATTTTTTGGAGTCTCGGTGACCAGACCATTCATTCAGCTCAATTCAGTTTTTGTCACTACAAATGAGTTCAGATTAGACGCGGAGTCTAATTTAGTATTCGCGACAGTAAGGCTTAAAATGAGGTCAACTGTGCTTAAAACGCAGGCTGACAAGGATGGTCAGCGCTGTTCCGTAGCTATAAGTGCGGAATATTCTAGACAATTTCGACAGAAAAGGTGGTGTAGCCACTTGTAAATGTAAAAATGTTTGAGACCAAAACGCGAAATGAGCTGAATAAGTGTAGCTTTGATATAGCTCATTATCTTCATAAGGTCAGTCGATGAGCAACGTAAAATAATGGATATTGTAATTATTTGAAACATATTACATACACACATACACTTTCTAATAGTCAAATATCTTTATTTCAGTATATTCCGGCGGCAGAATGAAGAATATCGATAAGAATATATTTTATTTAGCTTAATTTAATTATTCGTAATACTAGACTTATTATGGCAGTAACCAATTTCTGTTTTAATTTTATCTAGAGATACTTAATAATAGAGATACTTAATAAAATATATTTTTTTCATATAATTGTTGTTTTTATTTTAAAGTGTGCCTGATACAAATTGTATACAGGGTCATTTTTTCATATGGCCATGAACAGCAAGAGCTAGAACTATAGGGAATAGCAAAGGTAGGCGTAAAGGTAAAAGAAAAAAAAATCTCGTTTTCCGTATGTTATTACATCTCCAAACTTGACCCTTGTTAACATGATTTAATATTGTTGTTATACATGTGGTAGGCATCTCAAAGTCAAAAGTGAAAGCCGCCTGCAGAGGTACCACCGAAATATCTATTTCTACCGCCAAAAAGCAGTGTAAATGCAAAGTTGTGTTCCGGTTTAAAGGACATTGTAGCCAGCGTTACTACTGGAAATAATGAGACTTAACATGTCTCAGGATGGCGAGCGCAGTTGAATGCCAAGCATTACTTTATAATTTATGGTGCTGTTTGGTTTTGAAACGGTCAATGAGCGGCCGTATCGCTTACCATCAGGTGAATGCTACGCACGTCTCGCCATTCAACGAATTAAAAAAGTATAGGTGTTACTTTTTTTCAAAATTAAGGGTTTGATACCTTGCTAACATAAATATTCAAGTCTAAGTATGCAGTATATTTCGCTATTATTCATAGTTTCGGAAATCGCGATCCACACCCGTTTAAAAAAATTACTCTGTATATATTGCAGTTAATTGGGTTTTCTTTTGAATATACATTTGCAGATTACAATTATTTTTCAATACAGCTTTTCAACATACATCGATCTTTTAAATGACTAATCTTCAGATCCAACCCATTCAGTTACATTATTTTGATGCAGTAACACTCAATACTCTTATACCGTCGCTTTAAAAAACAACACTAGCGCAATATTTATCCAGTAACCCAAGAATAAATGCATTTACAAGTCCCAGATTTACCTGTTTCAATATGAAGTGAGTTTGAAAAATACTTAGTACAGATTTTTTGTATTATTCTGGCACAGCATAGTGCACTTGCTAAGCGCAAATGCCGTCCAGACAGTATCAAATTGCATAAGACTACGGTCCCATGCCATTTGTGATTTGATACAATCACGCTGCCATTGCCTGCCAAGGTGCTTCTTCATAAACATCAATCAAGCTGCTTTTTCTCAGTAGGGATAGGCAGATGTGCAAACGGGACACTCATGTTTTGTGTTGCGTCGTCTTACGATGTTATAGGAGCGAGTCTATCACCATATCGTGCATAAACTGAATTTAAGGATGGAAAAATGGAAAAATCCTAATATCGCTGACCTTCCCCGGGATTTGAATCCAAACTTGTGTTTTGTGTGGCGTCGTCTCACCAAACATGGTGACACGACAATAGAGGAACCAAACAACCATTATTAATACACGAATATTATAAATCAAACTCCAACATGTAGATAGATGTTCTTTATTAACCCTTAAATGCCTATTCCCTCATCATCTTCTCCTTCTGGCGCGCGAGCTTCTTCTTGGAGAGTTTCTTCTTGGCGGGCGCGTCGTCGGCGGGCGCGGCGCGGGCCACGGCGTCCTCGCGCTCGGACAAACACACCTCGATGTGGCACGGAGACGACATGTACGGGTTGATGCGACCGTGCGCACGGTACGTACGTCTGCGCAGGCATGGCGCGCGGTTCACCTGAGAAAGTATGGTAATTATTATAATTTCATACTAGCGACCCGGCCCAGCTTCGCCAGGGTGCATATAGATTTCTTTACAATAATATGCACCTAATTATACACATGAACCTTCCTCTTGAATCAATCTATCTATTAAAAAAAACTGCATCAAAATCCGTTGCCGTAGTTTTAAAGATTTAAGCATACAAAGGGACATAGGGACAGAGAAAGCGACTTTGTTTTATACTATATAGTGATAACGGGTATATCAAGACTGCAACCGAAAACGAAGCCGGGTGGTAGTTTTAGTGATTACAAACATAATGTAACAAAAAATTTCGCTAAGGAACGCGACAATTTTTTTTTATTATTTTTTAAGTATGGTCGTGTTTGGGTGGTAAATCAATAGTTATTGCTAAAATAATAATTTAAAGCCTTGCGTACCACAGCGTCTTTAAAAATAAAAGGGTATACACTATTATTTAAGAAAAAGCTCTGAATTTACCACCCTAATAAGACGATTGAAAAAAAAAAACGTTACAATTTTTTGCACAAAATTTAGTTGCATTGTGTCTGAAGTCACTAGAACTACCACCTGGCTTCGTTTTCGGTAGCAGTCTTGATATACCCGGTATATTATTCTGACAGTTGGGTAGACGCTGAATGTGAAACGAATGTTCGATCCACGCACTGCGACAAGAGCCAAGGCCCACAAATATTTGTCTCAGGTTGGGAGTTTTGTGAGACTGAAAAGTCTCCTGTAGATGGTCCAAGACACAAGACTTAATTGACCTTAATATGGGGTCAGGACTATGTATGCGACTGTTGGGTGTATTGTTTTAATTACGTACAAAGGAAATTTCGAATATTTTATTCACTTTGAATTGTTCATATTAGATTTTACTTTGATGAAACAACATAGTCAAATTTCTATTTGCAACTTTAGTAAGAGTTCCACATACAATCTTATGCATCCCCATCATAGTTAATGATTTCATTGGGTGACAAATCATGTCTCAAGAAAGTAACTACTACTAACAAAACAATGAGATTAAAAAATTTCAAAGTGAATACAAATATAATTGACCATCGAAAGTTTGATATAATTTATAGAGTTTATATATGTGTAAGTAACAACAATTGTAAGAGATTTAAATAAACATACTCTTATTCTGAATTATTGTTATTATTAATTTTTGCCTTTTTGAAACCAGTCGGTACATTGATGTACACACTGTCAAGCTAAAAGGCAATGATTCTTATATTGCAAAGAAAATTATGTCTAATACTAGCGGTCGGGCCCGGCTCCGCCCGGGTGCATACACGTTTTAAAATGGCGGTCAAAATGTTTAATTCTGACTATCAGTTTAGAATATCAACCAATCGGACCACGAAAAACGAACAAAATTTCCTCGTATTTGCTAGAAATATCACTACTGCTTTCCTCCTAGGTCATAGCGTGATGATATATAGCCTATAGCCTTCCTCGATAAATGGACTAACCAACACTGAAAGAATCATCCAAATCGGACCAGTAGTTCCAGAGATTAGCTCGTTCAAACCAACAAACAAACAAACTCTGCAGCTTTATAATATTAGTATAGATTATGGATATGTTATGGAACTTTCCACATTCAATAAATTAATTCAATTATAAATAAAGGTGAACTAAATCTTTGCCAACGCGCACTAGGCCAGCGTGGTGGGACTGTATGGCCTAACCACTCAATTGTACTGTCGATTGTAGAGGAGGCCCATGCCCTGCAGTGGGATGTATATGGGCTGATACAGATATCTTTGTTTCATGCACAACACATATTCCACTTTCACACTTTGCAAACAATGAATTTAAAATCAAATACAAAATAGGACACATGACATAGTAAAGAGCCTGTATCAATTTATATCATTTCACAAAAATAAAGTGAAACTTATAAATAATTAATGCATCACAAGCCAAGATTTTAGTATTTGTATAAACTAAATCAATAAACACTTTCAACTAATCTACACATGTAGCTCAGGCATTTCATTCATTCAAACTAGTGTGATAGCAGTACCACAAAAAATACATGTATCAGTTGCAATATACATGATTTTTCACAAAAACTGTATAAGTTATTTTAAAGTTTCACTGTCGTGCATTACAATTTACTAAAAAAGGCAAGATTTATAGAAACGAGGAAATAACAGAACCACAATATAGTCGATATTCATAAAAACTAATAAACTCAAATTTGTTTTTGCCATTGTTTGACCAATAGCAAGTACTCAAACTATTTAATATTGACACAATCTAAGATTTAAGAAATTAAATTTTTCATACCTGAATGTGGTCAATGACTAGCCTGTCTACATCAAGACCTTTGTAGTCTGCATTTGATTCGGCATTTCTGAGCAATTGCAGAAGGAATTCTGCAGATTTCTTTGGCCAGCGACCCTGTGTTGTGCCGAACTGTTTAGCCTGTGCACACCGGCCCACACCACCATTGAAGCGGCGGAATGGAATGCACTCCTTCTTTTCAGTCACATTTTTGAGGTAACGTACGGCACGGCGCAGGGGCATTTTCCTGATGGCCATTGCTGTCTCATAAGTGTTCTGAAATTGAATAATGTTTATTTTCAAGTGGATCATGATGTGAGCCAAGTCAAGAATGTATCACTACATAAAAACGGAAAATGAAAACTTCTTGATTATACCGGGTATCTCAAGACTGCTACCGAAAACGAAGCTGGGTGGTAGTTTTAGTGACTACAAACACAATGCAACTAAAAATTTCGCATAGAAACGCGACAATTATTTATTATGATTTTTTAAACATCGTCATTTTTGGGTGGTAAATCCATAGTTTTTGCCAAAGTAATAATTTAAACACTTTTATACCTTAGATTAGTTATAAATAAAAGGGTATACACTATTATTTTAGGAAAAAATGTATTTACAACCCAAATATGGCCATAGGAAAAAAATAACAAAAAAAAAATTGTCGCTTTTTTTTGCAACTTTTTCTGTTGCATTGTGTCTGAAGTAGCTTAAACTACCACCCGGCTTCGTTTTCGGTAGCAGTCTTGATATACCCTGTATTACATACATAAACTCATGCCTTATTCCCCAGAAGGGGTAGGCAGAGGTGCCAGGACACCCGCCTTTCATGTTTTTGTTTGATAAATAAATTATAAATTAAAATATGGTTGGTATTGTATTAAGATACCAAATTAGCCATGATACAATGAATGAATGTAATAATTATACAGAAAATGCAATGGTTATTAGCCATAGTTACGAGTTTCATTCCTATGATCTTTACGAGTAAAAATTAGGTTGGGAGTTGTTATTATTATTATTTACTACGGGTATG
Organism: Hyles vespertilio; assembly: GCA_009982885.2. Taxonomy (NCBI): domain Eukaryota; kingdom Metazoa; phylum Arthropoda; class Insecta; order Lepidoptera; family Sphingidae; genus Hyles; species Hyles vespertilio. The sequence goes on from CM042824.1 coordinate 4,155,262, forward strand.
CCGTGAGTTGAAACTACCTAAATTTTCTAATTGTTTGGATTTAATTCTAATATTTTGGTTTTCAAATTTTACACGTCAAGTCTATCAAACGAGAAATTAAAGCGTTAGATTTACACCACATTTTGGGCCTTGTGAAGGCACTATTTCTAAAACTGAAGGGTTATATTAAACTGGTTACGAAGTCCATGTGGAAACCGCAAATTGTAAATAAATATAAAATGTTAACATACCTTGAAGTGAACACGGAGGTTTGAGCCACGCGCCTTGCATGACTTTGCAGGATTATCAGGCTCCCGAGAGTAACGACCCATTTTTGTTTCTGAAACACAGAGCGGCTTTATGTTTCAAATGCCATCTAACAAACTTAGGTTATCATTTTACAACACCGCGCCGTTATACACGTCCCGCGAAATATACACACAAATAACGGGGATACACTGTAAAATGCCGCACCACAACAGGATTTAATACAAAAGTTAACATATTTCAAGATTTTTATGGATTTCATAAAATACGAAACCAACCTCTCAGGAGAAAATTTGACAGGAAAAGGAATAGACAAAACTTTTTGACATCAAATTGTTTGACATTGACGTCGTCGCCTGGTGTTGCAAGTTACCAGTGTAAAAAATTGAATTATGTATTCTTGCAAAAATTAAAAATAGTCGATGTTTAAGTATGAATCGTTATAACTTTGTCTCGGTCGGTTAGACAATTTTAATTATTAATATTCCGAAAATGACTACGTATATTTGCTAATTATTGGAAAGCTGTAAGTAAGCTTAGCTTGTGTAATTGCAATTTACTTTTGGCTTCGTACTTTAAATATTTTAGACATAATGTGCAGATCAGTTTTGGTATGAATTATTTAATTAATTCAATTTAATTGATTTCTTGTAAAGACAAAAATTGTTTAGTCTGCCTATTCATACAAGCCACTGGTGAACTATTAAGGCCTAGCTCCTCCCAATCATACTCTGGATTATAAAGAATCCCATGCCCTGCAGTGCGAAGTATATGGGCTTAAGAATAGACCACTAGATAGGAGCTGATGAAATAAACTTACGAAATAAATAGTAAAACTCCAATTTCTGTATTTGTATCAGCCCATATACGTCCCACTGCAGGTCACGGGCTTCCTTTACAATCGAGAGTACGATTGTGAATATTTAGGCCATATAGTCCACCATGCTAGCCTAGTGCGGGTTGGCAGATTTACACACCATAGAAATTCTTATAATTTGCTATGGTATGCAAGTTTCCTCATGATGTTTTCCTTCGCCGTTTTAGTGCGTGGTGATTAACTATCAAAACACTCATGACTCCAAAAAGATAGAGGTGTGCCCTGGGATTCGAACCATCATCAACATGTTGGCAGCCACGTCTAGTTCGTTTACCAACAAGCCACCACGCGCTTTAAACACCACTTTACGATTTAAAATGGTAAAATGGTAAAACATAATAAATAGAAAACACTGTATCTGTACACCATAGTACTTTATGTATGGTTTTACATTCACAATTATATAATCAACCACTGTTTAACATTTGAATTCTCCACCAACGCTAATTCGCCTACGTGGAGTACCTAGGTATATGTAGGTACCTAGTAGTTTATTGAAATAAAAAAAAGTATCGTCAGATGTATAATTTATTTGTGCAACTATATATTTGTGACTACACTTTAATGCATTATAATTACAATAAACGCACTATGATATGTCTTGAAGATCAGTTTTTGAATCTCGAAATGTTCGAATTCAAAACCCATAGAATTTCGTTACAAAGTCGTTAAAATAATGCTATCATAATCACAAAATACGTTGACTAGATCTAATTATACTAATATCAATAAATTATGCTATTATATAATATATACAATTTAAGTTTGCATTTTTTACATTTTGCCTGTATAACAGAGTATGCAAGTCTGTTTTAACAGGTACATATTTAAAAATAATAATAAACAAATGTTTGTGTACTCAATACGAATTAAAGTAATCCAAATTATTAACTAAATGAACTATAGCAAAAACTCTTTATACAACAATATTATTTCATATCCGTATTGTTTAGTGATAACAACATCAAGGCATTCTTACAATATCATAGTACTTACATAGCTTTAATTGTGATCATTTTAAAATTGAATTTATTTGTGAAACATTTTATTTGTGACACTAGAGTTGATTTCCTTAAAAAAAACATAACCGCGTATTAAACATCATATAGAACTATAGAAGTGCTTAAATATCAATATAAATTATAAAACCACTACTTCGGTTACAATGATTAGTTTTGAGATATCATATTATAATGTATTAATGTGATTTTTAGAACTTAATGAAGGCTTTTTGAAATATTTACATTGATTAAGTACTTCTTTAAAATATTTAAATGTTATTTACTTGCAAAAGTTATTATAATCGACTAAACTTTGACAGTTACCACTCTATCACAGGCCTACATCGACTATTGCTTATTAGAACTTTAATATTATGACACATAATTACACTTATGCCATAAATTGATATTTATTATTTTAATAAAATTATTGTGTACAAGTATTTAATACAATATAAATCGTTGGGCATGTCTTTATATACATAATTATTTTAGCGCCATCTACTAAATTAGGTTCAAACATGGATGTAGTATATAAACAGGATTGCGCACGAAGAAAATGGTGTCATCCTGAAATAAGACATGTGCATGTAGCATAAGGTTTAATTTACTATGGTAAATGACATGGAGGAAGGCCGAAACCGAGTGAGACAGTATGAGGGGGTTTTATCCCTTTTCATTTGCAAGCCAGACCAAAAAAAATATTTTATCTAGTAGATTATTTTACATTCGCGAAAAGGTAATTAGTTCGATAAAAAAATAAACACAGAATATCTATAGTAACATATAGAAAAATATTATTATTTAACTTTATTTATGGGTCCATAAACGAATTCATGGCATTACAATGGAAGGTTAAATGCATGATAGGAGAATTTGTAATTATAACTCTGGCCACTTGATAATAAAAATAAAATATGTCATAGCTGTACATGTGTGTGAAATGTCACAGGTGTACAATTTCAAATTACTTTCGATATTTATTAACGGAAATTGGTTAAAAAGTGTTGCAAAATGATTTGTATAAGTGAATAATATAGTGGTTGTTGTATATCGATTCAAAGGTGAGTGGTTTCATGAGATTTACCATTTTTGTTTACAAACATTCGCTACGGTGACCATAATAAAACCCGCCTTAGAACTTTTCTGATCGACAATTCAAAGTTCAGATGAATTATTGAATAACTTTTAATCTGCTTGAATATTAAAAGCAGTTCTTTTTTCTTTACAATTTTATTATTAAAGTAATGTTTAATTTATACACGTTAATTTGCATCCTACTATGTTTTAAGTGAAAATAAACACGATAAAAGTTTTTCTAATACAATTGATCATGAATTAAGTATGATTAAAAAATATTTATTTCTTGCGATAGTTTTTATTTACTGAGTGATGTAAGATTTCGACACGAACGTATTACACTAACTGGTCCACTGTCTGCTACATTTTCACGCCTAAGCCACTGAACCGATTTTGATAGAATTTGATACAGAGATAGATTAGACCTTGGGTAAGGGCAAAAGGTTACCTTTTATTATATAGACAACGCTTGAAGGGGTTGAACAAAGAGATGGCAGTATGTATGGAAAAATCTAAACTGTTGAAGTTACAGATGTCAAACATTACTCATTTATGAACAAAAATAACTGCACACTTTATGTTCTTAAAGTTAACCATAAAGGGGTTGAAATATTACATAAAAATTTAAGCCGTTACAGTTATGGAAACCTTATTCCAAATGAAAATAATGGCGTGAATAATATTAGAAAAATAGTATTATGGGGTCGAAATAAGGGATGAAATATTATACATAAAATCAACAATATTTTTTTTTTGTAAATATCACTAATAATATGGCAGAAAGGAAGAAACTCTTTTGTTATTGTTTCGATTGGTCTGAAATTTGAAATTTAAACCTCCCCTTTAAATTGAGATTCAGAATTATAGTTATCGCCGCCATTTTGAACTTTGTTAATGATTCGATTAAGATATTTGTTAGGTATGAGATGGTAGGACAACTACGTTGCCGTTAGGTTTTACAAGATTAGGTATGAATAATAACGTATATCTGGTATTAAGAAGGTCAGCGATGCTCCTAGCTAGTGGTCCTGGCCTGTCCTAAAATAGGTGCTACGATTATACGACCTCAGCCTCCGAACTACTGCAATCACTACCAACTTTCCCCTCCGTGGCTGTAGTATCCATCTCTATATTCCACACTTTCCTTTCCAACAACATCTTCTAGCCGCAAACTCTATTTCCTTTCCCCAGTTGAAGACGGACAGCAGCGTCATCAACGCGAACCCTCCTGCGCTCGCGAACCCGCCTGCCAAGCGTGGTTAGTATTGGCATAAACAATAAAAAAGCCTAATAGTTGTTAAGACCAGGACCAGGACTCCAGTCCCCGGCAGCCCCGCTATTCCTGGTTATGGTAGCGGCCACGGTAACGGCGGGGCAGAGGGTGGTAAGAATCTCTGGGTTGACCCCAGCTACCACCCCCGACGACGTCTGGCACTGATAACACACAACATACGCACTTTGTGAACAGACGAGAAGATTGTTAACTGAATTTTGCTGTCAATAAAGATTTATTATTATTATTTTCATTTTTCATTTCACCTATTAAAAGTATACGTATAAAACTATGATTTTGAACTTTTTTGCTAGGTCCTAATGGTCCAATATTTTGGTTTGGTCAAATATTTTTTTACACGGTTAGACAATATCACGTTTGTTACCTCAAAAACAAAATGCTTTATTCGACTTTATATTAGCCAATTTGATTAAAATTCCTGTACCTATATCCCAAAAATATGGTCACCCTATAGGAACGGGACACACCCCCCCTTCCTACACCTCTCGCTCGGCTCGTTTTTCCGATGACAGTGCGCAGTCCTGTTTATATACTACGTCCATGGGTTCAAACTACTTCTTTTTGGATTAAATCTGCAGAGCAATGCCATCTATCGGCAATTTACGGCATTCAATTATTTAGAAATTGTGTGGCAGTTGAAAGTAAATTAACGCCCAAATACTGGAACGCCATTCAAATAATAAGTTTCTCTTAACAGCGCACGGCCTGCTTAGCCAGTACATTTAAGCGGGATTAACGTAGTTAAGCGCAACTTATATTTAAGTTGCGTTCGAGTATTTGGGCGTAAGTCAAACGTTTTCTTACTGCCGTTCTCTATAATCTAACTATCTTTAATTAGAGATTTCATTAGATATTTCGATACAGTTTGTGTTTCAGTTAACAAAGATAGAGAGATATTAATATGGTGCACATGTTTAAAGATAGCTAGGTAAGACAAACCTATATTTCAATCTTAGTTTATTGAAGTGTAGAATTGTACCGACATAGTAATGGTAACTATTTCAACCTCTTATTAAAGATAGATAGGATATAGAGAACGGCCGTTAGTAATATTAGTTGGTTATCCAGCAGAAGTATTTTGGATGATATCTTGCTAGTGAGGCGCGGGCGCTGGTGGGGGAAGTAACGGCAAAGGAGCAACGCAGGCTACACAACTGTCCGTTTCTGGAAAAAATAGATCAACATCTTAGAGTATATATATATATATAGAGGGAGCGCTGGTACTTCAAAAACGTAGATAAAAATGGTGGTGCCGGGCCACCTCTTTCTGCTCTCCTATTGGCTAATATTTGAACAGGTTGTGCAACATACATAAATTATTTGAATTTTTAAAAAAAAAAAAGACGTTTAATTCCACTCAAACTCATTTTAAAAGGATAATAGCTAAATATAATTTCTGCTATCAAAGGAATTTATAGCAATTTATTGCTAAATAATTAATTCAATTTTACTAATATAGGAGCGCTACCAACATTACAAACAAGAAAATATCTACGTTTTTCAAAACGCGAATGTATGACAGCGCTCCCTCTATATATAAATACTCTAAGATCAACATTTAAATATTTTTATAAAATCAATTTTAATTTAAAGTATTTGTATATATTGATCACTATTAGCACTGTACTGTATCAGTCTGTCCTAATGCAGGGCACGTGCCTCCTACGAGTATATAATCGAGAATACGATTGAGAGAGGGTTAGGAAATAAATAATAATATAGTCAATCGCGGTGGCCTAGCGGGTTAGCGGCCTTTATATATGATAGAAATAGTTACAAATGGCAATAGTCTTCAGGTTTCCTTGCGAATTTTTTGCTCACCGTAATAGTGTGTGGTAATCGACCATCAATGCACACATGACTCCAGAAAAGTCTGAGTTGCGTCCTGGAATTCGAACGCGCGACCACCGATAACATGTTGGCAATCACTTCTGATTTGTTGTTAACAACCCACCATGCACATTTTTGTAGATAACTATTAGCCAGCATACAGAGCCGCATGACTGGAATATTCATAAATTATTCAACCCCAATTATAAAACATGGATCAATGGCAAGATAGCAAAACTAAACGCAGGGCAATTAATAAACATGCCTAACACACTAATCCTTGTTGCTAAGTAACATCGTAATAGGGATCGAATTGTGACTTACAAGCAAACAAACCACTTGCCAACGGACCCAATCTTAAATATTATAAGTTAAAGGCCTCATTCATACAGGGTATATCTAGACTGCTACCGAAAACGAAATCGGGTGGTTGTTTAAGCGATTTGAGACACAATGCAACAGAAAATTTTGCAAAGAAAAAGTGACAATTATTTTTTGTTATTTTTTTCCTATGGCCATATTTGGGTGGTAAATACATTTTTTTCCTAAAATAATAGTGTATACCCTTTTATTTATAAATGCTCTAAGGGATAAAACAGTTTAAATTATTATTTTAGCAAAAACTATGGATTTACCACCCAAAAATGACGATATTTAAAAAATCATTAAAAATTAATGTCGCATTTCTTTGCGAAATTTTTAGTTGCATTGTGTTTGTAGTCATTAAAACTACCACCTGGCTTCGTTTTCGGTAGCAGTCTTGATATACCCGGTAGACAATTTTCAAAGCTATTTTAGTTAGGTACAGAATTTTTTGTCTTCTTCGCTCAAACTGAGTTAAAAAGTTGTTTTAAAAGGACAAAATATTCAATATCTAAAATTGGTTTTGAAACTGCCTATGAATAAGGCTGCAAGATTTGATTGTAAATTAAACACCACGTAAAGGCCTAAACAATTAAACATTCTGAGCTGATTCTGAGATATAGCTACCCACTATAAGTAACAATGTAGGTAGATGTATGTTTGCAATATTTTTGATCACATTATAATATTTCAACTTTTCATTTACATATTAGGTGTAATTTTAACCGTCAAAGTAGAGCTGGGGTGTGACCTTAAAGGGTTTCATAGTAATATGGAAATTGCTATTAAAAATCTCACACATTCAATTGGTTAATTTGCAAATAACGACCATCACACACCACAAGAATATCCTAAATATATATTAATAGTAACCAAGAGTTAAAAAAATAGATTAGACAAAAAATGGTCAGAAATGGTACATTGTCTCACCGCGGTCATGCATATAGTGCAAGGACGGCCGAAGGTCCGGTAGACGCCAGGGTTCTACCCGCGCCTCGTCTTCTCTCTCTACCTTGGGCACAAGTGCCGTCCAGCAGGAGTCATCAGGTCGAGGAGTTGGAGCACTGCGACACGGCCATGCGCAGGTCTGGAAGATAGAGGAGTTGTAAAGAAGATACCCGTGGCGCAGTTGGTTGATAACGTGAGGCCGCGGGTTCCATCTCCGCACCGAGACTTATATTAGTGTGATCCACAGGTATTTGTTTCGGGTCTGGGTGTTTGTGAGACCGAAACGCTTCTCGTAGTTCTGATACCCATGACACAAGAGTCTTAGTATGTAAAGAACATCAGTCACGAATGGTCACGTCCATACATTTTGGGACCTGACAAAGAAATATATTGTACACAGCTGGGATATAGTTTATTGTGTTGTATAGTGCATGAGGAGTGATGTCCAGTTACAAAAAGATTTCTGCAAAGCCGGAGATTTTAGAATATTTCATATATTTGTAACTTTTTAGGTTACGATTATACTAATAAAAAATAGCACATTATAATGTCATTGTCATATAACTAATGTAGGGTGGTGTTATGGTTATCAGGTACCTAGGAAGAAAAGTGTCATAATGATGGCTTAGTAATTACTATGCTCTATAATTTCCCTTGTCATAAAACTAATTAGCCGTTGAATATGGTGTACACCATACCTGTGTTACCTTAAGGTAATGAGACAAAATATAGTATTATGCTGTCATTATTTCGCATAAACTGTTTTGAGTATTTTTCGCTATTCTTCATAGTTTCGTATTTGGCCATCCACACACACTTGAAATATCCCCTATATGTTAATATAGGAATACAATAAGCAGTGGTCACAAAAATAAAACACAAAATAAAATAAAACACAGAAAACATTTTTTAAATGTATTATTTCTCATCTTCTCTTATTACAATAGAATCTAAGAACTCTGCAGAGGCAGCAACATCAAAGTCATGACGTGGGCACAGCAACATTACTGTGCGACGTCTCTCCTTGTATTGGAAGTTTTGCATCATTGTTTTTCATCAAAACACACACACTTTTCCTGTGGGAACTCCAGGATACTAAACCATATTGACTAAATGGTAAATAGGATACCTTGTAGATTCATGGCTAAATATAAACTTCGATTAGTGGATAGACCCACTCACTGATTACAGAAATGAGTTTAATAAGACGGGTATTGCATTGAAGCGTTATCGTTATACAATGGTTAATTTTACAAAGTGGTCAGAAATACAAGGGTATATCAGAGTCCGTGATTAAAGCCAAGTCACAAATATAAACAGAGAATTATCAGTAGTCGTAAAACGGAAATCAAAAGAAAGCAAAATGACAGCGCAAAGAAAAGTCATGTGTCATAGAAAATACCAAGGAAAATACCAAATACCTGCACTTTATTTTTAATTTAGTACTACCTTCAACGCTGTAGTTAAAACCTTATTTTAAAACAAAGTATGATTGATGGAACGCACTCATATGCGTTCAATACTATTAAAAACACTTAAAGTTTTTCTTTTTTATCCGGGTTTTTAAAAATAAATTGAAATATGCATTTTGACTCCAATAAATTATAAACGACTGCCTCGGTGGCGTAGTTGTACTAAGGTACGGTACAAAGCTGAGGTCTCGGGTTCGAATCCCGGGCTGGGCAAAGTGGATTTTTCTATCCATTATGAGTCCAGAGTCAGGAATTTGTGCCCGATATGGCGATATGCTCGCCACCTATCACATTGTGGGACGGAACATACAAGGCGAAATGTGGGTGTCCTGGCACCTCTGCCTACCCCTTCTTGGGATATAGGCGTGAGTTTATGTATGTATGTAAATTATAAAAATGTTTGATGTACCATTCATAACTGTTCCCGTTCATGGTACATTTTCGCCGATGTTCTTTACTCTATGCACAAAACTCGATCTTAGTGTGCGGTCAGAACTGTATATGTGACTGTTGGGTATATTTATTTATATAAGATATCCGTGGGTGTGTCCACTGGCTGTAAAATGAGTCGTATTCACGAAATTGAGAACAAAGTGTCTCTAGATCCTAGATTCTGATACTCATGACACAAGATTAAAGATAATATTATATAATTGTGCCTGTGAGTTTGGACTAAGTGGGCCTGCTTGCAAATTATTATTTTTAATATCATGTTTTAACGTTTTAACTATATGAAAACTATGTGAAAATAGGTAAGTTTCAATTAAAGCGTAATTTTCATAGTAGGTAGTAAAATATTTCAGTTTTATTTTTCATAGCAAATATAATTAAACAGAGGGTAGTTTCATCTTAGTTTTCCTACGCGCTGGCTCTGAAGTCTCGTGTGTTTACGGTTAAGTCGTGGCGCGTGCTTCCAGGCACAGTTTTTTTGAATTATTTTGGTTTATTTCGCGGACAATCTAGTGCAAGTGATGAGTGATAGTGTGATGCTTCAATGGTCCTACAATATTCGTCGGCGATGACGATCCAGCTTCAGGAACGAGATTTCGGTGAGTACCTAGGCTAGACACAATTTATTTGTCTTTTGGTGGAATATCGTTCGATGTTATAAATATTCGGCCCCCTGTCTGTTTTTGATACACGAAATAGTTCGTTAAGCAGTTTGGACTTGCAATTTACCAAAACTTGTAATTCCTTCATAAAAGCAACAGAAAATACTTGTAATAAATTTACACCCGTGCGGGACCCTTGCTTTTTTTAACTTTCTCGATAGTTTTTCCTATCTCTGGTGTATAACGACAAGCACGATCAGGTACTGGCATACTAATGCCAGTACCCACTTGGGTACTAGGTATATAGAATTATTCAAAGTCTGGCTCCATATCAAAGGCCCTTCTGTTTATAATTTGTGTACTCTGCCGATAATCCTTATTGATTTTACGATTTATAGTTAAATCATAGCCGATTGTACTAAAGTTAACTGTTCGTGATAAAACCAATGTTTGTTCCGATTACCGTCACGAGTGTCGCCAGTTATCTGATGGGACACGCGTCCCGACAATCACTTAAATATCGCGACGTACTATCACTTAACTAATAAAACGATGTAACAATCACAATGATTCCCAAACGCGCTCATTTTTGCTGCCACTGGCTTAGGTCAGCCGCAATGATAAAATGTAGATGAAGATCCCAGGAAATATCCCAGGGGCAATTTACGGGAATTTACGTGAAGTAAGTAATGTTTTTATGTACCTTGATCACCTGATAGCTGGAAATTGGCCGTTTCGCCAAGCTAGCAGGCATACGACCGTAGTACATACTACCACTACACAATCTTCCACATTTCATCCGTCAGAAAATAGGTAGGTAACCCTGGGATCTTGGTATAATGCGTCCAGTCTGTGGATCTAGAAATACAGCACAGGCAATACGAATCAGCGTGGGTGACCGGCTCTCCCATTGGTCAACGGCTTTACGCAAAAGTAAAACCTATATGTGAACCACCTTTTTTGTTGTTATGTGAACTACGTTGCATGACGTCATGACGTTGCCGCTTACCGCAGTGCCGTGCGTATCCTTCGTCAGACCAGGCCTTTACATAACTTTTTTCTACGGACGTCATTGCGATAAAAAATCACAAAATAGTATTTTTGATTACATTTCAATGTATAGCACATTTAATACCATTTTTATTTGTTTATTATCCATTTGAAAGACCAACAGTGTTTACAATACAACGTGTAAAACATAACATTTTATGCGTCAATAGCTAATAATAAGTATTAGCTATTATAGTCTAGTCGACAAGTTGAAATGGTACAAAATAGAGATACTGCTCTTAAAATTATGTGCGATAGCTCATTGGATCCGGAATGACGTCTAGAAAAATGTGCCAAAAGCGTGTATTAGCTAGCACATAAAAAATTGCAAAAGTTATAAACAATTAAAGATGAAAAAAAAATGGCATTTCGTTTTTTGCCAATATTTAATAAACTATTAATATTTAAGAAATTTCAAAAAAGGATTCTGAAAGAAGAGGAAATTTCCAATAAAAAACTCCTAGCTCCCGGAACTCTATCTCCATTATTTATAATTTTAATTTAACGCTGAAAATAGGTCTGCGCGTGACATTTTTAGGATGCGCGCGTGGCGTCAAAAGCGAGTACGGCACATTAATTAATTTATTTAAGGTATTGAATTATATTTTTAAATTTGAAAAAATTATGGTGTGTTCTGAACACTATAATTAATTTATTCCCGTTAGAAATTTTACTTAAAGTTAATTTTTCAACAAGTTAAACAATTGTTAACTAACGAAATTTTCTCGAACTACCGTCATAATTGTAAGTGAAAAAAAAATGTTAAAATAATGGTCTTAAAAAAAATTCGCTTTGTAGAGCCTTTCTTACATACATATTTAACAAGATCGTGCCATAAAAGTTAAAAAAATATTTATACTTTGTTTATAACAATTTTTTTACTTAAACCAAAACTAAAAAAATCAAAGTAATGTTAAAAAAAAAAATTATAAACAAAGTATAATTTTTTTTTACTTTTATGGCACGATCTTGTTAAGTATGTATGTAAGAAAGACTCTACGAAGCGAAAATTTTTACGGCCATTATTTAAACATTTTTTTTCACTTACAATTAAGACGGTAGTTCGAGAAAATTTCGTTAGTTAACAATTGTTTAACTTGTTGAAAAATTAACTTTAAGTAAAATTTCCAACAGGAATAAATTAATTATAGTGTTCAGAACACACCATAATTTTTTCAAATTTAAAAATATAATTCAATACCTTAAATAAATTAATTAATGTGCCGTACTCGCTTTTGACGCCACGCGCGCATCCTAAAAATGTCACGCGCCGACCTATTTTCAGCGTTAAATTAAAATTATAAATAATGGAGATAGAGTTCCGGGAGTTACAAGTTTTTTATTGGAAATTTCTTCCTCTTTCAGAATCTTTTTTTGTAATTTCTTAAATATTAATAGTTTATTAAATATTGGCAAAAAACGAAATGCCATTTTTTTTCATCTTTAATTGTTTATAACTTTTGCAATTTTTTGTGTGCGAATACACGCTTTTGGCACATTTTTCTAGATATCATTCCGGATCCAATGAGCTATCGCACATAATTTTAAGAGCAGTATCTCTATTTTACATTTTCAACTTGTCGACTAGACTATTAGATACATAAATCATGTTAATATATTAAGAAGAAGTAGACCAATACACAACAAAAGTGCGTCAATTTGCGTCATCTTAGGGTCTAACAAACTCGAATGAACGAGGGGTAAACTTTAGCTCAAGGCTTTAGAATCGACTAAATCATTTTGTTCATTATTTTACTTTTTAAATCAGCGAGTTGCCACAACAGGATTGTCACGGTCGAAGTACATCCATTTTTCATAATAACGTGAATACTTATCCAAAATAATCAATTCAAAATTGGGCTACAGTTAATCCTTCGGTCATCAAAGTTTATTAAAAAATCATTGAATGTAACACATAAGTCTATATATTTTGTTTTAATTCTCAATTTTTTAAATCCAATATCATTATGAGAGCGTAAAACAAACAATATATTGAGAACCATTGCGTTTTTCAAGTGCATAATGACATTACGGACAAAGTTTGCAGTAATTATTGTTGTTTGATTTAAAAGCTAAGCCATCACGTTCTATACGATTCATAGAGGTGGCACTTGGAAAATTTTCGAATATAGCATGGGCAAATAGGCAGTAAGTAAATACAATATACAGGTGCGTGTGGCCTGTTAGTAAACGGATTAGACGCGACTGCCAACCTTTTCACGGTGGTCGCGGGTTCGAATCCCAGGGCACACCTCTGACTTTTCGGAGTCATGTGTGTATTGATAGTCAATCATCACGCACTAAAACGGTGAAGGAAAACATCGTGAGGAAACCTGCATACCATAGCGATTTGTAAAAAAATGTATGGTATGTAAGTCCGCCAACCCGCACTAGGCCAGCGTGGTGGACTATATGGCCTAACCACTCTCAATCGTACTGTCGATTGTAGAGTAGGCCCGTGCCCTGCAGTATATATGGGCTGATACTAAATACAATATACTGGTATATAAATGAGGCATTTATGATTTAAATTTCACTGTACTGTGGCAGACCAATACGTCCCACTGCGAGGCATGGGCCTTCTCTACAATCAAAAGTACTATTAAGAGTGGCTTGATTGTATAATTTTATTGTACGTTTTGAATCATTGTAACACCTTATCATCACTGTGATATTATACAAAGTAATTTGTTAGTTTGCATTTGAATCTTGAGCAGCGTATTTAACGTTTTATATTTCAATAATACAAAATTGCGGATAAAATAAGTTTTTAAAAACAAGTAAAAGGTTGTGGCTTATTTAATCGCTTCTTTGTTTTGTTTTTTTTTTTTTTTGTTCCACCTTACGAGATCTTAATCAGACGAATCATTTTGCTGATTAGTGTATGTAAGTATAAAATAAATATACAGCCTTTAATAAAATTGTCTTTTACACATAATTCAACAGTCTGTGGTCAGCCGCGCTCATAAACAATTCATTTTGGTTCCGTATAATTATTTACGTAAAGCCAACGCTTCGGCGAGACTATAATGGCGTAATTGTCATTTTGTTTTAAATAATAAATAGCTCGGTGAATACCACTAACACAGTTTAAACGATCGCGTGAGAAACGATTTAACTCTATAAATACTATGGAGGTTTTTGAAGTACGTACATTATACATATTGATTTCAGATTTAAATGATAGCCGTTTATGTCACGTCGTAATTCCTATGTTTTGCTTGAAATTAAGATGAAAGGTCTCAAAAATGTTGACACCCATACCACCCCAATTTGAAATTAGGGCAACCAGAATTGGAATTAATAGGACACTAATTATAAATATAAAAATATACAAATAAATGGAACTTTTACTGTACTATCGACAGTAAAACTGCTGGCATAAGGTAGAGCTATTGCATGTATCGTCCGTTTTCCACCTGGCCCTATTGTGTGGACTTTAAAATGTCATTGTGTGCAATGTATGACGAAACTCGTGTCATGTTGAATATAGGATGAATGCTTTCGAAAATTCAATGCGACCCACTTTATTTCTTTTTAAATTTCATAATCGGTTTGCAGATGGACAGATTTTATAAATTTCTACGTAAATCCGAGTAATGACAACTAATAGGCCAGTTCTATGGCCTAACCTCTCAATTGTTGAGGATGCCCGTGCCCTGCAGTGGGACGTATATAGCCTGATATATTAATTTATTATATTTCTCTTTAACCCAGTTAACATTTTCAAAATCTGGGGAGATGCGCCGACGAATGCCGTTTTTGAAAATGTGACGCAAATATTTCACTTTAAATTAGTCTATACTTCGGTGGAATTGTGATATAAAATATATTTATTAAATTGTTTTTTTTTTTACTTCTTATGAATAAATAAATCTCCTATTCTAATTCGTCAAATGTTAGTAATTTGTGTATATAAAAAACTACTAAACATTAAGATTTTATCAGCGACATGTCATTAATATATTCGATTATATTCGTCAATCGTATCGGAATATCAATCTTGGAACAATAAAATAAATTACACTCCTTAAACACAACACAATCACATTTGTTTTATTAAAACAAAAAATCCATTACTGAACGTAACCCTTAATTTATAATTCATTCAGTCCTTCGTTCATATCACTTTTTTAATATAACTGTGTTTATAAATGGAGGAGTGTATGACTTACTGTTACACAAAAAAATTATTTACCTATATTACGTAATAATTCCATTAATAATATGTATAATTAATTCATTAATAACTTTATGAATATTGCTAATATTTAATCTAGTAATAATGTAACTTCGGCTTTTCCATTTCACTACTCATGTCTATTTTGGGGTAAATATTAACCTATTTATTAATCCAGGAGATCTAGTAAAAATGAAAACAAGCTTTATAGGTTTTTCTATTATTATTTTTGACATTGTATTGAATGTCTTGTACATACAAAAAACTAGATTTTTTCAAGAATAACTCTACAAAGTGGACTTTTCTAAAAAAATGACTATTCACATAAAAAATTCAGCCCATATATGTCCACTGGCAAGGCACAGGTCTCTTTCATGAGCATGAGGCTTGATGATGATGAAGTTTTACAACTGTTAATGGCGAGACAAAAATTCCAATCGCCTGATGACAAGTGTAACGTCTGTTTATGGATAGAAGCAATGGCTGGCATTGTGGCAGATGTTAAGTCTCAATATGTCCAGTAGTTATTCTGGTAGAATGCCATAACACAGCAGTGCGTTTATACTACCTTTTGGCGGGAGAAATAGACATTGTGGTGGTACCTACCCAGGCACATATGAGAGACCAGTAAATTCTATTTAAATAATCCATCTCTCCCATATGGTCAACTCTCCCGAAATTACCCTAGTTGTTTTTGATTAGGGACCCTATTATTTTCGATACATGTTGCCTCGTGGCCCATAACTTTACTTATAAATGCCGGCGTGGCATTTACATTTTTTTATTTACTTCATTTGGGGATGACATTTCGGTCGGCCATTTTTATCGGTGGCAGCGTGTGCGGAACATTAATTTTGTTATTCAGAATTGTGTGCGAACACTAACGCCTTCGTATTGTTCGCTTTATTATTTTTGGGGAATGATCTTTGTATTACGGGCAGAATTATACTTAATTTTATTTCTATTCGATGCATTTTTGTGTGGAAACGATAAAAATGTTTTTGTATTAGTCCCAAAATTTTTGGGTATAAAATTTAGGGAATGGGTTATTGTTCATTTGCAGAATTAATTTCGAGTTAAAGATAATAACTCATACTCTAATCAAAGATAAGATACCTAATTATTTTAATTTAGTATACTTCATATTCACAACTGTAATTCCTTCTTTCAACCTAATTACCTCACATTCATTTATTATCACAAATAGCAGAAATAAATTGATTTAAATATAATGTGTGTGTGAGTGCGGAGCGTGTAATTAACTGCCCTGATTCCCTGCGGAGTGCCGGCGCCTCCGGCAAACATCTGCATTGTCTTCCTGCCTACTCGATATTGGCTATGCACATTCTATTAGCTTTGGGATGTTAACATTATAGATTTGATTTAGGATTGGTTTAGATATTGTTATTAATCTTAGAAATACATTTTCCTTATTATTACAGCAGGGAGGGTATTCGAAATGAAGTTCGAATCGTCGTACAACTGTACGAATGTACCTAGGTACTCCACAAAATGTTCGAATCTTCTATCGTACGTCGTAACCATAGACTAAGTTCGGAGTGAATTATAAGTGTAATAGAGAATAGTATTGATTTTTAGATGTGGAAAACTCTATCTGTGGAGTGTGAAATATCTTACTTCTGACGTCAAAAGTTCGAATATTCGATTATTTTATACTTGAGACACTTGTTCTGTCGCCGTGTACCAAAAATAAAGTCTTGAAATAGTAAAGTAACATTAATTATTCAATAAACATGGAATGGATAACAAATCAATAATAACTTCTCTTATAATGGTTTCTTAGATTTACGCGAATGTTACACATTGAAATAAAACTACTATTTACGGATTTTATCGCGAATTGAAGTGACCACGAAAGCTGTAAAGTAATCGAAACGTCGGGAAGTCAAAAATGTAAAAAATTAAACTAAATTCGCGATAAAATCCGTAAATAATAGTTTTATTTCAACTTCTCTTATTCTATTAGACTCACAGCCGCTGCCAATAAACAATCTCAATCCAAAATTTGCCGTTTTAGATTGACAGCTCAATCTTTTTTCTGATACTATATTGCCAATAATCAATCTCAGTAGTGCAAAAACTATGGTAACATGACAAGCGACCAATCGAAAAGTAGAAAACAATCCAGATTGACTTCAATCTAATTTTTTCGATTGATTATTGGCATCGGCTGTAAGTAATTACGCGGGGTTAGTCTAACGCATTTTATACGCTTCAGCTTAGTAATATCGTTCTTCTCAGTAATTTCACAACCACTTATACATACCGGGTATCTCAAGACTGCTACCGAAAACGAAGCCGGGTGGTAGTTTTAGTAGCTACAAACACAATGCAATTAAAAATTTTGCATAGAAACGCGACAATTATTTTTTATGATTTTTTAAATATCGTCATTTTTGGGTGGTAAATCCATAGTTTTTGCTAGAATAATAATTTAAACTCTTTTATACCTTAGAGTATTTATAAATAGAAGGGTATACACTATTATTTCAGGAAAAAATGTATTTACCACACAAATAAGGCCCAAGAAAAAAAAAAAAACAAAAAAAAAATTGTCGCTTTTTTGTGCAACTTTTTCTGTTGCATTTTGTCTGGAGTCGCTTAAACTACCACCCGGCTTCGTTTTCGGTAGCAGTCTTGATATACCCTGTATATCAACTCCATTTTGAATTTAAAAAAATTATAAAAATAGTTCAGTGCGTGTTGGCCTGTCGGTAAACGGATCAGATGCGGCTGCCAACATATTTATGGTGGTCGCGGAAACTAATCTCATGAGTCATGTGTGTTTTGATAGTCAATTACCACGCACTAAAACGGTGAAGGAAAACATCGTGAGGAAACCTGCATACTATAACGATTTATATGAATTTCTATGGAATGTAAAGTCCGCCAACCCGCATTAAACCAGCGTGGTGGACATGGCCTTACCACTCTCAATCGTACTCTTGATTGTAGAGGAGGCCTGTGCAGTAGAACGTATATGAGCTTATACAGATACATACAGATAAGTTAGTTACAACACCAAAAAAACAGTGAAAAATAACACACAAAAAAGTTCCAAAGGAAAACTTGTTACAAAGACGTACAGCCGTAATCTGGCCGTATATTAAAGCAGACGTCGAAATAAACACATTTACGGCGGCCAATCGGTAACCGGCACACGTAGATAATAGATACTTTGGTGGGATTGCCGGATCGTTCCCGTTGCCACTTGATGCGTTTTATAAATCACTCGGCGTGGCACGTGTCCTATCCTACACTTGGAATGTTGGCTACTTTTGTTGTTAAAAGTCTTTTTTTATCAATTTGATGTTTTATTTTTATATTTTAGAAATCAATAATAAATGTTTTTAAAATGCTGTATATGTCTACCGAATTTTCAAAGGAAAATTTAGCAAATATTAAATAAGTCATTGATGACCAAAATACATACCGTATATTGTGTATATCAGGTCATTGTCAGGTCATAAGTATTGTCACACAGTAAAAACTTTTCTTTTAGAATGCTGGCCACAAAAAAGTTTATTGAATTTAGAATTGTTCATGAAAATAAAAATGTATACTTTTTAGAATTTTACTCATTTTTAAATATGGAGTGGACGCTTAAAGAAGACCGTGTTATAGTTATTGCGTTGCATCGTTGCGGTTACGCGCCAATTTAGATTTTTGACATACTGAAAAATTTGAATCTAACCAAAAGATTCGTTTATCGTACCATCAAACGATACAATGAAGACTCTAGTGTAGATGACAGGTCAAGAAATGGTCGCCCTCGGTCTGTTCGGACTCCAGCAGTGATAAAAGCTGTGAAGGCGCGAATTCAAAGAAATCCCAAACGTAAGCAGAAACTATTGGCCCTTCAGATGGAGTTAAGCAGAACCACGGTGAAAAGGGTGTTAAATGAAGACTTAGGGCTTCGGGCATATCGAAGAAAAACAGGACATCGTTTGAATGCTCGTCTAATTGACCTGAGACTGAAGAGATGCCGCGCTTTGTTGAAGCGGTACGCGGGAAAAAAATACCGGGAAATTCTTTTTTCAGATGAAAAAATTTTTACCGTAGAACAGAGCTACAACAAACAAAATGATAAAGTGTACGCACACAGTAGTAAAGAAGCGAGCAACCGTATTCCGCGTGTCCAACGAGGTCATTTTCCATCCTCGCTCATGGTATGGTTGGGAGTTTCTTATTGGGGCTTAACAGAGGTAAATTTTTGAGAGAAAAGTGTAAAAACGAATGCAGTTGTGTATCAAAATGCAGTCCTGACGAATAACGAATCTCATACCATGTTCAATAACAGGCACTGGGTATTCCAACAAGATTCAGCGCCAGCTCATAGAGCGAAGAGCACACAAGACTGGCTGGCGGCGCGTGAAATCGACTTCATCCGGCACGAAGACTGGCCCTCCTCCAGTCCAGATTTGAATCCGTTAGATTACAAGATATGGCAACACTTAGAGGAAGAGGCGTGCCCAAAGCCTCATCCCAATTTGGAGTCACTCAAGACATCCTTGATTAAGGCAGCCGCCGATATTGACATGGACCTCGTTCGTGCTGCGATAGACAATTGGCCGCGTAGATTGAAAGCCTGTATTCAAAATCACGGAGGTCATTTTGAGTAAACTTTAAGGTCATAAGAATTTATGTTTTGTTAAGTTAATTTTGGTATATAAATGGTTACATAATGAATAAACTTGTTTCAATTATTTTATATTAAACATGTGACAGAATTTATGATCTGACTGGGTATGTCTATCGACTATTCAATGGAAAATTTAGCAAATATAAGGTTTGACATTGAAGACCAAAATGCCTTACATTTTCCAGTTTAATAAAGTTTAATCCATCCATCCATCCATCAGCCAAAGGAAGTCCACTGCTGAACATAGGCCTCCCCCAATGATTTCCACAGAGACCTGTTGGAGGCAGCCTGCATCCAGCGACGTTTAATATTTTTACATAATTTTCATATCAGAATTGAATTAAATTGGCTTTAAGAGTGATACTAAATGTATAATATTAATCCCTTTAAATTAATTTAATATCAATATTAATAATTAATTTAAAAACATGATGAAATAAACTTCATATTTTTTTCCGGTTGTGTAATTAATTCAACTTTATTTTCAATTATTTCATTTTCCTCATTAATAACGCGTCAAAGTATTACGATTTATTTAATTAACTCATGCCAAACTGTGTAATATAAATTTAATACGCATAATTAATGAACGATAGAGCGGCAGTTAACCGATCCATCGTTTTAATTTAATAAATAATCGTCGGGTCTGTCGAACAGCTTATGATCGAGTGTTGAGTGTTTGTTGTACACGCCCTTATAAAGGGCTCGGTAGGGGTGTAGAGCTGCCGAAAAATTTGGCATTACCTATCACATGAAAAAACTTTATGGCTACCAAACTATACAGAATATCTGAACACCTTAAGTTATGGTCACTGATAATGTCAAATTATTTTATGTATTTTCCTTAAATCGCAATAATAGTTTAAAATGTACGTTAAACTACACCGCAATTTATTTGCAATGCTCTTAAATAATTTATAATTTAACGTTCATTTTCTTAATACTAATTTAAAAGTAACAATAGACACTCCACACACCAC
Source organism: Hyles vespertilio (assembly GCA_009982885.2). NCBI lineage: Eukaryota > Metazoa > Arthropoda > Insecta > Lepidoptera > Sphingidae > Hyles > Hyles vespertilio. The sequence continues at coordinate 4,176,298 of CM042824.1, forward strand.
ATATCAAATAAATCATAACAAAATTCCAACAATACATAAACACCCCATAATACTTTCCTCACCGCATTGCACAACCCTTGTTCAGACAATCAATTCAATAAACGACCCACTGGTAATCCGATTACACCGCGCTGCCTCCAGCAATCACATTTTAATCTAGACACAGATTTGTCTAGATTATTTCAAAGCCTAATGTGATTGGTTATACGAGAGGCCAATTGACCAAACCGCCTCGGGAGTTAGATAAGTAATTAGACAATTTTTGAATGAATTTTGCACGGACTAAGCCTTTTGTAGCATTATGGCTTATGTATGAAGCGATTTTATTTGCTAATGCTTTGTGATATGTTTGTTTCTCAAAGGAATGAAAGTCTACGAAATTTTGAGTAATCGATTAATGGGCAACGTATAGCCATGGGCTAAATTAAACGGATTTGAATTATTTCTTGTAGGTACAATACGATCTCTGATTAGTTTGTATGTAAAAATCATCATTAATTAATACATCGTAATCACAATGTAACTCAAAATAGGTACAACTCTAGTGGTTCCTTTGAAGGGATTAGGGGCGGCTTTGAAGGCGCGTTAATTACTTGCGTTTACGGTGCTTGTTAGACGCTCAAACGCCTCTTTTATTTACATCCTGTCTTTCAGGCCTCGTAAATAAACTATGTATTTACATGTACGATATTTGTAGTATCGATTTGGTTAAACTTATCTTTAGATATAACTCGCAATATCGCATTATTACCTGCGTCATTTATGTGAAAAACTCTAGCGAAGTTTCACTAAGCTGACGACTGTTGCGAAAACAAAAACACTCATTAAGAATAAAAATAGCGAAAAACCAGTCTTAATTAATTGTAAGTACGTTACTTTTTCCAGCAGCACAAAAAGGGGAAGATACTAATCACAGCAAGCTCGCGGCTTGAATACATACGAAAAAACCCACAGGTACAAAAATCTCTTGCACGCGCACACTAAAACGTAATCCCCAATTAATTGGTCCGCGCCGGGCCGAGCCGATCGGTACTAAATTAAACATTTTCTCTTATTTAAAACCGAAATGAAGTCCATTTGAATTCGCCCCGCCAGTAATTACACAGTTTACGACGTGACAAAGCGTCGGTGGCGGCCATTTTGATAAAATGGCGCAGCTCCCGCGGGAAGCGAGCGGACACGGTTCGAACTTAAATTGGCTAATGTTTGAAACTGTATAAAATTAATCAATGCATTAATTACGTCAGTTTGTTTAATTTAGTGGCATCGAAATGGAGAAATATTTATTTTAACTACTGATGTCGCATATTGGAGTGATGTTCCTCATAATGTAAATTATTTAATCGTTTTAAAACGGCCTTTGAAAAATGTTGCAAAAAACTAATCATGCCGATTACAGAAGTGCGACGGCAGTGATTGGAAAAATTTTCCTTTTCCAACTTTTTAAATTGGATCCAAACGGAGCCACCGTTTGCTTGGCGAGCTCAGAAAATACCAAGTTGAGTGGATAACTCGATTCACTCAATACTTGGGTATTAAATTGCATCTTTGAAAAACGTTTATGCGAGTTTATAAAAGGCTTTCGAGTCATTTCGTAATAAGAGTTTTCAATGCTATTTCAGCTCAAGCGGGTACTCTTTTTAAACGGTGTACAATGTTTATTTTATAGCAGGCATAGAAAAACAGTTTAGTTGCTATTTTAGCGATGTTTTATGTTTTCTCCAAAAATTGTTCCTTCTATGTATGAAGAAGTATAATATGTAAGTTTGTAATCGCGACCTAAATTTGAAATTGTTGTGTTCAAAGTTGTTAGTAGTATAGTAATGTCATTGATTTCGGTTTTTTTTCAAGGCTGTATCATGCTAGTCATCAATCGTTTCACATGAAAATATATGAATTCTGAAAGCTGCCAAATTATTCTCTGCCAATTTCATACAATTCAGTTTGTAGAGTCGAAAAACGTAATGTTGACACACCAATAACAATGATGATTTGTAATGCGAAAGTACAGTTATCCCTTATTTTTGTGCTGTATATAACGATTATAACAGGGATTTTATGCAGGGTATATACAAACAGGTACCGAAAACGAAATCGGATGGTAGTTTTAGTGACTATACACAATGCAAAAACAAGTTTTAGTCACATTGTGTCTGAAGTCACTAAAACTATCACCTGGCTTCGTTTTCGGTATCAGTCTGGATATACCCTGTATGACATTGTATATTGTAACCAGAGTAAATACTGGATATATTGTCTCAGGATGGCGAGCATCGCTTTGCAATTAATGGTGTTTAGTTTTGCTATGATCCATGAGTGGTTGTATCGCTTATCATTATCATTATTTCCTATTAAAATAAATGAAATGATCTGGATCCTCATACATATTGATATTTAATTATCTACTTGTCTTGCTGCGTAGATTAAATTATTTCGGATTTCCGACGGTTTTAATTACGTTTACGTGGGTCGGTACATTATAATATTATCTATAATAATAACCGAATCCCATAGTTTTTTAAACTCACCACGGCTCTAGGCTGGTCTTCCTCTGTAGTCTCTATGTCGACGCTTTCATCGCTGTCGCGGTCGCTCTTGGGAGACCGCGCGGGCGACGAGCGGGGCGGCGAGCGGAGCGGGGAGCGGGCGGGCGACCTGCTGCGCCGGGGCGATGTTGAGAGTGGGGACCTAGGTGTATAAGATAGTATTGATTAGCCATTTGGAGATTTGAATATAGTTGTTTGGTGATAAGATTTGTAGTGCCGGTTTTAGTTACATACATAAGCCTTTTTCCCAATACATACTTAAATAAACAGAAGGGATAGGCAGAGGTGCAACCAGGACATCCACGATTCGTCTATGCGTTCCGTCCCACAATGTGGATAGGTGACGATCGCCGTATCGGGTACAAATTCCTGACTCCGGGCCGATAATTAATAGAAAAATCAAATATCATTGCCCAACCCGGTATTCGAACCCGAGAGCTCAGCTTTGCAGTCATACCAAAATCAAAAAATATAAATCAAAATATTCTTTATTCAAATAGTCTTTAACAAGATCTCTTGAATCGTTCATTTCTGCTACCACCGCTCCGGAACGTGTTGTAGCTGTGAAGAAGAAGCGGCGCAAGAAACTCCCTCAGCAACATGAACTGTCTTCTTTTTTTACCGTAGTATAACTGCGCCACCGAGGCAATCTAAATATTATTTTCCATTTATTCTGTGATTTCTTTGAAACTGCAATGAATGATTTAATTATTTCTATAAAACAAACTTACCTATTAGGCGATCTTGGTGGTGACATCGGCGACAGTTGTGGAGATTCGAGCCGATGTCCCCGCACTGGTCGGAAGGCGCGAGGCTCTTCTATTGAACCTACAGTGCCCAGGGCAGTCAGGGCTCCTAGACCAGGGAGAATATGAGAATATGTTTAAAATGCTATTGGTACGACGCTTAAAGTAGTCAATATATACACAAGCTAGTCACATACATAGTTTTGACACCCTAAGATCAAGTCTTGTGTCGTGGTTATGAGAAACTATAAGAGACTTTCGGTCTCACAAACACCCAGACCCGATATAAATAATAATAAAATACCTGTGGATCACATAAACGTTTTTTTCGGTGCGGGTATCGAACCCGCGGCCTGTTGGCGTGTTACCAACTGCGCTACGAGGGTCAAAGTATGTAATTGTATTAAACTATCACTCTCACTATAACTCGATCACAAAGAACAATGATAAACCTCCATAAATTTTTTTGTTGTAATTTTTTTTGTGTGTCTTGAGATGAAAAATATTTTCAAATATACATTTCGAATTTCTTAACAATTATTTCTTAAGATTTACTATTGTAGCAAGCCTAGGAAAAAAGATATTCCACTTTAAGGTTTTACAGATTTTCTATATCTTGTCAAACTCTGTGGGTAGTTAATGTTATTTTGTCCCATTTATATTGGCGTGAGGCAAAGTCACGACCCACAAATAAAAGTAAAAAAATATTTTTTACACGCAATTTAAACATCGAGTACTTATTTATTTCATTGATCTAATAGTAATATCATGTGCAATAAAATAAAAAGGAAAGAGGGGATAACTGTATATTATTATTTGCACAATAGCGCTTTCGGGTGACAGAAGCAAATTGCTATTACTTAATTAATTAATCAGTGATTTTTTTGCTGTTCTCACTTCTCTGCTCTATTTTTTTCCATTAATTATGTGATAAAGACGTAACGTATTATCCTGTTATATATATATATTTTGCTCCCCTACTTAAATCATCATTATAGTTAGCTCGATATATATTAGTATGTATGTTTGTATTTATTTATATTATGTAAATTAATATAATATAGCATGTACATCAATTATTATTGTTTATTATTATTATTCTCTCGCTATTTGCACTACCCTTTATTTCAAATTCACAATAATCCAGTCCATCCAAAGGTTGCCTGGAAGAGATCGCAGCTAGCGATAAGGCCGCCTATTGTAACCATGCCTTTAGTTTTTAAGTACTTGTATGTGTCTTACATTTTGGTGTACAATAAAGCATATATATAAATAAATAAATAAAGATAATGCTAGAAAGCCAGTCAATCATATATTTTAAAAATGGCAACATTGAAACGACATAACGCCTCTCCAATAAAATTAAGGCAAATATCAATAGAGTTTTACGAAAAATGTGTTATCGTAATTCAGGCTTAGGTTCGCCGTGAGCTAGGCACCTAAATTACTTAGAAAATTAATTATTAATATTTTTATACATGAAATTTATAGACGCTTACGAATTGCATTAACAATGATTTTACCGATGTTCTTTATTTCGACAAGAGCAATTGTACTCGTAGTAGAGAATGAGACTATTAAAATTTCGATATCCCGTAACATCGGCATGGTAGTAATAAAAAATAGTAATTACATAATACTTGACTTATTTTAAAGATTTCAAAGTGAATAAGTTCCTAATTAGATCAACAATGCAATACGCATTCTACAAAATCGCACTTTTAATTTGATAACACGTCAATCTATTAAGATGCTTACCTGGAGCCCACAGGGTCGGCTTCAGCCACGGTAAAGCATAGGGTAGCGGGAGCCTTGCCCCCCACACATAGTCGGCGAGTCTAGGCACCGGCGCGTGGGCACTAGGGGGGCTCGCGGCGGGCCTCTTAGCTTCCCCAACCGCCTCTGACTCCGGCCTGCGAAGCGGCACTCTTCTGAGGCATAATTTTAAGCTGAACTTTCCAAATAGACGTTGCGGAAATATATAAAAAGTAAAAACAATCTATCTCGCTATTATGTTACGAAAAAAGATCTTAGTTATGTCAATGCGGTCGGTACATATCAAAGGTGATAAAAAAAATAGTACTCATTTAAATATGTCAGGTGAAAATATTTTCACCTGATCATATGATCAGTAAATAAAAAATAAATAACGCACAATTTCATCTACACGAATTCATTCGCTGACTAAAGTTCTCGACTTTTTTTTATTAATAATAATCATTGACTATGGCAGAATATTTTTACTAGAAATATCTCATTTTATTACACCTCGAGCAGTATTACTTGTATTAACAAGAAACTGAGCAACTGCACCCATCTCTTTCTCACCTCGCAGCAGACAGCATTCTCTTTCTCGTTCCCCCATTGAACATGGCCTTGACATCCTCCCAAGCATGGACTACTTCATCAGGCGGACTCCCGCTGAGCTTCATGTGCCGTCTCCAGGAGTTGAAGTTGGCTGCATCTGGCTGTACATACTTGTCTCCAGGACCCACGCGGTGCGAGTGGAATATGAATTTGTTGGGAGAAAAGAAAAGACCACAGTATGCGCACTTTATGCACTTCGCTCGGGATGAGTTGTACCTGATGGATAAATATTGAGTGTCTATACCAATCATTGCAGTGGTTTTTGGAAACGATAGAGATTTCACCGCAACAATATTTTGAAGTTTTTGTATTCATCCATAATTAATTAATTTACTATCATTATAATCAACATATAAACAACGTATGTTTCTTGGAAATGTATACCCACCACCCTGCCGTTTCTGGTTGAAGGTATTCCTTTTTATAAAACTCTACAACTTCCCAAATTCTTTTACTTTTTCCTGGAGTAGTATTTCAGAATAAGGAAAGACAGGGCATACATCAACACCAAATCTTTGTTTTATTATAAACACACATGGATGTAACACAGGTACATCCATGTTTATTTGTTTATAAACATCCATTGTAAATTTTCTGATGATACAAAGTCCCAGAACTTACCTAGCGGGTAGGAATGCTCCTCGACACCCCCACGCACACTCATGATGTACGGCAAAGGCGAAGTCGTCAGGCAGCCGCGGCGGAGCGTTGTCACCCAGAAACGACTTGCATAGGCGTTCCGCTTCCCGCCTTGTGATCATGCCTGGCGAGGATTGAAATTATGTTTTCTTCCAATAATTATCATTCAGTTTCCTAAGTTGGTAAACATGTTGTTAAAGATTTAATCGACTAGTTTTATTGATGAAAGTTATTAGCCATGTTGGTAGTTTTTTATGATTTTGATCAGGGCTGAGCGAACACGGACTACAAATTGACAAGCACACTGCAATTATTTGCTTTGAAAATAATTGTGGATTGTTATGCTCTGTAACTACAGATAATTTTGAATCTTGATAGCCAACTGGCATTCTCCGTTCTTCATACTTTTATTCTATTATTGCCCAGCACCACTCTCCGGTTGTGGATCTTATTATACGAGACCTGCTTTATATCACACAGTAAAATACTCACCACATCGTCTCGAAGACACGGGCATGGCCCCCGCCCTCCGCAGTATCTCGAGCTGTACCGGAGTGCACTGTACGCACGTGATGCCCAACGCCACGCGCCGGTTGTGGATCTCATTGTACGAGAACTGCTCTTAGTACCACACAGTATACTTCAATGTACTCACCACATCGCCTCGAAGACACGGGCATGGCCCCTGCCCGCCTCAGTATCTCGAGCTGTACCGGAGTACACTGTACACACGTGATGCCCAACGCCACGCGCCGGTTGTGGATCTCATTGTACGAGAACTGCTTGAGTAGCGTGTTCGAGATCTGGGCCAGGCACAGCCGCTCTACGCCCTCAATTACCAGGGATACTATGGGAACGCCGTATAGGAGGACTGTGCCCACCTAGGAATAGAAGGTTTAGTAATTAAAATCTGAGTTTTGTTTATGAATTATGTTTGAGGAAAATAAATGATATTAAGTTTATTTTGTTCTGTAAGCGTAAGAAAAATCGCGAATCATTTTTGTAAGGTATTTGGGCAATGCATTAAGGAAAATTGATTTTAAGATATGTAAATAATAACATAAACTCAAAGAAAATTAAATCACAATTTAAATTTTAAAACACAATCATTACAATGTAACTGGTGGTAGATTTTTCCTTTGTGAGAGGCCGCTTGGGTGAACCGCAGTGTATTTTATTTTAGTAAAAATATATATACATCCATATATATACAGGGTATATCAAGACTGCTACCGAAAACGAAGCCGGGTGGTAAATCCATAGTTTTTGCTAAAAATAATAATTTAAACTGTTTTATACCTTAGAGTATTTATAAATAAACGGGTATACACTATTATTTTTGGAAAAAAAAAAAAATTTACCACCCAAATATGGCCATATGAAAAAAATAACAAAAAAAAATGACGCTTTTTTTTGCAACTTTTTCTGTTGCATTGTGTCTGAAGTCGCTTAAACTACCACCCGGCTTCGTTTTCGGTAGCAGTCTTGATATACCCTGTATATATATACCGAGTATCTCAAGACTGCTACCGAAAACGAAGCCGGGTGGTAGTTTTAGTGACTACAAACACAATGCAATTAAAAATTTCGCCTAGAAACACGACAATTTTTTTTTATGATTTTTTAAATATCGTCATTTTTGGGTGGTAAATCCATAGTTTTTGCTAAAATAATAATTTAAACTCTTTTATACCTTAGAGTATTTATGAATAAAAGGGTATATACTATTATTTTAGGAAAAAATGTATTTACCACCCAAAAATGGCCATAGGAAAAAAATAACAAAAAAAAAATTGACGCTTTTTTTTGCAACTTTTTCTGTTGCATTGTGTCTGAAGTCGCTTAAACTACCACCCGGCTTCGTTTTCGGTAGCAGTCTTGATATACCCTGTATATATATACCGAGTATCTCAAGACTGCTACCGAAAACGAAGCCGGGTGGTAGTTTTAGTGACTACAAACACAATGCAATTAAAAAATTCGCCTAGAAACACGACAATTTTTTTTTATGATTTTTTAAATATCGTCATTTTTGGGTGGTAAATCCATAGTTTTTGCTAAAATAATAATTTAAACTCTTTTATACCTTAGAGTATTTATAAATAAAAGGGTATATACTATTATTTTAGGAAAAAATGTATTTACCACCCAAAAATGGCCATAGGAAAAAAATAACAAAAAAAAATTGACGCTTTTTTTTACAACTTTTTCTGTTGCATTGTGTCTGAAGTCGCTTAAACTACCACCCGGCTTCGTTTTCGGTAGCAGTCTTGATATACCCTGTATAATTAAAATGTTATATATCCGTTTAAATATTATTATTTATATTTTCTCTTTTCGCTTATTGTTAATTTGATTATTAAGCACCTGCTTCCGTCTCTCTGCGCTACCTTAAGGTTGGCTGGTAGAGAATGCCCTTGGGCATTAAGTCCGCCTGTACTACGTCTGTGTACAAAGTGTTTAAAATAAATAAAAATTATATATATGCACTGTTGTGTTCCAGTTTAAGGACATTAAAGCCAAGACATAACATAACATCTTATGTCTCAGGATGGCGAGTGCCGTGGAATGTCAAGCATTGCTTTACGCTTACCATCGAAGCGAATTACATACTCATGTCACCAATCATTGCAATAAAAAATATTATCTTATTTATTGTTCTGCCTAACTATATTTATCGAACAGTAAAGTCTCCAATAAATAAAGACAACATGGCTTCAGACTCACCTGGTTCGGTTTGCTATTCAACTGTAGTGACTTGTGTTCAGTTCTCGGTTTGAGTGTTTCTCGCGGTGCGAGCGCCAGATTTGTCGCCTCCATTCTGCAACAATACACTCTTGTAAAGTTATTGTTTACAGTTTATTGTTCTTAGTTTAATTGTCTCTATTGTCGATATTTTGACCTTCATTGAACTTATGCTTTGATAGAAATCAAAATTAGTTACCTAGTTATTGCTGTGTCAAAAGATTAAGATAACTCTAGTGACTAACTGACTAGTATAACTCTTTCTCTTTCTTTCTATCTCTCTTTCTCTCTCTCTTTATCTCTATCTCTTTCTCTCTCTCTCTCTCTCTCTTTCCAATTTTTTTACCCATATCACCAGTCACCCAAAAATTAACTTTTCAAGCTGAAATAATTCTCATATTATCATACAAAAGATATCCGTAGTCCGTATTAGGAAGTGGTTCACTGTTCTAAGTGTTTGTTTTGGACTTAACTCTTAAAATGATGGATATAATTTTTAAACATTGTGGTTGAATTCTCAACCACAACGTTTGGTTTTTCTATAGCAAGCTAGTTCTTGCGACGTGACGGCAAACGCAATATAAAACGAGTATCAATAATTATTTACCAGTAATTAAAGTTATTGCTCAATAGTAGCTTAGTAAGTTAATTATGCGAAATAAACCAAAAAAAAACACTAAAACATGTCCATTAACTTTTGCCAGACAATAAAATAGCAATGTGCTCGAATCGGTGAACAAATTGCGCCAAAAATGATCGTTTTGTATACAAATAGCCAGTTTGCGTGTGAATGTAGTGTATCGAATATCAATTGGGTATATTGAGGGGCGCGAACAATGCACACCCTTGCGCAAGGGATGATAGAAATAACAGGTTCGGTACCTTGGCAAGGAATATTTATTGATATAAAATTTAAAAAATACGTTACGATGTGTAAAATTGTAGTAGCTTACAAAAATGTGGAACCCGATACTTAGACCTTAGGAATGATACATCAAAATAGGCATGAATTGCAAATGAATTATGTAAAACCTACCAACTGACACTAGGCCAGGATAACCATCTAAAATGTATTCCTTCAAACGTACAAGAGACTAACCAAAAAAAATACTAATCCGGTGTTATATTAATGAAAATACTTGTAATATGAGACAATAAGTCCAAAAGCCATTTAGAAAATTAATTATACATTAATATAAAAAGCCCTTACAACAACAGGGCTGTGCAAACAAAACCGAAAACAATTGAATGATACCAAACAACCCCAGCGAAGTCCGCGTCCAATCGTTTTAATGTAACAAAAATATGTCAACACTTTTAAATGATAAATGAGCACTTTAAACTGCCAGCCCTAATGCCAGGGTTGCCTCTCGCCCGCGGTGGCTCGTCAACCCGATCATTATGGGGTGTGATTAGTCAATTTGTGTCACCCCTGGGGTTGACTAGCAAAATCCGATTAACATTTGATTTTTTTAAATCATCGTAACGGATATTGGAGGCTGGAGAACGTGTCCAAGATTAGCCGTAAGATATTTTTCATTTCGTTTAATAATGCGTTTGTCACATCATCAATTTCTAACAAAGAAAATTGTATTAGCACTTTTCTAAACGAAATCCCTTTACTTTTATTAGCAGAGACAAAAGGTTTGTAAAATTCATGGTGATAATAAATATTACATAATAAGTCAATAGTGCCAAAAATAATTATAAATAAAACTATTTATTTAAAATATTACTAATGACGAAATAACAATATTGAGATATATAAATTAATTCACACATTTCTCCAAAATAAATGTTATAAATACCCCACATTTGGAATCATTTCACCCCATGTTTCATCCGAAATGCGTGTCCCCTTGGCATCGCGCCTGCGAAATAATTGATTAAGTTAAACGACGCGACATTATGTTGATAATGGCATATGTTAGACATTCTGGGGGCATTGTGCGAATCTGTGGTTATTCAGAGAATTAATTATATTGTATAATAACTTTTAATAACTGATCTCAATTTATTGATGAAACATTAAGTTGGATATTTGGATTGTAAGAACCAATTATGTTGACTTTGTGATAAAATGATTGAATTGTAAATAAAATGAATTAAGCAAATATTTTATTTAAGAGAGAATTTGTATACAGAATGAAAATAAATAATCAAAGACAAACTTAGGACCCAAACATTAGATTTTAAATAAACATAAATGCTAAAATAGAAATCACTGAGGTCAAATTTAATTTTTACAGCAATTTGTTTAAATTTAGCCAGGGTTGAGACGAAAGCAACGGGTTTGCGCTCCGACGTTGCATCTACAATGTATCGAAATTAAATCTTGGATAATTTAAATTATAAACTTTAACATAAAACAGCAAAGAAAACGTAAATCTAAGAATTAAGGATTCTCGATTGGACTTTTCATTATGCATACATACCTACACTTAATAATCATCATCAAATTACAGTGATAGATTCTGTATCAGACCATATATGTCCTACTGCTGTGCACAGACTTCCTCTACAATCGAGAGTACGATTGAGCGGAGTCAAGCCATATAGTCGAATATAGGCCATATAGTGAAGAAATCCAATCAATCCTGTAGACATTTTTGCTATTGTATTTTTGCCTCTAGTCAATACCAAACTTTTAAATTCCCAAATGTTATATTCTCTGAAACAAATGCATTATATTTAAATTACAATTACAACAAAGCATTTAATTGTTACTCCGTGTTCTTAAAGCCCAATCAAAGCACTGTCGACAACCGTGTCGAATCGCAGCAGACTCGATTGGTTCCGATACAAGTGCGCACATGTGCCATCTCTAGGGGCCCCTGCCTACCCCGATATCAACACCATATGCCCGGTATACGGGATTGTAATTATAAGTAGCATCATTGTCAGTTGGACTGTGAAATTTACGAATGATTATGATTTATCTCAGATTTGAAAGGTTATTAATGTAGATAAGATTTTTGTATTGCGTTAGTTTGCGTAATTCGTAATAATTATTTGACTATGGGGGTATTGGGTAGGTTCTAATTTTTCCATTGTCTCATATTCGATATTTGAAAAATGTATTTGAATTTTGAACATTGAGGTTATTGGAGTTTGTTCTCCAATCAATCATTCGTCCTCTTTTTTATTCGATCTTCAAAAGCCTCTCTTTAATTTAGTAATCCTCGTGCAAGTCTATTGTTTTGGGTATTAATTCAGTCAGATGCAATTGCTACTGTGTATAAAATTTTTGTGCAAGCCGTATAACTTTAACAATATAATTATGAAATTATACTGGTACTGTGTCAGCCCATATACGTCCCACTGTAGGGCACGGGCCTCCTCAACTATCGAGAGTACGATTAAGAGTGGCCATATAGTCTACCGCGCATTTTATGTACCATAGAATTTCTTATAAATCGCTATGGTATGCAAGTTTCCTCACGATGTTTTCCTTCAACGTTATATAATTATGTAAAATGGGTTACAATTACTTTTGTTTGCCTCGGCATCATACGATGGAAGCAGGTGAGAGGAGGTCACAATACTTAGAATTGAGGAGAAAGAGGCAAGAATTGCGATTACACGATACTACACGGTTAGCGCAAGACGGTCATTTTTTCTTTGTCAAATTTAGTTTCTATGTAAGCAGAGCACATAATACCAGATATTTCAACGCATTCAATGTCTAGAGCTGAACAAATCTGCGGATAACAAAGAAACCGCAACCGGTGGCTGTATTGACAACATGTTGTGCATTTTGCCGGATAATCCGTAACTAAAGGGACACTTGAGCCTGCTGTGTATAGTACGTGGGGAGAGCTACTGCGACCACGATTTGCGATAAATTGCACACAATCAAAAACTAAGTTTGTGACTTTTATTTTATGCCGTAAGGGAAACCTAAGCGTTATTATGTTTTGCCTACGTATAAAGAATGGAAAAGTAACGGCTCGACGGCTAGTAACTGGCAACTGTCGCGTCGCACCGAGTGTCATAATCGTCCATTTCAATAGACATTACTGTGATAAATATTTAGATTGTATTTAGATCAGATGTAATTATATATTAGTTACTCTGGTCAATAAAATATTATAAATCAATGATATATAATACAGGTAATTTAAATATTATGATTATTTCAATTTATCAATTATTGTAAAACTTCTATAAAATATGCGGATGGACTTATGACTATTACCATGAGGCTTCGTCGTTACCATCACATCAGGCTAAACCAAAAGTTCGCAAGATCATCTTCTATTCCTTCCTTTTTCTACCTCTCGAAGATATCGTTTCCATCCGTTGGTCATTGTAAATTTCCAACGAACATTTTAAAAGAATTGTTAAGAAGCAATTAATTAGGCTGGCAAAATTATGTCGTGTGGCGAAAGATAATTAGTTAGGACTTTATCTGGACGACAATGCAGTAAGCATCAGGTGTACTGCGGCTATTTTATCTTACTAATATAAAAACCTAGCAAAAACTTACGCCATTTTCCCAGAAGGACTCGGCCGAAACGCTACCAAGATACCCGCGATTCGCTTTATATGTTACGTCCCACGATATGGTAGTGGCAAGCCTATCGCCATATCAGGCACAAGGTCTTGACTCCGGGCTGATAATAAATAGAAATATCCAATATATTTTTTCCTGATCCGGGATTCGAATAAGAAACTTCGCCGTTGTAATCGTACAACTGTACCAACAAGGCAGTAAAAACATTGACAAATGTGGAAATATCCCATACTATCATATTTAATGGTGGACCTACACAAATCCGGGCGCGACCATGTCTTACAAGTGCTCCTCAGAGATAGATTCTGTATGGGGCATTACAATGTAATCTGTATAAAGATGCATGGCGCCAGTTGGTGTGTTTTCCGCTCCGATGTCCATTAAATAGTTTGGGGTGATATTGATTACCCGTAACTTGTAGTTTGAAGTAGTAGGATTAATATGTTGGGATAAAAAATATGGTAAAAATAAATTAAAGTTTGTTTGTTTTTGCCAAATTGTGTTGTTATACCGGGCGGTATTATGAACTTTCTTAATCGATTTTGTTTACTTCGCTCGATCTTCAGCATACCGACTTGTAAAATAATTACCTTTCATAATAATTATTTATGTTTATTTTATTAAATTGAATTCGTGCAAATTTCGTACTGAAGGTCGATATGATCGAACACTATAAAATAATATATTAATATCGTTTGCAGAGTAGGTTAAACCGTCAGCCACAATTGTTCCGTTTTAGAAAGTCCAACTTATGATAAATTTGGTACAATACATAAATAAATTTGGTTTGACAGCCTCCGTGACGCAGTTGGTTAGACGCCGCCTGTGAAACGAGAGGCCGCGGGTTCGATCCCCGCACCGAGAGAAATGTTTGTGTGGCCCACAAATATTTCTTCCGGGTCTGGGTGTTTGTGAGACCGAAAAGTCTCTCGTAGCTCCTGATACACACGACACAAGACTCGATCTTAGTGTGGGGTCAGGACTATGTATGTGACTGTTGGGTGTTAAATTTATAAAAAAATAATAATATTGATACTAGATAGAGTAAATTACCCTGTTAATACCCTGTTAATTTCACAAGTACAAGCTTAGTATGTGTTAGTAGCGGAATAGTTATGTACCAGTATAAATTATTTACCACTTAACTTTCAATGCACATTAATTTATTAAAGTAGATAAGATTTAAATACCTAAATCCTCAAAATATCAAGCTTATTTTAACTATAAAGAAAATTATTCCTACCCACATTATTTCAATGAATCACGTCGCAAACACATTTATACCTTAGAATTCATACATCCAACAAAAATCTGTACAATAGCGTACATTTTTTATAAACTTAATCATCATAATGCCGACAATGGGTTGCGTTTAAACAAGCGCCGCTCGAGTCCGCCTACAAAATTAATTCGCGACGGGCTGTTATTTACTTTGCTACTTTGTTCGCTTAATTGGAGTCGACGGGCGAAGACATGGAGTTAATTCGTCGATTAATATTTAATCGTTGGCGTCCTCCGCGCTGGGAGCGCCGCGTCACTCGCTCCAGGATTTTGTGATTTAGTTTTTAAGAATTCGGAGCTTGTGTTATACTTTTTAAATTTCGAATTTTGCTGTTTAAATGTTTATATTATTTTGTTTTTCACAACGTCTTAAATCAGCAAAATACCCGGAGGCATAACTGCATTCTAATTACCCCTTGTAAGAATTCTCCCTTGTAAAACTTATTTTTGTAGCCTTCTACCAAGCTGCAAAAGTAATATGTGTTACCTAGGTTCCTTACCAAGTAACTTATGTATTACAGTACATATAGCTTTATAGTAATATCACAGAATACATTTTAAATAATGTAGACGCCACTGGTACTGGCAGCTTGGTTAAGTATTCATTTAAGTCAGGAGCTGAGCGCACTTGTCAACTCTGAGCACACTAAGATACTGAAATGAAATGAAATTACTTTATTGAATCTTTAAAATATTATACATTATTTTGAGTCAATCTTTTTCTTTCACAAGGCTTCTGTTCACAAGGCTGTCTTCACCAAAGCAGAACGGGCAAGAAACTAGCGTTGTTTTTTTTTTCAAAATAAGTTTAGAATCGGCCTACTCTGTTCCTTAAGAGCAATGAATAGCAATAAACTTTTCAAAGTTCATATTATTATAAGCAAATCGGGCAGACCAGTCCAAACAAGCAGTAGCCGCTCACGAGTATGACGCATGTGCCAGCCTTCTGTCTGGGTGAAACGTAGTCTATTTACTTAACCACATTAAATAATATAAATAATGTGGAATACACATATACTGACTAAGTTTTACCATAATTATTACTGATTACACAACAACCGTACAACAACAACCCTAAAAAGTAAGTGTGGGTTTTCGTGACAAAACAATTTGCGAATGTGGTACCGCATGAAAAAATATTGGTACTTACAGCTTACAGATATACGTTTTCACTGGCGATGCGTCCATATTACCCGATTCTTTTCGGCTTTGCCTTTGTTTCTTAAATATTCTTAAACTTATAAGTACATAAAATTTATGAGATCATTATTCATATTTCCATTTCGGATTCCTTGGGTTTTGATAATTTTCATCTTTCGCTACTGTTGGCTCTTAAATAGTGACCGAAACAAACATACTAATAATTTATCGACAAAATATCTTTGAATAACAGCAGGCCTATTCAATAAGCCCTATTAAGATCCAGACGATAATATTTCGTGGATTACTTTCTGTTTTGTAAATGTGTGATTGAGCCTATAAAAGACGAGATAAGTTAAGCTTATGCTTTATACCCATACTAGGTATCGAGGAAATCTCTCATCCGGGACATAACATTACTAAGCAATTTTTAAACTTAATCAACCCAATTCCGCAGAAGCCCGACAACTTAATACAACAAATAAAAGAATACAAAATGACGTTATATTAACAAGTTTTATTACAAGAACAAAGTTAAGTAATGCGGGGGTACGGGAGAGCATAAACATGCAAATCTAGTTACAAGTTATTTATAAAAGTAATCGAATGCGCCGCGCGCCGGAATCACATCTCGACTTGATTTGATGGAAATTACGAGTCACTTGAAGCGAATGACGAGTTTTGTTAGATGAATAAAAATGACGATCGGTTTTGGACTTGTATTATTGTAACAAAATGTGTATATTGTCTGGAAGAGATCGTTTATATCCAAAAATGGCTATATAACCAATTTTATATGTTTCTGTAACTACTGTATACTTTTTTCCTCTTTGTTTACTTCTGTTTATTGTTTGTCATATGGAGATAAAATATATAGTTATAATTATTATATAAAAATTTATGTCACCAAACATGCCATTAAACTATTAAAATTAGGTACGAGTAATAGGGTTTTATCTAACGTAGCACTTCTTGTTAAGTGTCTAATATCTAATTGATCAATATATATTCACATTCTTTGTCGTCTGTGAAGTGGTGAATGCAAAATTGGATTATTCATCCATCGATGTAATGTTTATACAAATTTAATGATTCAAATGCCTAAAAACAAATTTAAAGCTGAAAATAAAAGATTTTTCACATCGCTTTGTTTAAATGTAGATTCTTTCATACTTTTATTGGCTTTGAATCTAATCAAAAGTTCATAAACAAAATAATCTGTTGGAAAGAAAGAGTTGTTTCTTTTTTAATTTTGTTGATTGTTTCTTTTTTAATTTTTTTTACAGTTTTTATTACGTTTATGTAGTCAGATTTATTTCACAATGAACTTGTAAGTAAGTAAATAATTATTTTATACACAGCGCATAAACATTGTACACTGATTGAAATAAGCTAGTAAATAATAAAAAATCATGGACATCACTAATCATAACGCTAATACATTTATATATACATATATTTGTTTTTCCGAAAACGTATTTTAAAGAAATTTCATCCAAAAATAAATTATAGTACACAATATATAAAAGATTTTCCAATATACTTTTTTTAAATCCAAATCTTTAAGACCTGATCAGTAAAATAAAATCTTTGCAATACTTTAATTTTAAAATAACATTAACTTCAATAATGATATCGTAAAAGCCTGGTTTAAAATCAAGTGTCCCGGCACGACAGCGCGGCGGTGCGGGCGGCATCAAGTTAATGTAGAAATAATGAATTCGTTGCGAAACTGACGGCCCCTGTTTGTCTTTCAATTACATGCTCCCGAGGGACCCCGCCCTTAAACAACACTCCACCGCTCCTACATGTATATTTAAACAGGGAACAAATTAAATCTCACGATTATCTGTAGCTCGGTGTCATTTTTGCGATGACTTGGCGGAGGCATTGCCGTGTCCTTTTTAATGTATTTTTTTGTTGTAAATTGAAGTGCGGATTATAATTGAATGACTTGAATTGTGTTGCTTGGAATTAATTTTATGCAGTTAAGGTTAATTGTTTTTGTAAAATTTAAGATGTATCGTGTGATTACTTTTGTCTATAAGATGCAGACTTAGCTGTGGATGATTTTTAATTTACTAGAGATCTGCTAAAAGTCCCAATACTTGCAATACCTTGCCTTGCTGAAATATTAATATGAATAAAATAGGTATCTGAGGTACGAATTGTATTTATCGCAATGGACATTTCAGTAACAAATCAGGAATAATGAGGAAAAGCATATTTTTGGGTTTTCCATACTAGCATGGCTAAATGATTTCAATTAAAAATATTCACTGCTTTGGCGAAAAAGAGTATACTGATTCTTCGTTCTGGGCGACTTCACTTCACTTAGCCATAGTAATTATAATATAATAATATTCATATCAAAAATATTATTATTAAACTGCTCTGATTTAAACCATCTTGTAAATTTTGTAATAATTCACTACATTGTAAACTGGTTTTGAAAAGAGCAACACTAGAGTTTCTTGCCCGTTCTTCTCCAGTGAAAACCACTTTCCGAACCGGGTGGTAGATAAAAAAAATGACTGAATCTAAATGATGTTGAACATTTTAATGGATTCAATAAATTATTTTCATTTCATTTCATATCTACTATATATTGGAATTGAAACCAAAGGGTTTTTCTACCATTACAATAATCTCAGACCCGTCGTCACAATCGTGTAAGGATGTTTGTAATTCGATAAATATAGGTTAATCTGATATACATACAAGGCACCTGTGGGTCAGTAGGACGGGCTTTCCACCGTCGTTTATGGGGATCGTTACCCGGGCGGACAATATAGTAGCATTCGGTATAGAGCCTTCTTCAATAATACAACTAATTGACACATATTTGAGACTATTGACCTTATTTTATGGACTATTATTCTATGCCCTACTCTATTTCATATTATTTCTTAAGTATCATTACACAATTACGTGATTAGAAATTCTAAATAAATTTAATTAAGGAACTAATGAAACTTATTGACAATTTCTATTTGTTGAAATATAATTAAATTTACGGATTTAATTCCGGATTTGGTGCAATTTTTTACTAAGACTCCGGAGAGGTCCCCGTGACCCGAACACTGTAAAGTAGAAACATCGACGGGATGTTTAAATGTACAAATTAAACCAAATACGGTGAGGGAAAATAACGCGAGGAAATCATACCATAGCGATGTGTATGAATTTCTATTTCTAGTCTGCCAACATGCATGCCAGCATGGTGGCTGCGTGGTTAGACTATATGGCCTAACACCTGTCAATTATAGTGGCTTTTGCCCTTCAGTGGGACGTACATATATGTACTGGTACAGATATCATTTAAATATTAACTATTTACTCAAAAATTCGACTGCATTTAAAAACCCAAGATAGATAGTTATTTGTTTATTTAGTAACTTATTGTATACTAGTAAACTAAAATTGTAAACTAAAATTTTTTTACCAAAGAGTACAATAGCGACCTTGTCGCTCATATAGATAGTTCATTCAAATAGTTTTAAAATTTAAGGAACTAAAGTCTTCATTTGGTTATTTGAAAAACTCAAAATTTAGTAAAATATATTTCTATTCCTCTACATGTAAGTGAACCACTAACAAATTATTGTTAAGTTATTTTGCATTATGATTCTTTCCAGTATTAAAAACCGTTGTTACATAACCGAGGGGTTCTGTTTAAAAATATCTTCTATGAGGAATTTCGCTTCACTGATATTTTAAAACACTTTTCTAATTACATCAAAGCTATCAAACTAGTCATCTATACTAATATTGTAAAGAGAAAATATATTTTGTTTGCATTGAATAGATCCTGAAATTACTGGACCGATTAGAAAAATGATTTTACCATTAGAATCCTACATTATCACTGAATATAGGCGATAGAATATTTTCACAACTACAGCCGTGTGGGGCCGGGCCGCTATCTATACTTTATAAATATAGTCGCTGTAAAAATGTTCAGAGTAAAATCATTTTAATTAACAGTGTACTCCCAAGCAATGTAGTTTGAGAAACGGTTATTACTCGTTTGTTTCATTTTCTAGTTTATTTTACCCGCAAATTACAGTAATTATTCGATAATTATTATTTAGAAACAGTAATATAGATTATACAGCCAATAATTGGAAATGTTATTATTAATTGTAGTACTCGCATTATTCAGTCTTTCAATTACCCGTAGTAATGCGGTAGCGCTACGTTTGCTACGTCGCTACGACTACGTGGATTCCTTTAAAAACAAAGGGCGTAGTATTTACTGGAATGTGCTACGAGCATAAGGTGTAGCCGTCGTAGCTTCCTTCTACGCACATATTGTTTAGTTATTTTAGTTTAGTTAGTATTTACAAAATGAGAAGCATTCATCTGTAAAAATGCTACGCGCGCACTTTTATCAAAATGAAACTTTTATTTGTATTTCCGTTTTAATAACATAATACTTGTCAATCAATTTATTAATGTAATTTGTGAAAAATATGCTTTTATCATTGAAGTTATTTAGAAATACAAATAATATAAAGGGAATGATTTGATTGTTTATTTGCGTTAAATAGGCTCTGAAGTTATTGGACTAATTTGAAAAATTATTTCAATATTAGAACCCTACATTATGCGTGAACATACGTCTGCGCTAGTTATCAAATAAATTAATTTACTCCTTACATATTATTGTTATAAAATAAAAAAAATAATTTTTCATTTCTTAAAATTCCAAACTAATTTTAATCAACGATAAACCATATTTACTCCCTAACCAACTCAATCAATGTATAAAAACCACACAAAATATTTCCAAACGTACCTTATAAGCTCCAAGTGGCACAACACTAACACGCGTCGCGCATCACGTGGCGCGTCGCCGGCCGAAAGCTCACTGTACCGAGCTTACGAGCTTACAAAGCGCACCCGTATGGCCCCGCCCTGGACCGCCCTACCCAGCCCGGGACCAATACCAGCCTTAGCACAGCGTTATTTACCACAAACTCCCGCCCGCCCTCTCACCGCGTCTTATCGATTGGACAGACGAGCACTTATTTAAGGAGGCATAACTGAATTAATTTTGTGATTGAAATTACAAATATGATTCGGCGCTCGCTTGTTACGTGTTTTGGTGATCTTTTTCGTATGATAAAATGTTGTGGAGGAGTTTGTGGAGATTTTGTTTGATACGATTTCAAAAGTTACTTATGAGAATATTACATTATGAAAATTTAATATAAATGTGCCCATTAATTGTTTGTCTTAGTAAATAAAAATTGGCTCATTCATATTGATTTATAAGATGGAAAATATGGGATATTTTAATTGTTTATTTTTATGCCAACAAACTTGTTTATTTCGAAATATACATACTTAAAAAAACTGACTCTTTTTTATTTCATTGAATGTCGAGACGACTGTGCCATTCGCCAGATAGTAAGCGATACGGCCGCTCATGGACAGCAGCAAGACCAAACACCATGAATTACAAAACAATGCTTCTCATTCCACTGCACTTTGCTGAGACATAAGATGTTAAGTCTCAATAGTCTAGTAGCTACTCTGGCTAAAATTATACCGGAACACAACAGTACATTTACACTGCCGTTGGGCGAGAGTAATATCTTATTTTCAATAAATATTTATTACATCTTATTTCTCCATTAATCAGTTTCAAGTTACTTAAATTCACCCCATTAGCTGTAAGCGGCGCTCCACTGAACTTCGGTTAATTGATTTTGAAGAGAGACCTTGACCTAATTACTGCAAAGCGCTAATGATAATTATTTTATTACAAATAAAGTGCGTGTTGGTAATTAATCGGATGAGAATAGCCGAGACGGTTGTCGCGCGTTCGAATCCCAGGATATTTTTTTTATTGCCTTTATACTAATATCACTGTCAAGTCATATTATGACACCAATATTGATTTCTCCCGCCAAACAGCAGTGTTCATGCACTATTGATAATAATGAGAGACTTTTCGTTCTCACAAACACCCAGACCCGGAAGAAATATTTGTGGGCAACACAAACATTTCTCTCGGTGCGGGGATCGAACCCGCGGCCTCTCGTTTCACAGGCGGCGTCTAACCAACTGCGCCACGGAGGCTGTCATTGTATTGTATTCCGGTTTAAAGGATATAATAGGCAAAGTAACTACTGAACATATTGAGACTTAACATCTTATGTCTCAGGATGGCGAGCGCAGTGAAATAACGAGCATTGCTGTGAAATTCATAGTGTTGATTGGTTTGGCTACTCTCCATGAGCGGTTGTTTCGCTTATCATCAGGCGAATGCTCTTCTCACCATTCATTGCAAAAAAAAGTTGAAATAATGTCCCGCCTGTTGGTTACCGGTGCTAATGGACTCTGCAATACCAGACGCACAGACAAGCCACTTCCTACCGTGAGGTGAACACTTTTTAAGACTCGTTTGAAGGATAGGCCAAAGCACTCAAGGATAATTCTGACTATTTGCATTGATGTTTCCTGTTCAGTCAATTACCACGCATTTTAACGTTGCAGGAATCTATATTAATATAAAAAGCTGAAGAGTTTGTTTGTTACCTTTAATCTTGGTACTGATTCAAATTGAAAAAATATTTATCGAGGAATGTTACAGAATATAAAATGTAAAGGTATACAGATATTTTTACAATTTCTATGGTGAAATCGTCAAAGTAGAGCCACAGACCTAAGTGGGCCAAATGGCCTATATCTGAAAGGCTGATGACAAGCGATTATTCTATATTAAGAACCAAATATTTTTGCAACATACTTATGAAGTCAATACAGTTGTAAGTGTTAGTTTCAAGTGAAATAAGACCAAATAAAGCAAGGTTGTCCATATTGACAATTTGTGCTCTATACAGGGTATATCAAGACTGCTACCGAAAACGAAGCCGGGTGGTAGTTTAAGCGAGTTTAGACACAATGCAACAGAAAAAGTTGCAAAAAAAAGAGACAATTTTTGTTATTTTTTTACTATGACCATGTTTGGGTGGTAACTACATTTTTTCCTAAAATAATAGTGTATACCCTTTTATTTATAAATAATCTAAGGTATAAAAGAGATTAAATTATTATTTTAGCAAAAACGATGAATTTACCACCCAAAAATGACGATATTTAAAAAATCATAAAACATAATTGTCGCGTTTCTTTGCGAAATTTTTAGTTGCATTGTGTTTGTAGTCACTAAAACCACCACCCGGCTTCGTTTTCGGTAGCAGTCTTGAGATACCCAGTATAGCGATAGGATTACCCCTATTACATCATAGGATAGAAAACACAAGGCGAAACGTGGGTGTTCTAGTGGCACCTCTGCCTACCCTTTCTGGGAAAAAGGCGTGAGTTTATGAATGTATGTATGTTTATTTACATAACTATATCAATGTTTATTTTTAGCTAGTACATATCATTACAAGCATTTAACATTAAACAACCGTGGGTTGGACTGGGGTACTGGTAATTCGCCCCCATACATTCAATCACAAGAAATGTACCAGTTAATTCAGACACACACAGATATCGATACTCAGATATCGATTTTGTAACCTATCGGACCACGAAAAACGAATTAAATATCATTATAGTTGATAGATTTTTCACTACTACTTTCCTCCTATAAGTCATACCGTGATAATAGATAGCCTATTATAGCACTCTTCAATAAATGACCTATCCAATAAATTTTGTTCTCAATTCTAACCAGCCGTTCCTTAGATTGAAGGTAACAAACAAACAAACTATTTAGTATGGGTTTAATAATAGCTAATTTCTTAGAAATGTCTATTTCGGTACGACAAGAAGACTATACTGCTTTCATATAGTAATTCTACGGTAACCTTGGCAGCAGTTACATCAAATGATTTCCAGTAATAATAGGTAGGTTGTCTGTCCATCTTCTAGGTAGGCGAAAGGCGCTTGCCGGTACATGGCTTCAACTCGATAAGATTTGGGGCCTATCTGAAATCAGTTTCTGTACCCTGCCAATGTTTAAATTTCGTATTGAGACCCTACAAAATATGTAAGTTTTACACAAATAAATAAAATAAATTGAAGTGGTGGAAGGCTGAGCACATAGTACGTAGAACTTATGGGCGCTGGGCCTGAAAAGTTCTGCAGTGGAGGGTACGTAAAAGCAAGCGAAGTGTCGAAAGCCCACCCACAAGGTGGATAGACGACCTAGTTAAGATTGCAGGAAGTCGCTGGATGTAGGCCGCTTTCAACAAGTCAATGTGGAGATCATTGGGGCAGGCCTATTTTCAGCAGTGGACTTCCTGTGGCTTAAGAGAAAGAGACACATACAAAAATGGCATTCACATTTCACACCCAGCGAATCTTTCCACTATTCAATTAAAGTAACAGCATGCCACGCTAATAAAATGCCAAAAAAATATAATTGCGTAAGCAATAAAAATTATAAACATTGATAACACATGATTTCATTAACGAGCTGAAAATGTCATCAAGATAGCGGCCGGTAGGGGAACTGTGAAGAAATAAACATGGTGTCATAACGAACGTGATGCCGCTGGAGAGATTTAACCCTCAATTATAGAATTAAGCCGCGTTGAAGGGTTACGAACCCCCGGCGCGACGGCAATTCACGCGGTTAGGGATGATAGAGACTGTGTAATTATTATCGATGATTTTTTGTAATGGATATGATGTACTTTTTAAATTGTACTCTTATTAGGACGATATGCAAGAAAAGAGCAGGGTTAAAGATAATTAATCTGCCGCAAAGTTATAAGTCTTTGACGAAAAATTATGCGAATAGGTATAAGTTAAATCACATTGCATCGATCACAGTTGATAAAGACGAATCGTTTTCGTCAAGCAAGATAAAAAATATGCTCAAGGTTTTCATCACAAATCTCTTCCTTGTTACACTAGTTTTAACCCACAATTCTTCGCATAATAAAAATAGTAATTATATTTTCTGTATCAGCCCATATACGCCCCACTGCAGGGCACGGGCGTACTTTACAATCGTAAGTACGATTGAGAGTGGTTAGGCCATATAGTCCACCACGCTGGCCTAGTGCGGGTTGGCGGACTTACATACCATAGAATTTTTTATAAATCGCTATGGTAAGCAGGTTTCCTCACGATGTTTTCCTTCACCGTTTTAGTGCGTGGTGATTGACTGTCAATACACACATGGCTTCGAAAAGTCAGAGGTGTGCCCTGGGATTCGAACCCGCGACCACCGTGAACATGTTGGCAGTCGCGTCTAGTCCGTTTACCAACAGGCCACCACGCACTTCAACACTTCAAGTAATTATATTTTACATTATCATAATTTACAACAAATTCACAGCTAAACATAACCCTCCCATAGATGTAAATCGACATCGATAAACTAAACCGATCAACAACCCCACGTGATGTTCAATACCGATATAATGAAGTGTTGTCGTTTTGTGCGCATTGTAAGCGGCAGCGGGCGCACGAGCGGAGCGGGCGCGGGCGCGAGCTGGCACGCAAGCAAACTATTGTGGCGACTGACGCCATTCACTCGTGTTTGCTTGTGTTTACATCGATTTACAGCGTGTATCTGGATGAAAGGATAATGCATTTAACTATGAAATTTAGTATCGTTGCGAAGATTTTTGTCCTTTGATGAAACCTACTTTTTTGTGTAGTGTAAAATATATTTTTTCAATAAATTCAAACATGCGACCCAGGCCGGGAGTTCTTGGAGAAATGAATTTGAGGACCAATAAAAATAGCTTTTTGTCTTTTCCTCTTTGAAGAAAAACAAAACGTGATGATAATTACTTTATTTTATAAAAATCTATCGTCCGAGATAGAACAGAAAAACCGTTTAAGGGCAAACCATAAAAAATGCTACAATAATTTTAGCAGTACCGGTATCGGGATTGACGATATGTTTTTATCGATACAATGAATGGTAATTCTCATTTGAGGTCATTGGAGTTAAATATTGCCCTAGATATCATTTTCATATTTTTCTCGGTACTTTTTCGGTTCCGGACTAAACAATACTCATACTTGGAACAAATAATTGCATAACCAAATAAAAAATCTTTGACTTTTCTAACTTACATCATAGGGCTTTTTAAAATCATGTCATTCTTTACGATCCTTCGTTTTCCTCATTTAGGTTCTTGCATTGTTGTTACTCTCGTATGTGAGAGGTCGCTTCAGTAGGTACCACAAACAGCAGTGTCAAGGCATTGTTATGTTTCGTTGTGACCGACATTGTAGCCAGAATAACATCTGATCATATTGAGACTTAAAATCTTTTGTCTCATGAGCCAACATGGTTTACCAAATAGAAAGAAACAACGAAACATTTATTTGTTACAAGCAATGGTGTACCGCTTTAAGCAATTATTACTAATATAATGAAAATGAAAATGTTATGAACCTAACGCCGGACTGATCAAATCCTTAAGACTGCAATTAGTTTTCGCAGACAAATGGGTTACTAACCAAACAATATTGTTTGCCAAGCAAGCGTAAAAATCAAACGTAACGTAATAAAGCAAGCATGAAACACTCTTATTAAGTCTTATTTTAATACACACATCACTTCCAGGGGATTACCTGCACACGACCGCAAAATATCTTCCAATCACCAAGTCTCTCATCCTCAAACTCCTCGAAAATGAATCTTAGAATTATAAAGTTAAGGTTGCAAATAAAACGGCAATGTCTATACTACTTTTAAATATTTTTATAGGGTTTTTAAAGCTTCGCACAATGAATCTGCGACGAGCGTATGTTTATGAGGTGGTACCAATTAATTGAGGATTTTTTCCGGGTATTTACGTTTTAATGATCCTACCGAGCACTGATTTAGAGATTTTCTTTAAGAAGTCTTCATGCGAGCAGTTATCGACGTAGAACGTGTTCAATTCTTCGTTTCTTGCAGCATTATTCCTTATGAACACATTTTTTTCAATTGTATAGTTATATGTAGGTACATTTATAACAATATTTTTTTATGAACGAAACATCAACCAATATACATATATGTACCTAATAAAAACGCCCAAAATTTTTCTTTTCACTTTTTTATTGGAGCTTTTAACAATGCAGTCCAATAGTTTTTATGAAGATTCATGGACTGGTTCTGGATTCCAAGCTTTTCGAATTTTTACGTCTTACGGCGCTCCACTATACGAGTATATACCAGGAGGGTATCATATCGATAGTGCATTCAAAAATATTTATCTCTAAATCATTTTGCCACTGGCACTGAGATCCTTGTATATGCTAGTATACCAAGCACGTGCCCAGTATTGCGTTTCTTGACCATATTTCCAAAATAATTAGAGGCTGTCTATAATACCTAGGCACATTTATAGTCGCCTCAAATAATTTTGATTAAAATTCAACTGTACAGACACAAAAATTGCTCTCTATACTAAATGCAATACATGTACAGCATATATATTAGCAGATTTGTAAATATATTTTGTTGGTACATTGAAAGTACTCAATATTAATTGTTTAATCAACCAAAACTCGACTAAAACAATTGTAAGCAAAGCAAATATAAAAACAAAATACAAACCGCCGATACATTAAGCTAATGCGTGTTAAACTAACAGATTAGTTTAATGAATTGGCCTAACCCTCGCGTTTCGGGTTACCCGAATATAAACGTACATAGGCGAAAGTAATTAAGGTTTTGCACATATGTACGTAGGACGGAGTGATTTGTGGAAAGTTTTGCGGTCGGTAACAAGATGTATGTTAGATTTTAATGAGATATTTCTCTTTTTCCTAATTCATGGTTGGGGTAGTAGGTAATATCCAAAACTTACACAGGGGTTATAATTGTTAATGGACGGTGATCGTTTGCTAGTCATTTGTTACATAAAAAATGACATAGATTTTGAGCAATTGCCAGTGAAGACCAATGCCATAATAAGTCTCCGTTTGTCATCATGGCCAATACGATTACATTAGGTTTGATTTTCAAACTTATTCTCATGCTTCTGATTTACTTCAACGACTGTATGTATGTAATGGTTAGATGGTACTAAATTTTTACATACATAAACAAAGCTACATCTAGAAAAGTAACTAGAAAACCCAGCAAAAAGCTCCTAAAGTTAAAACTACAATTATTCTTATTACAGAAGGTCCTTAAACACATAATACCTATGTTTGAATAAGAAAAACGGAGGCTCCCATCAAAACAATGTACTTACCTAACAAGACCGTCCTTTACCCCCCCCCCTCCCCGCATCCCCGCGCCTCAGCCCCGCGCCGGTCCCGCCGCTAACGCTGTCAGACATAACTAAAAGTGTGAAGGCACTCTACAACGAGGCTCTAGTTAATTGAATGCCGGCCACTACTTTGAGAACTCGATTGTGACTTGGGATGACTCGGTGTTATATTTTTTTAGTAAATACACAGAATAAAAGATAAATAATAATACAAGATAAAAGTCAGATACAGTTCTGACCCATATTAAGGTCTTGTGTTGTGGGTATCGGAAACTACAAAAGACTTTTCGGTCTCACAAAACCCCAGACCTGAGACAAATATTTATTGGCTTCACAAACATTTGGTTTACGGGCGCAGAGATAGTCTCTCTCTATCTCGTTGGACAGCCGGTGGTTGACGCATTTACGGGCAGTTCATGTTAAGTTAGCCATTTGTATCCCATGAACAAAGTAATTTTATTATCATGTTTATTGTTTGCTATAATCCTGGACTCTAGTTAGCATAGGCCTTTTGGAAAGAGCCCACCAATTTTTATTAGTTTTTGACTTTTTTGGTTTCCAATTACGTATTTCGAAACTCTTATCACAACATTGTGTGCTAATTGAATTTTACTATTTCTTTGGGAATATATTTTTTTCACGTCACATTTGTTTGTAATACAGCTATGTCATAAGTAAAGATTATGAAGCACCAAATAATTTGATTAACAGTCGCTTCTTTAGGAAACTTCTTTATCAAAAAGTCTTCCCCAACAGACTTATCTTTCGATCATTTTCTTAGATATTTTATAATCAAAGCAGAATAAACTTGAAGTGCGTGGTGGCCTGTTGGTAAACGGACTAGACGCGACTGCCAACATGTTCACGATGGTCGCGGGTTCGAATCCTAGGGCACACCTCTGACTTTTCGGAGTCATATGTGTATTGATAGTCAATCACTACGCACTAAAACGGTGAAGGAAAACATCGTGAGGAAACCTGCATACTATAGCGATTTATAAAAATTTCTATGGTATGTAAGTTCGCCAACCCGCACTAGGCCAGCGTGGTGGACTATATGGCCTAACCACTCTCAAATGCACTGTCGATTGTAGAGGAGACCCGTGCCCTGCAGTGGAACGTATATGGGCTGATACTGATACATATTCTAGTCTTCTATTTCTATAACCCTTACCCCACATTCATACGAGAGGGTAATAATGAACTCATAATTACTAATTAGTATACATATTAAAATATATCTCTTGTAAACTTGTAAAGGACCATAAGTAGTAACCATGGTGCGTGCAGCGGTCCGGAAAGTTAAAACGGGAAGAGTACCCCCTCCCCCCTCTACCAAGCCGCCCACCCCCCACAGAACCTGCTACAGCCTCTCAGACATGAAAATTTTACAGAATTCAATTACACACAATGCCGTTATGTTTAAGGCGACACTGCTGGCTATTATTGAAGGTTCGGATGTGTCTTTAACGTATTTTACTCGTATGTGGTAGATAAAAGTAGTTTTTTTTTATTGGAATGTTTTCGTTATAGATTAGTTTGTATGTAAAATAGTTTAGAATCAATAGTTTTACACATTGTTCTGAATCTACATCATGTTATAAGTCTTCAGTCTTGTTTTGTATGTTACACTACTAGAAACTTTTCGTGCATACAACAATCCCACCCGATATGGCGATAGGCTCACCTCCTATCTCATTGTGGGACGGAACACACAAGGCAAAACGTGAGTGTCCTAGTTGTTACCAGGAAAACCTCAGCGTATCCCTTCTGGAAAAACATAATAATTCATGAATGTAACATTCAGACGCGAAATAAAGACTTGTGAATCGTCAAAAAGTCTCTACTTACGGTACATCAAAAAAGTAGAAAACTAGAATTGCCTACACTTGCGCTCAAAGGATTTAGTTTGAAATTCGTAATTTTCAGTATCTGTGTACAGCCGCAGTAAGGCTTTTGCTTAATATTTTCCTTTTCATATCTTTGTCCGCCCATCACTATGAGGTCGTTTGTCCACCTCGTGGGGCTCTACTAATGTTGCGCCTGTCGGTGGAAAACACGACTGCACATAATTTGTTCTAAAATCTAAAATTCCCGGAAAAGTCATTTACTCTATAGTATCTGATAGTACCTCATTCATAGACTTTTTCTAAATACCTTGTCAGGTCATAAATTCTGTCACATGTTTAATATAAAATAATTGAAACAAGTTTATTCATTATGCAACCATTTATATACCAAAATGAACTTAACAAAACATAGATTCTTATGACACTAAAGTTTATTCAAAATGACCTCCATGATTTTGAATACAGGCCTTCAATCTGCACGGCCAGTTGTCTATCGCAGCACGAACGAGGTCCATGTCAATATCGGCGGCTGTCTTAATCAAGGATGTCTTGAGTGACTCCAAATTGGGATGAGGCTTTGAGCACGCCTTTTCCTCCAAGTGTTGCCATATCTTGTAATCTAACGGATTCAAATCTGGACTAGAGGAGGGCCAGTCTTCGTGCCGGATGAAGTCGATTTCACGCGCCGCCAGCCAGTCTTGTGTGCTCTTTGCTCTATGAGCTGGCGCCGAATCTTGTTGGAATACCCAGTGCCTGTTATTGAACATGGTATGAGAAACAGGTTCCACAAGGTTCATCAGGACTGTATTTTGATACACAACTACATTCGTTTTTACACCTTTCTCACAAAAATGTACCTCTGTTAAGCCCCAATAAGAAACTCCCAACCATACCATGAGCGAGGATGGAAAATGACCTCGTTGGACACGCGGAATACGGTTGCTCGCTTCTTCACTACTGTGTGCGTACACCTTACCATTTTGTTTGTTGTAGCTCTCTTCTTGCCCTGTCATCTACACTAGAGTCTTCATTGTATCGTTTGATGGTACGATAAAGGAATATTTTGGTTATATTCAAATATTTCAGTATGTCAAAAATTTGAATTGGCGCGCAACGATGCGACGCAATAACTGCAACACGGTCTTCTTTAAGCGTCCACTCCATATTTAAAAATGAGTAAAATCTAAAAAGTATACATTTGTATGTTCATGAACAATTCGAAATTCGAATTCAATAAACTTTTTTGTGGCCAGCATTCTAAAAGAAAAGTTTTTACTGTATGACAATACTTATGACCTGACTGTGTATATTTTAAATATCGAATGATTTGAATTTGAATTCAATACTCCTTCGAAAGGGACAAAACATTCGAAATCTAAAATAGGTTTTAATATTGTCTATGAATAAGGCCGTAAATAAACGAATACAACAATAAATAGTTTATTAGAAAAAGTATTTGTTAATCATGTCTCAGATGAATCACGCCTCTGGTTAGTTACAAGTACGTACATAATGCGGAGAGGCCGGCCGAGCAACAAATGGCATTAGTTAGGATAAACCGATTACGCGGGAGTGCTGGCTCCCAATACGAGTGGCTCGCGGTGCGTGAAACGCTCTTGTAAATATTACGGATTGTCTGTTTGTGCTTTGTAAACAGTTTTAAAATGCCTTTTGGGAATTGTTGAGGGTTCTTTGCGTTGTAAACTTAGGAGAGGCTGTATCTAAATGTACACATATTTTTGGTAACGTTAATGGTTTCTTAGATTTACGCTACGATTATTTTCTTAGATTTTTCAACTTGGTACCGTTTTCTAGTACATTTGCGTATAAATATGGTTCTTTGTCTGTCTTAATTTAGGCTTATTTAAAGTCAAACAGCAAGTTTCCTTTGACGGATATCATTGCTGTAATATTTCGCTCAATTGTTAATAGATAAGCAGTAGATCTTACAACAGTTTCGATAACTAGACTAATACAATTTATTTAACCAACATTAGGCCTGCTAAAATTGAGTTCTGTTCTAAAATTGAGATCCTGGACTAATGATCTGATCTGTGTTAGTAGTGTATATGTTACCGGAAATGTATGAAGTCTAGGAATTGTATACATTTCCTAGGAAATGTATACAATTCCGAAGCTGTTTAGGAAATGTATAAAATATTATTTCAATAATTATTTTATACATACATATCCTGAGAAATGTATACATTTCCTAGGCATTGTATAAAATTCCAATATCGTATTAGGAAATGTATAATAATAATGGTTTCTGTAATAAAACACGTTGTTCAAATGAGAGTAATATTTTTTATCACAGGCAACAATCATAGCGTTAAATTCTACAATACTTAACTATTATAGAATTTATATTATATAAATAAATAAATAAATACTAACCTATCCTAACCTACCACTTTACTGGTGGTAGGTCTCTCATGTGTGAGAGACTGACTGGGTGGGTACCACCGCAATGTCTATTCCCGTCAGACAGCAGTTTAAATGCACTGTTGTGTTTCGGATTGAAGGACATCTTAAATATCTTACATTTCCGATCACTATTTAGGAATTACATAGATTTCCTAGGAATTGTATACAATGACGGATTACATACATTTCCGTTAACATATACAATTTCTCATTGTACGTATTCACCTTCAAGCTTACCCTCTATTTGCCTAGATTATAAATCACTTCATATCTCTATCTTAATTGAGGGGAAGGGATTAGACCATCAAGCTAAGCAAATGCGCTGTTGATAGCCTTCGAAAGAAAAGTGTTGCTTTTAGTTAACTGTTAAGTCGGTATTATTATGATATTTTCTTTCACCATTACTAATATATACACACAGGCTAACACCGACAAGTATTGGTCATGGGTTTTCCAACCATCGTTTAAGATGTTCGCTACCCGGGTGAAACGAATATGGCCCTACCAACTTCTGTGGCATTCTTACTCCAAAGCGCAAAGGCAACATTTCACGTTGGTTTTCAGTGAGATATGCTCCGGTCCTACTCGTTTATACTGCGCCTTTAACGACCTACAACAATCTGTTATAATTTATAAAATCTGTGTCCAGGACGAATAAAGCAATATAAGTAAAGAAGTCAAGTACAAGTACGCAAAGATAATCCCATTATCCACCGAATCGTCCACAACGTCAACAAAGCATTTCGTTAATGCCAGTTATTACAAAGCTGACAAAGCTATTAGACTTCGATTTAATAGCGACTGTTGGGAGATTTGTCGAAATTTTCATGTTTGCTTTTAATATAATTGTGTTCAGTTTATCTGTTGTAGGATTATTCTCGGGGATTACGTTGTGAACGCCCGTCGGGCCGTTCAAATTGAATTGTAATATGCTACCGTTATTAATAACAGCCGACGAAGGCAGCTAGGGTTGTTTGGCATTATTTTGTGGTGAACTGGTGTTACGTAATCAAATCTCTTTTAATTTTAAAATTGGTTTAATATGAAGTAAGCGTAAATTAATTTGTGAATAGTTGTTTCTTACGTGTTATTTGAAAAATTCGGTACATGATCATAGTTTTCAAATAATACGGTCTTGAAAATATTATTTTCAATTTCTATTCGTCTGCGGGGCTTAGGCGTATATGCAATTCGAATATGTTACATTCCAATTACAATAATATTTCTCAACGTTATTTAGGTGCTATAATAATATATAAAAAATATATTGTATTTGGTAACCTATTACATGATATTAACCTATGACAGCCTCCGCAGCGCAGTTGGTTAGACGCCGCCTGTGAAACGAGAGGCCGCGGGTTCGATCCCCGCACCGAGAGAAATGTTTGTGCGGCCCACAAATATTTCTTCCGGGTCTGGGTGTTTGTGAGACCGAAAAGTCTCTCGTAGTTCCTGGTACCCACGACACAAGACTCGATCTTAGTGTGGGGTTAGGACTATGTATGTGACTGTTGGGTGTATTTATTTATTTATTTATTTATTACTAAAAAAATATACAAAATAAATTCTTAACACGAAAATATTTGTAGATAGGGTTGAGATTAACCCATTCAATTTGTAAAATGACAAGCACGGCAAAATCTAATGGGCAACAATTACAACAAAAAATATTTTTAACAATTAAATGTTTTTATTCAATTAATAAGAATTGATAGTTCAACCCTATCTCGTTACAATCGGCTCTGTAGACCGGAGCGCGCCATTTTTTCCCCGCAAATTTTAACCGTCTCCCCGAAATTCCACGAATCAGCCGTATTTGTACAATAACTGCCCACCCGGGAGCATTGCCGGATCGTTCCCGGCACAATAGCCTCTTTGTTTAACGACGTATTTCTATTGCGACATGGCGCGTGCCTAGTTTTTTCAATGGGGTCTATTTGACCCGCGCGCACGTATACGCCATACGTTTGGTGTAGCTACTGTGTCGTGTTGGGTTATTTATTAATTGCAATGTCTTTACTTGTCGTCGATCTATTAGAACTTTGTGTTTATAGTTTTTGACCTTATTCGTAAAAACATACAAGGGTATTTTTAAGACCCTATTTTATTTACTAGGAAAATTATTTAAAATATTATTTTAACATTTTCTTCCAACAATGTATTAGCAACACCAGAATAGTTTTTAACTAGTTTGGTGTCGCTGTAGTCTAGAGACTATTCTGAATTCAATAGATAAGTACGACAAAATTATAACTCACCCGATAGCAAGTGCAGTGCTTTTCAGCTCAGATAGTTTCCATCTGTGGCTGATGGTTATTCAATAACACCAGGAATATATATCGGACTACCAGAAAAATTCGATATTGGTTTTTAACGTATGGAAAATGAAACCATATCTGTTTATAAGAAACGAACGCAGCCGCCTAATACCTGTTTATTAACCTGATTTTGACTGAGTCCACCAGTTTTCTAGTTCTTTTTACACTATTCTAAAGCCCGGTAACATATCCACAATCTTCAAATAGGTACCTTAGATCTAATCCTTCTTAAGCGCCAATAATCATTTACCATTAAACGACCCATACCATCATTTAGAATTCCTCCACCAAATAACTTCTTTACTCCTCACATTTACCGCGTAAATCATTCGTTCACGTCCGAATTAACGAACGGTTGTGCATCCGAGCAGTGCGGCGGGATACATTTTGGTAAATATAAAGAAACACGTTCATTTGTCACAATTACCGTTGGCGCGGAATAACTAGCAGCGTCTTGTTAGCTGCACATCTCTTGACGTCTCATACATTTTTATGAGCGTTTTATTTTTGTCTACCCATGTTCCTGGGATTGTTTTGATATTGTAGCTTTGTTGGCGTTTATTTCGCGCGAAATGTGTTTGATTGAATTGTGTTATTACTATTCAACTAAACTAATAGGTACCATTTTAAGTTTTATATATCTCCTGTATAATCACTGTATTATAAACTTATTTTGAAAAGAACAATTCTAGATTTTCTTGCAAGTTCTTCTCTGGCGAAAACAGTCTTGTGAATCGGGTGGTAGTGAAAAAGATAAAAGTGGTTGGATCTAAATCATTTATGGCATTTTATAAGTTTAATAAATATTTTCATTCCATTTCATTTTTTTTTTCATAAACTTTTTAAGTCGAAACAACTTTGTACTACAGGTGTCAAACTGTACCTATTGGTTATGTATTATATTAGTATTAGTTTAGTTCGATAGTAGTGAATAGTAAGTTGTAATAGAATTTATTTAATGGATGAAAGATTAATGCCTATTTTAATCGACTTCAAAAAAGGAGATTATCAATTCAACCCGTAGATATGTATGAAATCTGAGAACAGAATGGCCCAGTTTTTGGTTCTTTTGTTCTATACCAGCTTCTAAACACGGTATCCCATTCTTCTCATCTTTACAACAAGAGAAACAAAAATCTAAAATAACTAAATATATCAACTATTTTTTAAGATGTTAAGCCCGCTGTACACGACGCTTGTTTTGCTGCTGGATTGCTTGCGGGGTTCGCTGATGGCTGCTCTGCTGGCAGCGCTGCGAGAAAGTGACGTCACTGCTGTCTCTCAAGCGTGGTCGCGTGCTGGATTTCGGTGATCGAACGCGTGCTATTTTTCGTGATGGATTGCTTGCGTGTTTGGAGTTTTTTTATTATTATTTTTTGTTTTTTCGTATAATAAGTGAGACTGGAAGGATCTTCAGGGCTTGAACAAAAATGAAATATAAACATATTAAAAATTGAAGTACGAAATTAAAAATCCAAAAATATAGTAGCAAATAAAGTTGAAATGTTATAAATACATACCCGAGCTCACTAAATACCATGTTTAGTAGAATATTCTGTCCTGTATCACGCCGTAACAGCCACTCGCAACTCCACAATCGACGCTTTCGTTGTTCAAGCTCTCATTTCCGTTTAAAAGCAATAACTGCAGCTGCCACAATAATAGTTTTTCTACGTCTAATTATCTCAGCAGCAATAGTTTTTGTACTCAAGCATTCATGGTACTGCAGAAGATATGAATACTCGTGTCTTTAATGGCGACGTCGCTTCGCATACACGCCTAGCGGCGTGTAGTGGCAAGCACCGTGTGAAGCCAATATATCAAGGGAGCTATCATGGCACCCAGCGCCACAGCCAACTTTGAACCCAGCAGCAAATTATAGCAAGCAATGCAGCAGCAAAACAAGCGTCGTGGGCACCGCGCTTTAGTGCCAGCCTTTATAATTGGGAGTTGGGACCAGCTGCACCTCGCTGTTTTACTTGCGTAATATCTAGCGAGATGTTAAATAGTTTCTAGTTTGAAAGCTGGCACTGACCTCAAAAAAATAGTTATTATGATTAGGTATCTCATACAGGATAAAACAAGACTGCTACCTAAAACGAAGCCGGGTGCTAGTTTCAGTGACTACTAACACAATGCACAACATTTCGGAAAGAAATGTGACAAGTTCTCTTTTGGGATATTTTTTTTAAATCTTTCTTTATTTAGGGACTTTTGCCCAACCAAGGTACGTCAGTCCCGTACCTTAAACAATAACTATCAACAAGATTTAGGGATATTTTTAATATAACCGAGTTTGGGTGGTAAATCCATAGATTCTGCTTAAAAAACAATTTAAACCCTAGCGTACCATAGTATATTTAAAAATAAAAGGTTTACAACCACAATTATTTTAGAAAAAACTATGCATTTACCACCCAAATCTGACGATACGAAAAAGCGTCGCTTTATTAGCAATAATTTATTTGTGTTGTGTCTGAAGTCATTAAAACTTCCACCCGGCTTCGTTTTACGTCGCAGTCTCGATATAGGTGCCCTGTACAAAAGATAATTTTATTTATCTTTTTTTAAATAATTTTGAAAATCATTTCATTTTTTTAATAGTTACGTCAATTGCACCCAAAAACAGGGTAACAGTGGAATATTGTGTGCTAAATTTTCTGTACTTTGAATATCCTATTCTCACATAATAATGGTAAAGGTAAACTCATGGAAATCTGAATCTAAAATACTGGTGGAAGGTCTCTCATATTGAGAGAGGCCGCCTGGTAGTGTACCACCGTAATGTCTATTTCTCCCTTCAAACAGCAGTTTAAATGCACTGTTGTGTTACGGATTAAAGGACATTGTAGATAGAGTAACTACTGGACATATTGAGACTTAACATTTTATATCTCATTTGTAATTCATGGTGTTGTTTGGCTTTGCTACTGTTCATGAACAAGAAAGTTGTATCGCTTATCATCAAGCGAACGGCATGCTCGTGTCGCATTCATTGCATTTTCATTATTTTCTATAGTTCTGGCGCAATAAGCGGTGATCCCTCAATCTTATCGCGTCAAGATGGCGCATCAGCATTTTTGTTGAATATCTTCAAACACATCAAGGTACGAATTTTAAGAATAGAGTTATGGAACACCAATAATCAGTTATTACTCTAGTTATTCTACTTCTATCATGCCGAGGTCTTTAATTTGCCATATACATTCCAGAATTTGATCCTTATTATAGCACTATTTTTTATAAATAAGTAAGTTCTATCCCTCGATAGGCATATTGATTTTTCATAAATCCAAGTACGCAGTTTTAGTTTTCATAAAAATCGGGCTCGTGAATCTTTACGTGAAATCGTGAATCGCACGATGGTAATCTTTTTAAAATTATTTTTCCTCTTCCCATATTTTTTCCTTCACACTTCCCTCCCTATTTAGTAGACCGGCAACAAATTCATGATTCAAGCGTTGTGGATGTTTATGGGCAACAGTGATCTCATACAATCAGGTGTTGTTTGACGAGAGAAATAGACATTGCGGTGTTACCCACCCAGGCAGCCTCTCACATATGAGAGACCTTCCATCAGTATAATGACCCAATATCTCGATAGATTCCTTTTGTTACACTTATAGAGAGTGTTACGCCCGAATACTGGAACGCAACTTAAATATAAGTGGTGCTTAACTACGTTAATCCCGATTAAATGTACTGGATAAGTGGGCCGTGCGCTATTAAGAGCAACTTATTATTTAAATGGCGTTCCAGTATTCGGGCGTTAGTGTTTCCAACTAAAAGAAAGGCAGGAGTAGAAACTTTGATGAATAGAACAAAATCACGCTAAATTGCAAGTGTAAAAATCATTTTTTCAATATCAGTACTAATTTGTGAAGACATACCAACTTTTTTTTTATATCATGTACTGAATTCCGAATCAATAAAGGGGAAGACACACACAAAATGAAACCACAATATATTTTTAAAGCATTATTATTAATTTCAAAAATAAACTAGCATGTAAACACGCCGTGTTGCTAAAATGATAATTATACTATGACAAAATACACACTATATGAATGGCAAACGATGCCCGTAGGATACAAAACCAAAGTAACAATTAGATCAGTTCTATGTTTCATATCGATACAGCTAATATACAATGCCAATTTATATCTCCATTAATTTCTAAATATTCACTAACTGTAATTTGTTTACATTTACAGAGGCGATAAAATGACCGCATACCGTTTCACGACAGATCATATTATTCAAGCCATTAATTACTACATACAATACATAGTAGAAATTCCACATTGCGATTAACCATTGACGCTAATATTTGACAAAATATATATCTATCCATATTTGACACGCATTGTGAAGCGAACCATCGGTTTACACCGGCATATATCACTGTTTGGATCCCTTCAATGTCAAATCATACAAACTAAGATCATCCGAAACGTACTAATATTACAAGGGACTAGAGAAGGTAAATAACCCACAAACGATTTTAAACTCTAGCCCAAAGTCGTGTGCGATATACCTAACTAAAAATACTTTGATATAAAAGAGAATATCACTCGATGGCCTGGTACAAAATGTCGATATTATTCTTTGTCGAACACTTCTCAACGTCGATACATCTGGCAGTTTTACACTTTTAGTAGCAATCAGTATTATTATAAATATTATTACACCCGATACACCAATGAATATTTATTGCACGAATAGATTTTGAATATGAACGTTACGTAACATCGACATACAAATATTCTATTGATACTTTAGAGTAGTGCACGTCACGCGCTAATACAGTTAGTTACGCGATATTGAGCTTTACTTCGAAACACTAACTAAATAAAATTGTGACATATCAAGCGCTTTGTTACTCACATCAAATGCGTTAGAGTTCCATATTTCATACGAAACTATGGATATTCACTGATGTAGTATACATTAAAATTGCATAGAACCCATTTTATTAAGTCACGCCTTACGCTTTCCAATAATTTATCGATACTTTAATTATTTCATAGAATATTGTAAATTTATCCAAAGTAAATTGTTATTAAAAATAAATATACAAATCAATGCATGTACAGACCGCCAATTCACCTTACGATGGCATGAAGAAATTAAGTTTATTATCACGAAAAAAACTAAGACAAATTAAAGCAGTCCGCGTTCGCAGCCATGATTTTAATATAATTAATCCCAGTAAGAATATGAATATACAAATAGATAATATACAAACAATCACAATACTAATATGAATCGTTATATTGCTACATCGATGCTATAACCAATTTATAATTATTATCACTGAGCGAGAAACTTATGGACAATTTCAATCGGAACAAACTAGAGTGAGTGCCGTCCAACCGAATAAAATATACGCCCACGGTGGTACAAAAAAACAATACAAACGTAGCCTCAAAAGAATATACTAACATTACACTGATCACTCCATTTCAAAATGCTACAAATATTTTGCTACGAACAAAAACTACACATCTAAACGTCTAATAGTGTATGTCACATTGACACATGTCAGACTAACAGACGCTGCCAATGTCAATGTCAGCGGGATATGGTCTCGGCAGAGTAACAACGTACATCATGGCCCCTCGGCTCGCGTCTCAATGTATACCAGGATATATTTTGAAGGCAAGCAAGACTGCGGCTTCGTGATGATACAGTTATGACTGGAAATTATATCTGAAATGAAAATAGAATATTTTATGGTTAATAATATGATTGAATGTAGTTTTTGGTTAAATAACTATACAGGGTATATCAAGACTGCTACCGAAAACGAAGCCGGGTGGTAGTTTAAGCGACTTCAGACACAATGCAACAGAAAAAGTTGCAAAAAAAAGCGACATTTTTTTTTTGGTAATTTTTTTCCGATGGCCATATTTGGGTGGTAAATACATTTTTTCCTAAAATAATAGTATATACCCTTTTATTTATAAATGCTCTAAGGTATAAAAGTGAACTTCGGTTTGATAATTATTAAAATATGGTAATATAATAAGCCTAATTGTTATGTGATTTTATGTATCAATATGACAGTAATACCGTCCATTATTTTTGTATTGTCATCTTTTCACCTTACTTATTGGATTGCTTTGAATTTATATGGTATTACATTATCCATTGTTGAACGTGATTCGAGCGAGGCGTTCGGCCAACGCGAATTCACCTCTTAAAAACTACGAGATACTATTCGTTCTCACAAATACTCAGACCTTATATAAATACTTGTGGACCTTAAAATATTTGTCTCAGCGCGGGGTTTCAATCGAAATCCCAAAAGAAATCAACAGCCTCCGTGGCACAGTTGGTTAGACGCCGCCTGTGAAACTAGAGGCTGCGGGTTCGATCCCCGCACCGAGAGAAACGTTTGTGCGGATGACAAATATTTCGGGTCTGGGTGTTTGTGAGACCGAAAAGTTTCTCGTAGTTCCTGATACCCACGACACAAGACTCGATCTAGCTCTGGGGTCAGGACTATGTATGTAACTGTTGGGTATTAAATAAATAAATATAAATAACACCACAACCATGGACACCCACATTTCACCTAGTATGTTCTGTCCTACGATGTGATAGGTACCTATCGCCATATCGGGCACTAATTCCTGACTCTGAGCTGATAATGAATAGAAAAATCCAATATCACTTTGCCCTACCCATGCTACCCGAGACGTCAGCTCTGTAGCCGTACAACTACGCGACCGAGGCAGTAATGATTATTATTTATATATTTAGAGTATTATTTACCTTGAGTGCAGTTCAGTGCGTGATAACAGTATTGTGGAGGCACGCCGGCACTACGTGTCGGTACGGCAGGCGGTAGTTCTTGACCGTGCGTGCGGCGAGACACTTGAGCGTGGTGTACTTGAGCGGGTTCACGAAGGTGTTGAGAGACAGTTGGTTGGCCTTGAGCAGTTCCTCGGGCGTGTCTCCCTCGTAGTTCACAGTGTCGATGTGAGCGCCGTGAGCCAGCAGCGAACGGACCACTTCCGCGGGACACGGGTTTAGCTGCGAACACAGACGCACACGTATTAGAAACTAAATTTATTAGACTAAATAATTCCACTTGCTATATCTTAAGATTACATTCACTTTCATCAAGTTCTTAATATATTCTTGGCAGATATGCCATGAATGCGTATACAGGTGCGTGCCTGTACACATGCAGGTACGTGCCCGTAAGTATACGGGTGCGTGCCTGTACATATGCGGGTACGTGCCTGTACGTATACAGTGCGTGTATACGCACAGTCAGCGACAAAAGTCGTTGAGCATATTCAATACGCGAAAAGTTATGCACACATCAGTCAAAAGAAGAGGGTGACTTGTGTCGGCCGCAAATATTCATGAACACCCTAAGGTTACAGACGTTTCTAAACAACAAAAGCAACAAAATTCATAAACACGCCAACGGTAAATAAGTCACTGAACAGTTATAAAAAATATGTTTGCCGTAGAAGTTCACCTACTTTTGTAAAATGATATTTCACAATTTGTATATATTTTTGTTTTCTTTGCATTATTGTTCATTACAAGTACACGTGCCAATAACAGACGAACAA
Source organism: Hyles vespertilio (assembly GCA_009982885.2). Classification (NCBI taxonomy): domain Eukaryota; kingdom Metazoa; phylum Arthropoda; class Insecta; order Lepidoptera; family Sphingidae; genus Hyles; species Hyles vespertilio. Next base: position 4,218,665 of record CM042824.1, read on the forward strand.
GACATTTAAAGTTCTCATAAATAAATATTATTTCACAAAAACAGAAAACAATAAAGTCAATGCAGAGGAAAGCAAAAAGATATAAACTGTGAAATAAAATTTAACAATTAGTGCATAACAAAGCAACAAAAAGTGGTGAACACTTGTGTTTTGCCGTAGGGCAAACATGCTTTTTATAACTGTTCAGTGACTTATGTACCGTTGGCGTGTTTAGGAATTTTGTTGTTTTTGTCGTTCAGAAACTTTTGTGACCTTAGGGTATTCATGAATTTTTGTCGCCGACACTGATCACCCTCTTCTGTTGCTTGATGTGTGCATAACTTTTGGCGTTTTTAATATTGCTCAACGACTTTTGTCGCCGACTGTACGTATACAGGTACGTGCCTGTACGTAAATGGGTGAGTACCTGTATTTTAACGTTTGAATGTGCACGTGTGCTTGCATCTGTATGTATATTTCCGCCACACGAGAGGGATGGAACGACCACGTGGGTAGTGGGGCGTGATTGAGGCATGAGGAATGCACCGCCCGACCCCGACTACCTTTGCCGTGCCGCTTGCCGCTCGTGTCCCACTACATCGTGGGCGTAGCCTTAGAAGTGTATACAGGGTATATCAAGACTGGTACCGAAAGCGAAGCCGGGTGGTAATTTAAGCGACTTTAGACACAATGCATCAGAAAAAGTTGCAAAAAAAGCGTCAATTTTTTTTTGTTATTTTTTTCCTGTGACCATATTTGGATGGTAAATACATTTTTTTCCTAAAATAATAGTGTATACCCTTTTATTTATAAATGATCTGAGGTATAAAAGAGTTTAAATTATTATTTTAGCAAAAACTATGGATTTACCACCCAAAAATGACGATATTTAAAAAATCATAAAAAGTAACTGTCGCGTTTCTTTGCGAAATTTTTAATTGCTTTGTGTTTGTAGTCACTAAAACTACCACCCGGCTTCGTTTTCGGTAGCAGTCTTGAGATACCCAGTATGTAGCTTACGTGTGCATGTATGTACGTATAAGTGTACGTGTGCATGTATGTATACGTGTGCGTGCCTGTACATATCCACGTGCGTGTCTGTATGTATGTACGCACCTTGCAGACGAGATGCAGCGGCGTGTTTCCGTCAGCGTCTCGCGCGTCCGGCGACGCACCGAGCCGCAGCATGAGCGCCACCAGCGCGCCGCAGCACGCGTGCGCCTCGCCCGCGCCCCCCGCGCCCCCCGCCGCGCCCGCCGCGCCCGCCGCGCCGCGACCCGCGCGCGACCTGCCCAGCTCCGCGGAGCACGCCACGTGCAATGCGGACCGGCCTTGACGCACCTGTGGCGTCACATTTCGTGTCAATATACAGCGTGAAATTAACATTTGGTATTTAATTTAAACCACATGTTCCTAACCATCCCAGGTAACATTGTACCAAGTTTGAACAAAAATCGCGATTTTAGATTTCAAGGCTATTGATCAACCCCTATAGATACCGAGTTTCTTACAGCTCAGATAAGTTTCTGAACTGAACTATGATCTATACGGGATGCCCGAAAATAGTAAGAACTAAAATCACAATTTTTGACAAAAAATCTTCCGATATTTTTTTCAAATTATATAAAATGTCACCTGGGGTGATAAGAAACATGTGGGTTAAAATAAGTACAATGTGTCAATATCATCCTGTATATGAAGGTATTGTATCTCCACTCTCAATCGTACTCTCGATTGTAGAGGTGGCCCGTGCTCTGCAGTGGGACGTATATGGGCTGATACAGAATTTTATCTCCAACTACCATGTATGTAAGTGGGCAGTACTGTAACTATAGCACGTAAGTAGTGGTACGTACCAGCCAAACTGGAAATTATTGAAGCGATATGTAAAATATTGTAAATGCATAGGATTGACAGAAACAGACATAGAAATAACGGTATAGTACCGCTCACAAACATTTTGGTCTCATTACCCACTCTAGTAATGTCAAAGAATACAATAAAATCATACTGTACCGACCTATAAAAACCATTCAGTAACAGATTAAAATTGTAACTAAAATACAGCTGGATGAGCTTCCTACAAGGAAGTGCAAGTTAAGGATACAAAAATCCACTCACCTTAATGTCTAACTTAACAAGTGAGTAAACAGCCTTATGTATCTTCCTGGACACGTCATCAGTACACTCCGGCTCGTCTAGTAGCCTCGCCATGAGCGCGGCGAGGTGCAGCGATATCACCAGCACCCTCTGTAGGGTAGTGAGGGTCTGTTCCCGGTCGATGCTCAGCTTCGAGTCTAGGAGTTCCACGCCTCGGTTGATCTCTGATAACGCCTTGCTGAATACTGGGTCTATGTCTTCGAACGTGACTGGTGGTACGATGCGACCTGATGATGGTAAAAAAATATTAGTTTTAATTATTTTTTTTGTTTTAGTTGTGTGAACATTATTAGATATAACATACAGGATGTTATGAAAACATTTAGGCACAGCTTTCATGATCAAAATTAACAATTATAAGGGTTCACATTATATAGGGGTATTGAGACATGATTTATTTATTTATAATTATTTGGGAAAAAACACAAAATTTTAGATAATAAAAGAATGTGTTACGAAATCCAAAGTTTCCATGTTTGTTAACATCAAAGTTTGATGACATCAAACTTAGTACAATAGCTACTCAATCAGAAATTACTTTAAAAGCTTAAAATAACACCGTGTTACATCAATTATTTTTTTACTCTGGCCCGGCATTATGACTACACTGCGCCTGATGATAAGCGCGAATGCCTTCCAGGTAGAGTATCGTTCGGCATCAGACGATAGTCTCAAGCCATTCGATACAGTTATGTCGGCCTGCTAAGATGCCTTTTCACACTACGGCGGAAGGACCGAGTATCATACGAAGGAGGATACACGCGTGATGGCAAACAATTCTAAAGCTTGACGGTGTGTCACATAAAAGAATAAATAAATAAATAAATACACCCAACAGTCACATACATAGTCCTGACCCCACACTAAGATCGAGTCTTGTGTCGTGGGTATCAGGAACTACGAGAGACTTTTCGGTCTCACAAACACCCAGACCCGGAAGAAATATTTGTGGGCCGCACAAACATTTCTCTCGGTGCGGGGATCGAACCCGCGGCCTCTCGTTTCACAGGCGGCGTCTAACCAACTGCGCTACGGAGGCTGTCAAGAATTTGCGAACACAATAGTTTCGCGCTGAGATTAATAATTGCTGCTCTCTCAGGTCAGCCGTCTGCTAATATCTAGTGACAATACTGTTAATGTAATGTAACAGGATAATCGTGTGACTGCTAGTATTGTAGCACGTACACTACTAAACGGGATCCTGCAAAAAACGGTATGTTGCCGTGTGAAAGTAGTGTTTGTTACCTCTGAGCGGCGGACGCGCCCTCTCAGCCAGCATGTACGAGAACAGCTCAGCGAAGCTGTACAGCGACGACTGCGTGAGAGGCGACAGAGGCGGCAGTACAGCGCGCTGCATGTCCAACGCGTGGTGCCACAGCTGACGGCAGCGCACGAACCGACCCGCGTCCGCGTACACGGCGCCGCGGTAGCGCACGTAGTATGACGTGTCGGGGTGGGCGGGGCCTGACACGAACACATCAATATCACATCAATACTCATTCACTCATACATAGTTCAGAATCCTGACCATAGGATCGAGCCTTGAGTAGTTATCACGGACCTATCTAAGGACATCACAATCACATCACGTCACATCACGTCACATCATACATCAATACTCCCATCACACATACACAGACTTGAATCCTGACCATAGGATGAGTCGTATTATGAGGAGGAACGACACTTTTCAGTCTTACTAATAAGATCCGAAACAAATACTTGTGGTCATACACTAAAACATTTATCTAGGTGTCTACCTTATTATCCACAGTTTATTATCATGACACCTTTATTATATTTACTTTCTACTTTCAACTTATCACCATAACCATCATCTATCCTCACTCCATCATCAGACACATGCCTTGAGATCATAACTAATTTCCTACCATGTAAACAATTTTGATACTTAATAATTTTATTTTACAGACGAGACTACTCTTTCCCCACATCATGTAGTATTTTTTATTTTTTTTTAATGTAATGCTCACCAAGAATCCTCTCTCTGATGACGAGCGCTTGCATCCTCATTGCGTCTGGATCGGCGAGTATCTCCTCTAATTGCTGCGCGTTGCTGGGTTCGGCCGCGAAGTCGTACGCTTCTATGCGGGGCACGTCCTTCGGTTTTGGTATTGGTTCTCTGCCGTCTGTTGGAAATCTGTAACGCATGGGATAAAATATAAACATATTAGTATCTTGTGTTATCTTCAAACTGTGATTAAATAAATACACCCAGCAGGCCCTCTTTCTCTCAATCGTACCTCAGCACTCTCAATCGTACTTTCGATTGTAGAGTAGGCCCGTGCCCTATAATGGGACGTATAATATGCGCTGATACTGACCCAGCAGTCACATACATAGTCAGGACCTCAAACGAGGATTAATTAAGTCTTATGTCATGGGTATCAGAAACTACGAGAGAATTTTTCGTTTTCACAAACACCCAGACCTGGGGCAAATACTTGTAGGCCTCACAAACATTTATCTCGGTGCGGGGATCTAAACCGCGGTCTCTCGTTTCACAGCGTCTAACCAACTATGTACGGAGGCTGTTAATGACCGTAGGCACCGCTGGGAAATGTTACTAAGCCTTGTTACAATTACCTGTCTTCCATGGCTCGTTTCCAGAACTCGAGCGCCCCCACCATGTCTCTCCTCTTGTCGACGTACGTGGCGCCGAGCAGTTCGAGCGCGTCGATGCGCTGCTGTCGCGACACCAGCCCGTACTCCTCCTTAATCAGACTCTCCACTATGTGCGTGTGCCCCGTCACAGACGCGGCGAGCAGTGGCGTCATACCTGAATACATATACTGACAGTCAATACGTTGACATCCATGGAAAATTATCACAATCTAAAGATTCTTTAATCAAATTCTAAATTGATAAAATCATCTTAAAGTGCAGAAAGTGTTCAATGCAATCAAATTTATTCGTTAAACTAACAATTAATGGAGGTACTTACACTGGCCATTAACTAAGCATATTCTTTAGGGAACTAATGTAGTCGTAATATCAATATAAATTAATCCTGGCAATTGAAGTTAAATTATCCATTACAAAGGTACTATTCATACAGGAAGATTGCATTAACTGCTGATAGCTTAAAACTGTCCAATATTACGTCACATTCTCAAGGATTCCCATAGATTTCCTTAGAGATCTGTTGAATATGGTATTTAATTATAAAACCTCCTAGCCATAGTGTGATATTGTGGGTTAATCTAGCACTCGAGCAAATTACTCACGTGACAGTAAGTGATCACTGGCCACCATAAACACACATGAAATCTGAAGATAGTTATTCATTTCTGACATTTGGAAATGCTTGAAGAAAGAAGCAACTATCATCATATGTACACAATTTATAACTCTGCCCTCTCATTCTCCTGTTCCCGCCAATCTCCCACAACAAAATCCCACAAAACTACAATCACTTCTGTAAACTCACCGTAAGAATCAACGTCCATGGTAGCGCCGTGTCCTAGCAGCATCTTGAGTATCTGCAGCGAGCCGCTCTCGGCGCAGTCGTGAAGCGCCGTGTTGCCTTTCACACTCTTTCTGTTCACATCAGCGTTGAGTGACAGTAGGTACCGAGCGATTCTGATGTGGCCCTTATAGCACGCGATCATCAGGCACGTGTGACCATGGCGATTCGCTATCTCTATGTCTGTGGATAGCAAGGTACAAATGTTTAGAAGTGACTCTTGACAGAAATTAGAGAAATTAAACAGTAAATTGCTGTGCTGTTAAATTGAATGTTTTGTAACATCATCGTATACGTGAATTATTATTGTATTCAATTTTGGTTAGATACTAGATACTGAGCATAATAAATTTAATTATTTTCTGATACAACAAAGCTATACCACCTATTGAGATACGGCTAAGGCATAAAATGTATGAATTTTACTAGATAAAAAGGAGTCTTTTAATTCACTCCAAAATAAATTACCAAGAACACTTAATTATTTCCACCAAAAACATCAAGCAACCCAAGTTTCACTTCTCCTTCTTTGTGGTGGTAGGTCGCTCAATGTGAGAGGCCGCCTGGGTAGGTATCACCGTAATGTCTATTTCTTCCGCCAAACAGCAGTGTAAATGCACTGTTATATTTCGGTTTGAAGGACATTGTAGCCAGAGTGACTACTGGACATATTGAGCCTTAGTATCTTATGTCTCAAGATGGCGAGCGCAGTAAACTTCAAGCATTGCGTAGTTCAAGGAGTTGTTTGGTTTTGATACTGTTCATGAGCGGTCGTATCGCTTACCATCAGACGGACGGCATGCTCGTCTCGCCATTCATAGCAATAAAAGAAAATCTTTTTATTCCTTGTTCAACTACTTGATACCACAATAAGGTCTGGCTTAAAACACCAAAAGTGCGTATACCCACCGGCGCCATTCTCGACAAGGAACCTGACGATGTCGCAGTGTCCGTCGAAGCAAGCGGCCCGCAGCGGCGTGCTGTGTGTTCGCGTCGTGGAGTTGACGTTGGCGCCGGCGCGCACCAGCAGTTTCACGAGCGGCAGGTGACCGGCCGCCGCCGCGCACCATAACGGCGGGGCGCCCTCTATCGTCTCGCCGTCGAATGTAACTGTGTGCGGTAGTTTATATTTTTGATATGGGGTAATAAAGCTTGAATATTTTGCATGTTGTGATTGTATGATTATAAATAGGACATTAAATAAATATACTGCGTTGGTGGCGTAGTTGTACTTCGGCGTGATTACAAAGCTGAGGACTCGGGTTCCAATCTTGGGGAGAGCAAAGTGATATTGGATTTTCTATTAACTTTATCAGCCTGAAGTCAGGTATTTGCGCCCGATATGGCGATAGGCTCGGTCCCTATCACATCGTGGGATGGAAAATGCAAGGCGAAACGTGGGTGGCCTGGTTGCACCTCTCCCTTCCCCCTTTTGGAAAAAAGGCGTGAGTTTATGTTATCTATGTATGTGTGTAACAAAAAGACCTAACTATTACACACTTTCCCAAAGCTGCCATGAGGTAAGATTTTGGAGCTGCATATAGTTGTTGAATAACAGTTTATAGATTTGTATGGATAGTTATTTTTCATAACATACATACCTATATAAATAAAAATATTGTCCTACCCAGTTTAGAAGAAGAAATAAATAGCATTATGTTACCATCCGAAATAGGTATGATAAATTTACTTAAGAAGGAAAACTATTCATCTTCTTTTGTCTGACGTTATCGTATCTATAATTTAGAAGTGGGCTTTAGTATTCCACGTCCCACGTTCCTACTTCATCCTATCCACTATACTCAATCTTGGAAATCAACAATTGTAAAATTAATCATAATACTACACCTCCAAAGATTATCTATGAAGAAGGAAGTAACAAGACATTTTGTACAAACAGTGTCCGCACAGGTGTTTTCTTGAAATCGTCCAGTCGTCACGCGTCAACGCAACAGAAGATATTTTCGTCGGGACAAACGATGTGTGACGGACGATTGTGAGATGAAATGGCCGAGCGCCAATGTATTGACGCAATGCAAACAAATGCTCGCTACTGTTTGTAATAATCACAACAAAAACTTGTGTGTTTGCAATTTTATGATTGGTAAGACTGAAGTGTTTGTAAGAGGAAATCTTGAACGTTGCTATACTAGAAAATTACGGATTGCATTGTACGTAACAACATTACAAAAGCGGTTTTGACCGGTATATGTACAACATTAAAGAAACACAATATTAAATAAAAAATATTATTATGCATGATAATATGAGGTACGCAGAAACTAAAGAAAAAACGTAACACGGGCGAATGAAATGACCTACTGGTGGTAGGTCTCTCATATGTGAGAGGCTGCCTGGGTGGGTACCACCGCATTGTCTATTTCTCCCGTCAAACAACAATTTAAATGTACTGTTGTGTTTCGGATTGAAGGACATTGTAGCCAGAGTAACTACTGGACATGTTGAGACTTAACATCTTCTGTCTCAGGATGGCGAGCGCAGTGGAATGCCAAGCATTGCTTTGTAATTCAAGGTGTTGTTTGGTTTTGCTACTGTTCATGAGCGGTCGCATCGCTTACCATACGATTGCATAGCACTCCGTGCTAGAAAAAACTTACGAAGTTATGACAAAAGTTCGATCACCTCAACAAAACAAATATTCACGATATTTAGTACGAAGGACATAAAGTCTATTTTAGTTTAAAGCACCCATTGGCCACTACACAAGACACTACTATTTGAGTGTAACTTTGTAACAATTGGGTGTGTTCATACATACAAACATAAACGCCATTCTCTCTGAAGGGGTAAGTAGAGGTGCTGCCAAGATACCCATGTTTCGCCTTGTGTGTTCCGTAACACGATGTAATGGGGCGCGAGCCTATCGCCATATCTGGTACAAATTCTTGACTCCGGGCTGATAATAAATAGAACACTCCAATATCACTTTGCCCAATCCAGGATTCCTTCCCGAGACCTCAGCTTTGCAATCCATACCGTAGTGCAACTGCATCACCGAGGCAGAAAGACATGGAAAGATGGAATAGCAAAATACTTTTACACACCTGACCCTGGCTGTTCAATGTCTGCCTTACACCTCTCGATGAGGTATTCGGCCACATCGTAGTGTCCGTTTCTGCAGGCGATGACGAGTGGTGTCGCGCCGCCAACCTTCGCACCCACCAACATGTTCAGCTCGTCTGCGGAGCGCCAACTGTGTAGGTACGCCTGGAAACAAGAACACAATACATTACTACTTCTGTTGGGCGAATATGACAGAGTTATAGGTTGGATACAGCAATGGATATTGAACACAATTTGAATTCGCAGGATTGTAAATGAAAGCAGCAATTTATGCTGAATTGAAAAACCAATAACACCATCTATGAATGTTGGGAAGAGGTTGTAGGCCATTCACAGTTGCCGCCGTTTTTTTTTGTAAATAGTTACGAGGGGCACAATCGACTATAAACTCAAAATTTCACGTGGATTGTTTGTGGGCCATCAATCCTAGGATCTTACGTTACAGTTCCACAGCACATACCAAATATCTAAAAAGGTAAGCGAAGAAAATGAGATACAACTTTGTATGCGATAGTCAATTGCAAGATGGTAAGAGTGAAATTTGCATAATACAATTTTATCACAAATGCAATCGAGATAACCTTAGCTAGACCTTGCGTTATTTTTAGAGATACATTGCACATAAGCTTATCAGATGCTTTACTATTACATTATATTGCGTTTGAAAATTTATAGGCAGACATGATGGTTATATTTGGGGGAGGCCTATGTTCAGTAGTGGACTTGTGGTAAAAATAGTAATTTTAAGAATTCTATTTACGCCTGACTTTAAGCCAATATAATAATTTAGGCACGTTTTATATTCTTATCTTATTATAAAATTTTGCGTTTACTTTGTATAGGAAGAAGATTTTCATTTAATTAATTTAACGACGGAAACATTTCTGCCCCAAGGACAACAAGGGTCGAGCAGACAAAACAAAGGGACATTGTTTTTATTTAAGCTTAATATAAACAAAAGAAAAACTGAAATTATTTGAGTAAAAATATAAAATGTGTCACGCTATTTACGATGCAATTTATACTACATCAATTATTCATTATGCATGTAAACGATTTATCCCATCAAAAACATCCTGTAAAAAAATTCCAAGTCTCGCTGCTCAGTATTTCTACCGCAAAAAGTTGTGAGATCCAAGTAATACCAAGTCGTTTAATTTATTTAGTCTTTGCTATCTATATCGATATGATAATAACTTACGTAATAATTTTTTAAGAAGGTCCCTTAAGCAAAGACTAAATAAATTAAACGACTTGGTATTACTTGGATCTCACATCTTTTGGCGGTAGAAAAACTGAGCAGCGAGACTTGGCATTTTTTTACAGGATGTTTTTGATGGGATCTCACTTCTTTTTGTAGAGTCCTACTTTTTTCCTTTTCGGTACTTTTCACTTCTAGAATATCAATAACGATTTTCTTAAAGCCTCTGTCTTATGGTTTTTTCTTATTTTTGTAGGTATTAATTTATCACAAATATAACGGATTTGATTATTAGTGTTCTTTCTTTCAAGATTTTCTTCGTCATGTTTTTTCGAGAGGAATATTGTACAATTTCATGGGCTGAATACACCCTTTCCCTCTTTATACCCCCCTTCTGTTATGCCTCATATATTTAGATACCTATCTACAGCTATTATTCCATTACGGGTGCAATGATTCATTAACTGCAAATGTAACTTTGTAATCTTATACATTTATATGGGTGACAAAATTAAGAAAGTTTGACAAGTTACAATTCTTAAACTACTGGTTCAAATTGGATGAAATTTTAAATATACCGTGTTTACACAATGCCTGCTTAGTAACTGAAAATTCAGGCTTCTTGCTTTAACCACAACGAAGTTACGAGGGGCGATCAAAAAGTAATGATAATAAGTATAATAAAACAACGATTTTAGTTTAAATTTAATTTATTTTTCTACATAGTCTCCTAACAAGTCGATACATTTAGTCCAACGTTTCTCCAAACCTAAAATAACCTTTAAAAAAAAATCTGTATCTTGACTATCCCAAAATGCCTCTACAGCATCCATCACCTCGCTATCATCCTCAAATTTCTTGCCCCTGAGGTGTTCCTTGAGCCTAGGAAACAAATGAAAATCGCTGGGGGCTAAATCTGGAGAATAGGGCGGGTGTTCGACCAGTTCGAAGCCTGCTTCTCGAATGGCAGCGATCGCAACTTCGGCTCTGTGTGCAGGAGCATTGTCCTGATGAAACAGGACTTACGCTCGGAGTTTGCCCCGTCTTTTTTCCTTTATGGCGTCTCGCAGTCGTCTTATTTGATCAGTGTAGTAGGAGCCCGTAATAGTAGCTCCCTTTTCCAGGTAATCAACCATTATGATTCCCTGAGCATCCCAGAAAACGGACGCCATAACCTTGCCCGCCGAGCTCAAGACTTTGAACTTCTTAGGAGTCAGTGAGGATGGCCTTTTCCAAGTCATCGATTGTTGTTTGGTCTCAGGATCAAAATGATGGATCCATGTTTCGTCCATGATATATTGTCGTGATAAAAAGTGCGTGGTGGCCTGTTGGTAACCGGACTAGACGCGGCTGCCAACATGTTCACGGTGGTCGCGGGTTCAAATCCCAGGGCACACCTCTGACTTTTCGGAGTCATGTGTGTATGATAGTCAATCACCACGCACTAAAACGGTGAAGGAAAACATCGTGAGGAAACCTGCATACCATAGCGATTTATAAGAATTTCTATGGTATGTAAGTCCGCCAACCCGCACTAGGCCAGCGTGGTGGACTATATGGCCTAACCACTCTCAATCGTATTCGATTGTAGAGTAGGCCTGTGCTCTGCAGTGGGCGTATATGAGCATGGTCACAAATCGTGACAAAAATAATTCTTGGTCAGCCTGGAACTTTGCAAGATTGGCTCTTGAAATGTCAACTCGCTTTTTCTTTTGTTCGTCCGTTAACATTCTCGGGACCCAACGCGCGGAGAACTTCTTCATATTAATTTTGCTGGTCAAAATGCTTTGGATGCTGCCACATGAGATCCCTGTGACCTCAGCTAAATGTCTGATGATTACTCTTCGGTCTGCTAACATGATATCTTCGATTTTTTTCACGTTTTCCTCAGTGAGGGACGAGGTTGGGCGTCCCTCGCGATGTTCATCTTCTGTGAATGTTTTACCCAGCTTAAACTCTTTGCACCACCGTGCTACCGTAGAATATGGAGGAGAAGAGTCCCCCAGTGTCTCCACCAAATCCGCGTGTACCTCTGTAGACATTTTTTTCAAACAGAGGTACTTGATGACGCATCTCACTTCGTGTTTCTCCATTTTCGTGTTGTCGCTCCGACTGCTGGTATTCAAATGAATGTAGCTCCTCCAAATGACGTCCTATTTATACAATTTTTTAGCTGGGAAGTGGTGAAGGACTGAAGAAGCGAAATGTTTTGTTTTAAATTTTTATCTTTATTAGAATTACCCGTTTATCATTAGTTTTTGATCACCCCTCGTATAGAGGGTAGAAAATGGTCTGAATTGCTTCGAGAAAAGGATGGTACGACAGTGCCGCATTTTAGCTCGACTTGGAGGGGGCACTGCCGTGCCCCCAGATTTGTAAAAAAGTAAAGTAGGTAGGTAAATATACATTTTTAAATTAATGTCATATGCATGTTAGATTAAGTGTTTCGACCCACTACAGAGTAGCATACCAAAACTGTACTACACACAACTATCAGCCAATATACGTCCCACTGCAGGTCACCGGCCTCCTCTAAAATTGCGAGTAATATTAAGAGAGGTTAGGCCATATGGTCCACCACGCTGGCTTGGCTGGACTGGGTACAGGCACATACCATAACCGTGTTATAATAGCATATGTTTCTTTTTCGACTTAGTTTTATGAATTAGTGACTTTAGACCTAATAGATAGAGTAGACCTCAATAAAGAATTATAATCGCGAGTTTGGTCGACCTTTCTATTTGTAAACGTGTTATATCACAATTTCCGATATACTGAATGCCCGAGCTGATAGGAAAGAACTTTTATCAGTGAAATTGCAATTGAATATGTGGAGAATTGATAAGATTGACGACTTTGGGGTAAACGTAACATGCCGACTAAATACAGGTGTCCCTAAAAGTTTTTACAACATTTTGGAAGGGGCTTGTATCCCAATGGATATCATTGCGATCTATTTGGCATAAAACCAATTTTTACGCACAGAATCGCCAATTTCAACTCATAAATAGTACTTGACTGATGCGTTCATTCAAAGAGACCCTTGTTGTGCTAATATAGAAGGAATAAAACAACGTCTTATTTCGTCGGGGACCAAATTCTTAGACATCTCGAGTGAACAATACCGTTACAACACCGCAATGATATTAAAAATCAGGTTATCTTAAACACATAACGTTATTCAAACAATTTGAATTCAGTATGGTATATTTTGAAATGTAAGCAGAATTGATTTACCGGTACCTCACCGCGGCCCACATAACGTGTTATATTTGCTATATTGAAACGTTCAAACATTGTTAATTTTTCGAGTGCTATCGACAGTTATCAAGATTCAAAAGTGAAATCTCCGTGGATGTAATAACAACGGAGGGGTTTGGCAACGGCGGAGCCAGTGGCGCAATGGACTCGCTCGAGGCCTTGCAAAACGCACAGTTCGACAAACTGAGGAAACAGCGTTTTTACATATATATGAATTTGCAGGATTTATGAAATCTGCCGCGTTACACGTGTTACGTATGAGGTGAAATTAAAATATGTTGCTTAACGACGTCTCCATATTCACCTTGTTTCGGTTTAATTTCGGACGAGTTAGTTTTTAAATCAAATTAACACAACTTTAAACATCAATACAAAATAAATGACGTGAAACAAAATAATAAATAAATAAAAATAATCTCGAAATCTTACTGTAGCGCCCGGACGTCAATCAGTCAGCAATGCTCAATCAAACTGAATCGGATTTACAACATCCCAGGCAATTAAATACTTGAAACAATGAATCAGAAGAATTAAAACACTATTAGAGCATTTCGTAATTGAATCGTGGCGCGTCCCTGCCCCTACTGACGTATCCCGAAACAATGAACGTTGACAAATCAATTCAACAAATAATGCACAATGTCATTCCAAATTCATGGAGGATCGCAAGGTCGTATTAATTAAAAAACAACAAAAACAAAAGAAATGCTATAAATACTGTAATTGTGTTATAATTTCGCTATGTGCCAACAACACGGCATAAGGATTTGCAGATTAATTGCTGTTTTATTACAATAACAATTATTTATTGATGTTGTGCCTGGTAACAAAAACAACGGAAGTCAACTTATGACTAGAATGCTAGTTTCCTAGTAATCTTCAATTTCCTTGCAATGTTAAGCTATGTTTTTATTTTAATTAATATTCCTTTAATAGTGTTTATAATATTGTTAATGATTATATAGATGCAAGCTGCGGAAATAATACATTTGCATAATGACTGCCAATTATGACACATGGTTTTATTCATTCATAAGTATTAAAAACAATTAAAATACCCAACCTTTTTTAAATGGATCAGCAAAAATACAGAACTACAAAACTATTACGCATTTCCGAAAACAATTTTCTAATTTACCCTCAGTGAAAACCACAAGATGTAAATATGAGTAACTTTCCGATTAATTATTTCCACATAACTTCATAGCCTGCATTTAAACAACATATTAGACAATACATACTCAATATTCATCCCAATGTTACTGGTACTAGCATAAGCGGTGACCTATCGACCTTTCGCTTCCAAGGGTCTAAGGTCACAAGGATCATAATTATCGTTTTATATGGTGTTACCTTCTTCAGCCTCCTCAGTAGTCGTCTTTGTCGTCTAAGCAGCGTCTTCCCGCAGTGCCTCAACGTTTCGATCCAGCGACACCGCACCGGCATCAGATCCCATACACCGCCCGACATCGTTCTCAACACATCACAATCACTGCGCTTACGAGCACTCACTAATTGCACTGTCAATCACTGATTAATAAAAAAAAATGTAAAGTTTTTTGTGCATGTCGCAGGTTTGTGTGGTTAATTTAAAAAATCAATTATATTGCCTACACTATTTTTTTAAATAAATTATGCTTTATTATACCGGTGCTCACGAGACAAGCAAAGTCAACTTCGGATATCGCAGTGTTTATGTTAATTTGTATTTCAAAGAATAACAATATTTTTTGAATTCATTATTTATTGTAAGGAATGAAAAAATACTAAGTAATGTTCACCAACCACCGACGGTCGTAACCAACTGATCTCGAAACGCATTCTTCCACAGATGGGCAATTAATGAGATACGATTCAACCGCAGAGGGCTTACCTAACGCTCAGTAAATTTCCCCACATTTTAATAAACCGCCAATAAATTATATTGTACCTTGATGTTTTATAGTTCCAGTAACTGTGAATTATATAAAACAGTACGCCACGTGTACTTGAATGCGCAATAAACACAACAGTATTATGAAGACTACAATTTAAAACATCGGAGGAAATGTTATGAATAGACAAAGGAATGAATGGACCATAAAATATGAGAAAAACAAGATGTTAAGATAATAAAAATTACAATGAGATCATTTTAAGGTTTACGAAACTTAGTGAGTAGGTATTCATTTCTATTACAAATTCATTGATTTTTTTTTTATATTACTAATGATAATAAATAAATACAAAATGATTTTCGAGACAGAAAGTTGCAACTTCGATTAAGAGCGTTTATACCCTGCACGCGCTTTTTGGCTTAAAAACAGGACTTTTCAAATGAGTTAATAGCCACCAATAAACAATTTAAAGGAAAAATAATTACTAATTTTAGAAAAGGTTGTCATCTAGGGATTTTGGTGGAAAACATTATAGATTGATGGATAATTTGTGAGTACTATACGGATTACTGAACACAAGTTTCGTTATTTAGGCTTTAAATGGCAATTTAGAAGCTTAAGATATCCGAAACCATTAAATATAAGATGAAAATAAAAATATCATCAGACTAATAAGACCCTTATGGAGGGATTTTGCTGAGAAAAATAATCTTTTTGTGTTTAGTTCCTGAAAAATAAAAATTTAAACAATGCGAAATTATTCAGAAACTCTCGTCAAGAACATATTTTTTTTCACCAACTTATCGTACATAATTTTTTATAGTAATTGCATATTACAATAGAAGAACATCTTATCAATAAATTACCATTTTTATATTTCAACAAAATCAGTTTTCATGTTTTCTACAAATATTTTAAAAACCACTATAAACACGCTGTCCGACGTGGATCAAATCAGACCGCCGCAAGGCCTTCTAGAGGGAGGACGTATCGCTCGTCGCTCCGGCCTGGCTGCACTCGATTATGCCGCGCGTAGTAAAAATAGCCACGCGCGGAATGCGATTACCACATCTTAGTACTTTGGTAGTAAAATATTTAATTATTTTTATTACCTACAATGATTTTGTAGTGAGTATAAATTATGTTTCAGGTAATATAATGGGATGTAATCCCGAGGCTAAATTATGTTATATATTGTAATATAAAATTAAATATATTTCGTAATTGTAAGGGGTTGTAAGGCCCCTAACACTATTTATGTGTTCGAACACGAAATGATTAATAAAACGTCCGTAGTGTATACTGATTGAACACTGATTTGAATGCAACTTAACAATGTAATAATATCGAAAATATGATTAGTATCCAAAATTTGTATTATTCTTTGCTTGCACAGTAATATTTGTCTACTTATAATGCAAATAAAATATTTTTATATTATATTACAGTTACATTTCAATTGAATATTTGAAGCGCACGGATCAAAGTTGTTTGAGCCGATTGTATAGCGAGCCGACGCGGCAGCTCTACGCACACAGCTTTGGTCGCTTATGTGTGCGTGAAATTAACGAAGAAATACCTATAGTTGACTTTGCGCGCAAGGTGTATACGCTCTTAAATCTGTTTTGTTGTTCGGTTCAATTACTTGTCGCTTACTTTCTATTGTGTAAAATATTCAACCGTAATTGTACGATTTTAGACCAGACATATTGAGAATCGCTTGTTATTCAAAATCAAATTAAATCAGAATGTATAAAAAAATATTACTATATTTTTTCTAAACTCATGACATTGAATCGGCCCCACTAAAGTTCGCCTAAAGTCAATGGACTTTGTGGACATGACCGCGTAGTCGAATTTTAAAGGACGTGTCTCATTTTAGCTATGTATGTGGAACAAGTTTAGTTAATTAATTATTGTATCAGCCTATATACTTTTCACGCGACTAGTTTACAATCGAAAGACCGATTGTGTTGCTACATTTCTCAGTCTAGCATACTGGTTTATTGATATTTTTAAATCAACATTAACAAAGACATACATATGTGGAGAGTCGAGCTTAGAGGATGCAGAATTTAGGTGATGTTAATTCAATTGTAATTCCACATTTTCTTTACACTTACATCATATAACACATTTTTTTTAATTACTTAGTTTTGAAACGTATCTGTATCTGCCCAAACACGTCGAACTGTTGGGCACGGCCTCCCATACAATTAAAAGTGCGATTGAGATGGGTTAGGCCGTATAGTCCACGCTGGCTTAGTGCTGGTTGGCGGACTTTACATACCGTGATTTTTTTCAAATCACCATGGTATGCAGGTTTCCTCGCGATGTTTTCCTTCGCCGTTGTATTAAAACTTTGATGACAAAAATTTGATAGTTGATTGCATTTATAACCGAGTTTTCTTATGCAGATACAAATGCACACACTATACGATACTGATAAAATGGGAAAGTGTCGTACACCACTCACTTTATATGCTTTTAAACGTCCACATATGTACAATATAATAATAAATAATTGACAATGTATATATAAATTATGTACACAATAGTGATTGTCACGTTTTATCATAACCTAACTTCTATATTGTTCGATATGTCTGTTTATTTTTATACAAATTTATCTTAAAGTTGTCATTTAGCACACAATTAATCGAATATATATTCAAGAGATGATAGGATTATATTTTTATAGCTAATGGAAATTAGTTCAGAAAACACGATTTCATTGTTCTTTGTTCTACTGGGACAATTAATAGATTATAGAAATAAAAAATAACGTACTCTTTAAATAAAGTATCGTCAGAGAATGAACAGATTATAATGTCCAAGATCATAAAAACATAAATCACAGTCAATGAAATAACAAAAATCTATTACATTTATACGTTAAGGCACCACTCACTACCTATAGCGACCAAAACACTCCCACTTATCTCAGAACAACACTTGAAATTTGAGAAGCATCGTTCTCCTATTGTATACGTCATTGAGATTAGAAAAAAAGTCTTCAAGTCACTCATAAGTCATAAGCACACTTCACAGTCTACCGTAACACACTGACATACTGTCGATATGTCCATATTTACAGAGACGGCGGTAGACCTACATTTTAAGTGGGAAGAATATTAATTTAAGTTTATAATAGAATTTTGAAGGTGGGTGGAAGCCAAATTTCTCAAGGAGATCGTGATAGTATAGTTGATACACAATTATAATTACGCCAACTTGTATGATAAGGGCAGACAGACGAAAATTAAAGTGGTGTGAAGAATAGTAAATTCTTGCACGTTTGTGGAATTATCATTTTATAAATAACATTTAACAACGTCTATCCTCGTTGACATAGATTTATGTAATCTTCCATGAATTATTACACAATGTTTTTTAAACCTTGGTAACTCAAAAGGACCTCAGACTGCCAGGCTTTAATCAGGTCCACGTCACTGCCGCCGATTCTGTACATTAATTATTTTAGAAGTATTGTTATCTGCTTGTTCGTGCGTGATTCATATTGCAAACTGTTGAAAATAAATTACACATCTGCACTCTGGATGGTAGTTAGACAACTTAACAGTGATAAATGTATATTGGTATTGCGGTTAAGTGCTAAAGGAAGAAAGGTTCCTACCAAAGATTTCAAGGTTGTTCGTCGCACTAATAAAAAATTGTAAGTTCTATATATTTCTCCGGGTCTGGTGTAATAATCATATTGGTTACGTTATATACGTATGGTAAAGTATAGGAGTAACACGTTAGAGTTATTCGATTAAAACATTATTACAAAGACTACCATCCGCCACAAGAGCTTTAGGAAAATCCATACATAAAAACATGCTTAAAATGCACGAAAATTTAGAAGGCCCGTACAAAAGAAGTAAAAGGAGAGTTCAAAATAAACGTTAACAAGGAAAGTTCGGAATTAACGTTGTAAATATATCACGGGGAGGATGTGGTTAGCGGTCCTTTGGCATTGTTGAGCAAGGCTGACAACAAACGAGGCCCGGTCACCGTGAGGGGAGAGAATTAATATCTGCATGTTTAAAAGTTACCGCGGTTCTGGGAAAATACGCGGTAAGTTGATAAAACCTATCATATATCTGTATGGAGGGACTAAATAAGAATTGCTGGTCTATTAACACACAAGACTTTTTAGATACTACTTTTTAATTAATATTCCAAATTATTATTATATTCTAATTTCGTTGTTATTATAATTTTTAAAATCCGTTAAGTAATAAGCAAGTTACAAATAAACTCTTTTGCAAAAAAAACGGGCACCTAAGCAATGAACCATTTCAAATGTTACTATTGGTTTGTTTGATAATTATAGGTAGTTTTACTTTCACAATTTTGTAAATTAATAAGCAAATAATCGTTTTCGTCAGTATTATCATAAAATTTTGATAAAATTTATGGGTTTTAATGCTAAAGTTCACTAGTAGTGTATGCTCGCTAGTAGTGCATATGCTCGTGAAGTAAAAGTTAACAAAGATTTTTGTTTGTTTTTTCTTTAATAAAGTAAAAGCAGATAAATGTTTAGTATCGAGTGTGACCCCCTCTAGCTGAAATCTCAGCTTGAATTCGTCTGGGTATGCTAGCGAGGATATCCCGGATACTTGATTGCGGAATACGTTCCCACTCCGCGGTAATCACATTCTTCAGCTCTCTGATGGTCTGCGGAGCCGGTTGTACTGATCTTACGCGTCGTTTCAGAACGTCCCAGACATGCTCTATAGGATTGAGGTCGGGACTTCGAGCTGGCCAATCCAAACGACGAATGCCGACCTCTTGCACATACGCTTCCACATCGCCAGACCGGTGGGTGCGAGCGTTGTCGTCCATAAAAATTGAGTCTTCGCCTAAAGCGGCCAATGCGGGTTGTGCATGAGGAATTAGAACTTCCATTATCTATCGATGTCCAGTCAGTGAGCCGTTTTCAATGAAGACTAACTCTGTACGATCCATTGAATTTATTCCTACCCAAAACATAACAGAGCCCCCACCATAAGGTGTGATTTCTTCAAAACAAGCCTCTGCAAAGCGTTCTCCTCGTCTTCGTAGCACTCGCCAACGTCGATCTTCACCGAACAGAGATATCCTGGCTTCATCGGAGAACAATACCCTATTCCAGTCTTCTTGAGTCCATGACTCACAATTTCGAGCAAACCTAAGCCTGGCAACTCTGTGCTCACGGAGTAATTTAGGGCCGCGGGCCGGGCGATGACTGCGTATATTGGCCGCGAGAAGCCTCCTCCTGACCGTCCATAGACTAATATGCACATTTCTTACTTCTTCGAGGTTGTTCTTTAGGTCCACATACGAAGACTTGCGATTTCTCAATGCGCGACTCACAAGAAAACGATCATCCCGTGGTTGGGTACATGGTTTCCTTCCAGAACCAGGCTCAATCCTATAGAGCATGTCTGGGACGTTCTGAAACGACGCGTGAAATCAGTACAACCGGCTCCGCAGACCATCAGAGAGCTGAAGAATGTGATTACCCTGGAGTGGGAACATATTCCGCAAGCAAGTATCCGGGATATCCTCGCTAGCATACCCAGACGAATTCAAGCTGTGATTTCAGCTAGAGGGGGTCACACTCGATACTAAACATTTATCTGCTTTTACTTTATTAAAGAAAAAACAAACAAAAATCTTTGTTAACTTTTACTTCACGAGCATATGCACTACTAGCGAGCATACACTACTAGTGAACTTTGGCATTAAAATCCATAAATTTTATCAAAATTTTATGATAATACTGACGAAAACGATTATTTGCTTATTAATTTACAAAATTGTGAAAGTAAAGCTACCTATAATTATCAAACAAACCAATAGTAACATTTGAAATGGTTCATTACTTAGGTGCCCGTTTTTTTTGCAAATGAGTGTATAATCTAACGAAATGTCTTATACCAGTTGTATCACCGATTTTTTTATCTTCCTCCTAATATTATTATAATAGTCTAGACACGTGACACTAGGTGTAAAATAAGTATGTTTTTTTTATTAAACTGCTCACACTAATCAAATATACAGGGTATATCAAGACTGCTACCGAAAACGAAGCCGGGTGGTAGTTTAAGCGACTTCAGACACAATGCAACAGAAAAAGTTGCAATAAAAAGCGACAATTTTTTTTTTGTTTTTTTTTTTTCTATGTCCATATTTGGGTGGTAAATACGTTTTTTCCTAAAATAATAGTGTATACCCTTTTATTTATAAATACTCTAAGGTATAAAAGAGTTTAAATTATTATTTTAGCAAAAACTAAGGATTTACCACCCAAAAATGACGATATTTAAAAAATCATAAAAAATAATTGTCGCGTTTCTATGCGAAATTTTTAATTGCATTGTGTTTGTAGCCACTAAAACTACCACCCAGCTTCGTTTTAGGTAGCAGTCTTGAGATACCCGGTATAACTTTGCAATTATACTGATTTGCACAAGTGCACAACATCTTCATTGCAAGAAACATAACGCAAGCAATGTGACATTTGATACTTGTGTAACAAAAAACCACGGTAAAAATTATAGTCATAAGGAGGATAATACAAAAATGAGTAATAATTTCAGCTAAATAATATTATGCAAGTTATCCGAAACGTTAAAACTCCGAGTCATTTCTTCAAAAACCTTGAGATTAACTCATTAATATCACGACAAGTCTAGCATTTTGAATTAATGTCACTATATCCGACCTCTGCAAAACAAATTCTTTTAGTTTTTGCTGACACTGTTGGGTCAGCATTTTTTTCTCGACAATACTGGTCAATGACTGCGTTATTCAGGTCATCGGGCTATTCTAGTAAATACATATATTGAACTTTTCCACTAATTTACCAGTCATTACTGCATTGACGTATTTAAGGGGTAAGTCCATTAAATATAGATATAACTTCACCTTAATTTAGGGTTCATATGAAACGGATGTGGGGGCTGGCTACTCGCTTGGCCTTAAAAAAGCGATGATATGCAATAAGGAATCTTAAAACAAGTGAATTGAGCGCAATTTTAAATGATTCATAATTTAACTTGTACTGGATGCTTATATACCGTGTCAATCAAATGTAACTAGGTAGTATTAAGTCATTTTGTGATGGGCATCTAATAGAGGCGTTTGAACCTATTATCTTATGAAATGGTGAGTTAAGATAAATAGGGTTTTATGAAAAGTAGTGAAAGAGTTCTAATTATGTTAGACATGTGGAAAGCTATTATAATAATAAACATTTATGTGCAGCATACTTTCAGTAATGATGCAGTATTTGATTTATTTTATTTTATATACTTGTTGGACTCGATGCATTTAAGAATTGCATATAAAAAGCGAAAGTAAAAAACGCTGTGATAATTAAAAGTAAATTCAGATTTCCAATAAAAAGCGAGTAACTGTGTAACCTGAATAAATCATATGTCAATGAAATAAATATTGAGCGCAGCTCTGTAATCGCGCATATCGAATGGTACAAACGAAATGGTTTCCCGACACGCACACACGTACGTGACTCATCAGCTGTTATTGTTCTTATCATTCTTGATAGAGCAGAACTTCAAGATATACTAAATGTACATGTAGATAAATCAATGATTCGTAAAAATGAACTTAAGAATTCAGATAAAGCATCAATCGTCTAGACTTCAATGGCTTTCGTGGTCACGAATGCTGTAGAGGGTAAACTAATCGAAACATTGGGAAGTTTTGATAAATATAAAAATTAAACCAAAACCACCATAAAATCCGTAATCATTAATTTTACTACAATGTGAAACATTCGCGTAAATATAAGAAATCATTATGGACAAAATTGTTACAAATCTGAATCAGTTCAATGATTTATTGGCTATTTGCTGGCAAAATGGTCGGATTTCTTCAAATAGTAGATGATACAAAACTTAGGAGGAAAACTTTGTTAAGAAGAAGATTTCATCATACTACACAATATAATTATTAACATGTAATGGCATCAAAGCATGTTCCTATAGTTTCAAGTATAATAGTGTTTGTGGAAGATAACAACACAAAGCAACGATACTTGACCTTACGACACCGGAAATAAAGGCCATGTCGCCTGAACAAATATTGATAACGTTAATAACAAACATCTTGTCACGCTATAAAAGACCATAATATTTGTAACTTAAGTGTTTATTTAGTTCGTGAACTGCTTTAAACCATCCGGATGTTTGCAGTACATGAAATGAACGCAGATGATATGATTAAATATTTACAATTAGCATGGATTGTACGTATCTAAACATAAGGAAGGCCAGAGTGGCCTCTGTGAGGATCGAAAGGTGATAAAACCCTCCGTAATCTAATAAAGAGAAAAAAAAAAGGATCGAAAGATTATCTCATAAGGCTGATTACTTCACTGTACAACCTAACATTACTAGTTTCCACTAAGTACGGTCTGATTCCAAAATATTTCCAAATTATATGACTCAATCTCACAGTCACTGAAATCAATCCCTACTAAAGATTTTATGTCTGATGAAAAAAAAACACGTTGTATATTACGAAACAAATAACCAACGCGGAGATACATCACAACATCAAAACTGCAAATAAGAAAATCTCGTCCGGCATTATGAAGAAAAAAATATTACAGCGGAGAAAAAATATTAGGGATGAAACGGATAGTGATTCGGCCGGATACCGGATATTCGGCCGCTTATAGCGTTACAATTTGATTTGAATATGCACGCGCGTCGCGCGATCATGATCGGAAATATTCGTACGCGTTCGGTGTGATCGGCACAACTCGGGGGCGTTCGAGTGTAATCACGCCTAAACTACTAAACTGATTTTGATGAAATTTGATACATAAATAGATTAGACAATGAGAAAGGAAAAAAAAACAGAAAAAAAATTGTATTCCGACGGAAAAGCGTGATATAGACGAGTTTAGAACGTAAAGAATTCAACATCTAGTGATATATACCATGTATATTTATTTATTTTATTATCCGGTATCCGGCTGGATAGTGCGCTACTATCCGGTATCCGGCCGGATAGTGAAAATTGGCCGGATAGGCCGGATACCGGATAGTTACCGGATATCCGTTTCATCTCTAAAAAATATACATTAGGCTAATAAAAGTCCCGAAGGCTTCCGACCTACAATATCAGTCTTTTATATTTGAGAAAAGAAAGCCCTGCTTTGGAAATGTAACTTTGTATGGAGTATAAGCTATCTAAGTGAATCTTAGTACTGTTATTATTGTCTGTTGAACATCAAATCATAAATTTGGTATTACTAAGTCTCGCTTCTTTGCATTTTAATGTCTAGATTTATTTGAGTGAAAAAATATATTCATTTTTGTAGCCTTAGACGTTTTTATTACCTACTTTGCAAGTTTAGTGGAAACGTGCACGTGTTGTACGTGTGGCGATAACTAATAAGTTCGTTGGTTTTCTGGTTCTAATTTCATCTCTGCCTACCCTCCAGAGACTGTACTCGTGAGGCTTATGTAATTTATGTGAATTTATTAAACGTTGTAACAAAGAATGACCGTGATGCCATTACCTGGATTTAGGAAATCTCAAATTACTTTGCGATCATTACATTTTAATGTATTGCCGTTTGAATCTGTATCTGTATGTGTATCAGCCCATATACGTCCCACTGCAGGGCACGGGCCTACTCTACAATCGAGAATACGATTGAGAGTGGTTAGGCCATATAGTCCACCACGCTGGCCTAGTGCGGGTTGGCGGACTTACATACCATAGAAATTCTTATGAATCGCTATGGTATGCAGGTTTCCTCACGATGTTTTCCTTCACCGTTTTAGTGCGTGGTGATTGACTATCAATACACACATGACTCCGAAAAGTCAGAGATGTGCCCTGGGATTCGAACCCGCGACCACCGTGAACATGTTGGCAGCCGCGTCTAGTCCGTTTACCAACAGGCCACCACGCACTTCACCATTTGAATAATTACCTTTTAATCATTGGTTTATAGCTTTTTGGAAACGTCGTGCCTAAAATAAACCTCATAACCAAAATAAATGAAAACCTCTAAACTGACAAATTAATACAAACAAATAAATATAAGTGATGATGACCTAAATGTAAGGAACTAATAGCAAATCGCTAAATATTTTTTTGCAAAAACAACGATAATATTATATGATTATATTTAAAAAGCTTCTCTTATCGATGTATAACCAACTACTACATTATGAATATATCTGTATATGGAACCGGTTTGTAATGAAAATGATGTAACAATATATTGTTGCGGGAAGTGATAGTATTTATACCGGGTATCTCAAGACTGCTACCGAAAACGAAGCCGGGTGGTAGTTTTAGTGGCTACAAACACAATGCAACTAAAAATTTCGCAAAGAAACGCGACAGTTATTTTATATGGTTTTTTAAATATCGTCATTTTTGGGTGGTAAATCCATAGTTTTTGCTTAAGTAATAATTTAAACTCTTTCATACCTTAGATTATTTATAAATAAAAGGGTATACACTATTATTTTAGGAAAAAATGCATTTACCACCCAAATATGGTCATTAGAAAAAAATTACAAAAAAAAATTGTCGCTTGTTTTCGCAACTTTTTCTGTTGCATTGTATCTGAAGTCGCTTAAACTACCACCCGGCTTCGTTTTCGGTAGCAGTCTTGATATACCCTGTATAAAACCTTGGCATTTCCAATAAAAACCGGGCGTGGACGTTAAACAAGTAGTAAAATATAATGCATGCTGCTTAAATGCTCTACATGGAAATTTTTCTTTACCTTCATTTTTTTAAAGGTAAATTGAAAACAATATATGTTTTAAATATTTATATCTATGCAAACTATTATCCCACGAAAAAAATAATTCCTGGAACAAAAGACATGGAAAATTTACTATTACTCCAAACAAATTATTTTTATGAAATCAAAATGTATTTTTATTAATTAAAACAGAGTTATGATCATAATATATTTGCTTGCCATTAAAATACTTTTTAAATTACGAAGTGCCCAAGAAAGAATGTCGACAGCATTTTTTAAGTAAAATCACTTTCATTTTCTTTAATAAGGAAAACTTTCCCCGTTGAAAGTTTCATTACATCAGGCATTTTTACGCTGGTAATTTAAAATGTCAATCTCGAGTCCCTTTATGTAGGAGAAATCATATTGTGCCTGGGATGTTATTTATGGCGTTCGCAGGCAGACGAGTATGCGGCCCGCCTGATGGTAAATGGTCACCGCAGCTCATCATCATGACCTTCACAGTGCCAGGGGTCCAGCACAATAAAGTCTCTGCCTACCGATGGAAGAGTACATTCTTTAAGTCTCGCTTAAAGAAGGACAGATCATAACAGTCAGGGAACACCGAAGCAGGGAGTTCCATTCTAGATCTTGCACGATGAAGATTTTAAAATTGAAGTTCTAGACTACTCAGGAGACTAATGTAAACAATCAGTGTAAAATTTTGTATTCGGCCACGTGTCATGGGTAAGGAAATATTTACCTAGCAATTACCACGGATAGGGAATTTTACTTTTTTACGACACACGTGCAGGTTGTGGAATTAACTTCCTACTTCAATGTTCCCGGAGCGCTATGACCGGTCTTTCTTAAAGCAAGGCTTTCAGAGATTACTCATTTCACGGTAGGTAGTAACCTGGTTGTGCTTGGCCCCAGAAATTGTGAATGTCCATCATCATTTCAGCCACAGGAAGTCCTCTACTGAACATAGGGCTCCCCCAAGGATCTCAAGATAGATTCGTATGCGTCTACGTTGTAGGCGGGCGTCTGATACGTATGCGAAGGTCTAAGAGCGGCGGTGACCCCTTACCACCAGGCGGGCCGCAAGCTCGTCTGCCTACTAAGGCTAATAATAAAAAAAGGAACTGTCGATCGAGCTATTCTATATTTTATGTGTTCTCCGTGGCGAATGCTCGTCTTTCTTATTATTAGTGTTTACTAGCTGTGCCCGCGACTTCATCCGCGTGGAATTTTACTTAAAAAGTTAGTTAGTTTTTTAAGTAATTTTTTTAAATATAAGATTTTTTCTAAAACCAATGTAGCTTAAGTTACTCCTTGTTATATCAGCTACCTGACAAAAAAGTCCCGTCAAAATCAGTCCAGCCATTTCAGAGATTAGCCGGAACAAACAGACAAAAAAAAATTAAATATTATTTTCGGCACAGGTATCGTGTATATAACGATATGTAGTTGGACATTTATTTTTTTCACATTTAAAACAGACACTTCAATTTTATTTATATGTATAGATTACCAGTAGTAGTTCAACTATTCGCCAAAAAGCAAAATTATTATATACTAATTTTAATTAGTAGTGTAGTACATTTACAGACATTTAAGTATGTTGCAGTGTAGACAATCAAAAATTTTAAATTACATCATTAAACAAATGCAGATGATATTATTTTTGATGCAATATTCTGGAACACACAAGTTTCACATCCTTCATCGACTTTGTAGATCCATATTGAAAGTATATAAACCAGTACAATCAACCAGTACAAAGGGATCGCGGTGAAGAAATTTGTATTTCTTCACCGCGATCCCTATGCAGATCTATAACTTCTCAGTCGTGCATCGAAAGCAAAGTGGGCCTTTGTGTCGCACCAGTAGGCTCCACTGCTTTCTAATAGCCGCGACCTTAGTCGGCGACACTTCAATTACGGCCCATTGTGGTGCACGACACGCGAAATTAGCTCAAACCCATCCTCATGTATAGTATAGTTTTTTAATTTTTATTCTATACATAATTTCATTATATTCAGAATTTTAAAGTGTTATTCCAATACACAGCTACCTTTAGTGATAGATATCAATTTTTGTGTCCCAGAAAATGATTTCTATGGTTTAATTAAATTTGATTACAAAACAAACATTTTTTTTTAACAAAATAAAGAAGAAATGTAAATACTGAAATAGGCTACTGACATTTTCAACCTAAGCAATAAATTGCGAATTGCGTGAACCAAACATTTTATTATTTAGACCACGCGATACCTTATAGAAATAAGTAAACAAGCTTGACTAATGAAATAAAAGCGAGACGAAAGTTGTTTTATATAGAATAGCAGCGTCTATCGTTACATACATACAGTCCGGTTATCGATGCACAGTTTAATGCACTTTAAAAACACTTAACCTGCGACGCACACAATAATCACATTTATAAAAATCACTGGCACCGCTTCAGTGTACTCGACTGTCCGTGTTGATGCCGTATGCAACACTGCAGTGGTGGGACAACTCTTTCACCGCGTGCTTACACCACAAAACAATTACGTAACAAATTGCCTTTCCAATCCGGCTTTGAGGCGATGATCGATTATGTATCGATATACTAAATATTAAAAATCGGACAGTGGAACATAGGCCGGGCGACCGGTTCCATGTGTAACTGGTTCAAGTTTAGGAATTTTTAATGTTGACACGGTCGTTATAGACGCGGTGGGTTATGTGCGTGATATCGCGCGATGGTTTGTACACATACATACATAAACGTCACGCCTTTTTCCCATAGGGGTTGGCAGATACTATGGATCTCCACTTTCCTCGATCCTGACGT
This sequence comes from Hyles vespertilio, assembly GCA_009982885.2. Lineage (NCBI taxonomy): Eukaryota > Metazoa > Arthropoda > Insecta > Lepidoptera > Sphingidae > Hyles > Hyles vespertilio. Next base: position 4,247,288 of record CM042824.1, read on the forward strand.
ACCTCTTTCGCTTCATACATTCACGTCGATTCAGGGTACTTTTAAGCTGACCTTTGCGGAGGGTGCCATCGATTTCGTCGAGGTAGTTCCGATGGGGTCTACCCCTACCGGCTCTTCCATTTGTAATGTTCAATTATAGTATACCACGAGAAAGATGTGTATAACAAATAAGTTTTATCGACGTTTCTATGACTAAAAATCACGACGATAATAATGTTATTATCGTCATGATTTTTATATATAGGTATATAATGATGATAATAATGTTATTGTCATCATTATATACCTACATATATGTTTAATTCGTAGAGTAAATAAGTATACATTTTTGGGGAACATCAATCATTTTCCTCCATCAATAGTCAATTTTACCACTACATGCCCTCCGGACGAGATTTATATACAAAAAACAAGACATTATTTACGAGTCCTTACAAATAATATTCGTTTTGATGCATTATGTAAATATTGACATTTTTCATTGCTGCTTGCTGTGTGGGTAAAACCGACTACATATAAAGTTATACACACAGATAAAAATATCGACGCAGGAAAGCGATTTTGTCGTATCTCGAAACAAGCAATTTTACACCAGGACCAAAAAAAAATATTTAAAAAACTAATAACCTCTAAAATAGAAAACTTAGGAATACCATTTCTTTAAAAATAATATTTTAAAAGAAAACCTTACATTTTCACAAGGAAATTCAATGCGGTATTTTTTTATGAATTAAATAATATACAAAACGCACATACGCATGTTTTGAGATAGGTACTACAAAATCGCTTTCCTGCGTCGATATAATCTCTTACTGTAGGCGCTAGAAACGTGAAAAGCCGGTAAGCAACGTGCTCCACACATCTGTACGGGAACTTAATACTCTTCATTACAGAGTCAATTTGTATAATATTGAACACCAAATCAAAATGAAATCATTTTTTATTTAAAGTACACGGTTACCAGCGGTCTCGGCACTAGGTGAACCTGAATCAAGGGATACCAAACCGATTTACAATTGTTAGAAATAGATCTGATCGACAATTCTTATGATTAATGACATACCTGAACAAAACAAAGACAGTCATGTTTCAATTTAGAAAAAAAAAACATATTTGTATTTCAATAAAATGTACAGACCGTTAAGTCTGGAAGAGACTAAAGTTATTTGTCCAACAGTACTAACTAATGATAATAAAAAAAGGTAAAATATGCCTATTGACAATCCTCCGTGTTAATCTTTTGACCTCGGAAACAGCTAGTAAAATAGTTTACAAACTTCGAGGTTAAGGAAGGTGCTTGCACTCGACATTGTAGTCGGTTCCATGGAAATGTTATTCATTTGCCAAACCTTGGCATTATAGCCTTGAAGTTGAAAACCTATACATGTTTGAGGTGTCACACCTTTATAGGTTCACAAATAGGGCTACATATAAATTGTGTTTCGTATTTCTGTCCACAATGTATAACGCCATATACGTATATAGTGTTATGAGACCGAAAAGTCTCTTGTAGTTCCTGATACCCACGACACAAAACTCGATCTTAGTCTGGGGTCAAGACTATGTATGTGTCTGTTGGACGTATTTTATTTATTTATATTGACCCACTAGTGAGCACCAAACCTGTATGGAAACACAAGGCGCAGACCCAGATGGAACGTATAAATTACTAGAGCAGACCAAACTTTGAAAGTTAGTAGCGCTGTGGTATTAGTTTTCACGGGGATGGCTCGTTACAGTAGATACCTACTAATGAACTCCTTGACAACTGAGTTCTTGCTTTTATTTGCATGGGTCCGTCAAACGAGCAAACAGGTCACCTGAAGGTAAGTGATCGCTGCCGCCCATGAACATCCTCATACATCCAGACTGTAGAATCATAGATGCTGCTGGCCATGCTGGCTCGTTTGCTGGACCAATGCAAAAACAAAATGGAAACCGTTCTCTTGGACCTAATTAGACGCCTACTAGTTCCATGTTAATATTAACCGCAAAATTATTATTATCAAACGTTATACACATGGTCCTGAGACCTTAACCCACATTAATATATTGAGTCATCAGAAACTACCAGCAACTTTTCGGTGACTAAAACACCCATACTCTTAAAATAAATGAGTGTCACAAAATATTTCTTTTAGAGCGGGGATCAACCCCGAGGCCTCAATTTCACACCCAGTATTTACCATCTGCGCCATGTGTGTTATTTACCTGTTTGTAAATTTCTCGTAAAGAAAACATTTAGGAAAATATCAGATCAATACGTAAAACTGCTACTAAAGAAATAAATAATCGTAGAGTCCCAAATACAATCAATCACAGTAACAGATCAAAATAATCTCGGACCCAAACAAAATATCACGTACATAAATATTATTACCTAACACACATGCAACATTCGGCATTCAATAAACACGTAATGATGTCTCAACATCGTTTGTTACATAAGTAAATGGATATGTTTTAAAAGGCGCTCGCGTCTTTGATGTTCGGAGATTCGTAACTTTACAACGTAATGTATGATACCATTGAAATGACTAGAGGCAACGATATTCGTGTCCTCTTTAATAACAACAGTGAAGAGAGTTATAGTAAATTCACTGTCGAATGTAAGCTTCCATGTATTCATATAGTGCCCTGTTGGAAGCGGCTAGCATGTAGCGATTCTGTATCTGTATCAGCCCATATATGTACGTAATATTATGTCACTGCAGGGCACCGGTCTCCATTACGATCGAGAGTACTATTGAGAGTGGTTAGGCCATATAGTCCATCGCTATGGGCTAGTGCGGATTGGCAGACTTTACATATCATAGAAATCGTTATGGTATGCAGGTCTCCTCACGATGTTTTCATCATGCAGCGATTAACCTTTATTACCTGAAAGGCCGACTGAGTAAATGCACTGTCGTGTTCCGGTTTGAAGGTCATTGTAGCCAAAATATCTACTGGACGTTTGTATTAAGTCTTAACATCTTATGTCTCAGAATGGCGAGCACAGTGGAATGCCAAATATTACTTTTTAATTCAACGTTTTGTTTGGTTTTATTACTGTTTATAAGTAGTCGTATTGCTTACCATTATGCGAACGGCATCCTCATCACACCATTACAAGAAATAAGCAAAACGAATCTTTGTAAGGTAAAATATGTGATCTACAGAAGTATGTCACTGTTTCGGGATCGGCCATTTTATGGTGTCAATCGGTTCCCTAGACAGCGCTGCACTTAGGCTCTAGCAATCATGTCATTTTGTCTTCCAGTATAAAAAAAATGTGTGTCATCTTTCACGGAGCACTTTCAGCACATTATTGCTTAATTTTTTTTATTTACCTATCATTTAAGGTCTATTTTTTTATTTTTTTATTGCACTGAATGGCGAGACGAGCATGCCGTTCGCCTGATGGTAAGCGATGCGACCGCTCATGAACAGTAGCAAAACCAAACAACACCTTGATTTACATAGCAATGCTTGGCACTCCACTGCGCTCGCCATCCTGAGACACAAGATGTAAGTCTCAATATGTCCAGTAGTTACTCTGGCTACAATGTCCTTCAATCCGAAACACACCATGTGCATTTAAACTGCTGTTTGACGGGAGAAATAGACATTGCGATCTATTTCTATATTAAGTGCGCTTTGGTTGAATAAGAGCTCATGTCACAAAAAATACGAATATAGTCATTATGTGGTAACAGAATTTTGCAATTAGCGACATTATAGCTCGAAGATAATCTATATTTAATTTTGGCCTTAATGATGTCATGCAAAATGTATGATTTGGTCTCGAATCATCGATCTGAAATTTATAGGTCACACGAGAATAATGATACGGGATTGACGTCATTTCCTTTTGCGTCACAATATTCAATCTGCTTTTCAAAGTATTTTGTATTTAATTTAAATAATACATAGACACATTTAGATTTTCAAATGTAGCCTAGTTTTAGACAATATATTATATCACAATGTATTAATAATTTTCGTTTTATTTATGATGCTATGTTATACGGAGAAAAATAATCCATATGATCGAGCCTTATGACTGGTTCGTTAAATTTTTAAAAAGTTCATTCCTTATTTCAGGCATGCAATTATTCAAAAATCTTTGAATGCAGGTTAAATTGTTTTCAAAAATAATATGATGTCTTTCAGTGAAATTGTCTATCTACAATATTTGAGATACTTCCCCACCATACGACATCGCCGTTGGATCCCGGTATAGAAGGTAGGAAGTAGGATAGGAAATCTCTGTATGCAGGCCGCATCCTACCGGTATGGTGAAAACCTTTGGAGGCGGGGGTTTATGCGCGACGGTGTTACACTTACCCCCAATTAAATCCCTTACTCGATTTTTTCTTCTGCCAGCAGCAATTATAGGCACTCCAGGGTAAGCGTATGTAAATAAATCATCGAGGATTTTTACAAATAACCACAAAATGAAAACAAAGAATATGAGAGTAAGTGAAATGGCTATTTGGTGTCGTTGGTTTTCACAACAATGTTTGCATGAGCGAAACCAGATATTCACAATTTGAACTCGAAACGCAACACACTTGTGCAAAACACAAATTATTTACAACCAAAGTATTCCCGAGTAAAAAGGCCCAAAACAAGTGGTGCTCAACAAAAACGCGGTATTACGAGTGTGACATAACGTTCTTGAAATAATTACGCTTTTATGACCGAGTTTGCGGTTAGCGACTCATTATGATCTTATGCAAAGATCTGCATAGAGAAATAAATTACGAAACACTGTGCTTCCACATCGCCGGGGCAGCTCTCACCGTTGCATAATGCTGCAGCTTTGACCCACCAGTTATTATAAATGCAACTGTGATTGCAGCTTTTGGAGGCAATATTATAATTTTTTCAATAAAACTATTACTGAATTTTCAACGTATAGGAGAACGCACCAAACAATTAATAATGGAATAAAGATATAACTATCGAACGTTTATGGGGAAAAAATGTGCCATTTATGTATTAGGCAACGATTCCGGGCGGTAATGATTCTAAGTTTATAGCATAGTCATTTGAGATTTAAACGATACTCGTATTATGTAATGAACCACAATATTTCGGAAGGCTGTTATCAAATACACAATTAACACTTGGCCCTTTCCTGCAGGCTACAACAAAGATTTAGTAACTCTACATCATAGAACACTGAATCACCTAACTCAGGACACAAATTAGAAACTAACGTGTAAACAAACTAAACAATGAGTCCCACTTTCACATCGATGAAGCAACCCGCCTCCGGACTGATAGGCGCAATTAGTCTTGCTCCAAATTCTGAACAGTGAATCACACTTTCGCGCCGCGTGACTCACATCTCTTTACAAACCCTTGGCTGCAGACTTGACTTCTTTAACTGATGGAAATTAATTCGCGTAAAAATACTGATTTTCTGTAACATATTATTATACACAGAGGCCGCTTTATCCTCTAATATTTAAGATCTAATATCTAAGTACCCATATCTCAACTTTAACATTACTATTGTCATTAAATATAACTTAGTGAGAAGGCTGAAAAGGACAAAACCTTTCGAGTTAGTGAAACATAGTGCAGTGAGTGCTAGTGAAAAAGAACACGCGAACATTGTGTCTTCCCCTTAATAGAGACAATAAGAAACGTGTTATTGGACATATTCTTAGTAGTAGTCTCTTTAGAAGTTTAGGTTAAATTTAAATAACTTATTAGTCATAAGGCTAGATCGTTATTGAAATGATGTATTACGGCATTCGCCATAAAACAACATTAAAAAAAAAAAAAAAATATTCGAGACGTTTCCAGTTCTTTGTCTACTTTATGTTAATCAACACCAACATAACTTTATAAAACAAACACAAACTCTTATATGTATATGGTATTATTTGCTCTTTTCGGATATATTTTTAATTTGTAGTATAATTATAAATTATTATAGATGTTTATGTAATTATTTGAAATTGTACGTATGTATATATGTATATATTATATGACGTATCTGTATTTATTATGTCATTTATATGTATTTTTTATGATTATCTATTTTATAATTTATTGGAGCTTAACTTATCTTTGTTTTACACTGCCCTTTCTTTTTCCTTCTTTTATATCCATCCAAAGGTTGTCTGGTAGAGATCGCTTATTAGCGATAAGACCGCCTTTTGTACTTTTTATAGATGTTATTTCTTTATATTGTTATGTTCTTTTGTATGTGTACAATAAAGATTAAATAAATAAAAAAACAAACAAACCAATATCTGGGGGCACGGCAGTGCCCCCTCCAAGTCGAGCTAAAAAGCGGCACAGCCGTACTATCCTTTTCTCGAAGCAATTCAGACCATTTTCAACCCCTCATAACTTCGTTGTGTTTAAAGCAAGAAGCCTGAATTTTCAGTTACTAATTAGGCATTGTGTAAACATGGTATATTTAATTTCATTCAATTTGAACCAGTAGTTTAAGAATTATAACTTGTCAAACTTTCGCAATTTTGTCACTCACTGACTGTCTGACCGATCATCAAAAGTCTAAGGCACTTCTAGCAGACATAGAACCTTCCAATTTAGAATATAATTAGTGTTTAGTGTCTAAAGTAAGGAAAAATTCAAACATTTCATAATTTCTGTCTAGTTTTCTAGATACACCAACTGCGTGAATAACTTTGTAATCTCATATAAATGTATAGGATTACAAAGATACATTTGCAGTTAATGATTCGTTGTACCCGTATATAATGGAATAATAGTTGTAGATTGGTATCTATATATATTATATATGAGGCATAACAGGAGGGGGGTATAAAGAGGGAAAGGGTGTATTCAGCCCATTAAACTGTACAAAATTCCTCTAGAAAAACATGACAAAGATAACCTTGCAAATAAATAGACTAAATAGCTCGAAAGCAATCACCATGAAAGATAGAACACTAATAATCAAATCCGCTATATTTGTGATAAATTGATACCTACAAAAATAAGAAAAAAACATAAGACAGAGGCTTTAAGAAAAATCATTATATATATTCTAGAAATAAAAAGTACCGAAAAGTAATAAAGTAGGACTCTACAAAAAGACGTGAGATCCCATCAAAAACATCATGTAAAAAAATTCCAAGTCTCGCAGGTCAGTTTTTCTACCGCAAAAAGTTGTGAGATCCATGTAATACCAAGTCGATTAATTTATTTAGTCCTTGATTAAGGGACGTTCCGTATAAAGTTATTACGTAAGTTATTATCATATCAATATTAAAAATTCATTACGTTTTAAATAAATAGATCGACTTGGCCAGTAGCATTATGCATAAATTGTACGATACATTATGTTTTCATGCGATGGCCAAGTCGATCTATTTATTTAAAACGTAATGAATTTTTAATATTGATATGATAATAACTTACGTAATAACTTTATACAGAACGTCCCTTAATCAAGGACTAAATAAATTAATCGACTTGGTATTACATGGATCTCACAACTTTTTGCGGTAGAAAACCTGAGCTGCGAGACTTGGAATTTTTTTACAGGATGTTTTTGATCGGATTGTTATTGACTATTCGTTGGATCTCGGAATTCAATAAACTAAGCGGAACACGACCTAATAATATTAAAATACATAAATAACGACTTTATAAGAAAAGCATTACTCAGCCCTTATTGACTTTCAATACCTACCTATTTCTTCTTTTCCAAACTAAAAGCTTTTAGTTATTTTTTAGTGTAACAAAGACCCTGGTTATTATCAATATTAGAGAGGTTGATAATATTGGGATGCATGCAAGCGCACCAGAGGTAGAACACTAGTCAAATTGTCAGAAATCGTAAAGAAGGTTGGTTGGTTGCCTAAACTACGCGGTCCATGCCACTCAAGAGCAAAACTGATGCAGGAATATTACTTGTGGTCGCGATTCTCAGCTGTGAGGGAACAATGAGAAAGACAGTTAAAAATAATCACCAGAAATTTTCATAATAACGAGTTATATTTTTTGATTTTCTATGGTATATGAAATCCTCCAGACTTGAATAATATAGTTTAATAGATCAGCGTAGTAGGTTAAGGTTCCCAATCGTACTATTTTTACAGAATATGAGTCAAACGGTACTGATATATATTTTTACTATGTTATGAAGAACCTTTCAGTAAATCTAACATTCTAAATAGTGTAACTTTAGATTGATTTCTTACAAAAACAAAATTCAGAATTCCCAATTGCGTTGCTAGCTTTAACCTTTAGTTACCTCTGCAATATACTCTATAATATAATATATATATAATATGTATTAGTGTTGGGTTCAAGAGATGACGTCACACCATCAGAGCACACGTCACGCCTGACATTTCGATGCAATTGGTCTTTACCGAAATGTACGTTGATATCCTACTAATATTATAAAGGTGAACGTTTGTGTGTTTGTAACTTCTTTACACTGAAACGGCTGAATCAATTTTGATGAAATTTGGTATGGAGATAGCTGACATTCTGGATTAACATATAGACTACTTTTTATCAAGATAAATCCTCAGATTATCAAGGAATTTAAATGTACATATTTGCTACACTTTCAATATCAAAAATATGTCACAAGACATGAGAGAACATGGCTGCATGCCTTGAGTCATGGGACGATAACGGCAAAGAACAGGATATAACAGGTCGGAAGGGAAAAAACAGTTTAGTGGACGGCAGTTACATTAAGTTTAAATATGGAATATTTAATGGGCCAAGTAATATACTGTAGATGCGGATTGAACTCAAAAAGTATCTGCACCCGGGCGAAAAATGGCGGGGCCGTCAGTATATCTAATTATCAACTACAAATGTTTATAGGTCACGCAATTAATTGTTTTTTTATGAGCAAACGTATAATAACGGTCAAGTCCTTTAAAAGTTAATTTGACCTTTTAACGTCCCACGTATTTTGATGTTTTCGTGTCTTTAGATAATGTCAAGTATTCAGTATAGAAACTTAGTAGAATTTTATTAGGTCACGGTACATATGCATATCCATATAAATGCAATTGAATCAATCAAGGCCACGGTCTTTTCCTTCTTAATCGAACCCTGGATTTTCGAGGAGTCCCGTAAACAACAAGTGTCAACTACTTGGCTTTATTTAATGAATTAATTTTTAACCGCTAAATTATTCGGAACGCTTCTCTTAGTAAGAAATTGTACAATTGACATCTCAGCAAAAAACCCGAGATGACGACTAAGTAGATACCTGTCTCAGAAGACACTTAATTATTGAATAATAATCGCAAGTTTAGATTAAATATTAAAAAAGACATTGCCATTATGTTCGCGTAATTTACATAGACCACATTTTAATACATTGTTTCATAACAATAGCCATAACCTAATCATTTTTCGCAAGTTACGACACTACGAAACCCTAATGAAGACTGCAAAATATATACAAGGTTAAAAACGAAACCCTAGTACAAATATAATTTTGTTACATAAACGGGCCAATGTTCTGTAACTACGGCTTTGAGGGCAAGCGCCTTGGCGAGTATTAAATAACTCACCTTCGAGCGATATTGCTATGTTCAAATGATCAGGCGCTTTTGACTTTTCTTTGAGCAAATAATCCTTTGAGGTGGTACTTTTCCGTTTGTAAAGGCACGCGAAATTCAATGGGTGTAATTATTAGGTGTTGCGCAAGGCACTTGGTTTTGATAAGAAACAATGGAGAAATTGGCTGACATTTATTGAAAGGTAATATTGGCGAATCGTATTCACTCCAGACTGGAATTATTTAACATCGAGCTTGGGATTGCGATTCGATCAATAGAAGGCAAGGCATTGTAAATTAACAATATTAAGTATTAACATTATTGTGTTGATAAATCATTGTTGTGACTTAATTACTTTGTTATTGATGTCGCCTGTTGATAAGTTCATTAAAACATTATATGCAGGTCAAATCTGTGACATGGTTTAAATAAGACATTACGATTTTTTAAGTAAAATAGATTGGTGACAATCTAATCACGAATGAGTCGAAATAGATTTGGAAGTACTCTGACTCGACTAGGTTCCATGAAGAGTTTGTTGAGAGTGCATAAAGTGAAAGTGGGAAAAGTGGAGATCCATTATCTTTGCCAACTTTTATGGTAGGCAGACGTGACCATTACAAATATGTACAAGCCCCATTTACATGGAAGGAAGATAGGGGGAGGAGAGATAACAAATTTGCATTGTGTCAATATTTGCCAGAACAGGATGAACTATGGCGGATAAGTCATATCAATCACATATAAAATTGAATATTAATTTTAAGAAAGAGCTTCCGAGATATCGTGTAATGCTATCCAATTGCAAAGAGAATTTCTTTTCGGTAACGAACCTTGTCCGTATTTCCCTGTACCTACAAACTTTCCTTATTTATCTTATGACTGATTAAAACTTTCTTTCTTGATATTTTTCTTTGTCTAAGACTTCCCTGCAATTTATATTGAAGGATTTCTTTAATACATAATTTTATAACAATTATTTTGTAGTTCTAATTTGGTAAGTTGACTAATATATAGTAATAATAACAAAATTTCCGCTCTAGATACGATTATGTAAAACATAATTACAAAGTTGTAAAAAGTAAACGATACGTACAATTACTTTAGGAAACGTGAAAATTCGGACAAAATAATAATTTCTGAACTAAGTGTTGAAACCGAACACTTCTCGCGTTTCCTGATATCGAACTTATACTAAACTAGCTGTGCCCGCGACTTCGTCCGCATGGAATTTAACAAAAAAGTTAATTAGTTTTTTTTGGTTTTTGCATTTTTATTTTTTACACAATTTATATTAACTTCACTTGTATGTTTGTATGTTTGTAACCGACTCCTTAAGACGCGATTTTGACCCACTTTAAACGGACAGATTTCATTCAAATTTTGCACACCTGTCAAAGACCGATGACAATACAAGAAACCAAACTAAAAAGTAGAAAATAAATAATAGTTTAAAAAAACTAAAAAACACGCTTAATATAGAAAACCCAACTAAAAAATAGAAAATAAATTTTAATAATACTGAATTAAGGATAGTGTAAAAAATTAATAAGAAAAATAAAAAATATTGTAAAAAATGCGTGGGGTGCTTTTTAAGATATTATCAAAATGATAATCCTTCTACTTATATCTGTCGATAAAATAATTATATCTATTGAAAACATGCACCCCACGCTTTTTTTACAATAAAAAATATTTTTTTCTTATTAATTATTATCGACCTTTGTAACAAAACGATACCGCGATCTAATTCTACGGTGGCGCCATCTCTTAGCGAGCGGCGGTAAACTCACGTTACACATTTATTCTCAGTTTTTTGTATTAGCTTTATTGAAAAATTTCTTTATATACAATATTTTGTAAATGTGATATTGATTCGTTGGTGGGAGAAGTGGTGGGAGGCGCCCGACGTGACGGCCCAGTGGTGGCATGCGCGTGAGCTGCGCGCGGGTATCGCAACATTACTTTATTTTTCTAAAATAAATGTAGCCTAAGTTACTCCTTGTTATATCAGCTACCTGACAAAAAAAGTCCCGTCAAAATCGGTCCAGCCATTTCAGTGATTAGCCGGAACAAACAGACAGACAGACAAAAATTTTTACAATATGATTTTTGGCACAGGTATCGTGTATATAACGATATGTAATTGGATTTTTTTTTAAATTTCACTTTAAAACAGACTTCAATTTTATTTATATGTATAGATATATAAATACACCCAATATACATACATGTAGTACATACATAGTACTGATCCCACATTAAGATCAATAAAGTCTTGTATCGTGGGTATCAGAAACTACGAGTTTTCGGTCTTACAAAATTCCAGACAAGACGAATATTTGTGGGCCTCACAAACATTTGTCTCGGTACGGGGATCGAACCCACAGCCTCTTTGTTTCACAGCCGACGTCTAACCAACTGCGCCACGAAGGCAGAACTACATCTAAATACTTTGTGTAGGGTGCATGCATTTACAAGCTTATTTATTCAAATAAATGAACGTCTAATGAAAACAATGTAAAACATAAAAAACGGAACAAACCAAAGTAGAACGAAGGTAACTTCCACGGAGGGGCAATAGAGCGCATCGAATCAATTACTATGCTCTCCATTAATAAGATATGTAGCTTAGCATCCAGTAATTATACATCAAAATGAGGAAATAATAACTCAGAGAAAGGCCACGCGAGATGGATACAGCATGATACTAACAATGATTCGTTGCGCGTAACTAATGACTTGGATCGTGGTTGGTAACAGCGGTAGAACGATTAACTTTTGTTCTAGTTATTTAATCGGCCTTATAGATGCCAGCGTTATAGTATAAAAGCTGAATTTTATATATCTTATTAAGACAACTACCAATAAGCCGCCCTAGTGTGAAGAAGCATCTTAGCAGGCAGGCATAATATAATGTAATTGTATCAATTGGCATAGGACTGCCGTCTGATGCCAACAGATACTCTGCCTGGACGGCATTTGTGCTTACAATCAGGTGCAGTGTGGTCAATATGCCGGGCCAGAATAACAAAAAAATACAAACTAAACAAGTATTTCCTTAGTACATATTTACACACTTTTGATGCTTCTTTAATTTTTGCCAGACACATTGAAGGTGATTACTTCTAAAGCAACTACGATCGGAACTTCATAATAGCTGATTGTGTGATGCCTATGTCAGACGCACATCCAGATAAACTTTCAGCTTCTATAAAATGACAAAAGTCTGGCGGCCACGGGCTTTTGGGCTAACAGATCTGATGGCAACGTGTATACAGTGCGACGTAATAACTTAGGTGATTTCCTAGGTCAGAGAAATACTTTTGTGTATATTTTTCATTTGAGAACGGTGTAAAACTCCCGAGGTTTCTTAATTTCTGGTAAGGCTAGATATGAGAAGAGTGACAAAGTCTAAAATTTGTAAGCAAATTTTAGACTTTACTTCGTGCATAGACATCGTATTGTGCGGACCATATGCATATGAAGTTTATACCTAAAGACTTAAACAGAATACAGACTTAAACAGGCTTCACCACTCATCAGTCAGTACTCACTGATCTATGATGATTAATTAACACGATTCTTAACACTCAGTGTATTTATCTTTCGAAACGTATTTTAGTGGCAATTATGATATTTTCGCGTAACATTTGATTATTAAACCACAACAACGCTTGTCGAAAGCAACTCGAGCGGTATCGCGATGGTGCCGCAACGCAACGGTGCTAATACATTGCTGTATGTTAAGGATGGGGTAAAACGCAAGGTTATAGCGATTTGGTTAGTATATATCATAAAGTTATTAATTTTTCCCAGAAGGGGAAGCAGAGGCAGTATTTACTATATTAATAAGAGAGATTAATATACCCCAATTAATATTATAAATACTTTATCCAGAACCCAAAATTATGTTCAGATATTCATGGGAGTTTTGGAATTGATAAACAAAATATAACCTTTTGAATTTACAACAGAATGAACCATTAAGAAAAATATATAATTGTTTATATATTTTTCTTAATTAATTAGCAAAGGAAAATACTAAGCTGTTTACGTTATGGGCAGTGATCCCGCCGATATGTAAATATTCAAAACATCTTGAAAAATCAGTTGTTAATTTTTACAAACCTGATAAATTGAAAGTTCTAGATACAAGTTGTTGCATTGGTATGGGGGCTGATCCATTCATAATTTTTACTCAGGATTATTTTATTATATTGCATGAGCTAAGAATCCGCTATTCTCTTACGTTTTAAGCCACAATGTACGATGGTCGATGGCGCTTAAAATTTCAATCCGTTTAGCAACTAACATTGCGCGAGTGATACCCGGGTACTAGGCAGCGCTATGAAATGTTATTGTGGAGCAACAAAGCAAGATTTTTAAATATGATAAAGATAAATAAACTGAATTATGTTTTAGTTTTTCAAGACCATTTGATGTGATTTATCGACTTATTTGAAAGGATATTTTTTAATAAATTTAATAATAACTAGGATCATTAGTTGTGTGTTTGTTCTACGTTTGAGTGATACCTACTACCGGAGGCTCAATAGTCCATTTTTCCTTCCCTTTGGTTCCAAAGGCCGTCAAAGTATCTACAATCGCCAAGGATCAGTTGAGCCATTAACTTCGACTTATTAAAATTACCCAGACTTATGCTGTAAAAACGTACCAGTTATTTGTCAGCAGCAATTCTGGCTTGCTCCGTGAAACAGTAACTATCATCGTAATTAATTACAAGCGGAAAATTCATGTTTCCATAAAGTGCATCAAATCGTTTATGTCATCGAGTGCAAAATAATTAATATAAATTGAAACATTGTCAAGTCAAATTACTTACATCGCGACTAGCGTACAGTCGGAGCTCTTAGCACTGGTTTTCCTCTTTTTTTTATATAAATGGTCTTACAGATTGGAAATTGTCCAACAATTAGTCGATGTTGGTTATTGGCTGCGTCTAAATATTCATTAACGTCGTGTCTCCATATATTTTGAAGTGAGACATCGTGTGAGGCCTAATATTGCAATCCACATTACGAAGGGAGCAGCAGTGATCGTAAATGGGCTGATGGTGATGACGATTACGAAGGGACTCTATGTCTAGCTTATTGAATTTATATTACCGTGTATTTTTAAGAAAATCGTAGAATTGGGAACATAAATGGGTAAATCAAAGATTCCAAGTTTAATCTTTTAATTCAGCCTTGTGCACTGGGTGATACTAATAGTTAAAAAGAAACTGAATGCAAATATTGTATTAATAAAGTTTTTCATTTTCACTTTAATTAAATATGCACGATCAAAAAGACATGCACCAATCTCTGGATGCATAAAGCAACAGACCAGGCTCATTGGCGTATCTTGGAAGAGGCTTATGTCCAGCAGTGGACTGCAATGGGCTCATGATAATAATCCACAAACTTAGCCACACACCATTGGGGGGTAGAGGGATTGATTTGTTCCATACCATTTCATTGCTAATGAAAGTTCTTCAATACTCCCTGCTGTTTTATTGGAATTTCGTTTAGACATACAAATATAATAACTTCGAAAAAAACAAGCTTAAAATGAGCTCAATATTTAGTTAGTAAAACACGTGCCAAATATTCGCCATTCCTGGCTGCAATAATACTTGACCCGCGGAGGGCATTTGAAGGCTGTTCGCAAAAAAACGTGCCGATAAAATATGAAAAATTCGTATTCTGCAAATATTTTTACGGTTCGCGCACGTGAATTCGGAGCGTATTAACATACGTACGTATTTGAATCGTTTGTTTGTATAATATAGTTATGCATATTTGGATGGATTATTTTTGGTATGAACGCCATGTTTACTATAACTATATGTATTACCTTGTTACGCTGGCTACGCTTTATTGGTTTAATTATAATGTTAAGTACTAAAACCAAATAAAAATATAGTTTGCTTGATTGGTTAATTTCCCGTATAAGCAATAAATTTGTATTTTTAAAAGTTAAAAGGTATCCTAAATGTATCACAAACATAATGGCAACGCCAAAAATTAGAGACTTTCTTACACAGTACACTGTATGTATAATCTTTACTTATGGAATAATCGATCAAATTTTACATTTCGACATTTTTGTAACTATTTAATCGATAACTTCCAAATAATAATTTCGTTAATCCACAAGTCCTCTGATTAAATCCAACCAAAAGTTATCCAATACTTGTCGGGATGTTGAATGTCATAACGCGAACGTACAGCCGTACCATATTTCCTTACATGCGCACTAGCCGTCACTGGAATTATTTCTATTACAAGGTGTTGAACTAGCGAGACATGGCCGTACCAACAGATTCATTTAATATTCGTGTTTTGAATATTAATGGTTGTTTTACTCGTGTAAACTATTTATTTAAAACTTAACTGCTCCATGAGTGCAATCCAAAATATGTAACGACCATCACTATTCACCGACGCAATTATGTCGGAATGCTCGAAATGAGACAAAAACAAGCTCAACTCCTAATGCAACATTTGCGTAGGTCACTGTGCCGGGATTTAGATGGTCGCTCTATCGGGGCTAATAAGAAAATCCTACCAGCAAATTGGGGCAAAGTAAACATTAAAATTTCAATGGAATGCCAAACATTGCTTCGTAATTAGTTTTTTGGTTTTGCTACTGTTCATGACCAGTCGTATCGTTTACCATCGGGCGAACTGCATGCTCGTCTCCCCATTAATTGCAATATTAAGTAAAAACAATTATATTACTTTAAAACTTGTACACATACAGGGTATCTCAAGACTGCTACCGAAAACGAAGCCGGGTGGTAGTCTAAGCGACTTCAGACACAATGCAACAGAAAAAGTTGCAAAAAAAAAGCGACAATTTTTTTTTTGTTATTTTTTCCTATGGCCATATTTGGGTGGTAAATACATTTTTTCCTAAAATAATAGTTTATACCCTTTTATTTATAAATACTCTAAGGTATAAAAGAGTTTAAATTATTATTTTAGCAAAAACTATGGATTTACCACCCAAAAATGACGATATTTAAAAAATCATAAAAAATAATTGTCGCGTTTCTATGCGAAATTTTTAATTGCATTGTGTTTGTAGCCACTAAAACTACCACCCGGCTTCGTTTTCGGTAGCAGTCTTGAGATACCCGGTATATACATATATAATTTCACCCATAGATATAGAGGAAAGACCCAATAAATACGTAAGTGAGATAGGTATAAGGTAAATACATATATGTATAAAATATTGTCCATCTTCTTGAAAGGTAAATTATATAATCAACCACATGTTATCGACTTGAGCAAAATTCCGCGTATAGTTGGATCAATATTGAGCTTGTTTTGATAATCTGTTATGAAAACAATATGCCAAGTCACGTCTCGGTTTTTCTTAGTAAATATCACCAGCATAATATAAACACAATTTCTTGTTAATATTTTAATATTTGCATAGCGTGTTCGATAGATGGCGCTAATATAAATGGCAGACCCTAAGCTAAACGCTACAGTACGAACGGATTGCCTGGACTGGAATGAAATGAAAAACGACCTGAAGTATCTAACATCATCTAAAATATTTTTCTGTTGCATTTCGTCTATGAAACAGATTGCTTGTGACTCAAAAGCTGGTGGTAGGATACCATCACCATGTACAACTCTGTACGGTAGTCGCAACCTGACGTTAAGAACTCGTCAATCACATGTATATAAATGTTACATCAACTATACATCAATTGCGGTTGAAGCCTACGATTGCATCCTTTTAAATGCAGGGGGCGCTCCCACGCAATGCAGTAGTTTTTACACGAGGGTAGTACTGAGCACGAAACAATACATGCGAAGATTATTTTAGAATTTATTTTATTCAGGTATGATATATCTGAAATAAATGTTAGTATTATTCTTGAATTAATTGTTATGTTTTTGAAATAGGCTAAATATTCATTGCATATTACCGCACATATAGATACTAGGATTTTTAATAAATTTTATTTGATCACTTGAATGAAACTAGTTGGCTCATAAGGTTTTAATCTCTGATTTTATTCGTCTTTATAAGGCAGCCGTATTGATGATAATTATAGTTTCTGTAAGAACACTATTTTACATAGCGTCTCGTCCCGGATCCACCTGGGGTCAAATGCATTTTTGAAGATATTATATGCCTATGTCCATCAGGGATAATGTACGATTCTAATGGTGAAAGAATTTCCAAATTGGTCCACTATTTTCAGAGCCTATTTCAATACAAACAAACAATCATATCTTTCCTCTTTATAATATTAGTTATGATAAATAAGTATGTTAATGCGGGTTACATTTTGATGTTGACCGACACGTACCAATCGAAATATAAAAACACGTAAAACTCCATAATCCTACTACTCAGCATACCGTGTCATCAGATAACATTTCTCGTATTTTTTATACAAAAGTTTCTTTAGGTCAATAACACTACGATTCTGCTGGTGTGAGTGTTTAATTCAGAGAGATCACTCAGCGATCCGAAAAGATACTCGTATATTCAGACGTTCGACGCCCAAATTTAATTAAAAGTTTTAAACTTTCAAAAAATCAATACTCTTCCCTATGATACTTGTAATTCACTCCGAATTTATTCTATGGTTACGACTTGCGATAGAAGATTCAAACATTATGTAGACCAAGGCACATTCGTACAGTTTCACGTACAACGTTCGAACATTCGAATTTCGTTTTGAATCGTAGAGATTTTATGTTACGAATACGTGGCTTTGTATTCTGTCAGATACAAAGCCACGTATAAGTGATTATTTCCCAAAGTAAAGGAGAAAAGCTTTTGAGATTTAGCACCTGGAGTTTTTTTTACTCTTATTTATTTAAAAGACATTGCAGGAGATAAACAATAATTTGGCATATAAAATATCTCGGTGCGGGAATTTTATAGTAGCAATTTGCTCATTCAGAACCGGCTCTGTACTAATTACGTCAGAGAAGCTGTTTTTAATTTGTCTTACCTACCTCTATCTATCTATAGAAACCGCTTACCGCTTCCATAGTAGCTCGCCGCTGTTTTCGGACCTACACCAACTTAAAACAATTCCCGTTTTAGACTACGTTATAGTAATACACCCAGATACCATCCCGTTCACTCATCCTCTACTGGAATTCCTGTCAATCAGGATACTGTAATCTGATATGTCACTTGACCTTCAGGCAAGTTTTTTTTTCTTGCACTGAATGGCGAGACGGGCGTGCCGTTTGCCTCATGATAAGCAATACGACCGCTCATTAACACTAGCAAAACTAAACACCTTGAATTACAAAGCAATGCTTGGAATTCCACGACGCTCGCCATCCTGAGACATAAGTTAAGTCTCAATATGTCCAGTAGTTACTCTGGCTACAAAGTCCTTCAATTCGAAATACAGCAGTTAACACTGCTGTTTGGCGAGAGATGTCTATTACATTGCGGTGATACCTTCACAGGCGGTCTCTCACATATGAAAACCTACCACCAGTAAGTTAATCAGGTTATAAAAATCTAACGATACACAGGCAGGTTGTCCTCACGGCCTGCTTGCCCAGATGCACAATCCCCTTACCCAGTGGCCTCGTTGAGAGTGTTCGAGGCACACTTTCGCTGAACAAAACTCGGACACGATTTTTTTTGTTGTTGTTACGTCAGAATCGGTTCGGTTACGCGAGTGATGCTCCGATTTGAAATGCGTAATGTTATAGTTAATTATTAATTAGTAAATTTTAGCATTATGGCTGTGAACGGTTAGTCGATTTTAGGGCTGAGCACTCTGAAAAACCAGATTTGGTAAATAGGTCTATCGCTTACTTTTTTATATGTACTGCGGTTGCTTCTCACCTTCTAGTAATTTCATTCGTTATTTTTATAATTAGAGCCATGAACCGGATGGTAATATTAATATTACTAGAATAATTTTAAAAATAAACTGTCGGGAATGTGGTTTTCCTTGACCATTTGAATTTGTTACTGATGTTATGTGTGTCTCTTTGCATCACTGCTCAAAACCGCAGCATGCGCGTGTCATTTAATTGTATGTGAGAACGATTGATTTAAATGTATTTATTCAGTGAGTATATGCTTTTGTTTGCATTTTTTTAGTTTTATCAATAAGACTAATAAGTGTATACGGCTAATGTAAGTGAACTATTATTTGAATAGAGTTTGCACTTCCTCTCTCTCTCTCTCAGTTGCATTATCTATAATAACTTTTACTTTGACAATGACATCGCCATACATTTGTGCATTGCTCACGTATGGGATTGACATTTTCAAAGTCAAAGTTATGGGCAAAGTTAGTTTGTCCAATTGAGCCTTAACAGTAGTGTACAATCGCTATACTATATATAACTATGACGAATTTTTTACAACGACTTAAGAGCGTATACACCTTGCGCGCAAAGTCAACTATAGGTATTTCTTCGTTAATTTCACGCACACATAAGCGACCAAAGCTGTGTGCGTAGAGCTGCCGCGTCGGCTCGCTATACAATCGGCTCAAACAACTTTGATCCGTGCGCTTCAAATATTCAATTGAAATGTAACTGTAAAATAATATCATAAAAATATTTTATTTGCATTATAAGTAGACAAATATTACTGTGCAAGCAAAGAATAATATAAATTTAGATACTAATCATATTTTCGTTATTATTACATTGTTAAGTTGCATTCAAATCAGTGTTCAATCAGTAGATACTACTGACGTTTTATTAATCATTTCGTGTTCGAACACATAAATAGTGTTAGGGGCTTTACAACCCCTTACAATTACGAAATATATTTAATTTTATATTACAATACACAACATAATTTAGCCTCGGAATTACATCCCATTATATTACTTGAAACATAATTTATGCTCACTACAAAATCATTGTAGGTAATAAAAATAATTAAATATTTTACTACCAAAGTACTAAGATGTGATAATCGCAGTCCGCGCGTGGTTATTTTTACTACGTACGGCAAAAATCGACTGCAGCTAGGCCAGAGCGACGAGCGATACGTCCTCCCTCTAGAAGGCCTTGCGGCGGTCTGATTTGATCCACGTCGGACAGCGTGTTTTATAGTGGTTTTTAAAATATTTGTAGAAAACATGAAAACTAATTTTGTTGAAATATAAAAATGGTAATTTATTGATAAGATGTTCTTCTATTATAATATGCAATTTCTATAAAAAAATATGTACGATAAGTTGGTGAAAAAAAAAATGTTCTTGACGAGAGTTTCTGAATAATTTCGCATTGTTTAAATTTTTATTTTTCAGGAACTAAACACAAAAAGATTATTTTTCTCAGCAAAATCCCTCCATAAGGGTCTTATTAGACTGATAATATTTTTATTTTCATCTTATATTTAGTGGTTTCGGATATCTTAAGCTTCTAAATTGCTATTTAAAGCCTAAATAACGAAACATGTGTTCAGTAATCCTTATAGTACTCACAAATTATAAATCAATCTATAATGTTTTCCACCAAAATCCCTAGATGACAACCTTTTCTAAAATTAGTAATAATTATTTTTCCTTTAAATTGTTTATTGATGGCTATTAACTCATTTGAAAAGTCCTGTTTTTAAGCTAAAAAGCGCGTGCAGGGTATAAACGCTCTTAATACGCGTAGGTACCAATAGCTAAAATCAGAGGTATGTGTTTAAGCTACATCTTTCTTTCGCGTTTTTCCTCCCTATTTCTGTAATACAATGTAGTCAGAGAGGATAAAGTGACTGACAAACCTTTACACTTATAATTACTTAGTTTATTTGCAATATTTACCTGCATCTGTAAATATTGCATTTATGACATGTTTTTCACACGAATCTTGCGTAATGCTCTTATCCATACAATGTTTGAGCAAATTCAAGACATTGCCTACACGTTATTTCAGCAAATATTTATTCAATTTCAGCACTTTATTTTCGCACTGTAATGGAATAAAAAAAAGAAGGATTCTGCGAAACGTTACCCAACTGTGACTATTGCAGTTAATTTTTCGTCTACAAATTATATTGACGGTTTTTTTTTGTGATTTTTATTTTTCCTCTCGATTGTACAATCGTTTAAAATTCGGGTACAATTTGAATGTCCGCCGAGTGTATGCAATTGGACCGGCGCGCGCGGCGCGGCGTTGCCCAACGAAGTCGGAACGTTTTGTATTGTCATCGTGACTGGTAATGTAACTTATGAGGCAACTGTTACGTTTCTGTGTGGTAAAAAAAATGCTGTTCAATATGCGACGGCGATACAACTCGGTGTAAACAATGTGCGGAACTATGGATGTTATTCTGATTTGCGCCTATATACTAGCCTCTAGTAGCCTTATAAATAGTCAGTTTATAAAACTAGGTGAGTTATCGAATGTTTTGTTTTCTTCGCTCAAACTACTTAAATTCAAAAGTGGTTCGAACGGGATAATAACTTATGATTACTAAAATAGGTTTATGAAATGTGTATGGCTAAGGTCGTCTTAGTTTAATGCAGTATGATCTAAATTATTAGCTTAAAATTTATGAGCAATTCTTCGAGAATCAATTCCATATCTATTCGAAATCTAGCAACATCATTAAAATTTGGCCTTGTCGATAAATCTATAACCTGATAATAGGCTATTTTTAGCATCTCTCATTAAATACACATCAAAATTATTCATTAAAATCGGTCTATAAGCTTACAAGTACATTTGGTAAGATTTCTTTTGATGATTCTAAGCTTCATTTATCTTTTACTGCTAGCTTAGAGGCAACATAAGATTATAGTATGAATAGTAGTAGAGTAAAACAACAAGAAAATATCTTCGTAAAATACGGGACAATTTCCAATGAAACAGGAGGAAAGTGGGCGTGTATTTAAAACAAACTCTATTGAATGAGTTGCGTATCCGGTGTCGAATCTGTCCGAGTTATTCAGTTTGTTCACAAACCGTATTTACCACTACTCCTACACCAACTGTCTAGACTAGACTGCAACAAAAAGAAGTCTGAAAAACTGTTCCTTGAATAAAATGTGTAATATGTGATATACTTAAGCCCACGCTTTACAAAATGATTTATATCGCGTTATTGGATTAATACATGTGTAATATAATCTGTGGGCCGTAAAGTTCTGAGTTCGATTCTTATTACTTAATGGTTTCTTAGATTTACGCGAATGTGTGTAACATTGAAATGAAAGCTTTTATTATCACTTTCGGGATACAAGCACGAACTATTTTTTAAAAGTAAGTATAGGTAATGTCATGGTTGTCTGTAAGACATTGCCTTTCGGCGATAAGACCGCCAATTGTACTTTTTATATTTGTGATTTCTGTTTGTATTTGTTTTCCTTTTGTGTGCAATAAAGTGTAAATAAATAAATAAATAAATAAATAAATAGGTATAAAGGAATTTAAGTATGTATATAAAAAACTGAAACTTTATCCAAATTATCCTAACCTAACATGGTAGATAAAAGACTTTGCTGAGGAGGGAAGTGGACAAATATTTGTTTCAACTCCTACTATTAGTTCTTTTTCCTGGTTATTTTCGCAGCGGTTTAAATAAGTTAAAGACAAGCTAGTGTCACTGAGAGACTCGCCGAGCTCCGAAGATCAGTATTCATTCTTTGTGTGCCACTGTTGATCCTGGCTGACAGGAGTTGCAGTGGTGGGTGTGTAGGCGGGAAAGTCTTTTAACCTACCATGTTAACCGGAACTGTGTCACTCTAAAAACACTCATCTCAATCCGGGATCAATATCACCCACATACGTCACAGACATTCCCAACTATTTCCACTGCAGTGTTTGGCACAGAAGAAGCCGTTAGAGCAGTTTTGCTAAATTCGCTTTGTCGGCACGAGCGGCCGTCACGTGCGCTGATTCACGTGCTTACATTCACGTGTACTACTGTACACTTTTTGTACATAAAATAGGTCGCATGCCATTAAACCCATTCAATGCCGATAAGATTTTTATTGCTTCTTTACAATGGTACGGATATGAGACAGTTAGGTTTTGATCTTTCTTATTATACTGTTGGTTTAAGAAGTACTAAGTTTGGTGGTCTACACCATATTGACCTGAACGAGACGGTTCTTTAAACTGTAAAACCATAAATCTGGTGGTGGCCCTTCTTCATAAAATACCGGGTCATGCCGTTGAAGCATACCGGGTATCTCAAGACTGCTACCGAAAACGAAGCCGGGTGGTAGTTTTAGTGGCTACAAACACAATGCAATTAAAAATTTCGCTTAGAAACGCGACAATTGTTTTTTATGATTTTTTAAATATCGTCATTTTTGGGTGGTAAATCCATAGTTTTTGCTAAAATAATAATTTAAACTCTTTTATACCTTAGAGCATTTATAAATAAAAGGGTATATACTATTATTTTAGGAAAAAATGTATTTACACACTTATTGAGCAGCATCGCAGTTGCTATCGCGGCAGTTAGTTTACCGTGTCAGGCAAAAAATATTTTCGTGTGATACATCGGTACTGAACAAAAAACAATGTTGTCGAAATTTTACTCATACCGTAATTATTTCCCGGTTCACAGATCTCAGATTCGCAAGTGCGATATTGTGAGACGTCAAACTGGTTTTTAAACGTCAAAACAACACACAACTCTTCGGTGTATTTATGTAGTGCTTCTAAATTACTGTAAATACTTGAATATTCGCAAAAGTAACTCATGAATCTATAATAGTATCCAATACTCATGAATTATTTTCATATTCGTTAAGCTTTTAACTTGACCTCATGTATTATGTTTTAATTGCCAAATTAAATTGTTTTCTCATCCATCCATCCATCCATCCATCAGCCAAAGGAAGTCCACTGCTGAACATAGGCCTCCCCCAATGATTTCCACAGAGACCTGTTGGAGGCAGCCTGCATCCAGCGACGTCCCGCGACCTTTACCAGGTCGTCGGACCATCTTGTGGGTGGACGTCCTACGCTGCGCTTTCCGCTACGTGGCCTCCATTCGAGCACTTTCCGACGACAACGAGCTATGGAGAGGGCTATGCTCGGGGTTTCCCTACGAGATCGAATCAGAAATGAGGAGATCCGTAGGAGAACTAAAATAACCGACATAGCCCACCGGATTAGCAAGTTGAAGTGGCAATGGGCAGGGCACATAGCGCGGAGATCTGACGACCGATGGGGTCGGAAAGTGTTTTCTCATGCCATTGCCAAACAAAATTTTGGAATTGAATTGGCGTGTTGACTAAAAAAATAATGTATATAGTTATTTACGGTGAAGGAGAATATCGTGAGGAAAACTGCATACCATAGTTATTTATAAGAATTTCTATAGTATGTACATAAGTCCACCAACCCGTATTAGGCTACCGTGGTGGACTATATGACCTAACCACTCTCAATGGTACTCTCGATTGTAGAGTAGGTCTGTGCCCTGCAGTGGGAAGTATATGGACTGATACAGTATAGTTATTTACAAATCGATTTTGGGTTTAAATGTCTGTGCTCTATTTTACAAATTTCAACAATATTATATCTTTTTTAAATCAGCAGTTTATTTTGCAAACAGCATTAACGTCACAAACACCTCTTCAAATATTACTAAAGGGGCCAAAGACCGCCTCCGGAGATTCGCGGAGCATTCACTCATATTACAAAACGGACACGTTAAACATCAATCCCATCAAAAACATCCTGTAAAAAAATTCCAAGTCGCGCAGCTCAGTTTTTCTACCGCAAAAAGTTGTGAGATAATAACTTACGTAATAACTTTATACAGAACGTCCCTTAATCAAGGACTAAATAAATTAATCGACTTGGTATTTCATGGATCTTACAACTTTTTGCGGTAGAAAAACTGAGCTGCGAGACTTGGAAGTTTTTTACAGGATGTTTTTGATGAGATCTCACGTCTTTTTGTAGAGTCCTACTTTATTCCTTTTCGGTACTTTTTATTTCTAGAATAATGTTTTTTCTTAAAGCCTCTGTCTTAAGGTTTTTTCTTACTTTTGTAGGTATCAATTTATCACAAATATAGCGGATTTGATTATTAGTGTTCTTTCTTTCATGGTGATTGTTTTCGAGCTATTTAGTCTATTTATTTGCAAGGTTATCTTTGTCATGTTTTTCTAGAGGAATGTTGTACACTTTAATGGGCTGAATACACCATTTCCCTCTTTATACCTCCCTCTTGTTATACCTCATATACAATATATATAGATACCAATCTACAACTATTATTCTATTATATACAGGTACAACGAATCATTAACTGCAAATGTATCTTTGTAATCCTATACATTTATATGAGGTTACAAAGTTATTCACGCAGTTGGTGTATCTAGAAAACTAGACAGAAATTATGAAATGTTTGAATTTTTCCTTTCTTTAGACACTAAACACTAATTATATTCTAAATTTGAAGGTTCTATGTCTGCTAGAAGTGCCTTAGACTTTTGATGATCGGTCAGTCAGTCAGTGAGTGACAAAATTGCGAAAGTTTGACAAGTTATAATTCTTAAACTACTGGTTCAAATTGAATGAAATTTTAAATATACCGTGTTTACACAATGCCTAATTAGTAACTGAAAATTCAGGCTTCTTGCTTTAACCACAACGAAGTTATGGGGGGTTGAAAATGGTCTGAATTGCTTCGAGAAAAGGATAGTACGGCTGTGCCGCTTTTTAGCTCGACTTGGAGGGGGCACTGCCGTGCCCCCAGATTTAGTTAAAAAAAAAAACAACTAACCGCCGCACATTTCGTTTGTGCCGATTATTCACGACACGAATTGAGTAACCAAATAATGTAAAGAGCAATGGCACAATCGATATAATTGCAGTTTACATAAGAGCTGTTTATTTAATTGAAACGTTGTAAAACAAAAACGTAACACGCAAACCAATCGCTTTAATCATTTTCGTTTATTATTTTGTTTCTTGCCATGTATTTGTAAACAGATAATTTTAGTACTTTAGGGGATTACAAATACACTGTTTTTTATCATCATCATCATCATCATTATCAGCCTATCCGCGTCCACTAATGTACATAGGCCTCTCCTATGGGACGCCACTGGGTTTGATCTTCAGTCCATCGTCTCCAACCGCTACTAGCCATCTTTCGAATATCGTCACTGCACCTGATCGTCAGTTCTTTATAGTACTAATCAATTTTTATAATTTTCCCCAGGCGACATTTTATTTGGTCAGCATTGTACTTAGCATCAGGTGCCTTTGCCGTGCCCGGAGAAGAATAAGGGAATTGAATGTAAGCAGTCCTTTTATCTTTAGTATTGGATTTCACTTCTATCGCCTACACGATTGTATAACGTGGTAAATCATTGACATAGGCAGATGTGAAATTCATCCGCCAAGTTCAGTTAGCGTCAATCATATGGATAAAGAAAACCTGATTATATGTTATTAGAGCTGTTTCTATTTCGTCGCGTGACAAAATCTTGTACGTTTCTTACGAGTGTGTTTTTGTTTGTGTAGTTTTTTTGCAATAGGAAAAAACGTTTTGGTTGATTCGCTCATGTGCTGTGACGCAAATTATCTTGTTTTTGGTGAATTACGTTCGCGAAAAACAGATACTATAATTAACTCGCGATGGATATGGCTATATACCGGGTATCTCAAGACTGCTACCGAAAACGAAGCCGGGTGGTAGTTTAGGTGACTTCAGACACAAACACAATGCAATTAAAAATTTCGCCTAGAAACGCGACAATTTTTTTTTTTATGATTTTTTAAATATCGTCATTTTTGGGTGGTAAATCCATAGTTTTTGCTAAAATAATAATTTAAACTCTTTTATACCTTAGAGTATTTATAAATAAAAGGGTATATACTATTATTTGAGGAAAAAATGTATTTACCACCCAAATATGGCCATAGGAAAAAAATAACAAAAAAAAATTGTCAATTTTTTTTGCAACTTTTTCTGTTGCATTGTGTCTGAAGTCGCTTAAACTACCACCCGGCTTCGTTTTCGGTAGCAGTCTTGATATACCCTGTATTTTAGAATTTTTTGTAGGATCATTTTTGGTTATTCCCCGGCTCTACGATGTTTACAAACCTCACATCCATGTGGTAACGATTTATCTCAGTAAATTAAATAATAAACAGCAAAGTGTTAAATCAATTTTAGCGATGTGGCAAGCAGTATGCGCTCATTAGCTTCACCCTTTAAATGTTAAAGTGTGTATGTATAAATTAGATGTAAGCACGCACATGACGTTGATATAAGTGGTCGCCGTTTCCTGCGAACACCTGCAACTCCCGAAGCGGTGATGTCGCTTGCTAATGTCAAATATAAATGGCACATAACAGAAAAACGAACGTAAACATGCACGCTAGATGGTACCACGCTTCCGAACATCGTAACCCTTTCCTCCGATGGCGTTTCATCTTCCCTCCATCATCTTAAAATTCTATATGGAAAGGTGTTAGTAGGATACTATTGTTCACTAGCATAAGATTTATTTTTAATTGTATTTAAAAATTATAGTCAACTGTAATTTGCATGATTTCATTTTGCTCACAAAACATAATTTTATATCCGGTGTATATTGAGTGGGGCTCATTCTTGTATTTTCATCTTGAATTTTTTGCCATTGAATCACACATATTAACAGCGATTAATGCACCTTAATTATCATTTTTGTACCAGTACCGAAAGCCTCTAGACAACATGTGAAGGGGTTATATTCCTAGCAAAGTACGGCACATAATACATGGGAAGACATATGCCTGATATATGCTAATGACTGTGTAGAAAATTAGACAAAACTGTCTTAAGTAATAAATAATCCCGTGATTGATATTGACGTTTTGACCAACCGAAAAAATATTATGTACATAAACGTGTATGCACTGAGTGAGTACGTATTTAATTCCGTGTACTGCATTATGTAATTAATTAATCGAGTTCGGGTTACTGGATCAACGAGATTAAAGATATTGATGTATACATTATGTAACACGGTATTATCCAATGCCCAGATGTCAAACACTTGGGCAAATCGAAGTAAAGTTTTTTTTTATCGTTTATGAAGAGGAAATGTTAATCGTTTTTAGTGATGTTTATTGGTGCACACACACCACAGAAAAAAAAACAAAATGTTACTCATCTGATAACACAATGTTATTTAGTGTTAGTACATGTTGTGTTATAAGTTATGTAGCCTACATACATGCATACATGATCTTCACGCCTGTATCCCACAGGGGTAGGCGGAGACTATAGACCGCCACTTTGCTCGATCCTGACATAGTACTTTCGTTTCATCCACTTTCATAAACTTTTTGACCTGACCCTTGTTGAGGGTAATGTAGCCTAACTTTTGAAAATCAGTTAACATTTAGCGACAATCGATAACATTGTTAGTAAATGTTGTGGCTCTTTGTTTAATTTTGTTATTATCCGTTACTAGCGGTATAGACGCGATTAGAAACATGCAACAAATAAAAGTACCACAAAAGTTATAAATTGTTATTTAATGTTATCCTATTGCACAATACTGTTCATCAAAAAACAACAGAGCTATGGATGGATTTTCGGTTTTAGTAAAGCTTTGCTTGAAATTTTAAATTATCTAGTCAGGTCATAATATTTTATCGTAAAAGCCTTTTGACCTCACTTATAATAATAATAATAAACTTTATTTATTTTCTCCTCACAAAACCATAGGTACATAAGTTGCCTTAAAACTATTTTTAAGTAAATGCTTATTTTGTGAGAAGCTGGTGTCTGCTGTAGGTTTCCACCTGTGGTACAGATCACCAGGCTCTCTTCCCTTTTAGGGCCTATCCATGAAATTGGGAGACATAAAATTGTATGTGTATATGAGTAATGATTAAAATAAGAAAAAAATAATAATAAAATAAAACATATCTAAACAATATTTGAAATGAAGTTAAAATTCAAGCTGAAAACAAACTTAAAAGAGCTATAATTATAATTAAACATCTAACAAAAATTTCAACTCCTAGTAAAAATAATGTGTGTTGTCAGTATAAGAGTGAGTGAGTATGTGTGTGTGTGCGTGTGTGCGTGTATGTGTATGTGTGCGTGTGTGTGTGTGTGTGTGTGTCCGTCTATGTGAAATGTCTTGGATGTGTATAGTGTGAGTAATTGCGTTTACGCGCGTGAGTGTTATTTATGTGTGTGGCACACACTGTGTGCCTGTGTGAGGGTGCGTCTGTATCAGCTGTTTAATGTTACAAATAGTATGAGGGGGTCTACTAAGCGGGATGATGGTATGAAATTAATTTAAGAGTATTAGCAAGTTTTCGGTATCTGTATAATCTAGTTTCTGCAACCATTCGTTTACGGTTTTCTTACATTTGGTCCTGGTAAATGAGTAGATATTAATTTATTTTGTTATAAAGGCTGTAGCCTTGATAGCAAAAGAAGCGATGAGAAAAACTGGTATTGTAACGTTGTGTTGTGCAAACCAGGTCATTTCTACGACTAATTTTAGTTTTTACTGGGTCATAATTTAGTAAGGTGTGTTGTTTTAGTATTGTATTTAGTATATATAACTGTCGGACTGTAAGAACATTGCATAGCTCGTATAACTTTGTTGTTGAATAGAAGAATGGTAATCGGAAACTAACTTTTAATAAGGCTCTTTGTGCCCTTTCGATTTTTAACATAATTGTTTTAGATGAACCGCCCCACGATGTGATACAGTATGAGAGTATGGATTGACCTAGAGCAAAGTATACTGTTTTAATTAATTTTTTATCCCCCACATTTCTCAGTGTTTTAAATATGAACATTAACTTCCTTATTCTGGATGCTATCAATTCAGTGTGACACCGGAAATTTAATTTGTCATCTATTAAAACCCCCAGGTATTTAACTAATATGCTCCTCTGTAGCCTCTGGCATGTGCAAGACGGATCTGCAAAGTTCGTACATGAATGGTAGATTAGGCCAGACGATGCTAAATGATCTTTGGGGTTTCTTATGGAAAAAGTTAAGTATTTTGTCTTATCTACATTTAGTGTTAGAATGTTGTCCTTTAACCATTGGGTTGCTATGTTCAAGCCTGATTGAGCGTAGTGAAATACTTGGTCCCATGTATCACCATTAAATAGCAGTACTGTGTCATCAGCGAAAGTTACTATTTTGCCGTGAGGAAAATCTAACCTACACAGATCATTTATATAAATGAGGAAGAGAGTTGGGCCTAATATACTCCCCTGTGGTACTCCATAACTAATGGGTAAACTATTGCTAACATAATTATTGATAATGACACATTGGGTTCTATTGGATAAATAATCTTCAAACAATTTCAACTGTAAGCCCCGAATCCCTAGGTATTCAATTTTTTTTAATAGTATGTCATGAGATACTGTGTCAAACGCCTTTGCGAGGTCCAGAAACACACCGAGACATTTTTTATTACTGTCCAGTTTAGTTATCAAGTAGTTTGTAACATCGTGGACGGCGCGGCGTCTGCTGTAGATTTCTTTGACCTAAAACTATATTGGTTAGGCGCGAGAAGATTTTTCTTCTCTAGGTATTTAATTAGTCTGTTATTCAAGATTCGCTCTAAAATTTTGGAAACTGCCGGAAGAATAGAGATTGGCCTATAATTGCTGACAACAGATTTATCACCACTTTTGTAAATGGGTGTGATTCTAGACATTTTAAAGACTGATGGAAATATGCCAATTGAAAGTGCTAGATTACAAATATAGGTAATAGGTTGTAACAGGACAGCTTTATATAGTTTTAATATTTTTGCTGAGATCATATCAACGCCTATTGCACAGTCCTGTTTTAGATTACTAATTAGAGTACCTACTTCATCATTATCAGTTGGCAGAAGTGCAAACGAATGGTTGCATTGATTTAAGTTATTTAATTGACACTTATTTGTTTTTTTATGAATAATTTTTTCTGCTAATATCTTTCCTACACTCGCAAAATGATTATTTATTTCATTAACTGATTGCAATGGATTCGATGCTAATAATTCAGATGGTGTTTCATTCACTTTTGCTGTAAGTGTTATATCTTTTATAATTTTCCAGAGCCGCTTGTTATTTTTACCCGCATCCTGAATTTGTTGTGTTTCATAGTCTTGTTTTAATTTTTTCAATAGAGAAGTGCAAAAGTTTCTATATCTCTTGTAAGTTATTTTAATTGTTTCATTATTTGGATCTTTTTTTAGTTTCTTGAAAAGATTGTCTCTATTTTTTGTGCATTTTAGAAAACCTGGCGTTATCCATGGCTTTAATATTCTCTTTCGGCTGGAAATTTTAACTTGTTTCGTATTGTTTGAAATTGCGTTACTAAGTGCGTCGGTAAAAAAAGTTGCGGCTTCATTAGGGTCTTTCAACGTGTAAATTGATGTAAAATCGATCTTCAATATATCATTTTCTAAGTCCTGGTAGTTTAATCGATTGATTAGTTTTGCAGGTTTTCGTTTAAGATCAGTGCATATATTCAAAACAACACTGTTGTGATCGGTTAAAGTCGAATTTAGTACTAAGCAGCGGGCTGGCACACTTGACTTAATCATAATATGGTCTAGGCAGGTTTTACCATGAGTTGGCAGTGTATGTGCAGGAAGAATACCATGAAAAGCCAGCATATCTAAATATATAGATTTGTTTTTGTCAGTACTGTTTTTACTAATATCGATGTTGATGTCTCCTAGCAATATTATGTTCTTATTTGAATAATTATGCTGGAGTAAAGAGTTTAATGATTGAATAAATGTATCTATATCCTTATAACCAGGTGGACGATAGATTGCTAGAGCTACAGTATTTTTATCTAACATTATAGAAATACAATTTGCTTCCTCAACAGGCAACTCTGTGACCGTAAGAAGTAAATCATCCCTATAATAGATAACTACACCCTCATTCTGAGTACGATTATTGGTAGTAGCATTTGTAGTTATCAATCGTTGGTATATTGCCAGTATTGGAGAGCCAACATTCCGTTAGTGCAATGCAGTCCCAATCTACCCCTGTTCTAGCCAGAATAGGTAAAAGGCCATTTATATTACATTTTAGGCTTCTAATATTTTGGTGAAAAATTTTGATACTTTTGTCTGAACCAATCATCATAGTTTGACAATCTTCAAAATCACACGTAAAAGATTCCGCTACTTCAAAAGAATCAATGTCATTTAATATTGTAGAACTATTATCCATTATTTGTGCAATTAGTCAACAAGTGAATAAAAACGATCGAATAAAAATTGAATTTTATGTCTAAGACATGAGAATAAAGCGGATTTTGAAGTAACTTGATTCTGCTAATACTGTAGAAGATGCAGACGCACGGTAGGTTTTGTGTGTGTAAGTGTAAATGTGATGTGTTATGTGGATAGTTATGTGTTTGTGTTAGTTTTATGTTTCGGACAAATAAAATTTGCATAAGTAGAAAATTAAATAACAAATAATTATTCCTATGGACACATGTAGTAACAAAAATTTGCTTTATGTACAGACACGTATCTTTAAACAAAAATAAAACAATTATAATGCCAAGTTTTAACTTAAGTAGTCAAATGAAATTCTTCAGCTCTTTCAAGTCAGATTCTTGGTTAATGAAATGTAGCTCAGCTCCATCTTTTTCTCGCATGAATATTTTTCCATTTTTTACCCAGCAGTATTTATACCCATTACTTTTGGCGAAATCTTTGGCTAGGTACAACAGTCTTTTCATTTTCGGCGACAAGTTTACAGAGATGAAAATAGGTTTAGGCGGGCCGCTAATACGTAATTTTTCCGTGGTTAGCTTATTATTTTCCTTAATGTATTGTTTATACATTCGAATAATTCGTTCTTTCAAGTGATTGGTGGTAAGGTCAACTATAACAGTTTTATTGTTTGGATCTTTAGTACCGATGCGGAAGACATCCTTAATTTCTTGAGATTTAATGGGGACGTTCATGACTGCTGCTGTTTTGATGACGGTGCTGAGAAGATCTTCTTTTGATTCCACCTGGCACGTTGGAATATTTCTAATTTCAATGCAGGTCGACCTTGCACTTCTCTCGATTTTACCCATGCGATCTTCCAGGTTATGTATGTATGAAAGATGAGTTTTACGCTCAGCTTCTAGTTAGTCGATTTGTGTTTTTAAAATATCGTAGCTTTGAGACAAAAACACAACAGAGGATTGTATATTTGAATTTTGTGTTTTAATTTCCTCCACAGTTTGTTGGATTTTCTCGATGTTTTTGTTTTGTTCAGTCTTAAATTCATGGAGCATGCTTTTAATTTCAGACATGAAAAGGTATAATTGATCATCTCGCAGCGGATAGTGATATTATTTGGTTCATATTTTTCATCTATTGCCTGGTCTTCGTTAATTATACTATTGTCTGAGGAGGAGCCATGTAGCTGAGAGATATTCTTCGATGGTGGCGGAGATCGGCTTAAAGGCATTTTCTTTGCTATTTATGGAACTAGTCAATCCCAGAAAACTCGAAAATTTTCAGTGGAGTATAATTAAAGAGCGAGCGAAGTGTTACGAAGTACGGTGTTATTATTTTTAGTTTATTTGTGAGTTGTATGATGTTGTTTTGAGGTACATACCTCGTTTGCTATGACGTGTTCAAAAACGCTGCCTCTTGTGATCTTATCCCAAGCGTCGCGTCCTTCAGGAATGCATGCGTAACTGCGAGAGAAATATTGCCGTCCTTTTTTTTCACGGAATCTTCACGCGCACGTGCACTGTTGCTATGCGTATTTTATTAAAAATTTTTTTTTTTTTGTAGTTTTTGAATATGGGTGACACGTCCTATCGCTTTTGCGGTCCGAGGGAGAGAGGATAATAAGGACAGATAGAAGACTTTAAAAGAAATAAAGAGTTCAATGTTGAGTTACGTCTAAATAGTTTTTGGTAAGATGTTTATATATCAATATGTTTGTTTCAAACTGTCAAAATTATTACAACTATTTCAACTTTGAAATGAGACTAGACTAGCTAAGATTATGATTTTGCTATATTTACTTTAACCTTTTATATTTGATTTCAGTGTCGATGTGTGCCTGAGCCTCATTATTTCCGGGCCTCGACCGAGGGGCAGACCAAAAAAGCGGTGGCTAGATGTCGGGAAGACATGAGGGTCAATAGCCTTACTGTTGATGATGCCGAAGATCTATAACAGTTTCTAGTAACAACAGGTAGTTAGGGCCGGTCTAAAGTCTAGCTCGGATTCTGGTTAGAAACACCGAGCGGGTTGCGTAAAGCCGAACGCTTTCGCTGCGATTTCACTCGAATGTTTTGCAGTTTGTCACAGCTAAGTTAAGTAATTGTCGTGTACGTAAACTATATTGTTAAGGTGCAAACGTAATAAGCCACGGTATCGGTTACACAATTTAAAGGCCGATGGACATATTACGATGTGCGTCGGACGGTGGAAATTTTGTTTATATTCATAGACGATTGAATAATGAGACATTGGAAACAATCGTGCCATATTTAAGATACAAATTGCCAAAAATCAAACATAGGTACTGGGAATGGCTAATTTGATGAAGGTACTTTGTTTTTTAATCAAGAACTTGAAATGCTCACTATATTTACCATTTCTCTCTCTCCTTAACGGTCTCATGAAATAGTAATACATTTTGCCCTTATTTACTCTAACAAGACATTTTTTACCTTCACATTCCCGCCTTCACATCCACGTAGTCGACATTTAATTAATTTTCACATTATACGAACTTGTCACGAATGACCGATAAATAAATAAGCCAGCTAATACGTACGTAGCATGAATCGGCGATTTTTAATTAACCACTCACTACCTATTAAGCAATAATAAAGGCGACTTGGTGCTATTAAGGACCAGATATAATACGCCGCGGAAGTAACACTGTAACGAGTTTGGATCATCGGCCGTTGGACATGCACGACTTTAATATTTATAAAAAATCCATAAGATATTAAGCTACGTCACCGCACCGTATCAAAATAATAAACATAAAACTCTGAAAAATAAAATAATAAGAATGTACTTAGCACACGACTTCAAATATAAAACGAACTAAAAATGAAAGCAATAAAATACTTAAAAATGCACGAAAACACGATTTAATTAAAAAGACATGCATTTTGCAATAAACATACATAATACAATTCTTTTTTTATGATTTATTCAGGATAACAATTCCAACGTAATGAAATAAATGTCAGTAGTTTAATTGGTATGTGTGTTGCATTAATATAAAGATACTTTATTATCCAAAAGAATATTAATCATAATTGGCATTTTAAGATCAATTTAGATAATATATTTTTTCCTGTTTCATTTAGTAGATCAATTAGCGAGTTGAATATTTTATAATTATATAATTACAGTTGCTGAAGATGATTGATATATTACGTCAAGTCGTCAGTATCACGTCAATATTACGCCAAGTCGTCAATATTACGTCAAGTTAAGTCACAAGACAACGAAATGTTTTGAAGCTACGTCTTTATTATAAGCTATTTATAATATAGTTTCTATCATCCATAATGAAAAAACTGCGTGATAAAAATAATATTTAATAAAACCGCCCATATATATATATTTATAAAGTATTTTATCTGTAAAACATATCTAGAATAAGAATACACAGGCAATAAACATACCATCCTTATTAACTTCTAAATTTAATTCTTATTACACACATCACCGCTCAATTTATCCGCGACAAATTGAAAATAAACTACAAAAGAGTTAATAAGATCGAGTTCAAAGACACTGAACAACATATGGTTATTCGATGCACAAGTTTTGATTTAACTCGCGTAGGTCACACGTTCAATCCCCCAGTGCCAAGGCACTGCATGACGAGTGCTCTTTCATTCCAAATCGCAAATATCACCTTAAAATATATCTTATTTAGAATTACAGTTTTCGTTTCATTACAAAGTGAGATTTAAAACTCAGATAAAAACTGAGGGCGAAATTAAAACATTAAATTTATAAATCAATTAAGATTAAATCTGAAATAAAGCCGAGGATTTATATTTAAAATAATGAAACTTCTTTTTCACCCAAAAAAATTTCACCCAAGATATTCATGAATTATCTTGACTTGGAATATTGCAAATGGAGTAATATAAAGGGATGTATAACTCAATTTTGCATCGAATTATTTAAATTTTATCTACATTCGGCTGTTTAAAACTACAGCAGACCCAAAAGTATATTAAAATAATACTATTTATCAGGAGTAACAAGTAAGTCAGTCATATTTTGAGGAGTAATTTCATCATCATTCACTGGACTTAATTAAATGCAAATAATATTAAATACACGAATCCTTATAGTTTTCATCAATCCAGACATTTGTGATAAGATATTTTAGTTTATTTTACAGACAGCCTCTGTGGCGCAGTTGGTTAGAAAGTGAAACGAGAGGCTGCGAGTTCGATCCCCGCATCGA
This sequence comes from Hyles vespertilio, assembly GCA_009982885.2. Classification (NCBI taxonomy): domain Eukaryota; kingdom Metazoa; phylum Arthropoda; class Insecta; order Lepidoptera; family Sphingidae; genus Hyles; species Hyles vespertilio. The sequence goes on from CM042824.1 coordinate 4,284,195, forward strand.
GATAAAAGTTTTCGAGGTCCACAGGTATACATAATTATGTTTCGGGTCTGGGTGTTTGTGAGATCGAAACGTCTCTCGTAGTTTCTAATACCTACAACATAAGACTCGTTCTTAATGTCGACTCAGTACTATGTATATGACTGTTGAGTGTATTGATTTATTTATTTATTGTAAATGATGTTAATCTATTTGTGTTATAGTCTAAATCTCAATCAGCCTTTCAGTTGACATTTAAAACACGCCCCTTTAGTTTATTAAGCCGTTAAACTAAAAATACTGAATTCTTCCCATGTAAAAATAAAACATATCTTTTTAGGAACGTAACACTTTCCAATTTCTATGAAAGACGCAGGAGTCACGAGCGAAATCAATGTGCCCGTACTGTGTATACTAAAGAAAGAACCAATTAACAAGGAGCCGTTATGATTCACCAGTTCCTCTGTTTATTGGTAAATGTCATATGCATATGGATGTCAAGTAAGACTGGCGCAGCCCACACAGAAGTTAGGCTATTGTGAAACGATTTCACTTCGTGTTATTCGCAGTGAAAGTGCTAAACGGCTTTGAAACAATACCGTTTGTAATTAAGATGGCGTTTCAGACAACCACCATACCGCACGAGTTGCTAGAAATGTTTTTTCATACTGCGATGGAAAATTTCTGCTATTTATACGAATTCATGAAGCAGTGGTATTTAAATTAATTGTAAGGGCGAAGTAGATTGGCGATGGAAATTGCCACAACGTGTATAATAGATCATCAACGTCTTTTGGCGTTTGAATACGTTGTTGTTAGGCTGTTGTCAAAATATTAGAAACAGATTTTCTCCTCCACATTTTATTACTCGTATATTAGATATATAAATGCTATGAGATTACAAATAAAAATGCTTGTTGTTTATAGTATGAAAACATATCTCAAACCATAGACGTAGTATCAATAGACTTGACATGCATTTGACATATATAGTCCATCTCACTTAGACTTATGCATAAACCTTAAAAAATGAAAGTGACAAAACACAATTTGCGGTCCTTGTCATAGTTTCACATAATTTTGTAGGGTATACTTTGTGTGTACCCAAACAAATAGGACGTGCGGTTTGTTATAAACTTGAATTACTGAGTATTTTACGAATATTTGCGGTCAAAAATGTATGTAAAAGAGTGTTAAAACTGATTATAAGACAAAAGGTATGGTGTGCTGCTTTATTATTGGCTGTGATAGCCGATCTAAACGATAATATGAAAATATAACCTCTCACTGGTATGTGCATTTTATTTAGTATATTGGTAAAAATAAATGTAGACGTTCATTATTATTAACATCTGCAATTAGTATTTCATAGAATATATTGAAAAATAGGATTATATTTGCATAAAAAATACGTATTTTAAAAGTATTATCCGACCAAATTATCTTGACTTTGTTTATTATGACAATCTGTATACTACTCGAAGAGGACGCCATTTTGTACATGATTTTAAATTAGTTGGATTATATTATGTTTCGGGATACCAGCTTATAACAATTTGCATTTCCTGGTTTTATGGTAAATTAAACCATCATTCATTTTATTTCAGCTTTTCAAAAGGTTTACCTTCGCGTGTTTTGTGGATCAAATTAATAGGATGTGACGGAAAATTAGACAGCTGGGTAAACACACTCGTTCAAAAATTGCATTCAGAAGACTAAGCATATTATAACTTTCTTAAAACCGTTTTCTCTCCCACCACTCGAAATAAAGGTAAACTACTCGTATAATCTATTTAATCTAAATAATAAAAATCCAGAGTATTCATCCTTGAGACGAAAATGAATGAAACGTCTTCTATAATCAGTCTCCCGGCAGCCTGTCTTCATAAATTGTCACAAATTTGAAGTCTGTATTCGAAAAAATTACAAAAATGCACCCAATCCACCAAGCTTAATACTTCTTTATTTTTTATTTATTTTATTTTGGACACTAACAGTCGTCTTCATCAACAAAAACAAAGATTTTATGTTTACAACTTACAGACTTTGAGTGCCAAAACTTAAAGTCAATGCAATAAATATCCAATCCACACACGCCTTGACCCGAGGCGTCACGTTACCTTACGTTATTTCAATTTAAATTTTGTTCTGCACATATTAATTACATATATTTTATTCTTTTAATAATTAGATTTAATTTTTACAGATGACCGAATCCGAAACCGTGGGGAATAACAAAGAGTGCTGAAAGGACACATGAGCCTGATATGGATGAAAACAAAAAGTGCACAATTCTATTTTTGAAAAATCAATATTCCAGGAAAAAAAAGCCAGATGATTAAAGAAATGTACAAGCGCTGTATTATTACACATTCGATACTTTGCTATATCATTTTATTTTAATTAAGGTATAGAAAAGAAAAAAATGTAGGTATATTTTTTCCATTTTGTTACATTTGAGAAATGTTTAGGTCTATATCAATAGGTTTTCTGTACCTTTGTTACTAACGATTCGTTTGTAGAAGCTTAAATTAGGAACTTAATTTATGAAAATATTAAGTATATTGTAAATACTTGTTTGTAAGCTTTCTTAAAATAAATAAATAAAATAAAGTAGGATGTTATTCTATCCTTAGTAGTTACGTTACTATGAATTCTCTGATTTTCTATAATTTATAGAACACTCGGCAGGTTTTGTTTCTATGTATATGTTACGGTAAGAGTGAATAATTGAAGATTATTAATAATTATCGATTATTATTAATAATTACCGAAAGTCGAGGTTAAAGTGATAAATTAATCACATTTGTCGGTTTTTATTAATAATTTGACCCTAGTAGTGATAAATGTAATAAGTGGCCAAGGGTTGCGGGGCATTATGGATCAGTTAGGTCGACTGTGCCCCAAAACCGACTCGGAACACCCCGACTTCACGTAGTCTTTTGGCTACCGACCCTAGAGTGTATATAAAAAGCCGGAGGCGCGGAGGGAGAGCAGCCCCCGCCCGCTGTAACGAAGGATAGGCAACCGTGCGAGCCGCAGCGGCTGAGGCTGGTCGCCGGAGGTGACCAGCAAGCCGAAGCTGCGGAGGTGAGCATGGGTGCCTATCTTTTGTTACGCAAGGGCGAAGGGGCTGAACTTCCCGTAGCGCCGGAGACGATGCAGAAGCTAATTTGTATTGACAACAAGTGTTTTAAGGGTTAGGTTGTTATAATAGATATTTCTCAGGAATGGTGCGTTACCTTTTCATGGGAGTGGTACCAGGGGAGGTGCGCCACTTCCCCTCTCCTTCCACTCCTCCCAACCCACCCCCTCGTGCTGCCCTATTCTATATTCTACCACTTCGGCTCATTATTGTTTTGATTTTGATTCGCTTTACATCACTCTGCCTTACACTGCCACAAGTAACCTTGTTAGTGTAATCTCTAATTAATATAATTGTAAGACTGTGTTTAATATTATAAATAAATACCTGCTGGTCAAAAAACATTGAGTTTTTATTTATTTTATAACTTTCACCAATATGTGTCGTGAATTATTAATAATTACCAAAACGTGGTTATTATTAATAATTTTGTAAAATTATTAATAATTTTCAATTAATCAGATTTACCGTAACATATATATTATCATTACTATGTATTATTCGAGTTACGTAAATGATATAAGTATTAGTAATTATACAAAGCCATCTTTCCTTTTTTGCTTTCTAACCTTTGTGAAAATATTGCAAAACGTCACGTTGTTTAATACTGAGGCCCTTCATCCGCATCATTCATCGCAGCTGGTTAGACGCCAGATGTAAAACGCGAGGCCGCGGTTTCGTGCCCGCTCAAAAAGAGACAAATATTTGAGTGACTTGATATTTTTTTCAAATTGGGGTGTTAGACCAAAAAGTCTCTCGTAGTTTCTGATATCCACGACACAAAATTATCATTTGTAGGGTCAGGACTATGAATTTGAATGTTGCGTCTATTTATTTATTTAGTTAAAATATTTATGGGAAAATGTATGACCTGGTAACCCTGCTTTTTTTTTTACTTTATGTCTGTCCCTTACGGTGGGACTCGAATGTCGAGTCCATTTGATACTACGTCCATGTCTCAAACAATGCGTTAAATTGACAGTTTTTAAGTTTTATTCGTAGTTCCAAATTTCGCCAAACGCCAGTATAAGATTTATATCAGTCCTTATTTCAGAATTAATTAATTGTTTTTTAAACTTGACAGGGGAAGATATAAAATATAATGTATGTGTGTTAATTACGAGCACGTATAGAATAGTATAAAATCGTGTTCGCAAGTGTCGCTTTTAATTAAAAATGATAAACTACTTTTATATGATTGATAGCCAAATTAGAACGCACTGGAAAGGCGAAGGCCAATGGTTCAATCCTAGGACGACAACGACTTACTTTACGAAATTACATATTCATTGTTAATTAGCGTTTGGTATATCGGCGAAGAAAATATTATTGGGAAAATTTTGTACCTTCATAGGAATTTAAAAAGCAAGGCAGTATTTATTTCTCCTGTGTTACTCTGTATTGAATTGGCGTAAGTCCCTGAAAATTGTATGAACTGCAGATGTGGTTTCTAGCAAGGCGACCAGACTTTGCTATTAGATATGTCAGCGTGATGAAATAAAAAAAATCGGTCATACCATTCCCAAAAGTTTTGCAGTCAGGTAAGCAACCGGTCCGATTATACAAGTTTGCTCCAGATATAAGACACTGCTTCCACATGAATATGGAGTAAACACAATGTTGTTTACTAAGAATTATTTAATATCAAGTATTAGCGCTACCAAAGTAATATAGTTTGTTCCAAGTAAACAAACATATTTGCCAACAGTACTATACATTCTTTAATCTCATTGTGAGATCGTGACTGCAATATCTTCCAGCAAGCTCTGATAGCTTTTATATACTGCCATATTCAACTTAATTCGATTGTCATCCGTAATTTAATGAAACGGTCACGATCCTTTATATTACACTAGTACGTTAAGGATATCTTATGAAGATAAATTGTGTTCGCATGCAAGTAAATTGAAACTATTTATTTACATTTAGAAATTATTTCTAGCTATATTTTAACCGATTTCGAGAAAATAGGAGTTTATTGGGCTGAATGATTTTTTTATTTAAGATTCAGTGTTTGCAAGTGCGTGGTGGCCCGTTGGTACCGGACAGAATACGGCTGCCAACATGGTCACGGTGGTCGCGGGTTCAAATCCCAGGGCATTCCTCGGACTTTTCGGAGTCATGTGGGTATTGACAGTAAATTACCACGCACTATAACGGTGAAGGTAAACATTGTAAGGAAACCTGTATACTATTGCGATTTCTATGGTATGTAAAATCCGACAACCCCAACTAGGCCAGCGTGATAGACTATATGACCTTACTCCTCTTAATCGTACTCCCGTTTGTAGAGGAGGCCATGCCCTGAAGCTGGATGTACATATAGGCTGATAATTGATATATCACTGTTTTATCTTTTTCTTTAAACAGATAAGTTAAAGGCACATCATAGCTAGTGATGTCCATCACTTATAACTCCTGTAGAATAGTTGTTACATTGCGGACTTTTAAAGTAAATTCCTTGTGTGATTGTGTATATTATACATATTTTCACGCAACAATAGTGCAGTTGAGACTAGTTCTTTGGAGAATACTGGCGATATACAAAGGCATACGTGTCGGCAAGTCGGGAAGTGATTCTTGAGACGTGTTAACGAGCAGCGTCTAACTTCGCGCGAGTACGATGTTCGTTCCACCTCCGTTTTAACAATAGTTTTTATATTCTTATATGACATGAATATCCGTAGGTCTATATATTTTTGTACTTATCAGATACATATCTGTAACTACATTAAGCCTATCTTTTGTATATTCTGTAATATAAATACAAACTCAACTCTACAACTGTATGAATTATTATCATGACCCAAAAAAAATACCACGACAGCATAGTTTTCAATTATTTTTTCTATCTTAATTATCTACTAGTATCACATTTGATTCCTTTAAAAATATTCATTCAAAAGACATACAAAAATAAAATCATAATATGGAAAGCATACAATTCTTTTAAATTTAATGCAATCGCATTCCATTAGAAAAGCTAACGTTCTCAAAAGATAGGTGAAGACCGTTATCTTGCACATGATTATACTAGAGGAAAACTCGAATGTCGTATAGAGGGAAACCCCTCGGCTCCAGGCATTTAACACCAATTAGAATATAAAATACAGAAATAAACAAAAAAATTTTTTGTTTATTTCTGTTTTCTATTTTGATAGTATTCCTCATAAATTAGTTATTATTAATAAATATCTAGATTGTACATATTCATCACCCACTTCATTTTTATTGTTTATTTCCATTTTGTTTAGTATAAGTAAATTGTATTAATTTAAGCTAGTTATAATGAATGTTGTATACACCTGTAAGGATAGTGCACTCTGTCCGAAGCTATAATGTTATATGTTTTTGTAAGTTTTGTGTTACTGTCGTTGGTGTGTCTTTTAAATAAATAAATAAATAAATAAAATAAAATAAATAAATAACAATTTAGCCACGTTCACGGGATTAACATACAAGTAATGCAATTACTCCGTGAAATGTTTACACGTATACGTAATTTTATTTATAATAGACGTCAGTGGTAAACATGTTTGCGTTGGTGTAATACAATGATAAGCAAATTACTTATTAAATTAATACGTACCGTTTGTCGTTTCATACTTTTCAACTGTGTACAGAGGCGTAACCCAGACAATTTCAATAACATTCTATTGAAATTGTGTAAGTTGCTCATGTACAAATTTGTTTAAATTGGAAAAGTATGAAACGTCAAACGGTACCTATAAGTTTAGTTAGATTAAGTAAATGTTTGTTTGTAATGCTAAACTAATTGTAATTATGTGCATTTATCAAAGTATATATAAATATAAGTTGGAACGGATAGTGGGACTGGGAATTATAATTTTTTAAAGACTTGACTTGTAGCTATTGTCCAGTTAAACGTCGCGTCGTCACCTCTATAACACTCCGTATGTTAATCGCAGCAATTATTTAAAGGAAAGTATTGCATGCACTTATGGAACAATTAACAAGGCCAAGTGACATTATACACAACAAGAATATACAAGCAAATTATGTATTTTAAAAATCGAAACGGAAAAGGATTTCTCCCGGTCGTTTTTTTGTTTTATATTGTATCATCACAATTAATGCGTTGCACGTGATTGGAACTTTTAGTAAACGGAAAATTTAGTACCTCCCATTCTTTTAAAGCTGAAAACACATTATAGGTTTTCGTCTTACGCATAGAGTAAAGAGCGGTAAGTACGGGGCCAACTGACCAATCAGGACAATGGAACCTACAAGGTTCTTTCTATGTAGTCTGTGGTCACGTCTTAAACGTATGACCTATAATGTGCACACAACAAAAGAATCCATTGTTCAGATCGCTCTAAGACGCGTTGCTCTAGTATTTATGGCCGCTTCTTTACTCTATGCGTAAGACGAAAACCTATAATGTGTTTTCAGCTTAAGAGCGTATACACCTTGCGCGCAAAGTCAACTATAGGTATTTCTTCGTTAATTTCACGCACACATAAGCGACCAAAGCTGTGTGCGTAGACCTGCCGCGTCGGCTCGCTATACAATCGGCTCAAACAACTTTGATCCGTGCGCTTCAAATATTCAATTGAAATGTAACTGTAATATAATATCATAAAAATATTTTATTTGCATTATAAGTAGACTAATATTACTGTGCAAGCAAGGAATAATAAAAATTTTGGATACTAATCATATTTTCGTTATTATTACATTGTTAAGTTGCATTCAAATCAGTGTTCAATCAGTATACACTACGGACGTTTTATTGATCATTTCGTGTTCGAACACATAAATAGTGTTAGCGGCCCTACAACCCCTTACAATTACGAAATATATTTAATTTTATATTACAATACATAACATAATTTAGCCTCGGATTTACATCCCATTATATTACCTGAAACATAATTTATACTCACTACAAAATCATTGTAGGCAATAAAAATAATTAAATATTTTACTACCAAAGTACTAAGATGTGGTAATCGCATTCCGCGCGTGGCTATTTTTACTACGCGCGGCATAATCGACTGCAGCTAGGCCGGAGCGACGAGCGATACGTCCTCCCTCTAGAAGGCCTTGCGGCGGTCTGATTTGATCCACGTCGGACAGCGTGTTTTATAATGGTTTTTAAAATATTTGTAGAAAACATGAAAACTAATTTTGTTGAAATATAAAAATGGTAATTTATTGATAAGATGTTCTTCTATTGTAATATGCAATTGCTATAAAAAATTATGTACGATAAGTTGGTGAAAAAAAATATGTTCTTGACGAGAGTTTCTGAATAATTTCGCATTGTTTAAATTTTTATTTTTCAGGAACTAAACACAAAAAGATTATTTTTCTCAGCAAAATCCCTCCATAAGGGTCTTATTAGTCTGATAATATTTTTATTTTCATCTTATATTTAGTGGTTTCGGATATCTTAAGCTTCTAAATTGCCATTTAAAGCCTAAATAACGAAACTTGTGTTCAGTAATCCGTATAGTACTCACAAATTATCCATCAATCTATAATGTTTTCCACCAAAATCCCTAGATGACAACCTTTTCTAAAATTAGTAATAATTATTTTTCCTTTAAATTGTTTATTGGTGGCTATTAACTCATTTGAAAAGTCCTGTTTTTAAGACAAAAAGCGCGTGCAGGGTATAAACGCTCTTAAGCATCGGTTGATACAATAATTGATCTCCCATTCGCCATTCGGAATAACTATGCCGGGGAGTGCAAATGCTCATCACGCTCTGCTTAAAATACGTAATAATATTAGATTAATTATTTAAATAAAACTGTTACTCATATCATACACCTTCATTACTTTCTCGCGCCGCATTTTCATTCACGGCCGTGAATGTTTTACGTAACACTTGATATTTACATAATTATACCAAGGACAGTACGTTTAAATTTTTCACACATTTTCACACAAATTGCATTGTTTGTAAACTTGAACTACTGAATTATATCATTTGAGCGGTCCAATGAGTGGGAGTCGACATTGACCCCTGGTATAATGACGTTTTTGTTTTAACCGTTCACAAAGTTGGGACCTATTGTTTAATCGAAGCGAATGTGGAGTTTAATTTGGGGCCGAAACAATACAAAATTCCATTAAAATTATGCTTATGCTATGCTACTAAGACCGAATATTGTATAATTGAATCAAATCCCATTTTAACTCCCCGAGGTAAATATTGAGATGAGCGCAGTATCAAATATTATTTTACCCGTAAATGTATTTTATAATTGTATCAGAAAACAATGTCTAAAAACGAATACTTATACTGGTAGTATAAGACACAATTTATATACAAATGTAATTTAATGGTAGAGACAATCGCAACAATTTGCCCGCATTCACTATTAGTCCCAGAGATGACGACCAAAACCATGTATCATAGCAATACGGTCGAAACTGTATAAAATCGTTAGATTATGTAATTCTAAACCCGACTAGGTAGGTAGTAACGGTCAAAAGTATAGCAATTGCATGTGAGGCTATTTCTGCTGTTTCCAAAAAAAAGGCAGTCGGTATCATAGCAATACATCTGATATTGGAAATGTACATAGATTTTATAATTTTATGACGAATAAGTTGGTTTTTAGACATTTTGCGCGTAGTATATAGCTGAAGCGAATTTTTGAAAATGTCAACAAATTTAGCCAATCTGTATCATAGCAATCCGAATGACATTTTTTTCTACCGTTCGTAAATAAGGCAAGATTGCAAAAAAAATGTTTTCAGACATTTTAGATGTCGCATGTACTCCCAAAAGAGAAAAGAACGATTTGGAGTCGCTTGGCCGATGCCTGAGCGCTTCTTACGTTTCTGCTGCGGTGCGAATGGTTTTTTTCGCATATTATACTCCTGCCACTCTCTTACTATACATAGTCACTCACCAGCTGTCCTAACCGTTGAAATAACGCTCACTTAAAGTGACAACAAACTATAACTAGCTCAGGCGGACGTGGGTGTGTCGCTGGTTGTCCGAGGGCTCGCGGACCTTTTTTTTCTTCTATTCCCAATGATAAGGCATAGTTTGCTCATCTCCCATTGACGAAGTTTTCGGGGATGGAAGAGTAGTATTTTAAGAATTCAAAATTATCAATTATAATAGACGTTTTTATAGCATAGATACGTTGTCCGCGATCTATTTTGGCAAGACAAAAGCAAGGTGATTGCCCAACTTGCAATCAGTCACGCTTCAATACGGTCGATATCGAAAAGTTGTCTGATAAGGGAGGTGCTACACTGAATTCTTCTGATATAATTTTTTTGTACATCTGGTTAATTCATTTCATCAATTTCAACAATTTTCAGACAGATTGCTATGCCATATATGCCATTATACCAATCGGTAAAATTCCTTAACATAATTAGAATGGTCTCAAAATTTGTTCCATCCGAATGTTCTTCTGAAAATAATTTTTTTCGTATTAATTAATCCTAATTTACCCGTAAACAACATTTTCAGACGGATTGCTATCATCATATTTTTAGTCTCATTTTTAATTTTTCTAAATTATTTTTTGGGTTCGCGCTACACTATTAACTTCTGAAAAATATGTTTTCGGTATCTTATAGCTATTATATAACTACAGTCAGAAAATCAGACAGATTGCTGTGATACAGTCCGGTAAAATTTGTTGACATTTTTGAAAATTCAGTGCGGTCAAACGCTACGCGAAAAATGTCTGAAATTGGTATTTTCGAGTTCGAAATAATCAAATCTATCAATTTGATGCGGTTGTGGCCGTATTGCTATGAAACAAAAATTTTGGTTTTCATCTCTCGTACCTTTTCACCTATTTTACGAACGAAAAGCGGAATACAACGTAATGGGGGAATAAGTGTTTTCAGTTTCGATGTTTATCTTAACAGCCTGCACTGATACATATATAATCGATAATGAGTGAATGCAATGATTTATATATCTCGCTTCAGTCGGCTCATAATTGTGATTTATATTAGTATTTGTATTGATTAACAGGGTAATATTATATTTTAATTATACACTGAACTTTCTTTCTATCTGCCAGTACAACACGTTTAGCTAACGTCATCATTCACCATTCTTTTTGGTCGGTGCAACATTTTTCCTAAGGTTTTGTGTCCTCTGTTGATGCAATTGCTTGTATATTATTCCATTTTATGATACAATCTTCCATTAAACATACGTCAACAAAAAACAGGTTAAACTGGACTTCTTACTATCACAAAATCAGTATCAGTACCAGCCTATATACGTCCCACTGTAGGGCACGGGCCTCCTCTACAATTGAGCGTACGGTTGAGTGGTTAGGCCATATAGTCAACCACGCTGGCCTAATGCGGCTTGGCGGACTTTACATACTATTTTTTTATTCGTCTTCTTTTACCGTTATATCACAAAATACTAGAGATATTCTGAATGAAAATACATATGATAAGCTGCGGCATTTAAGAGAGTTCGAGATTCGCCGAAGAAGTAACTCGTTTGATACCAAACAAAAAAACAGCATGCTCAACCGATGATCATTATAATTTATAATCCATAATATGATTATAAACAGGTTTCTCTACTTTTATTGCTTTGTTTGTGAAGGTTTAATTGGACAATAAATAATTAAATTTGGGACATGTATAGTTTTTTTTTTTATGATGGTGTAAAAAAATAGAAAAATATCTATAGATTCAGTACTTAATCAAGTTATGTTAATAGGTAAAATAATACTAAAAATCTCACTATATAAGTGCAAGGCAAAAGCAGTAGAGGAACATTGTGTGTATACGGAAAAACTTGATGTATTAACACTTTTAAATGATAACTACACTGACGCCACGCAATGAAGATGGGATAAAAAAACAGCCGTGGGATATCCTGTTATTGTTGCGGTAAATTAAATAATAGTTGAAGATCTGAGCTGAGCACCAAACACATTGCGAGATTAAATTAGGTACCAGAAGGATTTAATTCCATTTATTAATTATATTTCCTCAGTTTATAGTTTTTATAATCTGGTGGGACTACATAAAAAAATATATACTCACTTGCTTATATTTCAGCACCACTAACCAATATAACAGTTTCTGGCTCAGGTTTTTACTTTATAAGGAGGCGGCACTATTTTGTTAGCGGAGAGCTCTACATTATTTATTTATTTTATTGAAATCCTGCCAAAATAAATAAATTATGACAAGACATGCCTGTCAACGATGGTGTGGACAGCTTTACAAACAACAGCACCCGAAAACAAACAGCGGGCTTTAAACAAATGTTTGCTCTGACGTCAACGCATCAGTTCAGTTCTTCTGGTTCCAGACTATGTAGTACATACCAAACGCAATATTAAAATCCTTTAATATGTTATTTAGGAATTAATGACTAGTTAATATACGTCCCGGCACTAGGGTGTATACGTGGTGTTGTATCACTACATAGTATAAAACAAGTCGCTTTTTCTGTCCCTATTTATCTTGTTCGCTTAAATCTTTAAAACTACGCAACGGATTTTGATGCAGTTTTTTTAATAGATAGAGTGATTCAATAGAAAGGTTTATATGTATAATAACATCCATTAAATAGTGGAGAAATATTGTTATTTTTGAAGTTTCTAATGTGATGTCGTTAATTATCAATATTTTTCCGCTTACATTGCAAACGCAGGCTGAACCCTACGAGATTTATCAAAATAATGTACTACATATTTGTACACATTGAAAAGGTCTACAGAAAACTCTGCGATGGTATATGTCTATCTTTTATGGATATCCCACAATAACATTTTTTTGTCATTTACTTTTTACGACAAATAATGGCTAATTTTCGAAGCGATTTTAACCAATACAGCATTAATTCTTATCCAATTAAATAGCTTAAATAAATTGTTGATTTAATATAGATCTACGTGGTCCTTTACAGCACAAGATTTAAATGAATATTTTCGAAGATATTACAGATTTAAAATTGCGGGACGTAGCGCTTGCGGCGGTACTGGCCGGCCGGGGCGGGGCGCGGCGCGGCGCGGCGCGGCGGCAGCGTGCCTATATAGGAATGTTTATATGTATAATAATAATACGTACCTACATATTATTGTACAAAAATCTATTTGTACCCGGGCGAAGCTGGGCCGGGCCGCTAGTTTCTTATATTTTCGATTTATTTTGTGTTTCGGTTTTAAGGATATTGTAGCTAGGGTAACTAATGAACATAAAATTATGTGTAACTTTACATCTTATGTGTAAGGATGGCGAGACCAGTGAAGTACCAAGAATTGCTTTGTGATTCCAGGTGTTGTTTGGTTTTGCTACTGTTGATGAGAAGTCTTATTGCTTACTTACCATCAGGCGAACGGCATGCACGTCTCGCCATACAGTGCAATAAGAAAAAATATTGCTTTGTAGATAGATTCAGAAATGTGTGCATTAAGACTAGGCCTTCTGACCGTGATTTTGATCTACAGTTCTTTAGCAACTAGACTATCGATCAATTGAAAAACCATCTCTTGGGTTTTATGTGTGGGAGGGAATACAACAAAGTATGTAAATCCACCTAGTATTTAATGAGCAATCTAGTTTGCTACTTAGTATCTACCGTTGCAGGCACACTGATTGACATCATATTTGTCTAATCGATCATCATACAACAGTTAATTAAAAACCACTTTTATAACGAACCTCTTTTCAATGGTAGACGTCGAGTGACTCAACGTTATAATCAAGTTGTTAACAGTTAGACACATAAATTCTTTATTTTATTCCAAGAATCAATGATTGGTGCTTACTTAAATGTGGCAAAATATAGTAAGTACATTGAATTGATGGTGAGAAAATGACGTTTGAAGTTAATTATTTTAAGCTTAGTCCGTTATTCCGTTTATTCTATACTAGTGGCCCGGCCCAGCTTCGCCCAGGTACAAATAGATTTCTGTACAATAATATGTACGTATTATACATATAAACTTTCCACTTGAATCACTCTATCTATGAAAAAAAAACCGCATCAAAATCCGTTGCGTAGTTTTAAAGATTTAAGCATACAAAGGGACATAGGGACATAGGGACAGAGAAAGCGACTTTGTTTTATACTATGTAGTGATGAATAAATCATCAGCTGATTTTGCTTCGTAATTCATATTTTTTAGTAGTATATTTTTTATGAGTTGTGGGTATATTTTGCCATGATCGGTTCCAGTCACTTTTACTAAACAACAAAAAATATACTTAATAAACTATACCAACTGACAGAGAAAATACAAAAAGTATGTTTGTCGATGGTAAACAGAGTGTTAGCGGAAAGTCGGTCTGGGCCGATGATACATCCATCCCTGACTTAAATTAAATGACAGTAATCTATATACATAAATATGCATCTTCACGCTAACCTAGACTTTAATCTCACAATTAATCTATGGCCTAGGAATATGTTATCATAATTTACCGACGTAGTTGCTATTGGAAAACACTATCCAAGTCTTATCCTCATGACAATCGACTGCTAATTGTTTCTCGATAAAGATTATTATGTAAATCATCATGATGAAATAACAAAGAAATATTGCGATGCACTCAGCGACAACATCAACAGTATTCTATTTTCGAGGAAACAATTTTTCAAATTAAACTTACTTTTTGAAGCCGGATAATTATATCCCTCGTTAAATACGTAGGTAGAGTGTAGCTTAAAATAAGAAGTAATTTAGACCCTAATTTTCCCGAAGGAGCTAAATTTTCAACTATTGCTGAATACGTATGCTCTCTAATGCTGTGCCAATGTTAGACGGTCATTTGTTGCTTAATTTTCTAACGGATAATAATATTTTTTTCGAAACCATAGTTGTGGTTGAAATACAGAAACATAACTAATTTTCTATACCAAAAGATAGTAACATAGTATGAATATAATAGATTTATAAAAACCTGAACACACAGCTAAGGGCAATTTCTTCGTGCTCTTACTTACCTGAAAAAGAGAACACAAATTACATTAAAACTTTGTTCAATAATATCACATATTAAATCGTATAGCTTAGTATATTTATAAGAATAATATCTGATATTTCATATGTAAATATTGTTTTTACGACCTTTTCGCAGGTCTAATAAGTCCCGCCAAGTATTTACCCGGATTTACCTTATTTATAAGTCAGATACTAATTATAGTTTTCCTGCACGCGACGTACATTTCTGTTCATAAATATGAAAGAAATGAGTCAATACCGATTAAAGTCGAGCGTAATTTGTCACTATGCAAACGTAATCTTCAAATGCTATTTGATATTCATGGGTTCAGGTTTGTGAAGGTAGTTTAATGGGGTATGTGTAAAACTAGTTTAGGCTAATTATAATTTAATATTAGCAAAGTTGTTGCCCCATTTGAGAATCACATCCAGGATCTCATGGGTTACCATGGGCCTGCAATTATGGTTTAAATGACTAACATGTACCCTGTGAGTGTATTTAATTTCAAATGGTTATTTCTTGTCAGTTGAAAAACATATTTGTACCGATTATACACAATGTCTAAACCCGAAATCCGCCACCTTTGCATGGCTTTCCGAGCCGATGCGATTTTTTTTTTATTGCAATGAATGACGAAACGAGCAAGCCGTTCGCCTGATTGTAAGCGATACGACCACTCATAAACAGTAGCAACATTCCACTGCGCTCGCCATCCTGAGACATAAGGTGTTAAGTCTCAATATGTCCAGTAGTTACTCTGGCTACAATATCCTTCAATCCGAAACGCAACAGTGCATTTACGCAGTGTTGTTTCACGGGAGAAATAGACATTGCGGTGGTACCTACCCAGATGGCCTCTCACATATGAGAGACCTACCACCAGTAACCAGTAATTCTAATAAAAGTAAGACTGCGGAGCTACTTTTCAAGTGTTAAGAACTTGGCACCTATTCTACTCCTACCGATATCCCTTGACGTCTTTTGTGCCGAACTTGGCGATATTTTCATATTTATAATCTTTTTATTAGAGCTGGTAAACGAATAGTCTTTTAAGCCATTTGCACACAATACCTCAACAAGACCCTGTTCAATTAATATGCGAAATTATATATAATTGTGCAAATGAATTATCCATTAAGCGAGCAAATTAATACTATTATGTAACAAAGGTTTATTACATGAAGATCTTTAAAAATTATTATCTTTTGGATAAGAAAAATAAAGCAGCTTGAAATGTTGATTTCCCGTATTTTATTTTTGCTGCAAATATATATATTTTGTCAGTTCTAAGTTCCATTCTTGGGCCTCAAATTTGACAGTACTGAAATTAAATCGATATATGTTATACTTGTCTATTGGATATGTCGGAAATAGATGATTCCTCAGCATTATTTCGGATTGCAGCACTAGCGCAATCTATTGACAAGAGGTCGACATCTCGATTGTTTGTGAGGTCCATCGTTTACTTTAAATCCTCAACTTTGTAATAAATAATTACTTAATAAATTAAACACAATTAATTTCTATAACACTTGTATTTTAAACACTTATTTCAAACACTGATTTTAAACACTGATTTAAACACTTAGTAGTTTTTATAGAACTTTTCCGTACGAAGGCGAATTACTGAATGCTCAGCTCAACAAAAGCCTTCTACAAGAAAATTCTGTAATCGCGCTGATTAGTCAACCAATCAAGCGCTCCGATTGGTTCAATATAAACAAAGTAAACTAAACACTTTAAAATAGCTATTCTAATGCAACATCTCATAATAAAATCTTAAATTACGTGTATGAGAGTTTACATAATTATTTATGAATATTGATAATCATTTTATAGTCAAGAAATTGTTTTACATCGAAAGGATGTCGCTCCCAGATAATTGAGATGCGCGACATCTACACGGTTATAATGTGAAACTGAAGTAAAAGGAAATAACAATCAAGTATTAAAAGTTTAGGCCTTAAATAATCAATGGAAAATGTAATATGGTTAAAATTCATGTTTATTATTTTATTACGGTGATAAATCATTTTATAATCAAAAAGGAATAAAAAGGAAGTAGCTACATCATGGTTACAATGAGCGCCATCTGTAAACCTACATTTTAGAACTTGAATTACTTTAAATAAGAGTTAACATTACAAACATAGAGCTTTAGAGCTTGTAGATGATGTATAAATTTGTATAGTAAATAATTATGTTTAAAATAAGTAATAAAATCAATATTTATTATTTTGCGGCGACAGATATATTTACATGTTCTATTTTTAGAAGACTCCAATGACGAATGATATTTTCGCGAGAGCGTACATCGCTCCAAATAGAAAAGCTACCAAAATAACTCTTTAAGTGCATGCGTCGAGAATGCTGTTTTGCAAACTTTGACAGATTTGTAGAAATCGATATTTTTTGGCGACCACAAGTGATAATTTCAAGGTCGTTTCGATGATAAATAAGTGTTATGACGATAAAATATCGCGGTGAATATTAAGCGCTTGGTTCACCAAAACCAGTTATATAATAACAATGTGAATTTCAGTTCAAACAATATGAGATAAGCGCGGTCGAAATTAAATGGATTGTGATGTAAGAAATCATAGCGATTTTTAAGAATTTATACGGTATGTAAAGTCCGCCAACCCGCATTAGGCCAGCGGGGTAAACTATATGGCCTAACCACTCAATCGTTCTATCGATTGTACAGGAGGCCCATACTTTGCAGTTAGACATATATGGGCTGATACAAATACAGATAGATTTTCACTAATGAATTTACCTCTGTAAGAATATATGTTTGGATATTCAACTTTTTGTTGTAGGTACTGACAGTGACACAATCCTCTTGACAGTAACTGGGGTCAGCAACAGCCCACATAGAGTGTGTACCAGTGATGAATATCTCTAGTTACAAATACATTCCACAAGCAAAACACAACGTATGTGTGACCCGCAGTCAACCTATAAAAAAGTACCAGCGCCCTTCAATTCTGGCGCTAGCGTCATTTCGCAAACATAAGCCAGTTACTTCACTTCGCACTCCGGTCGATTATGTTACGTTACTTACGTAACACAAGTAATAGCGTAATTTTATTAAAAGTCCATTCAGAGAGTCAATTTGTTTTGTGGTTTAGTCGGTCATGCTAACTGCGACCTGGAAAGGAGAATGTCAGTATAGATGTACTGAGAAACAAAATACAGCCAAAAAATGCTCTAGATTTTTCGGTGTGACGAGATCTAAAAATTATGAGTATAGTGGACAATATTCTTGACTGTTTTACAAAATATAGTGGAACGAATGCTTCATTGGTGTAGCGACACAAATCGAATGAGTTGTGAAGAGTGAGTTGTGTAGAGCTTCTCGGTTCAATTCCTAGAGCAGAGAATTTGCTGAAGCATACGAAATATACGTTTACAATGATATAGCTACAAAAATAACTATACATTGCCAGAAAATGACAAGAGGCAATAAACTAAAATAAAGCTATACATTTCAGTGAACAGTTTTTTCGCATAAAACATATTACATTGCGGCGACCATTAATTCGTGTTATGTTTTATTACGATGCAGGAAATGCAATGTAATGAATCTAGTGCTGTACGTACCGACAAACGATACTGGCCGCTCACTATCATATGGAGCATCGCCCTACTTTTCAACGTTTAATTTCTCGGTGTTGTGCTTGTGGGTGGAGGAGAAACTAAAGGTCTTGTATCAGATTTTCCGTATTTTTAAACGACTTCAAAAAACGGAGGAGGTTCTCAAATCGACTGTATGTTTCTTTTTTTATGACCCGTAAATTTTGTTGTGGCTCCTACACAAGGTGGGTGTGGGTGATCATAATTACATAATACAAACTAAACGTGGGCTAACTCTCACTCGTTTGTTTTTGAGTTGAATTTGTAGAACTCGGTAAATAAAAGATTTAGTTCGAATCTTGCGAATGTAAGAAGGCTGTCGGAGGCTTGAAGTTCGAGCATTTCAATAATTGATATCAATAACATTTGTCTACTATGATTTGTTTTTCCTTTGTTTGTACTTATACCGTAACTTTAGTCTGATCTTATTTATTTTGTAATTGATTTTAATACATTGAAATATTATCATTGGCTTTAGACATGTTCGATATAAAATCCATAAATAAACTACATTGTTTTGTTTCCCGCTACTCATATGTTATGGAGCGTATTATTTGTCCTTAGGGGAACTGTTCATGCAAAAAACTGTATTCATTTCCAGACAACTTGTCAATGTTGTAAACAACAGAAACGGCACAGCTATTTACACGGATGAACAGCTGTAGGAATTAATAATAGAATGAGGCTCAACTATACCGTGCATACTCAACTAGAATAATTTTATTGCTGAGTTCATACTCAGCAATAATAATGATTTCGCCTTAGCAGACCTCATGGTCTGCTAAGGCGAAATCATATTTAGAGGTTATATCATGCTTGTCAGGCAAATAGACGAACAATTAACTTTTCATGCTGATAAGACCTCAGTTTTCACGCCCCAAGTCTATTACCAGAGCATTGTCTATTAGCAGAGTGATGTGATAGGGAAAGTCGGCTTGGGCCTCGAAACTTTTTGTTTACCGCAGCTTTCGCCTATTAATTTATTAAAAAAATATATATATTAGTATGCCAGAGGATAGTGAATATTGAACAGCTTAATCTTTTGAGGACATTTTTTACTCTAAAAACAATAATTGTATCGTCGATGTGCTAATTTTTAGCTTTAAAAACCACAAAGGCCAAAGTATCGAACATTTGACACGGGACTCTCACTTGTGTGTCACTGCCCAAAAATTGTTATATTTCTGCTGAAATAACCAGTGTTAGGAAATTATAATAATAATAATAATATATGACGAAGTTATTAAGACGAACAACTATAGGAAATACATCCTGAAGGACGGTACGGTCGACATTTGTCGGGCATGCCACCGTCCGGGCGAGTCAATCAGGCATGTTATCTCCGGTTGTTCGTATCTTGCTAACGGCGAGTATTTGCATAGGCATAACCTAGTAGCCAAGATCATACATCAGCAAATTGCTCTTCGATATGGGCTTGTGACTCTTGAAATGCCATATTACCAGTACGTTCCACAACCAGTTCTTGAAAATGGTCATGCAACGCTATACTGGGATCGGTCTATTATCACAGACAGGACTATTGTCGCCAATAAGGCTGATATTGTGATAATAGATCGATTGGCGCGCCGGGCTATACTTGTTGACGTCACCATTCCGCATGACGTTAACCTCGTTAAAGCTGAAAAAGACAAATTGTCTAAGTATTTAGATTTGGCACACGAGGTTACCGATATGTGGGATGTGGACTCAACAGTTATTGTCCCGATTGTTGTTTCTGCACATGGACTGATGCCAAAGAGCTTCGACCAACATCTTCAGAGGCTCTCAATTGGTCGTTGGGTCAAGAGCCAGATCCAAAAGGCGGTATTGTTGGACACGGCACGCATAGTGAGGAGGTTCCTTACTTTGGATCCCTAACCGCCGGTGGCTTGGGTCTTGAGCCCCGCCACCGAAGGGTCATTACTTTTTTATATTTTTATACGACATAATGTTTTATATA
Organism: Hyles vespertilio; assembly: GCA_009982885.2. Classification (NCBI taxonomy): domain Eukaryota; kingdom Metazoa; phylum Arthropoda; class Insecta; order Lepidoptera; family Sphingidae; genus Hyles; species Hyles vespertilio. The sequence continues at coordinate 4,304,846 of CM042824.1, forward strand.
TATATATATATATGGTGTGTAAAAATGTAAAAAAGAATATTATGGAAATAAAGAGCAGTAAATAATAATATAAGCCTTTATTTCAGACAATACCACTTTTACAATTATTAACTTAACCTAATGACTCCTGCGAGTCAGTAACATCGACAACTTAGTCTGTTTGCCCTATTTTGGCAAAGGCCTCCTCCATCTCTTTCCACTTCGTTCTATTTAGCGCCGTCCTTGTCCATGTTTTTCCTGCTGTCTTTTTAATTACATCTTCCCACTTTCGGAACTGCCTGCCTCTATTTCTTTTACTGTTTCTTGGGTACCAAGACATTATATTTTTGGTCCACTTTTCAGTGCCTCTTATTATGTGACCGGTCCACTTCCATTTTAGTTTCCTAATTCTTGTTGTTACGTCTTCAATTTTTGTGCGTTTTCTAATTGTTTTGTTTTATATTCTATCAGATTTCCTTATATTTAACATGCTTCGTTCCATTGCTGTCTGACAGGTTCTCAGTTTGTTATTTTGTTCTTTGGTGAGGGCCCAAGTTTGGCAACCGTATGTCAAGACTGGGAGTACACAGGTATTGTATAGCTTAGTTTTGACATTCATCTTAGTTTCGGTATTCTTCATTAAGTCCTTGAACACCCAGTAGCATTTCCAAGCTTGCGCAATTCTTGTGTCTATTTCTTTTGACACACAGATCACTCCCAATAGATACCTCATGCAAGGCAGCGGTTGCGCCCAACCCATATAAGCTATCAGATAGATATAAACCGATGCCAAATGTCACGTCATCAGTGTCGTCCAAGTAGTGGACCCGCACATGTCGTCGCACGTTAGCGAAAATTACATTTTGGGAACATAATATTACAGTTAATAATGATTTGTTCAACAAAATGGTGTGTAAAAAATCTAAAGTATTCAAAAAAACGCAATAAGTTTTCATCGATAACTAATATTCTTTAAATTAATTTGTTCCCGAGCGAGCTCAATTTATATTGGTTAATGTATCAATGTCAAACAGTCGAGTTCGGATGGAAAATCAGCCGTCTCTTTTTCGCATAGCAATAACCGTAATAAGCCATCTTTTTTTGGCGGAATCACGCGTTCTTCTAGTGTTTGACGCATGTTTATAATATAATTCCCAGAAATATCGATATTGTAAAACAATAATGTAAATTAATTTTATTAAATGACAATGTCACAAAATATACAGGGTATATCAAGACTGCTACCGAAAACGAAGCCGGGTGGTAGTTTAAGCGACTTCAGACACAATGCAACAGAAAAAGTTGCAAAAAAAAAGCGACAATTTTTTTTTGTAATTTTTTTCCTATTGCTATATTTTGGTGGTAAATACATTTTTTCCTAAAATAATAGTGTATACCCTTTAATTTATAAATACTCTAAGATATAAGAGAGTTTAAATTATTATTTTAGCAAAAACTATGGATTTACCACCCAAAAATGACGATATTTAAAAAATTTAAAAAAATAATTGTCGCGTTTCTATGCGAAACTTTTAATTGCATTGTGTTTGTAGCCACTAAAACTACCACCCGGCTTCGTTTTCGGTAGCAGTCTTGAGATACCCGGTATATTGATTCAAATAAAAATTGCAAATTACCATAATTACGTTATTTTATGTAATTTGAAATAGTTAAATTTGTTAACAAGGTACTTTTACAATATTTTTTTATTTATCTTTGGCGTAATTAAATTTCCTTTTTTCCCTCTAGTTGTATACGTTTTCAAATATAATGGGAGGGTATTTATCATAAGTTTTAGTATACTAAGTTTATTGAGAATCAGTAACACAAGCTATTGCACTAATTTTAACATACGTTGTATATATCGTCTCAAAAACATTCATAGTTCGTCAAGTGGGTTTCATCGTCACTTGTCGATATTACATTTACTACAGCCGCCGTCAGAATTCAAGAAACGGTATAAGTTATTGTAGACCTTTAGGGCGTGAGGTTTAGTTATTTACTATTTCATATTTTTATCTGATCTTTTATATCAACACACTTAATTTGGGTATTTCGCCATTATGGTATACAAAAATACACGGTGAATAATAGAAATAAAACCGTTACATACTAAAGTATAAATCTTAATCCTATTTTATTCGTAGTTAGCGGTTGCCGGTTGGTATAATTTATCAGATCAGGCCGGTGAAAAAATATTATCAAACATTTAACAAGTTGGTAATTAAGTTATAGAAGCGATCATAACACATGAACTTACTGGCAAATCGAACTATCGATACATTTTTTTATTTATCGACTTATGCCTCATCTCTCCAGTGAAGTCCACGTGACCGCGCTGCAACCCGCCCACCACCCGCGCAGTTCCCTTCGTTGGCGTTTTCGGTTCAAAACAAAACTATCGTAATGCGGTATCTATTGGAAGTGATCTGTGTTTTGACATCATATCGGTTACTGATATTTGTTGACCCAGGTAAGTGTATTCTTTGACAAACTCAATCTGATTTCCGTTAATAATGATGTTTCCTTCTGATGCGTTTGTCATGGCTTTTGTTTTTGTCGCGTTCATTGTCAGTCCTACCTTGCTGCTTTCTCTTTCTAGGTCTATGAGCATGCTTTGTAGATGGTCTTTTGTAATGGCGAATAATACGATGTCGTCAGCGAATCTTAAGTGAGATAGTAGTTCCCCGTTTATATTTAGTCCATACTGGTCCCAATTTAGTTTTCGGAAGATTCCTTCTAGCACAGCAGTAGGAAATTATATATAAGCTATTTATTACTCTATACAATAATACTCAGCCTGAACATGACTCCCCATAAATACATCGGCAGATCCGGTGGGGTCCCGAGTGCTCTCTACCAATCAGTTGAGTAATCCTATCAATTCGCAATCACTGGGTCAGTGCATATTTGCATTGTATTGCGGCATAGTGCTCTCGACTATAAACTAAATGTTTTTACGTAAATCAACATTATTTAATTTATTGATAAAACTACCAGGCCACGAGGGATTTCGTTTAAAAACTAGATCAAAGCAAGACGTTACAATTGATTGTGCAACAAATAAAAGCTTTATAGGCACAAGATCCTAAGCTGTGTAAATAAGAAAGTTCGCAGGTCATTTCGGTCTCAAATCATTTGTCCTTCAGTAGAATCGAATCAGCGCCATCTCATTTCAAAGCCTCTTCTGTCCATAGCGCGTGAACTATGTTAATATAATCACCTTAAAGCAAAACAATCAATGTTAAGATATCAAGTTCGTTGAACATTGTAGATACATTCTTCAAATTCAAACCGCCAGTAAGAGGCGGTGAAAATGCTTAATTACAAAATTTTTCGCTTACAAGATTTTTCTTTTCCTTATTCGGCCTCAGTTATTCAAATGGCCGCAATCCGGCGGACCATTACCCGCCATTAACATTAACGTCACCCCATCAACTGCTTCTGGTTTAGCAAATCATAAATATTTATAACATAGATGTTATCTATCACTAGTGAAAAAAAATTGCACGTTTCCGCGCGTGTATCGCCCGCTTGATTTATGGCAATCTAGAATGTTCTTTTTTTATTATGATCCTGATGTTGTTATTTTTTGCGGATCGTGTGTGATGCTTCCTTGTTTGTTACAGCCTGTTTATTTGATTTGCAAAACGCGAATTGATCTTTCATATGTCTTTTCCTTAAAGTTTAAGATAGTTTTAATGCTAAGTAGGTCCGCGGGAAAACTAAAAAGGTAAATTGCAGCAATCAACCCGGTTATGGTAAATCTGATATGAAAACAAAGTAATAAATTATGCTTTTTCCTTAATTATAGGCGCCCGGTTTTAACTTAATTTACCAATGTATGTCAACACTATTTGTTTTATCCACATTAATCTCTTTAACATTCACTTTTTTCTATAAGTGTTGACATCTATTACCCATATTTCTGCAGCCCCTGTTTTAATGTTTGATCTACCACAACGACTACTCACTTCATATTAACACGTAACTACATTAAAATGTTTTCTGAATTATGCAACAGCTGTACAAACAAATTAAATGCGCACTACATTTGCAACAAAAAATCAATAAATATATGACGTTACACGTATACCATTTTAATTTCGGTTTGAATATCAATCAAAAATAGACAGATAATATTAATCTAGTGCAGAGTTTGAATACATTAGGATTTTTTTCAAAGGCATATTATAATGGAAATGTCGTCATAAAGACTCAGTGAGGTCTCTTAGTATGTAATCTGTGGTCAGGTCTATCGTGTTTCAGGTTCAGTCTGTGTAACTGCCCTACGGTTGTCTTTTAAATATCTATCCTGGCCTTTGCCAGGTAGTGATAACCATCTCTCAAACATGACTAATGAGAATACATTTACTACAAGTTGTAGTACTTGTTCATATTTGTGATGTGGTATCAGATGCTTACTATATTACTTCATTTAAAATAAGGCATGTCATCACTAATAACTACTGATATAAGGCACATCAATATATCAGAAATAATTTACTAGAAATTCTCACAAAGAACAGACAAGAAAAAACAAAACAAGAGTGTCGTTCCGTGCTCTTCGCACCTTCTTCCTTAAAGATATAACAATTCTCTATATGCAGTGAAGCCTGGAAATATGTCCTTTAAAATAGAATTTGTTTTAATAGCGTGCCATTTTTGTATTTTCATATTATTCTTATATTTAGATATATGTCTTCATACCGATTCATAATTTGCGCTGTATACTCCTAGTAACCTTTTTAAATTTCGTATATTGCTATTAAAATTGCGCAATTTGGTCATAAATAAAATGAAAGTCACGGTTAATTCAGCTAACTAAACCCAAATGCAGTAATCAGCTTACAATAAGTATTACACACACAATGACTAAACGAATATGTACCGCGACCTTTTGTAGGCATTAGTATAGCTATTGTGAAAGGGAGGCTTCATAAACCGCGTGTGCCTTATCGACCGGGTAGATAAGAATTCGTGTGTTGACGTCATAGTCGTGTATATGATATTCGAAGCTGGGAGGTTACTTTATTGTACCAAAGTTCGAATATGCGAACTTCGTACAAATGTACCTGAGTACCTACACCACAAAATGTTCGAATCTAAGTCGTAACCATAGACTAAGTTAGAAGTGAATGACAGGTAACAGAGAATATAATCGATTTTTAGAACACAAAGTTGAACTTACAATATTTTTTATTACACCTTTTTTGTGCATTGATATGTACAAATGTATTAACATTAACAAATATCGATATTTCTAAATAAATAAAAAAAACCGCTAACATTAAATGGGTGTAAAAAATAATAATTTTGTTATTCACATGACTTCCACTACAATTAATATAATATAAACAACATATCGTGTATACAGTAACGTACGTATGTGCATGCATGAACAAAGTTAAAATAAATATTAGACGTTTTGGAATAAGAAATTACATCGCTATTTGCGCACAATATTTTACGGCTCGTGACTAAAGCGTTAAAAACCAATTGAAAACAAGAAATTTGGTCATTGCACCGCGCCTTTAATACCACTTACACGCTAAATGTATGAAATTAAATTAAGCTTACTCAATTAACATTTAAATAATTATAGGTTTAAATAAATTAATTATTTTTTTTACCCACTTACTATGAGCACTTAAATCTGAACATATTTTTTTGAAGCGGAATGTAACATATTATTAAAGTACCTATTATTCGTATTTCATATTTTTTTTATTGCTATGAATAGCGAGACAAGCATTCCGTTCGCCTGATAGTAAGCGATACAACAGCTCATGCACGGTGGCAGAACCAAACCCCTAAATAAATAAGCAATGCTTGGCACTATGCTCGCCTTCTGACATATAAGATGTTAATATTATCAATATGTCCAGTTACTCTGGTTACAATATCTTTCAAATCGAAACAAAACAGTGCATTTACACTGCTGTTTGGCTGGAGAACTAGACATTTCTGTGGTACCCATCCAAGCGGCCTCTCACATATGAGACACCTACCACCAGTATATACATCTTCTTATTAAACTGATAATTATGGGTTCGAATTATTAAATAATTATACATGTATAGAGTCAATCACCACGCACTAAAACGGTGAAGGAAAACATCGTGAGGAAATCTGCATACCATAGCGATTTATAAGAATTTCTATGGTATGTAAGTCCGCCAACCCGCACTAGGCCAGCGTGGTGGACTATATGGCCTAACCACTCTCAATCGTACTCTCGATTGTAGAGTAGGCCCGTGCCCTGCAGTGGGACGTATATGGGCTGATACAGATATGTATATTGTAACAATTCCAGCTTGAACTGTGTATGCGTGTTTTAGCCTTGGTATCAACCTATGCATGATCTGAACATAATAAACATATCAATAATTCACATAGACAATTTCAATAATATAAATTTGTAATCATTATACTTTGGTGGTTATAAGTGTAGGTATTAGAATAAGCACTCACTTCCAGGAACTAACTATTGTATATTTTGTAAATTGACACTTAATACATTCACAGACAGAGTAAAATTATAACTATGCGACTCGGAGCGAGATGTGCTCGTGACGAGAGATGGCAGACTGTCTTCTTTCATCCAAATAAACCGACCCTTTTATAGGACTACCCGAATGAGGATCGGTGGGGATAAATCTTCCAGAAAATATATTTAAGCCATAAAATAGGGCCTATCCTTTCAACTAAAAATTAAGGTTGGCCCAAACATCTGGGCTATTGTCCAAACAGAAAGGTCTACCCAAACATGTGTACTATTGTCTAAAAAACATAAATTTGTTGCAAAGGATTACCGCCACTAAAGAACTTAACTATAATAATACAGTTTTATTGCCCCGGCATGAACGCGTCATTACAATTAGGAAACAATAATTTAGAACAGCGTCTTTTTAACTAATATTATACAATAAGGTACACAAAAATTCTTACTGAAATAAAACGACTCGCAGATGTTTTATGGTTAAACATCTGCAGTCATATTTAAAAATGAAATGCGTGTTTAAATAATGTTCAAATTACAACTAATAAGCGTGTTATTTTAAAAGCTAAATATAAGTTGGCGTATTGCTACCGCCACAATACCAACAGGACATTCTTTTTTTTAATATAATATTATTGTATATTACTCCAGCATTTAATTTAACATTCAGCAAGCATACGAATGTACCCATTCATTAGCCCACATTTACATCAGAGTATGTTATCTTGAAACGATAGATAGGGGTTTTAGATCATAATCAATTAATATGGGCTAATGCGGGTTGTAAGGGGGTTTCGAAACAAGAATAATAAATCAAATCAAACCATTTGAAATAGGAGATTTTAAATTTAACAGTATATCCAATTTAATATTCAATATCGTTGGGTACTCTAAGATCTCATCCCCATCTATCTTTAGACAAAATTTAAATACAAATATAATAACATCACAAATTTATTAACATAATTTAAATTATGACCGTATCCTCTATAAATTTATGTAAAACGGTTACCATCCGACCCTAATAAATTCCCAGCAACTGGTTCACAAACCTAAAAGTTCGTGAAGTTACGAAATTGTCCAAGTTACCGCCATATTGCCATCACTTGGCCGTCAGAAGGTAGTTTGATATTCAAAGCGATGCATCCATTGCAAGTTTTTGAAATGGTTTACTTGCAATACTTGGCAAGCATTTGCAGACTTTCAATGACTTGGATTTGAAATTATGGATGGTTTTACCACACAATACAAGTTTTGTTTCAGATTACTTAATCTGGTGGCCGTTTAGAAAATACGGAATTTGAATTAGTCTCATTTCAGTAAGTCTCAGTAACAAAATAAATAAGGTTAGTAGCACGGGAAAGCGTTTTGCTTTTGATTTACTTAACATCACTTCAGTCATCAAAAGTTTTTTATAAACAGCCGCTATGTGGTCACAATGAAGATTTAAAAATAGTATTAAGTAGGAAAAAAATGTAAAACTCAACAGTTTGGAATGGAAATGTTTCCACTTTGTCTCATAAAGTTGACGTAACATAATTTTTGTTTATTTTGCAGATAACGTAGCTTACATTTCTGCGAATGACCCTTTAAGGACATTGTCCAGTTGGGAACCAGTTGTGTTTTCGATTTTACAAATAAACGCAGACAGCTCCCGCAATATCAAGTAAACGAATCTAAGAACGTCAAACTCCTTAGCTTTTATTACGACAATACTGATGACACAAAAATGAAATAAATACAATACAGTACAAAAACAGAGATGAATCACGCATTAAAGGCCATAACTCTATTACAGATATGAGGAAACCATATCTCACATTAGATAACATGTTACAAGCGCCACACTAAAACCGCCAATCATTTATCAATAAAATTGCCATTAATACTGTATAAGGTTTCCACTGACATTTTCCGATACTTAATGTATGATAACTGAATCTATTAGCCACTCACGTAGAGGTGAATACGAGGCGCCGTACGCGCCACTAGTTACACTAAGATGTAATAGACGTGACACTGTGAACAAAATGTGTATCAAATAGAGCGGTACATGTACCACTGTTCCTGTTTTAGTCTCTATCACTTGACAGTCTCAGCGGCGCTGTTTGATAAGACTAGATGCTATCGGTTTGATTGCCGTGCCGTGAACAAAGCTTGCGGGGTCCACAAATATTTGTTTCAGGTTTAGGTATTACGAGACCAAAAAGTATTTCATAGTTTACTTGGAGATACTTTAAATACTTGTATCTTAGCGTGGGATCATGACTTTGTATATCTGTTTGGTGTGTTTATTTACTCTTATGCATTCACGTTGTCGTGTTTCTCGCTCTCATGCTGCCCTGGCTGGTACATGCGCTGTGCACGCAGATTTTGTTCGCAATATCAGGTCTTGACTAATATGTACGTCAATGGCGCCACCAGACCTAAACATTCTGTGATTGCCGAGTCACGGCTCTGTTTATATTAGAGCGGAATTATGTATACGTTATGGAAATAATTATGTCATTGTACTGTGAGACAAAGGTAGGAAAAGGAGATAAATTTCAACAATATGGTTAATTGGACATCTGTGAGATAGAGAAATACATAGGATTTTATTACATTATATCGTTGAGTATAAATCGACGATCCATACTTTGGTATCATTGATCATTCTATTAAAGTTTATCTTTACAGATATTGATTGTTACTCTGTTAGTGAAAATCATTTTCACACCTGAATCTCTAAAGTTGAACTGGTTGACATGGACTTGAAAATAGTAAAGGCTATATTTAACGACAAAATAAAATTGCCTGGTATTCCACAATATGTTTTACATTTAATTTCAGAGCCAAAATGAGGGCAATGCTTGTAGTTAAAGCTTAAAATAGTGGCATAAATCGTTTTAGCAATAAAAAATACCTTAATATAGATGTGGCATGTGTATAAAATAACAAAATAAAATTCCCTGGTATTCCACAATGTATTTTACATTTAATTTCAGAGCCAAAATGAGGGCAATGCTTGTAGTTAAAGCTTAAAATAGTGGCATAAATCGTTTTAGCAATAAAAAATACATTAATATAGATGTGGCATGTGTATAAAATAACAAAATAAAATTCCCTGGTATTCCATAATGTATTTTACATTTAATTTCAGAGCCAAAATGAGGGCAATGCTTGTAGTTAAAGCTTAAAATAGTGGTATAAATCGCATTTGCCATAAAATACCTTGATATAGATGTAGCATGTGTATAAAATAAAATGAACATGTGTCGTTAACACTCATGCTATTTTATTTATATTGTAGGCTTCACTAGAGCCGTGACAAGAAACATTAATCGCCTTGGGTATAATGGTGTTGGGAAAAACAAGAATACAAGTCCGCCGGAACAATACGCCAGCTTGGAATATAAATTAAATGTTAAATGTAAACTATTTCTACATCAACTATAACTATTAAACAAACATGTGCCTTTCCCAGAAAGGGTAGGCAGATATGCTACCAGAATACCCACGTTTCATCCTGATGTTCCAGTCCACAATAGGATAGCGGGAGAGCCTATCGCCACTTCGGGCACAAAATCCTGAATCCAGGCTGATAATGAATAGACAAATCCAATATTACTTTGCCCAATCTAGGATTCAAACTCGAGATCTCAGCTTTGTCCACATACCATGGTACAACTACGCCACCGATGCAGCCAGTTAAAATTACAGAGACGATTTATTTCGGGACTAGTCGAAATCTTCATGACTAACATTTTTATAACTCGATATAAAGACAGTGACAGACCCTTGATCTCTATCACAGGGCCCCTACACAAATGTCACTTCATTTGGCAGTCACGTGACTTCTGTAATTTTCCAACATTTGATCTTTCCGCAGGCGTTTGTGCCAACAGGAAAGTGACATTTGTCTAGGCCCCCTGGCTTTCAGTCATTACTAACCACCTTACGCCATAAACTTAGTATATCTACAATCACACCATTACGAAACTAAAAGATCGTGACTAAAAGATCAGATCTGTATCGTCGATAACGGTCGTATAAGGCGATATATGTTATTAAAAACAATGCCATGCCTTAAATAAGAGACGGGAAGTGTTTAAAAGCATCTCGCAGACGTCGGCGCATTGTGATTTACCGCATAACCGCATAACTGCAATAACCGCGCTCGTATAAATTGCACGCCTCTAATTAGCAGTGTGGGAAATAAAGTCAATTGTCGGTGCACGATGGTTAATGTTTGCAGTGGCTCGTGTCTTGCTTTTATTGATATAGACGGGATAATGCTAACAAAATTATTGAGCGGTACTGTACCGCTATTTGTGTTTTTATTTTGTCACTTCTACGTAGTCTTAATATATCCCCCCTCGTTCTATAGATTTCTCTTTTATCTTTTTATTGAGTAACTTGCTGGTATTCGCCCCAATGGCGACAACCGTACGCAACTGTACAGTCTGCCATAATGACTCATCCAAGGAGTTTCTGTGTCAACCTTTGTATATATTGTAATAAGTATATAGTATGGAGAAAGACAACATAATTGTACCGACCGGAGATATTTAGTAGGTTCTCACCGATATATACTTTTCTTTGATCGCATTAATCTCACTATTATTTCTCAGAGCGGTCGCTTTTCTATAAAGAAAAGGCAGGAGTGCAACGCACAAAGATTTTGTTTCATTAGTCCGCTCTACTATTACCACAATGATTGCATGGGAACTCACGTGGGACAAATGTGGCAAAAACACGCTCACCCACCTCCGAGCTAGGCATCCATCTTCATCATTATTATCTTGGTAACGTTATCTCGCCGGGATCGGCGGAATGCTATGCGTCTTCATGAGAATTACACTGATGGTGCAATCGAGAAATGTCATTTTTAATCTTAATATATATATTTCTTGTGTGCGTGTGTATGTGACTGAACTCCTCCTAAACGACTGGACCAATTTTGATGAAATTTTTTGTGTGTGTTCGTGGAGATTCGAGAATGGTTTAGATTTACAGTTTGGTCTACTGGAAAATGTTTTTTCAATTATTTTTTTATTTATAAGGAGTTGTTGATTTTGGTTATACCATACAAAATGTTCATGGGTTTGTAACTGTCAAACATTTAATGTTCATACCGTCAATACGGTAAACTCTTCCCTCAAATTAAATAACGTATTTAAATAAAGGTTTCGAATCGACAACATATATCCACAATATTCGATTAATGGCGTATTTTAGATTTTAAAGATGTAAAATAATGACAGTAATGAAAAGTGGTTGACATTTAAATTGGTTGTCAAATATTTATGCATACGTTCAGAAATTTAATTTGTGTAAACTAAAGAGTATATTATGAAGCTAAATAAATATAGGACAATCAAATAAATAATATTCACACGTAAGAAGTTTTACTTCTTTTCAAGATAGAATTACACTTGAAAATGAAAAATCTTTCATAAAATAACACATAAAAATAAAAACTGAACTGAACTGAATAAAATAACAATTTTATATAATTATGGAGAATATTGCAGGGATTCTCAAATTAGGCGTTGTCTGTGTCTTGAGAAACCAGTTATATATAATTGTTACTACCGTTACTCAATGACCGTTACTACATTAATTGTGTGTGTGAGTGTATTTCTATGAAAATTTATATTTAATCTCTTTATTACTAACAAAAAGTAATGGCGTAATGTTTTTGGAAAACAGCATACTGGGGGTGAAATAAGGGATGGAATATTGCATGGATAATCAAAATCGCTAAAGTGTTTAATGTCAAAAATTTATAAGGCACACTATTTGGATATGGAGAAACGGGATATAATAGAGTGGGAGGTAGGGGAGAGGACTGGGATAGCTGACACATTTGATAGGACGAAATGTAAATGCACGGTATAAGACGGGATGGTCAATGAAGAGAAAAGACGGGACGTATCGGGAAGTGACTGAACAGACGGGATGGGACGGAATTGAGCAGGACAGTAGGATAGCTAATTCATGTTTAGGTATACAAGAGCTTATACGAAAAATAACATGTATTTGGTGTGGAGTAAAATAAAAAAATATCTGCATCCAGGCAAAGGTGGGTCGGGCTTTTTTGCTATGCTAAATAATTCAATATAAAATTCATCATATAATAACTAAGCCATAGCGAAGCGTGGTCGGGTCATCTATGGTATCTTTTAATTGATTTCAATGAATGTCGTCGGAGTAGTAACAGTGTTATAATATTTCCACAGCAAAATAATGATTTGAATCTGGAGAGATGGGATAGAATAGAATATAAGGTGGATAAAATGGGACATAAGAATAGGTACAGGATGGGATTGAAAATGGATAAGCAGTTTAGACAACGGCAGTCATATTGATTTTAAATAAAATATGGACTGGAATCTGTATTTGCACCCAGGCGAAGCCGGGCCGGGCCGCTAGTACCTTATAATAAAATAAAAATTAGTATAGTGGTTTTAGCGCAAAGACGTAACAAACATGCAAATTTTCGCATTTATAATATTAGTGTTTTATGTTTGGGGTTCAGCTTGTTAATATACGGCTTTAAGTAGGCAGACTTAACTTTGTGCTCATTTAAGACACCTACGTCCTCATAATCTATATGAATTGAAATGCATTTACATTGTTGTCACTTAATAGCCCTAACATAAAAATCACAAGTTTCAGCTTTAAAAAAAAATACTACTTACTGCTATTTAATTCATTTTGAAATAGAATATTCAAAAGCAATAGAAACATTAAACCAATCCGCACCTTTATCACCAATTTAACTTGCACATTATTCGTTTCCTCTGAGCTTGCGGTAACTGCCAATAAAATGAGCAAAATTGACCATATCTCCCGCTTTATAACGATTAGGCCTAATGTTGTAATTGGTGATAAATACTTCCTATAAAACGGACCATTAGCTCGCCAAGTTTAAACATTAAATTTATTAGACATAATGGTTTAGTCGCGGCCAACAACACAATATATTTCTGCCTTGAGTTTAAACAGTTGATTTTTTATTTATCAACGATATTTAAGTTAGAAGACTATAGAGAAATTAGCACATTAATGTAAAAAATTATTATGCGTTGATGACTTTTTATGAATAAGGTTGGTTTCTTTGAGTTTCGTATCTCAAATATGGAGGTTGGAAACACAAGAAGAGTATATTCCACAAGGTTGACATGTGAGAGAGTCTTCCTCCGTCAGAAGAAAGTGAGAGTATAAATTGAAATAAAAGCCACTGTAAACAAACTAAATTTAAATTGTATTTAATTTCAAATAGTGTATTGCTAAAAAAAACATTATAATATTTACTATTAGTCGACTAAATACAAAACGATCGACGGAACAACAATCCTACATCGCATTAAGTCATATTTTGTTTTAAACTATCCCATCCCTTACAACAGTGTTTGTAACTCTGTCAACCCATATACGTTCTAAGTCCCACTGCAGGGCACGGACCTCCTCTACAATCGAGAGCACGATTGAGAATAATAAAGAATAAATAAATAAATAACACCCAACAGTCACATACATAGTCCTGACCCCACACTAAGATCGAGTCTTGTGTCGTGGGTATCAGGAACTACGAGAGACTTTTCGGTCTCACAAACAACCAGACCCGAAAGAAATATTTGTGGGCCGCACAAATATTTCTCTTGGTGCGGGGATCGAACCCGCGGCCTCTCGTTTCACAAGCGGCGCCTAACCGACTGCGCCACGGAGGGTGTCCTGTGGAGAATGGTTATGCCATATAGTCCACCACGCTGGCCTAGTGCAGGTTGGCCGTATTATCACAAAAACTAATCAAACAAAATGTACGTAATATGAATCAATAAACAACATTATAATGATACGTTTGCGTGGCGCACAACTCACAAGCCAATTCAATTCTCAAACGTTCAATTACCGATTTGTTTATCGCACGTGAATCTGTCACGTGCACTCAACGCAGAACCCTGATTGCCTGTGTCAACTGTAATAATAGACGTTGTGATTTCTTAATGGAACTTGTCCTCAGTATACGACTCGCCCCTATCATATCTTGGAAAGAAAATGCAATCTAGATACAATCCCGTCCAAATAATTGTTTCGAGACGAGATCGACTGTGGGTACTGGATACTCTACCTCTACATTAAACTTATTCATTTACAAAATAGGTGTTAGAACCGAACACTTCTCGCAGTTTCTGATGTTCAATTAATTAAATAGATAAATACACGCAACATTCACACACATATTCCTGATCCCACATTAAGATCAATTAAGTCTAGTGTGGTGATTATCAGAAACTACGAGAGACTTTTCGGTCCCACAAACCCCCACAGACCCGAGACAAATATTGGCAGTGCTCCCAAACATTTGTTTCTCATTTTATAGCCGGCGCGGCATCTAAGCAACTACGCTACGGAGTCTCTCAAAATAATATATCAAAACATTAAAAAATAAGTTAAGAGAACTATCAGACTTATCACTTGTGCCTCTCTTCCCGTCCGACCTGTCTCTATAATGAATCTACCTTTAACATGCAGGTAGGAGATGTATTGATGCTTCTACATATCAGTAATAAAGATAGAGATATATAGATAATAATATGCATTTATAGATATTTACGTAAGATATATAATATGTATGTCTCTCTTTGTTTACTGAGGCGTAGAATTGTGTCGACACAGTAATGGTAGCTATTTTAACCTTTCGTTGGAGATAGATAGGATGTCTCTATATTCTGATATTGAAGACAAAGACAAACTTCTATGTATTATGTCTTACGAATATAATGTTTTATATCGTAATGATAGGCAATTACACGGAAATAGTACGTCACAATTTCCGGATGACTGGCAAATAAATGTTTTATGTTAGAAGCACGTTTTTAAACAATCATAATGTTGGCAGGGGTTATTCACGCCGTTAGGTCATTAAACTTCTTAGCTAATCGATTATTTAAACAATACATCGTAGCTATTGTATCAAAAAATGATATAAAAAAGGTTACTTAAGTAATATAAATGTATAAAAAATAAACATATAATTGTAAATAACTAAATCAGAAAAATTCGGAAGTACTAAGTACTAGTGAAATCACACAACAGTTTGTTTTTCTCATAGTTATTTATCAACAAACTTACTTTATCCGGAGAAAAAAGTAGGCATATTGTGGGCAATAAAGACATTTTCCGCTATTCCGCAAACAATAAAATTATTTTTTGCGTGCCAGCACCATAGTGATTCACAACGTAAGGACAAAAGGCACAAGGGGCGGCTGAACAAAATAAAAACTCGAGAAACTCGGAGCGCATACAAAGAAACTAATTTAGTACGCGTTTCCGAATTTAGGAACAAAGCTAAGATGATCCGACTGCGCAGTGGCATAAACAATGAAAGACAAAATTATAATCAATTACTTTATTATTCATAATTCGAATAAATCAAAACCTAGAAAACACAGCTATAAAAAAGTAGTCGTTTGAGACCCCCCAAAAATATGATACATCAATAAGAAACAGGCACTCCAATTACAGATAACATCAAAATCAATCTTAAAGCCAATAATAACAAAGTCGGTTATTCGATAAAGCAGAGCATCGTTATAAATTGAGATTGACAGGTCGAGACCCGGATAGCTGGTCAAGGGGCATCGCGACCCGGCGACATGACGTAGACGCCACAAAACTTGTTCTTATCAATGTTGGTAAACGGAACATCGATACAGAGATCAAAGATACACAGGCGTGAATAATTCATAGTGAAGTTCACACTGCTACCCTTCGAAACTTAAAATAGTTTTGTTTTTTTTTTTAAATGCTTCAAGAAAATTGCATTACAGGAAATAATAATTTAAAAAATACCGTTTTGCTATTCCTTTTATACACAAAACTTTCACACAATTGGTGTAGGCTAGAGAGACTTTCCCACCCATACACCCACCACTACAACTCCTGTCAGCCAGAATCAACAGTGGCACACAAAGAATTGACACCGAGCTCCGGAGCTTGGCAAGTCTGTCAACGACACTAGCTTGTTTTTAACGCTCGAATCATCGAAATTAATCAGAAAGAAAAGCAAATAGAAGTTGAAACAAATAATTGTCCACTAAAGGGAAACATTCTCGTGTGACACATGACAAAGAAGAGAAAGGACATAGTTGACTCATTCAACATGTGTTTACAAGCTAACACTACATATTCGATTAGTCAAGAAAAAAATAAACGCAATTAACATTCAATTAATCATTAACATTAATATAAATACACAATAAATTCAAATTAATGCATTATTAAATAAACCATGTGAAACTGGAGACACGAAAGTGTCAAATGATCAAAGCGGCTTAATGACGATTTACGACTCTTTGACACATAAATTTGAATTTAATTGACAAAAATATGACAAAACAAACTATATATTTAGAAGAAAATCCTTTGAAATATGCTACGAAATCTATACTAATATTATAAAGCTGCAGAGTTTGTTTGTTTGAACGCGCTAATCTCTGGAACTACTGGTCCGATTTGAATGATTCTTTCAGTGTTGGGTAGTCCATTTATCGAGGAAGGCTATAGGCTATTTATCATCACGCTATGACCTATAGGAGGAAAGCAGTAGTGATATTTCTAGCAAATACGAGGAAATTTTGTTCGTTTTTCGTGGTCCGATTGGTCGATATTCTAAACTGATAGTCAGAATCAAACATTTTGACCGCCATTTTAAAACGTGTATACACCCGGGCGGAGCCGGGCCCGACCGCTAGTAAGTAATAAAAAGCAAACAAGATCAAAACAGCTACCAAATAAAAAATTGCTGGCCTTAATTGAGCAATTACTTTTCTACCGGACCGATAGAACGTCGTCGTTGCTATTTAGAATTGGGACGTGATGGAAAAAAAACGTACGGTTATATAAACTGTTTTAAGAAAATATTTATATTTAACGAATGCATGTCGATTCCGCATCACGAAAAACAAATTAAGACAAAAGATTATATGGCGAAAGTCGCAATGTGCTATATAAGCACATAAGATAAATATTTTTCTTTTAACATAAAAGAAACATTGAAATGTCAGTTTGATGAAAATTATTGATGGTGCCGGATAAAATGGAAAGCATTAATAAAAATCAACACGGATATTAAAGATGAGATAGAAAATGAAATGTCAAGCACATGTATGACTCATGGAATATCCCTGATCGATAACACAATTTCACAATAAAGAACCATGTTTCCCTTCCAACCATAAGCTAAAATTATTACCTCGCAATTGTTACCGTTATTTCTCCAACTCTATAATGATAGCAGTTGGAGGACTGTTTTCTGCAAAACGGCCTTTTCCCCTACAATATAAAAATTACGTTGACTTTTTAAAATTACTGTTACGGCATAGAACGCCTATAATCTAACTAAACTAATTGGTACCGTTGGAGGTTTCATACTTTTCAATGTGTACAGGCGTAACTCTCATAATTTCAATAACATTTTCTGTAAACCACAATTCTATGGTTGTCCAAACCAAACTTTGTCTGTGCAGTTGTTTCGACTTGAAAAGTATTAAACGTCATAGTTTTAGTAGTAGTTTATAGTATTGGATAATAAAAGCTCCTGTTACTGGATCAGATTGATTTAAAATCTAACAGCCCTAGCTACTAATATTTCTAAACTTAGTTTACTTGCTCCGACGCTCCCAAATGATTCATCTTTAAAGAATAGCAACATAAGCTGTGGTAGAGCCAATTAAACTCAATTACACAAAGCCGTAACACGTACATTCAATGAGATTATTGTCGTATATTTAGAATAAAAGCCAGCTGCATTGATACAACACTGACGTGAACAACAAATACGTAACGTTTTATGATATGGATGGTCTAACGTGATAGCACTATAAATTAATGATATGCAGAGATCTACAGGTTTGAAGAGCTGCAGGTTAGTACGAAAAATATCTGGGTCAGAATTCATGATTGATGGTACTTTGAGGGGATTTTATCGGCATATTTAGGCCTTAAACACATATTTTGTCATTAATCCGCATTGTTTTTAATGAAGATTGTTATTTTGTATGAAGATGCGTATGTTGAAATTCTCATGTTTGCATCTTTCAGCATGCTATGAGTAAATGATTTTTTTTATTTCAATGAACAGGAAGACGAACACGCTGTTCGCCTAATGGTAAGCGATACGACCGCTCATGTACAAAGCAACACCTTGGACTACAATGCAATGCTTGGCATTCCACTGCGCTTGCCATCTTGAGACATAAGATGCTAAGTCTCAATATTTCCAGTAGTTACTCTGGCTACAATGTCCTTCAATACGAAACACAACAGTGCATTTACACTGCTGTTTGGCGGGATAAATATACATTGCGGTGGTACCTCTCACATATGAGGCCTGCCACCAGTAGAACTTTTAAGGAAGCCGTTAAAGCTTGACACACTGTCCCACACAAATTGTTTAGATAGTATTCTTAGCAACGATGTATTTTTATTTTTCAAAAAAAAATCGATCTGGGGATCAACTTTTTTATGATATTGATAACCAAGTAATTGTAGTATACCTAGTCGAGATCAATATTGGCAATATATTTCAAGAAGAACGAAGTCAATATCGGGAAGCGATGAGCGCGCGGCACAAGTGTACTTCGCCCCACGGGCCGGTTGTTGATTCAAAGGTTAATCTGCCAAGATAAGTCTATTGATGTTAATTTTTCAGTTAACTAGACCAAGGCCGACGGAACGCTGCCAACCACTCCACTGCAATATGAAAGCAAACGAAGTTTTCTTCTCAAAGAGCCCGTGTGTTTCTTTTGCGTATTTTCAATAAACATTGATCTTTTTTGTAATTAATGAAATTAACGCTACAGTAGATAAGAAAGCAGAAGGTATACAAGACATTATTTTATTGGTAATATTCTGTGATGTCAACCTACCACATGCATCTTAGCAAAATAGTTAATCAAGATATTTTCGTACAAGGAAAATATGTTTTCAAAACTCTGATACATGCAAAAATAAAATACTTGGATATGTGTTTGCTCGGCATATTTATAGAAAACACGATTTTTCGCTTTGAATAGTAATAATCCGGGTAGATCGACACTTGAATAAACATTTTAAAATATTTTTTTCTACATCTACTTAATTTTCAAGCCAGGTTTTACAAACTCATTGCAATGACTGAATTTAAATGAATTTAGTAGTAGTAATTGTTTAGCTCAAGCGAATATGACCGTCGCACCGAACAAATTTTTGAAAACTTTCCGATTCGTTGAAATATTCGTAGTAAATAGACGTGTATTTTAGTATTGGTATAAAATTCTCCTCTTATAAAAAATGCAGCATTTTTTATATAGAAAACCTCCCTCCATGATTCCGTTAAAGCCTAGACAACATTTACCAGTGAATGAGTACCAATTACAAACGTTGGAATAAAAAAAAATAGAGGGGTTGAAAAGGGGGTCACACAGAGCACGGCCCGAGTGACTTTTAAACGACATTTAACCGTTCCACATCACAAGATTATACGACTCTTTCCTGATGCTAAATATAGTATGCATTTAAATATATAAGACCTAGATCTGGCTAAATCATCTGCGCCTTTCAACGGATGGGAAACTGCGATACCATCGGATGTACAGACTTTATATTTAGATACGTACGTCTTTTGGCAATCGTTACAACATTTTAAGCAAACGTAGATTAGTGCGTCGCATTGGACCATCGTTTGGGACTATCCGAATTCATTGGGATTTGGATTTATTGATCGTTCACATAATTCATGATCTATTGCAACAAACATTCCGATACCTTGCATACCATCTAAGTAATTGTTTATTAGTTCAATACAGAAATTTCTACAAGAATATTCGAAGACCTTGTTTAGATCCAATAAGATAATAGCCGGCATAAATCACTTCTTGACACAATGGCCGATATTCAAATATGGAATGTTTAGTTGTGGCAGTTAAGCATTTAAATGACATGACATTCGTAGATTAGTAGAAATATTTTTGACTCCCACACATCAATGAATTGATTGTTCTTTGTCAAATTGAACAAAGCATTGTGCTTTATGTAAAAGTGATCAATATGAGAATTCTAGAAAATGAGAGATTGTGTTTAATTCACCATCCAAGATAGTCTCGTAACGACAGCTTCACGTGTCACGTGGCAAATTGCGAGCACGCCGACCGGCAGAGTTTCACAAACGAAAACGACCGTGAATGAAAATTTTACAATTTAATAGCTAACATCTAAACTTTTGTTTTAAAATCAGAGTAATATAATAGTTTGAAAACAATAACTTTCACCTATCGTCCGTATGACGGAAGTGTTTGTACGGCGAGGCGAATCGATTGAACTGGTGTTGGTGGAGTGTCATTTCACGTCTCGATGACTCTGTTCGCTGTAAGTAAATGGATTTTATGTAAAAAGTCCTGTAACAATGTGAACGCGAATCGCAGCGAATAGTTTCGCGGTACAATAGGCAAAAACGTGATGTGACCCGTGATTTTTTGTTCCCGCTACAATTCTGATACTGTTATCTTTAGGCTGCTATTGTACTGTTATCTACGGGTCAATATATGCATGTTATTTTAAAAAAACCGGAGGATAGTGCATTAATTTGACTCCATCATTCAAAATTATTCATAGATCTAGCAAACTTTATGGCATGACAAGCAGCTTAAAAAGAGAAGAGATGTTTTTTACGAATAGACAGATTACTAACTGCTGATTATGTCAATACAATGTGCCATAAAAAACCGATTTGATAAGAAATGAATCTTTCATTTCCTAACACTAGCGCCAAATTGAACGCATTACTCTTGATCAAACATTCAAATGAGGAAATGCACTTTAATAACATGACTTATCGGAATACAAGGAGCAAGGAAATGCGATAGAACCGACCACTCACAACCGAGTGACCATCAATCACAACTGTCACATGTCAAACTAAATTCTTCCGTCTACGATCGATAATACGATCTGCCCACACAACTCTGTTAGACACTAAATCGAGAGAAAGACGGCCACCTAGAAAACTTGATACACAAGCTCCTTGGAAAGGAAAATTACAAGATGGCCTACATTTATGCGCACAAGTGACTTATCTAAACCACCTAGACGTAGTTTGTTTACTGGTTCTATCGGTAATAGCGTTTATTTTATGAGGTCGGATGGTGTCAATACTCAGTTTGTTTTCCTTGATAAGCATCAAGATGCTACATAAAATATCAACAGAACGTCTGGCTCGTCATGGATCTAAGTAAATGATAACTAACTAAAAATTAAAAAAGATTGTAACAGTAAAAAATATCTGTAATATGTATAAATGTATTTTTTATCACTATACTATTTATGAGCTATTAGCTTAAAAATACCCATTCATCTCATTGCTTTACTGACAAAGGGGAACTTCACCCTTGCTACGTACGCCTGTTTTTTTCTCGACCAGCCAAAAAGCAATTGATATTAAGATTAATTATTGCAAAGCTATTGCAACAATGAAAGCTAGTAAATGAATGATTTATTCATTAAATGAAAGACAGTTTATAATCAAGGCAATACCATTTTCAGCCCAGGATTAGTCAGTAACAATAAGCACAACATTGCACGAACTATTAAACTTCAAATTATTCACGCATGCTTTGACATTCAGCATTCCTAACACCTAATACGGTTCATATTCCACTGGCTGCAGATATTCTAAACGCAGCTGACCACAATAGAAACAACACAATAGAAACTCCAAATCCCAAATTTAAACTCGAGAATCGTTTAAAGGCAATGATCTGTCAACTGGCGAGGTCCACACACGGCGCGTTCAAGTTCGCAAGTCAGTGTCACTTGGTCGTCCGTATTGGGTAAAGGCATGCTGGACGCGGCTTCCGCGCTCTGTACATGGCGACCTCTGCGAGGTCGAGCCGGACGGGTTCACGAGAGAATACGCTTTGTAAAAATGTTGTTTGTGCTGTATTTAGGTTGATTAGTTGTTGAATCAAGGGAAAGACGTATAAAAGAAAAAAGGGAAAGTCTGAGTGTGATTAAAATACAGACTCAAATAAAATTGGTGAATGGTTTTTAGGACGACAAAATCAAGATATTGCACTCAATTATAGATAAACCATTGATTGACGATTAGAAATAATATATCACCGCTCGATTCAATTATACTGGCCTAAGATTTAGGAAATGAGTGAAAATAGATATTTGTCTGGATATCCAGTAAATCAGGAATAAAATGAATTAGAAAAATAAGTTACCTTCATCATACTATAAAGTAAGTGGGGGAACTAAGTAACCTCGTATGTACGATGGAAAAAAACATCAAGATATGTACTTCAGAACTGGCGTACCAAGTGTCAGTATTCTAATTACACATAGAAATTATTTGAATGTAGGTCAATGCTACGTTTGTTGATCAACAATGAAAACAAAGTTCTACAAACAATTCACCATTAATAATGTTCTTTTTTTCCCTTGAGCCTCATTATTATAAAAATACATAAAACGATGACGGTACAAAATAAAACTTAATATAGCAGCAAAAACTCTATAAGGAAATGTAAACATCTCCATAAACACCAAAACTGAATGTGATACGAATATAACTCACCTTGTCATAGAAAACTTGAATAATAAACTCAAGGTATCAGAGACCAACAAATTGTTATCAAGGAAATTGTTCCATTCGACAAATGGGAATGTTGAGGTGGATCGGAGTCAAATAAATTCGAAGCAATTAATCATGTTTTTACAGCGATGACAATACATTGAAATATACTTAAATGTACATACATCATTTAATAAGCCGAAGTATAGCAGATATATTTATTTTTGGAGTGGAATTATTAATTAATATCTTTTCGTCTTATAGTTATAAAGTTACCTGTTTGTAGACACAGTGAAGAAACCTTAATACTCGGATCTCACTTACCTGCAACAATTGTAAATTTCAAATCAAACATAAAATTCTTTGAAACCATTATTTATATTTTGATTTTTAGTAAACTTACAACATCCCTTCATAATCGTATAACAAAATCTACATGTGTTAGGGTGGGTCAAAAAACAATTCTTATTACTTGTGACAATGAAAAATTATTTGCTAGGCATCTTTAAAAATTATATTTTTTTGACCCATCCTAATCTAATAAGTACATTAAATCTAAATTCTTACAGGATATATTATAAAGGTTATTACTTATCACTAAAGATTTTCAAAGGCAAAAGATTTATTACAATACGTACAACAAAAATGAATGTTTATATATCCTATCACAGTTCTTTATTTTCATATTTTTGTTGCCATAAATAAATACTGGTAGTAAAGTACAATTAATAAAAAATATATTTATCGATGGATAATAATTTATGCAAAGTAATATTATTTAGATAAAATCCGGTTTAGCTATAAAATACAGTAAATGCCAAATTATCGTGATTGTCAACATAATTATGACAAAACATTGAGCAACACCGATTCATAATATTATGTATATAAAATGTATATAATGTGTCCGATAATTATTGGAATCATTTGAAAATATGCGACGAGAAGAGAGCGACAGTCTAGTTAGTAATTGAATAAGTATTAATTAGCAAATTATTGAGGTATATTGATGAAAGTAGGTTTTTTTTGCCAATTACAAATAAATAACCGTATCTGAATTTGTACAGAATTATGAGTATGATGACTGCCTGGATGGCGCAGTTGTACTGCGGTACGATTACAAAGCTGACGTCTCGGGTTCGAATCCCAAGTCAGGCAATGTCGTACCTATACGATTTCTCTATTGATTAACAGTCCGGTTTCAGGAATTTGTGCTGGATATGGTGATAATCTAGCCATCAATCGCATCGTGGGACGAAACACACAAGGCAAAATGTGTTTGTCCTGGTAGCAACTCTACCTACCCCTTCTGGTAAAGACGTCCGAGTTACTCACATATATACACACACATATATATATATATATATATATATATATATACCTATATATGTGAGTATACAAATAACTTATCGTCGCGGGACGTCGCTGGATACAGGCTGCCTCCAACAGGTCTCTGTGGAAATCATTGGGGGAGGCCTATGTTCAGCAGTGGACTTCCTTTGGCTGATGGATGGATACAAATAACTGATAAACAAATAACAATATATTTAATCAAGAAAATCGTATGTATTTCCAAAAAAATATATCAGCCAAACTGTCTTCATCTCATACAAGTATGATATGGTAACACTAAAACAAAAA
This sequence comes from Hyles vespertilio, assembly GCA_009982885.2. NCBI lineage: Eukaryota > Metazoa > Arthropoda > Insecta > Lepidoptera > Sphingidae > Hyles > Hyles vespertilio. The sequence continues at coordinate 4,329,574 of CM042824.1, forward strand.
CGACAGAGGAAACGGTGCCAAAATCCTGTTCCAAAGCGAAACTTCTCGTAAACAAGGTAATTATGCGAATAGCGACGCTCATTTCTATTTGTTCTATACGAGGATAAACGAGTTATCGACATCGTCGAGATGTTTAACTTTCCTCCTTGGAAGAATATCCCCGAGCAGTAGAGCACTCTGGTTAATGAAATCTTTTCTTAATTTGTATAAAATTCTCTCGAGTTTCTCTTTGTAATACTCGCTACTGTAGGTCCACGAGACAATGGCGCTAGAAGTCTTAAAACCTCCATTTCTTAATTAAGCCGAAGCGACGTGAAAGAGCAGTTGATGTCAGTCAGAAACCTATATATTTTGATATGTGCAAATGAAAATAACATGCCTAAACAGACGTAAGTATAAACAATTTAAGTATGGATTAAATTAAAAAGAGATAGATATCACTGTATAAAGATAATAATAACAGGAAAGAAACGGCGAAGTAGAAACATAACTAGGCAAGTGATTTTCTATCATATTATATTTAATGAATTTTGCAGATCATGATACAAAGATAAGTTTAATTAATAACAATGACAATTTGAACCAAAAATAGATACCTGGTGATTTGTTTATCAAACTGAAATAAGAGGCGTTCTTTTAAGTTTATACTAGCCCCATAATATTTAAACATGTTGTATTTGACATTAAAATAATAAGTTTTGTACATTTGTAGGAAAGAACCAATACTTTTTTTTTTTTTTTTTTTTTTTTTTTTATCCTGAGACATAAGATGTTAAGTCTCAATATGTCCAGTAGTTGCTCTGGCTACAATGTCCTTCAATCCGAAACACAACAGTGCATTTAAGCAGTGTTGTTTCACGGGAGAAATAGACATTGCGGTGGTACCTACCCAGATGGCTTCTCACATATGAGAGACCTACCACCAGTGACTTTTTAACTATTAAGTTATATTGTCTGATAAGATGGTACTTAAATAAAAATAAAAGAGATTTTTGTCTATAAATAGTTTACTGAATTCAAAAAAACAGTAAACACAGATCAGATCCTAACTCAAACATAATCACTCTTATTTGATTTTAATGCAAGAACATACAATGCAGACGCTCACCATTTAGTTAATGATACAAACACTAATAGATAGCAAAACTTGTACTTGTGTTGATTTCTGTTCATTTCGCATGATACTATTTTCCTTACACTTGCATCAAAACGTGTTACATTTCTCAGTTTCAATAAACCTTGATCTGTAGCAGAATATCACTTCTATAAATACGTTAAACCTTTTACATCGTCTACAGCTCGTCTCACCTTCGTGATCTTTTCCTTATTAAATGTTCTAGCAAGCATTTAGAATCATGTGTAGTTTTTAAAAGCTTATTGTGTTAAAATAACAAGATTCTTAGTTTTTATCCTTTAAATTCGGTTCCTTCACCATAATATATACGCAATCATTGAATTTGTTCTCAACTAAAGCCCTTTAATAGGATTTGTCTATTTCCACACCAATTATGGTAATATCCGTATCCTTATTTACAGGTATTTTCCAATTAAATTAAAATACTGTATATCTAGAAAAATAAGTTTTTTGTTGTGCCATTTTTGTTCTTCGTTTTCTAAGTGGATTTACAAAACTGTTCAAACATCTCGATTACTTAAATGTCTTTCGACGAGGTTAACTAAGATCAAACATACTATATTTCCAATGTCATATCAATATTTCCTGTTATATCTCATAATATTTTTTTGTATAATCACTTAGAAACAAATCTTTCGCTGTACTTAAGAGGTAATCAAGATAAATCAACAATATCTAACTTCGAGTTGAAATACTCAATATTTTAATATTTTGGGCACATGAAGTACGCCACTTTACAATTAATTAAAATTCAATGTATATTTAAGAAGCAGCTATTCGTGCGTGGCAATTAAACATCCAACATTAATAATTCCAACTGTTCATAAGTTAAAAATAACCGCGTTTTAAGATTTCTCGATTCAGCAGCAGTTGTTACAGCTTTGGAACCACTGACTGCTTGTTGAGCTTGTTAAGAACTTCTGAAATAAAAGTTACCACTTCTTTTATACAACTCTTTCTAAGTTTCATTGTAAACGTTTCGTAACTTTTAAGGCTATTACAACATTACGCTAAAATTTAGGTAATAATCTACCAATGTTCACAGTAATCACATCCTTGTTTGCGGATAGAGCTTCCGCTTCTGTGATGTTAGAGCTTAAATCTACAACACCAAAAGATATTTTATGCGTAGAATAATTGATGAAAATGACTAGGCTTAATAAAATCTTAATGAACATTTATGTATTGTGTTATTACACATAATGTGTTACAGAACATTCCCTTACAGTATCTTCTTTACAAAATTACCTTCGTCGCGGCTTAAGACTTATTTAGGTCAGGGATATTGGAGAATTACTGTTAACACTAGTTCAAATTTACATCTAATGCTAATACATTTTTCTTTTGAAAAGGGCGCAAGAATTGACCTGGACACTTCGGAAAAGACTGACTGAAAATAATATCGTAGGACATTTAAAAATGCGACATATAATTAAATCGATGCAACATCGATGCAAAATAACAAATTAAAACGGTAGCAAAAAACAAGCCGTAAAAAGTCAGTTTTGTATGTACAACGCGTTGCACGAGAATCGATTAATATAACGTTGCTTTCATCAAACTAGCAGTAAAAGCGTTTTTAATAGTAATACTGCACGTAGCATCATAATAAACTGAAGTTGTTAACGAAGAAACGGTTCTTCAAGCTAAAACCTATTACACGGATTTATTAATAGATGCCATTGAAATAAAACTATATTTTACTAATTTTATCGCGAATTTGGTTTACTTTTTACGTAAAACTACACCCATTCGAAACTTGGCCATGAAAGCTGTAAAATAATCTAAATGTCAGGATATAAAAAAAATAAAAAAAATTACCAATTCCGTAGATAAAATACTCAAAAATGGCTTAATTCAATATGTAACATTCGCGTAAATCTAAGAAACCATTATTGACAGAAGTCATTGAAAAAATGACCAATGTAAAAACGAAGCAGTGGCGTGCCTAGGGTTCTGGACTAGGGCAAGCCCAATACTTTTTTAGTAAGAATATTTCAGGTTCAGGAGCAAAATGGTATTAAGAAAGAAGAACGTGTTCATCATGCGATAGGGCGCGAGCCTGTGCGATGTTAATAAATAAACAAATATATAGAAAAACGACCCGAGATTCGAATCCGAGATCTCAACTTTGCGCCATCGAGGCAGTCCTAGACCTACCACACGATCTATATAAGATTAGGAGAAAAACCAATAAAATAATAACTATCTTTATCACCGTTATGAAAAAATCTATTACAATAAGTTGTTTCGAAAAAATCTAATAGATGGCGCGATTTTCACAGCCATCTATTAAATATTGCCAAAATACTGAAGGACCTCTCATTAGTTTTAAATAGATGAATAAAACAAATGTGTAAGTTAAATTACTTTTGGATGCATACGTAACTTTATATTGTAATTATTTTGTAAATTAATAAACTACACAAGTACGGTGCCGTGTTTAACTTTGCGGCCAGAAATTATTATTAATACATTCATGTTATGTTTTTGTGTATGCATGTGATTTTTTGATTCATCATGAGCCCTGAAACGAAGCTCTTGATTAGCTCAATGGCAAACAATGTCAACTAATATCTGAAAAACACTACGATTACTGCCTACGCGAGCATAATGATTTGAAATCTCATCACATATGTATCTGACGCATAAAGAAGTTTCTATACGCTGTTTACCGGAATTATGAAAAGATGTTAATGCATTCACATGTTTTTGTCAATTACTATAAAAGTACCAGTTAAATTATTTAAATCACTATAGCCGGAACAATTCCAAAAATATAAGTACATCGTTCGAAAAAAATATGCAACACCAACAGTATAGCTTATTAGAATGAGAACATCCATCATTGCATCCAGCAATCAATGTAGTTATGTACACTGATCTATGAAATTGTATTCTATAGTTTTCACTACTTTACATAAACAACAAATACACAAACAATCTAGCGTAGGTTTTGGACCAGATACGAGTAATTGTTTGTCTACGAAATGTAATGAATTTACCTTTTCCTCGCCGATCAACAGTTTCACACACTTTAAACCATCACAAGGCACATTTTCACCCATTATTATACGTAATAAACGTAAAATACAATAATTAAACGAAAACTAAACGTAGATGTTCAGTGATTACTGGTTAATCGTCCGCTCGAAAGACATAATAATAAACGTGAAGTTATCCACAGGTCCTAAATAATGGACAATTCCAAATTAAGTATTCTAATTATATATTAATAAAATTATTTAAAGCATCATAATACGGTCTCAAAAATATCAATTTATTTTATATATTATCCAATATAACTTATAGCAAAACATAAATATTTTTCGATAAATTTGGATCATAATATGACGCGTCAAGTGCACAACTTCACTACGTAAAGCCGGGCATTTTGCTTGGTACAAATTGCATTATAGAATAGCTATATGTATGGGTCCGTAGTGTCATGGTAATAGAGAAAACAACTGTTAGACATTTTATATATCACATAAAAATGTATTTACAAATAAAATGTAAGAACCCCCTTTTCCGCAGATTGTATTATGGGTAAATAAAATATCAAAGATAATTTGTGAAAAATCTTTAATCTTTATTATTGACAAAGTTCTGAAACTTTATTTCAATTTAAAATAAGTAATTAATATTTATGTCTAGCCTAGCAGTGTTTGGTATGTCAATTTCATGTTCCACATCAGCAATGCTTTTCATTCTTCAAATATTATCTGACACCGCTGTGGCACTCATAATGTTTAAAGTTGTGTGCAATCCCAAAAGACTTATTTTTAGTGAACGGTGTGGAAATCTTCTTTTCCAAACATCATAAGACCTGAAATAAAGATGAAAGAAAGATGTAAAAGATGGAAGAGCAAAATATTAATTATAGTAACTTTGAGTAGTATTTCTGTTTTTATATGAGCTGCATTGTTGCAATACTCTATGGCAGACATTGAGCAGTGTTGTTAATAAAGTAGTATGTGGATATGCACTATCTCCAATTAGATATCTATTACTATTTTATTATATAACTTCTTCACATTGTACTGAAAATAAATATGTTATTTACAAAAAATAAAAGATTTAAAGTGAAAATATGTTTTGATGATTTCCATCAGGCTGTACCCTTTTGAAACTAGGGAACTATTAGGAAACTACTCACAAAAATATGTATTAATCTTAATATATTCTCTTAACCATTCTTCCAACTTAATTGTCATATTTGTTGCATCTTAAATTATTATTTGCCAATATGGCGGGTCATAGCTGCACAAAACAATTGAATATAACACCACTTTCACCTATGTACCACAATAAAGTATTTTGAATTTGAATTCTTTCAAAATATAAAGTATGAGATAAATACCTTTTAGCAGAGTTGTTGAATATAGTAGTTTCATGAGGCCCAGGCTAGCGTTCCAATACATTCATGAAAAGTAACTGTGCAATACACATTGCTTGAACAATAATGCCTTTATTTTCTTAATTCTTCTCCTATATTTGAATCTAAAAATAAAAATATTAAGATTAATACATTGTGATCAGATAACTGATACATAATACCAAGATTTATGTTAAAATCATAGACAATATTAATACATAATTATTAATTAATCCTAATATATCTAAAGATAGTCATTACTAACCAGGTGGCTCTATGGGAATATAATATGTGCAATGAATTGCACCAAAGATTCTTGGGAAAACTACAATTTTATGAAACTCATGCTGTGTGTTGTCTTATATTTTTACATATTGCTAATATAGCTCAGTTATAGCCCAAGGCACATCAGTAATGATTCGGCTGACTGTAGCTTTTGATACCCAAAATAGTTACCTACTGAACATGCATTCTCCCCAGTACATAAAACCACAATGATAGCAGCAATTAATGGAACAGTGACACATTATTGTTCCCGAGCTGTTTTCAATCATTTATTATAGAATATATGATTTTGGAATAATTCAATACACTTATAAAACTTAATGAAATATTTGATATGTATGCTTACCAGGAGGAAGGTTCCTTGCAGGCTGGGTTTAAATGTAGAAATAAACATAATAGCTGATGTATTATTTCATCTAAAAAGTAAATCTGTAAATAAATTCTGAACTAGAATATTCGCATAGTTTTTGTGGTTCTCATAAATTATAATCGGCGTCAAATACACCAGCTTTAAACATTTCGTTATCACTTTCATCACTGAATATATTAATGTCAGTTTATATTGCTGATTTTTTCCATAAAAATACTACATATCTTGGTTAATCGATGTATTATCCACCATATTGCAGCGATATTAGAAAACGTTGACAGCTAGTTAAACACAAATAACTACAGTAGTTCGAATCGTTATCGAAACGCGTATATTTTAATTTGTATGGAATTTTCTAACTATGGTTAGCGAGAGCCCTCCCATTGATAGATACAAATCATAGATATGTTTAATCATCTGTCTACGATTATTGAAACCGAAAAATGACAGAACTCATACTAGAGTTAGCGATTTTAACGGCTAGAAAAAGACAGACAGAGTATTGCACCCGGCCGTTAGGCGAGTTGCCGGGTGCGGCGCTGCGGGCGCGGGTGCTCCGTCGCAGGCGCGGGTGCTCCGTCGCAGGCGCGGGGCTCCAATGGCATGCCGCGACGCGGTTAATTTCAAAATGATAGACGTTTTACATTATAAATAATGTATTATATTTAAGGTACTAATTTGCCTTTAGGGTTGAGTATATACGTATTAAGTAAGGCAAGCCGGGCTTTTGGGCTTGTATGGAAGTACCGCCACTAGTAAGAAGCAAAAAAGATATTCACATTGACGGTCTAAATATATACGTACATAAGAGTTTTGCAATAAGAACTACAAACATTATATAATTTAAAAAAAGCTTCCTTACTATACGTTGAGAAGGCAGACACGAAGCAACCACAAGGTCACATATAGGGCAATGGATTCATTCAACTGGGCAAGTAGCATTTAAAGGTCGTTTCTGTTACTTTAGCCTTAATTAAATTGCTTATCATTATGGCGCCCGATCGACATGACTTGTATTACAAGATTTTAACCAGCGAATTGTGTTTATGTCTTCGATGGTTCATGTTTTTTTTTGCTCTCGCTCATGAACAGTAGCAAAACCAAACAACACCTTGAATTACAAAGCAATGCTTGGCACTCCACTGCGCTCGCCATCCTGAGACATAAGATGTTAAGTCTCAATATGTCCAGTAGTTACTCTGGCTACAATGTCCTTCAATCCGAAACACACCAGTGCATTTAAACGCTGTTTGACGGGAGAAATAGACATTGTGGTGGTACCCACCCAGGCAGCCTCTCACATATGAGAGACCTACCACCAGTACATGTACACTTTACATACGAGTATCTATATGTCTTTGATCTAGTATTATGAATGCTTATTTAGTCTCTATAAAGAATAAAGGCGTAACATTAAGGGGATACCTCGAAAAATTTGGCTTTTTTAAAAGCCTACATATCATAAATTACTAAGATTTGGTAGTCCATTTTCAGATATGTTTTAATTGATGATATAATTAACAATTTTATGAATCAAAATACATGATTACGCCACTTTGCCTTAACAAAAATACAGTCCAAAGTAGCAGCTGTTAAGTTTTTTAAGAACTCAGAACTCCTAACTTACCCCGTGTAGAAACTCAAGATTAATTTGACATAAACATATTTTAAATATTATTTTTTCGCGAGAAAAAATCAAGAAAAAAGTAAATAGTACGATGACAATAAAATAAAATATGGTTTGGCGCTTATGTTGTTTTATTTTGAGAAGCGCATGGGCCATCCTATCCCATTCTTGTACGTTACGGCCATATAAGCTATCTCATTGGGGGCGTTCCCGTCAGACGGCCGCGGGCCTTGGTGGACGACGGATCTGCGCTCGACGTTTCGAAATTCTAGCCCGCCGATTATTTTTTTACGTAATTTCAAATTTACGTAATTCTTATTATTTTAGGTGGTACTCTTTTTTGTTTGTACATTTTAATTTTTTCACATATATTTAAAAAATAAATAGCAGTATATATTAATTTTTAAGTTCATTTTTAACTAGCTAAGTTACCAAAATAAAAGAGAAAGGTCATTGACTTACGTATAAGCGCTCAACGAAATTAGTCGAAGGGAGCGTAACATTTTATACATTTTTGCCTCGTAATATAATTACGACGCTGAAGTCTCGGGTTCGAAACCGGGTCATTTTACTTTTTGTTTTTTTTTATTTATCCGAATGGTTCTAAATCGATATTTGAAAGAACCATCGTTCCGAAAAAATTAAAATATTCTCAGAAAAAAAACATGTGGTCCGCATTTTGATTGATTTTTTTATTATTGTTCGCGTGAAATTTTATTCATTTTGCCTCATAATATGATTACGACGCTGAAGTCTCGGGTTCGAGTCCCGGTCATTTTAATTTTTGTTTTTTGTTATTTATCCGAAATGTTCCTAATCGATATTTGAAAGAACCATCGTTCCGAAAAAATGTAAATATTCTCAGAAAAAAGAATGTGATCCGCATTTTCATTGATTTTTTTGTTATTATTCCCGTGAAATTTTATACATTTTTGCCTCATAATATGATTACGACGCTGAAGTCTCGGGTTCGAGTCCGGCTCATTTTAATTTTTGTTTTTTTGTTATTTATCCGAATGATTCCAAATCGATATTTGAAAGAACCTTCGTTCATGAAAACATGAAAATATTCTCAGAAAAAAAATGTGGTCAGCATTTTTATTGATTTTTTTGTTATTGTTCTGATTGGTTTGTAATTCGATATCTGAGAGACTCTTCATTTCCATAAACTAAATTCAAGGTCAGAATTGGTAAGTCTGTGTCAGCCCATATATGTCCCACTGCAGGGCACGGGCCTCGTCTACAATCGAGAGTACAATTGAGAGTAGTTAGGCCACCACGCACTTGAATTGACAATTGGCCGATTAATTTCAACTTTCAACTATTACCTGAGCTTGTAGATCCACGACTTGTAGACTGCCTCAGTGGCGTAGTTGTACTAAGGTACGGTTACAAAGGTGAGGCCTCGGGTTCGAATCCCGGGTAGGGCAAAGTGATATTGGATTTTTCTATTCATTATCAGCCCAGAGTCAGGAATTTGTGCCCGATATGGCGATAGGCTCGCCACCTATCACATCGTGGGACGGAACATACATGGCGAAATGTGGGTCTTGGCACCTCTGCCTACCCCTTCTGGGAAAAAGGCGTGAGTTTATGTATGTATGTATGTAGATCCACGACATACGAGAAATATGAAAATAAGGGATCCAACGTAATCCCTATGATATGGAAATTGCGATCATTGTCATCGAATTAATTCGGTTAAAATAAATTCATTTCTCGTTGTATTGTTCTTTCAGTATATATTATCATTATTTTTCATCAAAAATATTTTCATCTGATATCACAATATTTCTTGTTGCTAGCTCCTATAATATGAAGGCTACGCGATATTCCCACCAAGGTCGCACCAACTTTTATTATCAATTGAATTTACTTATAACTTTTAATCGGGTTTTGCCCAATAAATATATTAATAGTGAATTAAATAGAAAAACCTTTTTACCATATTATTCCGTTTCACTAAATTCAAAGTCAGAATTGAAAATTATGGTCGCCATTATGAACTTTTTTATTTTTGATTCGATTGATATCTAAATCGATATCTAATGAGTAAGTATTCATTTGAATGAGTAAGTCACAATTGATAGTTGAGGCCGCCATTTTGAACTGTTTTGTGTCTGGTCATGAACTGGCCATCATAATATTGTGATATTTTTCAAAACCATCCAGTATAATACCATTAGAAAAATAGTACCTTTCGGGAGCACCTCTATCAATAGACAGATGAAGACACAATCCCACCAAAAACATCCTGTAAAAAAATTCCAAGTCTCACAGCTCAGGGTTTCTACCTAAAAAAATTGTGAGATGCTACATGCATATACCGATACCAAGTCGATTAATTTATTTAGTCCTTGCGTAAGGGACCTTCTGTATAAAGTTATTACGTAAGCTATTATCATATACATATTAAAAATTCTTTACGTTATAAATAAATGGATCGCCTTGGCCATCGCATGAAACCATAATGTATCGTACAATTCATACATAATGCTGCTGGATGGCTGAATTTTTTTACAGGATGTTTTTGATGGGATCTCACGTCTTTTTTTAGAGTCCTACTTTTTTTTCTTTTCGGTACTTTTTACTTCTAGAATATCACCAACAATTTTTCATAAAGTCTTATGGTTTTTTCTTATTTTTGTAGGTGTCAATTTATCACAAATATCACGGATTTGATTATTAGTATTCTTTCTTTCATGGTAATTGATATTTTGGAGCTATTTAGTCTATTTATTTGCAAGTTTTTCTTCGTTATGTCTTTCTAGAGGAATTTTGTACAGTTTCATGGGCTGAATACACCCTTTCCCTCTCAATACCCTCTCCTGTTATGCCTTTTATATACTGGGTATCTCAAGACTGCTACCGAAAACAAAGTCGGGTGGTAGTTTTAGTGAGTACAAACACAATGCAACTAAAAATTTCGCAAAGAAATGCGACAATTATGTTTTATGATTTTTTAAATATCGTCATTTTTGGGTGGTAAATCCATAGCTTTTGCTAAAATAATAATTTAAACGCTTTTATACCTTAGATTACTTATAAATAAAAGGGTATACACTATTATTTTAGGAAAAAATGCATTTACCACCCAAATATTTATTTATTTATTTATTTAATTCTTTATTGTACACAATAAAAAGAAATAACAGTTTAGAGATAATACAAAACAACAAAGTACAAATGGCAATTTCTACCAGACAACCATGGGATGGATATATGAGCAGGAAAAAAGATAGGGCAGTGTAAAATAAAGATAACGAAAGCATGGAGACAAATAAAATCATAAAAAACATATAAATACATTATATATATACATACCACATATACATACATATTATACCGGGTATCTCAAGACTGCTACCGAAAACGAAGCCGGGTGGTAGTTTTAGTGAATACAAACACATTGCAACTAAAAATTTCGCAAAGAAACGCGACAAATATTTTTTATAATTTTTTAAATATCGTCATTTTTGGATGGTAAATCCATAGTTTTTGCTAAAATAATGATTTAAACACTTTTGTACCTTAGATTATTTATAATTAAAACGGTATACACTATTATTTTAGGAAAAAATGTATTTACCACCCAAATATGGTCATAGGAAAAAAAAACAAAAAAAATTGAATCTTTTTTTGTTGCATTGTGTCTGAAGTCGCTTAAACTACCACCCGGCTTCGTTTTCGGTAGCAGTCTTGATATACCCTGTATACACATACATAAGTATTTTACATATACACACTTATATACATTTATATAAGTATATATACCACAAATACGATCATAGGAAAAAAAAATTAAAAAAAAATTGACGCTTTTTTTTGCAACTTTTTTTGTTGCATTGTGTCTGAAATCGCTTAAACTACCACCCGGCTTAGTTTTCGGTAGCAGTCTTGATATACCCTTTATAGACTAGCGACCCGGCCCAGCTTCGCCCGGGTACAAATAGATTTCTGTACAAAAATATGTACGTATTATTATTATACATATAAACCTTTCTACTCAGGCACGCTACTGCCGCCCTGGCCGGCCAGTACCGCCGCAAGCGCTACGTCCCGCAATTTTAAATCTGTAATATCTTCGAAAATATTCATTTAAATCTCGTGCTGTAAAGGACCATATAGATCTATATTAAACCAACAATGTATTTAAGCTTTTTAATTGGAGAAGGATTAATGCTGTATTTTTCGTAAAAAGTAAATGACAAAAAACTGTTATTGTGGGATATCCATAAGAGATGGACATATACCATCGCGGAGTTTTCTGTAGACCTTTTCAATGTGTACAAATAATTACTACATTATTTTGATAAATCTCGTAGGGTTTAGCCTGCGTTTGCAATGTAAGCGGAAAAAATTGATAATTAACGACATCACATTAGAAACCTCAAATATAACAGTATTTCTCCACTATTTAATGGATGTTATTATACAGGTAAACCTTTCTATTGAATCACTCTATCTACTAAAAAAACCGCATCAAAATCCGTTGCGTTGTTTTAAAGATTTAAGCACACAAGGAGACAGAGAAAGCGACTTTGTTTTATACTATGTAGTGATACCTATCTAGAACTATTATTCCATTATATACGGGTACAATTATTCATTAACTGCAAATGTAATCCTATACATTTATATGGGATTACAAAGTTATTCACGCAGTTGGTGTATCTAGAACACTAGGCAGAAATTACGAAATGTTTAAATTTTTCCCTACTTAAGACACTAAACACTAATCTATACATATAAATAAAATTGAAGTGTCTGTTTTAAGAGTGAAAATAAAAAAAAATGTCCTACTACATATCGTTATATACACGATACCTGTGCCGAAAATGATATTTAATTTTTTTTTGTCTGTCTGTCTGTCTGTCTGTTTGTTCCGGCTAATCTCTGAAATGGCTGGATCGATTTTGACGGGACTTTTTTTTTCAGGTAGCTGATATAATAAGGAGTAACTTAGGCTACATTTATTATAAAAAAGTTCTTTTATTTTAGAAAAATAAAGTTTTTGTTAAATTCCACGCGGACGAAGTCGCGGGCACAGCTAGTTATATTCTAAATTTAAAGGTTCTATGTCTGCTAGAAGTGCCTTAGACTTTTGATGATCGGTCAGTCAGTTAGTGAGTGACAAAATTAAGAAAGTTTGACTAGTTACAATTCTTAAACTAGTGGTTCAAATTGAATGAAATTTTAAACATACCGTGTTTACACAATGCCTGCTTAGTAACTGAAAATTCAGGTTTCTTGCTTCGTTTAACCACAACGAAGTTATGGGGGGTTTAAAATGATCTGAATTGCTTCTAGAAAAGGATGGTACGACTGTGCCACTTTTTAGCTCGACTTGGTGGGGGCATTGCCGTGCCCCCAGATTTAGAATATTTTTTATACGAATCTATTTTATATGTCACTGAAAGTCTATATCTATACTAATATTATAAAGCTGCAGAGTTTGTTTGTTTGTTTGTTTGTTTGAACGTGCTACTCTCGGGAACTACTGGTCCGATTTGAATGATTCTTTCAGTTTTGGGTAGTTCATTTACCGAGGAAGGCTATAGGCTATATATCATCACGCTATGACCTATAGGAGGAAAGCAGTAGTGATATTTCTAGCAAATACGAGGATATTTTGTTCGTTTTTCTTGGTCCGATTGGTCGATATTCTAAACTGATAGTCAGAATTAAACATTTTGACCGCCATTTTTAAACGTGTATGCACCGGGCGGACCCGGGCCCGATCGCTAGTATTACTATAAAATTAATATTTACAATGCTTTTCATATAACAAAAGCAAAATAATTGTAATTGATATCAAATAATTTCGCCGAAAAATTTGTCTAGCGTAAATAAAAGAAACATTGTTAAACAAAAATTATCCCTATTTGGTTGTAAAGAAGGTTCAAACTGGAACGGGCGGGTGTGATCGCCGTCATTCTCGCGCCAAGCGCATAGCAGTAATAATAAGAGCGTGAGCGCCGGTGTGACCGCACAGTTCGAAAATCAATAATAATTATTTTATGTGGAATTTAAACAATAATCTAATGTAATTACTTATCGTTTCCGCTCTGTGTACATACTTCAGGAATACCTAGTCAGTTTAGTTTGGTTGTTATTACAAAATTCAAATTTATTTCACACATTTTTGTTAAATTTACAGTTGTATCGTAAGTCAAAAATCACAAAACAGCAGAACTAAGAATGACATTCTTTTATAGGCGAAAGTCAGTGGTCAAATCACAGGTCAAATGAAGTAGAAACAAATAAATCATCGCTAGGCGCAATGCCTTTGGCGGCATTTATCAAAGGGCGCCTAGGCGATTAGCGCTTCACACTAGTAGAGTGAGTGACCGGCAAAACAATTGGTACCTATCTTGTATTTATACAGATATTATTGTAAATGTTTTTGAGGTTTTCGTAAAGTAATAGTTTAAAGTTCGTGTTTTAACACTTAGATTATAATAGATTTTTTTATCAATACAAAAGTATGATAAACAATATATAGGCACATTGTCAGAATCATACGGATTATAAATATACATAGGTCTACATTAATTTGTTATTACTAATGTTAATAATACCAGTAGATAATATTTAATCGGGGAATGTGCGCCAGTAGCGCAGTGCCGCGGCGTGATGCGGCAACTTTCGTTAACCACGCCCCAGAATGCTGCGAATATTTTTCGAGGTAGGCTCTTAATGTGAAATATTTCTCAGCGTGTTGTTTGCATCAAAATACAATCTTACTTGATGGTATTAGAGCATTCAAGAATTCCTCGAAATATATGTACGACAATCAAGATTCAAGACACAAGACCACTTGTTTTGCTTGGTGTTTTGAATGAGCATGGCTATTGGTTAAACATTTCATTACTTACATCACCAATGACTTTATTACAATTATCACTGTAAACACAATTAATATAAAATTAAGAAAAACGAGACTGTGTAAAACTTTAACCAAAACAAAACTATATAATCACCTTGTGATCAGATCAGTAATAAACAAAGCGAAACAAGCAACAACAATAATATATTTGGATAGGTAGTTTCGTTGAAGCCTAGACAGTTAGACACGCTTCCGAGTTATTAATACAGACAACCAGACCTAAATACAGCTCGTGATCAGCGACGCCTTGCTAGGTAGACGTTAGGTCTCAACGGTAGACCTACAATTACCTTGTCACGGCGAACAGTAAATTCATATTAATCCTGTTCAACGGAAACTTGTTTCGATATTGGTCATCTAAGAGTTATGGCTTTTCTATTATGCATAAACTGGTTTGTAAGACCTGATAAGCAATACACAGATATAAATCAGTTAATTTAGTAGAGTATTGGTCTGGTGTTTTGCTGTTGGTGCTTGCATAAGTTGTGTGTATGTGGATTTTTATGCACGTAGGGAATTTAATTATACTTTCATGTGATAGAACATTTCTCATAAGTAGCACGTTTTTCTAACAAAATGTCTTCCTAGTCCCTAATGGACTACGTGTGATAATTTATACCAGAATGCATCAGATTATCTTTTATGTTACCAGATAGCAAGAATGTACTGTTGAACGGTGTTAAATAAATTTAAAATAATTTTTCCCCATCAGGAGCGTCATTCGTTAGCTTTAGCATGTTTTTCAGATACAAAACTATATTTAACTCTCTATTGTTTAGCAACAATGCGATCTTTATCATGTTCAATTAATATGTATGTCAATCATATTATTACACATTAGATCATATGGGTAGTCATGTTTTTAAATAGTCTCATCTTAAATAGAATAGAGCATATAAAGTATCTTAATTACTAAAGATAAATTATTATATATCTGCGTAGTTTGAGTTATTACGAATTCAGTTTGCAAATTATTGAATTAAAATATCTTTGTGCCTTGACATGAGTAATCCAGAACTTTATTAAAGACTTTGTGATATTCCCAGAATTTTTGGAACAATTCCAATAGCACCTTCACTTGGCAAGTAAAATAAAACAGAAGAATATGCCATCCAAAATAAATATGTTAGTTTAAACGCAATAAATGTTACTTAGGTATTGGCACAAAACACTTAAAGAGTCATAGCTCTTTGGAACATTCTAGTTCAAGACTGTTTGAGTACTTAAGGTTTGTCGAAACATTACAAAACATACATTCGCAAGGTCAGCTAGTAAGAGAATTGCCTAGATTACATGTTTAATACAAGAGATACTATAAATTTAATATGTTTGGCACATAACTATCTTTAAATTACATTCGCACATTATCACCCAGAAGCAGTCGTCCAAATAAATGTAAATTTTAACCTCCTGCCTACCAGAGGTACTTTTTGTTTAGTATGTTGGTGAAACTTTAGCATTGTATTCCTAACCGTTTAAAATGTATCCGAAAAATAACAAAATTTTTCACCTTTCGTTCATAGTTTTTCAGTATGTCCTTTATAAAGGACAAAATGACGATACTTGACTATGTGATTTACGTAAGACATAGAAAAGAGTTGGAAGAAAAATTGTACTAAGAATAGGATTATAATCTAAAAAAAGCAATAATGTTATATATTGTGTTTTTTTATTCGAAAATATATAAAATCAAAGTAATTCAACGTGTTCTAGAACCAAATTAAACACAATTCTCCAAAAACAATCATAAAATAATTTATAATCAACATTATTTACTAATCAGAAAAATCAGTCAAAAAAATCAGTCGTAAATTAAAAATATAAATAGAGATCCAAAAAGTAGAAATAAAACTTATATACTAAGAATATTCATTATCCTCATGAAAATGGTAATAATAATTTCGATTTGACGTAAAACAAAGGTAAATAACATTTTTTTTTTTTCAAAAAACCGTGCGTGTTACCATACTGTTGTTGTATTTTCCATTTTAGTTTTCTTTTTTGTTCTGTCTTTACTTCATTATTATAAACACACTTCCTGTTTCTCATTATAGCCATAGCAATTATAGGAACCTTTCATTTTTAGGCCAGTACATATCAATTTGAGGCTAAAGGCTAAAGATTGATGCAGATATTGTAATAGTAGTTCCTAATATGTATAATATATTATTTAGTTCTCTCAAAGTTAGATCCATTAATCTGCCTGTCTCTAAAATATATGTTCTGTTCGAACAGTCAACCAAAATTACCAAAGTCTCATCGTTTCGTTATGTATGTAAGCATAAAATCGTTGATTTCGGGTTCTATGGTATGTTTTTTCCATGTGTCTAACACGCCATCATATGTTTTGTGATCTCTGATCGCACTCAGTCGAAAAGATAAAGATGACGGTTGGTTTGTTGCTTTCTTTGCCAACATTTGAGCCACGTCCACGACCAAGTCTGCATTTTCATCTTCTTCTACGTGCTCTTGAACGAGATCGCGATGCAAAACTGTCCAACAGCGCTGAAGAACCAGGCGGATAGTAATAAATAAATAATCTTCGTCTGAGCTACTGGAATCACTAGTCTCGTGGTAACTCGCTCTTTTGGCCAATTCTGAAGGCAGAAACTTTGAATCATCGTCACAGTAATCCCCTGAACAGTCTAATTCAGAATCATATAACGTTTCAACTATGCCATCTTTTATAACTGGAAAATATAAAAGTAAATGAAAATATCTTCCAATGTACTACACAAAGTACAGTAGTAATGAAAGTATCAAAACTTTAACTACCTACATTTGTTCTTTGTATAGGACATAGACAAACAATTCAAGGTTACTCGAAAATTATTTCTTTTTACGCAAAAATAACACTGTATCACAAGGTATTAATTAGTCAGAAATAACTGACAATCTAGAAACTATTAAGAATTAGATAAAATTTTAATGGATTAACTTACACATGCGTGAACGCACGGCTACGTTTACACACCCCGACGCTATTTTCAAATAAAATTACAAATGTGAAGTGTCTTTACAATTTGTTTTCATACACCCAAATATCCAATTGATGTCACTGTTAAGTAAAATTAGTATTTTCATTCAAAACTAAAGCGGCAGAATTTTTGTTTTCTTATGTACTATGAGTAGTACAGATGTAGGTACGAGGGTATAATTATATTGAGGTAAAAGAATCATAATCTACCCAATCGGTGCAAGTAATATAAACATTTAAGAAAACAGTTCAATTATTAAGAACAGAGATGTTAGGTAAATCTAAAAATACATTGGGTCATTTTATATTCCTTACCACCTTTAATCGAGTTAATATGAAGAACATAAGAAAATGTTAAAAGAAAATAACAAAACAAGTTTTCTTTCTTAATAATTTTTGTTTTAAGCCCTGACGGGTAATGATAACTTAAAATTATTTTGGTTCGTAATTCGTATTCCATAATCTCTTGAAGTTACGTCGTAAATATTATTAATATCAGTGTCTAGATAAATGGAGTTAATGAAGTTGAATTATTTATTCGCGTGAAACACTACGCACACATGATTTATAAACTTGGCTTCAGATCAGTATGTTCCGTCTCTTCCGTCCGAATATATTCCTTGCATTCAGTACCTATCCTTTCGCGACAAAGTGCCTTTGAGTTTCCCCTTTTCTGTCCTTTTTGGTGTACATGAACTCCATATGGTGTAGCGATAGCGGTTAAGGGTTATCAATGTTTGTCGTTTTTATCGCGGCATGGTGACGACGGCGAGCAATCATCACCGCAATATATTGATTAATTTGTACCATTCTTCACAATGGCAGTCTAGAAAATTCCATAGCTGTATTGTCATGATAACGTATGAAGTGGAGCTGTTGTAAAATTTCGAAAATGAATTTCCAGTACTGTTGTCATTTTAAGGTTAAATTAACTTCAGTTTAAAAAAAAATAGACTTAGTTTATTTACCAAATTTTTTTAGTTTCTATCAAATAGCTGGCTCTCAATCGTACTTTCGATTGTAGAGAAGGTCCGTGCCTTGCAATGGGATGAGTATGGAGTGATACAGTTAGGGGAAACAATCGATACAAGTTCAACTGGCCCATACTAGTATATCGACATACTTGAAACATATTCATCCCCTGTTTATAAATACATTTGAATGTACTAATATAATTTGCAATAAACGAGAAATTAAGAGCGAGGTAAACGACCCTCGAGTTAAGAATGTTAACGCCGCAATTACAAACGAACTTAATAAAATCTATAAAACAACATTATTAATGTTACATCGTAAAATTGCATGCTGATAGTAGTCCTACTTTAAATAGCATTTAAATAATCAACAAAAGCAATGATAAAAGTATTAAAACCTAAAAGGATAGATAGCGTTAAGTAATCATTTTATTCTTAGTTATCGAATAAATCTTAAAACAAGAATACAGCTGAGCGAAGGAATAAGTACATGAATGCACCCCGGTACCCTTGGGTAATTTCCCAAAGGACACTATCCAGATTGCCATACTTGTGGGACTTCTTAGAAATATATCAGACTGCCAAAGGCAATTAAATTTAAAAATTGAAATTTTACATATAACCATCCTGAGGTTCCTTGGGTGTTAGTGAAAATTAGCAAACATTTTTACTCACTTTACACCTGTACTTATATCTTATAATGTAATGGTGGCAAATCTTTTAAATGAAAAACCCAATATGTATGGGATCTTACATTTGTATGACAGATGAAACATTTATAAATCTATATTTCATATATCTGGCGTGAAGTTGAATTGCAGAGACAGAGAAGTTCATTTGGGCGAAAATTAAAACAAAGTTGGGATAAGCTAGAAAAAGAGTAAGGTGACTGATAATCTTAATGATGAAATGTATATAATTATTTTTACAAATTAATTTTATTTGCAGCAATGCGTAAATTATACTTTGGAAGAAATAACAAAACGAACGTTCGTACGTATACTTTAATAACTAAATAAAACGAAGTATTAAACATGAATGATTCACGATAACCGAAATAAATTCCACGAAAATTGTCACTTCGCAAATGTCTGTACTTTATCTATCAAGGAACGTGCGTTCATGTTCCTAAATAGATAATATTTATTTGCAATAAAAACTCAGGCAGTATAACCAAATTCCCTACTTGATTACGATTATTATGATACTACTGATAAAATTCAAATATAATAACATAAAGACAGTATCTAAAAATGTAATCAAATCAAGCATGACTCTTGCTGACACAGTCAAGTGTTTGAAAAACACCTTTGTTCTAAAGATTTTCTTCGAACTATGTGGCAAAAAATGAGACCTAGATTAAGATATTATTTCTTAACGTATTGGCTTTGCTTGAAAAGATTTCACTTAATAACAACTATTTCAATCGTTTTTATTTTAGCAGGCCTCGAGACGAAAACGTACACAAAGGTTGATTTCAAAAGTTAGACTCTTGTTATAAAAGTTTATTGCGTAATTTTAAAAGCAATAATATTAATCATACAGTTTGGAAAGCCGCTATAGTAATTTAAAAAACACACAATTTGAATCCTGCCAGAGCTTATTTCAAAGATTCGTGGTGCGGATGTTTTAACTCGAATTTTCATAAAACTCCTATTACTTCTCCTAAAAAGTAGGTCAACGTTGAGGTCCAAAACTGAACATTTGTTAATTCACACTGGCACTAAAAACATGTAAGTATACATAAGAATTGGATTGCAACACGGAGCTGTAACACAGTTTACACATAGAGTACGCTAACGGTAGAGTTTTGTAACGGAGTTGAAATTATTCGGCCCGTTCGTAGCTCCGCGGCGCATTGTTAACAATGTTAGCGTGCTGGATCGAGAATCGATAAACATTTCCATATAAATGTTAATCGACAAATGTAACGTCCCGGAATACAAAATCGCTCATTCAATTAATTCCGAGAAATGCCTCATTATACATCCCGCACCCTCTGGTGCATTCGAAATATATCAGACAAGCAACAAAACATTTACAGCTTTTGTGACTCATCGTCGCCGTGTTTATGTATAAAACATACATACTAAACAAATACCAGCTTCTCTTTATATAAATTCAATTGACTAGCATAAAAACCAGTACAAATATAAAAGATTAGACTAAACAGCCTTTACATTGCCATAAATAGCACGTTATAAGTTCGAGTCGAGTGACGAGTTCTACCAACCTTGCTAACACAAAAACATTTCAAAATATGACCAGCTACCTAATGCGAACCACGAAGGCGTGCATAAAAAATATCAAGAAGTATAAAAAAACAGAAATTGCTGTGTCACACGGGCAAACAACCGCTGCGGCGCCAATTAAAACACATATGCAAATAATATCTAACCTAATGAACCACATCGAAATAAAACGGAATCAACATCCTCACAATACACTTGACATATTTTGGCTTGGCTCCAAACAGACAAAAAAACATTTGTAACGGAGGCACATACTAGGAAAACATGTTAGCGTAATGATTTCCTGGTTCCACGTTCTGGGCAGACGACTTGAAGGCTGTGACTCATCGGTAGCAGCTGGACAAAGAGCCGCCGATGACCGGAGACAAAACGAAGTATGGGAATAGCGGTTCACTTGCGTGGCACGAGTTGGGAGACTTGGCGGATCTGTGTCAGCAAGTGCATCGTAAACAAGCACTTGACTTTTATTCCTCTTTTCCCGACATGAAATGTTTCTATTTTTGCAATACATGATGGTAAACAATATTTTTAATGTCTTCGAAGGCAGAGGAACTTGTAATTGCTCAAGCTCGTTATTTGACTTGGTGCTCCCCAGCGATACATATTTTTTTGTGATAGCAGTCCGAAAACATCAAGCTGATTTTGTTTCCAAGTAGGTGATAGGAAAGACCACTCTAGATGTAAGGTAGATACGTAAGAAAGACAGTTTGAAGAAGATATATGTGACGTTGTGGGAATGTCACCTTTTATATTTGCGATCTATAGTTCAATAGTCGACATAAATCCTATTGTCTATGCCAATCAACGCCTCCGTTGCGCTGATTGGTTGATTCCATCTGACATCTGTCAGATGTGACGTACGAACTGTCATCGGTGCTCGCTTAAATACGCGTGTAACGGCGCTCGCGTCCTTTTTCCCTAACCTGAAAGCCGCGTGCTACCACGCGTCTTTCCGAACCCGCTGGGGTTCTTCGTTCTTCTTCTTCGTACTTGGCGTACTTGGCGTTTTTTCGCTAACTCCGTGCCTACTGCCCGCTTTGCTCCGCACCGCTTCCTGCCGGACTGCATCCGAGCCTGCGCCTGCCGCTGACCTGCGCACCGTGCCCGGCCACGTGGCAGCTGACTTCGCCGGCGAGCTGTCGCCGGGTTCCGCCACGTGCCGAAGACCCGGATCAGTGTCCAGTGAAGGCCAGTGACTCCTGTTGCATACCACCAGCAACAGTGCCGGGTGTAAATAGTGATGCGAAATTATTAAAGTCCGAACCACGTAACTACCCTGAGTTCTCATTTAACTACCTACCCCTACCTGCGGGCGGCCTAACCCGCCGCATATACAAATCATTATATTGAAAGCTTCAGTGCAAACTCAAGTTGTACAGTAACGTCATTTTGTGGCCCTTATAGCCAACCCTCTATTACATTGTCTGTTATTTAATCTATGATAAAGTATTGCATGAACAAAATAATCTCGTCATCATGATAAACGAAATTGATCAGATTGAATAATTGCACGTTTTCATTTCCTGCGATAATTGTCGAATCACAGCCGTGTTACACGGCTGTCATAATAACAAAGAACCGCCACACTCGTGACAGGGCACATTTTATTATTGAAATATGTATGCGAATTAATGCTGGATTGATTATGTTGAACTTGGCATATATTAAATGTTTATTAGTCTGCTATAAACATGTAATAAGGGCTCATGAATATGACGTAACAGAACTGTTCATCAACATACCGAATTCTAAAAAATGTGATTACAAAGAAAAAAGACTTGTCTTGCTAAGATTTTGAAGCTAATATCAACTATTTATGGAATAAATTAATCAAAGACCATATTAACGTTGACATACGAGATAATGATAAGTTAAATTTGTAGGTCATTTAATTTTTCATCGCAGTTATAATCAATTTAGAATTGCTGTTATATAATATTTTCAGGTACTACATTTATATTCTAACTGTATTAAGCTATCAAAAAACCATGATCATGATCGGTGAACAAAATATCGAGTGCTTTAACAAACTATAAACAGAGATAATAATTATATTATATTTGACTGGCTTGAATTGTCTTTGTTTGTTTGCAGACGCTAGATAATTAAAAATTATTGGAAACCTTGTAAAATGCAAATACCTTGAAAACCAAAAATCTTAAATCGAAAGTGTATCATCAGTTTGAAGTACAGAGGACTTAAAACCACGTCATATTCCAACATAGCATGTCTCAACTTTCCCATTTAAGTTGAGAATAAGTAGTAGCATCCGCTCGTTTCCTTGGGTCGTATTTCCCATAACTGTGGTTTAATTTTAACGCAGCAATACAAGACGGTCGCAAGTTCACATTTGCGCATCTGCGATGAGTAAGCAACACTCTAAATGTGTTTCTTGGTACTTATTTTAAATCTGTAAAGGGGGCAACGCGCCGTTTATGCATATTGTGCCACGTCGTTCCTGTCAGCTTTCATGTGTTTGGAGGGATAACATCAGGAAAAACATTCGGCGATCAAGCCGTGATCTGTTAATCTCCTCGAAAATATTAATGAGGTTGAGATCTTCGGATTAAGGCTTTGTTTTGTGATATTTAGGTACATTACTTTCTTGTTATTTGAAACACAGAAGACGACCAGGCGTATCATAAACTTATTTAATGTGTTACCTTTAATGGTGAAAGCTTTAGTAAATAAATATTGAATATGCACGATCTATTTTTGGACCTTAGTTCGAATATGAGTTGTGAATTATGGGTACCAAGAGATTCAAAAACCTTTAAATGTTTTGGTAAATTATAGTAATTTACGATACAAGTTCTAAAACTAATGTATTTTAACTAAGGTCATCCTAAAATCAGCAAACGTAACAACTTTATGGATAAATCCACAGACGGACACAACTGGATCATGGAAGCGAGCTGTGAAAACAAAACTACTGAAACATCAGTTAGTGGTCGAGAACGGTCACAACGGTTTTATTGAAACGCGCCGATGGAATTGTTCTAAATGAGGTCTAACAGATAACTGCACAGCGCTGCTCGACAGATAAAACTTCACTGGGCAACATTCATTTTAGAATTTACTAGAAATAAACCATTCTATTTTTCTTTGTTTTAAAGGAATGGCAAAAAATAAAAATAGTATCGGTAAAAAATATCGTAGATACCGATACTGATACTGCTTAAACTCATTATAGCATTTTTTTTCTTCCTATCCTACAGTGGTATTTGTGTTAAAAGATTATCCCATCAAAAACATCCTGTAAAAAAATTCCAAGTCTCGCAGCTCAGTTTTGCTACCGCAAAAAGTTGTGAGATCCATATAATACCAAGTCGATTAATTTATTTAGTCCTTGCTTAAGGGAGCTTCTGTATAAAGTTATTACTAAGTTATTATCATATCAATATTAAAAATTCTTTACGTTTTAAATAAACGTTTTCAATTACAAAGTTATTCATGCAGTTGGTGTATCTAGAAAACTAGACAGAAATTATGAAATGTTTAAATTTTTCCTTACTTTAGACACTAAATACTAATTATATTCTAAATTTGAAGGTTCTATGTCTGCTAGAAGTGCCTTAGACTTTTGATGATCGGTCAGTCAGTCAGTGAGTGACAAAATTAAGAAAGTTTGACAAGTTACAATTCTTAAACTACTGGTTCAAATTGAATGAAATTTTAAATATACCGTGTTTACACAATGCCTGCTTAGTAACTGAAAATTCATGCTTCTTGTTTTAACCACAACGAAGTTATGGGGGGTTGAAAATGGTCTGAATTGCTTCGAGAAAAGGATGGTATGGTATACGACTGTGCCGCTTTTTAGCTCGACTTGGATTAAAAGATTATTTTTATACAAACATTTTCATCGCGAAAATTGTATATCGCAACGCGCAATTCATACTGTTACTCAATAAATACATGTAAGTATTCACAAGTGCGTGGTGGCCTGTTGGTAAACGGACCAGACGCGGCTGCCAACATGTTCACGGTGGTCGCGGGTTCAAATCCCAGGGCACACCTCTGACTTTTCGGAGTCATGTGTGTATTGATAGTCAATCACCACGCACTAAAACGGTGAAGGAAAACATCGTGAGGAAACTTGCATACCATAGCGATTCATATGAATTTATATGGTATGTAAGTCCGCCAACCCGCACTAGGCCAGCGTGGTGGACTATATGGCCTAACCACTCTCAATCGTACTCTCGATCGTAGAGTAGGCCCGTGCCCTGCAGTGGGACGTATATGGGCTGATCCAGATCCAGATTCACAAGAACCATTAGAACATTCGACAACATTGTAACACGGCGAGTTTCGCTTCAGACTAAAAGTATTAACAGTTAAGGTGTCACGTAAGATTTGAACTCTACACGGTTTAGCAATAAAGAAAATGTCGACGTTTTCGTAACATGTTTTATATAAAAGTCCATTTCATTCTTATATTTACTTTTTATTACTTACGTGAGTTTATTAAACATCAAAGATAACAGAGCTTACCTGTTTTGATAGAAGTTATTTTTGTTAATTTTATTTCAGACGCCCTTTCCCACCTTTCCGTTAGGTGGAACGATTGCATAAATATTTGTGACTTTTACGATTGACCTCAATACTTGATTGTAAATAAAGAATCACACAACACACGCCAGGCGACAACGCCGGAAGTCTGCAGCTAATTGACCCATATGACATGCTCAGTGAATCACACGCGAAAATATGAAAAATACTCCTACAATGCTAGTTTTTATAACACATCTGCCGCTCGAGGACGCACAACAGTTGGTGTAAGCGCTTCTACATAATCTTAGTTTTATATTCATTGCCGCGTAGAAAGTTACGAAATAAAAATAACTATAAACACGAGTGTGTACCGCGGTAAACACAAAGTACGTAAATAGGATTAATGTTGGTAGGCGTCTAAAAAAAGCATCGCTGCAAGACAGTCAATCATCCGAGAATAGAGATCACCGTGCAAACTATCTTTGATTTCTCTGAAACCGTTCACTTTTGGTCGGCTGAGCTCTTGGTTTACTTCGTCTACGTTCATTCCCACACAGCGCAATGCACGAAGCGCACAGTATGTCAACCCAATTCTCCACACTATGCAGGCATGTCACAATGAAATATGAACTATGAATTGGCTGCGACGATTCCGAGAAATCGTACACATTTACAGCAGCGAGTTAGAATGAGTAAACATCGTTAAAATGATTTAATATCGACGATAAATATCATACGTGATGGGCACTTTGAAATCCTACTAATGTGAATGCGAAATACTGCATGTTTACGAATCAATCATCACTTAAAATCTGAACCAATTTTGATTTAAATATGTATTACACATTTTAGTAATGTACTCTAAATCCATTTTATCGTTTTTATTAATATCAAACCGTGAACGTTCTGATCCACTCACAAGAAACAAATACAATGTGGTTAAGTACTGTTTTTATTATTAAAAATGATCTGTTATCTGACCCGCATCCAATAGTGATAGGGGCCGATTTAAAAACTACAATAGTTGTACGTTTTATTGGATATAAGGAGTAACTGCTTGTATCGCCACTTAGCCAAACTGTGAGCATAGCCTTAACATAAAGATAAAGTAATTCTGTTTTTCTTTTTGACGTTCTGTTAAGTATTCTAAAACATGTTTGAGTATATTTAAAGCTATGTTTTTAAGGATTTTTTTTCAATTTCATTATACATAAGTAGGTATATACATTTAGGTTTACAAACTGTGAAGCTGTTTATATTTCGTAAAAATAGACCTAAATGCTATATAATAATATATTCTTCTTTCTATACAAATAAGGTTTGTCAGAGTATCCTAAGTAATTACGTTTCATTCACTTAACGCGAGCTTTTATAAGAGGCATTGGTTAGTTTATTACTTATTTAAGCCACTAGTAAGGTGGTTGACTGGGCCATTCCCGATTGACATAAAACCGGGAAATACGACTTAATATTCTTGAGACATTAGTCACTGAAGGTGGTTGCCCTCGCGCGGGATTCGAACCAACATTACGTGTCGACGTTGGCGGACTTTCTTGACTTAGAAATATAGAATTTAACAGTAGATACTAAATACATACAAAAGCTTACGGTTTTATCCTAGATAACAAAGCAGAGACAGAGATTTTACCAGTGCCACACTTCTTCTAACACGTGTCAAAATGTTATCTGATCGCAAAATTCTATTCCTGAACAAATTTTCTGTGATTTTTCTAATCGTAAGTCTCTTCCGATTTGGATTACACCACTTCAGAATCAAATTCACGCGTCTTATAAACCGTGGCCTCTGGACAGTGGAAAATAATTTATGTACGGCCCAGCCCGAGTCCGCCTGGGTGCAAATACACTTTTTGAAATTATCCTATCGCTTATGAATATAAGAGTCAATGGAGGATTCTAATGGTAAAATATTTTTTCAAATCGGTCCAGTTCTTTCAGAGCCTATTTAAAGCAAACAAACAACCAAACTTTTCCTCGTTATAATATTAGTTTATATTATACATTTATATTATAATAATGTTTGGAGATAAGTCAGACCATCATTTTACGTATGCTGACCATTTGAATTTCTATAAATAAATAATTTACATGTGCGCGGTGTGCCCACTGCCCAGCGCGTGTGAATAAAAACAAGGATAAGGGTCAACGCACTTCCAAGTTCCACCTACTTTCGTACTGAACGTTATTATTATTGTTCATTTGAAACGTGGTTTAGAAATAATTGGCGTAACTACGCACGGTATGAATTAGCGTCTTTTCGAAATCATGAAAAATGACATGAATTACTGCTTGTCGGACTTTTTAAAATATTCTTATGACTGCCTCGGCGGAATAGTTGCATTACGATACGGTTACAAGGCTGAGGTCTCGGATTCGAATCCCGAATCAGGCAAAGTGATCTTGGATTTTTCTATTCTAATCAGCCAGGAGTCAGGAATTGGGCCCGTTATGACGATAGGTTCGCCCCCTATCACATCGTAAGATGGAGCATACTAGGAAAAATATGGGTGTCCTGGCAGCACCTCCTTCTGGAAAAGGCGTTTATGTATGTATTTTCTTCAGGTAGGTATATTTTTGAAAAACAATTATGATTTAATAAGCCATTGATTTAAAAATATTTCATCAATTTTTTTTTTCATTGCTGTGAATGACGAGACGAGCATGCCGTTCGCCTGATGGTAAGCGATGCGACCGCTCATGAACAGTAGCAAAACCAAACAACACCTTGAATTACAAAGCAATGCTTGGCATTGATGTTTAGTCTCAATATGTCCAGTAGTTACTCTGGCTACAATGTCCTTCAATCCGAAACACAACAGCGCATTTAAACTGCTGTTTGATGGGAGAAATAGACATTGCGGTGGTACCCACCCAGGCAGCCTCTCACATATGAGAGACCTACCACCAGTAAACACTATTTACATTCACTATATGTATTTAAGTAAAATATTACTAACCTCAAGTGTAAAATCACAAGCTTCAGAGATAAATTTTGCAGGCAAATATTTATAGATAAATAAAGCACACAAATGGAAAAGTTCTGACCATCCGCATCCTTGCTATAGGATTACAGAGGTTTATGTATTAAAGCCTTATAAAATAAAGAGAAACTGTTTATTGTATCACTATTTTTAGTGCTCTTTAAACCCAACCAGAACACCATACTCAATTTATTTTGTTTATTCTGCTTAAATCAACATCAACTTATCCATAGGCAGGGAATTGGACCAGCTCCCTGCCAGCACCGACCTACGTAATAGCTACGGACCTGCCATGTATTACTACATAATAGTAACTACATATACTATCCCTTATATGTAGTTACTAAGTAGCGTGCCAACACACACTATGCCAGCATGGTGGATTACATGGCCTAACTACTCTTAATCATAATCTCAATTGTAGATGAGGCCCATCCCCTAAAGTGGGACGTATATGGACTGCTACCTAAACTAAGTAGCTAACTAAGTAACATAAAAAACCCTAATCTGTACAACAATAACCAGTAAACAGTAATTTAATCACAATAAACAATTAAAACAATAATAACATGTTATCTTTGTTTTTTATAGTTACTTTACACTCAGGAAACGCATTGAACAATAATTAACACATTTTCAAGTCAATACTCGACAATAAATTTATTTGATAACTGTTACTAGCAATATGATTAAGTAACTGAAATTGTCTGTCATATAACAAAGCACTGAGGTGGAAAGTCCCTTTACTCTCATTATATAAGGAGGCGAAACCGTTTCCTTGCTGTTTGAATGTAGGAAGTCACTTTCTCTAATATGAACAATGAGTTATGGTACAATGAGACCTATTAATAAATGGTATAAAATTATACAATGACATTCATAGTAAAAAAAATATTGCACTGTTTCCATAACACAGTTTTTTAAGAAACTAGCTATGAATCAGGATATAAAGTTCGATCAACCAATGAGTTAATAAGTTAAGTAAAAAGTTAATATGTGTGACCTAAAAGTTTTTCTTATAATTTCTGATTATACCCAATACCAGTATCCTCTCAAACACTATTCATTTTAAATGGTAGTTAAAAACAACACGATTTTTAAATTAAATGATTTATTAAATATCATAGAGTTGGAAATCTCCACATATTATTATTTCAAATCATTTCTGTGAATCATATTATGTCTCAGGATGGTGTTCTCAGTAGAATGCCAAGCATTGCTTTGTAATTCATTGTGTTGTTTGATCTTGTTACTTTTCATGAGTGGTTGTATTGCTTACCTACCATCAGATAAATGGCATGCTCATGTCACCATTCAAAAAAATCTTTTTTGTGAATCTATGAATGTCATTGTGTTACCTTTATTAAATACCTACCAATATTAGGTGTATACTCTACTTACTTATAGAATAATTTATGTCTTGATTTGTGAGTAGAAAATTCTCTAGCCAATCTCTAATGCAGTAATTGTCTTACATTATGATATTTCGAAATGAATGATGATGAATATGAAATTTAGAATCAAATTAATAAAGTTATTTAATGATGATTCTTATCACACCAACTAATATATTTGTTTCATTATTCTATAGTGTTGTAGCAAATATGCTCATGAAAAGTGTCTTTGGTTATCTATTAATTTTCAAATTAGTTCTCAAAACTGACTTTATTTATTAACCGACTGATTTGATTACTTTATTTATCAACTATGAAAAATACTCACATCACTTTTGGATAATAATATTTAACAAAACAAAAGCACCAAAGTTGGCAAAACAGTCCAATAAGATTTGTTTTTATTGCTGTTGTGATAAAAATAAAGTAAAACAATATATGCTTGGTCTAAATAAAAAAATGTGTTGATCATAATAAGACATTTTCTCCTAACATAAATGTGGAAATATCTAGACAACTAGCAAATGGCAAACTGCCAGATCAGGCAAATGTTGCTGAACTTTCTTTATTTCAATTTCAAGCTTCCAGTGTCTAAATGCTTACATTCACATTCATCCTGTTCTTAAAGCAATTATTTTTGGAATATACCTTCAATTTATTATTTTATTTGTTTTTAAACACAATATTATGGTAGGGTTTTCAAACTGAAATAACAATTTTACAATTTTGTTGGGTGAGAATTGATCTATTTATTTCTGGTTATCTCTGTGAATAGTCCACATCCTGATAAAGATTGTATTTATTACATTCATATTCACAGTACAAACAATGGAAGGGCTAACAAAAGTGTTAGAACAGTGTGTATTGTAATGTATTCATTTGCATTGCAGCTCAAAAGTTTAGGAATATCCTTACTGTATTCCTATTCAAGAATATGTTGCAATAAACGTAAAGATACGAGATGACATTTTATAAGAATACATTTTGGTGACTAAATGGAGATAATGAGCAAAATAAAATTACTTTTATTCTTGCATCACAATTTATATTTAGGGAAAAATTCCGTGTTTTAGCTACATATCACATTCGATAAGTAATCATTGAGCATGACGAAGTTTGTTAAAAAAGCGTACAAAAATAATTTAGTGATAAGATAACAACATTAAAAACAAGATCATATTTAAAATAATGTACATATGGCAATAAAATTGCCAATATGCCGATTTTATTTTCAACTACGATGTAATAACCATGAAAACTACAAACGTGCTACGTACGTAACTGTATTCTTCCACTATTATTAAGAAAAAATCCATTATAAAAGATTACAGAAAGGCTAAATATTTCTAATGGTCGTCAATTTTACCTCTAAAATAATATTATAAGATACTTACTTTTAGTCTCGTAAGATTTCCATCTCGCGCAGCATTGAAAACGACTGTTTTGAAATCCATGATGGTTCTCTTTGATGCGTAAAAAATATTCACAATAAACAAATATCACTTCAGGAACAGCACTTTCTTCTTTGTATAATCATTGAAAATGCACTATATCACGTTTAATCAAAGCAACCCAGTTAATTTATTTCAAAACACTTCGACACTGCGATCACGATCACCTTTCAAACAGCTGCAACGCGACGACGTACTGCCGATTCTGCCATTAAAAATAAAAATAACCATAGAGAAAATATGGACAATTGTCATTTTAGGGCTGCCATTTTATGAAAAACTAAATCGATTAAAAATAATTTATGAAAGTGGCAACTTTGAAAATGTGAGGATGATATTCTCGCTTTATACTGAAACATCGTTATGTTATCGAGAATGTAGATTGTAATTAATGATGATGGATGACATGACAGCCCAATGACAGCCGAACAAAAATTACGGCGTGGATTTATGGTAAAAATTGCGAAAATCTGTTGACTGTCTCACGAAATATTTGTTATATTATACATGTAATTATCGCGTGCGCTACATCGTTCTTGATAATCGTACATAAAAGTTGTTTATGACATTATAATGATCGTAAATTCAAAAGTTTCTGTTCAAAGTTTGTGCGTATCATTGTCGTTAGCGCGTAAGTCGAGCTTCCCGGTGTTTGGTGTGTTATAGCAGAGGCAAACGGTGATTTATGAAATGGTGCTGATGGTGTTAGCCAACGGATCGAAAGAAAACTTTATTTGATTGTGTATGATTGATATATTTTGGTGATTATTCGTCACGATGTACCCGACCGCTACGCGGCACCCAGCGGCCGCAGTAAGGGTTGGTGTTATTTACTATTATTCTACGCTACATCTCATTCAAAACAAGATTATAGACTAACTTTTCATATATTGCTTATTTAGGAAAGGTTGGTTGAATCTGTGTTATTCCTCTTGTTTTTGTTTTTAGGGTCCACAACCTCCAGCAGGACCAATAAAGTTTACTATAGCGGACACATTAGAACGTATTAAGGAAGAATTTAACTTCTTGCAAGCACAATATCATTCGTAAGTAACTTTTTAAATTGGATTTAAAAAAAACACTAAACTTATAATATTAGTTACTTAATTACGTGATAAAAACATTAATTACGCTAGTTAATGTATTATATACGACACATAAGTCTAATTTTAGCCTCACTTTTAAATCTTTAGAGAATAATTTACTTATATATGTAGAATTAATTATAAAAATATCAGTTTTAGTTGTTTTCCTGTAGGTAAAAATAACTGTTGTGTATTATTCATAACAATGAGTGACATAATTATTGAAAACCACAATAGCTACATGTAGTTTTTGTGCATTACACCTATTTTATTGTGAACAAATAATTGTACCAATCTGTTACTTAGTAGTGTAAACAAATTATTCTAGAATTGATAAAAACATATTTATTTACTATGAGCAAATACTGCAAAATTTTGTGTAAACATTCATGCAACAATATTATCTTTATAATATGATAAAACATAAAGTATTCAAAGGAATGAAATATTAAAAAACATTACCTTATTATGGATTTGGGTCATTCTATCAACTTTAATGAAAACTTGTGTGTATAAGGAGATGGAAGAAAGTAAATTATTCCAAGATTATAATCCTCACTTATAACTATGAGATGTAGGTTGTGGCTATGTATGTTATCCAAAGAGTACAATATGCAGCAATCAATTGATTTTAATAGTATACTTTAATCTTTATCATCAAACATACTGTACTATTTCAAAGTACATTATCTTGTATCTGATCAGTTTATTTGTAGATGTAGATATTATGCACTGGGATCTTATATGGTTAATGATAACTTATATTTGCGGAAATTACATTCACATTGATTTTCAGGTTGAAATTGGATTGTGAGAAACTTGCTTCAGAAAAAACAGAAATGCAGAGGCATTATGTTATGGTAAGTACTACATACTTTTATAAACTTCTTTGCTCATGTGTAAATTACAATTAAAGTTTATTTACAGTGGGTCTTTGGTTATCTGACAAACCTAATGTAAGGTGGTAATTAACTATTTGTTGGATTATGCAGCCTATAATCTGGTCCTTTTTCTGCATAGAAAACACTTTTAACTGTAGCTATATCAGCCTATATACATCCCATATATATGGGCTGATACACGCACATATTATGTACATGTACAAATATAAATAATCAAAAACAATATGTATACTTTAGTCTTGTAGGATTAAAAGGGGACCGGATTCAATAGGCCGGATCACCATGTTTCCACTATGATAAGTACTTATTATTAGTTTATCAATCAATACACCATACTTGTCATTCTTATTTCAGCAACTCATAATGCATTTAATATGAATAAATATTTAAAAATTTGGATATTTATCTTATTAGGGCTTCGATCAAATATACACTAGACACAACATGAGCGCTTAGAAAATGGCACCAAAAAAGAGTGCTTTAAGCACTCTTTTTTGGTGCCATTGGTGTCACAGAACTTTAGACAATATTATGTGAAAAAATACTTTAAGCTGCAGGAATAAGGTGGAATTTGTGTTAATATATTTGGAATATGTGATCTTTTTGTTTACTTTTTTTCATGTCATGCACCGGTGCCACTTTTTAACAGAACTTTTACAGGGAACTGTGTATCTAGTGTATATCTGATCGAAGAATTAGGGAGTTAAAGTTGTGATGAAAGTTCTAGAATTTTTATGATTATAATCTAAGAGTGGTCATAGAAATACTCATCAACGATTTGGCTACAATTTGTAAATATGCTTATGCTGTTAATGATATCAATTAAAGTTACGTCACATCATAGTAGAGGGACATAGTCTCATTTTTTTAGTTACTCACTGGCTTACACATTAACTTGGCTAGTATAATCAACACCTACAGTTTCATATTGATACAAGAATATAACGCAAAATACCTACATGTAATATTTGTGTATGAATTAAAAATAATATAAACTAAACACAATGTAACCCCATAAAGTTGATTAGCATGCAAACACAAAAAGCCATGTTTGACCCGAACAAATAAAGATAAAGTTATGAAATGTCAAATATTGAATGTGTGCTCGAGATAATATAATTTGTACTTGAGTTGGAATGATTGGAGTTTTTTTAATGCTGGAAAGATGTTTTTCTCGTTTAACTGTTGTGTTCATGTGACACAGATTATGCAGTGTATACATTGTTGTTAATTAGCTTGCTATATTGTAACTTAATTAAAAACAGTCAAATGAAGATTTCTTTATACTTTTTAAAAATGACATTGTGTAAAGTGGATAAATAGTTATAGTATTAATGAAATCAAAATATATTAATGACTAATCAGATTAGTCATTAATATATTTTGTTAAAGTGTAGATTATAATAATGTGATTATATATAAATAAATACTGTTTGTTGCAGTATTACGAGATGTCGTATGGACTCAATGTGGAGATGCATAAACAGGTATGGTTATCGACCTTATTACTGACATAGGATGTGGAATTGTTTGGACCTTTCGCTGGGCGAAATTACATGCATGGCATGGCGATAGGTTTTGACCTAATTTCCCGCGCAATTAATATGATTTTATTACACTTGATTCTAACATCAAATTCCATAAACAACACTTCTTGGGTGTAGATAAAATATTTCTGTTCTTCTCGATGACAACAACTTGTTTGAAAGTTGATCATCTTTCATAGAAACAGTTTAAGTTCTGATGTCTCAAATATGGGAGAAAGCTATCTTGCATTTGTGGATAATATATTAATATTTACTACACTTAATAAGCAGCTTGTAGTGTCTTTACCAGTATAAAAAAGTACTATTTTTTAAAATGCTCTCTTGCAGACGGAAATAGCGAAAAGACTAAGCGCAATAATAGGGCAGGTGCTACCGTTCCTAGCTCAAGAACACCAGCAACAAGTGGCTTCGGCTGTGGAGAGAGCTAAGCAGGTCACAATGTCAGAACTCAACGCTATCATTGGGGTAAGTGTTAAACATAACCATGTATATACAGTTGTCTAACTTAATTAACTATTTATATGTGTGTTACTAATGTTTAAACACCTTGTTTAAATATAACCGAATAGTATGCTAAACGAGATAATATCTAGAATAAGAATTGTATTTCCCAATGTATGTAGAAATACAATGACTTAGAAATAATGTAAATTAAGTTTATTATTATTTATGAGCTGACATGAATTTTGTTTAGATTTCTGCAAGCATTTTAAGTTCACACCAATGGCTGCAAAATATTCAGCTGGTATATGCAATCTTTTAGATTGAGGTCAATATGAAGGACATTGTATATACATTTTCACAAAGAAACAATTGTTTAAAAAATATCACAATGTAATTCTGCAGATTGTTAATTTTGTCTGTTTCTATTAAGAGATCAAAGATTAAAAAAATATAAGGATCAGTAAGTGCGTTTATCAACAAAGAATTTGTTTCTTTTATAGCAACAGCAACAACAAGGCCTTCAACAACTGCTTGTAAGTGACAATACATTGTGCTTGGTTACCTATGTGTTGTGATTAACATTTATTTTTTATTTACGTTTATGTTGCCGTATTATTTTCCACTACACGACGAATGTGACCTGTCGCTTCTGATGCATATGTGTATGTTGAATATTCTGTGGCGGCTTTGCATTTTCGTTGTTATTTTTTTTTATTTATGTGACGCAAATGACGTCTTTTTGTACGTTTTTTGATGAATAGTGAACAGTTTATTAATTTCCTTTGTTCGTATTTGAATTAGCTTCACGACTAGCATCAAAAGTTAATGTTTTTTTTATTTATTAACTGCGTTATAACGTACGTACGTACATATTTTTATTATTAGATTGAATTTTCTAACCCATATACTTAAATGGCCATTAAACTTATCATTCTTCAAATTACTGCAATGATAACGATACAACTGAGTCTATATATTCGGTTCCTTGTCACATTAATTTTGTGCAGTAAGCCTCACTTTACCGATTACTTTTGATTCTACAAAAAAGTATAAGTATAGCGCAATTTTCTCAGTTATAATCTTGTTATTTATTGTTCTATCACTGTTTTAATAACTCCATGTACCTATTCTTGTAAGCATGACGTTTATAAATCGATTTACAAAAACCCGATTATTCAATTTTCTCGACAATCTTTCAAATCCACAATAGTCACGCTATCTGTAAAATGTAATTTCAGAATTGATGTGCGTGTAATAACAGGAACACTAATCTTCTGATATGATCTACCAAAGTCGGACGATTATGGAAATCAATCGATTGTGTGTTGATTGTGAACCTATCGACAAATTAACTTAATCACTAGTGTTGTGATTAAGTTAATTTGTCGATAGGTTATGGATATTTTAGTTATTTGTATCATTATTGATTTGTATCTTAGTATTTTAGATGAACGCCTCATTAGTGTTTTGACAAAATAGATAAGCAGTGAACCGCCCACTGTTAAGAGCGTATACACCTTGCGCGCAAAGTCAACTATAGGTATTTCTTCGTTAATTTCACGCACACATAAGCGACCAAAGCTGTGTGCGTAGAGCTACCGCGTCGGCTCGCTATACAATCGGCTCAAACAACTTTGATCCGTGCGCTTCAAATATTCAATTGAAATGTAACTGTAATATAATATCATAAAAATATTTTATTTGCATTATAAGTAGACAAATATTACTGTGCAAGCAAAGAATAATACAAATTTAGATAGTAATCATACTTTCGTTATAATTACATTGTTAAGTTGCATTCAAATCAGTGTTCAATCAGTAGACACTACGGACGTTTTATTAATCATTTCGTGTTCGAACACATAAATAGTGTTAGGGGCCTTACAACCCCTTACAATTACGAAATATATTTAATTTTATATTACAATACATAACATAATTTAGCCTCGGAATTACATACCATTATATTACCTGAAACATAATTTATACTCACTACAAAATCATTGTAGGTAATAAAAATAATTAAATATTTTACTACCAAAGTACTAAGATGTGGTAATCGTAGTCCGCGCGTGGCTATTTTCACTACGCGCGGCAATAATCGACTGCAGCCAGGCCGGAGCGACGAGCGATACGTCCTCCCTCTAGAAGGCCTTGCGGCGGTCTGATTTGAGCCACGTCGGACAGCGTGTTTTATAGTGGTTTTTAAAATATTTGCAGAAAACATGAAAACTAATTTTGTTGAAATATAAAAATGGCAATTTATTGATAAGATGTTCTTCTATTATAATATGCAATTGCTATAAAAAATTATGTACGATAAGTTGGTGAAAAAAAATATGTTCTTGTCGAGAGTTTCTGAATAATTTCGCATTGTTTAAATTTTTATTTTTCAGGAACTAAACACAAAAAGATTATTTTTCTCAGCAAAATCCCTCCATAAGGGTCTTATTAGTCTGATAATATTTTTATTTTCATCTTATATTTAGTGGTTTCGGATATCTTAAGCTTCTAAATTGCCATTTAAAGCCTAAATAACGAAACTTGTGTTCAGTAATCCTTATAGTACTCACAAATTATCAATCAATCTATAATGTTTTCCACCAAAATCCCTAGATGACAAACTTTTCTAAAATAAGTACAAATTATTTTTCCTTTAAATTGTTTATTGGTGGCTATTAACTCATTTGAAAAGTCCTGTTTTTAAGCCAAAAAGCGCGCACAGGGTATAAACGCTCTTAAGTTCGATTGCTAGGGTGTCAAAATGTTAATCAATTTGAAACAATGAGCATCTGGTCTGAACGATTTCCTGATACAATTTACGCCAGATGGTAGTTGTAACTATTGTGCGTTCTCAGTACTTCTAATTACTTCTATCTTCTTATTAATTTCAAAATATTTTACTCAGATCTAGTATACTAACGGTTCCTAAATTTTATCTACCACACCATATGATATCATGACCATGCTATGAATGTATCAGGTCCAAAAATATTCTTTGCACCATTTACTATTGTACGTATCAGGCTAGTTATCGAATAATTTATTGAGTATCGTTCCATATTAAATTGTACAAGAAATTATATGTGTATGTATGTAATTTGTTTGTAAAAAGTTGATTGGTGGAAAATGCCAACGGAATTAAGACCGCCTGTACAACTTTAATGAATATTAAAATTTAAAAAAATCCTGACCAGAAACTTTCATGGAACGATTAAGGTTTGCAAAGTTCTTGTGGGCAGAGACTCTAACTACATAATTTGGGGTCTACTATATAATTATATTTTTTCTATTAGTCCTCTCTCTATTTCGACAAATATAAAAATCTTTAATTAGTCCTCTAGATGATGATCAACTTTCATATTTTCCTAACAACATTGTATCAATCGCGTTTACATGAAATTATCGATCACAAACTTCTAATAGATTTAACGAGGCGTATGATAATGACTTATTACCATATTTGCCAGTTATAAAATCGATTGTTACTAAGAATATGCACAAAGCTGCCGTAGGTTTTGTCGTGATAGTGCTTTGTATAATGCACTACATAACTGATTACAAATACTGTACACAATATTTTTTTGTGTATTTGAAATAATTTGATGTGGTATTTTACAAAATGAAAAATTCCTAGTTATCTATTTTGGAAGCCTTACCTTTAAATAGCCTCTATAGTACACTAAAATAAGAAGCCTGTTGTGACGCAATAGGCTAACAGTTTGATTCTTACCCTGCGACAATTTTGTGTGTCCACAAATATTTATTGCGGCCTTGGGTGACGTCTGTTGTCCCAGTTTTGGATTTGGATTTCTATTTTGGACTAAAAAAGATCACTTAGTTCACGATACTCACACAAGACTTACTGCAAGGTCAGGACTGTGGTTGGCTGTTGGGCGTATACCGGGTATCTCAAGACTGCTACCGAAAACGAAGCCGGGTGGTAGTTTTAGTGGCTACAAACACAATGCAATTAAAAATTTCGCCTAGAAACGCGACAATTTTTTTTTATGATTTTTTAAATGTCGTCATTTTTGGGTGGTAAATCCATAGATTTTGCTAAAATAATAATTTAAACTCTCTTATATCTTAGAGTATTTATAAATTAAAGGGTATACACTATTATTTTAGGAAAAAATGTATTTACCACCAAAATATGGCAATAGGAAAAAAATTACAAAAAAAAATTGTCGCTTTTTTTTGCAACTTTTTCTGTTGCATTGTGTCTGAAGTCGCTTAAACTACCACCCGGCTTCGTTTTCGGTAGCAGTCTTGATATACCCTGTATATGGTTGTATTTTCGGGTTAAAGACAACTTGTCATTAGCCGAGACTCGCGATCCTGGCTCGAAGCCCTCACATGAGTTTCAGTGGCGGATGTGAGGACGGGACAGTCTCCATACTATTCGGCGAAAATATTTCCCTAAATTATTGGAGTGACAAATGCTCATATCTGAGCTGCTTTGAACTGAATTGCGCTGTATTGCTACTCTTATTGTAACTGTATTGTAAACTTATTTTCAACCGTTTCTTCTCTGGCGAAATCATCTTTGTGAACCTTTGGGTGGTAGTGGATAAAAAGTGACTGAATCTAAATAATGTATGACATTTTATAGATTCAATTAATATTTTCATTTTGAATCAAATGTCTCCCATACTAAAAATGTCTAAACGTCATAGGTTATAATGCGTGTCACGTGGGTTTTATTGTACGAAATTAATTGTACATAAGTTTACAATCATTTCAAACATGTTGTTATGTGAACACAATTGATTTGATTTTACGTTGCTCATGCGGCAGTTTATATGGCTACGTGTTCCTACTCAATTTGTGTTCTAGTAATTTTAATACCGAAATACATTCATTCCCTGTTTTATTTTCTCTTATCATAATAATGAGTATTTTATAAAGTCCATTTAAGAGCGTTTATACCCTGCACGCGCTTTTTGGCTTAAAAACAGGACTTTTCAAATGAGTTAATAGCCACCAATAAACAATTTCAAGGTAAAATAATTAGTACTAATTTTAGAAAAGGTTGTCATCTAGGGATTTTGGTGGAAAACATTATAGATTGATGGATAATTTGTGAGTATTATAAGGATCACTGAAAACAAGTTTCGCTATTTAGGCTTTAAATGGCAATTTAGAAGCTTAAGATATCCGAAACCACTAAATATAAGATGAAAATAAAAATATTATCAGACTAATAAGACCCTTATGGAGGGATTTTGCTGAGAAAAATAATCTTTTTGTGTTTAGTTCCTTTTTTTTTTTTTCAAGAGGAAAATCTATTAAGCTGCCCTTTCGGTACCCCGGGGGAGGCCGAAAGGGGTATGTCAGTGTCTCTGGCCTTCCAGCCCGGTACACACGCGGATGTGTCCGAACTGGGTCCCTAGCAATACCTACGCCAGCATACTGACTAAAAACCTCTTGATAACCCTCACACGCATTGTGTTTAGTTCCTGAAAAATAAAAATTTAAACAATGCGAAATTATTCAGAAACTCTCGTCAAGAATATATATTTTTTTTTTTCACCAACTTATCGTACATAATTTTTTATAGCAATTGCATATTACAATAGAAGAACATCTTATCAATAAATTACCATTTTTATATTTCAACAAAATTAGTTTTCATGTTTTCTACAAATATTTTAAAAACCACTATAAAACACGCTGTCCGACGTGGATCAAATCAGACCGCCGCAAGGCCTTCTAGAGGGAGGACGTATCGCTCGTCGCTCCGGCCTGGCTGCAGTCGATTATTGCCGCGCGTAGTAAAAATAGCCACGCGCGGAATGCGATTACCACATCTTAGTACTTTGGTAGTAAAATATTTAATTATTTTTACTACCTACAATGATTTTGTAGCGAGTATAAATTATGTTTCAGGTAATATAATGGGATGTAATTCCGAGGCTAAATTAGGTTATGTATTGTAATATAAAATTAAATATATTTCGTCATTGTAAGGGGTTGTAAGGCCCCTAACACTATTTATGTTTTCGAACACGAAATGATTAATAAAACGTCCGTAGTGTATACTGATTGAACACTGATTTGAATGCAACTTAACAATGTAATAATAACGAAAGTATGATTAGTATCCAAAATTTGTATTATTCTTTGCTTGCACAGTAATATTTGTCTACTTATAATGCAAATAAAATATTTTTATGATATTATATTACAGTTACATTTCAATTGAATATTTGAAGCGCACGGATCAAAGTTGTTTGAGCCGATTGTATAGCGAGCCGACGCGGCAGCTCTACGCACACAGCTTTGGTCGCTTATGTGTGCGTGAAATTAACGAAGAAATACCTATAGTTGACTTTGCGCGCAAGGTGTATACGCTCTTAATTAAGTGCGTGGTGGCCTGTTGGTAAACGGACTAGACGCGACTGCCAACATGTTCACGGTGGTCGCGAGTTCGAATCCCAGGGCACACCTCTGACTTTTCGGAGTCATGTGTGTATTGATAGTCAATCACCACGCACTAAAACGGTAAAGGAAAACATCGTGAGGAAACCTGCATACCATAGCGATTTATAAGAATTTCTATGTTATGTAAGTCCGCCAACCCGCACTAGGCCAGCGTGGTGGACTATATGGCCTAACCAATCTCAATCGTACTGTCGATTGTAGAGGAGGCCCGTGCCCTGCAGTGGGACGTATATGGGCTGATACAGAATAAAGTCCAAAGATTAATTTTTAATATTGTAATGTATTTATATATTTTTGTAATGCACCTAAGATTATTAAAGCACCCTGTCTTTCTCCTTTCTCTTATCTCCATCCGAAGATTGCCTGGAAGAGATTGCCTTGTGCAATAATATATGTTTTATTGAATCTTTCCTGGTGTACCACAAAGACTATAAATAAAAAATAAAAAATGAATAATTACTTTCTAAAAGATTTTCATATTGAACATGTATGTATGTGTATGTCTTTTTTTTCCATCTCTTATTGTCCATCCCAAGGTAGGCAGTAAGAGATTGCCTCGAGCGATGCGACCGCCTTTTGTACTACTATGTAATATAATGTTCTATTATTAAATCCACTTAGTGTACAATCTATATATATAAAAGAAAGTCGTGTTAGTTACTCCACTTATAACTTAAGAACGGCTGAACTGACTTGGCTGAAAATTGGGGGGGAGGTAGCTTAGAACCAGGAGAAGGACATAGGATACTTTTTATCACGTTCCCGGTTTCTCGAGTTTCTATTAGCTTATTAACATTTTCTCATACAAAATGTTCATGGGTTCGTAACTGTCAAACATTTAATGTCCATCCCGTCGATACGGTAAACTCTTCCCTCAAATGAAATAACGTATTTAAATAAAGGTTTCGAATCGACAACATATATCCATAATATTCGATTAATGGCGTATTTTAGGTTTTAAAGATGTAAATTAATGACGATAATAAAAAGTGATTGACATTTAAATTGGTTGTCAAATATTTATGCATGCGTTTAGAAATTAATAGACAATTAAATAAATAATATTCACACGTAAGAATATTTAATTCTTTTCAAGATATAATGTCACTTGAAAATGAAAAATCTTTATTAAAATAACAATTTTACATATGGCGAATATTGCAGGGGTTCTCAAATTAGGCGTTGCCTGTGTCTTGAGAAACCAGTTAAATATAATTGTTATTACATTAATTGTGGGTGTCAGTGTGAGAAAGTGCTAATAGTGTATGTTTGTGTGTGTATGTTATGTGTTATTATGTTTACTTTTATCACGAATTTTTACAGTGGCTTTTCCTTCGCTATAATTCACTGATAGAAATATTATACATTTGAAATGTTATGTCGAAACCACTGAAGTTATTTCTATGAAAATTAATATTTCATCTCTTTATTACTAACAAAAGTAATGGGATTGGATGGATAATGAAGAGAAAGGACGGGACGTATCGGGAAGTGACTGAATAGACGGGATGGGATGGAATTGAGCAGGACAGTAGGATAGCTACGTCATGTTAAGGTATACAAGAGCTTATACGAAAAATAACATGTATTTGGTGTGAAGTAAAATAAAAAAAAATCTGCATCCAGGCAAAGGTGGGTCGGGCTTTTTTGTTATGCTAAATAATTGAATATAATATTAATCATATAATAACTAAACTAAACATAGCGAAGCGTGGTCGGGTCAGCTATGGTATCTTTAAATTGATTTCAATGAATGTCGTCGGAGTAGTAACAGTGTTGTTATATCTCCGTAGCAAAACACACATGATTTAAATCTGGAGAGATGGGATAGAATAGAATATAAGGTGGATAAAATGGGACAGAAGAATAAGTACAGGATGGGATTGGATATACAGTTTAGACAACGGCTGTCATGTTGATTTTAAATAAAATATGGACTGGAATCTGTATTTGCACCCAGGCGAAGCCGGGCCGGGCCGCTAGTAAAGGATATAAATAAATAAATAAATGTATAAAATAACGGTCGACCGTTATCATTGCCAATTTATAAGTTTTTGAGGAAAAAATAACTTGAAAACCAACGCAATAAATTATATTTCTGAGTATTTTTCATAAAGTATACACCTAACTTTACTTCCTCAACAATATTGGTTCTCTTTGTTGAGATATATCAGAAACTGTAAAAGCTCTCATGACATACCGACCTTATTCTTTGTTTTTTTTTATGGAAAAATTTACCTCAATTGGCAAAACATTCACACCGATTTTCAAAATGCATGATTGTATTTTAATGACAATTTAGTAAAAAAAGAGACTTAATTATTATCACCGTTAAAACAAAATCTATTACATTACAATTTAATATTTATAGCGCCATTAGCACTGCCATTTTTATCCTTAGTTTTTTAATTAATTCTTTATTGATATATGTATGTTTCTGTATGGCCTTACCACTCTCAATCGTACTCTCGATTGTAGAGGAGACTTGCGTCCCACAGTGAGACGTATGTGGGCTGATTTTGTGGCTCATATAGATGTTTCGGTAACCATAATTGTAAGGAAACTCTTTTCAAGAGCGTACTTAATAGCACTATCCTGGTTTGTTACACCGAATTTCA
Source organism: Hyles vespertilio (assembly GCA_009982885.2). NCBI lineage: Eukaryota > Metazoa > Arthropoda > Insecta > Lepidoptera > Sphingidae > Hyles > Hyles vespertilio. Next base: position 4,373,845 of record CM042824.1, read on the forward strand.
TTCAAGCACTTTTGATATAAACATACCTCTTCACACCAGTAGTATTAAACACTTGACATATTTTAAGAAATCCAATATTTATTATGATTATGTAGCATGAGTAGTTCTCATTTATCACTAAACGCAATCAAACACAATATATTTTGTCTGTCTCTCTGCTCTTACAACTTGATAACAAATTGTCGGATTGAAAACAAAAACATATTATACCTATATGCAAATATCAACAAAGAAAGTGTTTTTATTTACACAATTACAACACATTCAGCACAAGTAAAGAAGCATAACAAAACAACAAAATTCAGCACAAGGTAACACAAAAAAGACTTGATAAATATGTGTACAAATTCTCAAAAGTGCCAAAGGTTTTGCTAGGTTTTCTTGCATAACTAGTATAGCTTTAGTATTTTTCCTAAATCCCAAGTGTTGAGTTATACAGGGTATATCAAGACTGCTACCGAAAACGAAGCCGGGTGGTAGTTTAAGCGACTTCAGACACAATGCAACAGAAAAAGTTGAAAAAAAAAACCGACAAACTTTTTTTTGTTATTTTTTTCCTATGACCATGTTTGGGTGGTAAATACATTTTTTCCTAAAATAATAGTGTATACCCTTTTATTTATAAATAATCTAAGGTATAAAAGAGTTTAAATTATTATTTTAGCATAAACTATGGATTTACCACCCAAAAATGACGATATTTAAAAAATCATAAAAAATAATTGTCGTGTTTCTTTGCGAAATTTTTAGTTGCATTGTGTTTGTAGTCACTAAAATTACCACCCGGCTTCGTTTTCGGTAGCAGTCTTGAGATACCCGGTAGATAACATAAAAAACCTTATTTGAGACTATTTTAACCGGTTTTGTGTAAAAAAAACGTACATAATACATACGTATATAATATCTATCCAGGCAAAGACACGATTGCCTATTAGTCGAAAAAAATCGGGTTAGTGCGATAAAAGCCACTTATTCGGCTTTTTTTTTTCAGAATTGAATGATATATAATATTAATAACAGTTTCCCAAATATTTGAGACTGCAGAATTCCATATTCAGGGTTATACCGGGTATCTCAAGACTGCTACCGAAAACGAAGCCGGGTGGTAGTTTTAGTGACTACAAACACAATGCAACTAAAAATTTCGCAATGAAACGCCACAATTATTTTTTATGATTTTTTAAATATCGTCATTTTTGGGTGGTAAATCCATAGTTTTTGCTAAAATAATAATTTAAACTCTTTTATACCTTAGATTATTTATAAATAAAAAGGTATACACAATTATTTTAGGAAAAAATGCATTTATCACCCAAATATGGTCATAGGAAAAAAATAACAAAAAAAAATTTGTCGCTTTTTTTCGCAATTTTTTCTGTTGCATTGTGTCTGAAGTCACCTAAACTACCACCCGGCTTCGTTTTCGGTAGCAGTCTTGACATACCCTGTATAGAGATAAACATAATACGAGTATTATACATATAAAATAATAATTATCAAAATGCAGTAAAATTTCTTAGTTGCTCACTATTTACTTTTGTTTTGTTTAAACAATTAATTCGATAAATGAGAACGAATTATTCTGGTGTGAGGAAATTGTATACAATGATCATATTAATTTTCAATTAAAACAGCTAAGTGACATTATTAAGGTCATATCAAGGGTTGGCCCCCACGATATAGGCATGCATGCACGCATAAGCTCACGCCTTTTACCCAGTAGATGTAGGCAGAGGTGCAGCCAGGACACCCACGTTTCTACTTGTATTTCCCGTCCCATGATGTAATAGTAGGCGAGCCTATCGCCATATCGGGGCTCTGGGCTGATAATGAATAGAAAAATTCAATATCACAATAACCGACCCGGGATTCCAACCCGAATCCTCGGCGTTGTAGTCGAACCTAAACAACTAAGCCACTGAGGTAGTTGAATTAGGATAATATAGGACGACATGCGTCATAGGAAACGTAAAAAAAAACAAAAAAGTGTTTAGTATTCACTGTGCTGATAATGTTATTATTACACAGAGTTTAAATAACACTAGAGGGATTTAATTCATATGTATTAAATTCTTTTTTTTATCTTCACAGCCTAAACAAATTCAACAATGTATACAATTAATATTAACATACAATACTCGTAGTATTCATAAATTGTTATAAAAATAATCACGTTATTTGTTGTTTTGTTTAAGCACAGACTTTATATCATATGTTTATTTATTTATTTTGTGTAAATATTACGTAGTAAATATTTATACAGTTTTATTTAGATTTTAATTGTTAGGGGTTTACAAATTTAGGATTTTTCGGTTTTCTGAGTCTGATTACGCCTAAAATTCAATAGTGCAATAAATTAAGAGGACGGTAGACGCTGATGACCTTGCTCGAACGGGTGGAACCAAATCTCATACACCGGTGCAGGACGTGCGAGCGAGCGCGCTGCGCAATACCTATTCGACGCCATTTTTTCGCCGCGACCGGAACGATATATTTGATTATTTTGCTCGACGTTCCCATCGAGTACAGTTAGGAGCGGTCTTACCATAGTGAATGATTAATTCACCACATAACACAATAGCCATCGTGTCGGAGCTTTTTGAACGCCGACTAATAAACGAGAGGCTGCGAGTTCGATTCCCGCATTGAAAAGATTTTTTGTGTTTATTTATTTCATCTATCTATACCAATATTACAAAGAGGAAATATTTGTATTTTGGCATTTTTTGTATTTTAGATTTTTAATATTTGCATTTTAGTTTTTCTATTCTAATATTATAAAGAGGATACATAATTTGTGTTTTTGGATTTTTGTTTTTAATGAATAAACTCTAAAATTACTGGACCGATTTTTAAAATTCTTTCCCTTTACGTGTGGTATATTATCCTGGAATAACAGAGGCTGTATATTTACCTTAAGGGGTACATAGCTGTATTTAACCGAATTATGATTTTTTTACATTCATAGCTTCAGCGGTTTTGATTTTCCATACAATATTTCATCCCTTATTTTACCCCCATTAGCTGTTTTTCCACAACTGTTACACGTCATTATTTTTCATTTTTAATAAGGAGTTAAAATATTTTTCAAAAAAATATCTCCAATGGTTTTTATTTTCCATATTAACCCTTATTTCAACCCCTTTAGCCGAATATACATCCAAAGTTACTCCAGGATAATGTTGGATTCGAATAGTCAAAAAATGGTTAGGTAATTTTTGAATTTATTCATAATAAACAAAAATCTAAAATACAAAAATGTTAAATACAAATGTTACAAAAATGCAAAAATTCAAATGTTTCCTCTGTAAAATATTAGGTTACATAGATAGATGAATTTATAAACAAAAACAATTGTATCGATGCGGGGATCGAACCCGCGGCCACTCATTTTTCAGTAGGCGTCCAGCCAGCTGCGCTACGGTAACTGTAATCTAAGATTGTGAATTAATCATCCACTACGGTTAGACCGCCCCTCGCCGTGCACAATGAATATGTCGAGCGAAATAGCAATATTCAATTTACTTTGATATTGCGGAGACAAGCGACATAGGTCCGTTTAGCACGGCGCCACGCCCCGCACTGATTTGTTGGGCGACAACGGGGAAGTGCTCGCGATTTAGAGCATCGATAATGTGAAAAACTTCGTTAAAAATAAATGAGACAGAAATTGGAAAAAATAAAAAGAAGGCCCCATCCGTCTTGCATTTCGTAATATCCTGATAACAATAAAATAATCCTGGTGCTCATAGCTTACGAGAAAAAACGTTGTAAATGCGAAAACAGAGGTCACTTTGCAATTTTATTTCAAGTACTTTTAATACACTTTTAAGAATTCTGAAAAGAAGGGGACATGCTCCATATAGTGTAGATCAACATATATTTTTTGAAGACCTAACAATAAAGATCACCAAGAAAAAACGTTGTGAAAAAGGCCATTTACATAGACCCTCCTCTTAAATAAACGATTGATTGTTCATTCTATACAGGGTATATAGTCTCATTTTATTATTATTTTTTATTTTTTATTATTTATCATTTTATTTCTATCGTCGTATTAGGGTGGTATATACATATTTTTTCTTACATAATAGTGTACTCTTTTATTTTTAAACAAGCTATGGTACGCAAGGCTTTAAATTATTATTTTAGCTAAAACTTTGGATTTACCACCCAAACTCGACGATATTTAAAAAATATTTAAAAAAAATATTCTCGCGTTTCTTTGCGAAATTTTTAGTTACATTGTATTTGTAGTCACTTAAACTACCACCCGGCTTCGTTTTCGTTAGCACTCTTGATATACCCGGTATATGACTTTCCAATAAAAAAAATGTTAAGTCGCCTAACGGCCGTATTCAGAGACAATTTTAAAACCTATTTTAGCTATGGAATGTTTTGTTTTCTTCGCTCAAACCGAATTCAAAACTCGTCCGAAACGGACAAAAGATTCGATAACTAAAATATGTTTTAAAAGTGTCTATGAATTAGGCCGTAAATATATTTAATAATTAATATGTCTAGTAGAAAACGTTAATAAATAACTTTCACTCACACGTGTCCTAATAACTTGCTTTTTAGATTTAATATTGTGTCATTATTTTAATATTTTTAATTATAAATTTCTGATTGTATAATGCGTGTGATAACTAAAATAAGCTTTAGACTGTCTATAAATGAGGCTGTTAATATGTTTAATAATAAATATTTCTTTAATAGAAACCGTACATTAAATAACTTACTGAGACGTGTCCTAATAAATTGTTTTTGGCATTTAATATTTTTTCGTTATTATAATATTTTGTTATTGTAAATTTCCGGTTGTATAATGCGTGTGATAACTCAAATGGATTTTAGACTTCTATAAATGAGGCTGTAAATATGTTTAATAATTAATATTTCTTTAGTAGAAAACGTAATTAAATAATTCACTCACACGTGTCTTAATAAATTGTTTTTTTTTATATTTTAATATTTTGTCTGTATTTCAATATCATTATAATTAAAGTAAAAAAAAGTAACATTTAAAATTTTTTGATATTTAATAAAAAAATATATTGTAAAATCCTTGTTATAATATGCGTGTGGTAGTATATAACGAGCTGCATTTGTCGGCAGCAACAGATCCACGCGTCGGCGGGGTTGTCACACGGGGTGGGCGGCGCGGGGGGTCTGCTCGGCGCTGGGGGGTTGCTGTTCGCGCCAGGTGCGGGGCCCCAACCCCCGCCGCATTTGCCGCCGCCTGCTCATAAGGTAATGTAAACATTTTCTACAGCTTCAAATTTAGGGGGGTTAAGGTGAAATCAAACTATACCTAGTATTCCGTCTTAGGCATAGAGTAAAGCTGCGGCCATAAATACTAGAGAAACGCGTCTTAGAAAGATCTGAACAATATTCCACTATTTGGATGGTCGACTTCCAAAGTAAAACAACTTCTAAAAATTCACACTATTCTCTATGATACTTGTTATTTACACCGAATTAACTCTATGGTTACGACGTACGATAGAGAATTGTAATATTTTGTGAAGTGTTTGTCCGAACATTCAAACTTCCTATCGGGTCGTAGAGTAAACCCCCCCTAAACACAAAATTGTGATAGGGTTTCTAAGTCAGTATAGTTATGTCCTATGGAAAGAGATTACAGTTGGTTGTCAATTCCTGTTTGGTCTTGACGGCATTGCGCTTAGCATCAGAAACAGTTCCGTCACTTTGCTGATAAAAAAAAATCCAAAATTCTTAAAAGTTTCTGCCTAACACATGGAAAATCATTTTCTATCTCTATACCAACATTCTCAGTTTTTTCTGAAACATCTCCAGCAGGCCAAAGCGACGCTTATATCTCCCGTTTTTATTTTTGTTTTATTAGATTAGCTAACAATTATTTACAGAAATACAATTAAAAAATAAATAAAGCAACAAGGGGAAATACAAGTGCAACAGACTAAGAACCATGAATGTATATGAATGCATGATTGAATAATTAATGAATGAATGTATAATTAGGATAAAGTTTATATTTACTTATAATGAGAGTAGTAACGTTAAAAAATATTAATTTACACTTTATTGAAATGCTAATTGTTTTACATATTATAATCTTCTTGCCTTTTAAATAATTAAATTCATTTCCTCAACGGGATATGCAAAAAAAAAAAGCATTTTACATACCTACATTTTCTCAAACCAACACACCATACAAACAGAATTCGCGACGCTCCGTTTATTATTGAGTACATATTGTTTCAGGTGGAATTGCCTCCGCCGGCGGATATAAAGCCGCCGGTGCTGCCCGGAGGCCCCGCCCCTCCCCAACACCTGCCAGGACAACAGGGTCCTCCCAGGGAGGACGACAGGCTGGTCGGATCCAGGGTTTTACAATCGGTTTGTTTTGTACTATGTGGATATTTTTGGGTAGTTTTATAAAGTAAGTTTCAAAATGGAAAGTAATACATGATGAAGATAAATAAACATCAAAATACCTTACTCGGGAACAGCATTAAAAGAGGAGGTAAAATTAGGGTGAATTTGATATTTCTCTTCTTTCTGTCGTGAGATTAGGTTAGATTAGGGAGGTAATAAAGGAAAATCTTACTAAATCTCGGTAAGTGCCCGAAAATTTCTCAAAAATTCCTCACGTAATTAATGGACACCCCCTTATTAATTATCCATTATCCTTAAAACCATATAATAATTAATGATTTCTTAGGTTTACGCGAATGTTACTAATTGAAATAAAACTATTATTTACGGATTGTATCGCGGATTTGCACGTAAGCTGTAAAGTAATCGAAACGTTGGGAAGTCAAATCGCGATAAAATCTGTAAATAATAGTTTTATTTCAATCATATAATAGTTTTTTGTCTGTGGAAGACTATGTCTAATAATTCCCATTTCTACCCCCAGAGGAGATCAGTGTCCCCCCACGATCGCGAGCAGAAGTACCGGCCGCGGTCCGCGGAGCCCGAGCCGCTGGACGCCAAGCGGCGGAAGGAGGAGAAGGTACTCGGCCATGTGAGTCTGTGTAGTGTATGTGTCGCTTCAAACAAACACACACACGCTTCGGTTAGATGTACGCTGGTTGTTGTTGAAATGTGTAAATGTTGTGGTGAATGGGCGGCCTCAGATGTGACGTTATTTAGTCTTTAATTATCTGGAATAGGCGATGTTTCAGTTATTAAGCTAGGATGTTTGTGTGTATAGCGCGAAATATTCTGAAAGCATTCAATGTTTAGTTTCTTTTATTTCTTTTGATATTGGTCTGTATTTAAAAATTAATATGTATATTATGGATATGCGGAAGTGTAAATCCACACAAATCGTATTGATAATATCGATAACAAAATTGTTCAGGTGAACATCAAGACGCATTCGACCAAAAAAACTATTCTTTTATAAATGTTTATGAGTAGTGATAACTTGTCTCTTACTAAGTGACCCACATACCCGTACTTAACCAAAACAAAATTACAATTCGTGCCAATTTATACAGCGTGATGTGTATTTAGCAACAACCAGTCGACGAGAATGCTTATTTGTTCAGATGCTTGGCGTTGTATCAACAGAATTGCTCGACCTGTAAATATCGCTTCGGTTAGGATAGTTCAAAATTGTTGCTGAATTTTAATCCATTATTTCCTTATACTGATGAGGTGAACTGATTTTCTGTTATATTTACAGGATAGTGACGCTGAAAAAAGTGATCAGGATTTGGTTGTGGATGTCGCCAATGAGGTAAGACTTTGACAAGACTATACAGGTGATTAGTATATGATCCGAAACGAAGTTCGAGTGTTCGATGTCCGAAGTTATCCACTTCTAAAATCAGTATTGTCCATGACACTTATCATTCACTTCGAACATAGTCTATGGTTACGATGTAGGATAGAGGATTCGATCATTTTCTTGAGTACCTAGGCACATTCGTACAGTTTTACGTAGGACGTTCGAACATTTGAACTTCAGTGCACCTAAAGATACTTTTAGCAAAATAATATTACATACTTAATACATGAGGTTAGAAACCTTTCCGGAGGCTGGCTGATCCTTAGAGCTTGGTGTGTAAATGCGACTCACAAGGCAGTTTTAGAGGAGTTGCAGTATTGCAAGGATGAGATAATCTTTGCTTCATTACAGTGGTGTTGACGGGATAAGTTGGGTATCTTTCACTATAAATTTATTTTCTAGGAAGAGAGAGGTTCGCCCAGTGTACGGACGGAAGGTGGAGAGAGAACAGAGAACGGTCCAAGACCGCCTTCAAGATCTGGTTCATCGTCAAGTCGCTCCACACCTAAGAGCTCTAAAGATGTGAGTCATTCTTTTATTTTTATTTCATTCTTCTTCATTAAATATCAACATTATTAAAAAAAAGAGATATGGATAATCCATATTTTTTTGGGATTGCATTGTGTGAGAAGGCGAGTTGTAATATGGAAGGACCTTATTACAATTTCAAGTCATTCGAAGCCTTAAAATACGTCGATGTTAGTCTACCTTGCCTAGAGATGCTCATTTTCTAAAGTCTTGCACTTACCATTACCAATGCATTTTACCGTTTCAGTTGAAAAAGTACAAAATAGAGCTGTTAGAAAATCGTAAATAGAAACTCTTTATTTAAGTTAACTTTTATTTATTTTCAGGAGAAACCAGGCACACCTGGAGGCAAGATGGCCCGCGCGCCCACGCCCACGGGACCGGGGCGGGCCGGCTACGGGTTCCCCGGCTATCCCGGATACAGACCGCCGCATCCTTACGAAAACTCACATCACAGAACTAACGGCATTGCTCCAGCTAAACCGTGAGTTAAATGTTATAAAATGTGTTATGATCTGGCTCGAAGGATCATGTAGGTTTTAGCATGAATTGTATACTTTGTCTTTTAATGTACGATTTATTCTACTAGTTAATGTTGAATATTGTAGTGTAGTACTAATTAAGTTGGGACCGTAAAGTTAAACTAGTTGTGTATATGACAGATTGTTAAATGTGTCTTTTAAATATAATGTATATATTTATAGTGGTACGTAAATATGATATTAGCTATGATTTAACTCTGTACAATTTTTGTCGTATGGTATTGGCTCATATAGGTCCTACTGCAGGGTAGTTAGACTATATAATATTCCACCACGCTAGCCTAATGCATGTTGGCGCACTCTTTCATCAGTAATTCTTCCGACTCGTTACAGCATTCAGATATTCTCACGATGTTTTCTTTCACAATTTCTTTAAATAATTGTCAATTACAAAGTCATGTATTGAGTAGGGTTTCAGATATCGAATCTCTCCAAATACTATTACAATGATATTACAATAATTCTTATACACTCAAACGTCCCGACCTCCTTAGAGGCTTGTCAATGTCAATATGATAGCCTTAATTTATTTAATACTAGCGGCCCGGCCCAGCTTCGCCTGGGTGCGTATATTTTTTGATTCCACTCCACACCAAATACATGTTATTTTTCGTATAAACTCTTGTATACCTAAACTTGACGTAGCTGTCCTACTGTCCGGCTCAATCCCGTCTCATCCGTCTGTTCAGTCTCTTCCCGATCCGTCCCGTCCTTTCTCTTTATTATCCATCCCGTCTTATGAAATATTGACATTAAAAATTTTAGCGTTTTTTATTGTCCATGCAATATTCCTTCCCTCATTTCAGCACCAAAATGCTGTTTTTCCAAATAATATTGCACGCCATTACTTTTTGTTAGTAATAAAGTAAAAATAAACATTTCAAAAAAGAATTGGCCAAATTGGTCCACGCGTTGTTGAGTTATGCGCTTACCAACACATTTTACGATTCATTTTTATATTATAGAAGAAGATACCTCAAGTATGGTACACGTTCTATTTCGAATCCACTATCGATACCGCAACACAGGACTGCTGCTTTTAGAGGATCTTTCAAATATGCCGCCACTCACTGCTGGAACAACATTCCACCGCCATGCAGATCTAAAAAGAGTAAACTTAGTTTTAAATATAATTACAAGAACAATTTATTACAAGTACAGAAACAACAAAACATTACGTACATAGTTTAATTATTTGTTTATTTATTTTTTATCTACATATACTATCCATTATTATTTACTATCATACCTGCAAGTTTTCGATCGAACAAGTGAAGTGGGCCGTTTTCCAGTTTCGTTGAAGGTGGCGGCAAAAAAACACACTTCTTCTTTTACAATAATATCACACTCAATATTTGCGAGCAGTTTCTACATAATTAATACTTGTTAACTATCTACTGGTTTATTTTCTTATTTCCACTGACCGGAGCGATATGCGTTTCGACTGCCCGTGTCGAGGAGAATGATGGCGGATACCAGTCCGAGTGCGCGTGCGCCTCCGCCTACCCAAGGCCATTGCGGTGTTGTCGAGATTTTTTGTTGTTGTAATAATTTAATAATTATTACTTTATCGGTTTTAAATTATTGTGTATTTGCAGATACTCGGTCTTAGTCGCCCTCTGTCGGCGCCGGCGAATTTTTGCCGATTACTTAATACCTTTCTGAATTTGTAATCTTCGTTATATTTTTATTTTTTGTTTCTAAATGTTTTATGTTTCCTGTTTATATTGTATAAATTATCAATGTTTTTCTAAAATACATGTACAAGTACCTATATCTGCACACCGACGTAGTGCCCGGATGTCACTAAGGTCCCTCATTGAAAATCAGCGCTGTGGTACTGCTTATGCTGTACTGCAGTAATAAGCTGAATGAGGGTTCCTGTTGTTGGCACAAGTAGTAATGGAGAATATTATTGTCTTTTGTTATCTTTATATAACTAACACTTCTTTGTTTTATTGTAAATACTTTATATCTTTTAGTTTCTAGGGTTGGATTATTTTTATTATTAATATTAATTTCTTTGTATTTGTACCAACAATAAACTTTTCTTTCTTTCTTTCTTCTTTAAGATATTATAGTCCACCCCGCTGGCTTAGTGCGGGTTGGCGGATTTTATTTCACGTAGAAATTAATCCGAAAAGTCAGAGGTGTGCCCTGGGATTTGAACCCGTGACCATCGTAAACTTGTTGGCAGTCGCGTCTAGTACGTTACCATATACAAATTAATAAAACCTTCATACTGCCTTACCAGGTGACGTAAGTAATAAAACAAATATTTAAAAATAAAAAACTGCATATCGTTTAATTATAATGTCTAGATACGGCATGAACGTACCAATATTCTTTTTATTCTTGAGTCTGAAAACAATACTAATGTGGAATTTAATTTTGTCCCCCAGCGCATCTAAAAGTATCAATTCAAAAAACAATGTCGTTTATGAAAAACGAAAAATTATAATTAAATATATTTTGGTGTATGTAAAACGCTTCGATAGAGTATACCTTGTTTAAAACTGTTGCAATAATCTCAAAAAACAATGGGCTATTTTGGTAGATATGGACATCGTTTTATTTTACATTTAACAAAATTACGCGCAAGACGCCGTATCTAGATAATATTATATACACGATGTACACATTTTTTGAATTTTGTTCTATTTCGTTAGCCGTCAATGAAAGACAATGGAAAGATAGATCATTTTACGTTGGATGGTAGTTGAAGCTTGACCGTCTTTTACGTCTCCCGTCAAATAAACAAAGATCACCTATATTGGCTGGACGCATCACGCTTGAATGATACCCAAAAAAAAGGTTTTTAGTATCTTCCTTAGAAATTTTCCAATTTTTCTCACTCCAGAAACCTTCCCAGGACTTTCACAAATATTTCAAAACCAAAATAAGGCAAATCGGTCCAGTAGTTTTTGAGTTCATCGATGACATACAGATAGACATTCATTTTTATATATATAGATTATTTAATGCTTCATATACATAAATCGTATTAAGGCGGACTTAATGCCTGAGGTATTGTCTGTCAATCAACCTTCGGGTGGAAATAAGTATATTAAAAAAAAAATGATAATGAATGTTCTTTGGCATTGCAGAGCGTACTCATACCACAGCTGCGGCGGTCCGCTGCAGCCCGTGCCGTTCCCTCACGACGCGCTGTCCGGGCCGGGCGTGCCGCGGGGCGCGCGCGCCGTGGCCGCGCTCGCGCACGGCGAGGTGGTGTGCGCCGTCGCACTCTCGCACTCGGCCACGCAGCGGCACGCCTACACCGGAGGGAAGGGCTGCGTCAAACTCTGGGATATATCCAACCCGGGCTCACCGGCCACGCTCGAGCCGCTCAGCCAGTTGGATTGTCTGGTTAGTACTTTGCAGGTATATTATCCATACATCCATCAAAGGAAGTCCACTGCTGAACATAGGCCTCACCCCGATGATTTCGAGTGACCAGATAGTGTACTTTGGAAAAAATAATGGTTTTAGTGGGGGCGCTAGTGTCGAATTTAATGGCAATATGGCAATGACAGCCTCCGTGGCGTAGTCGGTTAGACGCCGCCTGTGAAATGAAAGGCTGCGGGTTCGATCCCCGCACCGAGAGAAATGTTTGTGCGGCCCACAAATATTTATTTTGGGTCTGAGTGTTTGTGAGACGGAAAATCTCCCGTAGTTCTTGATACCCACGACACAAGACCCGATTTTAGTCAGGACTGCACGTCACGTAACGTAAGAAAATACTAAGATTCGATTTGATTCAACACGTGTCGCGTCGGGTCGGGTGGCGTGACGTTTCAGTCATATATTTTGGGTCTAATTCATACACATAGGTTCTGTAGCTGCCTAGTGGTGGTAGGTCTCTCATATGTGAGAAGGCGCCTGGGTGGGTAGTGGGTACTACCGCGATGTCTACTCCTCCCGCCAAACAACAGTTTAAATACACTAACACAAATTGTAGCCAGAGGAACTACTGGATATTGAAACTTAACATCTTATGTCTCAGGATGGCGAGCGCAGTGGAATACCAAGCATTGCTTTGTAATTCAATGCGTTGTTTGGTTTTGCTACTGCTCATGAGTGGTCGTATCGCTTACCATCAGGCGAACGGCATGCTCGTCTCGCCATTCATTGCAATAAAAAATAAACCTATTAATTATCCGTACAAGTATACAACAAAAACCATTAAATAAAGTGTCGATATATTGCAGCAACGCGACAACTACATCCGTTCTGTGAAGCTCCTGCCTGACGGTCGCACGCTGATAGTAGGCGGCGAGGCGTCCACGTTGTCCATCTGGGACCTGGGTGCGCCCACGCCGCGCATGCGCGCTGAACTCACATCATGCGCGCCCGCGTGCTACGCGCTCGCCATCAGCCCCGACTCCAAGGTACTATACTTCATACACCTTCTAAAGTGGCGTGGCGAAATTTGGAACTACAAATTAAATTATAAAAAAAATATGTAACGCATTGTTTGAAATATATTTTCATGAGATAAACGACAAGCATTTATAGTGAGGATTTTAAGACACGGTTTGCATCCGTGGCCGCTGCGGTTGTGGGCCCGGTGAATGCAGATATATGAAAAACAAATGCACATTTCACGAAGCGATCGCCCTGCCCACACCTTTTGTCATATACAGGGTATATCAAGACTGCTACCAAAAACGAAGCTGGGTGGTAGTTTATGTGTCTATAAACACGATGCAACCAAAATTTTCGCAAAGAAACGCGACAATTTTATTTTATTATTTTTTAAATATCGTCGAGTTTGGGTGGTAAATCCATAGTTTTTGCTAAAATAATAATTGAAAGCCTTGCGTATCATAGCATCTTTAAAAATAAAAGGGTGTACACTATAATTTAAGAAAAAAAACTATGTATTTACCATCCTAATACGATGATAGAAAAAAACAATCGTCACAAATTTTTGCACAAAATTCAGTTGCTTTGAGTCTGAAGTCACTAAATCTACCACCCGGCTTCGTTTTCGGTAGCACTCTTGATATACCCGGTATATATCTGCATTCTGCAGACCCACAACATTCATTACAAATACTCAGTGAAGGATTTTTGGAATTTCCCATTTTTCTCAGCGTGGTTGGAACCTACGCCCGAAACATACAACATACCCAATTAATACTATCCGTTGCCTATCCCATGCTACAAAAATGTAAGTATGAACATAACATCATAAACATTTTATTATTTCAGGTGTGCTTCAGCTGCTGTTCAGACGGTAACATCGCCGTGTGGGATCTACAGAACCAAACATTAGTTAGACAATTCCAAGGTACATTATTCAAATTATTCTTTAGAGTTATTTATTTTATTTATTTATAATTAATTGTAAACCTCTTAAAAACAAAAAAAAAACGATTCTAAGAACTAAAATATAAAAACAAGTGCAGTGGTCTCATCTGTTATTTAACTCTGATAAAAAACACGAAACAATGTAATAAATCTAAAATATTTATTAAATACCCTGTCTCATATTTCATTCCTGTCTCACATCAACAACATTTATCCATTAGACTTTGTCGCATCAAAAAACCTTTACCACTATATTCTGTCTAATGAAAGCTGAGAGTGATTATTTTTTTCTTATACTGGCAACAAATATTGGTAGTTATTGTTTACATAACCTCTTCAATAGCAATTTGTGAATAGTTTTGTAGTTTTCAGTATTAAGCAATGCGTAAAAGAATTAAAAAGGATGTGAAAAAGATGCTTTACGATATGACTAACGATTACGAAGAAGTGAAACGTCAAAGAGATTCCGTTTTCCAAGAAAAATCGTGATTTTCGTCAACTATTTCCGAAATTGCATGTAGGTGGTTGTAGTAATGTTGATACTTTTACTGCATTATTTGAATAAAATTAATTTATTACGATAATTTTTTAGGTGTTGCGTGTGTAATGGACAATGCTAGTAACTATGATAAAGCAATTAATTTAATGATGAAGACTGCAGTGACTTATTTGGAGACTTCAGTTGGCGACGAGTTTGTCAATTTTAGTTTTGATGATTGATTTATTTGGAATAAATGCATTTATTATATTTTTTTATTTATAAGCAGTTTAACTATCAATTATTAGGATTCCGTATAAAATATGGAAAAACTGTACTCTAATACCTGACTACTCCGTTGTCCAAGATCAGTCTGTCAAGGCATCCTGTAAGGTATTTCCTGTTAAACTAGCATCATAGGTGGTGTTATAGTACATGTTTATATAAAAATCCGAAAACCCAAATGATGGCGATAATAATACCTGCCTGTCTTTTTGTAAATATTTAGTGAATTTTAGTTTCAAGTATAAACTCTATCTAGATAATATTGAAAAATTCAAGTTTTATTTTTAGAGTTTCTTAACCAAACGAAAAATCGATGCTTAAGAAAAGAAAAAGTGAATTTAAAAAATGTAATCATTAAGTATCGATCAGATATTTCCAAGTATACTCGGGGTTGTAAGCGCTAGATTTTTTAAATTTCCCGCTATTTTGCACTCTCAGCTTTCATTAGACAGAATATATAATCCAATATTAAAAATTGTCCAAATCCATTGCTCGCTAACCACCGCGCAACCCACAACACCTCTAACCAAACAACGCATTGTACAGGCCACACGGACGGCGCGTCGTGCATAGACATTAGCGGCGACGGCACGCGGCTGTGGACCGGCGGGCTCGACAACACGGTGCGCTCGTGGGACCTGCGCGAGGGACGACAGCTGCACCAACACGACTTCTCCAGTCAGATATTCTCGCTCGGATACTGTCCTACAGGTAATGTTGTACAGGGTGTAACCGGACTGCGAGTGAAAATTAAGTCAGGTGGTAGATTTAGTGATTTCATACAAATACAACAAAAAGAAAAAATCATTGAGATATTATACTAGAGGGGACACTGCAAACAAAATATTTGTAACAAAATGAAGGGTACCGTACCGCTCCTTCTATTTCTGTCTCTGTCACGCCTACGAAGTAACATCTTCGCTCTCGCTTCACTATGTACACGTGTGTACCAACAATACACAGACATTTTGTTCCCGATATCAGCTCTAGTATATACCTCAATGTGGTAAATACATAAGTTATCCTAATATAATAATTTTAACTCTTGCGACTTTACAAACAAAAGGGTGTGTATTATTATTTCCGGAAGAACTATATATTTACCATGCAAACAATAATTGAATTGAATTATTTTTGACGTGACAACGTCTTAAATTAGGTTGCGGCTGGGAGTCACTTATGAAAAAGTGTAACGCCCGGTAACGTAACGGTGCGCGCGCAGCACTAGAGAATTATTTTTCAGTTTCACCCACTTTTTCCAAAATTGTCCCATAGCCCCCCCCCCTGCCTTCCCCCACCCTTATTCCGAAATAGTGCCTATTAGCCTCCCCACGAAACCTAACCCCCCCCCTCCCCTACCCCCACCCCGAAAATTTACCTCACCCCCCCCAATCCTATCTCGGCCAACATAGGTCGTAGACCCACCGAGTTTGGTATCCTCGGAACCGTCTTGGTGAGGGCTACAAATTGACCCCGCCAGAAATCCCAAATTACGCAAAAAATTACCCCCCCAAAAAAAAATATTTTACCTCCAAAAAATTTATTTAAGTTAGCCTCCCCACGAAACCTTCCTCCCCCCCCCTCCCTTACCCCCACCCCGAAAATTTACCTCACCCCCCCCCCCAATCCTATCTCGGCCAATATAGATCGTAGACCCACCGAGTTTGGTATCTTTGGAACCGGCTCGGTGAGCTCTACAGATTGGCCCCAACCAAATCCCCAAATTCCTCCCTCTCTCCCCTAAAATATTTGTCCAGGCATAACTCCGTCATTTCTTAAAGTAAACCCCCCGTGTTTGGAGTCAGAGGAATCGTCTTGACGAGCTCGACAATCGAGAGCAGGCAAAATACGATTTTTCTTATTGACGTGACAACGTCTTAAATTAGGTTGCAGCTGGGAGTCACTTATGAAAAAGTGTAACGCCCGGTAACGTAACGGTGCGCGCGCAGCACTAGAGAATTAGGCGCATTGAATCGGCGCATGCTTGTGTCTCTGTCTTTGTCTTTCTCGAACGTTCTTGGCGTTGGAAAAACAAGAAAGCGTCACAATACAAGTTCACACGTGTGGTTAAAGTATCGTCAGCTGTGTCTGTAGTGAAAATATGGAGTGCTTAGATTCGTCATTACATGTACAATGTTTTAGTAAACAAAATATATTTCTATAGTTAAAAGAACAATGGCAAGTGTCCATACATTATTTTTATTGACATTAAAATTAAATGTCTTAAGATGAAAAAAATCTCGTTAGCCTGAGGGTTAATTTCTAATTCAATATGTGTAATAATTGTTGTTAAAGAAAGAGGGGAAAAATTGATATTCACATCAGAATTTTTGTGTTTATACACTCACGTCACACTACGAGTAAAATGGCTGACCGTGCTATGAAGTATTGTTGTCAGGAATATCATTTTATAATAAATAAAAAGTATAATAATACACCCGTTCTATTAGTATCTTGTGTTTTTATTTATATTAGCTTAAAAAGTATATTTACACGTATCATTAATAATTACAGTTGATCTGCCGCAGTCTCAGTTGACAGTTACCTTCAATTCTCAACATATTTACTATAAATCAATCCAAGCATTAAAATAAGATCATAACAAACATAACATATCACACACAGTAAATATAAAAGTCCGTAACAATGCACGGATCACACAACGCAGTATCAGGCTCCTTATTCCTCAATTATTTTTGACTCAGTCCGGATT
The DNA here is from genome assembly GCA_009982885.2 of Hyles vespertilio. Taxonomy (NCBI): domain Eukaryota; kingdom Metazoa; phylum Arthropoda; class Insecta; order Lepidoptera; family Sphingidae; genus Hyles; species Hyles vespertilio. Next base: position 4,391,493 of record CM042824.1, read on the forward strand.
ATATATTTATCAACAATTCACGCAACGGAAACGTCAAAAGTCTATTTTTTTTTGCTGGGTTATTGTCAATCGTCAATCGAAAGTATGAGTCTTTTGGCCAGGCTCATATCGTACTTTGAATTTACTTATTATTTAATACAGAAAAAAATATTATGTGTTGTTACTATTTAAGCAAATAAAATATCAATGAAGTATAATTATTTACAAAATTAAAATAACTGACAAATTGCGGGAGTTTACCAATATTATATTGAATTACAAAGTTATCTCGAATAACAGTACTTTACTAGATAGCAAACTATTTAAGTCGAATAAATATAAAATGGCAACACTTGGCCAATAATAATAGTCTATAAATCCGGAATTACTCAAATGGCTTTCCATTTTAAAGGTTTTTTTTCACCCGCTTTGTATAATTCATATGATTATTTGAAAAAATGTACAAAAATATTGGAAATAGTTTTGTATATATGCCACTTTAAGACACTCAAATTAAGATCAATCATCAATTCGCCATTGTTCTTTGTGCAATTCTTATTTTCATTCAATTCCTTGTTCCTATTGTGCAATTTAATTATATTCATATCAATAAATATTCTACCGAGAAAAAGACGTTGTCACGTAAAATCTTCGCCCGTAAAACCGACTTTACAGGCAACCATTTTTCCCTATCATTGTGTTTAAGCTTCGATCAAATATACACTAGATACACAGTTCCCTGTAAATGTTCTGTTAAAAAGTGGCACCGATGCATTGAAACAAAAAAGTAAACAAAAAGATCACATATTTCAAATATATTAACACAAATTCCACCTTATTCCTGGAGCTTAAAGTAGCTTTTCACATAATATTGTCTAAAGTTTTGCGACGTTTTAGAAGCAACGGTGGGTGCGTGACTGAAGGCGAAAGAGTGCTTAAAGTACTCTTTTTTGGTGCCATTTTCTAAGCGTTCATGTTGTATCTAGTGTATATTTGATCGAAGTGTTTAAGTGGTAAAATTGTCATTCCTTTTCCCGAAAAACGGCTTAAACAGGCATTCGGCTTCGTTTTCAGTAGCAGTCTGAACATTTTTGGTATAAACTACATTCATCACCATATTTTTAAATAAAATTTTCAAAAGTAAAATATAGTAGTCGTTTCTTGGACATAATCATAAATTGTATTTGTAATTGTGAATCAAAATATGTCAGTTTTTATAATAAAATGTTTTAATGTGTCAGTAGCATACCTTTTCTTATATAAATAATCTTATTATTTATTCCTATGGGTTCTAGACCGGGAATATCACATGTTCAAATAGAAATTAATAGGCTAGCAAATACAAAGCATAATATACATTACGCACTATTCCAAATACTTTAAATTCTTTATACATAAAACACTCACATCCCCAGGTTCGTGGCTAGCGGTAGGCATGGAGAATTCCCACGTGGAGGTGTTACACGCCGCCAAGCCGGACCGCTACCAGCTGCTACTGCACGAGTCGTGCGTGCTGTCGCTCAAGTTCGCCGCCTCGGGCAAGTGGTTCGTGTCCACGGGCAAGGATAACCTGCTCAACGCGTGGCGCACGCCTTACGGAGCTAGTATATTCCAGGTAATATATTTATGTTATCATTACAAGAATATACACTTATAGATGAAGAGACTGTGATCGCCAGGCTCTCGTCATTTTATAAAAGCTGAAAGTTTATGTTAAAGTTTGAAGATAGCGTAATATTTAATAACATGTAATTTTGTCAGTGTTATAGTATAAAAGCTGAATTTTATATATGGGGCATTCCACGCGAAGCGGACAGGTAAAAAATCTCGATGTTTCTGATTTCAGAAATGTTTGAGTATGTTCTAACTATATATGTCCTTGATTCGTGTATCAAATATTTTTTTAATATAGTGACTGGTTAAAGAATTAAGGACCTTTGAAATTTTGGCCAACTGGTGGGCATACAGTACTTCAAAGCCGATTATCTAGTCATAAAATTATTGATTAAAATAATTAAACCACTGGATTTAAAACTTCATTTAATGAGCTTTTTAATTGCATTTTTGGATACGAAAATAAATTGTTTTTTTCCATATTTTTTTTATGTTATTTTTTTTAACTTCGATTTTCACAAACTTAGACCATTTCGATTTTTTTTATATTTTTTATGAAAATAGCTAGTATTGTATAGAACATCCTTGCCAAGTTTCATTATGGGTCGGGAAGTGGTTTACGAGCTATACTGGAAATATGCGCCGCACCGCGCCAAACGCCCGTCACGTGCGTGAACTTGCAGACATTATTTCTTTAGTACTTTGATATAATATTTAAAATAAAACGAATTATTTTTATGTGACTAACTACAAATTTATTTACAGGCTTTTACAACTTTAAATTTCACACTGTTACTTGTGCGTGTTACCATAACACCTTCAGTAGTAGGAATGAAGGCATGATATTTTTTGTGCCTGGTATTGTCGCTGCCGACTCAAATCTTCTTTTGAATGACTCTTTTCGAGCATAGAAAATGTGCGTTTGTGGAATTGATTTTCTCGCCCAATGATACAAACGCTCAGCTGTGCTATTCATTAAATGAAGTTTTAAATCCAGTGGTTTAATTATTTTAATCAATAATTTTATGACTAGATAATCGGCTTTGAAGTACTGTATGCCCACCAGGCACCAGTTGGCCAAAATTTCAAAGGTCCTTAATTCTTTAACCAGTCACTATATTAAAAAAATATTTGATACACGAATCAAGGACATATATAGGTAGAACATACTCAAATATTTCTGAAATCAGAAACATCGAGATTTTTTACCTGTCCGCTTCGCGTGGAATGCCCCATATGTTAGTAATTTTATATATGTTAGCAACTATAAACAAATATTTCCTTAGTATTCAGATATTTCTTATGGTTCTTTCATCTTGCCAGAAACATTAAAGCTCTTAAGTTCCAAAGCAACCACGATCGGAACTTCATAATAGCTGATCGTGTCAATCATCTCAATGCATCTCAATGCCTGTTAGTGGCATGCACAGACAAACTTTCAGCTTTTATAGAATTACGAAAGTCTGGCGATCACGGGCTCTTGGTCTATTAGTGTTGTTAATAACTGTGGTACTAAAATAACAGCACATATTATTATGTATGAAAATAAAAAGATACGAACATATTTCGAGGAGCTGCAATAACTATTTAATGTATTCCAAATATAACAAAAATTATAAACACATGCTCTGGTAAAAGAATCAAATTGTATTTTAAAATGAATTCTAAAAGTCATGGCTTTCATACAAAAAATGGTTTTCATATTTTAGTAGGTAGTAAGTATATGAAATTGAAGTGCGTGGTGGCCTGTTGGTAAACGGACTAGACGCGACTGCCAACATATTCACGGTGGTCGCGGGTTCGAATCCCAGGGCACACCTCTGACTTTTCGGAGTCATGTGTGTATTGATAGTCAATCACCACGCACTAAAACAGTGAAGGAAAACATCGTGAGTAAACCTGCATACCATAGCGATTTATAAGAATTTCTATGGTATGTAAGTCCGCCAACCCGCACTAGGCCAGCGTGGTGGACTATATGGCCTAACCACTCTCAATCGTACTTTCGATTGTAGATTAGGCCCGTGCCCTGCAGAGTGGGACGTATATGGGCTGATACAGAATATGAAATGATGCTTACAGCTAGGATTGGCTGAATTTATAATGCTATCACACATCCATATACAAAAGTCATGAATAAAATTTATTTTGGTAAATACATATTTGTGGTTTGTAGATTTTTATGCAATTTTAACACATTTTTCATTACTATTACAGTCTAAGGAGTCATCATCAGTGCTCAGTTGTGATATATCAGCAGACGACAAGTTTATAGTGACAGGTTCCGGAGACAAGAAGGCAACCGTCTACGAAGTGATGTACTGAACGGTCAGTGAAACCTAGTGACCTGAGTAATCTCATAGGCAATAACGAACTTGAGGTCCAGTGAAGTGAGAATGCTTTTATATTGATGAAACGTTTGGTTGGCTGTTGAAATTTTAACCAAAAATGTTTGCATTTTGATAACATGGTGAATAAAATTATTTTAATCCGGAACAAAAATGTTAAATAATGTGTTGGTATGGAGAGTCATAGGAGAATATTTTTTGAAAGTGTTTGTGAATTGTGGTGCTTTATGTCTTTGTAACTGCCTAAATACGACTCGAGTGCTGTTAATACTGCCTATAGTGTTTTTCTTGTGCTACTTAATGAAATTGTCCAAACACAGCATTAAAACTAAGATTAAGATGTTATCTACAGAGTGACGGTGCTTTTGTACAAAATATTTGTTCATAAAGTTTCAACAGCCCATCATACTTATTTTAATCGGAATAAGTGTAACTTTAAATGTAATGGATAGATGTTGCACCGTTAAATATGGATATTTTTAGTGTTATTATATATTTTTATAATGAAATATGAAAATCATTTTTAATATGTTTCTAAGTTGAGTTTAGTTTGTTGGCAATATGTGTTTGCTATCGGCAAAATTTATTGTACATTAAATAAAATTGTTTATAAAATGTTACTATCATATCAAAATGTTGATTTGTAAACATCTGACTATGTAAAAAATCTATAAGATTGTTGTCCAATTGTTTGTCTTGAAGAATGATGTTTTTTTGAGAAATGCTTAAAGGGCTAAATTACAGTGGTATTATTTTGAGAGCTATTGCGCCTGTTCGTTGTGTCAGTTACATACAGCGGCCTTTCAGCACAGGCCAGTTTGTAATTCATTATCTAATCCTAGAGAAATACTCGTAGCCGACACAACATATAAGTAATTAGCGTAAAGACGCTCATAAAGTCACAAAGGTGACTCTTGTAGAGAACACCGTGTTTACTACATTTTATTCTAACCGCGTATCCATTCATAAAAGTAGTAAGGAAATTCAAAACACTATCAACTTTAAACAAACATTTAAATGACAAATGTTGCGTCCAAATTACGTAAGAAAAATATATTTTAAACCATTGCCAATACGCAAACACGTATCCAAACTATTTCTTATGAGTATTTATTAAGATTCATAAGTTACGTGTAATGTTTCAGACTGAATATTTCAGATATCAATTCACGTATCATGTTGTCAATTTACATACGAATTTAGTTTTTATTTCAACATTTTAGAGTTGAATCACGCACACTATTGGCTTGGCAGTTGTGCTGTTTGTAGAGAACATAGAATTATTCACACATTATGTTAAAAACCAATTGCTGAGTCTAAAGTGATGAGCTCCAGTGTAATAAGCAATATTTTTTTCGATATTTTTAACAGAATAATTATTTAAGTTACAATTGTACAATACTAATGCCCCAAAATATAATACAGATAATATAGAAATGAGAAATATTTTTTTGCACTTTGTTATTGGTAACATCACGCATTTTACAGAATACAATGGATTTAAAAGTTGTTTTTATATAAATTAGTTTTAATATATTATGTGAATATCATATTGTAATTAATGATTTCTATATTGAATACAAATAAACACCCAATGTGAATTCAATGCTAACAAAAGAATTTAACTTTACATTTGTATAGGAAAAGATGTACTTGAAGCATTTTGTTTTAAGAACATTGCAAATGGGTTATCCCAATAGATTTCTTTTTCTTCATTAAATAATATTTCAACATGGCAACACAAAATGTCAAAGACATGTTTGTTGTTTATAAAATGCACGGGAGCACTTCACATTAATGTAAAAGATAATTTGTGGTTGTAGTTCCTTTATGGTTATTTTTTGTTTGAATAAAACATGGGTAAATTTATTTAAGGTGATTGATCAGTTTATTACATTGTACTTAAAGACGGGGACTTGTAAAAATATATTAATTCCAAACAAATGAGGATCTGCAAATGTGATATTATCTGTTCAAGGACATGTTTTTTTTACTATTTGATGTAACGCCGGATTGACTGTAGACAACTGTTTGTTATTTTCATGCAAATTGAATTGTATTACTTTGATTATATTTATTATTTCCATACAGGTGTCGATTTATTCTCCTAAGACTACATACACCACTAATTTCCATTTAGAAAATTAAAATATTTTGCAGCATATTCACATTAATAAAGTACAAACTCTAATAATCCATCTAATATTTCATAATTAATACATAATATATAAATTGAGTGTGGCGTGGCCTGTCTGTAAGGGACAAAACGTCGCCAAAATTTTCACGATGGTCCCACGTTCAAATCCGCACATCTCTGAATTTTCGTCGTGTGTTTTTAATATTTATCACGGAATTTATAGATACATAATTAACACGCACTATAATGGTGAAGAAACACCGTAAGGAAACCTGCATACCTTTGCAATTGTAAGAACTGGTAACTGGTAAGAATTTGTACTTGAAATATAATTTGTACAACCCGCACTAGGCCAGCGTGGTGGACTTATGGCCTAACCAAGGGCGGATCCAGGGGGTAGGTCATATGGGTCATGACCCTCTGGGTAGGCTCCAGATTGACAAAATTTATTGTCTTATAAGCTCAATTAATTCTTTGTATGTCGATAAATAAAGTAAAAAAGTGTGTATGTGTGTTGACAAATCATGACTATAACAAACTTTAAAAGTCATTATTACGAATTGGAGTATTGAAATCGGACCCAGTGTTCTGACATTAACTATAATGGCGTAAAAGCTGGATCCGCCCTTGGGCCTTACCCCGTTCAATCCTACTCACGAATGAAGAACAGGCCAGCGCGCGGCGCGAATATTAATGAATATGCGATAGGGGCGCGTGAAAAAGAGTTGAAGCTATATTTCGAAACTCCTTCGCCGATCTCAACGATGTTTCGTTTCAAATATTCAATTTGTGTTTCCTAGTTAGTTTTAGTTGATTAATCAAACAAAGAAGATCGAACATCATTTATGTGAATGTGTTCTATCTATGTTCTATGTGCAGCGCCGGATCTAGATATTTTACGAGGCGGGGCAAAAACTGAAGAGTGCCGCCCCCCGCCTGCCCATATTTTTATTTTTATCACCATCATCATTTTTAGCTACCAGACGCTCACTGATGACACAGGCCTTCGGGAAAGAACGCCATTTTGAGCATTTTTATATTAGCTTCACTTGTATGTAGCTTCACTTTTTAGGGTCTCTCGCGTCTATGCTCGCGTAAAGTGGAACTAGTCAAAGTCTACTTTGACTAGTTCCACTTTACGTGATCCCTAGGTAGTGCAAAGTGAGTGACACAGTTAGTAGTGGACTTAAAAGCCCGCCCGGGTAGTGACCACCGTCCACGGGGCGTAAAGACCGCTATAGTGATCTCCGTAAGGGGACCGCGTTCCGGGATCAGCCCGTGTTATTCCGGTTTTTCGAGGGGTTTGAGTCCGGGCATGAGGTACCGTATGGGTATTTTCGGTCCCTGTCAAAGGGAGGAGCGTTGACCCGCCGGCCAAGGAGACCCGTGGAAACGGTTGCCCGATGGCCGCCCGCGGTTCAGTACAGGGGCCCAATCGTGGCTAACAACCACGAGAGGCTGCCTCACCATGCCGCGCATAATTTTGGGTGGGTCCGTCGTGCTGGTTGGTGACCGGATGTGGGGTCCCGGCGGCCAATCCCGGGAGGGTACGGGGGCCTTCTGTCCGGCGGATCAATTCGCCACCTGCCGACCCTTTTATGCCGGTGCCCATTCGGCCTCCTTAATGCTCGGACTTAGGTTCCTCGATGCCTCTTCACCAAACCCATCCTCATGAAAGTACAATTAAACAGAGCAGGTCCTTCAACGGTGCATAACCCAACCACCGCGTTCACTTGTTCTTGGTTCACCAACATCCACGGACTCCATACGAACCTCAATGCCGTCCACCACCATCTCGAGACGGCCCGGCCTGCGTTGCTCTTCTTGACGGAGCTCAGGTTCTTTGTCCGGCCGAAAATTCCTACCTGCTGAACCCCGGTTACTCGCTTGAATAAAACTTCAAGCGTAAAGCCGGGGTATGCTTGTATGTTCGGTCGGACATCTACAGTCGCTGTTTGCGCTGCATGAAAGACCCCTCCTTCTCCGCTCTATGGGTGCACGTGGATCTTGTTTCCCGGAGCCGCTTCTATGCGTGCCTTAAAGGTTTCACAACGCGGACGATGAGACGACTCGGCTATTCAGGTACCTTAGCTAGGCGGCTGATAACGCGCAGGCGCAGTTCCCGTCGGCCGAAATGATGGTTTTGGGGGATTACAATGCACATCACGAACTGTGGCTGGGCTCCTGCTAGTCTAATCATGCTGGTTCCTCTGGCATCTGGACACTTCCGATCACTGCCTGGTTGGGTCGTCAGTACCGTTCGCTTCACCTTCACGTCCTGTGCAGGTCAAGGGGAGGGTCTGGCATTACTCGTCAGCAGATTGGGATGGTTTACGAGATTATTTCTCATCCATCCCTTGGAGGCAGCGCTGCTTTGAGGGTACATATCCTTCAACGGGTGCCAACGCTATTACTGACGAGATCAGGCTTGGAATGAAATACAACATTCCTTCCTCTGAGATCGCCAGTAACGCCCGTGGACGCTCGTGGTTCAATCGTGCATACGCCGATGCTGTTGGTGACAAACAGGAGGCATATCGCGCTTGGATTAGGGGTCGCGCCATCAAGGATCCCAATACGAGTTCAATGAATCCTACAACCAAGCCACAAAGGCTTGGAAGAAGGGCTACGTTAGAGCGGATGCCCAGCGCGTTAGTAGGATTGGGCGTGCGTTGGTCAATCACCAAACTAGCAGTAGTGCTTATTGGAGCTTGGCCAGGGCCGTACAGTCTAACTGCCGTCCAGCGTTGCCACTGGTGAGGTATCCGGAAGGGTCACTAACTCACAAGCCGCAAGAGAAGACTGCCTTACTGGCAAATCTGTTTGCGGCTGATTCCCGCCTCGAAGACCGTGGTTGCCAGACGCTGCCTGCACTGCCTGATTGCGGTTTCTCAATGTCGGATATCCGCATTAGGCAATGTGATGTGCGGCGTGAGCTACGGTCTTTCGTTGTACATGAAGCCAGTGGCCCGGATGGAATACCGATAGTGGTTTTAAAAGCTTGTGCAGCCGAGGTATCTCTTGCACTGACTCGCCTCTACCGAGCGTCCTACCGGGTAGGAGTTGTGCCTGAATCTTGGAGGAAGCCCAAATTGCAACCGATCCCCAAAAAGGGTGATCGGTCAGACCCTACCAACTATCGCTCTATCGCTATCACCTCAGTGATGTGTAAGGTTATGGAGTCATGGAGTAGATCAGAAACGCTCAATTGATCCGCTGGAGGATCACTCATTGATCAGTGACAGATAATACGGATTCCGTCAAAATCGATCAACGGGTGATCTTCTAGCGTTTGTCCTGCATCGCTGGGGTGAGGCGATTGACCGGCTTGGCGAGGGTCTTGCTGTGACCCTTGACATATACAAGGCTTTTGATAGGGACTGGCACCGTGGTCTTCTTTCCAAACTTCCGGCATACGGTCTGCCCGACAACCTGTGTTCGTGGGTTTCCGGCTTTCTGCATGGGCGTAGAATACGTGTCGTCGTCGACGGACACACTTCGGCGCTCATGTCGGTAAATGCCGGAGTTCCCCAGGGCTCGGTGCTGCCGCCCACCCTGTTTATTCTGTTGTCGCTAGGCAACATTTATTGCTATGTAGATGATAGCCCAGTTAATGGGCGATACCACTGTGGGCCTCCGGGTTGCCGGTACACTGTGAGGGGACGCGAAGATCTTGTCATTGAACTCACATGGGGTTCCAGGAATATGGTTGAGTTCAATGCCAAGAAACTCAGGTGTGTTCGTTCACGTGCAAAAAATGCCCGTTCTCTCCCTTCCCCACTCTTCAGGGTGC